>OY728138.1:1716109231-1717466314 GCA_963277665.1 Viscum album | reverse complement strand
CAAAAACTCCATTTTTTCTACCAATGTTCATTTCCATTTCCTGTTTGTATACATTACAAACATTCCACCTTTGTAATGTTTGAATTTTTAATTGTTTGTGATACTTTCCAGTGAAGAAATTGGTAAAAATGTATTGCAATACTATGTTCTGTATACTATTTAATTCTAGAATAGTCATTTTTATTACTACTGTTTTGTTTCATTGCTGGATTGGATTTTCATAATTAAATATTCATTACTATTTATTAATATATCTAATTATTTTGCATCTGCAGAGTGCATTCGCTGGACAATGATTAAGCTTTAAGACTTATTATAACAAAAATTTGTTCCTGCAGACTTTGTAACATCATTTAGTTGGAGAACTTCTTCATTATAAAATTCATAAATTTTGGTGCAACTAAAGATTGGGTTTTTTCATCATGTATTCAAATTAATCCTCTACCTGCTTCATATTTTTTTTATTACTACCACTTATATAATATATTTGTCTTTTAGTTCAAATTACAATACATGCATTACTCTTTCTATGGAGCATGTTTGCAATGCCAGTTTCTGTGATGACGTGTAGTGAAATGGAGCATAGGTGTTTACCCACTATGGCCATCAAGCAGAACTTGAATGCATTTGAAAATAATGTGCAACCTCCCTCATAAATTAGAAGTTACTTTTTATATATCATTTATTTTTTCAAGTATTTTGTTGGTGTGCCCATAATTTAACTTCTCCTATTCCATTTTTATGTTCCAACACTTTGGGATTAAAAATTATTAAGTATTACTATTGGTGGGTTACTTTTACTAAATGAATTATATTTTAAAATGAAAACCTTTAATTCAAAATGCCTTGTGTACGCATGGGTGAATACTAGTTTTTATCTATTTAATAAGGTATTTAATATTATTAATACCCAAAAATGTAATTTATATGTCATTAATGTCATATTTAAATAATTTCATTTTATTAATATTTCACGGTTTGTTGAATCTCAGTGTTAAATGTTGTATATGCTATCGAGTATAGTGTTATTTCAAATTATCCAGGTGCTAAAATATTACCCTTTTGTTTGTAATAACATTTTTGGATATTTTTATATGCATGTTTGGGTTATCCATCGATGATCACCATATTTTTCAATGATTTTTGGCTTAAATACGAGAGTTTTTTGTGCCAAAGCCTATTTTCATCTTCCTTGGACAATATGAATCAATTTTCTTAATCAATTTGATAAATATTTCTTATTTATTCCTATTATAACATTTAAACCATTTTTATCTTTAATAAATCACACCACAATTCCAAATTCTACAACCTACCTCGAATGAAATGACTTTTTCACCCTTTGTAAATTATTGGTATATACTTCCACCAAGAAACATACGTATTTCATAAATCCTTTCTAGAAACCTTGGCCTCCTATAACCAATTATTTTAGTCCATCACTATTACCAAATTGAACTACACCACCTTTTTCATATTTTATTTATATTATAAGATTTTTATTTTTGGTCATGTACGAGGTAGACCAAGTATCTCAAACACATAAACTAGACCAATCTATTTATCTAAAAGAAATATTAGGTATTTTTTCATTATATTACAATTTTGTTTAATTCTATAATCATTTATGAATTTATCTAGATGTTTAATTCATATAATGCTTCTTTAGTTCAAAAATTTCTTATTGAACCTGAAAAACTAAATATTTTTTCATGTTTTAAATGTGTTTATTGATGATTTGATATGTTATTTTCCACTCTTCTATATCCCATGTGTCACTTCCCATCAAAACCTTAAGGCATAACAAGCTACTTTAAACCTAAAACTATCACACCAAGAGAAAAAATACATAATAAGATGATGGAAAAATTATTACCTATCTTTTTCTATGAAATAAAAAAATTGAAATAGAGAAAAAATAATTAAAGTAACATCTTCATGTTATAAAAGGAAACAATATTTTTGATATAATACAAGGTAAGTCTCATCAAACTTATAAAAATAACTAAATATTATTTTTGTAATACGACCAGCATAACATAGCTATTAAATTAGAGGGAATGAATATTAGTAACTACTATATGAAATATATAATGTCCTTACTCATTTATAATGTATAATTAATTCATTTTAAATATGAACTATATTTTTAGTAAATTGATTTTATTATTTTAAAAAATATTTTTTCTATAAAAATGAGTTCTTATTCTTTTTATGAGTGAATATTATAATTAATTTCTGGAATATTTATATATTTGTTTGATAAAATTAACTTTATTCTTGAAAATATATTATCCCAATTAGTATATGGTAATTTTTTTTGATTTTTTGGATGAATTTAATGTTTTGTTGAGTAGTAAAACAATTTTTTTTATGAAATATAGTATCCTTTGTGATATCTTTAAGACAAAATTATGTTTTATAAATTTATAATGATCATGGAATTACTCATGTATGATGTTATATTATAAATTTCATAAAAAATTCATAACACTTGAATTATAATTTATTTCTTGATAAATATGAAAATCACTTTTAGTACTGATGTAGTGCTTGTGCAACACTAGAAAAGTAAAATATGTGGTCTTATTTCAAAAAATTGAGAGGTTACATGTATTTGAATTACCTTATTATTGAAATTAGTCCATGAATTATTATTTGGAATATTAGTTTATAATTTTGTAGTTATATTACCTTAATATTATCTAAATTATTTCGCAACACTTGTACAAGGCTAAATAAGTAAAATTATCAAATTAAATAAGTTTTCATGACATGGATATGTGTAAATATACATAACAAAAGAATATAAAGGATTATATTGAGAATAATTGACATTTTTATGATATTAATTTATTTTTAATTTTTATATATGAAATAATTACCATAAATTCTTATGAAATAATTATGCTGTACTTGTGTAAGTAGAAGAAAAATCAATAAAATGGTTTTAAAAACTCTAAAAGCTAGATGATAAGAACTAATAAATAAAAATATCAATTACCTAAATATTATTTTATGATTATATATCAACCATAATCATCCAAGGGTTTAATTGATGACCTTTTGGAGACACATGGATGAGATTATGACATTTATAATATTATAAGTAATGAAAAGTAAAAAATATCACACTCTGGTTTTTAATAATTGTAATATTTTAAATATGGTGTTATCCAAAGCATATGTTTGACTATAAAAGGTTTTTATGAAATCTAATAGATTTATATTAATATTTTTTAGTTATTTTAAAATTTTTGTAAAGAAATAATTACCTTAAATGCTTTCACAACGGTAATGCAGTAATTATTTAATTAATGGAAAAATTAAATAAATGATATTAAAAATATTAAAATAAATATTATTTGAGGTAATTAATGTAATAAAAAAAATTTATATATTACTTATAAATTTTTATGATATAATAGAATTGTTGGTTTTAATTTTAGATTTATTCTTTATGTTTTTAGATTCACAGTATTCAATTGTATTAAAATTTATAATAATGATATTTTATGGGATTAATGTTTTATTAAATTATTGAAAAATAATAAAAATATTAAATAAGAATAAACGGGATAATATATGGTCTAAAATTTAATCCTTTATTCTTTTTATCCGAGTTTGAATCATTTTATCTAGAATATTATTATTATAATTTAATATTTTGAAAATTCCAAGAGTGACCCTCCCCTATCCTATTAAAGGGAACCACATATTCATAATATATAACACTTAAAATACTATTTTATTAGAAAATAAATTCCCAAATACCTTTATATTAATATAATACACATTTTATAGGTATTCATTTGGGAATAAAACTAACCTTAGTGGTCATAAGGTGTTAAATAATGAGTTTTTCCTTAGATGATGTATCATTTTTAATCAAACATTTCTATTTTTTTATTCTTACACATCCATAAAAAATCCATAACAGATGATAAAATAATAAATATAGTATCCTAAATGTTCATATATTTAATTATGTTTGTCTAATGTACAATTTCCATCTCCACATCCATCAAATTGGAAAATAATTCACCATTCATGTGTGTGGTGGACTGCCGCCCCGCAAACCGATTTAATTCATTTTCCATCACAATATCTCATGACTAGTTATAATGATATAATTATGGTATATATATATGATATTAAATACATATTTATCATTATGAAAATAGTATATATCATTTATGTTTTTACCCTTCCATGTACTGTGAAAAGATAACATCGTTCGTGTGTATGTGTGGACTACCACCTCCACAAATCAATGTGATTCATTTTTTCATCTGCATATCACATGGATGATATATATAAGTATATATGAAGAATTTATAATACATTTATTATAAAATGACAATTATGTAAATATAAAATAATACTTACCTTCTTTCCGTAATTATCATTCAAAAATGAAAATGTTACTATTGTGTATGTATGACCTACCCTATCCAGGATTCTAAAGTAGTTCATTTTTAAAAACCATATTTAATGGATACATATGAAAGTATAATTGATGTATCAATATGTTAATTATGTCCTGATTATTATTATAGATATGGTGCAATAATTATCACTATGATCATAGAAAAATTATCAAAATCATTTTTGACTTATGTACGAAATATCATAAAATCATCTGATGTGAACTAAACTTATTTTGTAACTATATAAAACATAAAAAAGGAGATATAAAGGGAATAATTGTAACATCATAGCTTTTAAAATAGGTAATTACTCTTATTTTACTATTTTAAACCTCTAATTTTGTTTCTAAAAATGTACTCTAAAGGCTAAGGAGTGGTTTGGGTGAGTCTGTGGCTCATTAGGAGACCCAAGCACCAAAATATGTGGAGGAAGACTGAGAAAAATGGTTAGAACATGGTTTTCACTAATCATGTAACTCAACCATGAGATGAACCCAGTGTAGATGGGAGACCATAGGGGTTGTCTACAATTTTGCGATGAGGGCCACACACCAGTGCAATGATGAAAATATTCTTGATAGTGGATTTTTTTCATGGGTGGTGTATGGTTATCCAAACAATGTTCTTAGAATGTGTGAGGGTTTTTATTGGGAAGGGGATAACACATGTTTCGAGAAAATGTTTTCCAACCATGCGGCAAACCCTTGTGACCCCTTATAAAGGGGTAATTTTTGTTTTTACCCTTAAGATGTTTTTAAACCTTTTTACTCATTTTATTTTCTTCTCCCATGGGTAACCCAACCAATCCTCTCCCTGGAGTTCCCCCATAAGGAAAGATAGGATTTTTCTATTATCCCTCATTTTGATCTCTATTTTCTTCACCGTCATGTTAGTTGGATTCTAATTGGTATCCTCTACACTCCAGTCCCTTCTATTCTATATTTCTATTTCTATATCTAGAGATATTTTGGTGAGAGATCATTCCACCAATTATCATCAAGTTGATCCATTCTACTGATTTCTATCATTCTAGCTACATTCGAAAGTCGATGTAAAACCCTAAATTTCCATGTAATTTTTTTTAAAAAATTGATATTTTAAGAGTCCGCAAAAATTGACGGTACATGATTCTGAGGCCTAGAGTGCTCGAAATGAATTTCTAAACTTTTGTTTCGGTATGTTTAGTAAATGTGCGAGTGGTTTTTTCTAACTTTTGAACCGGTTCTCAGAATTGAAATATGAGGGCACCGTTGAACTCGCAGTGCATGTATTCACTTAAAGAGACATTCACATCAATGACAGTTGGTCATGGGTGGAAGTTAGTTTTTGGGTTTTTCGTGAATGAATAAAATAAAAATAAACTTTTGTAGATTTTATTTTTATTTTATTTGTTAAAACCTCCATGTGAATTTTGAGAAGTGGGGACCACCAGAACTTAACCTCCCATGAGAGGTTATGGTGGTGGGGACCACCCGAGCCTAACCTCCCATGAGAGGTTATGGTGGTGGGGACCACCTGAGGTCTAAACCTATGAACTCCCTCATTAAATGTGGGAGATCCTCTTCATCTCTTCCAATATTAATTGTGACAACCCTCCTCCACAGTAGTTAAGCCAACACACAGCTTTAATAGTGCAAACCTATGAGATTAATTAACCGAATTTGAATTATATGCCAACAAACATAATAGATCACATAATCTATTATTTTGGGGATACCATTTCATTTTGGTGGAATTGGGAGAGAAGGAGCTTTGGGAGAAAAACTCTCCAACGAATAATGATAATGAAGAATGCATCTCCTTCGACGATTTCTTCTCCAAACTCCATCAAAGGATCTCCAATGATGCACAAACCGACAATCGAGGAAAACACTGATGATGCCGACGTCCATATTTTCCCAATGATTCATCTTCTTCTTTGTGACCTCATTGACGTCATCAAGCGAAATATGTAGGGGTTTATTTATAAGTGATTTTATATTCCCATGTTCTTTTCTTCTAAAATAATGAACGTGGATCAACACTAAATTTTAGATTGATCCACAAACGTTTTTCTTTTACGGGATTGGGAATGTTAAATTGTGGGAGCTTGAAGGGTGGGTGTTTGAATTATTCCCCTTAACCGTTCTTAATATTCTTGTGATTCAAGTATAATAGCTGCTTGCTACCACTCTAATGCGGAGAGTGCGGGCCAAACTAACTTGGCCCGTCCTCTCCGTAATTCTTGTGTTTCATTATGGTGGTCTTCGCGATGGTGGAGGATAGAGACCAACAAAGAGGGGGCACCAGAATGGCGGTCGACACCACCACCGTCCGCGGCAAAGGCGACGACGCTGCCCCGCGGTCACCACCACCGCCCCGAGGCCTCTAGGCCATCCGCGTCCACCGCCGCCATCTGCGGATCCGCACCGCCCCGTGGCCAGGCCACCGCCCCCAGCCGAGGTGCCTCCCCATGGCCGGACCACTGCCCCGTGGCCGAACCACCACCCTGTGGTCTCGCGCCATCCTCGGCTGAGCCACCCCTGGCCTAGCTGAGCCACCCCATGCCCTCGTGGAACCCCTCGACTGAGCCACCCTCGCGACACCCTCACGACCCCCGTGCGTCAGGCTGGACCCAGCGGGCCGGGCCGCCCAGCACGGACCGTGTCGAACCCAACGGTCCAGGCCGCACTGCAGATCGGGCCAAACCCATTGGGTCAGGATGGGTTTGGCCGGGTCGGACCGAACCCCGGACCACTATGACCCAATTACATTATTTTGGCCATAACTTTGGCACTTGACGTTCGTTAGATGAGCTGTCAGCAGCATTGGGATCCTTGGAGTGAGACGGTCCCTTTGAGTATACCCCACTAGGGTTTTGGATTAAGATAAGAAATGGTCAAGTTCGATCAAGCACGAATCCAATCGGGCCCCTGGGACTAAAAGGATAATAACTCCCAGACCAAGCATCTGATTGACGTGTTATCTATTACGTCAAGACCCCTATGACATGGCAGAACTTTAAGATACTTCATCGTGGGACTTCATGGAAGTTGGAGTATCATCCAGTAGCTTGTAGAGAGGATCCTCCCAGAGACGAGCGATCATAGTGTAGGAACCCAGTGGCTGGCTAAGACTTAACGACTACTGACTGTTTTGACTCGGAGTGACTTGACAGGCCCAGTGGGGAGCGCCTTGGGGACGCAGTAGACCCCTGGTAGGGACAGAATAGGTGACTCGGCAGACCCACGGTACTCGAAAGGTGGAGTAACTCAGCAGGACACCAGTGGGAGCGCCTTGGTGACATGGCAGACCAACGGTGGGGAGTTCCTTAGTGACGTGGCATACCCACGGTACTCGACGGGAGGAGTACCTCAACAGTCCATGGTTAGTGGGAAGAACCTCTGTGTGACGCGACAAGCCCACTGTATTTGATATAGGAGGAGTTCTCCAACAGTCATGGTGTTCGACGTTGTGATTGAAAATGTTACTTGATACTTCCCCTAGAATAAATCCTGGTGTGAGCTGAGTCAGTACCTCCATGAGTTCCTCGTGATTGAGATGGATTACTTGATAACATAGGTATATGTATGGGCATATAACTAAGTAGGGTTATCTATTTATTTCATAATTTTTGGTTTATCCTTGGTGGATTTTGTGAGACCTTGAGGGTCTCAGGGTCCCTACCGAGTATCGTTATACTCACCCCTGCACGGTCTATGACCACATCTTGTTGTGTTGGATGCAGATGATGAACAACGCTGACTGAGGCTAAGAGTACTAGGACTGGACGATGCCTGGAGGTAGACCATATGGCGTGATAGTATGACAAGGAGATGGGTGGATTTGGAGTGCTGAGGAGGTGATATGTACCTACCTTTCAGGTAGGAACCTCGATGGAAGATCCAGTAGATATTTTTCTCTTTCTCCAGCTGTATTGTATTTCAGTTGTACTTGTACTATTACTGTTGGGCTTGTATTCCGACACCTTTTTTACTTTCAGTACTCTTTTTTCTATATTGTTGAGTTGCATTCCTATCATGTTGTGTGCTTGATTGCCTGTGTTTACTGGTTATAAAGGCCATGACTTCCCTATTTTCGGGAATACACCTTTGGTTCTAGTCGGTAGCCCCTGGCATATGGAAGGTATTCTTGGGGTTAGTCACAACACGGGCCCTGGGGGATGGGTCGTGAAAAATTGGTATCAAAGGGAGGTTCTAACAAAGAACTATGGCTATGATCTTTTCTATAAAGAAATAGTGTTAAGGGTAACAAGTGCGGTTTTTAGTACAGAGAGTCCAGTGTTGGTGCGGCGATCAACGTATCCATACACCATGACCCTGACTTATAATTTCTAACTCAGTGCACGAAAACACTGATTGCGTGTGTGTTTTCAATTTTTTTGTGATCTATTGAGTCATCTCACCAAGTATAACTTTTTGACTGTGGCGCACCTGTTTCTTTTCAAGATGCCTCCATGAAGACAGCCGGCTATATTGTCAAGAGTTGTACACACTGATAGCCCACCGAGTGATGAGGCCTCAGTGTAGGGCCCTCTTCCAGTAGAGGCACCAACAGAGGCACCAGCGGTACCATTCCCCATTGGGCCACTGACACCACCATCCCCAACAACAGATGGTGCACGCTTCTTGAGCGTGTTGCATGAGTTCCTGCACTAGAGGCCACCCAGGTTCAAGGGAGAGATGGACCCACAGGCGGTTGAGGATTGGCTGGAGGCTGTGGTGAGAGTCTTTCGACTGGTAGGAACACTAGCCAATATCATGGTGATTCTTGCTTCCCGAATTCTCTAGGTAGCAGTGGGAAGATGGTGGATATTGATGCTCCAGGTTCACGATGAGGTGATTCTTCTCTAGACAGACTTTGAGAGCCTGTTTCGGGCAGAATTTGTTCTAGCGACTCTTCACGCAGTGTGCATACAAGAGCTACTTCATCTGTTGCATAGCAATATGACTGTGTCTTAGTAATCAGAGAGGTTCACTGACCTCTCACGATACTCCACAGATATGGTGCGAGACCCTTTGTTCAGGGCCCAGACCTTTGAGCATGGGCTCAGACGAGAGATCATGGCTTCGATGTTCTCACTCAGCATCCCTATGCAGGCGAGGGTGTTAGAGAGATCCCTCTTAAGGGATAGTTTCCTTACTGAGAAGTCATGAGCAGTGAGACCCACTACCAGTAATCACATAGTGGAGTCTTCTATAGATGAAAGCAGAAAAACGTCACAGAGGCCTAAGAGGACCAGATCTACTGGTGGATGAACGCATGAATCAGGATTGGTTGTGCGGGGCACCTGTGGAGGAGCCAGTTATACTAGGAGCGGGTAGTGTTTCACATGCGGTGGACAGGGTCACATGGCTGGTGATTGTCTAATCCGCCATACCGATGATTAGTAGATGGTCAAAAGACCTCCCAAGCAGAGACAAAGATTCGACTGAGGAGGTCCTTAGGGAGAAGGCAGACGTGGTCGAGGAGATGGTCGTACAACTGGTGGTGGGCGGCGTTTCGAGATGTTACTTCCACCACCACCAGGAGGTCCACCATGACCACAGGGAGTAGGTGGAAAGGATAGAGCTCAGCTACAGCCAGTTGATGCTCACGGTCACGGTGCTTTGGATATGATACAAGGTACGATTTGTGTCTACTCCACCTTAGCTACAGTACTTATTGACACAGGTGTCAGTCATTCCTTCATTACCACAACCATTATTTAGAGCTTGGAGATTCCGACGGAGCCATTGGCTCGATCCTTACAACTAGAGAATCCTACGGGAGGAGATTCGATGATTACGCACTGGTGCTGGTAGTGGGAGCTTGCTTTAGGAGGAGAGAGATTCGGCTGGGATCTCCTAGTAGCGGTGTTGAGGCCTTATGACATCATATTGGGTATGGATTGTTTATCTACATTCCATGCTCAGATATACTGTATTAGGTGCAAGGTGCGGTGTGTCTGCATAGATGGGACCAGGTTTACCTTCACCGGCGAGAAGGGAGCCTTTGTAGTGCAGGATGAAATTGCCCGGAGGAGAGTGCACCCGATCACTCATCAGTTGGCTAGCCTTAACCTTAGAGCTATTGATGCAGAGAGTCCAATTTATCATGTAGTGGTGGACCAGTACACATATATTTTCCCTGATGATCTCCCAGGTCTACCTCCTCGCATAGAGGTGGACTTTTACAATGACTTGTACCCCAGGACGACATCGATATCTACAACTGTGTATCAGATGGCTCCCACGGAGCTTCGTGAGCTGCATGTTGAGCTAGAGGGCTTTTAGGGGAATGGATTCATCCGGCCTAGTGTTTCACCTTGGGTAGCCTTGATTCTATTTGCCAAGAAGGCAGATGGGAGCATTAGACTTTGTGTTTACTATCGGCACCTGAACCAGGTGACCGTGAAGAACAAGTACCCACTCCCAAGGATTGATGACCTCTTTGATTAGATGAAGGGAGCACGATGGTTCTAAAAGATAGACCTCATATCAGGCTATTACCAGATCATAGTACGAGACAAGGATGTGCAGAATATGGCCTTCAGATATCGGTACGACCATTACAAGTTCTTGGTTATGACATTCGGTGTGACCAATGCTCCAATAGTGTTCATGGGACTCATGAACAGGATGTTTCAGCCATACCTTGATCAATTTATAGTAGTCTTCAATGATGAAATTCTGATCTACTCAACTACTGAGGAAGAGCATTTCTATCACTTGTGGGTAGTACTGGACACACTCCGAGAGCACCATCTTTATGGTAATCACTCTAAGTGCCAATTTTGGATCTTAGGGGTTCACTTTATGGGACATGTCATATCAATGTCTGGAGTTTCAGTGGATACAACGATTATTGAGGTGGTACTTGCTTGGGATCCACCCAAGAGTGTGATAGCGGTACTGAGTTTCCTGGGTTTAACTGGATACTACTAAAGATTTGTACCAGATTTCTCAATATTCATAGCACCACTATCATCCTTGACAAAGAAAGGTAAACCATTCGTGTGGTTGGAGATATGCCGGAAGAGTTTTCGGGAGCTGAGGCAGAGGATGACTAGTGCCCCCATCTTGAGGCATCCAGAGGAGGGTGTAGGGTATGTAGTTTAATGCAATGCATCAGGGACCGGGCTTGGATGTGTTCTGATGTAGGAGTGAGCAGTGATTGAATATGGTTCTCGACAGCTGAGATAGCACAAGCAGAACTACGCTACCCATGATCTGGAGTTAGAATTAGTGGTCTTCGCCTTCAAGATTTGCGACACTATCGGATGAGTGAGAATTTTACCATGTAATATGATCACAAATGTCTCAGGTATATCTTCTCTAAGAAGGACCTGAACCTGAGATTGTTAATTTGGCTTGAGTTCCTCTAGGACTATGACTTTGAGATAGTCTATACTCCTAGGAAGGGGAACGTTGTTGCAGATGCACTCAGCAAGAGATCTGGTATAGAGCTGCTAGGTGAGGTGACAAAGCAGCTGGCCACTTTGGAGATATACTTTGTGGATAGAGATGGAGAATCTTTTCTTCAGTCTCTTATAGTCACTCCCCCACTTCTTCAGCGAGTTAGGGAGACACAGTGTGGGGACATTGACTGCGAGACACGACGTGCTCAGATATCCACCGGACAAGCACCTGATGGATTTTCTAAAGGTGGGGAGCACATCATCCTCTTCAGAGGACGTACCATTGTACCAGTGTCACTTCTGGAGGAAGTGTTGAGGGAGTTTCACACATACCCTATAGTGGTACACCCATGAGTGGAAAAGATGTACGAGGATCTCCGACAATATCACTAGTGGCCAGGAATGAATAAAGTTGTAGTAGAGTTTTTCTCTCAGTGCCTCAAATGTCAGCAAGTGAAGGCTGAGCATCAGGTACCAGCAGGCTTGGTTCAGCCTTTAGAGGTCCCAGAGTGGAAGTGGGATGGGATACATATGGACTTCATGATAGGACTTCCACATACATCTAGATTTCATAACTTTATCTAGGTGATCATCGACCGACTCACCATGTCGGACCACTTCCAACCGATCAGAGAGCAGGGTTCCGTAGAGAGCTTGGGACGCCTCTATGTTCAGGAGATTGTGCAGACACATAGAGTAACCTCGATGATTGTCTCCGATCATGATTCACATTTTACTTCCCAACTATGGAAGTGGTTACAGGAGGCTTTTGGGACACAACTTTGTTTGAGCACCGCCTTCCATCCTCAGACGGATGGTTAGACTGAGCAGACCATTCTGACCCTCGAGGACATGTTGCGTGCTTGTGTCCTCGACTTCGGTCATAGTTGGGAGGATCACTTGCCTATGGTGGAGTTTGTGTACAATAATATCTATCACTCCACCATTGGGATGACATCTTTCGAGGTGTTATATGGGCGACCCTGCAGATCACCTTTGTACTGGACTGACCCATGGGAGTTAGCACTAGTGGGACCAGAGATGGTATGGGCTACCACAAAGAAGGTGAAGATCATCTAGGAGCAGATGAAGACTTCACAGAGTATGCAGAAGTTGTATGCTGATAGGATACAGATACCTCTGGAGTACGAGGATGGCGACCATGTAATTTTACGGGTTTCACCTCGATGAGGTTTGTGAATATTTGTCCAAGGTGGCAAGTTATCTCAAAGGCCAATCAGACCTTTTCATGTCCTCAATAAATTTGGTGTGGTGGATTACCACTTAGCTCTACCACCTTAGTTGCACCAGGTACACAACGTCTTCAACGTATGCCAGATTAGGATATACATGTGCGGCCCTTCTCACATAATCGACCATGGAGAGCTGGACGTCGACGATGGGGAGACTTTTACAGAGCTTCCAGTAGAGATTGAGGATCGGCAGGATCAGGTACTTCATGGATAGTCGATACCTCGGGTGCACATTCGCTGGCAGCATGTGAACCTCCAGGAGAGCACATGGGAGTGGGAGGCTCAGATAAATGCTCAGTACCCCCACTTGTTTACCTAGTTTGAGTTGTGGATTACGGGAACGTAGAGAACTGAGGTGGGGAAAATGTAAGGACCCAAAATTTCCATGTAATTTTTTAAATAAATGAGGATTTTATAAGTCCGCGAAAATTGACGGCACATGATTCCGAGGCCTGATGTGCCCGAAATGATTTTCGGAACTTTTGGTCGGGTACGTTTAGTAAAAATGAAAGAGTGTTTTTATAACTTTTGAACCGGTGCACAGAATTGAAATATGAGGGCACCATTGAACTCACAGCGCTGATATTCGCTTAAAGAGACATTCACCTCGATGACAGTTGGTTGATGGTGGAAGTTAGTTTTTGTTTTTTTGTGAGTAAATAAAATAAAAATAAAGTTTTGTAGCTTTTATTTTTATTTTATTTATTAAAACCTCCATGGGGAAGTTGAGAAGTGGGGACCACCAGTCCTTAACCTCTAATGAGAGGTTATGGTTGTGGGGACCACCTGAGCCAAACCTCCTTGGAGAGGTTATGGTGGTGGGGACAACCCAAGTCCTAAACCTCTCAAATACCTCCTAAGATATAGGAGATCCTCTTCAACTCCTCCAATATTAGTTGTGACAACCCTACTCCACAGTAATTAAGCCAACACACCACTTTAATTGTGTCAACCTATGAGATTAATTAACCCAATTTGAATTATATTCCAACAAATATAATAGATCACATAATCTATTATTTTGGGGGTACAATTTCATTTTGGTGGAATTGGGAGAGGAGGAGCTTTGGGAGAAAAGATCTCCAATGAAGAACGCCAATGAAGAACACCTCTACTTCGATGATTTCTTATCCAAACTCCGTCAATGGATATCCAACGATGCACGAACCGACAATTGAGGAAAACAGTGATGACACCGACGTCCATATTTTCCCAATGATTTTTCTTCTCCCTTGTGACCTCATCAACGTCATCAAGCGAAAGATATAGAGGTTTATTTATAAGGGTAATTTATATTCCCATGTTATTCTCTTCTACAACAATGAACATGGATCAAAGCTCTATTTTATATTGATATGAGAACATTTTTATTTTGCGGGAATAGTAATGTTTAATCGCGGGAGCTTGAAGGGTTGGTGTTTTTATTATTCCGCTTACCCACTATTAATATTCTTGTGATTCAAGTCTAATATCCGCTTTCTACCACTCTAATGCAGAAAGTGCAGTCCAATGTACAATGGCCCGCCCTCTCCGTAATTCTAGTGTTGAATTATGGTGTTGTTCACGATTGTGGAGGATAGAGACCAACCACAAAGGGGAAAGAGAATAGCAGTCGACACCACCGCTGGTCGTGACGAAGGCGGTGCTGCCGCCCCGTGGCCACTGCTGCCACCCCGTGGCCTCCGTGCTGTCCGCGGCCACCACCGCCGTCCATGGCTTCACACTGCCCCACATCCGGGCCAAGGCGCTGCCCCGCGTCCAGACCACCATCCCGCTGCCGAAAAACCACCCCACAGCTAGACTGCCGCACCGCGGTCTTACACCGTCCTTGGCTGAGCTACCCTTGGACGAGCCGAGCCGCCCAGTGCCCTCGTGGCACCCCTCGACTGAGCCTCCATCACGACACCCTCATGAACCTCGTGGGCCGGGCCAGACCCAGCGGGCTGGGCCGCCATGTGCTGACCAGGACTAACCCAATGGGTCGAGCGCACTACAGGCCGGGTCGGATCGGTCCCTAGCCCACTACAACCCAATTACCTTCTTTTGGCCATAACTTTGGCACCGGACGTTCGTTAGACAAACCATCAGCAGCACTGGAAACATTGGAGTGAGACAGTCCCTTTGAGTATACCCCACTAGAGTTTTGGATTAATATGAGAAATGGTCAGGCTAGATTGAGTACGAATCCAAGTAGGATCCTGGGACTAAAAGGCTAATAACTCACAGACCGGGCATCTGATTGATGTGTTTTCTATTTCGTTAAGAACCCTATTATGTGGAAATTTTTTTAGATAATTCTTTGTAGGACTTCATGGAATATGGAGTATCGAATAGTAGCTTTTAGAGTAGATCCTTCTAGAGATGAGTGAGCATAGTGTGGGAACCCAGTGGCTAGCTGAGACTTGATGACTACTGACCGTTTCGACTTGGATTAACTTGACAGGCCCAGTGAGGACCCCCTTGGTGATGCGGAAGACCCACGATGGGGAGCCCCTTGGTGACGCGACCGACCCAGAGTACTTGACAGGAGGAGTACCTCAGCAGGCCATGAGGGGGAGCGCCTTTGTGACGTGGCAGACCCATGGTGGTGAGCACCTTGGTGATGCGATAGACCCATGGTACTCGATAGGAGGAGTACCTCCACAGTCCAAGGTTAGTGGGAATCACCTATGTGTGATGTGACATTCCCACTGTACTCAAGAAGTTCTCTAGCAGCTAAGGTGTTCGACATTGTGACTGGGAATGTTACTTGATACTACCCCTAAAATAAATCCTGGTGTGAGCTGATTTAGTACCTCTGTGTTTTCCACATGACTGAGATAGATTACTTGATAACTTATGTATATGTATGGGAATATACCAAAGTAGGGTTATCTATTGATTTAATAATTTGTGGTTTATCCTGGGTGGATTTTCTGATACCTTAAGGGTCTCATGGTCCCCACTGAGTACAATTATACTCACTCCTACATGGGATTTCCTTGCACCTTGTTGTGTTGGATGCAGATGATGATTATCACTGACTAAGGCTGAGAGTACCAGGACTGGATGGTGACCAGAGTTGGACCATATGGAATGATGGTACATAGAGTAGATGGATGGATGTGGAGTGTTGAGGAGGTGATATATACCCACCTTTTGGGTAGAAACCTCAGAGGACAATTTAGTAGCTGTTTATCTCTTTATTCAGTTGTATTGTATTTCAGTTGTACTTGTACTATTACTTTTGGTCTTGTAATCCGGCCCATTTTTTACTTTCATCACTCTTTTTTCTATACAATTGACTTGCGTTCGTATCATGTTTTGTGCTTGATTTCATGTGTTTACCAGTTATAAAGGAAATTCCTTCCCAGTTTTTGGGAATATTCCTTTGGTGGTAGTCACAAGCCCCTAGCCTATGGAAGGTGGGCTTGGGGTTAGTCACGACACGAGCCCTGTGGGATGGGTCGGGACGACCAACACTACATGAAAGGAGTGATTTAGGGGTAAGTTAGGTGGTTTAGTTCCTTTACCTCATGTATATTTTCTTTTTGATCATGTTTTGTTTTTTCATACACTGGAAATTTCATATGATGCTTCTAAAATGTTAAAGAAATTAAATTGAATGGTTTTACAAGCCCAATACAGTTTTATCTAATGATGAATCAACCGTTTGGTTGATCGCATTGATGTGATCCACCCCTATGGATGATCCTATTCATAAAGGCCTAATTTCCATTAACCTTAAATTGTTTAATAACCTATTTAGGTGTGATACCCTTGAAATAACATATTTTAAATATAAATTAAATTTATAGAAATGATATGACATGGTTTATGCCCCTAAAATTTATTCCATAATTGAATTACATGAGTTATATGAATTAGAAAACTTGGATTAAGTGTTATGAATTTTATTCGTACTAAATGATATGATCTGATGAAAGATAAACCCCACTTAATACCATGATAAGGGAGATACAAGAGATTTAATTTATGTATCAACATAGATGGTATCATTAGGACATATATTTATAATTTTTTAATGAAAGGTAAATACACCATGAGAAACACATAACATTCCTTTCATGGTCTCACTGTGCAGTTTCTTTACCTATTAATGAGTTATAATAGATCCCTAGGGGATTCACTGTTGAAATGATAAGTAGAAAGGTGGTTGTACCATACTATGAGTGATACATAGCCCCATGTGCGAGATTCCTGGTATGAACTCATAGGTTCTTTATTTTCTTCACAATATGATAGGAGTGATACTTTGGATTTCATTTATGGGATTCCTTGGATGGACTCTTAGGGAACTGATTATTTTATTCCACTCCTAGTGCCATAACAGGGTTCCTTGATATGGTTATCCTTGGACAACACCTATATTACACTACTTTTAATTTAATAGATGTGTTTTAATATAATTCCAAATGCTAATTTACCCAATAAAAGGATGTATCTTCCAAAAAAATAACATGCTTGGGCTCGGTCCAATCGAGATGAATTATTCACTATGACTCATTGTTACACTATATAATTCCTTCACATTTTACTATGGTATGTAGAAATCTATCATAGGCTGAAGTAGGAACTATCGGTCAGGTATCCCATGGATAACCGGTTACAATGTGTTAATTTATTACATTCCTTGAATTTAATATTTTTGTCACACTAATCATTCTATATGAAATGTATAGAATTTTATAGACTCCATTTGTGGTGTCCTACTAAGTATATCCCACACCATTCTTAGGCTTCCCTTGTCACCCAATCAGACTTAATTATTTTAGGTGTAGATAAAGGGAAGTTTTTTTCTTTTAATGAATGATTCTGAGTACTTGGTTGGAGTACGGGAGTAGAGGACTGGAAGTATTCTGATTATGCTACTAAAGGATGCTTTTGCTCTTATTGATTTTTTGTATATAATGTGGTATATATATATATTATCTTGTATCCATTACATCTTATTTTTTATAGCCAAATTTCAGGATCATCATCATCTTTTATATATATTTATGATTCAGATTCCTCCTATTTATTTAAAATTGTATGACTTATTATTGTTATTCCACTGCTGATCATTTATTACCACTACCACTATTTTCATTCCTTATTTACCGCTATGATACACTCTAACTCATGATGGAATAGTCTCCCCCTAGACACACCCAAGGTCATTTAAAGTAGTTGGAAGTCTCTAGTATTGGGGGAGGCATAGTTGATGTCATGTGGCCAACCGTCATGTGGCACCATAAATTAGCTTCCATGGAGAGATTCTACAATGTAGTATCATATATACTTTTCCTTTTATCATACTATTTGGGTATTAGAAAGGATACTAGAAAAAATTAGAATTTTGGAAATGTGATTGTGCCTATGAGTAGATAACCCATTTATAGGGGAAACCCAAATTACCTAGGATGGGTTATTGTTGTTCTAGATTATTCTTACTACATTTTATTTTATTTTACCATTGGGTGAGACACATGTTTTGTGATGATATTATTATTATTGACATTGTTATTTTGGATTTTCTTTTCCATATAATTTTATAGAATGGTGGTATCACTACAAGCATTATTCTAATATCCTTAGGACATCAATTTCATGCATTATACCATGCCATATTATAATTTCTGGGTGCATTTTCAATATTTCTTGTTCTTGTTTTAAGTTCCTTGATTGTTATATATTTAAATGTGATAACTTCTATTGTAAGGAAAATATAAATGGAAAAATTAATGTTCTTACATCAATCTAAATGGATTTTACGATATAGATTGATGATGAAACCATAATTAACCAATCATTCCCCATTTAAAGAAATTATTGTTTTAAAATGGAAAGGTTACTGCTAAATGGGGATGCCAATGGAACATTAAATGGTGTTTTCCTCCAAACCATGCAATTGAAACTAGATATACAAGAACCAATTATATTTTTATGAGACTATGACCCCGACCTGATCTTAGTAGTGGAGTGTAGGAGGTGTCTCTTGATATATCTATGATCTTCCATTCCACCTAGACTAAGATTTTGGAGTAGGGAGAGAGGTGTGATTATTACTAGGAAATATATATACATATCAATTCATGATTTCTCTATTTCATAACTGAGGTGAGAACTTATAAATTTTACACCTATGCCACCACGATTTCCTTGGGTCGTATGATAAGAGGGTGCAGACAAAAATTATTCAGATGTGGTGGGACCTAAGACACCAGTATTTCCTCAGGTCGTGCCACCATATTCACCTCTTATTGATCCTCAACTATGAGATGATTCTTAGTTCTGTGATTGATTATTTTTCTACACGCATTCTATATAGGGAGTTATGATACCTACCCCTATTATGGTTGAGCTGAAGTTAGAATTATAGGTGCAAAATCCTCTCACCTTCTCAGTGGATGGTGATCCTTGTGATTAATAATCTTGGATAGAGGCCATGCTGTTTATATTCTAGATTTTGGAGCCTCTAGAGTGAAGGTTCAATATCACTACCTATATTATCCGTTATTTTTCTAAAATTTGGTGGGATGTCATCACCCAGGTTAGACGTCATCAAGGTATGGTTTGGGTGGGTTTTCAAGAAACCTTATATGATTACATATTCCTCTAATTGTTGTGGGAAGTATTAAATCAAGAGTTTGTGAACCTATAAAAAGTTGATATGTTAGTGATGGAATATTCATCTCATTTTAAAGAGATTCAATGTTTTTCACTGTCAATGAGTGGAGATGAGATGAATATTGGGAGATTTTTTCAAGATGGGCTTATTTACACCATCCAATCATAGGTTAACATGTTATGGATGACCACTACTCCAGAGATAGTTAACTAGGACCTCATCACTGAGGAAAACTTGAGTGAAGGTGGATATGTGGGCTAGGGTTGTTTAGCTTCCAGGCAGGGAGATGGTTTATCTAGGGGCATGATGTGTCAATTCTAGGGTGCATGATGGTGGTGTTATAGCCATATAAAATGCACTGAAAACTATGTGGTGTGACACTAGTGTATTAGGGAAGGAAATAAGAAGCCCCAGTGACCAAGGAACCTGATCAAGTTCCGATCTTACAGCTGGGTGGTACACCTTTAATGTTTCTACTAAATTTCTCCCCTAGTTCGAAGTGAGAAGGGATCTATACTGATACCACTTTCAAGTACATGATCAATAGATATGTGTTTGGCTTGGAGTTGGTCTACTACCATGCGACCATTTTAAGGAAGTGGTCACGAATTAGACAGTCATAGTTCTATGGTTCAAAATCAGCATAGAATACCTACCCAAGTTAGTCAGGTTATATGTTAGGGCTATGGATAGGGCCATGTATATGTAGTAAAACCTACTCCCATGGAGCAGAGTCGAAGGAATTATATGTTTAGTGGTATGTTATGGTAGAGACTACATTATATTCTTCCCAATTTGATATTGGTGAATCATACTCCTTTATATTTTCTGCAATTATGGAAGGTCTAGGCCTAGAGATAGAGTATTTCTATGGAATGATGAATATGGACACACCATTAGGGGTTTGATCAATGAGTGTATGCTAGTGCAAGGAGTTCTCAATTGAGACAAGTGGGTACCATTTCTTGTGGATTTTATTTTTCCTAAAGATGAACACCTTTGAAGCCATTCTTAGAATGTACTGGATAGTTCTTTATCATTCCCATATTGATTTATACCACCAGAAGGTGTATTTTAATGCATTCAACGACATCACATATATTCATAAGTGTGAATTGGATACAAAAGTTAGTAAAAATGGACCCAAACAATTTGGTATAGGTAGGGTGATTGACCATATGGCTTCTATCTTCATGAGCGATCAAGGAATGTGGCATGTGGAATTCCCTCCTACAGTGGACCATTTCAAGGATGTCTTCCTAGACAATTTCTCTAAAAAAAACTTCTATATGAGAGGAGCAGTTCACCATTGATCTAGTTATAGGAGTGGAACATATGTATATTCCTCTTTATAGGATTCCAATTACAGAACTCTAGGAACTTAATAAGCAGTTGGATGATCTAGTGAAAAAGGGTTTTATAGGAACCAGTACCTCACAGTGGGGTTTACCTTTACTTTTCACTAAGAAGGAGAATGATATACTATGTTTATGTGTAGATTAAAGATGAAAGAATCAGATTATGGTGATGAACCAGTATACACAAAAACATATTGGCAACCTCTTTGAGCATCTCTTAGGATAAAAAATTCTCTATATTTTTTTGAGGTTGGGCTAGAATAATGTGCTTGTGTAACCATCTAGATTTCCACATACCAACTTTTGGAGATGGTATGACTTGTATAATTATCTATTTTTTCCATTCAGACTTAATAACATGAACTATATTTTTATTTCATTGATGAATTTTTCTTTTCACTCGTATCTAGAATCATTTGTGGTATTTTTTATGGATGATATCTTGGTGTATTCTCACAATCGACACGACCATGCCAACTATCATAAGAACATGATGAATACTCTTAGTGAGAATTATTTATATTCTATGTTTAAAAAATATGTCTTTTTGATTGATAAAGTACACTTCTTAGATCATATCATTTCAAAGGTAGGATACTTTGTTGAACTAGGGGAGGTGAGTGTTGTGGTTTCCTAGGAGCATCTCATGAATGTCTTTAACATATGAATTTTCTTGGAGCTGACTATATACTATTAGTGTTCATCAATGATTTCTTATACATTGTAGAACAATATATGAGATTAACTAAAATGTTTCTAAATTTTTGATGATCATAATATTGTGAGACTGCCTTTTATGAGAGGAAAAGGAGACTAACTTCAGTTTCGATCCTGATTTTTCCAAATCCAAGAGGAAGATATACCCTTTACTATGATGCTTTAGGAATAAGGCTATAAAAAGTTCTAATGCAGGGAGATTGGGTTTTGGCATACTGGTCCCACCATTTAAGACCTCACGAGAGTAATTAACTTAAGCACGATCTTAATATAGTAGCAAGGGTTCTTTATATATGATGATGAAGGTATTATCTATTAGGAGACTGTTTTGTTGTTTACACGAATCATAAAATCCTAAAATGCATCTCCACATAGTGATACATGAATTTGAGTAATCACAAGTGGGTATAATACTTACAATATTTCAAATTTGAGATTTATTATACACTAAGGAGGGAAAATTGAATAGCTAGAACCCTAATCTAGAATTATTAGATACATTCCATCCTGTAGGATAGTAGTCAGTATTAGTTTATGGTTTTCTTTTTAGAGATGCACCTAGAGGTTCTAGAATATCTTGACCGACATATTTTAGAAGCTCTATTTGGGAAATCCTCCCTTATGTGATAGGTGAATATGAGACAACAATAAAATGCCATGGTTTTATTCATGAGAGAGAGTGTCTCATTTGATAACATATTTCTTTGTTGGGGTGTAGTTGAAAAAGAGATCCTTCTCTTCCATGGGCACCTATTGGTGCCTTCTCAGAAACGGTTAGAGTTGATGTGGGAATATCACACCTCTATTTGGGTAGTTCACCATAGGAATGAAAATATGTATTAGGACATACGTTGATAGTATTGGTGGATAGGTAGGAAGATGTAGATTGTAGGTTTCATCTTGAGGTGTTCAACCTGTTTGCCTAAGAAGGTGGAACACCAGTGAATATTTGGGATTCTGAAACCTCTATCAATTCCCGAGTGGAAATGGAATGAACTCTCCATGGATTTTGTTATATCAATGATGGGATAAACTCAAGGTAATGATTTGGTAAGGGAATAATTAATTTTTTTTACTAATGTTTCACACTTCCTACTGATCCAAGAGACATTCTTAGATGATGAGATCAAGGGGATTTAAATTATTTAGATTGTGAACCTTCATAGTGTTCCCTCTTCAATCACACCAGAACAAGATGACTGGTTTACATCATGGTTCTAGAAGGGGTTGTAGAAGGCATTAGGTTTCCTTGTAATTTTGATGAAACATATCACCTCAGTATAATGGGATGTCTGAGAGGATGCTACTAGTGTTAGAGGATACTCTATGAGAATGAATCATTATTTTTGAAGGTTAATGGGAGAAATATATAACTCTCACCATGTTTTATAACAATATAAGTTTTTAGGAAACAATTTAGATTTCTCTCAATGAGGCCTATCACAGTAGGTTGTTCCATTCACCCATGTGCTAGTTAGAGGTAGGTGAGTCTGCACTATTGGGTCCTCCTCTAATTTAGGAGACTTTATATAATGTACTGATTATTAAAAAAAATGTATGGCTCCTACATAGTCCAAGTATAATTCTTAAACCGAGTTTCACTACTGATCTATGGAGTTTGAGGTGTGACAAGGGGTCTTTTTTCATATTTCAACAAGGTTGGTTCATTGATTAATTCAAAGATAAGGAAAACTATTTTTCCGTTTATGTGTTCCCATTTGAGATCATAGAGATAGTAAGTCTGGTAACCTATCTGTTTTAGTTACCTCATAGGTATCATTCCATGCAGGATGTCTTCCACACATCATAGATTTTCTTATATCATGCTGACCCATCTCATTCATTTGAACCAGAGGACATTGAGTTAGAGGTGGATGCGTCCTTTTAGTATCATCTGATACATATCATTGACCGAAGCACAAAGGCTCTCTATGGTAGGCCAATTCCACTAGTCTGGGTGCTATGGATACATGATCATCTACAAGATGTGACTAGGGAGTGTGATCCCGATATATGTGGTAAGTGGATAAAATATTAACATATGATGCCTTAAATAACATCATAAGGAAAACACATGAATGAGTTATTTTTGAGAGGTGAGTTTGCAACATACTTGATTTTCGAAGAGGTACCGACTCTTATGTTAGTATTCAAAGCCTCTCATTTTATGATAAAACTTTACTCTAAAGGATAAGAAGTGTTTTTGGGAGTGTCTGAGGATCATTTGGAGCCCGAAGCTCCAAAAAATGAGGTGGTAAACTAATCCATATGGTTAGTGCATGGTTAGTGCTAACCATCGAACTCGACCATATGTGGAACCCACTACACAGGGGTGGCTATAGGGTTTGTCTCCATCAATGTGAGGAGGTCCACACACCCAGGCAGTATTACAAAAATTATTGATAGTGGATTTTATTCATGGTTTATATAGGGTTATCTAAGAACATTTGTAACAGCCCAAGATTTTATGAAAAATATTCTTTTTAATTTTATTAATGTCTTGTGTTGTACGCTACACCAAAAGGATCTTTCATAACACGCATCCTTGACTTGCCTTGCATTACACGCAATCGCAACCTTCCTCGATAGTGTGTGTAGTACGCAATAACGAGTTTCACTAAACAGCGATATGCTATTAAAACTAGCCGTTATGAATAGTAATAACCACTTTTTGAAATTTTTTAAATTTTATTTTCCAAAAATGGATTTCATTTTTGGATTCGGAGTATCGAATTTAGCCTAAGGTGAAATTTTGGTACATTTCGGATAACTTTCATATTCTGATGAATAGTGAAAATTACTAAATTATAATTAAAAACAACTTTTTTAATCGAAATAATTAATAGTGATAAATCATTAATTTGAGTGGTTTTAAAGTATATTTAGAATATATTTTTACAATTTAATACAATGTTGGTCATTGGATGTAATTACACATTTAAACTAGACATAAACAAGTGTCAATCTTTTGATAGATATTGTTTCTTAAAAAAACACGCTATTTGTTTTAACAGTGGGATTTAATTATAAAATTAATTAATGCAACTTTTTTGTTATGAATTTGGTAAAATAGACTTCATTTTTGAATTCGGAATATGAAATATATCTTGGGATGAAATTTTGGCATTGTTCTGAAAAACATCAATTTTTGATGAATAGTGAAACTACTAAGTGGTAGGTTAAAAACTGAATTTTGCATAAAACATAATTTTACCGCTTCTGTGAATGGAATTTCAAAAATCCGGGAGACACGGTTAATATCAAGGACTAAAATGTGGTTCAATGAGATGAAAATAATTTTTTGGTGAATAGTAACTTTTTACTTTTTTTTACCACGGTTAATAGTAAATAGGGTAACTAAGGGTAAATATGATATTAATATTACCCTAACACAAGTCCTAATTCTATTGGACAAGTTTAATTCGACCAAAAACAAACTTAGGAATAAAATATGACCATTTAGGCCCACTTGGATTAGATTAGGACATTTATTATTAATTTATTTAAAGAAGGGTTAAAATAGTTAAAATCAAAGTTTAATAAGTAAATCATTTTTAATATGGGGTTATACATAAGATAAATTAGACTATAAATATTAATTAGAAAGATAAAAATATTTCCTACATGATGGTATTTTATTTTTAATTTTTAGACATCATATAATATAATTTATTTATGACACAAAGATGATGCAGTAATTATCTTATTAATGAAGTATTGACATAATTGATAATATAAATACCAAAATAAATGTAATTTAAGACTTTTTATGAATTCCACTAATTTTCTAGGTTACTATGATATATTAGTGTTGATTTAATCAACTTGGTTCGAACATATAATTCTGTTATGACTTTCACAAAAATCATATATCAAATAGTGTCAAAATTGACACAAAATAGTTTTTAAATCAAATATTATATTATTAATTGATATTTTATTCCTAAAAATCTAAGGTTCGGCCAAATGACTTAGATAAGGATATATGTATTAATAATATACAATTTGGGGTTCTTTTGGCATGTTATAGTAAGTTTATTAACCATATAGTGAAAGAAAACAAAAAGACACGGTAAAAGTTAAATTACTTAACTTAGAGTTAAATTTAATTGATAAGGTTAAAATAATACCCTAAACTTGTCTAAATCCTATTGGTTGATAGGATTTCGACCCATCCCCACTTTAGCTTCGAAATAAGACCCTTTGGAACCATTATAAACCGATTTTGACTTTAATATAAAATAATATTTTGAGGTATTCCTAAGGTGCCCCTCTCCTCCCTTATAAAAGGACACCTCCTCCCCCTCCTCCTCACACCAATTTGAGCACACAAGCTCGGCCAACCCCTGCCAAAAACCGTTCTCCACTTCCCTAGCAACATCCTAGAGGTTCTGGTCTTCCTCAAAGACCAATTCTAGTGCCCTAAGAGGAGGTCTCAAAGAGGCACTTCAAAGAAGAGGTAATTACCGTTACCAATTCTTTCATCTTTATTTCTTCTTCCACTTCTTCTTCTTAGGTTTTTTCATTATGAAGTAATAACATCAGTATCACTCATATACTGATATGTTATTATAAGTATGAAACAACCCTATTTCACCATCTATCCATCCTACGGAAAAAAAAATCACCGCGCGTGCGTACGTACGGAATACCGTCTCCACGCCGTGGTGTAATCTATTTTCCACCGCCACCTTACATGGATGGGTATAATGGTGTAAAGAATAACTATACATAGTTATTACAACATCATATTGATTCTTATATATTGTATAATCCACTCCAATTCAATTTAATATTTATAGAAATGATATCATCGCTCGTGCATACGTACGGACTACCGTCTCCACGACGCGATGAGATTCATTCTCCATGTTAACCATTTAAGAATGATTATAATGTATATATAAGAAATAATAATGAAATATATGACATTATAAAGCTACTGGATTTATGTATATATACATATGTATGAAATCTACTTACTTCCATTTCAAGACAATAAGGAAAGAAAAACAGCGTTCATGCGTACGTACGGACTACCGTCTCCATGAACGGTGTTTTTTTCATTTTATTTATCTACCTATTATATATATATATATACTGAATATATATGATATATAAATCATATTATATATTCTGGAAGTGAGTAAATCACGATATAAGTAATAATGATGTCAAGAACAACAAGTCAAAACACCTACGATAAATGGAACGATTTTACCCAAAACGCTTCTTTAACATGGAATTTACAAAAGAACAGGTAATATAATGTCATAAGTGAACCATATATGATATCATAACAATGAATATGATTCTGTAATAAGTCAATCACATGATTTAAATCATTATACAGGAGGTTCGGACACGTACAAGCAAGACGGACCTAAGGTAAGGGAAATATCACAATCTCATTTTTATCCGAGATTGTTTATTCGTAAGTATTTACTGGGGTGTATTTTATCATCCACATCCATGTTCCCTCAATATGAAATATTGTTTCCATCCACTTGCAATAGTTTAAATCCAATTTTACCCTTAGGTGAGTTTTTAGTAAAGAATATGAAATGAATCTTTTGTCGTTTTTCCGTACGAGGTACTTTTTGACTTTTCCGACAAAAGTACGAAGAATGTTTTTTTAACTTATACGACATGAATGGATTTTTAAAACATTATTTCCAAGAAGCTTCCTTTACATGTTTTCAAGTTTATTTTTAATCAACTTCTTTAGTTTAAAATTGTATGACATGTTAAGAAAGGAAAAGTGTTTTTGAAGTACAAAGGATATTTTCTCAAGAATGAAGTTCAAGTATTTTATCAAAATTATTTTCCATCTAAGATAATAAAAGGGTTCTGTTTTTATCCCAATTATTACATGGATTTGATTATGTTGTGATGGAAACATTTTTATGAATTCCTTTATCTTATATGAATTATTTTATGATGTCATGTTGTTTAAGAATCCCATTTTTATTACATGGGTTTTGCGATGAAGTATGATTTATGATTATGTGGCACACATAAGAAAGGATTCATTATAAGATGGGTGGGACCTATATCTCCCTCCAATGCATTGGGTAAAGATTTTATATCTCATGAGATAGACATGGCTGGAATGGTAGGTTATACCGGTTCAGTGAAATAGGACTGAAACGAGGGTTACTCGATTCAGAAAGGGACTTTGTCCACTAAGATAGTCTTGGCAATGAGTCATGACTAACAAGAAATGATTTCCCATGATTATGTGTGCATGCCACAAAGTTTCAAGTTTCATGTTATGATTATGGTGATCCCATTTTCACTTCTATGATTTTTTCCATGTTAAGATATTATGATCTCTTTTGCAGGTTATGATTTTCAAAAAGATATGATATGATTTTTATTTCTTTTGTATACCCTTACTGAGCATTTGAGCTCACCCTTTTATGTTTTCTTTTCCCCAGGATATAAAGAAAGGTTTTAGGTAAAACAAAAAAGAGGAAGATCTTTATGTGAGATGTTGAAGATATTTCACCACGATTAGAAGATTTTATTCCGAGTTTCCAAAGACACTAAACTATTACGATCCTTGTGTGTGTATTTTTGTTATGTACTGAGTATTCCGCAAATGTAATGTAATGTCCATCAGGATACGGGTCTCTAAAGTTGGTATCAGAGGAAAGGTTTAGTCAACCTTTGGAAACTAGGATGCGAAAACGTTAGTGAGATCCCTAGAGATATTTCTAAGGTATGTCTAGGGATGTCTCTAAGGTTAAGTATACGTATAGGTTATAGTCCTAGAATTGCGCTAACGATCTTAGAATTTAACCTAAGATGTTAGATATTGAGGGTACTACCCCTTTATTATGTTGTTTTCCCTAACATTATTTTTGCCTCTCACACTATTCTTTTGGGGTTTTAGACGATGGCTGGAACCCGAAGGAACCGTGTTGATCAATGCAATGGACAATGCAATGATTGTCCCCCTGAGCAACCAAACGATATGGGATCTGGAATGCAAAATCTTGTAGCCATGCTCACACAACTTTCTCAAGTTATGAATCATGCAGGACTTCCAAACGAGCAAAGGAAGGAGCAACATTCCGTTGAATCCTTCATGAGGCAGCGTCCGCCTTCTTTCAGTGGGTCTACTGATCCATTAGTTGCTGAACAATGGATTAGTACTACTGAAAAGATATTTTCAGTTCTTCAATGTTCTGAACATGATAAAGTCATCTTAGCAGTATATCGTTTGGAAGGTGAAGCTGATCAATGGTGGAATCTTATCAAGAATACGAGGCCAAGAGATGAAATTGAGTCCATGGAATGGGACGAGTTCAAGAACTTGTTTTTCAGTAAGTACTTCCCTCGTATTCTTCGAACGAAGATGGAAAAAGAGTTTCTTGAGCTGAAACAGAAGGATGATGAATCTGTTGGTACCTATGAAGCAAATTTTACAAGACTTGCAAGGTATGCTTCTGGAATTATCATCCAACCTGAAAGTAAAGTTGATCGATTTTTCAGTGGCTTAAAACCAAGTCTTCGAAGGGCATTAGCTATAAGAGACTTCAGTAGCTATGAAGAAATTGTGCGTTGTGCTATCAAGTTAGAAATGGAAGTTGGTGTTACCTATCCATCTCATGGTTTTGACAAGAAACGAAAGATGGAGTTCAAGGAGAAATCTCAGAATAATGGTGAAAAGAAGATGAATGTTTCCTTATGCACAAAGTGTGGAAAGAAGCATGGTGGAGATTGTCTAAAAGGGACTAGAAAATGTTTTAAGTGTGGAAAAGAAGGTCATCGAGCAGCTGAGTGTCGAAGTAATGGAAAAAGGGTTTCTAATGATAAAGCAAACACTGCAGAGAACGCACCACCAACACTTCAATGCTTCAAGTGCAAGGAAATGGGGCATTATGCTAATAATTGCCCTAATCCAAGGGTTAGTGATGATCAACATGAGCAACCACTGAAGGCAAAGGACAAAGGGAAGTCACATGCGATCACTATTGGCGATGTTGAATATGATAACGATGTGGTGGAATGATTAAGTGTTTATGTAATGGGATTTCAAAATAATGTTGTATCATGGAGTATTGGAATATTTATGTATTGGTTTAATGTGGTATTCAAAGTGATTGAGATATTTTTGGAAATAAGATGATATGCTCATAATGAAGGGAAAACAAGAAAATGAAATGTTTAACAGTATTCATGAGCTCATGATTGATATAAGGACTAAGTAATATCATGGTTTGAGTATATAGAATTTTGAGGATTTTGGTATGTGGAAAGTGTTAACTTTAAACCGCATTCATGTTTTCAATAAGGTATTCAAGAGAATACATGATTAAGGAATTTGAATGTTTAGAATGTGACCAACAAGACATATCTTATGGGGATCGACGATGGTGTTAAATCTCTGGTAATCGTTTTCACTATGTTATGAGAGTGGACTGCAGTATTATGGATAATTCTAAAGATTGGAATGGATTATGTTGGACATAAGTTAGTATTGTTTAAGGATAGAAGTTTTCTCAATATTATTGATGGGATGTTATAGTAATATAGTTTTAGAAAAAGGACAACCTGAAGGACGGGCGACAGCCCATCGCGTCGGACAAGGCTGTAGGAATCGAACCCACAACCGAAGTGCGACTGGCCTTTATCGCCTACCACTGACCTACAGGAAGTCCCTGTTTAGTAGAAACTAGTGTTATTATATTAAGCAGTATGATATATGAAGTATAAGCCCATTTTAGGAACCATATATGATTAATCTCACTATAGATCGACTTATGTATATAATTTTTGCTAACCTTTTGTTTGAGACAGATGGAATGACCCGTCATTCTATCACATGATCTGCTAACACTTCACGAATAACAAATTCAACTTCATTTATTTAAGATATGAAGTGGAAATTGTTAAAGGCACGAACAATAGTGAGATTGTACCAAAATAAAGTAAGTATTTATTCTAATTCAAATTTTCAACTTTAGGGAAATGATCTTGAAAACCAAAAATGTTGTCCTAGTGATCTTATACCTGATGAATCAGATGGTACCTTATATCATCACAAATCTATGGATTTGTGATTACTGGATTTTCCATAGCCATGTTCTCTACCACTCTCCATCAGAACATGATGGTTAGATTTTTCTTCCATATCCATATTTTTACCTATGTGGAAACCCAACAATTAGTTTATTTGGGTAATCGTTACATTTCATACTTTAGTTTTTAAAGCCAAGTTTTGGTATTCCTTTTTACGATGTGGGAAACTTTCGAATAGAAAACCATTTATAACCCCGACGAATTTCGAGGGCGAAATTCATTTTAAGGGGGGTAGAATGTGACAGCCCAAGATTTTATGAAAAATATTCTTTTTAATTTTATTAATGTCTTGTGTTGTACGCTACACCAAAAGGAGCTTGCATAACACGCATCCTTGACTTTCCTTGCATTACACGCAATCGCAACCTTCCTCGATAGTGTGTGTAGTACGCAATAACGAGTTTCACTAAACAACGATATGCTATTAAAACTAGCCGTTATGAATAGTAATAACCACTTTTTGAAATTTTTTAAATTTTATTTTTCAAAAATGGATTTCATATTTGGATTCGGAGTATCGAATTTAGCCTAAGGTGAAATTTTGGTACATTTCGGATAACTTTCATATTCTGATGAATAGTGAAAATTACTAAATTATAATTAAAAACAACTTTTTTAATCGAAATAATTAATAGTGATAAATCATTAATTTGAGTGGTTTTAAAGTATATTTAGAATATATTTTTACAATTTAATACAATGTTGGTCATTGGATGTAATTTCACATTTAAACTAGACATAAACAAGTGTCAATCTTTTGATAGATATTGTTTCTTAAAAAAACACGCTATTTGTTTTAACAGTGGGATTTAATTATAAAATTAATTAATGCAACTTTTATGTTATGAATTTGGTAAAATAGACTTCATTTTTGAATTCGGAATATGAAATATATCTTGGGATGAAATTTTGGCATTGTTCTGAAAAACATCAATTTTTGATGAATAGTGAAACTACTAAGTGGTAGGTTAAAAACTGAATTTTGCATAAAACATAATTTTACCGCTTCTGTGAATGGAATTTCGAAAATCCGGGAGACACGGTTAATATCAAGGACTAAAATGTGGTTCAATGAGATGAAAATAATTTTTTGGTGAATAGTAACTTTTTACTTTTTTTTACCACGGTTAATAGTAAATAGGGTAACTAAGGGTAAATATGATATTAATATTACCCTAACACATGTCCTAATTCTATTGGACAAGTGTAATTCGACCAAAAACAAACTTAGGAATAAAATATGACCATTTAGGCCCACTTGGATTAGATTAGGACATTTATTATTAATTTATTTAAAGAAGGGTTAAAATAGTTAAAATCAAAGTTTAATAAGTAAATCATTTTTAATATGGGGTTATACATAAGATAAATTAGACTATAAATATTAATTAGAAAGATAAAAAGATTTCCTACATGATGGTATTTTATTTGTAATTTTTAGACATCATATAATATAATTTATTTATGACACAAAGATGATGCAGTAATTATCTTATTAATGAAATATTGACATAATTGATAATATAAATACCAAAGTAAATGTAATTTAAGACTTTTTATGAATTCCACTAATTTTCTAGGTTACTATGATATATTAGTGTTGATTTAATCAACTTGGTTCGAACATATAATTCTGTTATGACTTTCACAAAAATCATATATCAAATAGTGTCAAAATTGACACAAAATAGTTTTTAAATCAAATATTATATTATTAATTGATATTTTATTCCTAAAAATCTAAGGTTCGGCCAAATGACTTAGATAAGGATATATGTATTAATAATATACAATTTGGGGTTCGTTTGGCATGTTATAGTAAGTTTATTAACCATATAGTGAAAGAAAACAAAAAGACACGGTAAAAGTTAAATTACTTAACTTAGAGTTAAATTTAATTGATAAGGTTAAAATAATACCCTAAACTTGTCTAAATCCTATTGGTTGATAGGATTTCGACCCATCCCCACTTTAGCTTCGAAATAAGACCCTTTGGAACCATTATAAACCGATTTTGACTTTAATATAAAATAATATTTTGAGGTATTCCTAAGGTGCCCCTCTCCTCCCTTATAAAAGGACACCTCCTCCCCCTCCTCCTCACACCAATTTGAGCACACAAGCTCGGCCAACCCCTGCCAAAAACCCTTCTCCACTTCGCTAGAAACATCCTAGAGGTTCTGGTCTTCCTCAAAGACCAATTCTAGTGCCCTAAGAGGAGGTCTCAAAGAGGCACTTCAAAGAAGAGGTAATTACCGTTACCAATTCTTTCATCTTTATTTCTTCTTCCACTTCTTCTTCTTAGGTTTTTTCATTATGAAGTAATAACATCAGTATCACTCATATACTGATATGTTATTATAAGTATGAAACAACCCTATTTCACCATCTATCCATCCTACGGAAAAAGAAATCACCGCGCGTGCGTACGTACGGAATACCGTCTCCACGCCGTGGTGTAATCTATTTTCCACCGCCACCTTACATGGATGGGTATAATGGTGTAAAGAATAACTATACATAGTTATTACAACATCATATTGATTCTTATATATTGTATAATCCACTCCAATTCAATTTAATATTTATAGAAATGATATCATCGCTCGTGCATACGTACGGACTACCGTCTCCACGACGCGATGAGATTCATTCTCCATGTTAACCATTTAAGAATGATTATAATGTATATATAAGAAATAATAATGAAATATATGACATTATAAAGCTACTGGATTTATGTATATATACATATGTATGACATCTACTTACTTCCATTTCAAGACAATAAGGAAAGAAAAACAGCGTTCATGCGTACGTACGGACTACCGTCTCCATGAACGGTGTTTTTTTCATTTTATTTATCTACCTATTATATATATATATACTGAATATATATGATATATAAATCATATTATATATTCTGGAAGTGAGTAAATCACGATATAAGTAATAATGATGTCAAGAACAACAAGTCAAAACACCTACGATAAATGGAACGATTTTACCCAAAACGCTTCTTTAACATGGAATTTACAAAAGAACAGGTAATATAATGTCATAAGTGAACCATATATGATATCATAACAATGAATATGATTCTGTAATAAGTCAATAACATGATTTAAATCATTATACAGGAGGTTCGGACACGTACAAGCAAGACGGACCTAAGGTAAGGGAAATATCACAATCTCATTTTTATCCGAGATTGTTTATTCGTAAGTATTTACTGGGGTGTATTTTATCATCCACATCCATGTTCCCTCAATATGAAATATTGTTTCCATCCACTTGCAATAGTTTAAATCCAATTTTACCCTTAGGTGAGTTTTTAGTAAAGAATATGAAAGGAATCTTTTGTCGTTTTTCCGTACGAGGTACTTTTTGACTTTTCCGACAAAAGTACGAAGAATGTTTTTTTTAACTTATACGACATGAATGGATTTTTAAAACATTATTTCCAAGAAGCTTCCTTTACATGTTTTCAAGTTTATTTTTAATCAACTTCTTTAGTTTAAAATTGTATGACATGTTAAGAAAGGAAAAGTGTTTTTGAAGTACAAAGGATATTTTCTCAAGAATGAAGTTCAAGTATTTTATCAAAATTATTTTCCATTTAAGATAATAAAAGGGTTCTGTTTTTATCCCAATTATTACATGGATTTGATTATGTTGTGATGGAAACATTTTTATGAATTCCTTTATCTTATATGAATTATTTTATGATGTCATGTTGTTTAAGAATCCCATTTTTATTACATGGGTTTTGCGATGAAGTATGATTTATGATTATGTGGCACACATAAGAAAGGATTCATTATAAGATGGGTGGGACCTATATCTCCCTCCAATGCATTGGGTAAAGATTTTATATCTCATGAGATAGACATGGCTGGAATGGTAGGTTATACCGGTTCAGTGAAATAGGACTGAAACGAGGGTTACTCGATTCAGAAAGGGACTTTGTCCACTAAGACAGTCTTGGCAATGAGTCATGACTAACAAGAAATGATTTCCCATGATTATGTGTGCATGCCACAAAGTCTCAAGTTTCATGTTATGATTATGGTGATCTCATTTTCACTTCTATGATTTTTTCCATGTTAAGATATTATGATCTCTTTTGCAGGTTATGATTTTCAAAAAGATATGATATGATTTTTATTTCTTTTGTATACCCTTACTGAGCATTTGAGCTCACCCTTTTATGTTTTCTTTTCCCCAGGATATAAAGAAAGGTTTTAGGTAAAACAAAAAAGAGGAAGATCTTTATGTGAGATGTTGAAGATATTTCACCACGATTAGAAGTTTTTATTCCGAGTTTCCAAAGACACTAAACTATTACGATCCTTGTGTGTGTATTTTTGTTATGTACTGAGTATTCCGCAAATGTAATGTAATGTCCATCAGGATACGGGTCTCTAAAACATTCTTCTAGAATGTGTGTGGATTTTCCTTGGGAAGGGGATGGTTCATGGTTGGAACATAGTTTTTCCAACCATTCACCCAAACCCTATGACTGCATATTAAAGGGTAATTTCTGATTTTTCCCCATGATTTTTTAACAATTTATCCTCTTTTTATTTTCTGATCTAGAAAACAACCCCGTCATTTCTATCTCATGAGTTATACCTCATGATAAGATAGGCTTTGTCATTGCTCTTCCGTATGATCTCCATTATCCTCACCATCAACTGCATTATATTCCTCCTAGTATGATCTACACTCATATTATTTCCATTCATAGTTTCACTTCCCATACAATATGCTATTTTTGTGTGAATTTAATTTTCATATTTTCTAGGAATATATCCATTCTTCTTATTTCGACCATTATTTCTCTATTGGAGGGATAACATTGGATGCAGAGAGTGTTAGGGGCCAAAGGTAGGTGGTTTAGTTCTTTCCCTTCATGTATAATACACTTTCTATCATTAATTGTGGTTCCACATGTCGTCATTTTAATGAAATGATTATAAAATGTAGAATAAATAAAATTGAATGGATTCCCATTCCGAATATAGTTCTAGATAGTATTGAGTCAACCCTTTTGTTGATGTCTTTGAAGCGAGACACCCCTATGGGTTTGAGATTCCTCAAAAGGATTATTTTCCCTTAACCTTAAATTGTTAAAAAACTATTATTGTGTTTTTCCCTTATTATATATAATTTTGAAATATATATTGAATTAATAGAAATGACAGGACATGGTTTAAGTCTACATGATTTATTCCATAAACGAATTACTTGAGTTAAATAAATTATCCAACATGGATTAAGTGTTATTAAGAACATGATTACTAATTATACGAGCTAATGAAAGATGAAACCCACTCCATACCATTCAATGGTCGATAAAAGGGATTCCATTTAAGGATATCCTTCAATGATATCATTGTATCTTATAATTGGAATTTTTTATTTAATTGTAAATACATCAAGAGAGATACTTGAAATGGATATGATGGGATCACATTATGATTTATTTACCTAATTATGATTTATATTGGTTACCTAGGGGATTTAACATGTATGAGATTAGTGTAAATATAGTTGTACCATGATATGAGTGATAATTAGTCCCCTATGTGAGATAACAGGGATGAACTTGGAGGTTTGTTATTGTATTCACACGATACTTAGAGTGATACTCAAGATTCAATTTATGGGTAACCTTGGTGGAATCTTATGAAATTGATAACTTTATTTTTCTTCTGGTGTGATACTTGGGTTCCTTGATATGGTTCACCATGGATGGGCCCATGATACTACTTATTTAAATTCAAGAGACATATTTTTATATAAATCCAAAGGATAATTTACTCATATAAATGACACATCTACTAAGACAAATCACATGATTGGTCTTAGTCCAATCTCAATGATTTATTCATTTTTAAAAATTATTATATTATATCATTCTAGCATAGCTTTCCGTGGTACATAGACATACAGATTAGGAAAAAGAAAGTAGAATCGGTCAGGTATCCCATGAGGAACTTGATCTGATCTATTTATTTATTAATTTACTTCAATGTATTATAATTAGCACACAAATCATTTTATATGCACATACTAGATTATTTTAGAAAAAATTGGTGCTATACTGCTAATTATATATCACACCCATATTGGTCTGACCATGGAACCTAATAAGAAATTAAGAATATATGTGTATCTAATGGAATGTTCCCATATTTTGATGTTTTATTTTGAGTACATGGATGGAATATGAGAGAAGAGGACTAAGATTATGTTTGTGATGCAAGTAGAGGTGGATTTTGGATTTTTGTATAGCAAGTTGTATATTCTCGTTCCCCTATACACTATGTACCCTAATTTTTATATCCACATGGCATGATCATGATAATGAATTGTATAAATTTATGATTCATCTTTACCACTATTCTACACTCTGACTCAGGAGTGCATATTCTCCCCATGGATACACCCTAGGCTCTCACTTATAGTCAGCATCCACTGGAATATGTGGAGGAATGCTTGTACCCATGTGGTAACCATTTCAGGAAAAAACTAATTAGATTATGGGATGAGATGCTATAATAATGAAATAGAAAATGGTTCTTAGGAATGTAAAAGATTAACATTAGTTAATTATTCAGGAAGATGAAGGATCTATGTGATGAATTATAATTGAGGTAAGGAATTTTCATATAAAAATATCATTTTACAGTTTATTTTTACAAATGTTAAAAAAATTAACATATAAAACATGATATGATTATTAAACCATCATGAATATTCAATGATTTTAATCTTCCATTAAATTTTTAGAATATTATTTTCAAAGAAAATGTTATCATTTATAAGTGTGCCGAATTTTTAAAAAATGTTTTTTTTCAAAATTGAAATTTAATTTTTCTCAAAAACGATTTTTAGTGATATATTCTTCGTAGATAATACCTCTTCACCTTGTATTGGTTATTTTGGTATTAAAAATTGGGTTTTAAAATAAAATTGTATTTTGATACTATAAATTGTATTACATTCGGTTTTTAATGTGTTTTTAAAGGTTATGTAATGTAATGTGATAGAATAAAATCTTTTATTCATGATATGGAAGACAAACATTTTATATGAAATGTGTGAGCCTAATACATCATATATGAAGGGTTGATTCCCATTATAGCTCATAGGTGAGTATGATATAACTTATTTATTAGGTCCACCCAGATTGTGTTGGGTGAACTGATTATAGATTTGAGTACACCCAAATTGTGATCCAATACATTGGGTAGTGTTCATTATCTTTAGGTAAATGAAGGAGGGATTTGATGAATATTTTCTCCTATTGATTTAACTGGGATTCATTTATTTATGACACATGATTGAAATGAGATATGAATTCTATGCTCTATGTTTCCTGAAAAGAGTTTTTATTTTCTTGATATAAATTTTAAATTTATCTATGATAATAAAGTGTGTTTGATTTTCTTGTGGATATGTATTATTTCATACAATCATTTATCTTTGAAAAAAAAATTAAAATTTACAATGGACTTCATGTTTTTCACTAGAGTAATAGATTTATTCTTTATTATATCCCTTACTATGATTTTTTTTATCATACAAAATTTTAAAATGTTTTTCATAGGGTTTTTGGGGAGATTAGGTAAAAGGATGTGGGAAAGAAGAAAATTTTGATGATTTTTAATGAAGAGATTTTTTTTTCGGGTGAAAAAATTGATACTGAGTAAAAGTTCCCACTAATAATGTATAGGTTAACTATGTAAGAGTTTTTACTAATTCTATACAACTATAAAAAATATACTTGGAAATTTATGAAAGAAAATTCAGGATTAAATTCACTAGAACATGTAATGATTAAGGCTGGGTCTGTATAGTTGGTATGAGAGGAGGGGTTAAACAACCTTGGAGATTAAGATGTTTTCTTAGGGGATATTCTTAAGAGTAATGGATATCATCATAGACTTATAATTTTAAGTTTAATAATAAGTTAGAATATTTGATATCACATTTGGGGATCAATGTTATGAAATTTTATAGTGGCTAATGATATGTTTATATTTATTTATTTTTGAGGTAATTACGGATTATCACATTTTGGAATGTAGAATGAAAGGTATAAGATATCCTATGATGTTAAAAAAATTATTTAATGTTATTTATTAAGTTTATTCTAAAGATTTTATCACATTTCAAGAAAAAATATATGGATTATATTAATAAAGTTTTATAAAAAGGATATATCCTAGGATGGGTGATAAAACATCACATCTGGTATAGACGTGAGTTTTGAACCCACAACCAAAGGGAGACATGGGTGCATCACCTGCCATTGGAATACATAATGTCCTAGTTAGTATACCATTTTATTTTTTGTAAAATGATTTTATGGATGATGAATATGTTGATTTTGGGAACATATGTCTTATTGAATAGATAACCATGGGATTATAAAATGATTTATTAATTAAGTGATTAATGTTATTTTGGAGATGTTCACTATTTTGGGAACCTTATATGATTAAGATAAACAAAATACTATGGGATTTTATTTGTGGAATAATGGTTTTATTATACTTGGAAATAATATATGATCACAATTTGGATTTATGGTGATTTAGGATATTTATAGAAATGATTAGTATATCTTAAGGATTATATGATTAGGAAAATTACATATTGTTATGAGACTTTACAAGTAATTGATGTTGTTCCGAGATACATATAAAATTTTTATTAGAAGACTATGTGATAAAATCCCTCATAATTTCGTTGTTTAATATTATTCTTGAATATTTTTGAGTAATTTTAAGGATTGTAATTTATTGAATGATCTACATTGAACTTTTGGTACAACTATTGATTTTTTGGATAATAAATTAGTGTTTTTTCATATAAAGGTTTAATATTTTTGGATAATTATATTATATTATGAAAACCATTCTATGTTTGGTAAATGTCATAAGACAACATGAATGTAATTTTTTTTCTTTTATCTATTTTTTGATTCGTAGAAGTGGATTCTAGTGCTTTAGACGTGAAAATTTTAAACTCAACATTTATAGAAAAAGATTAGATTGTGGTGGAAATCGATTAACAGTTGATTTTTTATAAAGTAAGTATATATACTTATATTATTAATAAATTTATTTAAACAATTAATAAACTCTAGGAAAAGGATTTTGAAACGAAAATTTTATATATTTCTTTTTATTAAGGAGAAATAAATGTCCATTTAACCCTACATAGATTTACAGTTTTGTGGTTGTTAACTATCTCATGGAAATTTACCATATCACTTTACATTAGTACTTAGTAGTTAGGGTTTTCTTCTATATCCATGATTTAAATTCCCACTTATGTTTTATTAATAGAAAACTATGTATGTTTTACTCCATATTACAATTATATGTCCATTTCCTCTCTCATTAAGTGAATGTTTTATTAATCCTTTTTTCGATGTGGAATTTCAAAAAACGTATTTTGAAAAGTCAAACCCTGGCTACCAAACCCAAGTTGAAATTTTTAGGATTCAATTTTTTGAAAGGTGGTAATGGAGAATGTAACATCTTGATATTTTATAAGAAAACTCTATTTTCTATAGCATACAAGATAAACCATATATAGGTTAAACATAAAACTAAATGTCATTATTTAAATATTAATGTTATAACATAACTATTAAAGTGGAGGGATTGAATAGTATTGACAACATTTTGAAAAATATAATGATATTAATCATTTATAATTTATAATTAATTATTTTTAAATAAGTACTAGATTTTATGTAATGTCATTGTATTCCTTAAAAAATCTATTTTCTTCAACAATGAGTTCTTATTTTTATGACTGAATTTTATAATTAATTTCTAAAAGGTTTAAAAAAACGTATTTCATAAAACAAATATAATTTTTGAAATTAAGATAACAAAATTATTTTATAGTGAAAATTTGATAATTTTCAGAAAAAAATAATTTTTTGGTGAATAGAAAAAAATAAAATTTTATTAAATATAGTATCGATTTTGATATCTTTAAGAAAAAAATATGATATAAAAATTTATTTAAAAACATGTAATAAAAAATTTATTATATTATAATATAAATATCAAAAAAATAATTTAGAACATGTAATTCTTAATTTATTTTATGATAAATATGAAAATCACTTTTTGTTCTGACGTAGTTCTTACGCATCACTGGAAAAGTCAATTTTGGTGTCTTATAAAATATAATAGAGAGGTAAAAATTAATTTAATGAAATATTTAGTAAAATTAATTCATAAAATATTATTGTTACTAATAATTTATAATTTTGGAGTTATATGACATGAATCTTATCCAAATGATTGTGTAAGCCTAGAAAAGTTTAGTTAACAAATTAAAGAAGTTGTATTGACATGAATAGGAGTAAATATTAATAATTAAAGAATATAAATGATTATAATTTGAATAATTAATTTATTTATTATATTAATTTACTTTATTTTTATAAATGTAATAATTACCATATATGCTTATGAAACACTGAGGTAATACATGTTCCAATAGAAGAAAAATCAATAAAATGAATTTAAAAACATTAAAAATAAAATGATAATAATTATTAAATAATAATATAACTTACCTAAATATTATTAGGAGTATATCTCTACCATAATCTTACAAAGGAGAAATTTATGATCTTTTGGATCCATATGGATGATATTATGAACATTATTGTAATTTATTTAAGAAAATTCAAACATGTTACACTCTTGCTTTTAATAAGTGTAATATTTTTCATATAGTGTTATCGAGATGATTTTTTTGGTTATAATTGTTTCAAAACTAATACTTTTAAATTTTCCTTTTTTATTTATATATAAATTTTAGTTAATAAATAATTACCTTAAATTCTTTCACAATGCTGATGATGTAATTATTTAATTTATGGAAAAATAAAATACATGATAACAAAAATAATAAAAGATAAATATTTTAAGATAAAGAACTTAATAAAATAAATTTAGAGATAAAATTGAAATTTTTATTATTTAAAAAATAGTTGGTTTTAATTTTACTTATTTTTAGGGTGTTTTTAAAGTCAATGTAATCAATAGTATCAAAATTTAAAATAATGATATTGTGTGGGATTAATGTATCATTAAATTATTTAAAAATCATAATAATATTAAATAATCACAAAGGTGACAATATATGGTTTAGAATTTCATTTAAGGTTCATTTAATGAAATTTTTGAATTATTTGTCTCTAGAATAGTTTTATTTTAATTTAATCTTTTGAGAAATTCCATGAGTTCTCCTCCCCTCTATTATTAATGGTCACAAATTCATCAAAATAATTCACAGATAAAAACTTATTTGTCTTGGCCAATCCCTGAAAAAATAACTTCCAAAAATCCCTACCTACATTATAGAGGTAATTTTATAGAATAAAACAAACCTTAGTGGTCTTAATGTGTTATGAAAATGAGTTTGTTTGAAGAAGATGTATTGTTTTTAAATGTGTGTTTGTTTTTTGTTTATTATTATGCATCCCTAAAAAATTACTCAACCATGATGAAATAATAAATAAGAAATCATTAATATACTAAGATTTTATTGTTTTAGTTTCATTACCAATATCTATCTCCACTTTTATCAAATTGGAAAAGGATTCATCGTTTGTGTGTAAGGAGGACTACTGCCTTTCAAACTGATATAATTCATTTTCCATCACCATCTATCAATAATATCTATAATTAGTAAATTAAGGTTTATATATTATATTCATGAAATATTTACATTTCGAAAATATAATACATCATTTATGTTCTCACCTTTCCATGAAATAGAGAATGATAACGACATTCATGCCTATGTGTTGACTACCACCTCCAAGAAGAGATGTGTTTTGTTTTCCATCCCCAAATCATATTGATGATATATATAATTATATATAAGAAATTAATATTATATTAATGATATTATTATCATTTTTGAAAGATAAAATAATACTAACCTTCATTCCACAATTATTGTTGAAAAATGGAAATATTACTCATGTGTATGTATGATCTTCCGTCTCTGTGATTGTAACATAGTTCATTTTTTTAGAACCCTATTTAATGGATGGATTTGAAAATAAAATTTATATTAATAAATTATACTAATTTGATCATAATTATTCTGGAGATTATCGAATAATTACTTTTATGAACATAGTCAAATTTTCAATGTCCTATTGGTCTTAAGTACTGAATATTTTCCAAATATAATTGTGAAATAAATCTATTAAATAACTGAATATAAATTTTAAAAAATTGATATAAATGGAATAAATAAATTGATATTGGTACCTAATAATTTATAAAATTATCATATGTTAATTATTTAATAAGACAAAGGACCTACGTGATGAATCAGACTTGCGGTTAACAACATTATTTTAAAAATATTTTTTAAAGATTGTTTTTAAAAAAATCCAAAAGGAATTTTTAACTTATACAGAATGAGTATATTTTTTTTACCATCATGAAAACTCAATTATTTGAATCTTAATTTTCACGTTGAAGGATTCATTTTAAATGAATTTTTTTTCATTTAGACGTGAAAATCTTTTTAGAAAAGTTATTTTTTCAAAATGGAAATTTTATTTTCCTCAAATGTTATTTTTAGTGATATTTTCTTCATCGAAAAATTATTTTTACCTTGGTTTTGAAAATTTTGTATTAAAATTGTGTTTTAAAAGAAAAAGGTGTTCTGATACTAGAAAGTGCTTTACATATGGGTTTTAAAGAGTTTTTCAATGGTTTTATGATGAAAAGTCAAAGCATAAAATTATTTATTCATGATGTGGTACGTGAGAATTATATTTTAAACTAGTGGTCTTGATATAACTTATACAAAGGGTTAAGACCCATTATATATCACATGTGAGTCTAATAAATTTTATATGTTGGGTGTGCTGAGATAACATTGGGTGAGATCATTATAGATTTGGGTGTGTCCATATATCACTCTAATGAATTCAGTAAAGTTCCCTGTCTTGAGAGGAACTAAATTTGGAGTTACTAAAGTGTTTCTCTTTTTAGATTTAATTTGGCTCTAGTAATTTCTGACATGAGTTTGAAACAAGATATAAATATGATTCTCTAAGATTCATAATAGGGTTTTTAAAATTATTTATTTGAGTTTTAAATGTTTTCTTTTAGAATGATGTGTTTTATATTCTTGTGTAAATGTTTTATTTCATAAACTCAAATAAATATGAATGAAAATGTAAAATTAGCATAGTATTTCATGTTTATCACCATAGTAACAAATTTTGTGTTTTTTTATCCCATATTGATATTTTTGTGCTCATCCCACATTTTAAAATGATGTTCATTGGGTTTTAAGGGAGGGTATGGAAAATGATGAGTTCAAGAAGAAAATTGTGAAGATTATTCATGAAATTAAAAACATGTTTTGTCTGGTGAAAATGGGTACTTAGTATAAGTTTCCAATTATAATGTATGGGTTTACTATGTAAGAGTATTTCATAATAATATAAAACATTAAACAACATAGATCCTCAGAAATGTAAGAAATATGATTATTGTTTAAAGTCACTATAATATTTAATGTTTAAGGTTGTTTCCTTACATTGAATCTGTATCGATTTTATATAGTAAAAATGTCTAATTTTTAGTGCCATTATTTCATCCATTTCTATTGGCCCAGTTGAATTTTGAACTTCTCAGTAGTTCAATTTCCTCTATGGGTGGAATATTTTTGTCTAACATGAGTCATGGATACCTCCTCCATATCATTATGATACACTATATATTTATCTTTATTTTTAAAGTTATTTTTTTTGGATAATAATATGCTCTTTAGTGGTCATTATAGGGTCTTATATATATTTTAAGGGGGTTGGTGCCTTCGAGAAACCCTACACAATTCCAATTGTATGGTTTATTTCCTTATCCTAATAGTTTATTCCCCATACGATGAATTCTTATTCAATTTATTAAACTAATTTAAACATTTCATTTACAGTACTGGTTAATTAATCTATGATCCACACTTGGTTTTTCACTTCGGGATTGCACTACATGTCATTTTTTGAGTTTTTGAAAATTTCACATTTCAATTCTTTAATCTCTAATTTCAATTGTGACTTAAATTCCTCATGTTTTTTTATATATTGTTTTGAGTAAAGAAAAACATAATTTTCCCTTTTGGTTTTAGTCCTCTATTCTTCATGTTCATAAAGGGGTACCACAAGATGAACCTAGCGATCTAAAAATTCCTCAATTTTATTATTTTCAAAATCACCATAATTGGCTTATAGAATATTAATAAAATTATCAATATGATTTTCTACAAGGGCCTTATAATCCTAAACTCCTCCCACTCAAGTATAATACAGACTATAATAATCTTATGACATTAGATGTTTCTTCTTGAATATTTTCCACAATAGTTTCCTTCAACTTTCCCCATTTGAAATGTGTCTTCCCTGAATCTTCGTCCCCATTATATTGAAACATTTTTAAGAATCAGATGTGAGATAACCTACATTACCACACTTAAGAAAATAATGTAGAATCTTCCATTTGAATTTTCCATTTACCCTCTTTAGTTTTGTGGGAATGAAAGATATCACCTCATTGAAATTATATTCATACTGATGTTATTTAATAGAAAGTTTATTCGTGTCCTTAAACACAACCTCCTTTGATCACTCAATCACATTTGTTTTATTACCATCATTTCTATTTTCATTCGAGACAAGTGTAGTGTATAGATTTTCAAAGGATGCATCCTTCATATACATATATTCAAATAAATATATTATTGTATTGAATCAAAGAGTAGCCCCCTATTATCCGTTAACAAATTTTATATCAGTAATTTAACCACTAAGATTGTTCTTATATTTAATAAGAGTATTATGATGATTAAATAACACATCCACAGTAACAGTAAAGTTCATTCATGTTTTAATATTTATTCAACAACACTTATAGCTTTTCTTACTGAACTTTGGAATCACCATAAAAAATATTTATGAGATTTTCCAATAAGTAATGAATGTTTTTGAAAAAAATTAGCATAGTAAATATTGGGTTGTCAAATTACCCCTAATTCATTGATTTCATTTGTATCCACATAAAATTATATTGGGAATCTTTCTGATAAAGAACCACTATCCCAATCTGTTGTTATATCTTGAATAATTTTTGTTTAGAATTTCATTCCCAATGAACTAAAATAGAGATGCATCTTATTATTCAACAATTTAGAACTTTTACTTAAAAAATAGTTATGAATTTCTGATTAACCACTTATACTACTACCATAATTATATTAGAGATAACATAACCCTCATAAACTTCCATTTGATTCCAATTTTTAATCCCTTATCTTGAATATTTCCCTAAGTTGGAGGGGGTAAATTTGGGTAATTCCAATTTTAAATTTTTTTAATTATTTTTCTCTCAATTTGAAGAATTATTCTTTATGTATATAAATTTCTCTTTTTATAAAGATAAAATTAGTAAAGAACATAGACAAATTTACTTGGTTTATCGTAAATAGGAATAATAAAGGAAAATGAAATGGTTATGGTCCTATAGACAAAAAAAACTAGTTTTCACTCCTCCTATTTGGATTAAACAATAATGTGTTGACATTGACCTTTGGAACACACTATTCAAACAATTGAAAATGATAAATTTCACTCATAACAAAGAGGAACTCACCTATCCCTTAATGACCTCCTTGATCTTATTCAATGGGATAAGGATGTGAATACATAACGTGAATGGTTTGTATCCTCTATATAATATGATGAAGATTTATTGAGGCAATGATTCTAGAATTCCCTCTATTAATTTTTTTTTGACATGTCTGAATAAATCTTTTCCCTTTCTCCCTAATGTACACTCCCATTATTTTTCTAACAGATGTTGGTATCGTTTATTAGCAAGGAGTAATTATTATATATTATATTAAATATTTTTCATTATCAGAAATGGAATTTAAAACATCCCCTAACAGCCATGATATCCTTTTTTATAAAGTGTAAGAAATAAATACTATATGGATATTCTATTTATTCTTTAAATCATGTAATCACTTGAAAAATAATCCACCATTGAAGTTTTAAAACTCCCTTTGTGTCCTATTATAATAATAGAGTAAAAGAAATGTATATTATTTTTGAATCACTAAATAATCAGTCATGAATTATCTGATACATCTTCTCTATATCTAGTGTGTCTACTGCAGGAACTACCAAAAAACAACATTCTTTTGTACAACATTGTGTGTCCTATTCAATATTTAGGGAATAACTATTTCAAAACACCCAAATTTATGAACTATTTGTATTTTTCCTTTCATAATGTGAATATAAAACATCCCCTATGTTATCCAATGTAAACATCATCACCAAGGTAAATACAACACCTATTTTCACTCACTATTTCTTATAGGTGAAACTTCACTTCAATGCATGTAGTGAAATAACCATAAAATATCCACCACAACATAGACTTAATATTAATCATACACTTAATATAAGTCCCCTAAATCTATAAAAAATACCTATATTTAGAATCCTACTTCTCATTGTGAAGTTGTAATATACTATCCTCAACATAAAAGTGTAGAGGTCCTTCAGCTAGATATTTATATTACGCAATGTTTAATCAGCTTTATGACATTAACTATGATCACTAAATATAACCAAAACCACTAAAATTCCCATGGTTGATTATCACCATGTTTTCAAGTTAATTGGAAGTCCTTATAGATTCCTATTTTGAGAATCCTTATATTAAGATACGTTGTTCTATGGCATGATCTCCACCTTTCTTGCACAAAGAAACCACATTAATCTCATATTTACAACTCTAACACTCTGATACAGTTTTCAATAAATACAATCACACAAATAATAAAAAGGTATTTTTTCTATTTTTGAAAATATAAGATGGATATGTAGCTAATCTATAAAGACACTAAGCCTTTAGGTTTTGGGAGTGTGTTTAATTTGATAGATGTAATGTATAATTATGTGAAGTGACATGAGATATTTGTATTATATGATTGGATGATTTTAGTTGGTATTTGAGTAGGATTTAGTTTTTAAGGATTAGGTTATGAAAAATTATATATTAAAACATAAATCAAACTGGGTTGAACTTAAAGTTTCCTATGATAAAATGAAGGTTTTATAGGGTATGACATATTTAGATTGATTTTTCCTATATTCATTTGATTTTTTACTTCGATTTTCATAAAATATTTTAATTTATTTCCAATGATAACCATTACCGATTTTGAAAATGGGTGGAAAATAGGATGTACTATGTAATAACTGTTAAAAAATGTTTATATATCATTATGGTATATTATTATAGAAAAAAATGGAAAACATTACATGTGGTCATAGGATAAATTATAAATTTTATCATTTTTAAAATACTATGTTTGTTCAATGTTCAAATTATCTTATTTATTTATTATTTTTGTCATATTAATAAATTTTTCCTAGTGATGGGCCAAAAAATAATTTCAATTGGTTTCCATTCCATACGATCCAATTTTAGTTATTATTTCTAAATCCAATTCATGTAATTTTTAAAATTTTGCCAATACTAATATAACTTGTTTTATACTTCACAACATTTACAATTCATCTATTTTTATTTAAAATTTTCATGGATTATGGAAAATTTTGGATTATATTTTAGGAACCTTTTTTCACCTCACTATATGAGGGAAATATCAAAATGGATTTCATATATTATTTGTAATGTTTTATTACAATGATGGACTTGAAAAATTCTATAAATTTATAGTGGAGGGAGAAATTCAAAAAATCCTATAACTATATTATTTTCCAATTCCATATTCCATGATGTATTCCATATTTATTAAATTCACTATATTTTTTTCCACAGAAATCTATGTACACTAGAATATTTTATAAATATCATGATAATTACAATTTTTGTAAACATTATGATCAAATTAAAAAAAATTCACTTGAAATATTTTTTCCCACAAGAGACACACTAAAATGGTTTTAATTGTGAAACTTTATTTAAGCCAAGAAGTAATGTGATTTTTAGACATATTAAAATATTATTATATATCATGGACCTAATAAATAGAATAATGGAAAAACTACATAAAATAATAACATGATATCTCCTAGTGATCTTTATTTCGATGGTATTAATTGAAATATCCCCATTTCATTAATAAAAGAAAATATTTCATGTACACATTTTAATTAGGATAGATTGCATAATCCTGGAATTTTTGTTTATATATTTATCACTTATAGATGAACTGTTCCCTAATTTATCTTTTAAATTAATTTTTATTATATATCTAGGACCTAGAAATATATATATATATATAAATATTTTCAAGATTAATTGAATTTTTCTTTTTGAAATGATGACATTAAGTATAAATTATTATTCTTTATTAAGATTGTTAAAAAGTGTAAAAAAAGAAAATATAATGTTTGGGAGATTGAGTTACTTTGTAAAATGAATAGAAACTATTACCCATGTAAAAGGAAAGTAACCATATGAAAAAATAAATTTTATCTATAATAATAAAAAAATGTAAAATGATTGAAATAATTTAACTCATGGGATATACATGAAACCTTTGGAAAGTGAAAATATATTTAAATCACCAAAATAAAAGGGCTTTATGGGAATATTGATTTTAGATTAATAAGAATATATATATATATATATATCCATTATAAAAACTCCATATGGTACCCAAATAAAGCATCAAAGGTAAACCTCATATTATTATCATTATAAAGTAGTTTTATTGCACTTTTTTTGAAAGTAGTAAATATAAAAAAAAATTAAATGCTATATTTAATATAGGAAAATTTATGTCAAATATGTATAAATAAATTATTATAATTTATAGATTTATTATGAAATAGTGGATAATAAATTTACAATCACTCATAGAAGAATATAATGTTTGTATTCTAAATATATATTTTCTCTATATTTTATATATTTATTTTTAAAATAGAATAATTTAAATTTCAAGAATGGGTTTAGTAAAATATACTATATATATGTATATGTAGATTAAATAACATTATTTTAATGACCAATAATTCATAGTAAATATAAATAAATTCATCTCATGTTTTAGAATATATCTTTATAAATAAATTGATTTTTAGGTGTCATACGTTTTTATTTTAAAAATAATTTTATTAAAATTTGAAAATTGAGTAATAAAATAGTTTTCATATTTTGAGTTAAAATGTCAAAATTAGGTAACATGAATAATTTATTTTTGAAATGATCATGTTTACATGTTAAAAAGTGAGTTATCATGGTAAAGTGTAAAATGATGTAAAATGTTAAAATAAGGTGTGAAGTGATAAAACCCACTAAATATTATCAACAAATTTTGTTTATGTGGGATTTAAATACCCACATCCATTGTTTTTCAATCATGTAGACACTTTCAATATAAAATTTCACCCCTTTCAAATTATGGACCGGGTATTTGAAATATACCACTAAAAATCACCTATAAAAGGACCCCTCTTTAACACACTCCAAACCAAAAATTTATTTCATTTTAATATCCAATATCCAACTAAATTGTCTACTATATAAAGAATCTATCATGTTTGGATGATCACTGTTTGAATAAGGACACCCAAATCCTTGAAATATTGAAATTGTTTTCTAAGTTGGTCATATTTTTACATAGTATGCAACAACACCATTTGTATATTTTGTTTTTAGATATTTTCATACTAAAAATTATTAAATACTATTTATAACTATAATTAAATCTAAATAATATCATAATTATTAGTTTCGAGTAATATTATAATGCAATAAGTTCATTCTTATCCATTAAATTATAGTGCATTATTATTTTGGTCAGTTTGATTGCCTATATGAACGATGCACAAATATTTTTTTATAGATTATTTTGAAAACCAAAATTTTGGTAGTATATGGAATTAATAATGAATTAATGACGTGTTTTAAATTATATTATTATAATATTTATATGATTATATTTATTAGAAAAATTAATTCATTTTATTGATTCAGTAGTTGCAAAATTGGGAATGTTCTACCCGTTATTTATCAATCTTTAATATAATATAAAAGAAACAATCACGAGACATTAGAGATACATAAGAAACAAAAACTCACATATATATTTTCATTTATATTCTAGAGGTGAGAAAACATGATTCAATAGAATGGATAGAACCAACGATTCAAAATTCAGAATATAACTAATATAGTTATTAACACATGACTACTAATGTTAACTATGAATAATTAATACATTAGAAATAAAAACACAAATAAATTTTGTTATGTAAACTAAATATAAATATTTTTTTTAATATAACAGAACAATAATCCTATGTTGAATATATGGGTAGTTAGAGAGCATTCAAGAAATAAGGAATCCAATGTATGGTTTAGTCCAAATTTATTCTCATTGAGATGTGTTTCATATTGTAAAATTATTTTACTTTATATTTTTCATTAACTCCAAAATTTAAATATTTTATCTTAATTTAAATTTATTCCTTGTATTTAAAAATATGTCTCATTTCTTTCCTTTAATTCCATTTTTATTCATACATTTTCGAAGATGTAAGTATTTTTTGACTCTATCTCTTTTATTTGATTCATACTATTTCTTCTTTAACTATAGTTATCTATAATTGATATATTCTATCCATTTTAGATCTCATATTTTTTCATATTCTAGAAAATTTAATTTTGTTGTCAAAATATGATTTTTTGTTGATTCTAAATTCAAAAAATACATCACTCTATAGAAAAACTTCCATCCATTATTTTGAATATTTCTCTTTCATATTTGTATTATTTATTGAAAAAAAAATTATTTTTACTTTTTTGAAAGTAAAATATTTTTTCCTTTCAATTAATCTAATAATTCTATTTAATTCAATTCAGTGTAAATTTTATATTTTTTCATTAATAAGGGTTACTTTAAATTATTAAAAACTCTTAATTTTTATTTCTTTCAATTTTTGTACGATTTTATATATTTTACCCCATGTTTAATTTTCATTAACATAATTTATTTTTAGGTATTCAATGTTGTGTTTTTTATTTTTAAAATTACTTTTTAAAATTTGTTTTTTGAACTTTTTGAAATTATTATTAAAGTAACATGTATATTTATTATGAGAACATTATCGTGATGTTATGAAAAATATTTTCATATTTCTATTCCATTTCACATTATATCTTTGGAAGATCTATCGTACAAGATAATTTCATATCATTTATGGGAAAACCTATATATGATTATATGATATGTTTCTTTTGGATTATTTAATTGTCGTGTATTATCTGATCCAATAATCATTTTCTTCTTATGCTGCACCTTAAAAAATGTTTTATAACCAATTTTATTTCCAGGATTTAATCAAGATATAATGGATAAATGATACCATGCTAATCAAATATTTATGGTTTACATTATATTATAATTTGTCCCAAAATTATAGATTATTATAATTTATTAGCTAAAGATTTATATCTCATGATATGACTATGGGATATGGGTCGTGATACTATATCAACTATGTCATAGGATGTGGGCAGTGATGCTTAATCCACCATGTTATAGGAAATGGGTAGAGATTTCAAATCCACTATATTATGATGGTATTAGAAAAGATCCTTGACAAATGTTATTATTTTCTATTATTATTTATGGTTCATATTCTTATTCTATTCAAAATGTCTATTTTATATCACCATGGATCATGAGTTATGATCTCCCATTTTTATACCTATCTGTTCTGATTTCGTAGTGATCCTTTTATGTTTCTATATCTATATCCCCTCATCTAATATTATGATTTAATGCCTCATGATTATTTCTTTTGATTCCATGATATTTTTCAATTAATTATTCTTTATATCCCTTTATTATGTTTTATCACATGTTTATTATTTAATTAAATATCCTTTATAACTCATTGATATAATTCATGAAGTGTAATGATAATTTAACCCTCAATGTTTGACATTAGTTTTATCCAAAAATGATGTTTTTTATTAAGTATTATTGGTAATGAAGAAATGATAAGGTTTGTGTGTGTATTATTATTTTATAGAGATATATATTATGCAATTGATTTATAAAAATAGAATTTAAAATTATATATGTGTGCCGAATGAATTCGTAAAGTAAACCCCATGGATTTTCATACATATGTCAATGGTATACTAGGGTTTTAGAGAGAATATTTTAGTCCCCACTACTATTGGTTGGTGAAATTCTTAGAATGATTAATTTTATACTTTGATACACCACTTAAATAAGTTTATATATTCAATTAGCGAATGAAGGGGTGGTTTTGTCTATTTTGGATAATTTCATCTATTGGACCTTAAGTCGGAAGGTATTTTTCCCTTGTATGATGAGAATTACATTAGGGACCTAGATTGAGATAGATAATGGTAGTGTCTGTACACCCTGTGATATTAAATATCTTTTCTAATAAAGTACATGTGATGTGTTTATTTGTAAGTATGAAGAACTTGTGATTTATTCAGAGATCAAATTAGTCTAAAATCAGATAATCTAGAACATATTAGCTGGAAATATAGGATTCACATGCTCTGTGTTCCATGGTCACTCATTGTCATTGAAAATGGGAAAAATATGAGAATGAACATTTTCATTTGACGTAGACTAGTGGGAACATGTATATAAATAAATGGGTTTTATGTAGATCATTCCAGATCCCGTTATAGTTTAATTATCAATGACAATTTTCCTGAGGCCACTCTTTTCTTATATATATTTGGATTTAATGATTCCAATATTTTTTTCAACCCTATAAAGTAATGGGGGGTCTCAATTTAAATTTTCTTAAATATGGATTGAGTTTTACTTATATATATACTCTGAAATTGATCTATAGTCAAACCAAAAGTTTTTTATTATTTTTTCACAAGGTATTTCATTTTATGTGATATAAGGTGATGTTAATGATAATTTTAAAAAATTATTTTGGAATATATCCAAAATTAGTTATTGATATGGTTTCACATGTTACTGTATATGAAACAATATAAGGTGAAATTGACCAAATTCCATTAAGAATTAGTGACAATGGGAGATTGAGGGATATGTAACCTAAATTTATATTTATATATGATATATTTATTTGATGTATTAAATTTTACATGAAAATTATGATCTATTTTTCATTGGGAATATTATTCTATGTGTGATTGGACACTCTGTCCATTCTACACCAAAGATATAATTTAAGAAACTATTCGATAAGATGAAATGAATGAGAGTTAATTTTGTTTATTTAGATGATTTATAAAACAGCCAGGGCATTAAATAATGTGTTATAAATGCATGAGTTAATTTATTCACCAACCAAGAGTTTCCACAGGATCTATGTAAACCCCACTTCCATATGATGATAATGTGTGTGATATTTGGCTAGTAAATCCTAGGAAACCATAGATCTCTTTTACATTCCTCCTTTTCACCATGAGATGTTAGAACACTAGGGTGGATGTTAGATCCCACTTGAATGTCCACTGATTTAGGCATAATCTATAGTTACCTAAAGACAGGGTATTCTTATGTTTTGACTTTGTGCTATTTAACAATCTCATGAGAAGAAGAATGAATGTTATAGTGGCTTTATAATGAATAGTTGATTCTATTTATAGTCTTTATTCATTTATAGATTTTATATGCACTTTCATATTCTATACATGGTTATCCTCAAATACAGTTTCATATTTATTCCACTTTGTTTAATAAGTGTCAATATATTTATAATAATCCAAAAAAATTCCCTCTTAAATATTAATAATCAAGATTTTTCAAGGGTTATATATAAAAAATTTAGAATTTCAATAGGCTATATATGTTTTTTTACTAACCCATGGGTGACACCAGAACAAATCAACCAATCTATATATGATTAAATCAAAATTTGGATGAGTGCTGTAAGAGTATTATGTATGTTTATATAAGAATTAATCAGACTTTTAAATGATCAATGTAATAATAATTTAATCCATTATCAATACATATATAAAGAAAATAAAATGATTTACTTATATAATAATGACTAAAAGTTGAGTTACATTATTTATGAGTTTTTTGTTAGAATTGAATCCTATACAAGAATAAATGAAGAGGAATCCATATACGTATAATTTTCTTGAACAAATTTATATATATACACTAATATAAGATCATGTAATATTATATCTACTGAGGTTTTAAAAATGTGATAATGATGATGGTTGTGAATTATACAATATATATAAAACCATGAACAATTAAATTCAACAATTTTATGAAAAAGGAAAAAACATTTATTGAATTATTCAATGTTGATAAATCCAAATGATGAAGTCTAACATTACTGTTTTTTGGAATAGATAAAGTATATGATTTAAAAATTCAAAGATGATAAACTACTTTTTTGTTTAATGTCGATAGAAAAGGGGGATCAATAAGATTTGTTGTTTTTATACAAGAAATTTTAGTTTTGGTTTTATTCTATTTTTTATATCACTAAAAAATTATTCAATAGCCTTTTTTCTATTTAATTATTAAAGGGGGTACTATATATTACTGATTATTTGGGATTTGAGACTATAGTTTTGTGCATGTGTGGAGATTGAACATGTTCCTAAGAGGCTAAATAGATGAATAACTAAATTTGTTCATTTGAAAGATTGTTCTATACCAATATTGGATTATAGTTACTTTCTGATGATTTGAAATTGACCATTCAATTAATATTATATTTTTATGAAGAATATTAATGTGAGGTTTCTAGTGGCACTAATAATGAAACCATATAATTTTTTTCCTAGAATTGTTGGGTTGTAGATGTTATATAATCACATGGTGGAGTTGCTTTGGTGAGGAGATAAATCTTAAATCCCATGAGAATCACCTGGAGTCAAGATGGATAACACTGATTTGATCTTATATTCTTTTCATGAAAAGTATGAGATGTTGGTTTGAAGGAAGTTTTTTAAGGATTCTTAAAATTATGTCTCATCCATTTAACAAATTTTTTTTTGTTAAACTTAAATTATTGAACTGATATAACTTGAGAGTGGTGGGCAGTAAAGATGATGTTTAAACTATGATTATCCATATTAGGATAAATAGATTTTAATGATGTGATAGTGGATTCCTATGGTAGTATATTCCATGTATGATATTATTTTATCTTATTGATTAAAAATTTTGGTTGAAATTTTTAGTCTTGAATAATCCCTGATATAATTGTTCTTGGATGATTTCTTTAATATATTTTTCATTAAATATTATCATCTTAAATTATTTGATGTGTGCAGTTTTATTTATTAAATTATTATGAAATGATATGTGATTTCATTATTTTGAAGTAAAATGGTCCTATTATGAGTTTAATGTGCTTAATATTTGTTAAGAATTAATAGTATGGGAATATTTATTATATTTAATTTCTTAGTGGTTACAACAAAATTAGATCAATTACATAGGATGAAATACATTCACAATAAGGTTTCAATGGTCTCTTTCTAATAGAATTATGTATATATCATATGGTTAGAAATCTTATATTGATGGATTTTATGTAATTAAAAATTTATTTTTAAAATGAAGAAGATGAAAACCAATGATCTATGATAGTTTTGATCCACCATTTCATCACTTTTTTATAATTTATTATTAATTTCTCTATTACATTTGACACTTTCAAATTTCTATATAAAAAAACCCCCTCCAACTTCTGAACTATTTAAAAAAATAAAGTGGAATATGATCTTACAGTGAAACATTCATGAGTGATAAACCTAGGGGATTTCAACACAACACTTGTTAGAAGATAAAAACATTGAATTAAGCTTCATGACATGGACTTTCATTCATGGGTTATTGGTTATGATTATAAATGTATCTCAATATAATATGGACCTTACGATGAAATAGAGTGTTATTATATATATCACTATATGTTTTTTTATTACTTACATACAACCACCTGAGTTCATTAACTTTACTTATGACTATATGAGGTATTCAGTATTTGGTGAACCCCTATCATATTGGATGAGTGTGACATATATGGATAAATATTCCCCCTCTCATACAATTCCATCAATCCATATTGCTATTATAGAGTAGTGTTTATGGTTTCTTCATGTTGTGTACTTAGTTTCATTATGAAGTTGTGGTATATAGATATAGTATATGGTTGTGGTATGTGGATATATTATGTAGATTGAGTAATGGTACATGGATATAAGAATTGATGAGAATATCATTTCATTTTTTGTATAAACATAATTGTGACTAGATTAGTGGGGAATCAGGTTCATGGTACTTTATTTGATATATTTTCATTATTAATATATATATATATTTTATTTATATTTGGAGAGTAGGAATATAGAGATATGTGTTTATTAGTTGACCATGGATGGGGCATGAATTAGTTTCACTGTTAATTCACTAGATACTTATTATGTGTTTTCCATATTAGCATGAAACATTTTGAGGAAATAATTATATTGTATTCTTGTATAATCACCCCATAATTTTATAGGATATAATTGTCCATAATATCTCATATTATGGGGATTTTTTTCATTAGGGAAGTTGATTCCTTTACGTTTTATTTGAATATATTATTATCTTTGTATATGTTTTCTTTTTTTGTATGAAATTACATGCATGGTGTTATTATTACTATGATTGTGGGTTATATTCTATGATCAATTTATTTTATTAATGTATTTTTATCATTCCTCAAATTAAATATGATAATTCATCCCACATTATGTTTATTATACCCTAGATGTTAGTCGTAAAACCATACCCTATTAGAGGTAAAATCCAGGGGTCAATCTATATATCATATCTAGAACAAGAGGCTTTTTATTTGACTAATATCTTGATATAGTGGTATTAGAGATAAATTTTATTATAAAATTTTAGAGAAATAATCCATTTATGCTAAGCATGTGATACAAATAGTGAGACTAGATAAGATGTAAAAGGGACCCTCAGATATTATGTAATGTCAGTCATAGTCTATAGAATATTCTTAAATAAGAAAATAATGATTTATAGATAGGAACCTTGGTATGGTATATGAAGTACACTTATTTATACCTATATTTGAGTTCAGTATATGGAAACTCCAATTTTATAATTTTGGTTGTTTGTGATTTTCAAAGGTTTTTCAGTTATGAAGGGTAAAATATTAATTTCTCAATCCTTAGAATGAAAGTTTGAGTATTCCATTGGATTCAAGATGTGATGTTTACCTAGTGTGTTAATGTTATATTTTATATGATGATTTTATTTAATGATAGTTTTCATGTGTTTGAGAAATATTATATTATATTTATTTATATCGTCCTTTTTAATGGGTTTCTATTAAATAAATGATGTGAAGTTCATTTATTCAAGAATAAATAACATGGATATGTTAGATGATGTGGTAGAAGTAGATATATTTTTTATTCCATTGACATGAAAAAGTTATATAAATCAAATTGTTGAAGTAATTATGAGGTTTGAATAAAAATTAACTGGATAATTAATGGGAGGTACTGATAGAATTAATGTGGGAAAATGATGGAGTTAGAAGAAGTGAATGAGTGAAATTCATTCCCTATGTAAGGAATTTATTTAGTATTTATTCAATTCTCTATTATTTTTCGATAAAAAACTATAGTGATGATGTCAACACATTTTGAGAAGGATGAAGGGGGAATATGATTATGGACGAATGATCGGTGGAGATCATTTAATGATCAAAGGATATATTTCATCATCGAATTGATGGAGGTAACTAGAATTCTAATATTATCTATATTCACTGTAAATGTAAAATTCTTTTGATATTATATGTTGAGTTGATGATTTATAATAATATATAATAATAAATATGTTGTAAATTCAAATTAATGCAGATTAGTGAATTTGGAATTGGTAGAATAATTAATGTTATTGAATAATTAAATGGGTGATTATTTACTTATTAGATTATTATTAAAATTTTAAATTGGTGAAAATGAGTTGTGGGAATTTTTTGGAAACATAATTCACTGAATTTGGGATAGTGATTTTTTTAGATGGAAAAATTACGATCAATGGATTTGAATATAAAATGAAAAATAATTTTCAAATATTGAATATAATTCATATATAAATTATTTTTCTTGTTATTTATGTGGAATATTGATGAAAATATTTTTTATGGATAATTTTAGAATACTATTTAAGTGATCATATTGATCATAGATCCTATAATATTGGGAAACTAATAATAATATTTTTTTGAAGGGATAGGATGAAACATACATTTTTTTGAATGATCTATTCCAATTCAACATGAAGTCCATTGGCATGGGTTCATGCCTATACCCTAAGATTTTACATATTTGGTAGTGATGTAAATGGGTTGATGGAAATTCAATAAGGTCTTTGTCACATTGGCATGGGGTCATTCCAATTAAGTAATGGGTTGTAAAACCTAATACATTTGAGATGTGATGATTCTGTGATGAGATGATAATAGTGGGGGAATATGAATATAGAATAACCCATAATAAATATTTGTAATGTGAATATATGGAAGTGTTAATCAATAAAAATGAGGTAGATTATGAGGCTTGATTTAATGGGTCATTTCAAAAGATTTGTAATTGTGATGCATTTATGGTGGAAGTGTGTTCCCATGATATTAGGAATGGTAGTAATGAAATATAGTTATATTCTTTAAGATCTTAATTATGTTAGATGTAGGTGGGAGCATGGTATATCTATATGGTGTGATTATTTAACCTATGAACTTTGTATATGTGATTTACTAAGTGGTTAAACAAATGGATTGTGGGGGTCTAGATAAATTTGTGATGTGTGATAGTGATGTGGAAGTTGTGAATGGAGATGTGGAATCAGTTGTGTTAAACAATGATTATCACAAGGTTTATGAAATGTCTAGCTATATTGGATGCAATGTGTAATGGGGATGCCACTAGTTGTGGTAGAAGAGTCAATGGGGGTTGATACCCATTAATAAGTGAATGTATCTAAGGATCAACAACAACCCAGCCGATTCACCTTAAGGATATTCCAAGTGCGATTGTGAGAATATAAGTTAAGAAGAGGAGATTCCATGAGGTGGAACACCGAGTAGGATAGTGAGATTCCTCAAAGGTGGAAAACTTCCCAATGTTTATTGGTTATGATATAGAGAATCCCAGAAGGGAGACACCCCAAGAAATAGTGAGATTACTTATGGGTTGACAATGTCCTATCAAAAAATGTTGATATATTAGTGAATTATCTATTGATAGATATCAAATTGGTTGAGATGATATATTTTTATTGAGTTCCCTATGGGTAGAGAAGTACATGGTGGTGATGGATAACATAGAGAGTTCTCTATGGGTGGAGAACTATATGCTAATGTTGACATTGTAGTGCAGACACTTTGTGTGAAAAATTTCTTAGATATTGGTTATTGATGGTGGTTGTTATAGTGTTGGTTATATGATGTCATGTGAGAGGCTGTGATATGGATATTAAAGTGTGATATGTTGGTTTGAATTGGATTGGTTGGATGGTTGACCATTGGGAGATGAATTAGTATGTTTTACTCACATAGACCAATGAATGTTATGGAGTGGAAAATAATACGAATATTTGTATACTCACACCTATTTATAAAAAATACATTTTAGATTATCAATAAAAATATTTATATGGTGTTTGGGGATGTTATATCCTGAAATATTAGACTTAATGGTGGAGGTGATTTCATAATACACACCTTAAGGTGTAAATGAAATGATAAAAGTGTTGTTGTTTTTCCTTTGTTTCATGAATTTAATGAACTAAAATACATATAAATATATTATTCATATATTATGGTTGGGAAATATATTATATAATTAGTGGTATTATAAATTTTTCATTTTTAAAATATAATTATAACTTTATATTTTTGATTATATACCGTTGGTTATAGTCAGTAACCCATAACTTCTTGAATGTGGTAGTTGTGAGTCATACTAAAACTTATTATTGTATTAAGTGATTTTACAATGTGTGAAAGCTATAGAATCGTATTATATATTGTTAATTTAAGTGAACATAACTAAACTAATTTAACATAAATCAATATTATAGGTTTATCATTCTCTTTTTAATTTTTAGAGATTATAGGTGGATTATGACCTTATAATGTTCAAGTTGGTGAGGTGAAACATTATCAATTGGGTTATATATAAGTTGATCTTGAGGAGGATAATTATTTTTGGGAGACTTCAAAATATTATTTAAGGAAATGGTTTCTAATAAATGAGTTTTTATTCTCTACTAAGAATATTGAATGGTTATTTTATGAAATTGATATATCATATAGTTTGATTCATGTAGAATGGATAATTTTATTATTTTTTTAGTTTACCCACAAACATGCTCAAATATGTTGATGTGAAATCTTTTCCTTGGAGACGGTGATGATTAAAATGTACCCTAAGAAGATTTATAAAGATAGATTAATTAAAACTTATTAAATTTCACCCTTTATGTTTTATGGTGACATGAGTTTCTAACCATATGATAGGGAATCTCACGAGTGAGAGAATTCTAGGTGCGATTCATGGAACATCTATGTTATTCCCCAAATATTTTTTTATATAATTAAGTGAGGTAAAAAAAATTTAAGAAGTATTTTTATTGAATTTTTTAGTATTATGTATTACCCATCATATTTTCAATGAATATTTAAGTACTTAAAATGGTTGGAGTATGAAATAATAAAATAGAACAGATATAATTTTTTTTAGGGGAATCAGCAATGTTTTTCAAAGATTATATTAGATAATATGGGTTCTCTCTAGATTGGGATGTAATGGTTTTTACCTATTAGGATTCACCCTAATACCTCTCTATCGCATTTCTTTGGTGTTTTTGGTTTTTAAACATCAGACCAAAACTCAAGTATAGTTTATTATTTCCATGGTGTATAAAGACAGTGATTTTTTAATTTCTTTACATTACTTAGTGGTGAATGAAGAGATATAAGTTATTTTTAGGTGAAACCTCATAAATAGTTTCCCTTTATACTTTATCACCAGTAGATAAGATCTCATGTTTCTAAAATACTCATGTAAGATGGATCATATAGAGAAAAACGCTAGTATATTCATCATTATCAATGACCACTTTTAACATGTGGATATTGTATTGGAAGAAATTAGGGGTAGTAAGGATATATAAATTAATAACATTCATGGTTACAAATAAAACTTTTCTACCTTGGATTGTACATTGATAAACTCAAGTGATTCTACCTCCAACATTTAACTTTCTATAGTCTGAGTGCAAGGAATTAAGGTTCACATGCTTACTATGATTATGGTTCTATCTACATGATTTTGAGATCAGTTAAGTTGAGAAGAAGTGTGTTAAGAGTTTTTACTAAAAATGGGGAAATATAAATAGATGAGAGATTTATTTATATTACAAATACAACCATATCATTTTATCATTGACATGGATTAGTTTTTCAATGTATTGGCTATCATTATTTTTCATCAATGTAGAATGTTTTTTACTTACTCGGACAATGAATATATGTTTTTTTAGAGATCATAATCATTGTATGGATTATATACATTTCAATATGATCACATCACATATAGAATATTATGTATGAGTTTAGAAGAATCATAATCTATTTGGTTTCCTAATGTTTTATATGAACTTCCTAATGTTTTTTCTAAAGAGTTTGTAAAACTTCCCCAATTATGTGATATTTTTGTTTAGATAGAGTCATAACATTACCTTTTACAATTTATATGTCTCATAATGATATATAATCTTTAGTTCTTAAAGAGTTTAATATTCAAATAGAAAATATATTAATGGAATATTTAATATAGACTAGTATACCTCATTTAGGAAATCTAGTGTTTTTAGGAAAATTATGTAAGTTATTTTATAATAATGTAATTATTATCAATGATTGAACTAGTTGATTGTGAAGAATTAGTATCCACTCATAAGGATTGATGACTTTCTCTAGTCATTGAGTGGATCTAGTGGGATCTCAAAGATTGATTTTTGATTCCACTATCATCATATGTTATTGAAGGAAAAAATATACAAAATACCCCTTTAGGTGTTACTATTTAAATTTTTAGTTCATAGTGATCCCATTATAATACATGAATTCTCCAATATCCTCAATTATAATTTTTATTTATGTGTTTTAAACAATATTGGACCATTTTAGGGTGGTCTTTATTGATGATAGTTTAGGATATTCAATGATATAGGAGTATAATTATATTCATTTTAGGATTTTTAAGATAACATTTTGAGATAGTAACAGTACAAAAAGTTATCCAAAAATATAGTTTTAGAGTGTTTCATTTCATTAAAAATATTATGTCTTGACCCGGTGATTCTATTGATCATTTTAACATTGGAGATATTGTTTTAGGGAAGTATCCTGAAATGTTGTAGAGGCATGAATATTTATTGGTGTTTTAATAATTTAAAGAATAAATGTTTAGGATTTTTATTTGATAATGGAACCTTTATCAAACTTTAATTGGAAGAATCCAGATTTATTCTTGATAGATTATTGTTTTATGATAATTGACTATTTGAAAGATAATTTTTCCATTTCTCGTATCCATTTACTTCATAATAAATGAGTTATATTCATGGAATGCTATAATTATTCTTGATTTTTTCTAGTATATTTTTTGTGTAGGATCAAGAAGTGATATCTTATGGGTATATATTGTTAGGTTATTATGAACATGAAAATTACACTAATGATTTTATGCTTTCAATAATAGTGATTTCTTTTATGTTTTATTACAATTACTATGTTAGAGAGAATTTTGTGGTCTTTTCTAATAAAAATAACATTAGGTATATCTTCATTTAGCTGTATTTGAATTTATGTTAGAAGAGATGGGTGAAGCTATTTTTGGATTACAACTTTGACATCTTTTATACTAAGTTGGAAAAAACACAGTGATGTTTTTGTTATGTTTAGAGTTTATTAAAATCTTATAGAGGATATTTTTATAAATGAATCTAGATATATAGGAGGTCAGTGGTGGAACTTTCTCACATCAAATTATTTTCACTCTATTTCTTAAGTATGTTGAGTAATATATGATGGGAGATAATTTTTTAGAATTTTTAAAAGGTTATATCATTCATAACGATTCCCCTATGGGATAGATAAAGAATATTAATTATCATATTCTATTTCCTGGGAAGTTATATTTTTTTACTGTAAATGTGAGAGGTGGTGTTAAGTAAGTTTCATACTTAAGCTTTGGAAATACAAATAAGAGTCTCTAAAATGTGTCTTGTTTTAGAGGAGTCATCTTGGTGGCATGATATAAAGAATTTAGTGGTGGAATACATGTATATATGATTAGTTTTCAGTTATTCAAGGTTGGGAGTCATGTTTCATATTTTTTATACAACATTTGGATGTTCCTCAATTTAATTAGAAGGATATATTGATGTATTTTGTTTCATTGTTACCTTTAAAGTTTGTATGACACGATTCTATTTGGGTTATTATGGATTGAATGATGTTTTTTGATCATTTATGACTGATGAAGGAGTGGATTGTGGTAGATGCATAGACATAGATCTCTATGAAGATGATGACGAGACATCATGGATATTTAGGGATGATTATTTCTAATCACCATCCACAATTCACCCCAATATTGTGGAATGGATTTGAATACTATTTTATTTATATGTTATTCCATAGCATAACATGTAATCCTCAAATAGATAAGTAGATGAATTTGATAATCTATATATTAAAAACATGTTTTTCACCAATTTCATTGATTTTCGTGGTTTTGGGGTGAAAAATTTCTCTTCGTTTGAGTTTTAATATAAAAACATTTTTCACTCTTCTATTGTTATGTATTTTTTTATGGTGTTATATAGACAACTAGTTAGATCATGATTGTTCTAGACTAATGTTAAAGAGCCAATGATCATTAGACAATATATAATGATGAGTATTATAAAGAAAGTGTTTCTTTTTAATGAGTGTATAATGGATTCTCAATACCATCATAAATATTATAAAGATCAAATAATGATGTAATTTTAGTGTATGGTTCGGTATTATGTTTTCATGATTGATTCTTATTATTGTGGGATGAAAACATTTGGAAAATTTAGTAATATTTCTCTATATTTTTTTTGGATCTTTTAACATGTTAAAGAAATTTGGTGAGAGGTTTGTGAATCCACCCTATATAGATCACATTATTGAAATATTATATATGTCACAACAGAAAATAAATTTTCATGATAACACCCATGGAAATGAATTGGGTATGTTTGATACTAAATAAGATGAAGCATTCTTGAAATGGATTCTAGATGAGTTAGATAAAATAGATAAAATAAATATAAATGATACTAGGATGTAACATTCCTTGCTTTTAGTTTTCTGGAAGTGTGGTGACTTAGGGGAATGTATATGGGAATGGGATCCCCATATATGAGATCAGTACATGAATCTATTTTTATTTTTTTCTTGTACTAAGGTTTTTATTTGGTTATATGATGAATGTTATGATTCCGTTATTTATTTTTGGAGTTGGACCCTCATAGTGGATATAATAATTCTTGATATTTATTTCATGGGTTATTTAAGTTATTAGGATGTTTTGTTCATTTTAGGTTCTTATTTTCGTTATAAATGATACAAATCATTTTATAGGTATCTAATGCAAAGGATCTAATTTTACAACTCTACTACATCATTATATTAATGTGTTAGAGTTTGTAGGAGTATTTTTGGGGAAGAATTATTGAATAAATGTTAAGAAATTTATCTTAAAAAAAACATTGTGGATGAATCTTTACTATGATGTGAGTTTTGGATTTTTCATAGATTTTAAACATCTTATGGTTGTGATATCATGATTTTCGAGATGGTTTTGAAGTTAAGTCGGGTCATTTATAGGATAAAACTATGTTGGGTCTAGTTTACTATGATGTGTTTTATATGAGTTGGATATGTTATTGATCATGGTTTGGAGTTATGTTTTTTATAATCCTTATTTTATATTGAGAGTAAAACTATTCCATGGTTAGATTCATGATTAATATAAAAATTATTTTTTATAGGATCAATATATCATGATTTTCTTATAGTTTTAGGGAGGAGTTCATGAAACCTATCATGGTTTTGAATGTCTATGTCATAGGTTGTTCAAATATGTATTTTCATAAAATAAAATATATATGAAATATTTTAGTGTTTGATGTTTTTGGGAACAATTTTTTTTGAACATCCTTGACTGATCTACAAAATGATGTGGTTATGATCCCAAGGACACACTAATGGAATCTAAAACTATCACAGATTATCCCTACCACCATGTAGGGTTTCATCTTTTGACTATATAGTGGTCTATATTTCTAATTGTGCTGGGTGATTTTGATTCATTCTTTAATTTACCACTATGTATACAATTTTTGTGTTCTTTATTGTTTCTTTAATTTACTTTATAATGTTGATTAAATTTAAGAAGAAGAAGAATTTAATAATTAAAGAGACACATGTCATAATTAATATATACTATTTATTGTTATTATTTTTTTATTACTGTTTATTGAATATGATTATATGGGTTGTGAGTGGGTCTATTTGAAATATAAAATGGTAAAAAGTAGTAAAGATATTTATGTTTCTATGGTTTTCCTTTTAAATGTATTATAAAAAAGAATGAAAATGGTTTTAAACTAATTTTATGTGATTATGGTAGTAGAAGAAGTTTTTTTATGGGTTTTGATGTGGTAGTAAAGTGAGGTTTGTGTGGTATATGTGTCATAATTTACTACAATATAGAATTATATTGAAATTAATAAATTAATATAACAAGATGAATGAGGACATGGTTACATTGTTAATATAATAAATAAACGATTTTATGAAATAATTTCTTCAAGTGGTGATCATATATATGGTAAAATATTTTGAAATGATGAATTATTTGAAATAATGAATGACATGACAAAATATCTAGATTATAGAAGAAGTATAATAACTAGAATCTGCGATTAATTTGGCTAGAGAAAAATTTAAATGTTGTGGTTAATATAATTAAGGTTGTATTAGAAGTGAATCTAAAAAGGGAGATAAATATTGGTTGTTGTGTGGCTGTGGTGCTGGTTTGTTAAGGTTTTATAGGCAGTAATAGTTATAGTTTGATGGAGTTGAAATGGGAAATTGATTATGATTATAGAATTATCTTTTTAGGTGGTGGACCTTAGGATTGGGTTGTGGGTTATTATATATACCATTATACATTTTTTATTTCTTATACATAATAACTTGATTTTGGTTACATGAGTGACATCCATATAAGGTCTTTGGTACAAAGTTATTTCCCAATATTTAAGATATAGGTGATATAGATGGCTATCTAATCCCCATATCCTACTCTTTATCCCATCCATAGTGTGGGTATTCCATAGTGGTAGTGGTTTCTCTTTGTAACACCAGGTAATTTTGGAATACATATGTCTATATATATATCATTATCTTTAAATTAATACTATGTTAAATTACATGATTCATATGACTTGATGAACTACAAAACCATGAATAGATTATAAATAAGAACAATTTAGAATAAAAAACATATAGTGGATAAAAAATATAGTTATAAATAGGAAAATTCATATAATATATGATTAAGAACACTTAAGCTTTTAATATGGCATGTTTCAATATATGATGTTTTCATTATATATATCAATTTTTTAAATAACTAAATTTATAAATTTAAGAATTTTATTTTTAAAAAATTAAATTAATTTTTTCATTCAAAATATCAATATTATCATAAGGATAATTTTGATACTTTTTTAAAATAATTAGTTTTAGTTGAATAGTAAAGAAATACTAATTTAGCTAATAATTTTTTTACACTATCATAATAAATAAATGATTGAAGATTTGTTGATTTTTTTTATAAAAATATATATTTATAAAGTAAAATGAATAATTTTAAATATCCATGTTAAATTTATAAAACTGATGTTTAACATTTTTGACATATAATTAATATTTCAATTTAAAAACTATTTTTGTTTGATTGTATTAAAAATTATCTTTCATAAATTGTAGAAATTAAATATAATATAATTGATTTCATTTTATAGATAAAAATATTCCAAATATGTTATATTTTCAATTTAATTTTTATCCATAACAGAATGTTACTAAGATTAAATTTAATGACTGTGATAATGGTAAAATAGTTATTTTCAGAGAATTATTTCATTAATTTTATGTAATTATTATCTAATAAATTATATTATTTTCTTATCAATTTTTTTATATAAATTTAAACTTATAATTAAATTTATTATTTATCATTCAATTGGAAATCAATACTAAATATGATTAAGAACACTTATTAGTGAAAACACAATTTTTTCTAAGAAATTGTTTTTTTATATATTAAAAATATTATTTTGAAATTTGATGTTACATTATTTATAAATTGAGTTATGTTATATTTGGATTAAATTAAGGTTTATCACAACCAAATTTTTTATGAGGTTTTCCCTTAATATTTTAATAAAATATAAATTACCTAGGTAAAACCTACTTCCAAGTTTGAAACCAAAATGATAAAATATAAAAATAAAGAAGTAAAAGGATTGAAAAATTTTATAACATGTTTTCAAATGAGTTATAAAATATTTATTGAAATTATATCACCCATAAATCTATTATTTCCCACTTTTTGAGATATTTACATGAGAATAGTGTCCTTCTATTATTCAAAAAATAATGGGTATTTAAAAAAGTGATATTTTCTTCACTTTTAAAATGGGATCATTTCGACCACTTTGTGACAAACCTATCCCGTTTAATTTTATAATAAAATTATAAATTTTAATCCAAATGGTCTTATTTATCAATTTCATACTCCAATTATTTCAATTATATAACCTAATTTCTCTATTTTATATGATATTTCGTAGGAAAATATCAAGTTCTCAACATGAGTATTTCTTACTCATTGGTATATTCTTCTTAATACTACTATAACCCCTAAAATATTATATGTAAATAATATTATGATAACATTAGTACTTTTAATATAATATAATACAACTATACTAATTGAATTCACTTTTCTACCTTACTTAAAAACCATTAAAAAACGAAGATTTCGTTACACATACGTGTAGAATACCTCCTCAATAAATGACATGTTATATTTTTCAATTACCTCCTAAAATGGACGACTTTAAAAAAAATTAATATAGAAAAGTTATATTTATGACAATATTTTTTTAAATAAATATAATATTATACATTCTATAAGTTATATAAACATTAAAGGATCATACTAAACTTAACCGCCCGTAAGTTACATATCCCAAAAACTTTCTTAATCTGATCCCATTTTGGAAAATATAATAAAAAATATAAATTTAGTGCTATTTGAATAATAAAAGTCCAAAAAATATAAATTTATGACATTATGAAGCAATTTTGGACCACGTTTTTCTGTGGTCATCATAGCAAGGAAATTTCATAGAAATCGACTGAACCGCCTCATGTAACGACCATAAGAGAAAACTATATAATTAATAGATAATTTAAGATAATAAATATAATAAAAAATTCAATATATATGGAAAAGGTTCTAAATAATTTTTTAAATAATTATACATTCGTTATCCGGTATTTTAGGCACAGAGAAAAATTGAATCAGTATCCGAGGTAAGTGTTTGGTCATCTCAATTTGGATTCATTATGATATGATGCATATTCACCTCATATTTCATTATATATATATATATATATATATATGTCCATGGATTTATTTTACCAAAACTTTTTAAGGAATTTTATGAATTTAAATATCTATATCATGTTATTCCTTCGTGTAATTTGAATATAGAAAAATATGATGTAGTATGTTTTTTTGGAAACCCAATTATTATTGATTATGTTACGATTGTTCTTCTTGAACTTATTTTTTATAAGTTGAGAAAATTATAGAACATTATTTTATTATGTGTTATTGTATATTATTTTTTATGATTATTTACATTTCCACCATAGATACCCCTTTCTAAATGTCATTTATGTCATGAAATAAGATAACTGTAAGGGATTTAGGTAACTCAAATTTCCTTTATTTCACGTTAAAATATTATATTCCTATAGTATCATTATAATTATATGATAATTATTATATTAAAAATTTCATAAGATATTTAATCTTTTATCATAGAGGAAATTGATATATTTAACTAAAATATGATTTCTTGATTAATTTTTTTCTTATATAAGTTCATTGTTTTAAGACAAAAATATTACCTCATTTAAGGTCATTTTCCCAAAATTTCAATGTTATTTATTAAAAAAATGGTTTCATTTATTATTTTTAAATACAAATATGAGTTTACTCATGTGAAAATATGATTTTATATTTCCAATTTTCAAATGAAAAATTTACTACAAATTTTTACGAAGTGGGTTTTCAATAATGGTATTTTAAAATATTTAAATGGTTCTCAATCAATTCATAATCAAATGTTTTATCTTTTAATATGCCTATATTTTTGATAAACTTTACAATGTTTAAATGATATATTATTGAATATTATTTTTAAATTTAATTTTTCTTTCAAAAAATATTTCCGTTATCCATTTTGAAAACTTTATATATTTTTCAAGTTACAATTATTGAATATTATTTAAAGTAAAATTTATCAAAAATGTTTTCAATTATAAATTTTTAAAAACATTATGCCTCATTCATATGTAAATTATTGATATTTCATTGTAAATAATGATTTTGAATATTATTTCCTTCCAATTTCATAAATGGGATATTTTATAAATTGAATCACAAATTCTTCTATTTAAAAAATTGGTAAGAAATGTTTTATAATTATTCTTTTAGGTTTTTATTCCATTTCCTATTTAGATATGAAAGATTTAGATCTTTCAGAATTATTTTTCACAAATCATCTTATTAATTAATTTATGAAATAATCATTTTTATCATTTAATTTTGGGTATCTATCATTTATATTTTTATGACTTTTTTGGTTATAACATATGAAAATGTTACAAGCCCTATTTTTTCTATGGGATTTCTATTAGGTGATGAAGGATAGTTTTTAATCAGAACAAAAATGTATATATGATTAATTGGTGGGTTAGTATTTCTATGTCCAATTATTTGTTTAGGGATCTATATCTCTTGAGATACATATAGAAGTGGGTGTGGGAAACATAAATCACTTATGGAGCTTAGTTTTATGAAACCTATATCACTTTTAGACTGAAGGTATGTGAATATTAATTCACTTATGGATTATATGTTTTTGAATCCTAAGTCACTTATGTAATATATTTTTTTGAAAACTAAGTCACATATGGACTATAATTTCGAGGAACTGAATTAACTTATGGACCATAGGTTTACAATACCTAAGTTACTTATGAACTATAAGTTTGTCAATCCTATGTCACTTATTGACCATAGTTTTATAAGTCCTAAGTAACTTATAGACCATAGGTATATGAAAAAATTGTTACTTATAGGTTTTATATTTTTGATACATAAGTCACTAATGGGTCATAGGGTAGTGATTGTTAATCCAATAAGTAATTCCATTCAATTCTTGTTGTTTTCTATAGTTTATTATTATGATATATTTCCATGAATTATCAAATATTTATGAATATAATTTTATTCCTAATATAATATTTATTATCTTAGATTTTCATAATCTTATTCCATTATATATGTTTGCTAATTTTATATTTCATGTCTTTCTAAATAGTATTTTTGATAACTCTTATTATTCCATATTCTTCTTAATAAGATATTTCACCACTACTCATGTTTTCTAAAATGATTATGATTTAACCCTTGATTGTATATTTATATGTTTTCCCACTAATTGAGTATTTTATATCACCCCTTTCTAATTTTTCCACTCCCTAGGTTATAAAGATGAATATAACTTATGGGAAGTCTAAAATGGAGTCTAGTATATATTTATTATGGAGAAATATTCACAAGTTTTGTCAAATCAGTTACTTATATAGATAGTTCTCAAAGACAGTACACTTTTATGTTTATGCTATTATGTGATTATTTGGGATATTAAAATATTATCTTATATAAATATTGTAAAAAAATGATAGGATTATCTCACTCTGTATCAATTAAAATGATTAATGAAGATTTTTTAGCATCAGACATAGGAGTAAGGTTCTGGAGGTGTTCTATATGAATCAATGTAGGGTTTAGTAATTTTTTGGATTAGTTTTTTTTATTGGGATTATTATAAAATAAATTTAGTGAAAACTTAATGGATTTGTATAATTTATAAGTCTATGTATAGGATAAAATCACGATGTTTTTCTCAAGTATATGTTTTTATGGTTCTCAAGGAGAATAAATCATTGTATTGATACTGGAAAGTTGATGCAGTTTTGGAATAGATGTATCTAGGGGAAATTACCACAAAAAGGCTAGCTGAGCATTTAATGAACATTTACATAGTGGATGATGAGTGGAGCTAAGACTTTACACAATTCAGGAATCTCCTATGGGATATTATTTGGTCAATCAAATTCACTTTACTAACCATTAGGAAGGGTCTGAAATTATTTAGGTTAGAAAACTTAATAGGGAATGTATACATATAACATAGATTGAAACCTAGAGATTCATCAGTTGCGGTATATATAAATTGACAAGTTATTTTTTCGTCAAAGGGAAATTTTAACTTTTAGAAAATATGTTTCAATGATATTTACGTTTAGAATATTATAAGGAAGATCAATATATTTAGGGGATTGATATTTTTGGGATTAGAATATGAAGTACCAGAGAACCATACTTAAAGAAAAGTAGACTTAAATGAAATAATAAATGGATATAAAGAAGGTGTAATTTGAGGAGCCATTTTAGAATCAAGTAATCATATTCACATGATTATTTAACTTTATTTTGCTGAATATTATTATAACAATTTTTTTTTATATTTCATTAAAAATAAGTTCATCAAAATGTACTTGTGAAAGAAATGTCCCTAGAAATTTCTATGATGAACTGAGGAAAAAAATTTGTAATAAATTTTTGAGATAAAGGAAAACCACCACACATGGATATTATGTAGGAAATGACAAGTCTCATTATATCTATGATTGTGATGTTGATATCTTAGTAAAAATATATCTCTTTCTAATAGATTCCTTATATTTATTCATTAATGAAAGTTAATTACAGTTTTGGGGACACAAATTATTTAATGGTGTAGAATACAACAACATGATATTTTTCAATATTTATATATTTCATTCTCTCTAAATTAATACTATGTTCGATATTTTTGATCTACATGCAACAATAAACTAAAATGAGTCGATCAATATTTAGTACTAAAGAAAATTAAGAGTAATAAAACTTAAAGAAAATAAAAAATATTGTAATAAATTAGAAAAAACATACAAAATATTTTTAAGAACAATTAATGTTTTTAAAAGTATTTTTTTTAAAAATAAATTGTTCATTATATTGATTTGAATTTTTATTTAAAATATATATTTATAAATCATAGAATTTTTATTTTATAAAATAAACATTATTTATTAATACCTCAGGTCAAAATTAAACTTTGTTAAATTTTTGATATAATTTTAAAAATAATTTTTTAAACGAACATTAAAAAATACTGATTTTCTAATACTATCAAATTTATGAAATTATAATAATAAAATAATAATTTTACAATTATTGAAAACTTTTTAATATAAAAATATTTATTTATTTGTGTAAAATAATTAATTTGAAAACACTAAGATAACGTTATAAAACCCATGTTTAATATTTTAAAAACTTAAGTAATATTTTACTCTAAAAATTATTTTTTTTGCTGATATTAAATTTAGTTTTAATCTTTTTTGTATATTAAATATAATAAAAGGGATTTAATATTTTTTATCCAAGTGTTAATTATATTTAATAAGAAAAATTAAATGTTTAGGCCAAACATTATGATTACAATTATTAATATCAATGACCATGATAATTGCAACACTGATATTTTCAGAAAATTATTTTATAATTTTTTTTTTGATTTTTACTTTGTAAAATAAATTAATATATTCTAAAAAATTAATTTAATATATAATTTTAATCCAATATAAAAATGTAATATCATTCAATCAATTGTTAATATATACTAAATAAGATTAAGAGCACTTAATGGCAAAACCAACATTTTTCTACCAAACATATTTTCTATATATTAAAATTTTTATTTTAAAAGTTAATTTTAGATTTTTTATAAATTAAATTGTATTATATGGGTTTTAAATTTATGTTCATATCACCATAACGTTTTTAAGATGTATTTGTTTTATATTTTTAATAAATTATCATATACTAGACTAAAATATACTTACTAAGGTAAAACCATTATGGTAATAATGAAAAAATAAATTGGTAAAATTTGTGAAATATGTTTAAAAATTGTGTCAACATGAGTTTTATTGGATATATAGACTATATATTAACCCAAAATTCATTATTTATTACATTACAAGCCCTTAACCCATGAACAGTGTCATATAACGCTTGAAAAATAGTGGTATTCACAAAAGTGACATTTGATTCACCTATGAAAGGGGATCACTTCCACCATATCTTGCTACACTTATAACATAAAATTTAATCCTTAAAATCCTATATTTTTCTTTTCATGTAATAAAATATCATTTTATTAACTAAATGGAGTCAATTATAAAGTCTATGTCTTATATCTCAAAAGATATTTCCTAGGAAAATATCAAGTTCTCAACCTTAGTATTTCTCACTCCTCAATATTTTATTCTTAATATTCTTGTATCACCTTAAATAATATCTATAAATAAATAATGATAACTTAATAATTATTAATATAATTAAATTATATTATACTAATTTAATACCACTTTTCTACCTTCCTCCAAAACTATTCTAAAAAAAGGATGAAGTTGCCATGTCTGCGACTGAACTACTACCTCCGTTAATGGTGTGTTCTATTTTATCATAACATCTTTACATTTATGAATATAAAAATTCATATAATGTATAAAAATAAATTTTTTTAGTCTATTAATGTTCTAAAAATATAACATTATACATTATATAAGTGATATGAACATTAAATGGTCATAGTAAACTTAACTGTTTGAATAAAAACTTTAAGAAACCGTTCTTAATTTGAGCCCATTTTGGGTAGATATAAGAAACCCTGTATGTTTTTTCAAAATTAATAATAAAATAAATATAAATATAAATTTTTGGATATTATAAATTAATTTTACCATACTTTTTACCATGGTTATTATAGCATGGAAGTTTAAAAAAAATCAACTGAACCACCTCAAGAAATCACCATATGTGAAAAATATTTAATAAATAGATATCTTAAGATAATATATATAAAAATAAAGAATATCAATATGTAAAATATTTACAATTTTTTTTAGATAATGTTAACTTGATTATCCAGGATGTAATGCGCACACACAAAATTAATAATAACCCAGGATCTATGTTTTTGAATATAAATTTGGATTCATTGAGATATGATGTGTATTCACAACTTATTTCATTTTTGTGATTTATATAAGGGATATGAGTTTTTTTAAATATAATTTATCATTAAATATATGGGATTTGAGATTCCATCTAATATCCTAACATCAATGGATTTTCAATTATAAAAATTATGGGGATGTATTGTTTTTTTAAACTGAATTCTCATTCATTGGGTTATGATTGTTCTTTATGAAATTATTTCATATAAGTTGGAAAAATTAATCTCAATGGTATTTTTATATATTTTTTTATTTTTCTTCTAGTTATTTACATTTCTAATACATAAACTTCATTATAAAAAAAATCCTTTCATCCTTAATTATGATATTTATAAAGGATTTGGGTAACTCATGTTGGTGTTGGTTCCCAAGAACCAACTTATTTTGTACTTAATGATAAATTTTATTCATGGTTTTTAATAGTAATAAATTACTTATCTCATCATGGTTGTTCTTATATGTGACATTTATTATGATAATTTAATAACATTAAATGTCACACTAAAATTTCATAGTAGATCTCTATTATGATGAGAACCTAAATGTGCTATGAAACTATGATTGAATATATGTTCTATAGTTGGATGATATAATTTCAGGGACACAAATGATAAAGGCTATAATGGGTAGATACCACAAAGACTTTTAGGCACCTTCTCATAGTGTAAGACCATGATAATGTTCGGGAGGATATTTTCAGAACAAGATGCACCAGTAGGAAATCCACATTCATAAGTTTCATTGGATGTCTATATCTATGGATTTGTGTATTGGTCCTTAGACTTTTATATTATTATTAATGAGTATTATAACTCACACATTTACATGTATTGATGAAAACTATGACCACATATGTTCGTGGTATGGTTTGATATATTGGGTGCGTTACGAGTAATAATCCATTAATGAATAATGAAAAAAAGGATTTGTCCCATTTGTTCTTTAATAGAAATTTATGTCTAAGTCCCTTTAAAAGAAACGATATAGCCTAAATAAATCCATGCCCATGGTGTTCTATAGGAAATTTCAATTTATTGGAAGTTAAAGAAATATAAATTGAGCACATGTGTAGATGGTACTAGCATGAAACTCGCTTGAATAGAGATATCAAGATAAGGGTATTATATTGCATAGTAAGCATTCGTATGATATGAAATGTAATTAAAACATTATCTTCATTATCTATGGGTCCCTTTTCATTTTTTTTATTTGATAACCTTCGACTTTAGGCAGCTCTGCCAAATTCCACCGAGAAAGCTTCCAAAAGGGTGAAACACTAAGTGTATCCACTATATTGGTTAAAAAAATATAGTTTATTATTAAATTAGTTGAATAAATAGTATTCCTACTCATGTTGTAGTCATTATTTAAATATTCATGATCACATTTATTTATTCACTAGTTATTGGAGAGAATATATTGTGGGAGGAATATTTAATAAATATATTTTTTTCTATTTAGTTAATATAATATTTAAATATTTATTGGTGAATAATACAATGAAATTTATTTAATGAATAAATGTACATTATTATAGACATAAAAAATATTGTAGAATTTTGGTGGAATGAGTATAAGGGTCTGGTGAGAAATAATAATGTTGAATATTATTTTAGAAAATAATATTTAATTATTATACTCAAGCTAAGAAAATGTCATGAAATAATAATATTATTATTATTATTTGACACGGGGTTTAACTAGGATTAAAAAAATAAATAAGGGAACCTGTTAAATTATTTTATTTTAACCCTAGTGATATAAATTCCCAATTATGTTTATTTTATCATAATCCTAGCCAAGAAATTGTTTTGGTGCACAAAATATCAAAATAAAATCTCTCAATCTTATACAGTTCTTCCTTCTCGATGAATTATCTCATGAACGAGGGTGATCCTCCTCCACCGAATCAAAGAGAATGTTTTGTAAGTGATTCTCAAGGTGATCAATGTCAAATGATGCATGAACATGGATCTTTCATGTTAGCACCTGGGGAATCCATCAGCAGAGTCCGAATATTCATGGAATACATGTGGATCTAGGCTAGAGGAAAGATACCCTTTATTCCTACAACACAATGATAGTGCAATCTAGATTTGTGTACAAATGAATCTATAAAAAAATAATAACCATAGGGGTAATTATTATATAATTAATTTAATTATAAAAAATATGTGTTGAACTCCTCTCTCGTGGTTCTGAGTTTTTATCCCTTGACTGTTCTTTGATTCAATTTTGTGGATCACATCGTTCATCATCACATAGATCTCATATTGACCATTGATAATGGAAAAAATAAAAGTTAAGCACCATCCCTCATGTTCTTTCACTACACCCGAAACTTAAAAATCAAATTTTCTTCATCTAATTTATAATTAAATTTTCTCATAATTATTAGTATATGTCTGATAAATTATTATATTTTAAGTTTTTATGTGTTTTCCTCTTTTTTATCTAGGTAAAATGATTTTTAACTAAAATATTATTTCTCTATGAATTTCTCTCTCATAAATGTGAAATGTTTTAGGAATTTTTGTATTTACATTATAAAAAGCATTTACTCTATTTCCAAGTTATTTATTTATAAAAATTATTATTTATTATTTTAAATTCCAAATGTGTTTTTAATCATGTGACTATACTATTTTCCATTAGGATTCTTCCAAAAATTACTATAATTTTTTATGATGTGGGTTTTCAATAAACATATTTTATAATATTAAATTGATATTCAATAATTTAAAAATAATATTTTTATTAAATTATGTTTGGGTATCATTTATCTCTTTTAAATGATTTATTATTGGAGATTAATTTTTAAATTAAAAGTTTTCACTTATCCTTTTTAAAATTTTATGTCTTTTTCATGGCACCATTATTGAACTCTTTTAATGTAATGTTTTTTAGAAAAACCTTCACATATATTTTTTGAAACAACTCTATATATTTAAAGTAAGAATTATTGAGATTTAGTTAAAAAAATATTATTTTTAAAATAACATATTTAAAATATCTTAGAATTGATATTTTATAAAATTAAGAATAACTTCTTCATTTTAGGAAAATGTTATGAAATATTTTCCAAACACACTTTTATGATTCGATTTAATATTTCTATTTAACTATAAATTATTTCGATAATATAGTATTTAGTATTGTGTATTAAATGCTAAATGACTTTATAAAATACACTTTTTGGTAATTTATTGTTGGGTTTCATCGTTTTATATTCCCGAGGCTAATTTTGGTGACACTACCTAGAAATGTTTCAAATCCTATGTTTATTTCCATGTGTTATTTATGACGTGATGAAGTATTATTTTAAATTGGAACCCATATATTTTTATTATTAATGGATGGGGTCCTATATCACCCTTCAATGAATTGATCAAGGTTCTACATTTCATGGGACACTTATGGACCATAGGTTTGTGAAACATATGTCCCATATGGAAATATATTTTTGAAACCTATGGAGCTTATGGACTATAGGTTTTTGAAACCTATGTCACCTATGGAAAATAGGTTTTCGAAACTAAAGACACTCATGAACAAGATGATTTCGAAACCTAAGACACTTATGGACTATTTATTTGTGGAACCTAAGTCACTTTTGTACCATATGTTTTTGAAATATAAGTTACTTATGAACTATATGTTTGTGATACCTAAGTCACTTATAAACCATAAGTTTGTGAATCATAAGTCCCTTATAGATTCTAGGTTTGTGAAACTTGTCTCACTAATGGTTAATAGGTAGGTGATTCCTAATACACCTTGTAATGAAATATTATGATTATTGTAATGTAATAGTTTATTGTTATGAAACATTTCCATGACATTATATATCTTAATACATATGATTATACTCCATGGATTATGTTTATTATATAATGTAATCATGATCATATGAAATGTTATACATTTTCACAATTGATATTTCATATCTTGAAAACATGTATTATTGATTTATCTTATTATTCCATTTTGTAAAATATTTTTCTTCCCTTATCATGTGTCCTAAAATTATTATGATATTTCCTTTGATAAAATGTTGATGAGTTTTTACCATTTCTAAAATTTTAAGATCAGTCATTTCTTATGTTCAAATTCCCGATGTTATGAAGATGAGTATAACTTATGGGAAGTATTAAAGGGGTTATGTTACGTAAATATTATCGAGAAATATTCACTAGTTTTGTAAAATGAGTTTCTTATAATAATTATCCTAAAAGAAAATAAACCATTATGTTTTTGGGACTGTGTAATTATTTGTGAGATGCAAATTTTATATCATGGAAATGTTGTAAAATAATGACTGGTTTATACGATATTGTATCAAACTCAATGTCTAAACAGTGTTTTTTAGAAATGAACCTAGGAGTGTGGTTTCAGGGTTCCTCAGTTGGTATCAGAGCAATGATAAGTTATTTTTGAGGATTAGTTTAGTTATTTTGGGGATTAGGATAAGAGATATTTAGTGAAAAGCACAGAGACAATCATATGGGATAAGTATATTGTATAATATTATGTATATTATAACATCATAACGTTTTGGTAAAGTTGATACTCTATGGTTCTCCCAGAAAATACATCCCTATCTGGGTACTGAAAGGTGGATGGGATTGGGAAACAAATTCACCTAGGGGAAATTACACAATAAAGGCTAGTTGTGAGTAAAATCAATCATAATTCAGTGCACAATGAGTGGGACTAATACTGTGCACATATATAGAAACTCTCTAGAGATATAGTTTGGTTAATCACATTTTTGATGAACCATTACGATTGATTTAAGTATATTTATGTTAGAAAACTTAATATAGTGTTAATGTTGATATCATAGATTAAAAAATTAAGATTCATGATTTAGGGTATATATTTTATGATATGTAATTTAATGGATAAATCATATTTAAAACATTGAGAAAATTTATTTAAATTATTATCGGGTTTATAATATTTTAAAAATATTTATTTATAATTGTTAGACATTTATTTTTGGGATTAAGAAAATAAGAACTAGAGAATATTACTTAAAGAAAAGTAAATTGAATTAAAATTGTCCTGTAATTAAATGTTGGCATCATTATAGAAGATATTTTAGGATTTAGTTTTCTAATTAATATCTTCATTTACTCAGTTTTTATTGAATATCATTATAACTATTTTAATTTAGTATTATTTTCGGAAACTGGGTCATGTAAATTATGCTCTGAAAGGTACATCTCTAGAAAATATTATAACTAAAGAATCACAATTTTTATAAATTGTTGATATAAAATAAAATATAAATACATGGATATTATGCTAGAAATGATGAGTCTTCTAATATTGGAGATTTCAAGGTTTAGATCTCAGTAGAATATATATCTTGAGTTTCGTATGGATCCCATATATTCATTCATTGGTGATTGAAAATTAAAAATTTTTAGGATCCGATTTATTTAGGAGGTATTTAACACCTTTATATTTTGGAATATATATATCTCTATTTTTTCTAAATTAATACTATTTTGAATATCTTTTTTAAAACCAGGATATTTTGTGAACTACATTTTTGAATTAATATAATCATTTTGATATTTAGTATCTCACACAATACTGGAAATTGGGTTTTTATTATTAAATAAATAATTTTGGATTTCATTAAATGAAAAACAAATTTAATCATGCATTACATGCAACATAAATTTAATCTTGCACTGCAGACAACACTGTCTTGGCCTACATTGCATAGAACACTTAATTTCTTTCAAACAAAATTTTATTATTATAATTATTTAAACAGGATAGTTACAACATAAGAGAAAAAATTAGTATTATTAATAGTCATAAGTACATTTTAAATATTATTTACTATTTTTTCATATAGATAAATCATATCAATAGTAAGGCATACAATTTTTAGTAAAGTCCTTATATGTTTGAAATTACTATTTTCATAAAATATTTTCTTTTTATGTCATTTTGTGAACAATAATAAAATTAATTTTAGACACTTTTAGAAAATTAATTTGATAAAATAAAATTAATTTTTGAATTAGGAATTTCAAAATTATCTTTGGGTGATTTTTTTATATTTTTTCTAAGAAACATCATTTTCAGATGAATAGAGAAAAATTAGGAATTTTTATACAAAAATGATATTTCATATAATTATTTATATAGTTAAATTATATTTTAATTTGGTATTATAGTATAAATAGAACAATTATAATTTTATTAATCTAATTTTGGCCCTTTGAATATTTTTTATAAATAATTTAGATATAAAAGTCTATCAAACTTTTGAACATTATCACTTTAAAAACCATCTTTCTCGTAATGTATGTGGGATGAAAATTTAAATTAATTACGATTCTTATGTGAATTTAATTTTAAAAAATAGAAAAAATGGTTTAAATAATTATAATATTTATATTATTATAATATCAAATTAAATTTAGACCAAAAAACAGAGAAAGTGGTAGAAATTAATTACATCAATTAAATTAAATTAATCATAAAAATGGACTAAAAATCATAATTAAGGTACAAAATGGCCTATAAACATGTAAAAACCAATTTTATAGACTTATTTCAGCCATAAAACTTGTATTATTGATTTTTTATGGTCTTGGATGACTTTTGTTTGGTAAAAACCGGGTTACTCCAACCTTGTTCTAAAAAATTCCATGTTTTTTCCCTCCCCCCTTATAAAAGGCCACCACCTATACCACCTATTCAAACCTCTAAAGACACATTATTTAGGTCAATAAATTCCCATTAAATTCCCAAAAATCCTTCATTCTCCATTGAATAATCTCTTTGGGCATAAATCCAACGAATGAAGCCCTTTGGTGCAACCGAAAAGGAGATACCTAAAGAAGAGGTAACATCCTTCCTCAAGATCATTTCTGTCATTTTATTTATCCCATTCCTAAATTATTCTTATTAAAGGAATAAATAATAGCTCTAGTTTCCTCAATATACTAATATGTTTTATGATAAGGGTTCTACCTACACTTATACACACATCCATCTAATGGGTAATAAACGTACCATTCTTGTGTACGGTGAAATACTACCTCATAAAATGATGTTCTTCGTTCTTTCTTTTACCACCTATGATTGTTGGGAATTAGGTTGGAAAATATATTTTTATATTTTATATATGAAATATATGATTTATATATGATTTTTAATTATTATATAATACATACCTTCATGCTTTCCATTTTTTGTAAATATGATAATTTTGTTTGGAGAAGTGTGGACTACCACATCTCCAAAGAAATATCATTCATTCACACATTAAATAGAATGTATTAAAAATGGTTTAATGGAAATTATTTGATATATATTAAAAATTAATCCTACTTTAATTAAAAAAAATATATATATTTAGATTACTTAATTTCATTCAATATTTCAATGACAAATTGAAACAATGTTCATGCGTAGATGCGACCTACTGTCTCCACGAAGAGTGTATTAAATTTAATATTGACATATTTTGTAGATTATTATAAATACATATATACTGAATATAAATTATATTTATATTATAACTTAAATTCTATAAATCATTATTTATGTGTGAGGACAAGAAATACAAAAAATTCAGACACATGTGAAAAATTAAGTAGATATTTCTCAAAGTGAAACCATAGCATTTAATTGTTAATAAGAAGATAATATAAAGTCATAATAAAACAATATATGGTATTAGATATAATAATATGGTTATTCGAAATATTTATAAAAAAATTATATTTATTATAAAGGAGGTTTATATGAGTATGAGGAGAGGCAGGACATAAGGTAAGGGAATTTCATCTCACGCTTTTATTTCCATGAGATACATGCCTTATTGACCACTCATTCATTTTGTGCGGTGTGTATTTAGAACATGGATGTATTAGATTAATATTATAGTTAAATTTATGGGTATTTAAAAATATATTTTATGATATTTCTTTCAAGGGTATTATGTTTCAAAAGTTACAAAATCGTAAAGTAATTTTGTCTCAATTTTCCTTCTTTGAGACTCATGCCATGTTATGCACCTATATTTTTCAATGATTTTTATTGAGATAGTGTATGATTATTTTCTCATTGATGAAATTTTAGGATCCATATCTTAATAAATCTCATGATATTTCTTACCCTACAATTATTAATGTTATATCCAATTAATAGTACCACTTTTCACACTTCAATATATTAGATGATAAATAATATTTTTAATTATGTTACACATTAACTCTTTCTTTAGTCAGAAATCTAGGTCCCATAAAATCTATATTATCTAATAAATGTTTGTAAAAATATTATACTATACTCCTATGATATTTAAAAGACATTTCTACCAATTTTTTTACCTTTTTAAACAATAGAATTTTTAAAAAGGAATCTTTTTGTCATTTTCTAGTTGAGGTACATTTCTAAACATTTTACGGTGCAAAAGAAATGATCATCATGTATTGATTTTCCCACCTTCATCACCATAATTTTTTTGGATTATTATTTTACCATATTATGAAGTTAGTTATTTATAGGATTGTTTTCCTAATATTTAGTAAATTCTTTTTTAATGTTTTTTCAGTGAAAAATGTTTTCAAACTTTTTTTATGATTAAAAAGTGTTTTAATAGACATAAAAACATCACTTATTTGTTTTCAAAATGGGTTTTTCAATGAAAAGTATTTAAAGAATATAAAAGATCATTTTAAATATTTATAATGTAATTTAAAGGAAAATTTTTTAAAAATTACTTCTAGATTATTTTATTAGTTTTTAGTAAAAAAGCTTTCGAATTTTTTTATAAGATTCTTTTATATGATTTCAAGAAAAATAGTTTTCAAAGTGATTTTAATATTATTTTATATGTTTTTAAATTATTTTCAATGAAAATATTTTTTAAATGGTTTTGTGTTTTAAATATTTATTTTGAAAAAATAAAGGATATTTTAGTTAAGATATTTTTTAAAAGATATCTCAAAATTACTTTCCCTGTAAGATGATATCTATTAATGTAACTCAAGACTTTATTAGAAATGATCCAAAGTTTCTATTCATATTTTTTCTCTGAATGGTTTAGGTTTTGATGGAATGATCTTTATTAAATCTCATTTCTCTTACATGGGTTATATGTCAATGAAACTCATTCCTCTTCCACAGGTTATATTTTTTGAAAACTGGTTTCTCTTATCAGGGTTATATGTTTATGAAACCTGTTCTTCTTCCATATGTTATATTCTTGTGAAAACCATTTATATTCAATGGGTTATACGAGGATAAATTCTTATAAAACCTGATTCCTTTCCCAAGATATTATAGGATGAAATTATTATGAAACATATACATCATCCATTGGATATGATATGATTTAATGTTTATGAAACCCCTTTATTTATTAGGATATGATAGGATCTCTTTTTATGGATCATGGTATGATGAATGTTTTATTATCTTATGGCACATGTATGTATGATTTTATTATATGAAATGTGAGACCAAAATATTCCTCCAATGCATTGGATAATAATGTATGAATCATGAGTATAAATGTTATTCATGAACATAATTACATGTTCACAATTTCATGCATGGACTTGGTTTTATGTCTATATGTTTATGCATGAAACTGATTACATGTTCACAATGTTATGCATGAACCTGGTTTCATGTCAATAAGTTTATGAATGAACCTGATTAAATGTTTAAAATGTTATGAGTGGACCTTATTATGTGTGAAACTGATTACATGTTCACAATATTTTCGATCGACCTATTTGAGTGTCCATATGCTTATGTGTGAAGTTGATTACATGTTCATAATGTAATCTGTGAACCAGATTTTATATTCACAACATTATATATGAAACTAGTTGCATGTCTGTAAGTCTATTAGCGGGCCTGATTTTATGTTCATAACTTAATGAGTGAACCTATTTCTAATTATACATGTTCATGATGTTATATATTGATTTGAATTCAAAAAATTCATTTCTTATTCCTTTTTTATGTTTCTATAGATTATGATATAATGTACCTTATGACTCATTTCTTTTTAATTGCTAATATTTATGACCTTTACCATGATTATGACATTTTTAATCAAGTTATGATCTTAAAATTTTATTATCATGTTATCATACCATTATGTTCATGTTACTATTACATATTCCATTTATTTAACCTTACTGAGCATTCAAGATCAATACTTTCTTATATTTCCTTTCCCCATATTATGAAGAATGGTATTAAGTATGAGTACGAAAATGGAATATCATTAAGGAATATGTTGAAGATCAATCTACATAATATAACAATAAGTTCAATGTTTACAAATACTCTAATCTATTATGGTCATCATGTATGTATTTTTGTAAAATGTCCAAAATTCTTCAAAAATGACGTAATATCTGAGTATATTAATCCTGGGCTGTTATAGTTGGTATTAAGGGAAAGTTTTAGTCAACCATAATAGACTAGGATGTGAAAAATTTTGTTAGATCCCTAATATTAATTTCTAAGGATATATATTGGGATGTCTCAACTGATAAGCATGTGGAAGATAAAATTTTTAGGAAAATGTCCTCAAATTTTTGGTAAAGGATAAAGTGAGTGGTTTCATAGAAATGCATCCATATATGGATAAAAAATGGGAATTGGATTTGGAATAGATATACCTAGGAGTTATAACTCGGACAAGGTGCATCAGGATTGACACAAGCATAACCTGGTATACAATAACGGGCCTTATTGTGCACCTGGTTTTACATTCCCGAGGAATATGTTTTTGTAATTCACAAACTCTTTATAAACCATCACGAATGATTTAAAAATAAGTTTGAAATCAATAAACTAGTATAAACTTAAGGTGTCATAAACTAAATAATGTTTCATAATTAAGACATCCTAGAAGTAAATATTCATGAGTATGTATTTTTATTCTATGATAAGTGTTTCTCACCCTATGCTTTCTGGTTTTATTCAATAGCAACAACTATGAGGAACTAGGTTAACATTACATTTTTCAAATGTGGAAGGTATGGTGATGATTAATATCTATTTCCCAAGTGGTAATCACATTAATATAATTAGAAAGGTCTATAATTATTGGTTATATTATTTATAAAAAAGAGACCACAAACACCATATGAAAGGTATGAGAGATTCTTTTAGTATTTATTAACTTAAATGCAATAATAATTATTAGATTCAGTTTTAGGAAACATAATACATGATTCATAATTAATATTCTAGGAAATTAGTTTTAAGTGATAATATGATGAGTCTTAATAAATTGTTTAAGAATAAATTCGGATAATTAATGTGTATATGTTTTTGAATTCAAATATATTTTAATATGAATCAAGAGAAATTTTTGTTTTTTCAGTATATTTTTTTCATTAAGAAATGAACATGATATATTGAATGGTTATGAAGACATAGGAAATTGATTTAATGGAAAGGTTATATTTTTAAATAAGAGAATGTAACACTTAATGTTTTTAAAATGTTGAGACAACTGAGTTTTTCTTAGATAAAGAGATGATTTATTTTTATAATATAGATTGGTAACTATTTATGACCTCATAAATGATACAAGATTTGTTGAAAAATTATTATATATTATCATGTATGTAGTTTACAAATTCTTGGATTTATATAATATATCTAGTAATCTTAAAAATAAATAACCACACATGTTTCCAAATAGATTTATAGTCATTCAGGTTATTACCTAGTTTGAAGAAAATTTACGATGAGGGAATTAACTTCTTTGTAAAGTGTCAACTAACAAACACTATGAGATATATTATGGATCAACGTAATGTTAATTATGGTAACTTCTTTCAAAGTTTTTGTATTTTCTTATTTTATAAGGGTTATATGGTTAACCATTAATGAAATTTTAATGTTAAAATTTGGATGAAGTTTGTGATATTAATGTATTATATCACCTCAAGAGTATTTATGCATATTAGAAAACATTATATAAATATTTTTTGTTTATGGTAACAAAATATAGATGAGATGAATTATTGATGATCTCATGATCAGTTAATGATTCAGGAATAAAATTTTTACCTTCCTTTTTATAGAAAGAGGTGAAATAGAAATTTTTGAAGACATGAACAAAGGGTGATATTTGTTTTATGAAAGACAAGTACAAATTCTCATGAATATTCTTCCACTCGAGTTCAATAATATTTCAATCAAAAATTTTATCCTACTGACTTATTTTCTAATGAATTTAATCGCCCTTTTGATAATCAGAAATTTATAAATTTTTTATTTTTATCATTTTACTCTCTCTATCAATATCTATAAGAACATGATGATTATATTTATCTTCCATGTCCACGTTTTCACTTTCCACCAATGTTCTCCTTTTAGGAAACCTAATTATATGTTACTTTGGGTAATTTTTATGGTTATGACATTCCTTTTTAAATGATGTTTTTGTTTTCATTTTTATGAAGTTGGTCCCTATAAATGAAAATTTAATGTATTAAATCTTTGATAAAACTTATGAATTTTTAATGAAAAAATCATTTTATGGGGGAAGAATGTAACACCTTGGGATTTTGTGAACTATTTTTTTGAATTAATTCAATACTATTTATATTTTTCATTTCAAAAAACATTGAAAATATTTTTTTTATTATTAAATCACTAATCATGGATTTCATTATAAAAAACTTCAAGTTAATCAGGAACTAAATTTAATATATAGTACGTATTTAACTACATGAAACACCAAATTGTCTTGTGTTACATACAACATTGAATTTCTACGGAACAACATTTTATTATAGTAACTATATAAATGGGATAGTTATAACATATACATTAAACATAGTAATTTTAATACTAATTACTTATTTTTAAATTTATTTTAATGTGGGTATGTATATAAAATTATTATTGACAATACTACATGCTATTTTTTGTAAAGTCTTTATATGTTTGAAAACAATATTTTCTCAAAATATCTTCCTTTTATTTCCTTCTATGAATAATAATAAAATTAATTTCAGATACACATATAAAATTAGTTTCTTATAATAAAATTCATTTTATAATTCATAATTTAAAAATTATCTTATTGTGATTTTTTTGGATTTTTCTAAGAAACATCATTTTTGGATGAATAGTAAAAAATACCAAATTTTAGTTCAAAACTAGTTTACCATCTAATTGATTTATATAGATAAAATAAATTATAATTTTTTTAATGTAAAAATATATCAATTATAAATTTATTTATCCATTTTAGTTCATTGGAATCATATTTATTATTAATTTAGATATACAAACTTAATGATATTTTGAACATTCTTACTTTTAAAACGCACTTTCTCGGCACGTCTGTGGGATTATCGTTAAACTAATTCATGATGCATATTTGAAATGAAATTATAAAAATTTAAAAAATGGTCTCAGTATGTATAATATTTATATTTTAATAGTATAAATATAATTTTTACCAAAAATATTAGTGAATGTGGTAAAAATTAATTACAGTGATTACTGTAAAATTAAGCTTAATAATGGGATAAGCATCAAACATAAGAGAAAAAATGACCAATACACTTTCCCAACACCAATTTAATGGACATAATTCGCCCATAAATCTTACATTATTTAGTTGGGTTAAATTTTTATAAATTTTCATTGTAAACCCGTTAGTGCACCTAACTTGTTTTCAAAAGTGTCACGTTTGACCCGTCCATCCCTTATAAAAGGACACCACATTTCCCACTTATTCACACCTATAAATCCACATAAGTTAGAAAAATATTGGAAAAATATACTTCCCAACATCCATACATTTCCCATTTAATTCTACCCTTATGAAAAAAATACAAACAAGAAATCCCTTTGGGTGAAATCCAAAAGGAGATACCCAAAGAAGAGGTATCATCCTTCGTCAAGCTTATTTCCTTTATTTTCATTATAAAGAACATAAATTATTATTATTACATGAATAGAAAATTTAATAAATATCCAAAGTATACTGATATGTTATTATGTTATATTTTTTACCAACACTTACACACACTTCCATCTAATGGGCACTGAACCTACCATTCTTGTGTAAGGAAAACTAATGACTCACAAAACGATGTAGTTTTTTTCCTTTACCACCACTTATGGTGTGAAATTATGGTGAAAAATATATTTTTATATTTTATAAATTATATATATGATGTATCTATTCTTCTTTAATTATTATAAAACACATATAATCATGATTTCCATTTTCTATAAATACGATAATCTCATTTGGGGAAGTGTGGACTACCACCTCCTCAATGTGATGTTATTCATTCACACACTACATGGAATGTATTAAGGATTAATTTAGTGAAATTATATAATATATTTTAAATATTAATTCTAATTTAATGATACTATATATTAATATATGTAATTTACATTCATTCTTTCAATATTACAAAGAAAAATGGAAACAACGTTTATGTTTATGTACGACCTACCGTCTTCATTAATGGTGAGTTCAATTTTTTATTTATATAATAAATAGATTATTATAGATACATATATAAAGAATATAAATAAAATTTATATCATTTTTTAAATTATATAAATCATTATACATGCATGAGGAAAAAAATATAACAAATTAAGACACTTGCTAAAAACAAAGCACATATTACCCAAAGAGAAACCTTGACAGGGAATTATTAATATAAGGGTAATATAAAGTCATAATAAAAAAATAATCATAATTTTATATAATAATATTATTATATAAAAGATTTATAATAAACTGATATTTATTATATAAGATGTTTCTATGAGTACAAAGATAGTCGAGACATAAGGTAAGGGAATTTCATCTCACTTTTTATTTTTCATGTGATAATTTCCTTATTCGCCACTCATTTCTCTTATGAGGTGTGTGTACTACCCATGGATGTATTCTATGATACTTATGATTAAATATATGGGTATTTACATATCAATTTTATAATCATTATTTCATGGGATTTATGTTTCAAAAGTAACCAAATTGGTAATGTAATTTTGTCTCAATTTGTTTTCTTTGAGACACATGCCATGTTATACACCTATATTTTTCCATGAGGTGTATATAATTCCTTTGAAATGTTATATCATAAATTAAATTCTTTTAATGATATATTAATCTTCATGTATTTTAATTCTTTCCATGGTGTTATGATTTAATCTTACAAAACAGGTAATAGATTATTGCTACACTCTAAATGTTTATTGAGATTTTTTATGACTATGCCCCCATTGATGAAATATTATGATAAATATCTTAAGAACTCATAGGAATTTTATTACCATATTTATATTCATTTTATATGAAATTAATGGTACCATTTTTATTCTCTTTGGTACATAAGATGACTAAAAAAGTGTTTTAAACAAAGTGAGAATTTACCTCTCTTCTGCCAAAAATCTATGTTACTTAAAATCCATATTTTATAAAAAGGATTCAAAAATTATTCAAAGATTCTCTTATTATAATTAAGAAGAATTGTTACCCATGTTTTAACTTTTAAAACAAATGCGTTTTTGGAAAGCAATCTTCTTATAATTTTACAACAAAGACACTTTTCTAAAAAAAATTATGGTGAAAAGGCATGTTCATCATGTATGGATTTAACCACTATAATGACATTGAATCCCTTTAAAATTCTATTAAATCATTACAATGTTATTTTTTTAAATAAATGTTTCCTAATATTCTGTATATTCATTTATTAGTGTCCCTTTCAATGAAAAATGATTTCAAAAAGGTGTTATGTTAAAAAAGTGTATTAAAGGATTTTAATTCTTCCTTTATATGTTTTAGAAAATTTTATTTTTAATTTAATTAATTATAATTATATGAAATATTATTTTATATTTTTTGAAATTATCTTCACAGTTATAATTTTTCTAATTGATTTGGATATTCTTTTACGTGTTTTCAAGGAAAATGATTTTTAAATATTTTTATTTTTATTTTATATTTTTTAATAAGAAATAGTTTTAAAGATGGTTTCAAGGTTATTTAATATGTTTTCAATGCATTTTAAAAGAAAATAGATTTAAAAAGATTTTATATTTTAAAAATCATTTTTACAAAAAATAAAGGATATTTACCTCAAGAAATGTTTTTAAAGGATATCTAAAAATTTATTTCAATCTAAGAAGGCATTTGTTGATGTTACTCATTCCTTTCTATGAAATTATCCAAAGGTTACATTGATATTTATCTTTGAATGGTATATACTTTGAGGGCATGCTGTTTATGAAAACCCAATTCTATTTCATGGTATATATGTCTATGAAACATACTCCTCTTACATGGGTTATAATATTATGAAACATGTTCCTATTCCATGGTTTATATTTTTATGAAACATATTCCTCTTACATGGTTTTAATGCTTATGAGACCCATTTCTCTTTAATGGGTTATTTCATGATAAATGATAATGAAACTTACTTCCTTTCAAGGGTTATTATAGGATGAAATTATTATAAAACAAAAATATCTCTCATAGGTTATTATATGATTAAATTTTTATGATACCCATTTCATTTCATGTGTTTTTATATAACCTCTTTTTATGGATCATTACATGATCCATGTTTTATTATCTTGTGTAGCAAGTTTGTATGAGTTTAATATGTGACTGTTGGGACCTATATCACCCTCCAATTCACTAGGTAAAGATGGATGACTCATGATTATAAATGATATATGTGAAAATAATTCCAAGATCATAATGTTTTACATAGACCTCATAGTATATATATGAGTTTATTCATGAAAATGATTAAATGATCACAATGTTTTGCATGGATATGGTGGCATACCTATAATTTTATCAGTGAAGTTGATTACATTTTCAAAATGTTATGAGTGAACCTTATTATCTGTTAATAATGTTATGCATGGACCGGATAACATGTTCACAATGTTATTCATGGAACCAGTTGCATATCCATAATTTCATGCATGAACCTAACTAAATGTTCACAATGTTATGCGTGAATCTAATTGCATGTTCACAACATTATGCATGGGCCTAGTTGTATGTCCATAAGTATATGATATGGGCTAATTTGATATCCTTAACTTAATGACTAAAGATGTTTCTACTTATAAATGTTCATGATGTTATACATTGATGTGAATTTCACAATTCCATGAATTTTTACAATGTTATGTTTTCAAGGATTATGCCTTTTTCTACATTATGAGTCACGTATTATAAAATACCAATCTTTATGCACTTTCTGAGGATTATGATATTTTTATGTAGGGTTTGATCATCAAATTTTATTCTAATGTTATCTTACACTAATGATCATGTTATGATTACAAATATCCTTTATTTACCCTTTCTGAGCATTTGATATCACCCCTTAATTATGTTTCATTTACCCATGCTAGGAAGAATGGTTTTAAGTAGGATTATTGAAAGGGAATAACATTAAGGAATATGTTAAATATATTTCTCCATTCTAGAATAATGTGTTTCCTATCATAAATGATACTAAACTATAAAGGTCTTTATGCATGTTTTTTAATATGCTGAATATTCATATAAAATGATGTTACATTGTATATCTCTAAATGGGTGTTTTGGTTTGGAATCACTATTTATGAATAGTTTCCAATGAACTTTTTTATGGAACAAGAACCACCCAACAATTCTATATCCAAAGGGACCTACTTTCCAAAGGAAGTAATTCATTAGGTTTATTGTCCTGTGATACTTAAGAAATCACATTGTTCAAGAGGATGGGAGGTCGGGTTCATCACAACCTTTTGGGGGAAATTATTTCCTACACTGGGACTCTCTTATAAATTTAATATATGTTCCTGAATACATCATTAATTCCTATGTATTATGTGACTTTTCCCAATATTAGCAATCAATTATTAGCATGTGTGGAATTCAAAATTATCTGTATTCATTCTAGGTTCTTCATCAATAGATATAGTTGTGTGTATCCGAGGTTCTACATTGATGGTATCCTCTAATATATAATTATTGAGGATATCGTGGTTTTTATCCTGACAATAATGGGTTTTAAGTCACTTAGTGGCGCACACTAGAGTTTATGATCATCTAGGTAGACAAATGTCACTCTGGAATTTATCTTCATCCAAGGAGAAGGAAGTTGTTTTGATGTTTGGATCGAACTAATTGGAGGGATTCTTACGTATCCTAATAAAAAGAATACAAAGTCACATAGTTTTATGTCACTTAATGTGACATATTATACCTTTTAAGGTTGTGTGATAAGGACTCAATCGTAGATTTTAATTTCATGTGGTAAGAACATCTATATGGGAGGTTTCTAGTTAAAGCTTGGTGTAGACCTTATGCCTAACCAGCCCAAGGAACATGGAAGGAATATGAGATCCTAAGTTGAATTAGACCGTATTAAGGATTTATCCAAAAGAGAATAAGGTTGATTTGGAATGTTTGGTTTGAACCTCAGGGAGGCTTCCTACGAATCTTGTTTGGTTTGGAATCAAACCCCACTTCATTTGATAAGTATTGAGGGGGAACATGACCCTTTGAGATAAATAGGCTGGGGAATACAGTTAGAAATTATGACCTTGTAACATGGTCCATGGGAGATGTCTTCAAACATGGAGTTTTTGGGGGAATTAACATGGGGATTACTCTTATGGAGGATTCCCTAATTAAGGATGTCATTATTAGGGATTATTCCAGAGGAGGATGCCCTGATTAAGGGGGTATGATTTCTCATTTCCTGGATCATATTTTATAGAGCACGAGAAATAAGGAGGCTACTGACGTATCCTAGTTATAGTTGGAATTAGAGTTCTCATAGTTCATTCCATCAGGTGGATTGTATGGTTGTTGTGATCATTACAAACCACTAATCCCACAAGAGTCATGCTCGATGTGAGAAACAAGAGGATGTGTATTATTCAACAAATACAGACACTTTTTCTACTTCACTGGTGAGGAGGTGAGGCTTATGGTGGAAGAGTTCAAGGATACCGTGGAAGACTCCATAGATTCAATACATCTCGGTCAACAATTTACATTGAACATGGGTCAAATATAAGGATGGAGTGAAGGTGAATGATGTAAAGTGGAATAAGACTACGACCTCCTATAAGAAAGACTAGGGGCTTACTCTGGGATGGATTCCCTATGAAGTTTGGATGGGGATTACTCCTAAGTAGGATTCATATTTTTTATTAAACCTGGAATCAGAATCAAGTGATGAGGTTTGAGGAATTTTTTGAGGATTCTATTGACTCAAGTTACTCAAGGAATCCAAGAAGAGAATATGAACTCATAACACTAGAAAAAAATAAATAGGAGTAAGTATACTTAAGGAATTTTAGTGAATGTGGTGGATTATCACAAATCATGGTATTCTAGTGGTGGGAGTTAAGTCTTTATAAGACACAACCCAAAATACCATCGATCTGGACCGAAACATTTATGGAGAGACTCACCATTTATCATGGGGTTGAGTGATGGAAGCGTGGGGACTGACCCAGGTGGCAGGGACAGAATCCCGAAATTGATCCCAAGAAGGGGTGTGAGGGTGTATCCCCCACATTATGGAGTAGTGTTTTTTCTTTAGTGGGTCACCCTAATATTGGTCTCCTAGGTATTCCACCCTAGTATGGGTCTCCCTAGGTGGGTATCCTAGATTGTACTAGGGTGGTTCAAAATACATCACCTAGATATGGGTCACCCACATGTGGGTCACCCAAGTGTGGGACAACCAAGTAGAATGAGGGTGGATAATACTACTTTACCCAGGTATAGGTCACCCAATTCTAGGTCACCAATGTAGTACTTGGGCAGACCAGACTACTTTATCTAGGTATGGGTGCCCAAGTCTAGGTCTCCAAAGTGTTTTTTTCCCAAGTGTTGGACTTGGGGCTTCGCCTTAATGAAGGCGGGCCATGAAAAGTCACCAAAGTAGTGAAATATTTATTAGGAGGAGGACATGTGTGGCCAGAGAGCTCTATGGGATTTCTCGTCAAGGAGTTCAACCATTGTGAAAAAATTTGAGGTAGAGTGGTCTATTTATAGACCCACATGCAGGTGGGCCTACACAAATGGATTTGTATGGAGGGACTTACATGGATGGAATTGTGTGAATAGACTTGCACGATGATGCACTTTCCATTTCAAAATTTATCTAACTTCCATGATCTATATCATTTGATCTGTATGTCCATTTGGGATCTATGAATAGTTAAATAGAAGATCACATAGATATATACTCTTCTAGATTTAGTGAATACATGAAGTCTTCTCTGATGAAACTTAGAAATTGAATTTTGATTCGTCAACACCTTTTTGTGATAGATCATGGAAATACAGGGATTACTCTAGGAGGGGCAGGGGATTATCCTCTTATCCATCATTGTGGAGTAGTCTCATGGAAAATACAAATCCAACCATGAATTTAGTGGAAAAGTTTCTGAAACACATTTTATGGTGTAAAAAACAGCCATGTTTGTTAAACCTAGGTTGTTATAACTTTCTCCACATGCAATACCAAACTAAAAATTGAAATGATATATTATTTATGAAGAAGAAAATATTAATAATAAAACCTCAATAAAAATAAAAAATATCACAATCAACTTGAAAATTCATAAGAAATATGAATAAGGACATTTAAGATATTAAAAATAAAATTTTCAATAAACAAGATTTTCCTTAATATATAAAATTATATTTGATTTTTATTTAAAAATTAATTTTATATGATTTATAATTTTAATATTAAAAAAATTAATTATTTTTTTAAATTCCACATATAAAAAATATCCAGATTTCAATTTTTTAATTGTATTTTATAAAAAATTTATTATTATGCTAATTGTAAAAAATTACTGATTTTTCTAACATCGTCCACTTCATAAAATAATCACAATACAAGTATGAATTAAAATTAATTTTACCCTTTTTCTATAATTGTTTATTTAAAAATAAAAATAAATCATTTAAAAAATATATCAGGATTTTATAAAACCCATGTTTATCATTTTTTAAGCTTAAGCAATATTATACTCTTTAAACTATTCTTAGTTTATTATATTAAAAATTAATTTTCCCCAATTATAGAAATTAAATATAAAACATATAATTTATATTTCATATCAATAGGTTAATAATATTTAATAATTTCAGTTTAATTTTATATCATAAAGGTGTGATTACTACGATTAAAGTTTCTGACTATGATAATAGTAAAGCTGTTATTTTAAAAGAATTGTGTTTTTATGTTGTGTAATTTATTTTCTCATATGATATATTACTCACTTATCAAGAATATATCAAGTATTATTTTTTAAAAATATATATAAATATATTATCACTCATATAAATGTCAATGGATACAAAATAATAATAACTACACTAAATTTTTAAAATAACATTTTTTATAGAAAATAGTTTTCAATATATTAAATAATTTAATTTAGAATTTAATTTTAAATTATTAAAAACATGAATAAGATTATATGATTAATTTATTTAGTATTATAAAAAAATTTGGTAAGTGGTTTTATCTTATATTTTTAATAAAATATAAATTAATTGGGTAGAAATTAACACACAAGGTAAAAATCGAAATGGAAAGATATAAAAATAAATTGGTAAAAAAATTGAAAAATGTTTAAAACATGTGTGTATATGAGTTTTAGATTTTTTATCAACCTCATATAATCCATAAATCAGTTATTTATCAATTTTAGATCCATTGAACCATGAATTATTTCATTCCATTATAGAAAAATAACAGGTATTCACAAAAGATCCATTTTCTTCACTTATCAATGAGGATCACTTAGACCAATTATTTCTACACATATCCCTTCCAATTTCATCATAAAACTATTAAATTTTTATTCTCATATAATCCTATATTATGTTAATATATTTATGGTCTCAATTAGATAGACTTAGACCACCATTTTAATGACATTTCATAGGAAAATATCATGTTCTCAATATGTGTATTTATTACTCATTAGTATTTTCTTCTTAATCTTCCCTCAACAACAAAAATATTACACAATCATGAATGTATGTTAAAAAATGTTATTAATAAAAATTAATATTTTTATAATAATGGAATATAACTTATCCATGTTCCTTCAAAACCATTAAAAAGGGAGACATCATCTTGCATATGTACATAGTACTGCCTCCTTGAATAGCGTGTTATATTCTTTCATTACCGCATATCAGGGATTACATTATAAATTATTTAAATTATTAAAAATGATATTTTATACACTATTAATATAATTTTAGGATAATATTATACATTATAAAAGTGATATTAACACTAAAAAATCATGGTAAAATTTATCGCCTTAAATAAGTATATTATGGGAACATTTCTAATTTTAGGCCATTTTTTGGAAATATAAGAAAATAAAAATCTTTTTAGATAATGGAATAATAAAATACATAAAACTATCCAATTTTAGAGATCATTATGTAATTATATGACACTTTTTACAATAGTCACACCAAGGAAGTTTAAGTTAAATCGATCAAACCACCTTAATTAAGCACCGTAAGAAAAAAAAAATTAATAAAGAGATAAATTAATATAATTAATATTAATTAGAAAATAAAATATAATTGTGAAATTTTATTAATAAAGGATTTAGTAAACTTAATTTGATTATCCATAATGTTAGGTGCATGTACAGAATGAGTCAATAATCGAGGTAAGGGTTTTTGTATCTAAATTTTGCTTCATTTGGGATATGATGCATATTCACCACCTATTTATTTTTAGGGTGTATATATTACCCATGGATTTATAATTTCATTACATTTTAAATAAAATATAAGATAATTATTAATTTATATCTTGTTACACATTCAATTTTTTATTAATTCAAAAAATTAAGACACTTTAAGGTTTTCTTTAAAATTCAATTCTCATTCATTGAGTTATAGTTTTTATTCTGGAACATATTTCATATATGTTGGAGAAATTATATTATTATTTTTTATTTTTTTATTCTTTTTATTTGGATTTAAGATTATTATGAAATAAAACCCTTTTAAAAATTTCACTTGATGATATTTGTAAGAGATTTGGGTAACTCAAATTTCATTTCTTTCTCTTAAAATTATATCCATTGATAATCATTCTTAAAACTTGGATAAATGAATATAATTTCTATTTTATTTGATATTTATTATTTTAAATCTAGGTAAAATTTATTTTTTAATTATTTATTCTTTCTCAATGATTTTTATTCTCATAAAAGTGCAACAATTTATGAAAATATATAATATACATTAAAAATAGTTCTTCCTTCACTTCCATGACCCTTATTACCGAAAGGGTTTTTTATTATTTTAAAAACCAAATTTTCATATACTCTTATAAAATTAGTAATTTAATTTATGATATTTTTAAATGTAATTTTACTACCACTTTTTACGATGTGGGTTTTCAACAATAGTATTTTAAAATTTTGATAAGGTTTTCCATCCTTTTAAAATAAAATGTTTTATCTTACACTCAACCTTCCATTTTCATAATCAATATTTCTTATAAAATATCAAATATTGATGATTGTTTGAAAATTATTGTTTTTCTAAATTTTTTCACCTACCCTTTTTAAAAAAAATCTTTCTCAATGATTTTTTTTGACATTTTCATAAGTTAATTTTTTTTAAAATGTTTTAATGTAACATTATTGAAATTATTAGGTTAATTTGAAGGAATAATTATTGATATTTATTTTAAAAATAATATTATTTAAAATTAGTTATATCTAACTTCTCAAAAATGATATTTTATAAAGTTACACATATGTTTTTTTGAAAATGTTATGAAATGTTTTCTAAATATTATATTTTGATTTTGATTCATTTTTATCTTTAAATATGGATGATTTCGGTGTTATAAAGATATGTTTAATTAATCACATAAAAAATTTCATTTCTAAATAAATATTTTAGGTTATTTAATTTTGGGTATCCACCATTTAAATTTCTACGGTAAATTTTTATGATACCATATAGAAATTTTACAAAACCAATTTTCATCTCTAGTGTGTTGATTAGGGTTTTAAATATCATGAGATACTTTTGAACAAGTTGTTTTCAAAACATAATTCACTTACGGACCATATTTGTTTCAACCATATGTCATTTATAGACTTCTGGTTTTTGAAACCTATGTCCCTTATAGACCATATGTTTTGGAACCCTAGGTCACATAAGGAATATAGGTTTTTTAAACCTTTTTCACTTATGAGTCATAGTTTTTTTAAACCGTTTTTATTTTTATGCCATTGTTTTATGAATCCTAATTCAATTATAAACATAGGTTTTTGAAACCAAAGTCATTTTTGGACTATTTTTTTGTAAAACCAATGTAATTCTATATCTTTATCACTATTATTCTCTTACATGAATAATGTTTATTATCTCATGTTTATATACTCTTATTCCAAGGTTTATGTGAAATCATTAAAAATTTAATGTTTTTATAACATTTAATGTGGATAACTATTATTATTCCATGTAATTTTTAATAATAAATTTCTCTCATAAACATGTTTTTTCATATTATTATGATCTAACCCTTAATGAAATACTGAACTATTTTTCCAATACTAATCATTTTAGGCTTTCCCATTTACTTTTTTTCCATTACCTGAGTTATGAATATGATTATAACATATAGTAATATTATAAGGGAGACTTGTATTGATCAATTAATGAGAAATATTCACATGTTTTGTATCTGGAATTTCTAATATATTTAGTCTTGAAATACACTAAAATTTTTTGTTTCTATGATTGTGTGATTATTTTTGAGATTAATTGTTTATATTAAGGAAATTTTGTATAAAATTTTTCGTTAATATCACATTATATCAACATTAATATTTAATGAATGTGTTTTAGATTAAGACATAGGAGTATTGGTTTGAGGTGCCTCATTCCAAGTGGCAGACTTGGATGAGTTTTGTAGTTGTGGTATGTGTTAGTGGTATTTGTCCATGTTATATTGATATAGTAGTTCTATTTAGATATTAAAAAGGATAAATGTTATAAAATGTTTTCTATTGGGAAATTAGTTATACCAGACAAGTGGGGAAACTGGTTCGAGGTACCTACTTAGATATATTTTCCTAATTTAGTGTATATGTACATTGTGCATGCATTTAGAGAGTCAGAGTATGGTAATATATGTTTATTAGTTGATTTGGTATGGGAAATGCTAAAATTTTACTATTTATCTTATGGATCATTTGTATGATTTTTCTACATTAAACAACGTTTTTGGGAGGAGGAATATAGTAAGTATACTTGTATACTAACCCCTACTTTTATTTACCATTTTTAAATATTCACAAGATGGTACTGAAGGATGATTGAAACCTAATATTATCAACATTTTTGGAATTACATAATATATTATAATTAAGTGTTGTTTTATTTTGGTATTTCCTTTGAAAATTTTATTTGATTACGTATAACATTACATTCATGGTGTTGTTATTTTCAGGATTATAATTTAATTTCCATTATGGTGGTGAAGTTGATTTAACCTTTTATATAACATTATTGGGATTAAACAGAGTAATGGAACTAATATTATGTTATTTATACATATACATTAGTCACTAACTCTTTCTTATTAGATATTGGCTTTAAAGATCATACTAGACTTCATTTCTAGCATTTGAGGGGTCCTAGTGAAGATGTGACATGCCCAATGATAAATGTAGAAAAGAATAGTTATAGAAGGATTTCAAAGTTTATCAGTTTTTTATTCTTTAATATATTTTTAAAATTTACCATGTAATCATGTGATGTTGTAATTTTCTGATAGTTTTTAAAATAATAACAATATGTTTGATAGTGTATACAATGTGCAACACCAAGCCTAAAAACCATAAAATATTATTATTTAAATAAGTCCATTGAAACCTATCAGCAAAATTTGTTATTATGAAATGGATTGAATGTTATAAAGTTTATATAAACATTATAATCAATATATATGTATTTATAAATCCTTATGGAATAATCAATCAATTTTAAGAGAAGGAATTTATTTTATAAAAAATTTCCTTTTATTGAAAAAATAATTTTTATTGCATTCTGTGAGAAAATAATATTTTAATTTTTTTACATTGTTATAAAATGTGTTTTATAAAATGGAATTAATTTTTATAATAATAACATAAATATTAACTTAGGATGAAATTTTGTGATTTTATGAAAGATATTAATTTTTAGGGAATATAGAAAATATCATTTTTTATAAAATTGTCATTACATTTGAATAAATAATGTCCCATTATTTTTTTAATTTTACTTAATATTAAAGTATGTATTATTTATCTATATTAAATTCAATTAATTAAATTTAAATATTTTTATACTATATTTTAGTATAATTTTATTCATATACTTAAAACTCATTTTTCAGAAAAATGCATTAAGGTGCATAAAATTTCTCTATTTTAATTGATTAAAGTTACACATAATGAAAAATGATTTAGATGAGATATATTGATTATTTATCTATATATATTATTTTTAATTCATTTTAATTTTAATAATTTTTATATAATTTTTATAAGATTATCTTATGATTGGAAAATTTATTTATGGAAAACAGGTTTTTCTGACAAGTCAGCGAGTTTAATTTTAAATTTAATTATTCATCTTATGAGAGTTTAATTTGAAAAAATGGATTCTATATCTATAAAAAATTATTTATATTATCTAACAAGGTCAAATAATATTTTGACCATATTCAATTGTAAAAAAATATATAAATTAATTTAATAGTTATGGTAAAAACATGTTTAGGGAGGGGTTAAACTTAAAAGGTAAGGGTTCTAAATGAGTCAAATGTTTTAAAATTACTATATTATGGTCATATTTAAAACATATATTTTTTATTTTTTAAAAAATTGTCCATTGTGGAGGTTTTTTTGTCATGACCATCCTTCTTTAAGACTAGGGAAGGAGCTGCAAAGTGCTATGCCTTTCCATCTTCAAGATGAAGGAGAGATAATAACCCCTAAAACCTGCCTTTTGTAGGCCCCAGTGTGGTGAATATCTCCAAGGGTATAATAATATCACAAAAATAGAAGGTATTACCCTTTTTAATGAAAATAGGATCAAGAGATAAGATGGTAAACACCCTAAGCATCACCAAGCATTTATACAAAGGAAACTAAAATCTTACCCATGAATGGTTTAAACACAAACTAGTACAAAATTATGAACAATGTACTAAAATAAGTACCAATGAAAGAGACATAGTATCAAAATAGAAAATATCCTAATGCCCATGCCAGTAAATTTCATCACTGTGCTCAAATTACTATTGGAAATGGGAGAAAATTTTAAAAACATTGGGTGAGTATACATCTATACCCAATAGAAAAACTAAAGATGCCGATGCACAAGTGGGAGCACATACTAATGCCCCTATGAGAGGATAATAGAACCACAAAGAACCAACTAGGGAGTATTAACCATCCCATCCTCACAAAGGCACACTCACAAAATAATGCAAGTCATGTAAAGTAGTAGTATAAACACATGGACCTTTGGTACCATGCACCACTTTCCCCCTAATTATCTACTCATTCATAATAGCTAACATCTTGATGCTACCTCTCTTTAAATATTCATTACCAATACCACAACCTACCCACCCACACATCAGCTTCAAACCACACAAAAATCCCACCCCTAGACACCTAGGCCACAACCAGACCACACATCTCGACCATAGACACTTGGGCCATGACAACCATGCCTCTAGCCCGAAGATGGAAGGGCCTCATCCCGAAGACACTTGGGAAAACAATCTGGGAATGAAAACACCTAAGCCTCTCATTTACTACAAACCTACCTAAAGGATCTCAGAATATGGTATGCCTCAATTCATTACAGCCTTCCTGAATATGCTCGACCGATAAGAACTAAAAGAGGGTGCATTTAAGAAAGTCAGTTACCAACCAACCATTATCCCACTAGGATTTTGGGAAAGAAACCCTCCACCATAAAATAGGGGTGTTCGACAAATTTTTATCAATAAGGGTGGGGTGCATATAGAAATTACAAGGAAATAAAATTTATACATATAAGTAACAACCAGTCATTTTAACCTACGAGTCCCCAAACAAATAACCAGACCACTAGAACCACTTTCTCTGTTACCCCTATATGTGCAACGACACAAACATTCACTGAAAAATCATAACCCAATCCCATTTTCATTTAACCACTTTCCATTTATTAATTAAAAGGTTCACTTTAGTTTATTATAGCACTACCTAAGGAAACTATCGATCAAAACAGCTGCAACTGTCTTAGGAGGTGAAGAACCTGATTAACTTAACACATCACAACAAACTCACTTTGTTCATTAGTACTGCCAACATTGAACAAGGGAAGAGGGGCCAAGGTAATGAATTTCCATTTTAACAGGCATTCATAACAATATCCTAGAAAAACGAACCTACAGTAACACTAGACACACTCTATTCTTCCTCGACACCTATTTAACCATTTACAAATATAATTATTCAATGTTATACTGCACAATCCTCCGCACACAAATACAACTAGTAGCCCCAATACACAACAAGGCCACACCCAGCACACCTATAAAAATGAAGTCATGACACAACCTAGTCTAGTAGCCCCACTTCCCAAACATTTCCATGATATAGTCCCACTACATAACAAGTTCATAACCACACCACAGTACAACTTCCTAACATCTCTCCACAACAACAACATAAGAAAAGGCAGTGAAACTGCCTATAAGTCCATCAATTCCATAACCAACCAGTCTCTAAAGCTGGGATACCAACACTCCCTATGTACAACCTCATGCCAAAAGACCACAAATACCACCAATTAAACCATATCATTACTTATCAAAACATTAATGAACGACTCATACAACCAAATAAATACAACACAAAACCTCACCATTTATCCATGAAAATTTAGTTTTAGTAATAGGGTTCTTTAATTACACTTTAAAATAAATGTGGTAATCACACAATAGGTTTTATCCTAAGGAATCCATTTCAATTATCCAATTATATATGATTAATAAGATTTCAGGTTACAACAATTCATTAAGCATTGCGAAAAAACAGTACATCACCAGTGTGGAAGAAAGGACAACCAACGACCATGATTTTTAGATGGCATACATCCACAATAAATCTATACAATAATCAAATAAAACAAATGATCAACATCAATCCACTCCCATCCCATTATTTTTATTGACCCCTATTATCTTTTGATCATATTCCCTTTTATTTATTACTCGTTTTAAGAAATGTATTGACCCTTTATTCATAAGGATTCATTAGTACACCCCCCTGCATGATGCACAATTAAATGGAGGACAAAGAAATCGAAACACAGAACAATAGGCGACCAAAACACCTCATTATTCCAAAAATAGGGGATCATGTGAGTATCAGGAAAGAACTCCATAAAAACACAATGACGACTTCCACACAGATTCAAGACTTTGGGGAGGGGAAAATCCATGGGCACACCAATAGAAAATTAAAAGTGTCTTAGGAAGAAAGGATCTCGGCTTAAGAAAGGGAAATATATAAAAATCAAGGAAAAGTTTTCAAAATACATAAATTTAGGATCGTGGTTTGACCACAAAACATGGTAGTTTCAAGGGTCTCAGCACGTTAGAAAATGATTGAGATTTAATTATTCCCCTCGGAAATAGTGGAAAGGGAATTAAAAATGAGTAAGAGTTTATATGTTCTTATTTAACGAAGAAAAACATGTAATTGGGGAGAAACTGGGAAAACTAGAAAACTTGGAAAACAAAAAATGAGGGACTAATGGGTGATTCACCATTTCTGAGCCACCGACAGGTGAGCTATCGACACAGGCTAACGACGTTGATGCACAGATATAGAGCTACCGATACAACTTCTCTATGACGCCATGACTCACTAATTCCCTAGAGTCGATGCCCCTAACTCACTGATGCTGAGGCTATAGACTCAACGAAACCCACACCCTAACTCACTAATATTGGCACCCTCAACTCAGTGACACTGACACCCATGACTCACCGATGCACGGAATTGCTAATGAACTAACATGACAATCGAAAATATGGATTTTTCATAATGGAATGTCCCTAGGAAATCTGGGTCATTACATCATATAAATCTCAAACTATTTTCATCCTCGAGAATTCCAAACTAACCCAGAAGATGGAGGGGTCCAAAAGACCACCCCATAAAATACCTCTCAATGAAAAACTACCCTGCAATGTTTGAAAATTGGATTGAAAACCTTGACAACCAAAGAATCCACCTTGACATATATCTCTTGAACAATTGTATACTTACTAAGGCCCCACTGCTCGAAATAAAAAAAACTCTAAAGATCACACTATCCAGACACATGGATTTAGGAGCTCCTCCCTCCATGTCAAGATATTATCTTCTTCTGGAAGCACTGACTCACTAGGATGGGTTTAATCACATCCAATTTAATGTGTCTCGATTAGGGATCTGGTCCTCCCCTCCCCACAATCATTACTATTCACACACATTCAGAGAATAGGGAAAAAATCATCTGATAATGAACAAGGTCAAGCGTTACATCATAAAACAAAGCACAAAATTAAAAGACAAAAACAAATCATATAACAACTCTGGGTAATGCGAACACGTCTATGATTATCATTCCCATGTACTCTCCTAGAGGCCAACATGCCTCCATAACACATGGACCAAAGGAATTGTTCATCCACTAAACACCTTCTCTTAACGATCCTAGATTCTTAGTAGCTATTCTGCGAATATTTCGTCATCCTCGATATCCAAATATCCATAGTCAATGATATGGGAGTCATATTGTAGTTCTGAATGAAGGTGAGAGACATGGAAGATGTCATATATCTTCTCCAATCATAGTAGAAACTCATGCTGATATGCCACCTTTCCAAATCTTCCTAACACCTCAAAAGGTCTGATGAAATTTGGAGACAACTTGCTCCCTCTGCCAAACATCTAATACCCTAGTCAGGGGGAAACCTTCAAGGAAACATGGTCCCCAACCTCAAACTCCGAATGACTCCTCCAATGACCGACATACAACTTATACCACTCTATTGCTACCTTAATCCTCTAACGCACAAGGTAAACCTTCTCTATTGTTCTTTACAATACCTCTGGTCCAGAAAGGGCTATTTCCCCAACCTCTGCTCAACACAAGGGTGAATGACACAACCTTCCATATAGAGCATTTAATGGATAAATAATGATGGAAGAGTGATAGATATTATTTTAAGAATACTCTTCCAAGGGAAAATTTCGCACAGAAGACACACTAATGTTCAGAACACATGCCCATAACATGTCCTCCAATGTCTATATGGTCCTCTATGTCTGTACATATGTCTAAGAGTGGAAATCAATGTTGAGACGTCAATGAGTGTTAAATTAATTCTACAATCCTCCCCAGAATCTTGACTTAAAATTTTCATTCCCATCATAGAAAATGGATATAGGAACTCCAATAAGTCACACCACCTCATCCACATACCTCTTTGCTAAGGCATCCACTATGCTCGACTCTTTGATCATTGAGATGTGAGATGACTTCATCAACTAATCCACTACTACCCAGAGGGAATCACATCCTCCATGGTTCATGGGAAATCACGTGACAAAATCCATCAAGATGTCATCCCAATTCCACTCAAGAATGTCTAAGGGATGAAACCGACAACCGGGAACACGTTGCTCAGCCTTCACCTTTTGACACACTAGACACCTTACCACAAACTCTCCTACTACCTGCTTCACCACAGTCCACCCAAACTATACCCTCAAGCCTCAATACATTTTCAAAACTCCTAGATGCACCACAAGGGGTGAGCTCTAGAACTCACATATAATTCCCTTGCACATTGCCACTGGGAAAACAATATCCTACATAACAAAAACCAATTCTGTGTATCCTTTAGTAGTCCCACTAGAGCATCACACTAGAAAACTTAATCAGGAATTACTTCTGTCTCCGAGTCTCCTCACTGAGACTCCTATACCAACCACAGTAAGGAAGAATGCATTGTCTTCTAAAACAAACAGCCTCTGTTGCCATCCACTCTCACATCCGATCATAAAGAGGCCAAATCTTCTATTTCCTTCTAATAATCAGTGTATTCCCAAACTACCTCATTCTATGACATCCTACTTGAGGAATCGGACACCACATTCCCCTTTAATGTGTTGTAAGAGATCTCAAATTTTTAGTCCAAGAGAAACTCCATCCATCTTGGGTGCTGCAAGTTCAGGTCTCACTGGTAGAAGATATACCTCAAACTATTGTGATCTGTTAAAACCACAAAGCACTCCTCGATGACGTAATGTCTCCACAACATCAACACAAATATACCTGCTTCATGCTCCAGATCATGGGTGGAATAGTTACATTCGTAGGGAAATAACTTCCTGGACCCATAAGAGATAACTCTTCACTACGATATTTGAACACAACCCAAACCTAAGTCAAAGGCGTCATAGAACACCTCAAACGTCATCCCTTCCTCCGAAAACCTAATCACTGGAGTACTGACCAGCTTCGCCATCTGTTATCTGAAAGATGCATGACACTACATACTCTGCACAAAGGCCTGGTCTTTCTTGGACAAGGATTTCAACAGACCCACAACTCATTAGAAGTCAGATACAAATCTCCGGTAATATCCCTCAAGACCCAGGAAGCTAAAAATCCACACCACATTCTTGGGTGATGACCATGAAACATCTTCTTTGACCTTTGATGTGTCCACTATTATCCCCTGCTGAGACACCACATGTCTGAGGAAGTGAACCTCTCACATTGAGAACATGTAGTTAGACAACTTCCCATAGATATGGTGGTGTCATAGGACCTCCATGATAGTTCTCAAATGCTTGGTGTCCTCCTTCTCTAGACGTTTGTAGATCAGGATATCGTCGTTGAACATGATAGAAAACCTATCCAGGAACATGTGGAAGATAGATTTCATGAGCCCCATGAACTCTAATGGTGAATTATTAACACCTAAGGGAATGACCACAAAATCAAAGTTCCCATACCTGCACCTGAATGTAATATTTGGGATGTAACCCTCCTTTAACCTCAACTAGTGATATCCAAGCTGTAGATCGATCTTAAAGAACCAACATGCTCCCGTTATATGGTCGAAAAGATCGTCGATACTCAGGAGCGGGTAATGGTTTTTCACTGTCACCTGATTCAGTATCCAGTAGTCTATGCACAGTCTTATACCACCATCTTACTTATTTTTGAAAAATAATAGATCACCCCACTATGACACACTCTTCTAGAAAATCCCTTCTGCATCAGATCGTCAGTCGAAATCTTCCACTCTCACCACTCAGAAGGATTTATCTGATTGGGTGCCATCAAAATTGGGTGGGTAATTGGTTTGAAGTCTATTCTGAACTCAACATCACATCAAGGAGTTAGGGTCATAACCTATTTTGGGTATACATTCAATAACTATCTGACAACCCATGTAAACTCCACCATTCTACATCTACTGATCCCACCAATAGCCTTGCTGACAAGGAGAGAAGAAGTTTCACACACCGACTGCCCACCTGATAGCCCCACTCACCAACAAAATATACATGCTTTCCATCCGTATCCAAAAACACAACTCTTCACCAGATGTAGTTGATAATGAAATACAAAGAAAAAAACAAGTCGATGATTAGGATAACGTCATATGGATGTATCTGTAGCAGAAGAAGATCCCCATTTGATTAATGTAGCCATATCATTAGTCTACATCCTCTGAAAACCTCAAACTAACCTGTCTGACCTCTAACTAGCATGCTCAACAATAGGGTCAAAAAAAGTCTCTCTATATCTAGTCCCAATGCATGGGCTAGAATGGGTAAAACAAATGTGTGAGAATCACTTGAATCAAAAAACTAACATGCAAGTATACTAAATAGACTAATCGTTCCTTGAACAACCACCAGCCCTGCTAGAACTGCTTCCTCAGTGGCATGCTACTACCCACACACATCTCCTCTACCCTTCTGCTATCGACCACCTCCCCAACCACACCATGGTCAAGGTCCCTGAGGATTACCCTATGGTCAACCTTTTCCAGTACCTTCTACCTTGGGTGGAGCGGGGACCCACTCCCCTTATGGCTACAAAGGTCTAACTGGAACCTTCTGCTGATTAGGTGGGTGTTGAACCTACCTACCCCCACCAGACTAATATCGAACTGGGAACTGCATCTAAAGAAGTCCACAACCTCCACATACAAAGAAAATCATTCCCAGGCCCATGGGGAAAGGGCGAGGACAAGGAGATCAGAACTGGAATGGATGTGGCCTACTTCCCACTAGGATAAACCAATAAGGAACGAACACCAGAGTCATGATTTTCATTTCCTTCCCCTTTGACGAACTTGGATGGATCTACTCTCGCGGAACACCTCCCTACGAGTGCATCCTCTCAACTACTTTAACCTTATTCTAAAATTCTATGTATATTGGTAGGGTGAAGGGAGTGATGACATACTTAATAGAAGGTCAAAGTGCCTCCTCTAAGCATCTCTCCCAAGACTCCTCATCCGGAAAGATATCTGGAGAATAGAACAAGAGATCCTTGAACTTGATCCCCGGTTCCTTCACTGACATACTCCCTTATTGGAGGGAGAGAAACTCCTACCTTTTCTCGGCCGTCATTGTTGAGGAAATAAACTCTACCCAAAACTCATTCTCAATGTTGTCCCATGAGACATCAGTTTCCTTCCTCTCCCTAAGCTAAAGTGTCAACCACTGACATGCCTCTCCTCATATTTGGGTCAGTTCTAGAGAAACTTAGTACTCCCTTAGAACATGAATCATGGTAGAGGTGATTTGTAGCCTCTCAAGCCATATCTCTATCTCTATGTCTGAAACACTACCTTCGTACATTCCGAGGGTCTACTGTAAGAAATCATGAAGGGTATTTTTCCACAAGTCATCTTCCTCATCTCGATCATCCCTTAGTTGATCAACATAGTCCGCATATTAGGCCCCAACTGCTCGTACCACAAATGGGTTATGTCTAGGTTCCATACCTGAAAAGGGTAAACAAGGAACTCTGAAGCCTGGGTAGTACAAAAATTTTCTATTTACAAAACTGATTTTAACTATTCATTTATTTTAAATTCCCAAAACACCCAAGACACACAAGAACACATGTCACCATGATACATGTACCTTTCCAAGGGTGTTTACACTACAATCAGTGCAGCCTCACTCGGTCGTTTGTTTGGCTAAGAGTCCTTGCATAGGATTATAGGGGGCCCTAAAATCCAATATCATAGCTGGTATTCCGTGGCCTATCTCACACACCAAGATTGACTAACACCATTTCCATACCATCCCATGAAATTTTCATTGTACCTTACTAAAAACCCTTTACTACCTCTCAACCTACCTTTGAAACCATTCTATCCAGACCCACCTTCTTTAATATGAGGGTAGGAGTAGAAAAGTGCCACACCCTTACTTTTTTCATAATGAAAGAGAGATAATGACACTTGTGACCCACCTTCTTTAGGACCTAGAGTGGTGACTATCATGAAGGGTATAAGAATATCACAAAAATGGAAGGTAATACCATTTTTCATGAAAATAAGATCTGATATAATATCGCAAACTCCCAAAGTATCACCAAACATTTATATAAAGGAAAAAAATCCAAACCATGAATGGTTTAGATGTAAACTACAAAAATGATCAACCAAAGTATTAAAAAAAGTATCAAATAAAGATACTAATCATAAATATAGTAACTATCCTAACACCCAAGATAGTAAAGGCTATCACAGTCCTCAACATCCTCCTAGAAACATGAAAATAGTTTTACAAACATAGGGTGAGTATACAAGTATACCTAGTAGTAAAACTAATGAAACCCATGCACAAGTAGGGGAACATACTAATGCCTCTATGATAGAACAGTTGAACCTCAAAGCGCCTACCAGTGAGTACTAACCATCCAAACGTTACAAAGGCACACTCACAAAATAATGAATGTCAAATAAAGTAGTAGTATAAGAACATCGACCTTTGGGTTCCCTTCAAAAATTTCCCTCTGGTTAACTGCTCATTACAACCCACTAAAATCTTGATGATACCACTCTTCCAAAATGTAGTCCCACTACCAAAAACTACCCGCACACACTTGGGCCGCGAACCACACAAAAATCCCGCCCACAGACACTAGGGCCATAGCCACACTACACATCTCACTCGCATACACCTAGGCCACCACAACCATGCCTCTCACCCAATGAAACCTAAGCCTCCACCAGAAGACACTTGGGTAAACAAGCCTATCCCAAAAAAAGTGGATCCCCTTATTCAAAGAAAACCTTCCCAATAGATATGGGACAATGGTAATCATCAATACATTATAGCCTTCACGGATACACATGAGCGGTAATAACCAGAGGAGGGTGCAAGAAATAAGGTCGGCAACCAGCCATCCATCCTCCCACCAGGATGTTGGGATAGACACCCCATGAAATGGGGGTGTTTAGCCCATGGTTCTTAACAAGGTTGGGGTATTTATAGAAATCTCAAGGAAATAAAATTTATACACATAAGTAACAACCACTCAACCCAACCCAAGGGTCCCCAAAACAAACAACCAGACCAACAAAACCACTTTTTCTACTGCCCCTATATGCACAACGACAGAAACGTCCGCTACCAAATCATAACCCAACCCCTCTTTCATTTAACCATTTTCCATTTATTAATTGGGGGTGGGCCACTTTATTTTTTTTTACAGCACTAACTAGGGAAACTACCAAGAACTACATCTACCACCATATTATGAGGTTAACATACTGATTAACTAAACACACAACAACCAACTCAATTCGTTCTTCGACACTGCCATCATTAAACAAGGGAATAGGGACCAAGGTAAAGAATTTTCATTTTATCATTCATTCATAAAAATATTGAGAACAACCAACCCACCGTCCAAATTCACACCCCCTTTCATTATAGACACCAGTTCAACCATTGATTACTATAATTTTTCAATGTTATGCCACCAAATCCTTCTCTTACAACTAGGACCGGAAACCCTGCAAGACAACAATTCCAAACCCGCACACCTATAAACATGAAGTCACGAAGAAACCCAGTCATATATCCCTACTTCCCAAACATTTCCCAAAAGCAGTCCCACTGCATAACAAGGTCATAAACATATCGTAATCCCACTACTCGAAATCACTACATTACCACAACACATGAAAATGCAGTCCCACTACCTACAAGTCCATCCATTCCAAAATTAATCAGTTTCTCAAACTAGGAATCAACATGCCCCTTCTGCCACCCAATACACCACTCCCACAACAACCACCACTAAAACCACATCCCTTTTTCTCAAACATAACAAACCAAATCACAAAACCAACTAAACTTAACATGCATCCTCACCATTAAACTATGAATATTCAGTTTTAGCAAGAGGGTTTCTTTAATTCCACTTCAAAATAACCAGGGTTATCACACAATATGTTTGATCCTAGGGAATCCATTTAAATTTTCCAATTCTACATGATTATTAAAATTTCATGTTACATGAATTCATCAAGCATCATGTAAAAAACATGACATCACTAGTGCGCAAGCAAAGGACACAAACGAACATGATTTTCAGAAAGAATAAAACCACAAAAATCCATAAAATAATAAAATAAAACAGGTGATCAACATCAAACCATTCCCATCCTATTATTTTTATTGACCCCTATTATCTTTTTATTATATTCTCTTCTTTTTTATTACTCATTTCCATAAAAGTATTCAGACATTATTTACAAGGAATCATTAGTAAACCCACCCCGCATGATGTACAATTAAATAGAGGAAGAATAAATCACTACATGGAACAACATGCAGCCAAAAATCCTCATTTCATAAAAAATAGGGGATCGTAAGAGTAGTAGAAATGAAATCCAAAAAAAAGCCAATGATGACTTTAACAAAGATGCACACTTCCAGGGAGTGGAAAAGCTCTAGGTGTACTAAGGTAAAACTGAAAGTGAATAAGGAATATAGTATCTCAAATTAATAAAGAGATATATCCAAAAATAAGGGAGTTGATTTGAAAATAATTAAATTTAGGATCATATTTTTACCACATGGCTTGGCAGTTTCAAGGGTTTCAACACGATAGAAAATAATTGACATTTAATTATTCCCCTTAGAAACGGTGTAAAGGGTGTTAGAAATAGGTAAGAGTTGATAAATTCTTATTTAATAATGAAAAAAACATAACAGGGGTGAAATTGGAAAAACTGGAAAACTAGGAAAACTGGAAATGAGCCACCGATGGGTGAGTCACCGACCCTGATCAACCAACTAGTGATCTCTCGATGTGTCCTACCAAAGCTGATCCACTAACGATGATATACTTACACAATGAATCTATATCAACCCAAGGATAACATATATATACATTTCATTTCATTTGAGGAATACATAATACAATACACAAATGGATTCTCAAAGACCCTGTTATTTTTGTGTTTTTGGAATCTTGGAGCACATTATTCTATCTTTGTGAAAGATCACCAACATCTCACATAATGTTTGTTCCCATTAGTTTCCAACCTAAAAATTTTCTTTATAACACGGGGAAAAGAAAACATATGAAAAGGGTGATCTCAAATTCTCAGAAAGGGTAATCATGGAAATCATCATACAATACATAAACATAAGAATGTAAAAACATAAACATAACCTTTGAATATCAAAATATTGAGTTATGAAATAAATATTGGTAGTTTGTAATGCATTAATAAAAACCAAACATTAATCATGATAACATAGCATTGGAAAAAAACATGAACTGGTGAAAAACACATAATCATAGAAAATAATTTCCATATTAACCAAGGATCATAGCTAAGACCATCATAGCATAGAAATCCCATTACTGAATCGGGTATACTTATTGTTCCATCCCTGAATTACTAAATTGAATTAACTTTCCCTTCTAGTCATGTCTATCTCATGAGGTATAATTCTTTACCCATTTAATTGGAAGGAAATATAGGTCCCACCCATCTCATAATTAAATTATTCTTCATGTTCCACAAAAACATAAACCATTCACCATAGAATAACCTAGGGAACAAAAATGGGTTTCTTAAATAACATTCCGTAATAATTCATATAAAATTAATGGATTTAATAAAAATAATTCCATTATAAACACAATCAAAGAAAAGTAATAATAGGGATATGAACATAATACTATGTCATCTTATATGTAATTTTTTTGATGAAATAATTGAAAATAATTCTTGGGGAAATATCATTTCTTCTTGAATTTTTTTATTTTTGGAAAATGCCATGAAATGTTTAAAGAAAATAAGTAAATTGAAAATAAAATTTTAATCATGTCAAGGAATTTTAATGGAAATAAGGAATTAAGAAACCATTATAATCCATTTATGTCTTATAAGTTAATAAAATTCTCCTCGCACGTTTTCTATAAAATTTAAAAACTACATCGTAAGGTAAATGTAAAAATAATTCCTTCTAGACCATTTATTAAATTTAAAAAATGGGTAAAAATGAGTTTAAATATAAATATATTATTAGTAAAAAAATTTCGAATTTTTTTTTGAAAACATGGACATTGATGACATATATACCCCCCGTAAAAATACTTAAGTATAAACAATCTCGGATAAAAATAGGATTTCCAAATCATCCCTTACCAATTATAATCAGTAGAATCATATGACTCATAAAATAATGAAAATAATATGAATATTTAGATATAATAACCTTAATAATATGAGTTATAAAACATTCATGGGAAGCATAAACACCACAAAAAATAAATAGGCGGTGTATAAGTTATATGTCCCACAGAAATAAACGGGTTACAAAATAAGCGCTTCCCTTAGGTCTGTTATCTTTTATGTGTATATGAACCTCATGTATGATGATTTAGATTTTTTATTGGATTATTATAGAATAGTATTCATTTTTATTACATCATATATGATGATATTAATAATATTTCATTATTACTCATTATGCAGGTATAAACTACTTCATTTTCTTATGCATGTTTTGCCGAATAAGTTCTTATTATCCTTTTTATGTAATATTAATATCAATTAAGAATGACATTAACACTATAAATATAATATTTATTAATTATGTACATTTATATAATCATTATATAATAGGTATCTTGTATAATTAATCATATTTCATTGTGGTCATGGTGGGTCATACGTAGGGACGAGCAAAAATATCGTTCTGATAATTGTGAAATGGTAAGGAAGTGGATTGTATATATGTTGTTCCATTGTACTTATAATTTTATAATAATCATATATATTTATTATTTCCATAATTATATCCATCCATCTAAGGTGGTGGTGAAACATAGACTACACCACGACGTGGAGACGGTAAACCGTATGTACGCACGTGTGGTGATTTCATTTTTCATAGGATGAACCGAAGGTGGAATATGGTTATTTGATAATTATAACAACATATCAGTGTATGATTTATACTAAATTTATTACTTTATAATGAAACAAATAATTACGTGGAAGTGGAATAATAAAATAGTTTTGAAAAGGTGATAAAACAATTACTTCGTTTTCGTGTATTTTCTTTTGATTTTCACAAAATGTCTCTTTAGGATGGTTTTTTGCAAAAAATGTGGCCTCTAGGAGTAACTGAGGGATATTTAGAGATTATATTAACATAATTTTTATTATGAAAAGGACTTTATAGGCATGTGTAAGTGGGTAGATGTAGTGTCCTTTTAAATGAGGGAGGAGGGGCACTTTAGGAAAGTATTGAAATATTATTTTTTTATAAATTGATTTTAAAATTCCAATAGCTCCAAAGTGATATATTTAGAAGTTAATATGATTATATTTTGAAATAATATCATAAAATGATTTCTTTACATGTATTTACTTTACTTTAAACCTTATCTTTTTAGTTTACCCTTAATTATTCACTTTTAATTTTAATTGAGGTAAAAACATTTTTATTATTAAGAGGCTATTTAATTTACTTATATGGGGTAAATTTTCAATAATTGGACACAAAATGAACCTTTATACCTTGACATATATAATTTTTTATTTTAAAATATTTTTATTATTTTAAAATAATTTAATAATATAATATTTTTATAAAATATCAATAGTGTCAATTTTTAAATTATTAATTTCATTGAATGTAAATAAAAACCAAATAGATATATAACCTCGAACAAAAGAATTAAATAGTATTATAACATGTTATATTCACCTATAAAATTTTTTCATGACATAAATTATTTCAAATTATAGTTATTTTACTATCTATAATCTCATTTATTTGATATTTATCTAAATAAAATAATTATTATATCCCCATTTGTCAATATTTGTGGTAATTATCTAATATCTAAATATTATCAATAAAATTAATTGATGTATTTAATTTCATTAGATTCTTGGAGACTACTTATGTTAGATATATTATAATGTTTATCACTACATTAAAATTATTATACTTATAAGAGATAAAAGAGTGACATGTTGTCACTTTGTTTTTGTTTTAATTATAATTATATCACTTTCATGGAGAAATATCTGTTAAATGATTCAATTATAATAATTAGGTGATATTTGACTAATTGAACTCATATAATAGAATTTTAGAAGTTGTTAGGGTAATTTTATTATCTTTATCTTTTTTCCCTAATTTACCAGATTTACCATTAACTATACTAAATAAAAATTAATTTAGTTACTGTTCATAATATCTGAAAAAATAAAAGTAAGGTATTAACATAATTTCAAACAATTGAATCCAAATATAGAATAAGTTTTTTAAAATTCAAAACAAATAACTTGCAGTAGTAAATTTAAAATTAATTCCCATTGTCAAAGCGAGAAAACTTATTTTTTAAATTAAAAACCATCAAAAGACTGAAGTGCATTTATATCGAATTTAAATTTGAAATTACATATAATAACCATTATTGTTTTGAACAATAAAAACATAATATAATTATAATTTAAAACCCATAAAAAGATTACTTTTATATATAAATAAATCAGATGAAAAATCGGTTTAAAACTAAAATATAGTATTTTTCATTATTCATTAAAAAATGAATATTATTAGAAAAAAACAAAAAATTAATCCAAAGTAAATATGGATGTTCCAATTCATAATTATAAAATTATTGTGACAGAAATAACATGTTAAAGTGTAAAAACTATATTTAAAAATGGTTCACCATCAAAAGGTAGCAAAACAACATTTATAGAAAAACACTAATTTCATTTGTAAAATTGAATTGGTTCTTATATCATGTCTTGAAAACATATGAGATAAATTTGAAACACTAAATTGAATATATTACATATATATTTCATTAATGAACTCCATAAATAATGATTTTATTATTTTATAGGCTCACTTATTTTCATTTAAATAGTTTTTTAAAGGAAGTTAATACTATTCATACCCGCCAATATAATGACTAGGTTATAATATTTATTTATCACTTATAATCATTCTGGAATGAAATTAATTCAATAAAAATAACTTAAAATTGTGTGTAATACAAGCCAAGAATATTGTTTCATATATTTCAAGATAATACGATGTTGCATATAGAATAAGCAAATCTCGGTGAAGCGTACAACCCAAGTCATAAAATAAATTAAAAAGAATATATCTCATAAAATCATTGGGTTTCATATTCTACCCCCATTAAAATGAATTTCTCCATCACAATTCATCAGTTTTATAAATGGTTTACTACTTTAATATTTCATTCATAGAAATCCACATCGTAAAAAGGAATACTAAAACATCATTTTAAAAAGAAAATTTAGAAACATAAAGTTTAACCAAAGTTACTCATCATTGGGATTTCACATATAAGAACATATGTGGGAAGTGAAAAAATGGATATCGAAGAAGAAAAATCTAACCATCAAGTTCTTATAGAGAGTGATAGAGAACAAGGATAAGAGAAAGTTAACAACCAGAAAGATATAAATCTGTGATGATTTAAGGGACCATCGGATTCATCAGATAAGATGGTACTGGGATACATTTTTTGGGTTTCAAGATCCTTTTCATAAAATTGAATAATATGAGAAGAAATACCTATCTGATTTCAATACAATATCATTGTTGGTCATGCCTTGAACAATTTCCACTTCATCACTTATTCAAAGAAATGTAATTGAATTTGATATTCCTAAAGTGTCAGTAGATCATGCAACCCATAAATTGAGGGATAGTTCATTACATTTATCTCTATCACAAAAATGTTATAACAAGTTATAAAACATTCATAACTCTATATATTGAGAGATAATACTTTATTCTAATAAACATTCCAAAAATATTTTAACCCTACAATCCTTATGAAAGATGAAAATAAAAAACTATAGAAAAAGGTACAAAAACTCAGATTAAAAATTTTCCCCCATATATCATAAAATATCTTTGGATGGTCACATTAAAAAAATGTGAACACCTTCATCATAAATTATCTTGAATCATTGTAAAAATCTAAATTATTAGAAATCATTATTGAAAACATGCATGTTTACTTATTCCAGAACATATTGGATATATTTATTAAGTCCCAAGAATTTGTATACATCATCCATGATATCATTTCCCTCTTGTCGATAAATCCATAATTAGTTCTACAGAAACTAGAATCATCTAATTTACTTATTCAAATCCAATATAACATTATAAAAACATCAATATCTTAACATAATGGATAAATTAAATGTTATCTTTCTTTTAATATTTTGTTCTCCAAGTATATCACCTTACCCTTAAATCACTTTTCGATCTCCTTAAAACTATTCAAAATATCGTTTCTAATCCTTAATGAACAAAATACACTGAAAACACTTATATTTCTCATAATATTTGAATTCTAAAACATATACACCTCAATTATCCATATTTATTCTTAAACAATTACTAAGGAACTATCACCATCATATTTCCTAAAATATGAATCACGTCTTATGGTATCTTAACCACAAGCTTCTTAGGTATAATGTAAACACAACTATAAGAACATCAAATACCATACACATTTCATTTACAGTTTCTTTATCCTCGGAAGTATGACCAATACTCATATCATCATCATGATTCTTTTCATGATACTTTCACTTAGGAAATTGATATTCATAATTCTCATAATTTCCACATTTGAAATATTCAATGATTAATTATGTTCTATGTAGTTATGACTATTGAATAAGACTAGAAATTGGTCTTTTATTTGGGAGAGGATGTTGCCTACGAGCGATCTTGGATGAAACCCGATTCCCACTGATCAAAAGTGGATCTTGTATGCCCGATCATTCACTAACGTCCTCATGGGTAGTGATTCTATCATCAAATCAAAGGCTTCTGAAAGCATTGATCCAAAAAAAATATCGACATTGTGGTCTATCGTTGATTTTATTCTCCAAAGATGAGGCACACATTCTCTCTTTGGATCTATGGTTTGTTCTTGTGGGTATATTCTTTTAGCATTGTCCTTCACTCGTGTTTCTGCGCAAAACCCTAGAACGCTTAGGTTTTGGGAATTTTAACATCTGTATCCTGAATTCCTACCACGTTATTTTTCTTTTTCCCTTAGAGAACGATTTTTACCATTTCTAGATTCGTGGTTCTTGGTCTTTGGGGGGTTCTTTTATGATAGTTGTCAAATGGTCTCCAGACTTTGATGTTGGTTTTGAACCTCCCATCCTTCTGATCTGGATTGCTTTCCCGAGTTTACCTCTCCATCTCTTCAAGAAGAATGCACTTTTTCCTATCACTGAACTCTTTGGACACTCAATCAATCTTGACACTGCTACCTTGAATCTTTCAAGACCTTCGATTCCTCAGATTTGTATTGATGTCGATATATCCCATGAATTTCCATCACAATTTTGGATACAAAATGGAGACAATGACTTTTTACAAGATGTTTTCTTTGAAGAGGTACCTACATACTGTAAAATGTGCTCAAGAATTAGTCATTTTAAAGAATAATGTGGGACTCCTAGGGCTACTCCCATCCCTCAACATTTCAAGTCAGTTTTGGTGGAAAATAATTCTACAAAGGAAAACACCAATGTTCAGGCAGATACATCTATTGATTGTGTTAAGGAATTAAACTCCATCGATGTTCCTAATACCACCCATGATCCACCAATTTAGGCAGAAATTTCAACTTCTAATGAGGGTTTTGAGGTGGCTCATATGGATGAAGGTGAACCCTCTAATCCCGAATCTCCAGCGATTTCTCACTCTGTCCCGTTGCAGGCTGAAGAGAAATCCACTCAAATTTAAGAAAACTTATTCAAATCAAGTACTAGAAAATGTGGAAAAATGGTGGATGCTTATGGATTCATTACTCCCAATCCTAAAAAAATAAATAATGTATAGGGACTATTATGATCTTGAATTAAAAATTGTTATGGGATCTCTTACTGCTTCTAACAAGGACAACATTGAAATCACAAGAGCCTACATTAAGATACCTATAGAAATTAATGCTCATCTTGAGGTTATCTCTTCTACTGCACCTCATTATGATAATCCAAATGAGGGCTCTGATCCAGCTGTGAAGCACACATTATAGTATACTGGGGAGGTGAGTAAAGATTTGGAGTCTCGAAGGGATCAACGGGTTGAATTAGCTTATCAAAAGCTCAAAAATAGTAAAATCTCCACGAAGACTTATATTGATATCAAAAGCCATGTTTTTATTTTGGGGTTGGACCAAGAGACTAAATAAAATCCCAAATTTCCTATGGCCAGTTCTGTTTTTGTTCTCTAGTTGGATTTCACATTGTTCTCCTGCTGATGATGTTTGTCTACGACTTGAACTATTGATGTTGTATTCCCTTCAATCCAAAGTCAGTGTAAGATCTATACACCTCATGTTTGTACTATAACTTATGTTTTTAATAAATTCCCTTAGGGAATGAATTAGGCAACCAATTCATGTCTCTTATTTCATAAAAAACTAAGACCAGAAAGAAAAGTGTGAGAAATACATATCCATGATTAGAAAAAAATAAGTAAGGTAAGTTACTTATAATATATAAGTCTATTATATCATTGGGTTAAACCTAGGTTAGTCTTTATTATCACAAAACTCTAGAATTTTATCCTATAAATAGAATTATCCTTAGAGAATACCTAGACATATTGACTAGTTGTTCCATCGAAGGTATGTTATCGGTGTCTCAAATTATAATTACCCTAACAAGTATAGCACCAGTAGGGGTCGATCCACATGGAAATTTAAGAGGTTACTCTTATCTTGTTTCAACTTTGTTTGTATATTATTTTTAGTGAAGGCTGCTAAATTTAGAGTCGATTTTGTTTGGTTGTTTTTAGGTAAAAAGAAAAATTGGTTTTTAAGTTTATTTTAACAAAGTTATTTCTAGAATGAAAGAAAATATGAGAAAATTGGTTTTGATGCAAATAAGAATAATAATGCGTTGGGGTTATGGATTTGTGATAAGTTGACTATTAAATTAAATATATTATGAGGTTGTGTTATTCATGATAATCCAACACTCTGGATTACAATTTTTAATTAAGTTTCCTTGGTCCAGATCACTTAATATTAAGCGCTGAAGTAACCAAATCCTTGCTCTGGTAGTTAGTTTTTAACAGATCTTTATTTGGCTTAGTCCATTTTGAGCTGACAAATCCTTTCAATGGTCATTAAATTATTTTTCGTTATTCTTCTTTTGAATCTCTGAAGATTCTTCCCTTGGTCCGGTACATAATTTTCAGTGATAATATGAAGTGATTTAAGAAAAATACGAAGAGATTATTAAAACGAACACATTCACAGCAACTTAATTCAAATTACAACTCATCAGTCTCCACAACCCCAACACACTGTTTGTTTAGTTACACATATATGATATAATGAAAATAACACCTTCAATATCTGATGAGATCATTGAGTAAGCTACGAGGAGAGGTGTCGGAAGGTGGAATGATGGAGTAGTGGTACAACGGTTGCTCATGAGTATGGCAGAAGAAGTTCCCCCTTCTTCAAGTGTTCTGGATCTCATGATCCGGAGGCCAAGGCCTCTATTTATAGAAAAATAAAGTACACTGTGTGTATAGCAAGTACACGCCGTGTACTTTTGTCAACGCACTTCTGGCTTCCTTTGCTCCGCTGTTAGGCAGCCTAACACGCCGTCTTTGACCTTGAACACATCACCGCTTGGTATGTGAGTGTACACAGCATGTAGTACCGCCATACATGGCGTGTAGTATCAAAATTTGTCCACCAACCCCTTCGAGAATAGCAGACATGGTGTGTAGAAATGGAACATGGCGTGTCGCCTTCAGTGGCCACATGTGCGTGTAGACTCTTCTCAGCCACCAACCACTTATAGAATGTCGTACACGACATGTAACACTGCCACACACGGCGTGTAGTCTCTATCTGGTGACTTGGGCATGTACTCCCTCCTTTTATCTGTGTCCCTATCTATATGCACATAGTGTGTATAGAAAGTACACGTCGTGTAGTTGCAAAAATTTCACAGACTCCCCTTGATTTGTGTATTTGGATATAAAACTCTTGAAAATAGACAAGGTCACCAAAATTAAAGTATTTTTCCTCTAAGTATTAGTTATTTGGTGAAAACATTATTTAATTTGTTAATAAAGTGTATGAAAATGTATACACAATTTGGGTGCATCAAAATCCCCCATACTTAGTCATTTTCTTGCCCTCAATAAAATATCAACGTCTAATTATTAGAGTCTATACTTTAAAAAGAAGGAATCCAGTTAATCATAATTGTAAATAATAAGTTACAGGAGAAATTTCTAAAAAGAATACACAATAGTTTTAATTATGAAGATATTCTAATCATGCCTCATATATAATTCAATTAACCATTTTCATCCTCTTCAAACACATGTTTCAACATTTCAAAAACAAGCAAGCCATTTGATGATCTACCTCACCAATAAAAAACTCAACACATGAGAATTTTCAAGTTAAAAGTTTTTCTCAATCAAATAAATATACACTCTATCCATAAGTTTGCAAGAATCCTTAGTTCTCCACTTTAGAAAATTCAACTTACAAAAATCATGAGGGCTTTCCGAATAGGATCTGATGTTTTTGTGGCTAAAGTTTGGTAGGTAAAGATGTGAAAACTAATTCTGAGGCTTGAAAAAGGAGTCTAAATTATTAAATAACAATGCATGATATTCAAAATTAAACTCAATTTAAAAATGTCCTCAACAAGCTTAATCAATGATATCATCACCACCATCTCCTTTAGCTGAGTAGGAGTTACAAACCAAGAAGTGTGTATAAGGTCCCTTTATCTGTATCCCCCTTTTTTCACAAAGGGAACACTTCTGAATTTCCAAAATTGAGGTTTTGGAACTCTTTTCTTTTCTCCCAAAATGATCAAGAGGCACTCCCCCATACTTAATTTCTTGACAATTCACAAATTTATGCCATGTGTTTCCAATCACTTATTTCAATCTTAAATGAATAATCATGCAAAATCACAAAAGAATTAGGGTAAGGAGGGAAATAAGCTTGTAATATGGCTTCCTATTAAGACCATTCATGGCTTCAATGGGATTTACAAAGATCAGATGCAGGGTAGGCTGAAGATAAAGGGGTTAACAATCTTATGCCTCAATCATTTTAATGTAATTCAAAAATTCTTCTTGTTTTGAAAAGAAATCTTGTAAATTCTGGTAGTTATGTATATTCTATGAATCTCTCAAGAAAGAGGGTATTAGAAATAATATTACAAAAGGGTTTATAATACCTCTCTGGAATGGGAATAAATAAGATACAATCAGGTCATGACTTGCAAGTAATTGAATAGTCTAATCGATGTAATTATCCACAGATTAAAAGTTGTAATTTAAATTATATCAGCAATCATTTTATAACACTTAAGAATCAAAATAAGAATGATTTTTTTTGAAAAAAAAGTCACCCTCATTTTTATTATTTAAAAATATAATTAACCAAAATATATTCACATTTTAAAAATATATTATATAACAATGATGTCTCCTATATTGATGATATGGGCGAAGACTAAAGAGGTTGAAGAGAGATTCCCCCCCCCCCCACCATACTTAAGAGTGTGCGTGGTCAACTAAGTGCCAGAAAAAAGAGGAACAAGGTATGGTGGGGACACAATAGTGGACCAGACTGAGGGGAAGTAATGAAAGTAGTAATGTCATGGAAGAACAGAAAATAATGGAAAAAGAATACTCCCCTCGTGTCTAGGTGAAGAGAAACAATAGGTGGTGGAAAAGAGTAGCCCAAAATGTGTCAGGGTACCTGTGATGGTGGGAGAAAGAAAACAAGGAAAGCATACAAAGCATACACAAGGATGAGAGAGCACAAAAATATATATACAATGAAAATCATATTTCCCAAAACCAGTCATGAGGTCACCTCAGAAGAGGCATAATCCAGTACAGAATCGGCTGGAAGAGACGGCACATGAGTCGTGGAAGCTGGAGGCTCGGACTCGGCGGCGGGATGGGAAGCTGGAGACGCAGGAGAGGCAGGCACTAGACTTGGTAAGGGAATCTTAGCATCCCCCCAGGACTGGCAGGAGAAGGAGCTGCAGGGCCCATAGTAGATAGCAGAACGGAATCTGTGGCCAGTGTTGTAAATGGCGGTGGAGCAGCAGCAGAATGGCCAGGAATCGAGGCAGGGGCGGGGGAAAAGGAATACCCAAATGCTGAACAATAAGGCCCAATAACTACTCCATGCAGTCCTGGTGGTCGTCTATAAGAACCAAATGCTCGCCAATACTGTCTTGGTGGCTGGTGAGACGAACTAACTGCTGCTCCATCGCGGCTAGGCGGACGGAAAAGTTGATATCAGCCGAGGGTGCGGGGTTAGGTGGGGCTGGTGGTGGGACAGAAGAAGGAAGGCCAGGAGAAATGGGTTCAGTAGGAGGTGGGTGAGGTGGAGAATCTGGAGGGGTAGGGAAGGAGGAGCAGCGGCATCAGCCGGGGCAGGAGGTTTAGCGGGTGGCTGGGGATGAGCATGGACAAGGATGTAGGAACCCCCTACTTCTAAACCAATCCCATGTGAATAAGCATGAGAATGTCCATCCGTTGGGAAGAACCTAATAGGTCATGGGGTAAAGAAGGCTTGAAAACCCCAAGGTGGTGGGAGAGGCGAGTGGCATAAAACCCGCAGTTCAGGTTGCCCTGACGGCCGGTAAACATAGAGTGGAAATATGAGGCGGCTAGATAGGGGAGGTCTGGGTAGTCGTGCTGGATTACACAGGTAAGAAGGTCTATGTCACGGCCGGTCACAACCCTCATATCCTCATGGCGGAGGAAAAGGATGGCACTAAAACACTAGTGGGTGAAGCGAAGAATGGGGTCGGTGATAAGGGTGCTTTTCTGGGAAGTGGGGGAATACCGGTGTTCAGGGGAAGCGATCTCCTGCCACATGGTAACGAGCTCAGAGCACTCAGGTTAGGTAGAAGTAGAAAGGAGGGGCGGGGTGATAGGATGGGGATAGAAGCCGCATCCTCGGCCAAACTCGGTCATGGTGAGGGAGAAGCATCGGCCACCCAACCGGAAACGAACCACGGGCACCGCATCACTAGGTGTCTCCCGGTACTCAGCTCCATCAAACTCGAAAGAGGCTACGAACTCCAAAAATAAATCACGGAAGACAAGAGTGCTAACCTAGAAAACAGTGAGCAGTGGAGTGTGTTCGAGGAGCTCCTCCAAGTCCTCCCAAATACCGAGCTGCTATGGAATGCTGCTGTCAAGGTAGCGGTCACTGAACGCTATCGGCCGGAGAGAGAAGCGTCATACCCTGTCGTGTGCTAGATCGGTGACTCGGAAGACCATGCATGGGTAAGGAACACTTGCAGGTCCCGGTCCAGGTGCAGGTGCAGTAGGAGGAGCTGGCTCTATAGGAGGTGAAGGCTTGGTAGATGAAGCGGTAGATGTGGGACCAACTGCTGATGAAGATGGCCCAGGTATAGTGGAAACTGGTGGAGCAGAAATAGAGGTGATCTGAGGCTCTATGCTAGTAGGCGGAGGTACATTCATTCTCGGCCCGTCCCCTACTTAGGCAGGCGGTGGTGGATGAATGGGAAATGGAGGGAGCTCGTAGACCTGTGCGTCTTGGTCTGGCTACATCAGAGGTCGGAGTCAAATCTACGGAAAAATGGGCCTCTTGACCTCAGTGGAGGAGGCTGACCGCTTCCCCCGAGAAGGATCTCTATTTTCCATATACTGAAAAAGAAATAAAAACCAAACACAAGAAAAAGAAAAAGAAAGAAAACAAATAAAATGTGAGAAAACATGAAAAGAAAAGTATACGGTGTGTAAATCCAGAGTACAAGGCGTGTAGTGAAAATGTAGAGGATCATCTGCTCTCTAGATAAACACGCCGAGAGAGTGGGAGGAGACCATGTAAAGATACACGCATTGTACCGATCATACACACCATGTTCATACAAAGTGTTGGTGGTCGTGTATGACAAACGACACGACCATGTGTTTATCCATTATAAGAATAAATGACACGCCGTGTATTGTTCAGACACGGAGTGTACATGACTCAAGGAACATGGACGTGTGGTGGCAAGACACAGGCTAGCGAAAATAAACACAAGACACAGCGTGTACCGAATACACATGCCATGTTTGGGAACATGGGGTGAGAGGCCGTGTTCTGTGCAACACACAGAGGGGCCAAAAGAAATGCTATACATGTTGTGTACCAAACACACACACTGTGTATGTGAAAATGGTGAGTGAGGCCATGTATAACGGGGTACTCTGGCACGATAGGGAAAAGTACACGTTGTGTACTGAACAAACACACAGTGTAAATTTAAATTTCGAAGTAGTTTGTGTGTGGCTATGTACAGAAGTACACGACATGTGTTCTTTATTTTGTGGTCGTGTACAGAAAAATCCAAACGGTTAGCTGATCCTAAAATCACCCTAAACGTGTCTGATAACCTGGAAAATAGGGTGTAGAATGGTGTACCTGGACCGAGGAGCACAAGGCAAGAAAAATCAAAACCCGGAATGCCTCAAATCGACAGATCTGAGCGAAGTAGGCCGTTCAGCTTCTGGAGAAAGAAAACAGAGAGGCGGGGAAGAAATTGGGAGGCCACGCAAAACGGGCTCAAGACGGGTGGACCATGGCTTATATAGCCACGATACATGGAGTGTATGTATGGACTACACGATGTGTCTATCCAATTTTTTTTTGTTTTGTTTTGTTTTGTTTTGTTTTGTTTTTGTTTTTTAAATATAATATATAATAATTAATATTAATTAATTAAAATAAAATTAAAATAGGTATATATAAGTATATACATAATTAAAAGAAAATAAAAATATACACATAATGTAGTGGGAAAATACATGTCATGTGTTTAAAATTTGTAAAAGGAGAAGTACAACCTTTGGTCCGGTGGTCGGGGTGTGGTTCGAACTGGCGATCGGCCGTTCTGAATGGAAGCCCTCAACCACTAGAGAGAAGGATGTACTGCTACCCATATTTATGATATATATATATTTATTCTATATGGACTATACACACGGGAATAAATAAAAGCACGACGTGTGGTTTTTTATTATATAAGAAGGGGATGAAGCAGGGATATTAGCCGAGTTCGAACCCAGGTTTTTGGATCCAGGGTCGAGACTTTTCCAATCTTCCAACTTCATCCACATGAATTTATTTTATAAGAAAATGTTTTTAAATTAGTAAGGAAAATTATTTCACACATGACGTATATTGAAAGACACACCGTGTGGTTTCATTAAAAGTGTAAATGATGGAAATGGGATGGTTGTCAGGATTGGAACCTGGGTCTTTTGGATCCGGTTTACAATCCTAACCAACCAGTCCATCCCATCACGGGGTTTATTATAAGAATATATATATATATATATATATATATATATATAAACTACACACGCCGTGTAAGAAAAGGAGGAACCCCGTGCCGAAGGTAGGTCGGGAGGATTTGAACCGGGGACAGCTTGGATAAACTCCAGTGACTTTACCATCGGCACTAGCATCATCCATGGTTATTTATCTATTATTCTATGTATTTATAATATTAAGATTATAAATTAAAAATATATGTTCATGCCGTGTATACAAGTGGGACACGGCATGTAACCTCAGGGTTGCCTCCCTAGAAGCGCCTTTGTTTTAGGTCGTTGGCTTGACCTTCTTACCTTGACTTACCTGAGAGTTGTGGTGGAGATCACTCCCACTATATCTTCTATGGGATGGTAAATCTTTAGGCATTGTATGTTCACATTTAATGGTTGACCATCCTCCTTAGAAACTTCCACTGCTCCGTGAGGGAATACTCGAATGACATGGAACGGTCCCGACCACCTCGACTTGAGTTTTCTTGAGAATAAGCGAAGAAGAGAGTTGAAGAGGAGTACTTGATCACTGGGTTGAAATGTTTTTCGAGAAATCATCCAGTCGTGGATGGATTTTGTCCTCTCCTTGTATAATTTATCATTCTCGTACGCTTCTCTTCTAATTTCATCGAGTTCCGATAGTTGGAACTTATGTTTCTCTGTGGCCGCCTTCAGAACAAAATTTAGGGCTTTGATTGCCTAATATGATTTCTATTCCATCTCCACTGGCATATGGCATGGTTTTCTATAGAAAAGATGAAATTGTGACATCCCCGGTGGTGTTTTAAAAGCAGTGTGACAGGCCTAAAAAGCATCATCAAGCTTTTTCGACTAGTCCTTCCATGAGCTATTCACCATTTTCTCCAAAATTTGTTTGATCTCATGGTTGGAGAGCTCTGCCTGGCCACTTGATTGAGGATGATATGGTGAAACCATGTGATGTTTCACCCCATATTTCTACAATAATCTTTTCATTAACGCGTTGTCAAATTGAGTCCCTCGATCACAGATCAGCACACGCGGAACGCCGAACCTACTGAAAATGTGCTTTTTTAGAAAGGTCACGAGTACCTTAGCTGTGTCGTGGGCCGTTGTAGTGGATTCTACCCATTTAAAGATGTAATCAACGTAGACGAGGATATAGGTATGCCCAAAAGAAGGGGGAAATGGTCCCATGAAAAAGATTCCCCACACATCAAAAATCTCGACCACCAGGATGGGGTGTTGAGGCATCTCAGCTCTCCGTCCCATATTACCTGTACGTTGGCATGGATCACAATGGGAGACGAATTCTTGGGAATCTTTATGCATGGTGGGCTAGAAAAACACAGATTGCATAATCTTTTCTATAGTACGATCTGGTACATGATGTCCTCCAATGGGTGAGGCATGACAAAATTCTAGGACCCCTTGGACCTCCCTCTCCGGGATGCACCATCGGATCACCCCATCTCCACAGGATCTGAATAGGAGTGGTTCTTCCTAGAAGTATCACTTAACATCAGAGAGGAACCTTTTTTCTAATAGAAGGAGAGGTCGGGAAGGATGGAACATGTAACTAAATAGTTAGAAATATTAGAAAACTAGGTCCCAGGGGACTTAATAATAGAAAGGAGATTCTCATCATGAAAATCCTCCCTTATCTCTCGATCCTCCTCTTTCTCCAAGTGCGGCAACTCCAGATGGGATAAATAATCAGAAACCATGTTCTCACTCCCCTTCTTATCTCAGATCTCTAAATCAAATTCTTGTAAGAGGAGGACCCATCAGATCTATCGGGGCTTTGCATCCTTCTTGTTTAACAGGTACTTGAGGGGTGCATAGTCAGTATAAAAAATAACATTAGACAACACAAGGTAAGAATGAAACCTGTCTAAGGCGAATACTACTGCTAGTATCTCCTTCTCTATAGTGGTGTAGTTCAGTTGGGCCTCATTGAGTGTCCTGCTAGCATAGTAGATGGGTCGGAATATTCTGTCCAGCCGCTGACCCAAGACAGCTCCCACCACATAGTTCTTGGTATCACACATCACTTCAAAATGTGCCTCCCAGTTGGGGGAAATCATTAATGGAGCTTCTACCAGGCATTTCTTTAGATGCTCAAAAGCTGAGTTTCATGCCTTAGTGAATTCGAAAATTGCATCCTTTTTCAGGAGATTGGTGAGGGGCTGGGATATCTTCGAGAAATCACGGACAAACTACCTGTAAAAACCTGCTTGGCCCATGAAGCTGTGGATGGCTTTAATAGATGTTGGAATGGGAAGCCATGAAATGACTTCTATTTTTTCCGGATCCACCTCTATCCCCTTTGATGAAATTATGTGGCCCAGAACTATGCCAATTTTCACCATAAAATGACACTTTTCCCAGTTTAAAACTAGGTTAGTGTTTTCTCATCACTCCAGTACAAGTTCTAGGTGCCGCAAACAGGTGGTGAATGACTTCCCGTAAACAGAAAAATCATCCATGAAGACCTCCAGGATTTGTTTCGCCATGTCGTGAAAAATGGACCACATTCATCACTAGAATGTGGAGGTAGCATTGCACATTCTGAAAGACATCATGCAGTAGGCAAATGTTCTGTGTGTGCAAGTGAAGGTGCTCTTATCTTGATCTTCTAGGGAAATGGAGATCTGATTATAGACAGAGTAGACATCGAGGAAGCAGTAATATTCATTCCCAACTAGCCTTTCTAGAATCTGATCCATGAAGGGCAGGGGAAAATGATCTTTCTTTGTGGCGTCGTTAAGCTTTATGTAATCTACACAGACTCTCTATCCTGTGACTGTGCGAGTGGGGATGAGCTCGTTCTTATCATTTGATACCTCAGTGATCCCTCCCTTCTTAGGGACCACTTGTAGGGGACTTACCCACATGATATCTAATATATGGTAAATGATGCCTACATCTAAAATCTCGATGACATCCTTATTTATGACATCCTTCATAGGAGGGTTCAGACACCGTTGGGGTTGTCTAGATGGATTTTCTCCTTCTTTGAGTAGCACCTTGTGGGTGAAAATGGTAGGGATGATACCCTTCAAATCTTCAAAAGTCCATCCAATTTCCTGCTTTCTCCACTTTAAAACTTGAAGAAGTGCATCCTCTTGTTTCTGTGATAGTGATGTACTAAGTATAACGGGAAAAGTATGATGATCCCCCGAATACCCGTACTTCAAGGAAGGTGGGAGAGGCTTTAGCTCTAGCTCAGGTGCCTTGAGAGCTGAAGGTACCAGTGGTTTCACTTCCTCCCTCTCTAGGATTTCTGGAATGATAGCTCGTTTCCAGTAGTGGCTGCCCTAGCCTTCGATTAATTTCAGGTCCTCTGGCGCCTCATCAGTGGGTATATTTGGAAAAATTGAATCATTAGAAATGGAAGAACATACCAGATCATCTTCTTTTCTTCTCATTTGATCATCCATGGTAGTCACTGGATAACATCCCTCATGTTTGGATAACGATGCTTGTTTGATGGCCTTTATAACAATGTAGGAGACTCTTTCATCCCCTACTCGAAAAATCAACTCCCCCTAGTGCACGTCAATCAAGACTATCCCCGTGGCTAGGAAAGCTCTTCCAAGTATAAAAGCTGCCTCATGATCCTCCTCCATGTCTAGGATAATAAAATCTGCTGGGAGGATCAATCGTCCCACCTTCACGAGCACATCATCCAGTATCCCTTTTGGATATTTAATGGATTTATCAGCAAGTTAAAGGGTGACTTGGGTAGGCTTCAGATCACGGAGTCCGAGCTTTTGGAAAACTCCAAATGGCCTGAGGTTGACACTGACTCTTATGTCGCATAGAGCGTTTCCAAATTCACAGGGTCCAATTGTACAAAGGATAGTAAAGATACATGGATCATGGAGTTTCGGAGGAATGGAATGTTATACGACTGTAGATCACTCCTTTGTCAGTGCTATGGTGACCAAATCCTCCATCTTCCTTTTATTTGAGTGGATTTCCTTCAAGAATTTTGCATATGTGGGAATTTGAGTCAGGGTCTCTACAAATGGGATGTTGATGTGTGGCATTCTGAATACCTCCATGGATTTTCCAAATTGGTGATCCAACTTCCTTTGTTTCATCATTTCTGGAAAAGGTAATGTAGGATTGAATGGTTTGATGACCTCCTTTCCATTAATCTGTGAAGCCTCTGGTGATGGTGGTGCAGATGAAGATAGTTCTGAAACTGGACCTTCATTTTCAACAGAGAGAGGAGGTGTAGGAGACTGTTGTGCTGGTTCCTTTTGTGGATATGATTTTCTGCTCCACAAGGTGATAGAATTTTCCTCCTACCTTGGGTTCTTCTTAGTGTTTCCCAATAGTGTACTGGGCTGCCTCGCTGATAGCTGGATTTCTCTATGGAAAATTTGATTCTTGAGGCTTCGAATGGAAGCCTCCTGATTCTGGAATTTCATCTCAGCAGTTGATATGAATTTATTTATCAGGTCCTCTAACCTTGATGTGTTCTCTTGCTGAGATGAATGGGCAGGTGGTGGAGGTGGTTGTTTCCTTTTCTACTGCAGGAGAGGGTTTTGATAACCTTGCTGCTAGTAAGGGCCCGGTTGGGGCTATTGCTGCCACTGGTATGGGTTCTAATATGGTGGCTGACTGTAGTCGGGTGGTCGTTGAGGCGGAGGATTCTGCTGCTGTTGGTCGCAGCCTGTGTTCTGGTTATCCTACCATGTCGGGTTCTAGTATTGTTGATACTGGTTCAGCCCTCTGTTTTGAGCAACATATCTCACTTCACTCGTCCAAGGGTCGACTGAAGGTCCCAGGCATTCTCCCAAGATGTGGTTATTACCACAATCACCGCATGTTGGATGGTTCACCGCATGAATTTGTGGTGTGCCCTTGAGATTTAATGTGTTGATATTTTTGGATACTGCATCCAACTAGGCCGCAAGCATGGTAGTAGCATCAATACTATGCATACCACGTTTTTGGGTCCCCCGCTCAGAATTCCACTGGAAGCTGTTGGCGGACATGTCTTCCAGTAGTTCGAAAAGTTCTTCAGGGGACTTTCGCATTACCATTCCTCTAACATCTTCATCCACCACATACATTGTATTCGTTGTTAGTCCACCATAGAAGGATTGGAGAGTCATCTAGAGTGTATGTCCGTGGTGTTGGAATTTACATAACATATTTTTGAAATATTCCCAGGATTTGTACAATGACTCAGAGTCGTGCTCCTGGATGTTTTGGATCTCATTCCAAAAGGTTACTGTCTTCTAAGAAGGGAAGTATTTGGAAAGGAATGCCTGAGCCAACTCCTCCCATGTGAGGATGGATCGTTGTAGTAACCCTTCGATCTAGTCTTTCACCTTGTCCCGTAGAGATAAAGGGAATAGGAGAAGATTGATGACGTCCTCAGACACGCCATGGTACCTAAATGTATCACATATCTCCAAAAAATTGGAGAGATGGGTGTTCAGGTCTTTACTGGGTAGGCCGCCAAATTGTACCGTCTTCTGGATCAGCTGTATGGTAGCAGTCTTGATCTTGAAGTTCTGGGCCTGTACCGGAGGATGAACGATGCCCGTATCACCTCTGTGGATCGATGGAAGGCCATACTTCATGAGAGTACGACGTGGTGGTGGCTGCTGAGGAGGGAGAACCATCAAGTACTGTTGGTCCTGAGGGGCATAGTATGGCCCCTGACCATGGTTAAAATATGGCATCCACTCTTCTTGGAATTGTTGGAGCTGCGGTGGGCCATAAGGTGGTTCAAGAGAAGCTTGATAGTTCTGGTTATCATCCAGACCTAACTGTTGTCCATCTCCTTGGACAACAGCTGGATTTCCTTCCTCGTTCTGTGTCATGGGGTTGTTTTGATTTTGTTCAGCCATGAGTATTCGTCGGCACCTCAAGAACATTTGTTAAATCTCCAGGTCAGTTGGGAATAACCCCGATGACTCAGTGTTCTTGGAACGCCTGAGGTGGTCACTCATACACTTACAGACCAGCACAAAACAAAACAAACTACCAGGCATAAATGAGGAAAAAGAAGGATAAAAAAGAAATATGATTAGAAAAGATATTTTTTTTTTAATTTCTGATTTTTATTTTCACTAAAATGTATTAAAAATTGAATTAAAACAAGTATAAAATAAATTTTAAGGTCCCTGGCAATGACGCCGAAATTTTACGAGTCGTTCCACCGAAGGTATGTTATCGGTGTCTCAAATTATAATTACCTTAACAAGTATAGAACTAGTAGGGGTCGATCCACATGGAAAATTAAAAGGTTACTCTTATCTTGTTTCGACTTTGTTGGTATATTATTTTTAGCGAAGGCTGCTGAATTTAGAGTCGATTTAGTTCGGTAGTTTTTAGGTAAAAAGAAAAATTGGTATTTAAGTTTCTTTTAACAAAGTAATTTATAGAATGAAATAAAAGACGGGAAAATTGGTTTTCATGCAAATAATAATAAGAATGCGTTGGGGTTATGGATTTGTGATAAGTTGATTATTAAATTAAATAGCTTATGAGGTTGTGTTGTTCATGATAATATAAAACTCTGGATTACAATTTGTAATTAAGTTTCCTTGGTCCGGATCACATAATATTAAGAGATGAAGTAACCAACTCTTTAGTCCGGTAATTAGTTTTTAACAGATCTTTATTTGGTTTTGCCCATTTTGAGCCAACGAATCCTTTAAATGGCCATGAAATTATTCGTCGTTATTCTTCTTTTGAATCTTTGAAGATTCTTCCCTTGGTCCGGTACAGAATTTTCAGTGATAATATGAAGTGATTTAAAAAAAATTCAAAGAGATTATTAAAAAAACACATTCACAACAACTTAATTCAAATTACAACTCATCTGTCTTCACAAACCCAACACACTGGGTGTTTAGTTACACATATATGATATAATGAAAATAACACCTTCGATACCTGATGAGATCATTGAGTAAGCTATGAAGAGAGGTGTCAGAAGGTCGAATGATGGAGTAGTGGTACAATGGTGGCTCGAAAGTATGGCAGCAAAAGTTCCCCCTACTTCAAGTGTTCTGGATCTCCTGGTCTGTAGTCCAAGGCCTCTATTTATGGAAAAATAAATTACAGGGCGTGTATAGCAAGTACACGCCGTGTACTTTTGTCAACACGCTTCTGACTTCCTTTTCTCCGCTGTTAGGCGGCCTAACACGCCGTCTTTGACTTTGAACATGGTGCCACCTGGTGGGTGAGTGTACATGACATGTAGTGCCACCATACATGGGGTGTAGTATCAAAATTTGGCCACCAACCCCTTCAAGAATAGCAGACACGACGTGTAGAAATGGAACACATTGTGTCGCCTTCAGCGACCACATGGGCGTGTAGACTCTTCTCGGCCACCAACTGCTTCTAGAATGTCGTACATGGCATGTAACACCGCCACACACGGTGTGTAGTCTCTGACTGGTGACTTGGGTGTGTACTCCCTCCTTTGATCGGTGTCCCTGTCTGTATGTACACGGCGTGTATAGAAAGTACACACGGTGTAGTTGCAAAAAATTTCACAGACTCCCCTTGATTTGTGTATTTGGATATAAAACTACTGAAAATAGACAAGGTCACAAAAATCAATGTATTTTTCCTCTAAGAAGTGGGTATTTGGTAAAAAATTGTTTTAATTTGTTAATAAACTGTATGAAAATGTATACACAAATTGGATGCATCACATATCCATAGAAATGTCTCTAGAGATATCACTAATGTTTTCACATCCTAGTTTCCAAAGGTTTATTAAACCTTCACTTTGATACCAAATCTAATTATCCAAGCATGTTGTAAAAGGATATTATATTTATTTTGAAGAATACATGCAACATTACAAAAATAGAAGCCTAAAGACCTTATTAGTTCATTGTATTTGGAAACTCAATACACTTTCTTCTAGCTTTGTGAAAGATCAACCACATCTCCCATAAATATCATACCCATTAGTTTTCCCACCTAAACATTTATTTTTATATTATAGACAATAAATCATTTGAAAAGGGTGATCTCAAATTCTCAGTAAGGTTATGGATGGAAAACATCATTAAAAACATAATCATAAGAATGTAAAAACCCGAATATAAATTTTGAATATCAAAATATTGAGTTATGAAATAAGTATTGCTATTTTGTAAAGGATAAATCATAAAGGAAAATTAATCATGATAATGAAGAATTGGAATGAAACATTAACTTTTGTAAAACACATAAGCATAGAAAAATAATTTCTATATTAGCCAAGACCATCATAGTGGAAAAAGTCCATTACTGAACCAAATTTACTTGTTGTTCCATCCCGGTATTACTTAACCATAATTACTTTCCATTACATTCATGTCTATATCATGATATAAAAATATTTTCCCAATTCAATATAGGGATATAAGGGTCCCACCCATCTTATAATGAAATCAATCTTTTATGTTCCGCATAATCATCAACCATTCACCATAGCATAACCCAAGGAACAAAAATTTGGTTTCTTAAACATCAATAAATCATAATCCATTTAAAAAAATTGATTTAATGTAAATAATTCCATCATAAACACAATAAAATAAATGTAGTAATTGAGTTAGGATCATAAACCTATGGCATTTTATATGGAAATTTTTTAATATAATACTTGAAATTAATTCTTGAGGAAAATATCCATTCTTCTTGAAAAACATATTATTTTCTCCAAATTCCACACAATTTTGAAATAAAATAATTGAATTGAAAATAAAAATGAAATAATATAAAATATGTTTCATTAATATAAGGAATTTTTAATGTTTAAGAATTGATTCATGCTATATATGTTAAAAAAACATTATCCTTGTAATTTTTCCGAAAACGTCAAAAAGTACCTCATTAGGTAAATGAAAGAAGATTTTTTACAAACCATGTAGTTAAGTCATAAAATGTTAAAAATTAATTTAAATATACATTGAATAATATTAAAAATTTTATGAAACCATTTTTTGAAATCATGGGCATGAATGAAATACATACCTCCAGTAAATACTTATATATAAACAATCTCAAATAAAAATGAGATTACAAAATTATCCCTTACCAATTATAATCAGTCGAATCTTATGCATCATAAAATAAATAAAATTATATTAATATTTTAATATTATAACCTTCATAATAAGAGTCATAAAACATTCATGGGAAGCATAAACACCACATAAATGAGACAGGTGGGGTATATGGTATATTCCCAATAGAAATAAAAGTGAGACAAAAAATCCCTTACCTTAGGTCTACTATCCATTGAGTGTGTCTAAACCACATGTATAATGATATAAATATATTCATTGGAATATTATAGAATCATTTTAATTTTCATGAAATCATAGATGATGATATTATCATCCGTTTGGTAATAATACTTCCATATTATACGTTATTCGGGTATAAACCGCTTCATTTTCTTATGCATGTTTTGATGAATAAGTTACAATTCTAATTCATAGGTCATATTTATAAAATTAATAAATAATATTTACATAATACATATCAAACTTATTCATTATGTACATTTATATAATCATTGTTTAATGGGTATCTTGTAAAATAAATCACATCACTTCGGGGAGACAGCATGTCGTACGTACATATGAGCGACAATATCATTTTGATAATTCTAAAATAGAATGAAAGTGAATTTTTTATATGTTGTTACATAATAAATATAATGTTATAATAATCATATATAGTTTTTAATTCCATTATTAAATCAATCCATATAATTTGACGGTGAAAAATAGATTACACCACAACGTGGAGACGGTAAGCCGTACATACTCACACATGGTGATTATGTTTTTCATAGGATGAAAATAAGGTGTAATATGGTGGTTTCATAATTATAATAACATATCTATATATTACTTATTCTGATGTTATTACGTTATAATGAAACAACTAATGAATAGGAATTAGAAGAATAAATTAATTTTGAAAGAGGTGATAAAACAATTGCCTCTTTTTTCGGGTATCTCCTTTTCATTTACACAAAAGGTCTCCTTAAGATGAATTTATGACCAATGGGTGGCCTATTAGAGAAATTTAAGGAAGTTTATAGATTATATGATCAGAATTATGATGATTTAAGGGGCTTGAGAGGTGTGAGTAAGTGGGTAGATGTGGTGGCTTTTTATAAGAGGGAGGAAGGGCACTTTAAAAAGTCTTGAAATATTAATTTATTATTAATTTAATTTTGAATTCCAATTTTCCCAAAGTGATATATTTAGAGGACATAATGAGGATATTTCAAAATAATCTCACATAATAATTATTTGAAATGTATTTCTTTTTTAAACCCTATCTTTTCAGTTTACCCGTAATTACTCTCTTTTAATTTTAATTGAAGTAACAATATTTTAATTATTAAGAGGCAATTAAGCTTACTTATATGGGGTAAATTTCCCATTATTTGAAACATAATTAAATTTTCGACATTAAAATATCTACTTTGTAATTTTAAAATATTATTATTATTTTTAAATAATTTAATAAAATATTATTTTTATAAAATATCAAGTGTCAATTTTTACACTATTCATTTCATTGAATTTAAATAAAATTAAAACAAAGATATAACTTCTAGAAAAATATTTTAATAGTGTTATAACATGTTTTATTGACATAATATTTTTATGACATAAATTATTTCAAATAATATTTATTTTACTATTTATAATATCATTTATTGGATATTTCTTTTAATAAAATAATTATTGGATCACTATTTTTAATCATTTATGGTAATTATTAAATATATAAAAAATAAAATAAATTCACATGATGTAGATAATTTCATTATATTTCTGGATACAATTTATGTTTGAATTTTTATCAAGTGTTATCACTACATTATAATTATTATACTTATAAGGGTTAAGAGAGTGACACGTGGACACTTTCTTTTGATTTAATTTTAATTACATCCCTTTAATGAAAAAAAGCCCATTAAATTATTATATTCAGACAATTATGAGATATTTTTTAAATTCATTCATCCAATAGAAATTTGGCAGCAATTAGGGTAATTTTATAATCCTTGTCATATTTTTACCCCAATTTACTTGATTTACTATTAACTATAGTAAATAAAAATTACCATAGTTACTATTCATAATATCCAAAAAAATAAAAGTAACTTATTAACATAATTTTGACTCACTGATTCAAAATATGGAATCCAATTTTATAATTAAAAAAACAGAAGAAAATTTATTTAATTTAATATCAAGTCCCATTGTCAAAGCGAGAAAATGGGTTTTTAAAGTAAAAACCATCAAAATATTGATGTGCATTTATATCTAATTTCAATGTGAAATTAATTAAAATAAAAAAAATTTGTTTTAAATGATAAAAAAATAATCTAATTAACCTTTATAATCAAATAAATTGATAGCATTTCTGTAAAAATAAATCAGATGAAAAAGCAGTTTTAAATTAAAATGCATTATTTTTCAGTATTCATTAAAAAATGAATATTATTAGAAAAACACAAAAAAATTTAAAAAGTTAAATTTGATGTCCATTTTCCAAATAATAATGTTATTTTGTCAATAATAACTTATAAAAGTGTAAAAAACTAGATTTAAAATTTCTTTGCCATCAAAATATAGTAAAACAACATTTTTAGAAAAACACTCATTTCATTTGTAAAATTGAATTTGTTTTGATATCATATCTAGAAAACATATGAGATGAATTTTAAACATTAAATTGAATATATTACATATATATTTTCATAATAAAATCTATAAATATTGAATTTATTATTTTATAGACTCACTTATTTTCATTTAAAAAGTTTTTTAAAAGAAGCTAATACTATTTATATCCACCTTTATAATGACTAGGTTATAATATTTATTTATCAATTATACTCAGTATTGCATGAAATGGGTCCTATAAAAGAAAATGAAATTGTATGTTACACACTCGCATAATAGAGTTTTATATACTAAAAGATAATATAGTGTTGCGTATAGTGCAAGCTAAACTTTGTGTAGTGTACAACACAAGACATCAATGAAAAACAAATATGACCCATAAAATCTTAGGGTGTTTCATTCTACCCCTCTTAAAATAAATTTCAACCTAGAAATGTTTTGAGGTTATAAAAGGTTTACCACTTGAATGTTTCTTTCATATAATTCCACACTGTAGAACGAAATACTAAAACATTATTTTTAAAAATAAAATTTATAAACATAATGTTTATCCAAAGTAACTCATCCATGGGTTTCAACATAGGAGAAAATATGTGATAACTGAAAACAAGGATATGGAAGAAAAAAAATCTAACCATCAAGTTATAATGGAGAGTGATAGAGAACAACGTCAAGAGAATATTAACAATAAGAAAGCCATGAATCTGTGATGATTTAAGGGAACATCTGATTCATCAGATAAGAAGGTACTAGGATAAATTTTTTGGTATTAAAAATCTATTTCCTAATATTGAATAACATGAAAATAAATACATACCTGATTTCAATAGAATATCATTGTTGGTCGTTCCTTTAACAATTTCCATTTCATCTCTTATTTAAAGAAATTAAGTTGAATTTATCATTCCAAAAGTGTTAGAAGAGCATGCGATCCATAAATTGAATGATAGATCATTCCATCTTTCTTTATCAGAAAAAGGTTAGCACAAGTCATCAAACATTTATACGTATATATATGGTGATGTAATAATTTATTAAAAAAACATCATCTGATGATTACCTTATACATTCCAAAAATTTGGTAACCCTAAAATCTTTATAAAAGACGAAAATACATAACTATAGAAAATTTTTACAATATAGTATTAACATTTATCCCAAATATATCATAAGATATCTCTAGTTAGTCACATTACAAAAATGAGAACACCTCCATCATGTATTCACATGAGTCATAATAAAAACATGAATTATTAGATATCCTTATTGAAAACATGCATTTTTTCTTTTTCCAAAACATATTGGATATATTTATTATGTCCCAAAAAGGTGTATACTTCATCCATGATATCATAAACCTCTAGTCGAAAAATCCATAATTAGTTTTCTAGAAACAAGAATCATCCAATTTATTTATTCAAATCCAACATATTTTTATCAAAACAACATTATATTAACCTGAGGGTCATATTAAGTGTTACCTTTCCCTTAATCAAGTGTTATCCAAGTATATCACCTTACCCATAAATCACTTTTCTATGTCCTTCAAACTATTCAACATATCCTTTCTAATCCTTAATGAAAATCATACACTGAAAACACTTATATATTTCATAATCATTGAATTTTGAAACATATACCCCCCAATCGTCCAACTGTATTCCTAATACATTACTAAGGAACCATAATCTTCATATTTCCTAAAATATGAATCATGTATTAAGGTTTCTCAACCGAAATCTTCTTATGTTTAATGTAAACATAACTAGAAGAACATCACATAACTTTCACATGTCATTTACAATCACTTATTCCTTATAAGTATGACCAATACTCATACCAATGTCATGATTGTTTTCATGATATTTTTACTGAAGAAATTGAGTATCATAATTCTTATAATTTCCACATCTAAAAAATTCAATGGTTAATTATGTTTTATGTAGTTCTAGTTATTGACTAAGACCAGAATGTAAAGTGTGAGAAATAAATATCAAATATTAGAAACACTTTTTCCTCTGGAAATGGGGATGACCTCATTAATTTAAGGTTCAAACATTCCAAGAGGTTTCTAACGGGTTTGTTCTTAGAACCGAAAACATCCAATGATTCTATATCCATTTGGAACTACTTTCTAAAGGTAGATGCTCACTAGTTATGAACTGATGAGGCTTAAGAATTTGAATTGGTCAAGAGGATGGGAGGTTAGACTCATCACACCCTTTTGGAGGGAATTATTGTCTACTCCGGGACTCTCTTTATAAATTTATGTTATGTTCATGAATCCTTATTAAATCAACAAGTTTGAAAATGAGCTTTCCTTTAGATCTGACAATGAATAATTATTATAAATGAGATTTAGAGAATCTTTTATATGTATTTGAGGTTCTTCATCGATAGAGAATCATATGTATTTGTTAGAGATTATTAGTCAATCGTATCCTTCGACACATTATATAGAAATATCTTGGTCATTGTGATAACCATACTGGTTTTAACGCTACTCAGCGGGGAACTTGAAGTTTATTGTCATTCAGAATGACATAGAATATTTCATAGTTGGGATCATACCCGCAGATGGGCTACCTACATATCCTTTATTATAGAAAAGGAATCAGAACCCATATAGTTAGAGTAAAGAAGTATGAGGTTTATGCATGATTGATGGCCCAAATAAAGATTTCATAATTACTTTTACACTCTAAGATCATGTGAGTCCTGATTGGTGTGAGAAAAAAGATGTATTAGTAAAACTAGACAATTGTGCCATGAAAGATGCAATTATAAGAAATGATGTAGGGCTTATGTATGTATGATTTCCCAGATAAATGAAGATTATGATTTACTTCAGGGAAGAAACCTGGGAATAAGGCCTATAAAGGTATATGTGTTTTATAGAGATTTGGATACTTAACATAGGACTTAATTCTGAGAAGGACGCCCAAATTAGAGAGGACATATGATTGGTTTTTACTCCTGAGATGGAATCCCAAATCAGAAGTAAATTAAGGCTAGTTAAGAGAAATTATGAATGGGGATTACTATTAAATAAGAGGCCAAGGTTAAAGGGAATTATGACTGGGGATCACTCCTGAAAAGGAAGCCCAGGTTAAGGGAATTTGGATTTTGGGAACTTGGGGATTACTCCTAAGGAGGATTCCCATATTAAAATAATTATTCTAGGGGATTACTTCTGAGGAGTATGCCCAAAATTAAGGGAACCGGAAGACTGAGGCTTACTCCTGAAAAAGAGGCCCAGGTTAGGGGACTTGGGGCTTACTCCTAAGGAGGATGCCAAAATTTGGGATTTCGAGAGTGGGACATACTACTGAGAAGGAGGCCCATATTTAAGATCCTCTCATCTTTAAAGGATGATTTTGAATGAATGAAATATCTATCCTTAGTGACATAAAGATATTTAAATCACTAGGTTTTGAGAAATGTCCCACAGAATTCCGTTTAGATAAGGAAGAAAACAAAAGAACCATGCTGTAAATGGCTTTGAAGAGGGTTCTGAAAAGTAAATCTTGAAAATGAGAGGTGGATTTGAAGAAATCAAATGAATAGGCAGGAGGGGCACCAAAATAGAGAGAGGCGCACAAGTCATGCATGGCGCGCAAGTCCTGGTCGCGCAAGTATACTTGCGCGACACATGGGTACTTGCACGACGGTCAAACCTTTGGGTAATAATTGGGCGAGACTTGGCTCAAGCCCTTAGTATTATCCAAAAAGACTTCCAAAAGAGTGGCACACAAGTTCTATTGAAGGGATAAGGCGGAGCGCAAGTGTGGCCACTTCCTTTAAGGTCTGGACATTTAGGCGCGCAAGTGTTGATTAGTTTCAACACTTAGGCCTTGTTTCCCCGGTTTAGAGATTCCATTATAGGTAAGAAATTACCTTAGAAGTGTTCGGAAGACTTCTAGAAGAGACTAGGCTGCCGGGAGCTCGAATATGAGTTTTGGAAGTTTTTCGTCCCTGAAATGGGGGGACCACAAGGGGTACTTATAGGTTGCTGAAGACCCTAGGTGAGAATCAGAGAGGGCGCGCAAGTCACATACACAGACACTTTGCGGCGCAAAAGTGTAATTGCACCACCATGATGAAACTTTCATGACCCAAGTGGGAGGAAATCCTTCTTCATGCCTTTGTCGATTTTTGATGTTTCTTCAAAGGATGAATCACTTTGGACTAATGTATTTACCTTTTTCAGTTGTTATAATTTGTGATGGAAATGAGCGTCAACAAAAGTCCCCCCTCAGAGTTGGATCCGAAAGAAATGAGGATGTGACTCTGAGGTAAATAAGAAAACTAAGGAACATGCAGCACACAAGTGTTGAGCGTGCAAATGGAGGCATGAAAAGGTGATCTGTGTAGGCTTCGGCACGCAGGGGTGTGGCCTTTCCAATATATAGGCGGTCATTCCTCGCGGAAAGCATCGAATATGAACACTTCCGAGCTCTCGTCATGCAACTTTCCTTCACTGCTCAGGTTACTCAGTTTTCCACTGCTTCCTTTTGTGTCGTGCTGTTATAGAGGTATTTGGACTTGCGCGGTGATACCTGCGTGCCAAAACTTTCACGTCACACTTATACTTGTGCACCAACTTTGGGACTTGCGTGACTTAATGCCTTATCCACTTTTTCACTTTTCTTCACAAATTTTATGAAAAATCAACTTACTTAAGAGTTAATTATTCAACTTTTGTGCAAATTAAATGTATCTTAGAAGAATTGGAACTGCTGATGAATTTTCCAGAAAGCGAATTGATGATATGACGAACAATGTAGGCCATGATTATTATACTATCTACGACAACACTCTTCCAGATTTGGACAAGTACCTAAAGAAGTATCATCATGACTTCCCACATAGTATTTATATACCTTTGTAGGGATATGGTCATCTGCGAGAAGTATCCATTCCAGAGGAAAAAAAATATCTCCCAATTTCTTGGTTTCAGAATTACACCAATTTTTATTTAGTAAATATGTCAAGTGGAGGAGCATTTATAAATACTGGAACAGTGGAGAAGGCTTACATAATGTATCATAGCCCTTGTACCTCAGACCTGAAACCTCACAAGCCCGAGCTATAACCACATTGTTATCCCTCAATTTTCTTAGACTCTCAGATGGATCAATCCAAAGGCTGGAAGTAGAGTTGGGTCTTTCATCCTGGAGGAGGTGTGAAGTGAACTTGGATGTGGGCATACTGGGTGCGATAAACCTGCATAGATTTTGTCGAGGATTTAAAATGAGATACAATATATGAAGCCGTCTCAGTTGGGAAAACATATGTAAACATGAATGATGACTTTGTGCCGGAGATACTCAGCCACTGGAGTCCAGAAACCATTTCATTCTATATGAATCATGGAGAAGTAGGCATCTGTTTGTGGGAATTCCACAATATCTCAAGTGTTCCAATATTAGGTGATATGTATGATGAAGTCTTCCCCCCAAGGCAACTTGGAATGATTCAGAGAAGACTCTGGATTTAGCTCGGGAATTATTGAAAATCTTCTACAAGCTCCAGAGTTCAGAGACCTCCCTAAATCATTTTAGAAAGGATATTAATCCATAGGAGTGGATGAATATGTTTCTTACCAAGAAAGTATAAAGATCCAAAGGAGAAGGGATCAAAGGGGAAGGGGCCCAAGGAGAAGGGGCCCACTTGTACTCATCCTATCACCTTCCCCAAAACAGAGAAGAGTGGTGCTCCTGAGACATTCTGGCCAACTCTAAAAGCCGGATAATTTGAGAAGTGGGGATACGATGTGAATCAGAGAATCCCAAAAAAGACTCGTCTGGCGGGCTTCTTGGACTTGTGGCTCAGTGTTTATCTTTTTCTAGTTAGGGATTTGAAGGGAGGCGTTAGGCCATGGACTTTCGTTGTTGGAGCCATGTTGGATGAGGGGAAAATGGTTGGGTTGGCTACCCCCATTTTAGAAAAGATTCACATGAGATTACTCTATTTATTCATGTGTAAGTCTCCTTTGAGAATAGTGGGACCATTCCAAGTTTTGTGGGGATGGATCACCACTCACTTCAGAACATTTAATGTATAGAACAATGTACAGATCATTGGAATTTCTTTCAGTCCATCAGTGTAGGAATTCTCTAGAATTTCTCTGCTAGCTCTCAATTCCTATGACATGAAGGTGAGGCTGAGAATGTATAAGGAATTAAATTTCATTCCTTATGGAAACCCACCAACCGAGTGGTTTGTTGATGATGGAAGAGCCAACCTGGAATTGAGGGCATACATTCTGGCCTGTAGAGATGGTGTACATGCTACCAGGATTGACAAAGAGATTATATACGAGGCTTATGCTCCATACAAATTTGAACTTCAATTAAAGTGTTTGTAGCAGACTGTTGTATCTCCCCCTATGCATGTCAGGTCAGCGCAACATCCAATGGTTGCCCGACAACTATGGTTGCTGACATCTAGGGAGAAGACTGGGGTAGTGTTTGATCTACCAGTTGATAAAGTGGCGAGTAACTTAACTACATGGTATGCCGAGAACTGGATAGAATCATACCCTAGAAGGGTGTTGAATCTCCCGGTTTATGAGGTGGGGAAAAGGAAAAGAACCATAGAGAAAGAAACCCTTCATCTGGAAGGTGATTCTTCTACACCACCCGGAGCTGATTCGCCGGGTTCTTCACCTAGGGCTGACTCGCCGGATTCACAGGATGGGGATGCTGAGGCACAACATGTGGAAAAGCGGCCTCATGATAGATATAATCCCCCTGTTAGAATCTAGAGATAAACTCCATCAACTCCTAGTGAGTTACTTCATTAGGGAAATTTAATAACCATTACTTTATAGAGAAACAAGTCTTATTTTCTTATCCTTTATCAGTAGTTGCAGGAGATGGGAAGAAGCTGAAGTCTAAAATTGTAGGACCCTCCTCACAGCCTTCTGGTACACATGTTGAATATCTATAACTAGAGGCTTTCCAGACATGGCGATGTTTATATTGCGGTGCTGAAACTGCCTGGCTAGATCTGTGCGAGGGGCTACAAATCCCTGGAATAGGAAATCTTCAGGCTTCTATAGATATCTGTTACAAGGATAACCCCGATGAAGTGCGGGATTACATCAGAGCGCTAGATATGCTCATATATTCCATCGATGATTCCATTCCAGTCACCAAGTGGGTGATGGAAATGATAAATCATGGTGCCACTGAGGGTGGTTCCGAAGATGAGGAGTGGCACGATTACCTGGCTCCTGAAGATGTAAGTCTCTTTCCTTATTTGCTTTGCAACTTGATTTCATTCAATGATTTGATACCTAAGGTAATTATTTTATTTTTCTTGTAGCTTGAAAATAAAGGAACTGATGAGGTTCCTTCACCAAATTACAGCCCTGGTGGTACTGCCATTGGGGATAATGAATCTCCTCGTGAGTCGGGTGAGATATATCCAGGCCAGCAAGCCATGGATGAGGATTTGGACATGGATTTCCATTCTCCAATTCATGTACCTATAGATGATGATACCCTCACTCCCAAAAGGCCAAAGAAGCAAAATAATTGAAGGAGGAAGTCCACAGCTAAACGCTTCATCAGTAGTGGTAATTCCTTCAGATAATCAGGGATTAAACCATGAAAAGATTACTCATACCTTTTGGGATTGCAGGGGATTCTTCAATTTCACCTCTGAGAGAGGGAACTAACCCTCCTTCAAGGACCACAGAGGGTACTGGTAAACAATCACAAGTTCAGGCTGACTTGGCTGCTTATGGAGAAGAGCCAACGTGTGTTCCCAATATCCCTCCTATTGCTGTTACATGGAGAGAAGTGTCTGCTTCTGGTAAGTTAACAATGCTTCATAAAATGTTGAATGAAACATCAACTAACTTCTATTATGTGATAATGTAGGTTCAACCCCTGTACTAGAGATTTTGCCGGCCATTGCAACTGATACTGCTGTTTTACATGAAGAAGTTGTCTAGGGTCATAGGCCGCAGAATGAAGGTCGCCAATAAGACATATCAAATAGTCCCACTGGTGAGATTAACCAGGATTCTGAGATTACATTGGATGAAATGATGGAACTTGGCACATATTTTGAATATTTTTTATATCATGTTAAATTACCATGTAATTTAGAATATTATAGACGTGAGTGTTATCCTTAGTCCTATTAAAAAATAACTTCTTATTGTATCTCTGATCATGATCGGTTGAAATGTGAAGTTCTATCTGAGAAAGCTGCAGAACTGCCAATTCCTGAAGGGGGTACAGAAAACCCTACTATTACAGAGACATTAGCTCAGGTGGAGCTTAACCTGGAAGAGCTTCATGAGACTCGTCTTGAAAATCCTGTTGAAGCTAGGAAAGAGGGGGAGGAGCCTTCCCAAGTTACCGATCTACCATTGGGTAAGAGATAATATTTTTTGCAACAGTACTTAATTTAAAATACAACCAATCAAATTTTGTTATCCTTTGAAACTAACCAAAGATTTCAATTGATTATGCAGGGCCATCAATTTCAGTGGCTAGATCTAGAGGTGAAGCCTCAACTTCCGCCCCAACGGGAATAGAATGTTAAGAAACATGGGTCAGGGGGGAAGGAGCAGAACATGGCACTTCCCTAAGTGCATTAATCTTGGATTATATGCCCCCCTATGATAGTGATGCTGAATCAGACCTGGAGATACAAAAGGCGATCCAATTTTCATGATGCAAGGCATGGAAGAACATTTGGAAGATCATATCTGAAGTGCCTTTAGAAGAGTTGTCATCAAAGATTCCCCGACTATCATCCCTGTTCTTCATGTTGGGACTTGGCGGTTTTGGATATCAAAAGATCCATGCCATGGTAAAACAAGTAAACTTAAGAAGGGAGAAGGAGTAGAAGTACCACCAAGATTTGACCAGAGTAAGGCTTTCAGCCAATATCGGCGAATTTGAGGCAGTGATATCCGGAGATGAGGATGATCATGCTGCCAAGAGGAAGGAGCTGAAGCATAAGATCAAGGAGAAAGTTGTCCAGCAGATGCACCTTCAACAACAATTAGATGCTGTTACTGGGGAACTTGAAGAGCCTAATAATTCATTGGTATGAGTTCAAAAAAATTGTATGAAAGCCATTGCAGATTCCAAGAAATCACTCCATCAAGCTGAAAAAAGTGAAGCTGGTCGAGTGCATGAGCTTCAAGTGACTGTTGATGAAGCTCGAGATTCTGTAAATCAAATGAAAGTTTATGTTGATAGCCTTTTTTAATTATTAGAAAAGGGAAGAGACTTCAGTCTGTGGACGTCCCTCTAACTTTTGTGCATCAATGAAAGATAATTTCATCTTCAATAATTTGTGGATGCCTTCTTTTTCTACCTGCTTTAAATTTTTACCTAAGCCAATGGGCCTAGTAAGCATAGTTTGATTTTTTCTAGGATTATTATAAATAACCCTACAAACATTGAATCTTTTAATTGTTCAATATTACCTAAATCATACGAAATGTATGCTTAGTGAGCTGAGACTTGATTTTTGTTCAGATTTACCTTGTCTTTTTTGTGGGTAGTTTAAAGTCATGCACATCGGACATAAAAAGACTAATGTTTATGGTCGAAATAGCTTTGACCAAATAGATTAACATTGAATCAATTCCTTTATAATTTATCTGAAAACATATTACCATGTTCAAGTATGAGGGAAAATATGTAAACGATGACTTAAGAAATTTTGAATCTGATGAATGATATGAAAAATGGATAAAAGGGATTTGAAGAAGTAGTTCCAAATAATGGATTTACCACTATTTAACAAACCCGTTAGGGGGTTGAATTATGCAGGGCCACCTTAGGACATTGGCTGCATTGTCAAATAATAGCATCTTTTGGCTGACAGGTCTGTTATGTAGACTACTTATGCAAGGCCGCCTAAGGGCACATGCTACATAGTCAGGAAAAACAACTCTCACAATTTTACTTTTATACTGCTAAAAATTCATTGGATGTTTATGGGGATTCATATTTTCCAAATCATAGAGTTTTATGTATGGAGATAGGTACTTGAATATGGAGAAGATATTTCCAAACAAGATTGTCTAAGAACCGGATGAATGTCACTCCTACAAACGTCTGACCCAAAATTAGGGAAGGGAAATATAAACCATATACTTGAATAATTTCAGATCATGAAAAAGAGTATGGGAAAAATATGTTAGGATGGCTATTTTTTTGAGGATCTCTACATATTGTCATTAAGAAAACTAAGGACAAAAGAGGGTTTACTCCCAAAAATGAAGTTACCATTATTTGACCAACCCGTTAGGGGGTTGAATTATGTAGGGACACCTAAGGGTATTGGCTGCATAGTCAAATAATAGTATCTTTTGGCTGACATGTTTGTTATGTTGACTACTTATGCAAGGCCGCCTAAGGGCATATGCTGCATAGTCAGGAAAAATAAATCTCAAGTATCAAATATTTAGTGAACAAAATTCAGGAAAATGGTTATGGAGATCTGGAAGTATTTAAGGTTAGGAGTATGACACATAAAAATGGGAATTTGTTCAATGTATGTAGAGATACACAGACCAATGCTAACCATAATCATGTTGTGGCTGGGTCCTAAATTGAAATGTTGGACTTTACTACATATCCCTTAAAGATAGAAATCAAGCCATACGTAGTTCTTAAAATAAAGTTTAACGCCACATGGGACTAGAGTATAATAAATCATAGTTTAGGGCCATAGAGATCAGACCATAATAATGAATACATTGTGTGTGTTCTCACAGGGACTTTTCAACCAGGGGACTGAAAGTGGAATTTGGGGTTAGGCCCAAAGACGTGGGGTTGGATTTGATGGATGCTTGAATGTTCCCACGTATCCCATAAGGATGGGAATCAAGCCGCATGTAGTTCTTGAAATACCCTCTGTACAAATTTGGTTTGTAGATATAAAGGGAGAAAAGGGGACTTTAGTGCAATGATGTTTTGAACCAAGATAAAAGGATTAGGCATTCCCATGTATTCACATAGTCTTTGGAATATAACATGATTGGAGATCAATGTAAATAATGATTCCCTCTCAGTTTAGGGTGTCAAAGAATGTAGTAGTTTATTGTCGTACAAGACAAAAGTGCGAATAGTTTAAAGTCATATGCATGGACCGTGGTGAACCAATGTACAAATATTGGTTCTAGAGGTTGCTTCATGGATCAATATCATATGAGACGGAGGTGAACTGATGTAAAGAGATTGGTTTTGGGATTGAACCTCAGAAGGTTGCCTACGTACCCAGCCAAGAAGGCAAGGATCAAAGTCCACGTAGTTCAATTGAAGAATAAATTAGTAATCAAGTTTTTTTTGAGAAAAACAACCTAAAAAATGGTGTTGGGACTTACACAGGGTTAGCGGCCCAGAGAGAGTGTTATGGTTGAAGTTTACTCTAAGATCACGTGAGTCATACTCGGTGTGAGAAACAAGAGGTAGAAACAACCTTAAATATGCACAGTTTAATGTTATGTGGGACATATGACGAGATTATGCGGTTTAAAGTCTTACAGTGAGGACTATTGGTGCTGCACAATTTAGTGTCATGTAGTAAAGACAAAATATAGTTTAACGTCATGTAGGACGTATTAAGGGACTTTGTTCAGTTTTAATTCATGTAGGATGAATGAGCAGTACAATTTAATGTCATGTAGGACAAATATAAGGACACAGTTTAACGTCATGTTGGACGTGAACATAGTTTTGCGTCATGTTGGACAATAAGGGTGTTGTATAGTTTAGAATCCTGTAGCTAATATGATGGGGACAATACAGTTTTAACATCATGTTGGATGAAAGGGGGACTGTGCAGTTTAATTTCATGCAGTAAAGACAAAAGAGGACACAGTTTAACGTCATGTTGGACGTCTTAGGGACTTTTTCACAGTTTAGCGTCATATTCGACATAAGTGAAAATAGTTTAAGGTCATATGCATGGACCAGAAATAATGCAGTTTAACGTCTTGCTGGACGAAAAGGTATTTGCGTTACACAAAATAATTCTTCAGAAATATAGCATTGGTTAGAGTAGTGATTATTTCTCCATCCATTGAGATTAAAGAATAAGCTCCATTGGAGTAGACCTTATGTATTGAATAAGGTCCTTCCCATTTTGGTTCCAGCTTGGGAGGTTTCTTTCTTGGTATCATTGGAGTTCTAAGAACCAATACCAATTCTCCTTGAACAAATGAATGAAGATGCAATTTTTTGTTGAAAGCTCGTGCTATTCATTTCTGATAGACTTCCAAGTGGTGTATGGTGCACAATCGTTTCTCATCTAAACGTTCCAATTCATCCAATCTCTTTTGAGATTGTTCATCTATAGATGACTGATCAAAAATGGCTACTCTGAGCGAGGGTAATTGAACCTCAATGAGTAAGACTACTTCTGTTCCATGTACCAATGAATATGCAGTTGACTGCGTTGCAGTGCGGGTGGTGGCCCGATAAGCCCATAAATCATGAAAGAGTTTATCAGGCCATAATTTCTTATCTTTATCCACCATATTTTGCAGTATGTTTGAAAGAGTCTTGTTGAATGATTCTATCTGGCCATTGGCTGCTGCATGATACCGACATGAATGATTGGATTTGATGTTGTATTCTTGATTCAACATCCACACCATGGATGAATAGATGTTGGTGCCATTTTCCGTCAATATGGTATGAGGGACACCAAATCTGGTAATGATGTTAGACTTTATGAAGCTAAAAATGCTTATAGAACTGACTTATTTTAGGGGTATTGCCTATTCCCATTTGTAAAAGAAGTCATTAGCAGTAAGAATATACTTAATCTACCTGGCTGTAGCCAAAGGATAAGGTCCCACTACATCCATTCCCCATGTGGAAAATGGCCACGAGTATTTAGCTGTATGAAGCAACTATGGGGGATGATGAATTAAGTTGGTATGTACTTGGAAAGAATGACACTTCTTTGTGAAATCAACACAATCTTGTATCAGTGAAGGCCAAAAGTATCCAAGAATTCGAATTTGATCAGATAGTCTGTGTCCAGACTGATGGGCACCACAGATTCCTGCATGCACTTCTTTCATGACAACCATTGTCTCTTCACCATCAATGCATCTGAATATAACTCCATCAAAACCTATTTTGTAGAGAATTTTATCTAGGTGATCTGGGATATCATAAAGAGTGAAATTGACCACACGTCTCTAGATTTGTTCTTTCCCAGCTCTATCAGGTGGAAATGTTCCATTTTGAAGGTATTCCCTGATAGGTGTCATCCATCCTGTAGTATGACCCTACGGTTCAGGAATAGGACTAATTTCATTGATTTCCTCTATTCTAATTTGAACATAAGGTGAAATTGTATGACAGTGGGAAATATTTATGCTTGTCTTGTCTCGATTTGGATCTACCAGAGCTGTGGCTATATTAGCCAGTGCATCAGCTTGGGCATTTTTTGATCTCAGGACATAAGAAAATGTCGGTTCCGAAGGAAATTCCACCATTAACTCTATGACATAATCATACAAAGGGATTAGTACTTATTTTCTGATTACATAATCCCCATTGACTTGTTTGATTACCAGGTCTTAATCACCTTTCACCTTTAAGTGATTCACTTGTGCTTGAAGCACCAACTCCAATCTTGTGATAAGAGCTTGGTATTCTGCTTCATTATTTGTACCGCCTCCCAAAAATGAGAAGGAATAAGGTATAACTTCCTTTTCTGGGGAAATGAGTAAAATTCCTAACCCAAATTTGTTGAATATAGTATCATCCATTTTATTCCCTGTTGGACTTTTAGAAGCACCATCAAAGTACATTTCCCATATTTGAAGACAATATTGAATAGAAAAGACATCCTCATCACAAAGTTCAGTATCTAAAGATGTATCTTCTACTGAGGTATGTTTAGTAAGGAAATCAGCTAGAGCGTGGCCCTTTATTGCCTTTTGAGACACATACTGAATATCAATTGCAGAAAAATAACTTCCCACCTTGCCAGACATCCTGTAAGCATAGGACGACTAAGGAAGAATTTGAGTGGGTTATTGCGAGATACCAATTGAACTTCATGATGTTACAGGTAGTGTCTCAACATCTGAACTGCATTGATTAATGCTAGGAAGCACTTCTCAATATTTGAATATCGAGTTTCTGCTTCAAGCATAGTCTGACTGAGATAGTAGAGGTTGTTTTCATTCCTAGCATCATTCTTTTGAGCAAGAAAGGATCCCAATGATCGCTCTAAAGTTGTCACATAAATAATCAGTGGTCTTCCTTCAATAGGTGGAATTAACACTAGTGGACTCAAGAGATATTTCTTGAGAATATTGAATAATTATTGACATTCTTCAGTCCAGTGGTAAGTGACTCCCTTCTTCATCAATTTGGTGAAGGGTAAACTTTTTCCTGCAAAATTGGCGATGAAATGCCGAATATAGGCTAAGTGTCCTTGAAGTCCTATCAATTCATTCAAATTCTGAGGAGGTGACATACCACGGATTGAATTTGTCTTCTTAGGATCAACTTCTCTACCACGATGGCATACAACAAAGCCAAGAAATTTTCTTGAGGTTACCCCAAAAGCATATTTTAAGGTGTTCATCTTCAAATTATGTTGCTGAAGTTTGTGGAATATGACTTCCAAATCAGCCAAGTGATTAGAAATTTTCTTGGATTTAAACACCAAATAGTCCACATAACATTCAAAAAACTTCCCTAAAAAGGGTTTGAAGATACGATGCATGGCACACTGATATGTTGCACTTGCATTCTTTAGGCCAAAGGGAATTACCCGATAGCAAAACACACCCTGAGGGGCTCTGAAGGCTGTAGATTCTACTTCTTCTAGAGCCATTCAGATTTTATTATATCTTGAATATAAATCCATGAAGGAAAGTACTTCATTGCCAGTTGTTTCATCAATTAATAGTTCTGTTATCGGAACTGGAAAATCATCCTTAGAACAATGCCGATTAAGATCTCTAAAATCAATGCAAACTCTAATTTGTCCTTTATTATTTTTTATAGTGACAATATTAGCCAACCACTTGAGATATTGAACTTCTTTGACGTATTTATCTTTGATAAGATTTTCCTTCTCAGTTTCAATTTTGGAAGCATAGGTTGGGTGTGTTCTTCTTGCAGCTTGCTTAAATCCTTGATGTTCTTCTGGAAAACCCAAATGATGAGTAGCAACATCCGGATCAAGACCTGGAATATCTGTATAGTTTCAAGCAAATATATCTCGACTTTGCTTTAAAAATGAAATATAAACCTCTTTCTCTTCAAGAGTCATGGCCGCACTAATTAAAGTGGGGTGTGTATCTTATTTTGTACCCAGATTTATTTCTATGAGTTCATCTACGATGGTAGAGATACCCTCTCCAAATGATGGAGGAGCATCCCTGAGATCTTCCTATTCTTCTTCAACATGTGTTATTTCTTCTATTTATACTTTCATAGTATATGGTGAAGTATAATTTCCATGATCAGAAGAGATATTAAAATTTGAACATCTTGAAGAAGAAGCTTCCATTTCCGACCCGATTGATGATGAAGGGTCTTCCTTGGGTAATAAAGAGGAGATGATGGATTGGGAATCAACATCATCATTCACCTCTGAAATTTCTATAGATTCTACTAGCCTGGTTAGCTATGTATAGACTTTCTGGATTTCAGCAGATGAAATGAAGATATCCCCATTTGAGCTTTCATCATTGCTTGGTGAATCACCAATTTCTCCCATGCTGTCTAGATTAATTTCCGTAATTGACATCATGGAGGTTTCCACAATAGTATTTTGATTTGGGTCTATCATGTCAATTGGAATAATAGGAAACAGATAATATGCACTCACATGTGTAAATGGATTTACTGGAATATTTTCCAAACCAAATGGAGCATTAACCTTGGTAACCTCCCTTGCTGTGGATTTCTCCTTACCGTTCATGTGATAGAATTCCGCCTCAATGTATTGAGATTCACATGTTTTTAATGGGGCTTTATCACCATACTATGTCCCAATTTGACCATCGAAACAATATTTGAGACATTGATGGTATGAGGAAGGGATAGTCGCATGTTGATGTAGCTAGGGTCTTATAAGGAAGATGTTGAAGGCTGTATCATGATCAACAACCATGAAATCTGAATTGGATCCAAGATCTCCAAACTGAGTTCTGAGTGTAATCTCGCCCATTGGTTCTTGTTCATTTTTATCATATCCTTGCAACATCAGAGTAGAAGGAGATAAATCAGATTCTATGAGGCCCAATCGATGAAGTGTACAAATGGGGATGAGGTTGACTCCTGAACCATTATCAATGAAATCTCTTCGGATGTCTACACCGTTGACCTTGTCAGATAAGTATAAAGGTGTGATAACTCCATTCATGAAATCATCTTCGTCTTCATTTGTGAAAGATATCACTGCATGGAATTCAGCAGGATTATTCCTATATGGTAGACTTCAGCTGCAACAATTTCAGTTTCAAATTCCCGAGGACTTGACAAAGCCTCAATAAGTGCCTCCCTAAGATCCTTTAATAAATTTAAGGAATCCAAAATTGCTAACTTGGCCGGTACTTGGGCCAAGTGTTTCAATACATCATACTTTTGATCCAAAGGTCTGTGTTTCCCAATAGGAACATGTTGTTTCGTAAGTACCTTAGAAGTTGATTCTTTGGAAGTAGATGCATCTTGTATCAGGGTATGAGTTGGAAATACTCATGGATTAGAAATATTAGACCGAATATGTCTATTTTATTACTGAGAGGAATAAGGTGGAATCTCTAACCGATCCTCCAGAATAACTATTCCAGGACTGTGTCTGCTATTGGTGGAAGAATTTTCTTGTTCTTGTTGAGCATGTTGAAGGGATTTGCTACGAGTTTCTGTTGCATACATAGTTCTACCAGGGGTAGAATTGGAATAATGGTTTTGGGATATCCACATATTCCTCTATATCTTAGTCCTTTGGAACTCCCTCTAATTCCTCTGTTTGATATAGGGAATTCAGGCTCATCAAAATCGAAACCGCGACTGGCATAAGGATCTATTAAATGAATCATATTAACAGAACCAAAGATCAACTCTTCATCCGATGAAGACTCTGCCTGATTATCCAATTTAGGTTGTGCCGTTTTGTGGGTCGGTGCCCGTTGCTTCGAATTAGATGGCATAAAATCTTCCAAAGTCAAAGACAACTTGGGATTTGACACGATCTCATCATCTTCTTCTTATTTCTCTTCTTTTGTTGAATTAGGTTTTTTCTTTGAGGATTTTCCCTCTGATGAAGGGGGCTTTGCTGTGGCATTCATATCAAAAGACACAATTGGTTTCTTTAGTTGCATTCATAGAATTTCATGAGTTCGATTGATTGTTTTTATGACCATCCAATCATCATATTTCTGAACAATTTTGTTTTTGACTTCTTGCCACTCGCCTTATTCCTCTGGATTTGTAGTAGTATCACATGCTACTTGAGCTGAATAACCTTTCAATTTGACTTGTCTGGAGTCCTCCATATTTTCAAGAGGTCTTTGAAGACAAAACACTCTTGAATGGGATGCCCCAACATCTGATGAAATGGGAAATAATTGATACAGTCTTCATATCCTTCCCTGTTCAGCCTTTTGGGCCTTGGAAATTGAACCAAATTATTTTCTAGAGCCGAAATGAAGTAACCAGGAACTTGTTCATTTCAGAAAGAGTAAAATTTTCTCTTCAGATCCTCAAATTGTTTCCCTCATTGATCTCTTTGATCGTCATGATGAAACGACCTCTGTTGTTGATGCTCAAGAGGTGGAAGCCTTTGGGAAGATGAAGGTTTTGAGGTGAAAGCAGGTACACGTGCTTGTTTAAGCGTAACTGTAGCAGTCTCTCCTTTACCCATTCTCCTTCCGAGAGCTAATGGAATTACATGAGTTTTATCCTTAGTCTTCGTAAGAGAGTCTTTAATCTACTGAGCGATCGAAGTAAGGTCTCAAAACCCTTATTTGTATTTCACAGGGATCAATGGTGTGCGCAACTCATTACGCAAATTTTCTACACATATTGACAACTATTCTTCTTGAGTGAGTACTAAGCTCATGGAATATGTTAATCCCTTCCAGTGAGTAATGAAATCTGAAACCCATTCATTCTCCCTTTGATTAAAGTTTTAAAGATCAATAACTGTTTTCTTTGGCAGTGTTGATCTGAATTGAAGAAGGAATCATTGACGGAGATCCACCCTTCTGGTAATTGACCGGTATTGCAAGATTGTATACCAAACAAAAACAAGTCCTTGTAATTACAGTACAAAACACCTGAGCTCAACTTCTTCTTTTTTCTGAGGGGTTCCCATCATAGGATCGCAACGAGAAACAAAATGGGTTAATTGTTTCTCTGGGTCTCCCGAACCATTAAATATTCGGAATGTGGTACTTTCAAAATTTGATGGTGGAGGAATTGCATCAACCCATTCAGGGTCAGCTCTCTTTTCTAGTTGAATTTGAGATCGTTTTCCCTCCATAGCTTCCAACCGATCTGTTAATGACTCAATAGTAGTTATTAACTTTTGAGAAACATCCAGTTAAGCTTGGACATGAGCAGCTGCAATATCTAAAGCTTGGACAGATGTAGTGGCTAGTACTGCAACTGATGATAACACGACCAGTTTTTGTTGCACCTGACCCATATGATTAGAACTGTGAGGGTGTACTATTAAAGGAGGATATTCATGATCCATCTCAGTAGCCGCAAAAAATTCCCTTGGATGACTGACTTCATCACACTTAGGAGGAAGACTACCTTGAAGTAGTTATGCATTCAACCTCCTTAATTCCTTCATTTCTTCTTCTTGTTGTGCGAATATTTTCTCCAATGAGAGTGATTGTCCTTCTAAAGAGGAAGGGTATGTAACCTAATTCTTTCCTTTCCCCTTATTGGGCACCTTTCGGAGAGGGGGAAGTGGGTTACTTGAAGGATTACATAGATTCTGGGTAATCCTTTGATTTCGTGTACGCACACCTTCTTCATTTGTGTCGGTGCGTACAACCTCTTGAGCAGAAGCTTCCTCATCTGATCCCTCTGATTGACCCTCATCTGGGGGATCAACAATAATGGAATTGATGAAATTGATTGATGCATAATGCATTGCATCCATTTTATCAGCATTTTTGCGATATTGTCTTCTTCCATGTCCTTGACAAGACATTGTCTTTTGTTGATTTGATCCCTCATGAACTTCATAACGAACCGTAATGTGGAGGGAATCTCCTAATAATTCATCTCTTCTTTCATCTTGTGGATTCTCCCCTAATCGAGAGAAGACTAACTTTATATGAGGGAGAGATTGAGGATTTGAAAAAGTCCCTAGCCCTGTGGATTGGGGTTGTTCCTGCTATTTCTGCTCAACTCCTCAAATCCTATTTGTTGATTCTGAGGTTTGGGTTAAAAGAGTCCCCAATCTAGAAAGCTGGGGTGGTTCTTGAGCTGCTACATATGAGACATTCTTGAAATCTCTCCCAATCTTGTGGACTTTAGTCTGGAAATTGGCTGGATGCATCAACTTACATCCACTCTTATCACCTGGCTCAAAATACCACTGGATGATTCCTGACACTTCTTTCACTTGATGATGTGCACACTCCAAATGAGAAGCCTGTTCAATATTATTGTTTGCCTGATGCAGTAGTAATTAAACATATTGTTCTCTCTATGCTTAATTTTGAGAGGAACTAGTTGAGGCTTGTTCTTGATCGATCATTTGATTACAAACAAAGCCAATTGGTTATGGCTGAGCATGGGCAATAACATTACATGATACCATTTTTAGTGGGCTTTGCTAACTAGAGAGTACAGTGAAATGTAGTGATCCATGTAAACCACATCCCATGATATGAATACCAGATGTTTCATTGGAAATTTACTAGCGCAATATTCTTAGTGCACCAAGGCATGAAGGCTGAAGGGCTCTCTGCTGCTTTTCAGCCTTCATATATCGAGAAACTGAGAGAGATTCCAAGTCAATTTGGCATTGTAACCCTTCTATTATCATGAAATGATTTTCATATTCATTATAAGTTAATATTTTCCTTTTCAACTAAAAAAGATTTTTCCATATGTTGAGACGAATATCATGAATTCCATCTTCCATCAACATCATTGGAATGTCATACTGAGAGTCAGCCAAAGGCCAAATCATAATTGGAACGTCACCTTTTGCTAGTTGTTTTCTCATATTTAGTACTTCCTCTTTATCATTCAATGAATATTTTTCTACCTGATTAGACCAAAGTTAGTGCTTCCTTGTTGCTTCATCAGATTCAACAAGATCGATAGAGAATTCACTAATCAAACTAGAAGATGAACGACCCATAGTTGGTTCGGAGAATGACCTACACCCCAGGCTATCTTCAGATTGAGAAAGTATTTCACCTGCTAGTGGTAAAGCATTAGACCTGACTGACTTCACACTTTAAAGTGCCTCAAGATAAGAGGGATTTCTCATCACTACATTGTCTATTGGAGCATTTTACAGGAAATGTGAATTACTACTGTGGAGAGGAATTTCGCAGCTAAATTTGTCATCATGGGGAGGACCACCATGGTGGGTTACAACAAAAGATGAAACATTTTACTCCTTGATCTTCTGGCCACACAGAGGGTTCTTATGGCTCTCATATGAAGATTAAACTTCGAGATCAACCGAATTGTCATGAAGCAATCCTTCATGAGGATGTTTCTGATGAAGACCTTCGGAATTAATGTTCCCACTATTGGGAATTGAAAGAGTAGAATCTTGAGTTGCAACAGATAATTTTCTAAGTGCATCAATAAATCCAGCATCGAGAAATGCCTTGTTACAGATTGGCCCTTGATTTCTTGACTGTTCTGGATAGGTCTTTTTCTTAGATGCCTTCTAACTCACTTTGGGAACCACTTTTTGAAGAAAGTGGTTATTATGGGAAGGTGTATGTGCCTACTTAGGAGAAATGATCAGGTTAGGATGATTATCTCCACTTAAATCAGGTGTATGTTCCTGACTTGGTTGTCCGTATGATATGGGGGAGTACGCCCCACAACCCTCTTGGACCTGAACAGAGGTGCGTGTCTATTCCAAAGTGAATTGTTGATGCATCACTCCACTAGTAGGGATAGATTTTCATTTCTTTCCCTCTGATGCTGCTGAAGCTGTTATAATATCCTGGCAGGCATCCAGAATATGAGCATGGATTTTCTTCTTCTCTTTCACCATTGACAGAATATGCTTGGTGACTTCAGCTGCCAGAATGGGAATATAAATCCATTCTATGCTTGGAGTAGGTGTTTGTTCCTACTCCTGTCCTCCTTTTCTTATCAGTGAATTCTTATAGTACTCAAGTGTTGGGGTAGAGTGTTGAGTCTGCCTCCTGTTTTTCACCAGAGCTTTTCGAATAACTTCTCTGTATGCTACCAAAAGATATTGTTTGTAGGGTGGATCAATACTAGCAGGTGTATGTGCCTACTGATTGCACTCCACTGAACATGGTCGACAAACTTCCTTCAATACTGACAGACGAGGCTGCTGGCAGGACTGGTGAGTGTAAGTAAGTGTTTGTGCCTCTTTACTAGTTGTCAACACATTGGGTTGGCAGGCTTCATTGTATATAGTCAGACGAGCCTACTGACTAGATGATGACTTATAAACAAATGAATGTTCCTATCTATAGTACTCCGCCATTATTTCCTGGTGGGATTGGTGTGTTACTAGCAGACGAGTCTGCTGGACAGTGGAGTTAAAACAGACGGGTGTTTGTGCCCACTCGTTGCTTTCCACCAAGTTAGGTTGGTGGAATTCTCTGGAAATGGCAGAGATAATAACCTTCTCACTATTGACCATATTTTTCCTCTGGCGGTTCATCTTGCATGCTCAGGTCTGAGGGACCTGATCCGAACCCCTGAAGGCGATACCCTCATCATGTTGAGGGTGCACTTCCGCACGAGTCTGGCGGCGATTATTGATGGGAGCCCCCCGGGAAGGACTCCTATCTCTTTGAATTAAGGTCCTGAGGGACCTTATCACTCACCTCCCCAGAATATAGGAGGGACTTGTGATTGTGTTCCAGGGATAATGACCTGAAATGGTTGGAAACAGTGGTTGGAACCACCTGCTTCTTGATCACTGATCGTCGTTGTCCAGACGACCAGGGTGAATTATTGATTTGTAGGGCATTTCGAGCAGCCTCTAGAGTTGGAATAGTACCATTTTGACGGTATTCCTTAACCAGTGCATTTGATACCCAGCGTTGAGGACGCTGAGTAGGTTATGTCTTCCTCAGAGCGGACGATGATCCAACAGGAGTAGCAGCAGAGGCATTCACAGCCGAGGTATTCACATGCGTGAACTTAAGAGAATCCATTTCTGTAACACAAAAGATCTTGGAAAAGAGTGCCTGTTTGATATAAAAAACATAATCAAGAAAAGTTCGACCGCTAAATCTTTTTGATGAGAACATATGTTATTGATTGTTCTGTTGGCCCTCTCATTGATTTTAAATAGGGGCCTAAGAAAATAAGTAAAACATCATTTTAACTTGGTTAAGGATTCACGTCAGGTTCACCATTTTTTATTTCCTCTAAAAATGAGGATGAAATCATTGATTTAAGGTTCAAACATTCCAAGAGATTTCTAATAGGTTTTTTCATAGAACCAGAAACATCCAGTGATTCTATATCTATTTGGACCAACTTTCCTTTGGTAGGTTCTCACTAGTTATGAACTGATGAGGCTTAAGAATTTTCATTGGTCGAGAGGATGGGAGGTCGGACTCATCACACCCTTTTGGGGGGAATTATTTTCTACTCTGGGACACTTTTTATAGATTTAAGTTAGGTTCGTGAATCCTTATTAAATTACCAAGTATAAAAATAAGATTTCCTTTAGATCTGACAATCAATAATTAGTATGAATGATAATTTAGAGAATCTTTTATATGTATTTGAGGTTCTTCATCGATAGAGAATCATCTGTATTTTTTAGAGATTCTTAGTCAATGGTATGCTTCAACACATTATATAGAAGTATCTTGGTCATTATGGTAACCATACTAGTTTTAAATCCACTCAGTGGGGCACTTGAAGTTTATTTTCTTTCATAAGGACATAGATTATTTCAGAGTTGGGATCATACCTGCAGATGTGCTACCTATGTATCCTTTGTTTTAGAAAAGGAATAAAAACCCACGTAGTTCGAGTAAAGAAGTATGAGGTTTATGAATGATTGATGGCTCAAAGAAAGATGTCATAATTACTTTAACACTCTAAGCTCATGTGAGTCATGCTCAGTGTGAGAAAAAAGAGGTATTGGTAAAACTAGAAAATTGTGCTATGAAATATGCAATTATAAGAAATGATGTGGGGCTTATGTATGTATGACTGTCCAGATAGATAAAGATTAAGATTTACTTCAGGGAAGAAACCCAGGAACAAGGTCCATAAAGGCATATGTGATTTATAGAGATTTGGATACTTAACTTAGGACATAATCCTAAGAAGGCTGCCCAAATTAGAGAGGACTTATGATTGGATTTTACTCCTAAGAAAGAATCCCAAATCTTAAGTAAATTAAGAATGGTTAAGAGAAATTATGAATGGGGCTTACTCTTAAAGAAGAGGCCCAGGTTAAAGGGAATTATGACTGGGGCTTACTTCTGAAAAGGAAGCCCAGGTTAAAGGAATTTGGATTTTGGGAACTTGGGGATTAATCATAAGGAGGATTCCCATACTAAAAGAATTTTGGTTGGGGATTAATTTGGTGGAGGATGCCCAAAATTAAGGGAACTTGAAGACTGGGGCTTACTCCTGAAAAGGAGGCCTAGGTTAGGGGACTTGAGGATTACTTCTAAAGAGGATGCCCAAATTTGGGATTTTGAGATTGGTACTTACTCATGATAAGGAGGCCCATATTTAAGATCCTATCATCTTTAAAGGATGAGGATGAATGAATTAAATCTCTAACATTAGTGACCTAAAGATATGTAAATAACTAGGTTTTAAGAAATGTCCCACAGAATTCCTTTTAGATAAGGAAGCCAACAAAGAAACCATGTCGTAAATTTCTTTGAAGAGGGTTCTGAAGGCTAAATCATGAAAAGGAGAGATGGATTTGAAGAAATCAAATGAATAGGGAGGAGGGGCACCCAAAAAGAGAGAGGCACACAAGTCCTACGTGGGCACATAAGTCCTGGTCGCACAAGTATACTTGCGCGACATATGGGTAATTGCACGATGATCAACCCTTAGGGTAATACTTGGGCGAGACTTGGCTCAAGCCCTTAGTATTATCCCTAAAATATTCCAAAAGAGTGGCATGCAAGTTTTATTGAAGGAATAAGGCGGCATGAAAGTGTGGCCATTTCCCTTAAGGTATGACCATTTAGGCACGCAAGTGTTGATGAGTTTAAACACTTGGGCCTTGTTTCCCTTGTTTAGAGCTTCCATTTTAGGTAGTAAATTACCTTAGAAGTGTTCAGAAGACTTCAAGAAGAGACTAGGGCGCCAGGAGCTCGAATCTGAGTTTTGGAATTTTTTTCATCCTCGAAATGGGGGGCCCACAAGGGGTATTTATAGGCTGCTCAAGACCCTGGGTGAGAATCAAATAGGGCACACAAGTCACCTACGCGACCACTATGTGGTGCGCAAGTGTACTTTCACAACCATGATGAAACTTGCGTGACTCAAGTGGGAGGAAATCCTTCTTCATGACTTTATCAATTTTTTATGTTTCTTCAAAGGATGAATCACTTTGGACTAAGGTATCTCCCTTTTTCAGTCATTAGACTTTGTGACGGAAAGGAGCTTCAACAAATACATAAGTAAGGAAAGTTAATTACAATATTTAAATCTATAATATCATTAGTTTAACCCTAGGTTAGTAATGATTATCAAAAAAACTCTAGGATTTTAACCTATACTTCAACTTATCATTAGGAAATACCTCCACATATCCATTGAAATATATCTTTGGGTCTCAATGAAGTTTTCACGTCCTAGTTTCTAAATTTTGACCAAGCCTTTGCTCTGATACCAACTCAAAATACCCAAGCATAACATGTTGGTCGGAGAGTGATGGCAAGAGGGGGGTGAATTGCCTTTTAAAATTAATTAACAATTTAAAAACAATTTATAAATGCAGCGGAAATAAAAAGGGGAAATACACAATTTGATTACGGAGTTCAGCTTAAACCAAAGCCTACGTCTCTGCTCCCAACTCAACCGTTGAGAGATTTACTTCAGCTTGCTTTTTAATGGTTGTAGCAAGAAACCCACTAGCTGTTTTAAGGTAGGCTAGATCACCTTCGTACAGCTTGCTTTTTTATGATGGTTGTAGCAAGAAGCCCAAAATGAAAGTGAGGAAGAAAAGGATGGTTTGTTTTAATACAAACCCAATGAATCACTAAACAATTGAAATAAATAAATTACAACAAACTTGAGGAAGCCTTGAGCGCCAAGAGTGTGAGAGTAGTTGATGTAGAGGCAGTCCAAGCTTCAAGGATGGAGATGGATCACAAGTAGCCTTAGAGATTTGTCGTTTAGAGCTTCAAGGGATCAAAATATCATTCCAATGTATCGGTGTTGTTCTCAGCATCCATCCTCGTCTATTTATAGGAGAAATATCCCCAAATACTTCAATATAGCCGTTGGAGGGCTTCCGAAGCCGTTGGGGGTCAAAAGTACAAGTCCGGTCAAAGCCCAACGGCTAGTTTGACTGGGCTTACCGGCTGACCGGTGCTGGGCCACCGGCTGGCCGGTGCTCCAGACAGAAGGCAGAGCGTTCTGTCTGGGCTCCACCAGCTGGCTGGTGGTCGAGACAGAGAGCAACCTCTCTTTCTGGTTCCACCGGCTGACCGGTGGTCCAGACACCGGTTGGCCGGTGGCACCTGGCAGTAGGCAAGGCCTACTGTCTAGTTCCACCGGCTGGCCGGTGGTCAGGCACTGGCTGACCGGTGGAACCTGGCAGAGAGCATTGCTTCTGCCAGAGACCACCGGCTGGCCGGTGGTAATCCACTGGTTGGCCGGTGGACTCAGAGAGTCCTTTTCCAGTCTTCTTGGGCCAACTCTTTGGCAACCTTTTTCCTATCATCAAACAAACTTGAAAACAAGTTAGAACACGATGAGAGTGATTGTGATAATTAAAATCCAAGAGAGAGGGGTACAACAATCTCCCCCTATTTTGATGATCACAATCACAAATGAGAAAGCTTTTAAAAAGGATATTCCAAGTGAAAAAAGAAATAAGAAACTTGGACATGGATAATTTTATAGATCATTTTAATACAAGAATTTCATAGATGTACCATGTATTGAAAATGATTTTAATCTTGAAAGGATTGAAATAAAGAGAATGGTTTATTTTAAAAATGTAATTATAGTTCATTTAAAAGAAACAACTGAAAACAAAAACATAACCATTTAAAAACAGATTTTGATGAAAGTAATAACTTAAAATTGAACTTTTAAAAAGAGCACTTAATTAAATGAAATATGTAACTATGCAATAGAGAGTTTTTCTCCCCCTTTGGGATTATCAAAATAGGAGGAAAAGTATGAAAGAAAATTAGAAAAACAATAATAAGGAAGTAAGCAATGACAAAAAAGGATTGATAGATAAGACAACTTGAATTTCATAAAAGATGAAACGTTACATAGAAAGTTCAAAATACAAATACAAAGACAAGCCAAAAAACAGGAACGGCTCTATTCACTCCTAGAGGGCCGAGAGTGACGACGACGCCTGAAGGTTGGAGGAGCCGGAGGATCCTGGACCGCCTCAAAGCGACGATCTAGAGAATCAATCCGAGAGTGGAGCTGATCAAACTGAGAGCTGATGTAAGAAAACTGTAAGTCGAGCCGGGTCTCAATCTGATCCTGGAAGCGAAGGAATTGATCAGCCGTCACCGACAAGCTACCAGTATCAGCGGGAGGGGGCACAGCCTCAGTAGGCTCCGGTGCATCATCACCCACTCCATCTCCCTCATCAGCAGTAGCAGCAGCCTCACCTTCATTGTCACCACTCCCTTCCTCTTCATCATCACCACTGTCATCACTATCTGAAAGAGGATAGGCAGCGGCAATAGCAGGAGGCATGGCATGGGAAGGAGGGTGTGAATGTGTCTGAGGGGAGTAAGCCTTGAGAAGGCCCTCTTTGTCAGTAATCCACTCCTGACGCCAAGGATGCCAACGAATGTTCATCCGTTGCACCATCATAAAATTGATGATGCTATCCTTCTTTGGCTGCTCGAAGGAGGTAGCACGGAGAGGGACATCAAGAAAGGTAAAGATTTTGGTCAACAAGCGCCCGTGTGGTAGAGTTTTGGACCGGCGCGGGTGCTCATCCACATAAGACATGACCCAAAACAGGAACCGGACCAAATTTAAATGAACGCCTCTGGTGATATAAGAAAGAAGATAAATGTCAATAAATTTCACCGTATCATGATCACCGATACGGGGTGCAAGGGTGGTCTGAATGAGGCGCTCAATGATGCGATGGTTAGGGGAGAGCTGGGAGAGCTTGACAATGGGATCTGAGGGCTACCCTGTGAGGTGCTCAAGAGCGACAGCAAGATCAAAATCAGGGTCCCGAGGAAACTCCCCCTGAGCAAAAGCATGAGGTCCAACATGAGGAACCCCTAGCATCCTGGCAATCTCTAAAGAAGTGATAGTGATGGGTTTCCCAAGAGTGGTGGTGGAAATGGTATCGACGTCGTCAGAAACCGACCACGTCAGGTGAGCATAAAATTCTTTGACAAGAAGGGGATAAATAACATCCTTCTCAGGAGGTTCAAAAAAGTAATGCCAGTGTTGATATTCAATGATGGAGAAAAGCTCGAGACGAGCAGAAGAAAGCCAAGAATAATCAATTACTCTACCCGGCAGAATGACTTTGTCATGCCAAATGTCCGGAAGCTGAGGGATTGAAGGAGGAGGAGGTGCTTCTTGAGCGATGCCCTTTCCCTTGCGTGAAGAGCGAGGACCCATGATGGCAAAGGGAAAAAAATTGAGAGAGATTGAGAGAAAATGGAGTTTGAGAGGAAAAGAAGGAAGAAGGGAGGTTAGGGCAAGGAGGAGGCGCGGGTCTGGAGGAGGCGCACGAGAGAGAGAGAGAGAGAAATGGGAAGGGTTTTAATTTTAACCCATCCTCTGGCCGACCCAAAAAAAGAAAACCCGACACCACCGGTTAACCGGTGATGTACCACCGGTTGACCGGTGGTATTGAAATTCATAAAAAAAATTAAAAAAAAAAAAAAAAAGAGTCTTAAGAAGAAATATAAGAAAGCCAAAAAGAGTCAAAAATTTAATATTGCTCATTGATGAATCATTCCTAACTCCCCCTAAATAAAATCAAAACGTTCAACCGGGAGCGGTTTGGTAAAAATATCAGCTAATTGGAAATCAGTAGAAATGAAGTCCAAAGTGATATCCCCTTTTTGAAAATGGTCACAAAGGAAATGATGCCTTAAATCTATATGCTTTGTCCTAGAATGTTTTATTGGATTCTTAGAAATACTAATGGCACTAGTGTTGTCACACCGTATAGGGACATGATCGTAGGAAAGGCCATAATCCAAGAGAGTGTGCTGCATCCAAATAATTTGGGCACAACAATTACCAGCTGCTATGTACTCGGCCTCGGCAGTAGAAAGAGCAACACAGTTTTGCTTTTTGCTACTCCATGAAACAAGGGACATGCCTAGCAGATGACAGGTTCCACTAGTACTCTTACGATCTAATTGACATCCGCCAAAATCAGCATCCGAATATGAAGAAAGTTCAAAAGAAGTATTAGAGGGATAAAACAAACCAATGTTTTTGGATCCTTTTAAATACTTAAAAATTCTTTTGACCGATTTAAAATGAGATTCTTTGGGATTGGCTTGAAAACGAGCACAAAGGCGGACACTGAACATGATGTCAGGACGGGTCGCAGTTAGGTAAAGTTGACTCCCGATCATACTCCTATAAAGCTTGTTATACACCGGTTTCCCGGCTTCATCTAACGTAAGTTTACAAGATGTACTCATGGGGGTACTAATTTCCTTTACTTGATCTATACCAAAATGACTTAAAAGTTCGTTTGTGTATTTTCCTTGGTTTAGAAAAATACCATTTGAATTTTGAAGGATTTGAAAACCAACAAAAAATTTTAATTCCCCCATAAAGCTCATTTCAAATTCTTTTCTCATTAAATCTGAAAAATCAGTACAAAGCGATTCTTTGGTTGAAACAAATATAACGTCATCAACGTAAATTTGGACAATTAAAAGATCTTTGGAAGTGTGTTTTAAAAATAGGGTACAATCAGCTTGGCCCATTTTAAAATCATTTTCTAAAAGAAATTTTGTTAACCACTCATACCAAGCCCGAGGGGCTTGTTTTAAGCCATATAGAGCCTTGGTTAACTTAAAAACATGATTTGGAAATTTTGGAACTTCAAAACCGGGGGGTTATTCAACAAAGATTTTTTCTGAAATAAAACCATTTAAAAAAGCACTTTTAACATCCATTTGAAAAAGTTTGAAATTTAAGTGAGCGGAGAATGCCAACAAGATCTTAATGGATTCCAATCCAGCAACGGGTGCAAAGGTTTCACCATAATCAATTCCTTATTCTTGATTATAGCCCTTAGCTACTAGGAGAGCCTTGTTCCGGGTTATATTTCCTTGATCATCAAGTTTGTTCCTAAAAACCCATTTAGTTCTAATAATTGGATGATCATTGGGTATTTCAACAAGAGTCCAAACATCATTTCTAGAGAATTGATTTAGTTCCTCTTGCATTGCAGGAACCCAATTCTCATCATTAATGGAATCATTAATGGTTTGAGGCTCTAGTTGAAAAATAAAGGCTTGATGTTCAACCTCGTTGAGGATTGATCTTCTAGTTCGAGTACCGGCTTGAAGATCACCTATATCATTTTCTAAAGGATGGTCTCTAGAAGGTTTCCAAACATTAGGCAAGGTGGAAGGCGAAGAAGGTGAAGAGGGTTCTTGATGGTCATCCTTCTTGGGAGGAGAAGAGGAATCATTCAAATGAATCTTATCAAGCTTATCTTCAACATCTTCAATAACCGGGTGAGGTTTTGGAAGAGTTTCATCAAATTTGACATGAGATGATTCTTCGATGGTTTTTGAACGTTTATTGAAGACAGGATAAGCTTTTATTGAGTTGGAGTACCCAAGAAAAATACCTTCATCGGATTTGGCATCAAATTTTCAAGGTTATCTTTTGTGTTAAGGATAAAGCATTTACAACCAAACACTTTAAAATAAACAACTTTGGGAAATTTGCCATTCCAAAGTTCATAGGGGGTTTTCTTAAGAAGGGGTCTTACAAGGACTCTATTGATAGTATAACAAGCAGTGTTTACCACCTCGGCCCAGAAATATTGAGGAAGATTGAATTCACTAAGGAGGGTTCGAGCAATTTCTTGGAGAGTTCGGTTTCTCCTTTCAACCACTCCATTTTGTTGTGGAGTCCTAGGGGCAGAGAAGGTGTGATTGTATCCTTGAGAGGAACACAATTCATCGAATTCTTTGTTCTCGAATTCACCTCCATGGTCACTACGGAGCGATATAATTTTATATCCTTTTTCGTTTTCTACTTTCCTAGAGAATTTCAAAAAGGTTCTACAAGCATCATTTTTATGAGCTAAAAAGAAAACCCAAGTGAAACGAGAAAAGTCATCTATTAGAACAAAGGTATAGGATTTTCCACCTAGACTTGCTACAGGGGTAGGACCAAAAAGATCAAGATGAAGGAGCTCAAGAGATTTTGAAGTGGACACTTCCTTCTTAGATTTGAAAGAAGATTTGTGTTGCTTGCCAAGTTGGCATGGCTCACAAATCAAATCTTTCTTAAACTTAAGTTTAGCAAGGTCACGGATGAGCTTGTTCTTATTAAGCTTTAGAAGTGAATGAGAGCTACAATGCCCCAACCTTCTATGCCAAAGCCAAGACTCATTGTCAAGAGCACTTAAACATTTAACATTTTGTCTAGATAAAGACTTCAAATCAATAGTGTAAACATTTTGAAAACGGGAAGCAGAAAATAACAATTTGTTTTGAAAATCAAACACATTGCATAAATCATTTTGAAAATTCACCAAAAAACCACTATCACAAAGTTGACTAATGCTAATTAAATCATGTTTTAAACCATTAACAAATAAAACATCTTTAATTAAGGAGGTGATACCAAAACCAATGGTACCTATTCCGACGATCTTGCTTTTTGAATTGTCACCGAAGGTGACGTATCCTCCATCGAATTCTTCAAGGGAGTTGAACTCGGAGGGATCGCCACACATGTGCCTCGAGCATCCGCTGTCGAGATACCACGATCCTTTTGAAGTCCTACTTCTTTGGTGTTTATCCTACAAAATCAAGAGATAATAGATTTTGGTACCCATATAAGTTTGGGTCCGGAAAGATTAGCTAAAAGAGACTTTTGAACCCATACATGTCTAGAGGGATACATCCTAAGATATTCATCTGAGTAGGTAATGATTTTGGGGCGACCATATCTAGCATTTTTACAATCGCATTCATAAATCATATGTCCAGTTTTTCTACAATAATTACAAAATTTATTTTGAGAGATCCCCCTTACAAAAGTAGTGGGTGCTCTAGAAGAAGTGGCTTTCTTGTTAAAGCCAAGTCCATGTGTGGTTCTAGCCGAACGTTGAGAACCTAGCAATTTGGTCAAATGTTTTTCACCTTGGGTGAACTTGGCAAGAGATTCCCTTAAATCTTTAATAGTTGAATTCAAAGAATCAACATTTGGAATATCTTGGACTTTAAGGGCAAGTTCCTCATTCTTTTTGAGAAGTTGATCTTTTTCAGAAATTAGAATTTTGTGTTTCTTTTCTAAGGCCAAAAATTTAGAAGTAAGTTCGTGAAAACCTTCCTCTAATTGATATCTCGCATTTTGGAGATCTTCATAAGACATATCATTATTAAAAGAAGAAGATTAGGAAGAGGAGTCGGAAGAAGATACCTCATCAAATGCCATTAGGCATTTTCCACCTTCATCGCTTGAGTCGCTTGAAGACATGGAGTCATCGCTTGCACTCCATGTTGACGCTTTGAAAGCCTTCTTGTTTTTCTTTTCCTTTAACCTTTTCTTGAAAAGAGAGCACTCTGGTTTGATGTTGCCTTTCTTTCCACATTCAAAGCATGTAACTTCTTTTTCTGCTTTTGGCTCTTCCTTTCGTGCCCTTTGAAAATTCTTCTTTTTCTTCATGAACTTGCTCATTTTTCTTGCAAGTTGAGCAATCTTGGAACCGCTATCATCGAAGGAGCTTTCTTGCTTTGCTTTGAATGCTATGTTCTTTTGCTCCTTGAAGATTTTACCTTCTTTATCGGCTTGCCTCTTCATGGTAATCTCATAGGTCATGAGTGATCCAATGAGTTCTTCAACCGGCATTTTCGTGACATCTTTCGCTTCTTGGATTGCCGTCACCTTTGGAGCCCATGAGCTTGGTAGGACCCAAAGAATCTTCTTGACCATCGTCTCTGTAGAAACATCATCTCCAAGAGACTTTCTCCCATTACACACATCAGTAAAGCGAGTAAACATTTCCGTAATAGATTCGTGTGGGTGCATGGTGAAGCTTTCAAAGTCTTGACGATACATATCTAATCTAGTGTCTTTGACATTGTTAGTGCCCTCATGGGTCACTTCCAAAAGCTTCCAAATTTCATGAGAAGTGGTGCAAGTAGAAATACGATTAAATTCATTACGGTCTAACCCACAATGAAGAGCATTCATGGATTTGCCATCAAGCACAAAATTAGCAATGTCTTCGTGGGTCCATTTAGACTCATCTTTGCTAGAGAGAGTGTAGCCTTGCATAACAATTCTATATATAGGATATCCAATACTTCTAAGAAATGTAATCATGCGAGTTTTCCAATAAGTGTAGTCGGTTCCATCAAAGAATGGAGCCCGAGTCATGGAATACCCTTCGGGTGCTTGTGAGGAAGAAGCCATCACTATGGATTTTAGGTTTGTAACCGGTTAAGGTATTACACAAACATCCCTCTGATACCAATTGTTGGTCGGAGAGTGATGGAAAGAGGGGGGGTGAATTGCCTTTTAAAATTAATTAACAATTTAAAAACAATTTATAAATGCAGCGAAAATAAAAAGGGGCAAGACACAATTTGATAACGGAGTTCGGCTTAAACCAAAGCCTACGTCTCCACTCCCAACTCAACCGTTGAGAGATTTACTTCATCTTGATTTTTAATGGTTGTAGCAAGAAACCCACTAGCCGTTTTAATGTAGGCTAGATCACCTTCGTACAGCTTTCTTTTTTATGATGGTTGTAGCAAGACACCCAAAATGAAAGTGAGGAGGAAAAGGATGGTTTGTTTTAATACAAACCCAATGAATAACTAAACAATTGAAATAAATAAATTACAACAAACTTGAGGAACCCTTGAGCGCCAAGAGTGTGAGAGTAGTTGATGTAGAGGCAGCCCAAGTTTCAAGGATGGAGATGAATCACAAGTAGCCTTAGAGATTTGTCGTTTAGAGCCTAAAGGGATCAAAATATCATTCCAATGTATCGGTGTTGTTCCCGGCATCCATCCTCGTCTATTTATTAGAGAAATATCCCCAAATACTTCAATATAGCCGTTGGAGGGCTTCCGGAGCCGTTGGGGGTCAAAAGTACAAGTCTGGTCAAAGCCCAACGGCTAGTTTGACTGGGCTTACCAGCTGACCGGTGCTTGGCCACCGGCGGGCCGGTGCTCCAGACAGAAGGCAAAGCTTTCTGTCTGGGCTCCACCAGCGGGGCGGTGCTCGGCCACCGGCTGGCCGGTGGTCGAGACAGAGAGCAAGCTCTCTGTTTGGTTCCACCGGCTGACCGGTGGTCCAGACACCGGGGGGCCAGTGGTCGAGACAGAGAGCAAGCTCTCTGTCTGGTTCCACCGGCTGGCCGGTGGTCCAGACACCGGTTGGCCGGTGGACTCAGAGAGTCCTTTTCCACTCTTCTTGGGCCAACTCTTTGGCAACCTTTTTCCTATCATCAAACAAACTTGAAAACAAGTTAGAACACGATGAGAGTGATTGTGATCATTAAAATCCAAGAGAGAGGGGTACAACATAACATACATAGACATTAGATTTATTTTTAGGAATACATAATAAATTACACAAATAGATCCCCAAAGATTGTATTAGATTAGTGTATTTAGAAACTCGGAACACATTCTTCTAGCTTGGTGAATGATCATCAACATCTCCCATAATGATCTTCCACATTATTTGTCCTACATAAAACATGATTTTATTTCTTGGGGAAAAGAATACATATGAAAAGGGTGATATCAAATTCCCAGTAAGGGTAATAAAGGAAAAAATCCTACATAACATAAACATAATAATGTTAAAACATGAAAATAAATTTTTAATTACAAAATCATGAGTTATGTAACAAATCTTGGAAGTATGTAAGGTATAAATCATTAAGAAAAATTAATCATGATAAAATTGAATTGGATTAAAACATGAACTTGTGGAAAACTCATTATCATAGAAAATAATTTCCACATTAACCACGGATAATATCCAAGACCATCATAGTGGACAAAATCCATTATTAAACCGAGTTATCTTCCTATTCCATCCTTGTATTACAGAACCCGATTTACATTCCACTCCACTCAAGCATATCTCATGAAATATAAATATTTACCCAATTAATTGGAGGGATATATATGTCACACCAATTTCATAATGAAATAATTATTACATGATCCACAAAAACAAAAAACATTCACCATAACATAACCCCAAGAAAAAAAAATGGGATTTTAAAACATCATCGCATCATAATACATATAAAATTAATGGATTTAATGAAAATAATTCCATCATAAACAAAATCAAATGAATATAATAATAGGGATAGGAAAATATCCCTATGTCTTCTTAGATGGAACATAATTTTGATAAAATACTCAAAATTAAATCTTCAAAAACATATCCTTTCATCTTGAAAATTTTGTTTTTCTCAAAATTCCATGAAATTTTAAAAGAAAATAATTTAATTGAAAACACACATGAAATATTCTAAATGAAGATTCATGGAAATACGGCATTATAAAAGTTTAATAAACCATTCATTCTTTATAAGTTAAAAAAACGTTCTCCTCATACTTGTTCAAAAAAAGTCAGAAAAGTACATCGTATGGTAAGTGAAAGAAGAATTCCTTCCAAACCATGTAGTAAAAGTAAAAAATGGGTAAAAATTACTTTATATATACATATAATAATAGTAAAATTTTATGAGAACTATTCTTGAAAACATGGTCATGGATGATATATATACCCCCTTGAAAATACTTACATATAAATAATCTCTGATAAAAATGAGATTGCAAAATTATCCCTTACCAATTATAATTAGAAAAATCATATGCCCCATAAAATAAAGAAACTTATTTGAATATTTAAATATATTAACCATCATATAAATACTCATAAAACATTCATGTGAAGCATAAACACCACACAAAATAAATAGGTGGTTTATAATATATATGTCCCACAAAAATAAAAGTGAGAGAAAATAATCCCTCAACTTAGATATTTTATCCATTATGTGTATCAGAACCTCTTGTATAATGATTTAAATGATGTCATTGGATTTTTATAGAATAATATTTATTTTAGGACGTATTATATGATCATATTATCATCAGTTTGGTAGTAATATTTCATTATTACTTGTTATTCGAGTATAAAATCTTTTTTATTTTCTTATGCATGTTTTGGAGAATAAGTTTCAGTTCTCCATAATAGGTAATATTTATATAATTAAAAATGGTATTAAAATAATAAATATTATATTTATTCATTATTTATATTTATATAATCATTGTTTAATGGGTTTCTGGTAGAATTAATCCAATCGCATCGTGGAGATGGTATGATGTACGTACGCACGAGCCATGATATCATTATGATAATTATGAAGTGGTATGGAAGTGGATGATATATATGGTTCTCATTAATCTATATAATTTTATAATAATCATATATTGTTATTATTTCCATAATTATATCCATCCAAGTAAGGTGGTGGAGAAAAACAGATTACACCACGATGTGGAGACGGTAAGCCGTACGTACACAGACGTGGTGATTTCATTTTTCATAGGATGAAAAGAAGGTGGAATATTGTTGTTTCATAATTATAATAACATATCCATATATGATTCATACTGATTTAATTACCTTATTAAGAAACGACTAATGATGACTAATTAGAAGAAGAAATAAATTTTGATAGAGGTGATAAAACAATTACCTTTTTTCGGGTATCTCCATTTGATTTGCACAAAAGGTCTCCATAGGATAGACTTTTACCCAATATTATTTCCTCTAAGAGGAATATAGGGATGTTGGGAGACTATATGAGCATAAATTGTATGAGAAAAAGTTCATTATAGGTGTGAGTAAGTTGGTATATGTGGAGGACTTTTATGAAAGGGAGGTGGGGCTCTTTATGAAAGTCTTGAAATATTATTTTATTAAAAGATTATTTTCTAATTATAATAGCTCTAAAGTGATATATTTCAAGGATAAGATGATTATATTTCAAAATAATTTCATCTAATAATTTTTTGATCTGTATATAGTTTATTTTAAACTTTATCATTTTTGTTTACCCTTAATCACACTTATTTCATTTTAACCGACGTAACAACATTTTAATTATTAAGAGGCCATTAAGTTTACTTATATGGGGTCAATATTGTAGTAATAGGAATCTTAATTAACTATTATACCTTAAAATAGATACTTTTTAATTTAAAATATTTCTATGATTTTTAAATAATTTAATATTATTTTTTTTTATAAAATATCAAAAGTGCAAATATTTACTCTGTTCATTTCATTGAATTTAAATAAAATACAAACAGAGATATAATTTCAAAAAAATAATTTAATTGTCTTATAATATGTCATATGATCCTAGAAAAATTGTCGATGACCTAAATTATTTCAAATAATATTTATTTGACTATTTATAATATAATTTATTTGATATTTCTATTAATAAAATAATTATTATATCATTATTTGTTAATATTTATGGAAAATATTTAATATCTAAAAATTATAAATAAATTCACATGATGTGTCTAATATCATTATATTTATAGATACTATTTATTTTTTGATTTTTTATCAAGTTTATCACTATGTTAATATTATCGTACTCATAATGGATAAGAGAGAGACATGTTGTCACTTTCTTTTGTTCTAATTATAATTACATCACTTTAATGGAAAAAGTGTGTTAAATGATTAAATTCTACCCATTAGATGATATTTTTATAATTTAATTCATCCAGTAAGATTTTAGTAGTTGTTAGGTTAATTTTATTTTGTTTATCATATTGTCCATTACCTTAATTTACCGAATTTTCCATTAACTATGGTAAATAAAAATTACTATAGTTACTATTCATAATATCCAAAAAAATAAAAGTAACCTATTAACATAATTTGACCCAATGATTCCAAATATCGAATGAATTTTTAAAAATTTGATTACACTGGTGTTTCGGGAATTAACTTAAAAATAATCCCCCTTATCAAATGGAGAAAATGAGTTTTTTAAAAAGAAAAAACCAACAAAAGATTGATGTGTGTTTATATCCAATATCAATCTAAAATTACTTATAATTAACATAATTGTAAAAAATGATTAAAAAATAATATAATAATACTTTAACACCAATTAATATTATAACTATTATGTATAAATAAATTATAAGAAAATTTGGTTTTAAATTAAAATCTAGTATTTTTCACTATTCATTAAAAATTGAATATTATTAAAAAAATACCAAAAAATCAACCAAATTAAATTGTTATGTCCAACTTTCAAATAAGAAGTTTATTTTGGTCAAAAAGAACTTATAAAAGTGTAATACACTGGATTTAAATTGGGTTTTGCATCAAAACACGTTAAAATTGAATTTTTAGAAAAGCACTCATTTCATCTGTAAAATTGAATTTATTCATATATCATGTCTAAAAAATGATATAGATTTTAAACTTCAAATTAAATATATTACATATATATTTCCTTAATAAAATCCATAATTAGTGATTTTATTATTTCATAGACTCACTGATTTTCATTTAAATAGTTTTTTAGAAAGAAGTTTATACTATTCACACCCAACATTATAATTACTAGGTTATAATATTTATTTATAACTTATAATAAGTCATGCGAGAAACTAATTCTATAAAAAGAACATGGAATTGTGTGTAACACAAGCAAGGAATAGTTTTGTGTATAATACATGCTAATACGATGTTGCATATAGTACACACTAATTGTTGTTGTTGCGTACAACACAAGACATCAATGAAATTAAAAAAACTATATCTCATAAAATCTTGGGGTGCTAAAAATTCTCCAATGCAATGAATCATTGATGACTAGACACTAACTCCCTTGCACTTATTCCCTGGCACAGACGCCCCTGACTCACAGATGCGGACACCCACCACTCACCGACACTGACGCCCCTGACTCACTAATGCACTGACATGCCGACACACTAAAATACCAATAGAAAATAAGTATTTTTTTTATAAATAAATGGACCAAGGAAGTTCAGGTAATTAAATTTTTCCTTGTCAAAACATGGGTGTAATTCGTTTTGGATTTCAAAAAATCAAAATGAATCCTCTCCCCTACTTATAAATAGCCACCCTTTATCCTATCATTTCTACACTTTTAATGCCCATTGGATTGGAAAATACCAAAAAAACTCACTTAATTAATTCCATAAAATCATCCTATATGACTTTTTTATCATAAATACCATATATAAAGGATTTATGTATAATTTTAAATAGGCAGTTCACTGTAAAGGTTACATTCTTAAATGATAATTTTATATTATGTAATCCTCAATACACTTCAAATATTAGTAAAAAAGATGATATAATATACTATTTATATTAAAAAAACTTTTATTTTTTAATGTTATTTTCATAACCTAAATCCATATCCTCCTCCTAAAATTTGAAATGAAACTATTGAACATGTGGATGGGAGACAGTCACCTCAAGAACCAACATAATAAATTTTCCATCACTGCTTATCATGGATTGATATAAGGATATATTTTACATTTATATAAAATATTTATGATATAATTATTATTTTATAATTGTAATATCACATAATCCTTAATTTCCATTCCTTAGGGAATATGATAACATCTCTCATGTGTACAGTGGATTACCATCTCACTAAGCATTGTGATTCATTTTTCACATTCACATTACATTGAATGTAATAAGGATAATTATTATGTTTATATATGATATTAATTATGTATTACTCATTCATTAAAATAAATATATCATATAATTTCTTAACTTACCATCCATTAAATAAATGATAGCATCATTTGTGTGTATGGCAGACTACCACCTCATGAAGCGATGTGATTCATTTTTGTTACATCATATCATGGATGGTATATTTAATTGTATTTAAAGAAATAATTTTATATTTATGATATAATTATCAAAATATAATATTAAAATAACACTTTACTTTTTCCATAATGATCGTTGAAAAATGGAAACGTTACTCTTGTGTTTTTATGACCTACTGTCTCCAAGATTGTACCATAAATTATTATTCATAACGATATTTTATGGTTGGTCTAAAATGTATAATCTATGTGTAAAAATAAAAATTATATAATTATTATTATTCTAGAGATTGTTGTATAATATTATTTTTAACCATATTTAACATACCAAAGTCATTTTGGACATATAATCTATTTCTTGTTAAAACAATTGATATGGACTTAATTTGTTAAGTAATTGAATATGATATGGTAAAAAATAGAAAAATTAATAATAAATTTTTTAAAAAAAAGTTATAAATTAAATAATTTTAATAATTTTTTTACTTTGGATGATTATGAATTCCCCCAAAAAATTGGGCTCTAGGAAAAGGACATCATCTCAATTTCCTTTCACTGCGAGATATTTTAATGTTATGCACCAAATTTATTTAATATGGTGAATATAATTATCCTTTTACATGAAATATCTTGAATCCTTTATTCATAATTGAAATTTAATTTTAAATTTGAATTATTTCATCCAATTTTATTTGACATTAATGTTACCAAGTGGTATGGGATCTTTTTAACCCACCATTTTCTTCCGGTTATGACATTTTTAATGTATCTATCTTTCTATATCGTTATTGTTATGGAATGATTATAAATTATATATAAATATATCAAATGTATACTAATATTATTCTACATTTCATGGATGTGGTAATATATTATTTATGTTTATTTATCAAATTTCTTCATTATGAAATTTACATTGATTATTATAAGATACAATATTATGAAACTGATTTTCATTCCCTTGGTAAATCTTATGTTATGACTTGTGATTGGATTCCTTAATGTGGAATATCTAGATCATAAAAAATTTATGATGTGTGAACCTTTATAGATCTCAAATGTATTGGGTAATGTTTTTAGTCTCATGAGGTTATATGTATGAGATTAATGAGTAAACCCAATCCATTATGATACATTGTACACCAAATGATATTGTATTAGTAGGTATCGTTGAATCATGTTTATGCCGTGTTTTTTATTGATTACACATTCTATATGATTCAATTATCTTTAATGTAATTTTCTTATGATACCATGTTATTTATGTTTTGATTCATTGTGATTATTCATGTTATGTATCTTTCACGATACCATGTTATATCTCTAACTCACATGTTCTGTTTTCTTATCATGTTTGTTCCGTTACTGGTCTTTTAGTTAAAAGATTTATATTTTGTATTCCCCAAATTATCATTGGCAGTTATAGGAGCTCAAATGTATTTTGGTGCTCACTAAGGAAAATAAAAGCATACATATTTCATATTTTTGTTTCCATTTATGTATTATTATCCTAGTATCCCGAAGTATTTAGGACGCACTATATTTCAGTAGTAGTTAATAGATGTTTATGGTAAAAATAATGTTATAATATTCTTAAAAGGAATGTGTTGCTATATTTTTTTTGATATAAATGTTTTAGTTAACCAATAGAACATGGATGAGAAATTTTTTGTGAGAACTATAGGGATGTGATTAAGAATAAGGCTAAGTATAAAAAAATATCCTAGAATGATGGTGAGGCTTACAGTATGTAGATTATGAGAAATTACTTCTTTATATGTATAATAAAAGTATATTTTTTTCTCTAATTAATATAACTGGGGGTGATAACTTCGAAAATGATTTTTCGTGCTTGAATCAATCATTACATAGTACATGAAAAAAGACCTTACTGTGCAGCTACTTTGACACTCCATAGGGATAAACTTTGTAAATTCTCAAACTCTGTATGAATCATTATATAGGAATTGAATGAAATTTTATGTTAGAAAACTGAAAAATAATCACAACCATTGATAATTTAGATTGAAACCCAAAGTACCATTTGTCATAAAATACTTATCATTAATAAATTATCACTTATTAGCTTTTATTTTTCCTTAGGGTTTGTTAATAAATTCTCATATTGTTTCATTTAATCATTTTAGTTAATAGTGGAAAATAAGGGAATTAATGATTACAACCAATGTGATGGGAAACTTATTGATTTAATTTAAAATATTCATAATCAAATTGGAATGGTATTTATATAAATTAATATAATTCCAAATGAACTATCTCAAATTATGATCAACAGTTGGAATATTTTTGAATTTTAAATCACATTAAATAAGAGAAGCATGTTGTATCATGGAAGTTCATGTATTAAATATGATAAAGTAAAGAAGCATCAACATCTTACATGTAGATAATTTGGGAATAAAAACGAATAAAAATATAAAAAATGGAGGGTCTATTGTTTTATTTGAAGAAATAATGGGAATTGAGTAAAAAATTGTGAATTAAATTGATGTATTATTTGTGGTGAACTTGAGAATTAAGCATTTCAATTATCTACACTAAGTGTTATCCACAAGAAAAATGAATGAACTATGATATACCAATAATTTAGGTGAATTATTTATATATTAAGATTATATAATTATTATGTATATATATTTTTATGAATGGTGTTTTGGTTATAACTACCATGATGCTTCTAAGGGTTGTTATGTAGTAGTTTTTAATTAAGGATTTGAAAGAATATATTGAATGGTAATAATGGAATAGAAAGGTGATTTAATAGAAAGGTGATATTTTGTGAAAACGATTAAGGTGTATAGAAAACCATGGTGGTTAAAATGATATTTGATGATTAATGTTATTTTATAGTTGTTCATCATATTCTTTGTATTGTTATACTAATTTTAGTAATATAGTTTTAGAAAAAATGGGTAAATCATATATTGAGTGACAACTCATCAAATCCGAAAATTCTGTAAGGATTTAACCAATAACCAAATGGTAATAAGGGTATGTCTCCCACCAATGGCCTATATAATGTACAAGTTAATTTAAATTTTTTTAACTTCATTGATTTGAATAATAAATATTATGTTAAAAAAATATTTTTGAGGGGATTAATGATATTTTGTGGGTTTTTTTATAGGGTATAAGTACATATAAATTTTAGGTTTAATGTAAATTATTATCTAGGAACAATTCTATTGTGTTTTTGGAGATGTGAACTGTATATTTTAAAGGATAAACACTTATATAATAGATTAAGTTGAACTTTGAGAGTTACTATTGTAGTATTAGAGATTAATGTATTATATGGTAAAACTTATTCTAACAAATTATTTTTTGTTAATATAATAGGAATAAATTTTAATTATTTTGGGGATCATTTGATATATTATATTTTTATATTAGTTCTTAAGTTATAAAAAATCCATATTGGATTCTCATTGTTTGGTGAAATGATGTGATTTTGGTATAAATGATTAATAGAGGAAATTATACATTTAAATTAAGTATATTTCATTATGTTATTAGTCTATATAGAAAATATATCCATAAAATCTTGGGAAAGGATCTTTAAATAATAAGGTTATCATATTTCCTATATTTCAATTGAATCTGTGGTGTTTCAATTAATAATAGATTTATGGTTTTATGGATGTTGGTTTTTCCATGATCATTTGATTTATTTTGATCAATGATATATATCACTATATGTAATTATTTATTCTTTTATTTCATTTCCATATCATCACAAACCCCCAATGTTCTCATATTTGGAAACCTATTTATTTGAAGACCTTTGTATTTCCCTTTTCCAATTTTTATGAAGAAGTTTTATTAACCCTTTTTTTGGTGGTGGTTTTCACAAAGAAAATTTAAACTATAAGACGCATAATTTATGAGAAAAATTTTAAATTCTAGGTATGAAAACTATTTAAGGAGTGTATAATGTAACTTCAATAGAGTTTTTAAAATAATAACATTACGTTTGATTCCATATATGACACACAACACCGATCCTAAATATACCACGAAATATTTTTATTTAAATAACACCATTACAATGTAGACATTAAATTAGAAGATATAAATATTATTAAATACTTTATTAAATTCATATAAATTTCCTAATAAATATAAATTTATTTATAAATTCTTGTAAACCAACCACTCAATTTTATAAAAAGCCTTTTTATTTGTGGAAAACATGTTTTATTAAAAAAAATTATTTTTAGTTCTTTTTGTGAAGAAAGAAGACAATTATTTTAAAATTTTATTAAATTTATTTGATAAATTTTATTCCTTTTTGAAACAATCTTATTGATATTTACTTATGGTGAAATTCTGGGTTTTTTCATAAAAATATTATTATTCATGGAAAATTTAAAATATATATAATTATAAAATTAGAGTTTATTTTTTTATAAATTAAGTACCGTTATTATTTTATTTTGATTTAAAATTATAATATGTTTTATTTATATATATTAAATCTAATTAAATTAATTTAAATCATATTTATAATGTATTTTAGTATAATTGCATTCATAGGATAAAAAATACGTTTTTCTGAAATCTATTTCAAAATGCATAATGTTTCTCCATTTTTTAATCAAGTAATCTATAATGAGTAATGATTTAAATGAAATATTTATATTATATATATATAAATTTTAAATTAAATTCGTTTAGTTATGATTACTTTTGATATAATTATTAAAATATCATCTAATTTTTAAAGAATGCATTTCTTGAAAGATATTTTTTTCGACACGCCTTGGGGTTTGATTTTAAATTTAATTTGTCCACTTAAAAAAGTTTACTTGGAAACATTGGATTATATTTTTATTATATTAATAATTAATAATATATAATATTATAAAATTATTATTTTTTCAATAATGAACTATAAAAAATTTAAATGTTAATTATCACGGTTAAGGTAAAAACAAATATTTCAGGGGTTAAAATAGAATGGTAAGGGTTTAAATGATCCAAAAATTGTATAATTAAAATTTAATATTAATATTTTATCCTTAAATAATATATTTTATATAAAGATTACATTTTTATTATTTTTTATTGTGAACAACATGGGTGTAATTCTTTCTTTTCAAAAAATCCTAATGTGCCCTCTCTCCCACTTATAAAAGTCAACCCTCTATACAAACCATTACACACTCATAATCCTAATTAGTTATAAAATATATGACCCAATAAATACATTAAATCCATCCCATAAACCTATAATACATGTTCTAATCATAAATAAAATCTAGTAAGGCTTTAGGTATGATCCTTAAGAGGTGGTCCAAAGAAGAGCTAACGTTCTTAACCGAGCATTTTATTTTATAATTTTTCTACATACTAAAAATGTTATTTAAACATAATTATATAAATTATTTAGAATCTTAAATATACTAAGATTTATTATTATTATGTTGATTACCAAAAACCATATCCACCTCCCACAAATTGGAAAAATCATTGATTTTTTGTACGGAGGACTACAACCTCCCCAACTTATGCCATTAGTTTTACATTACCACTTCTCATAGATGGATATAATGATATATTTAATGTTTATATATGATATTTATGATATAATTATTCTTTATTTATTATAATATTACATATTACTTCTTGCATTACATTCCATTGGGAGAATTATATCGTCTCTCATGCGTATGATAGACTTCCACAACACAAAGTGATGTGATTTTTATCACTTATGATTTACATGTAAGGTAATAAGTTTGAATCTGATGTTTTGGTGTGATATTATTTACATATTAATATTCTTTAAAATAAAATTTTGATATATCTTCTTACGATGCCATCCATTGAATAAATAATAACGTCGTTCATCTGTACAATGGACTACCGCTACACAAGGCGATGCAATTTTTTCTATTACCACATAAAATGGATGAAATATAGAAGGATATTAAAATAAATAATTTGATATTTATTATATAATTATCATCATGGAAGGATAAAATAACATGTATCTTCTTTCTGTAATGATCATTTAAAAGTGGAAACGTTACTCATGTGTACATACAGCCAACAATTTCTAAGATTGTAACATATGTCATTTTTCATAACCATATTTCATGGTTGGGTTTAAAATTATAATATATGTATCAATGTTATAATTATATAATTATTACCATTTCAAATATTATTAGATAATAATATCCTTAACCTTAGTTTACTTACCAAATTGATTTTGGACATATGAGTCATTTATCATTAAAACACCCGATGTGAAATTAATCAGTTTGGTGTTTGAATATGAAATGGTTAAAATTGAAGTAAATGGAATAAAAAATTGAAAAAGTTCATAATTAAGTAAATAATTAAAATAAATTTAGTATTCTAGAATATAAAGATTGATCCTGAAAAATTGGGCTCGATGTAAGGGGATTCGTGTCAATTTTCCTTCATTAGGGAACATTTTAATGTCATGCACCAAATTTCTCTTATATTCTTTATATAGTGCCTATTTTTTATTTAATATAAGGAATAATTTATAAGTCATGGTATTCTATGTTTAAATTTTTATTATTTCATTCAAGGGTATTTGATTTGAATGTTTCACAATTGTAAGGGATCTTTCCAATGCACCCTTTTGTTCGAGTTATGACTATTCTCTCTATAAATTTTTTTATCACTCTTTAAGGTTGTGGAATGCTTCTAAATTCTATATATATTTCCTTTACATGTATACCAAAATTATTTCTCATTATAATTGGAAAATAAATTCCTTAGGTTCATTTTTCAAATTCAATCATTTTGAAACTTTTATTGTAATAAGGGACAAGATTATGAAACCTATGTTTTTCACTAGGTAATTCTTATGTTATGAATTATGATTTACTTAATTTATCTGGATCACATAGATAATGATAATTTACTTATGATTAGGCTTAGATAGATCTCAGAATCATGGGGAAATGTTTTTAGTCTAATTAGGCGTCAGGAATGATATAAGAGAGTAAAACTAATTTGTTATGGGACTATGTCTACAATGATAAATTTTCTACAAAGAAAGATTTCACCATTCATTCCTATTTATATAAATCCAATGTGAATGATTAATTCAATTATTCTATGATTTTTTTTTATAATTTAAAAATACAGGGAGTTGATTTTTCAAACATCATTATGTTTATAGAGGTCGTTAAACTCCATAATTCAACTGTGCTTCTCAAACACTAGAGTAGACTATATTATTGTGAAAATATGAACAAATTATTTATTAATTATAATGTATTATTCATTGAAATCATATTTTTCCACAATCTTTGATAAAATTATATGAAATTTCAATATTATTAGTTAATGAATAATATATTGTGTTATTTATAATATTAATTTAATGTTTATTATCCAAAAACATAACCATATTAATTTTTAAATCATCATAAATATATTTTTATTGTGTATTCATTAGAATTAGTTTTAATCAATACTTTTTTAGAAAATTTTCCCTTGATTTAGATATTCTATGTGATGTACTCTCTTGATTTTGTTAATAATCACATTTATTTTCTCCCAATAATCAATAATACTCTACTAGAATAGTTTTTACAATTTATCGAACAGTCAATGAATCCAAACTAGATTACACATCTTGATTCTTTTCAGCTATAAAATCTAATCCATAATCCAGGATATGAATTAGAAACATCATGATCATCTTTATTTTCATACAATTTCATTCTTATAGATTTCATTAATTTTTTTTGTCTAGGTATATTTATTAAACAATATCTAGTTTTTTTAGTTTGCGATTATAAATAATATTTTAATTGGTCTTTGGAATAATGGTAGATAACAATATTTTATATATTTATGATTTATAAATTGGATTTCAATTGTGATTGGAGATGAAACTATCTTGTAGTATTTCATTTTGATATTTTTTTAAGAACTCTTTTTCCCCTTGAATAAAAGACTTTAATTTTTTTATTTCTATAAATCAGTTTTTCTATTGGATTGAAGGGGAACCATTAGATGTATGATATTCCCAGGGGAATAACATACTTGAAACATGTTTCACATGCCCAATTGAACAAAGTCTTACAATAAAAACCTAATGTAAAACTTCCCATATTTTTTTCCATTCATTCATCCATGCATGATCACCACATAAATAGCCCAAATTTTTTTTGTATCGACTTATTGGGTTCTCTATTTAGAAATTTTCTGAGGTATGTGACTGGTAACACCACTATTTATCCATTAATAGACTCCCTACATTAATACTCCCAAGACCGAAACTACCTACACTCCAACTGATCAACTTGAGTACAATCCAAACTAAAGGCTCAATGGAAAAAATGGATATCCTAAAGGCCCCAGTTTCCCAAATCCCTAGATATATTATAAACAATCACATTTTAGATGAATAGTACTACTTATATAGTACCCATCTATTGTACCAACTATAGTTCATACTCTATTATAGTTCTATAATACTTCTATATTTCAACAAAAAATCTCCACCCCCATGATTTGAACCTGGGTCTAGTAAATCACTATGTGAGACCTTACCACTCAGGTAATACCCAAACTACCAAAAAAATTTAACATAATTGGAATAAAATATTTATTTGTACTCTAATTTTTTATTCACATTCATCCAAAGGAAAAAAAGAGAGTTATCTAATCATGTACATTTCAAACATAGGTCTCATAATGTTATAAAACACTTCAAATGATTCCTTCTTACTTTATATAAAAATAAAATTGGTAATATAGACAAGTGGAAATACTCCTCATTGTTTTGATATCATCACATAGAGACTATGATCAACACAACCTCTCTAAAATTAAAGTTTAATCATATATCGATATAATAAAGACTACCAAGAATGAAATGTTATATTTGAACCACATAGATATGTTTGGAGATCACACATCATTATTTTCTCATTACAAATTTAAAAACATGATATTTGTTCAATATATACCTTATTATTATGAATTACAATCTGGAATATCATCTTTATCTTAATAATTTATAACTTGAATCCAATTTTATCTCTACAATACAAAATAATCATATTGATTCTGGGTATTTCACTACAGTTTATATCCTTTTAAAAATAATCCTGAATATATTTTTAATAAAATTTCTATTGTCATATTTATTATTTTAAAAAACATTCATTTATAATGATGATGTATTCATTTTTAATTTCACCAATAATGATTGATTAATATTTTTTTCTTTATTTACATTGTTTCATTAATTAACTAACCTCAAATTTATCTTCTTCTTTAGATTATATCATGTAGTATTCCTCATGTGGTGTACATTGAGATTATATATGAATTGACAGATGATAATATTCTTAATCCAAAATTTATTACATATTTGAGATTCATGATGAATTTCCTACTATGTGTTAAATACCATTCAAAACATTTCTATTAATAATTTTCTTATGTCCCTTGTTATTCAATTTTACACCTTACTTTTATTTTACCAATAAAGGAATATTACCTTATCTACAACCTCAACATATTTTCCTTATGTCAATTATTTATTCATTATAAAAAACATACTTCTAAAAAGACTAGAATAATTATGAATTGGTTTTTATATATACAACATCTTTAGTGCTACCATGTATTTCTATGGGACTAAGAGAATCCCTATTTTGATTATAAGAAATCACTAAAATTACTTCCTTCCCATATCCACTTGAAATAAAACTAATTATGAGTAATGTGTTGATTTTATTATTCACCATGAAATTTATCATTTTCACCACTTTTCTTTTGTTTTATAGTTCTCATTGATGAAAACTCATGTTTTATTCTTATATTTACAAATACTGTTTTCCTCTTAAATTAAGGTTCATTCTATCCTGATGTACTATTATATTGTATTGATTCTAATTACATATTAATTTTTATTTCAATTTGGATATCTTTTGATAAAATAAATCAACTGTTGATTTCTTTTCATGAAAACAATACATGATATCCCACATTAATCATCAAAATAATTATATATATCTATGTTTTTTTCTTTTTTTTATCATGGGGCCATAAACACCGGTGTTTGTCAAATCTTCTAAATGTTAAATCCAATTATTCTATAAATTATATGGATTTCAATCCATCTTCCCTTTCATAAATAAAATACATGTATTTTACCTTTAAGTTTTTCAAATTTAAAATATTAATATCTACTTTTTTATTGGTTTGATTTTCTATAAATTAGTATGTAGTAGTATAATCTATTGATTTGATATGATATTTTACTCTTCCAGAATGAGGAAACAAGATCCACATTTTCTACACACATAATAAATATTTCCATTGATACCCCTTATTTATATCAATTCATCTAAACATTTCCTTTGATAAAGAAACCCCTCTTATTCAATTTAACATCAATTTCGGAGCCTAATAGTTCACTCATGATCAATAGGTTATATCAAAGTCCATAGAAAAAGATTATATTCAACCTTTTAATTGATGTCTAGATATCCGAGTATTTTTACTTTACAAGGTATTTAATGAGCCATCATTTTAAAATAGAACCATGAAATCCACACTTTTATTTATTTTCTTCAATAAGAACACATTAACTATTACATGAGTAGAGATAAAACACTAATATTGGTTCATCTTTGATAATATTGTAACTCTACTAATTAATCATTACATGAGTTTTGATATAATACTATTTATATTCAATTCAAAGTAATTCATTCATCAATTCAGTGGTGTTCATGGATTCCCTTTCAAATATTTTTATCAATTTTATGGATTTAATTTTATCTTTAATTTTCATATAATTAAATTATCTATGGTCAATTTAAGAGTAATATAAATAGTACTTGTAGAAATAATTTCTCTTTTATTGTGTGAGATATGTTCATATCCTTCATTGGTTTCTCCAATAAATTCTCCATGAAAATAAATCATTGATTCCCGTAATAGATTATGGTGTAACCCATGAGGTAATAGAATAAACACTTCATGAATGGAGATTGTAATTCCTTAGATGTTCTAGTGAGAAATAATAATACTTATTTATATAATTATATAGTGTAATTTAATTATAAATATTTTTATAGTTAATATTGGAAAATATAATCACAAAAATAATAAGGAGATTACAATATATTTGTCTCAAAGATCATATTCTCCATTAAAAATCCTTGTATTAACAAGTATAATACTAAATAAAAATAATATAAGACCCAAAATTGATATATTGAAATTAAAAAAACAAAAGTTTTATTTTTTGGATTAGTTTGATTGAATTTATATCATTTAAAATATTATATTACAACTTTATGTTATGAAAACTAATGATATAGTCATTATAATGTAACCATTTTAATTAGTGTATATTATGGATAATTATAGTTGTTAGTTGGTAAAAAAGGAATAAACATTTTATTTTTATAGTATAAATATTCTTTATGAAAAAAATATATAAGATATTTGGAAGTAAGTAGCATAATTGGAATTCTCCAAAAATAAATCCTATGAAGAACTTCAAAAATAGAGCTTTAAGTAGAATCATTTATCAGATATGATTAAGTTACTAAAATTCACTATGAGATCAATGTTGGATGAACCACCCTATGAAATATTCACCATTATATTCCTTACCCAAAGGAAATAATCTATCAAGGTAAGGGGTTCTGTATCTAGGATTTTAGTGGTATTAATATATAAATTCTACTACTAATGATATGGGGTTTACTATGATACCAAATTTCTATTAAATATATCTTCATTATTTGAAAATAAAAAATTCACATAATTAAAGAATGGATTCAATAAAATGGATTTTAAATTTGTAATTATGATATTGAAACTAGATAAGGGGTAAAATTTTGAATATCAATGGTAAAAATATTAAAATATAGTAAAACAGATGGTGAAATATAATGAAATATTGAAAATATAAAATTATTTATAAGTATTCATATACAAAATAAAATAACGTAGAATTTTTTTTCTTAATTTTGGAACTAAAAAATATATTAGAGATATGAGGGAGGAAATGAGGTCATTATAAGGGGTAGTGTAGCAATTCAGATAATAGAAAAAAAATATTCAATAATTTATTCAATGGAATTCCACTAACCACATCAATTAATACACAACTCTATTCTCATTTATCTTTACCATAAATTTAATTTACCACTTAAAATATATCCAAAAGAGTTTCTAATATATATGTATCACTAATCATGAAGAGTTTCAGGTGTTTGTTTGCTTGTTCGACTTTGGATGTGTTTTGTGGTCTTGAAATTGACTTTGGGTTTCTCACATTTCCTAAAAGTATTTGGAAAATAAAGAAAATTATTTCGTCTAATCATGAAGAGATTCATTGGATCTAAAAGTTAGTTATAGGCTAAGAAGCTCAATATTGGTAAGGGTCATCTCTCCCTCTCTCTCTTCAATTCTTATTTATATTCCCATTTTAGAAACCTTTTAAATTCCCATTTTTCTATTCCAATATTGATTTAATATCATTTTATTATTTTATTTATAGTTTTCTATACATTTGATACCCATTTTACTCAGGTTATACTCTATGCATAATATTTTATAATATCAAAATTCTCCCAATAGTAAAAAAACACCATATTGTACCATGATAAAACAAATACCAAAGTATTCCATATATTTTTTGTATTAATGATATATTATTTATATTTGGGAAATTTTTTATAAGTAATTATGATTGAGATATATCTTGGCACTCATTTATCATGTCCCTGGTGTATTTAACTTGATTTTGGAATAGGTAAACCATTTGAGATCAAATCGTATCAAACTAGAAGTTTCTACTTAAGTGAACTTTATACCCCTAATTCATATTAAATATTTGTGAATAAATACATCTAATTTTTAGGTATTTTATATATAATTTATTTACTATCCTACCATTGGCTAAATATCAATTAAAGTTTATGAACCCATTGGTCATATTAATCTTCACAAGTACCCAATAACTATAGTTCTATATTATCTACTTCATATGGGTATTTATTTTAATATTTTAAAATTTTAATTATTACTTATATATTTTAAGTGAATTATCCTAAAAATCCTTATTAATTAAATCATTCATGAAATCTATTGACATGCCCATGTAATCTTTTATTCCATATGAAAAAATATTATTTATTAAGCTTTAATAAGAAAATTTTCAATGTATTGATTAGTTTTTTCTTGAACATTATGCCATATGTTATATATGAACTTTAGTATATAATAGAGAGAATATGAATTTCATTTAAGGGATGGGGACATTAAGTATATATCCCCTCAATGCATTGGTATATATCATGAGACTACTAAGACATTGTAATGAGAGAATCCTTAATCTTTATATATATTGTCTCGGCACAGGGACTTGATAAAAAGTTGTTGACCACCAAAATTATTGGTGAATATCAATTCTATAATTATGAAATCATTTAATTTTTCCTTGTGATTATTTATTTTCTTTTTCATTAATATATTTTCTAATGCTTATGTATTCGCTGATAAGGAGATATTTTTTTATATATTCTAGTAATATTTTTTATACCATCATTATATCATTGTAACTTATGTTTTTTATTACCACTTACCAATCATCTAATATCACCACATTATTTTTTTCTATTTCACCATGTAATATTGTAGAATATTACGTTTGATATGTTATTTTGATAACATTATGGAATATTAATTTTGTACTCTGATTATGTAATTTGTGATGTTTTAATGTACTATTTATGTTTCAAGGCTCTTATGGACTATTAAACCTTGATATTCGGTTTTAAATCTAATGAAATATCATTAAAAATAATAAATTAACAATATAATTAGAGTTATTGTGTTCTAGGGAATTTTAGTTCTTACTAGATCAAGGGTTAATATAATCCTTATGATGTAAATTTAGAGGAATGGTAGGGAAAATATATTTTACCTCCAGAAATCTCAATAGAGTTAGACTCATTGGTATCATATGAATATGTCTATTTAAAAAAAACATGAAATACAATTCAATTTTAATACATTAAAATTTCATAATATTACTAATTAAGATATACCATTTTTTATATAATGTTTCATACTAGAATGAACATAATCAAATGAAATAATTGAGATCAGTATTGGGACTATATTAATAATCATGATGATGGAGGTAATGTGGGTGATGAAAAATTATTAATATTATATCTTAATTAACTCAAGTTATAAAAACAAACTTTCATATATAGAGAAAATAGTTATCCCTCAATAAGGATAAACCCTATCAAATAATTTTACATGGCAACAACCTCTATCATTTAGTGGGTCAACAAATATAATAATCAAAAATAAATTCCTAAAGTTTCAATAAAACATATCTTTTGAGTTAATATAAACTAGGAATGAATCATTATCATGGATATATGTCATTTATGTATATTTTTAACCAATAGTGGTCATAGATTCATAATAATAAAACTGAAGGATAAGAAACAAAAGATGGACTGAAATGTAATTATGGGTATTGTTCTGGAAAAAATATTTTCCTTTAAATAAATGTGTTGAGATGAAAAAGATAATATTGAATATATTCCAAAACGAATAATAGATTGTGTCTAATTATATAGTGAATTTTACAAGGTTAGAAATTTATAATGTGAATTATCATTGCAACAAGGAAAAAAATATCAAACACTTCATTAACAGTTTAAATCAATGAATTCAAAGATCTATATTCTCATAATATTATTCATGACATGAAGTGGAAAAGACGAGTTCTATCAAAATATAGAAATATTTTTTATAAAAACTAATTTAAAAATGGATACTTAAGAAGAATAGGAAGAATAATTTCTATGTTTAAATAAGTACCATAATGGAAATAGGGGAAGTGTGGATTTTTATATATGTAATAAATGGTGAAAAGACAAATAGAGAAATTATCAAGATGATTGAATATATTCATTAAATGTATAGAGAAAGGTCCTCAAGATAATGTTGTAAGAGATAAAAGTGAAGTGATTAAATAAATTGCTTCATCTATAAAAAGCTAGAATATTACCACAATTAAATCCCCATGATACATGGGAACTTACCCTAGAATATTCATTAGGATCATGTTTGATCCTTTACCTTAAAAATTGAATATTTTAAATATCTATATATTGTGATAGTAGGAACTTGGATTATACACTTAGTATATTATTTTATTATGTATCTACACATTTATTTATATCATCTATGTTTTCATTAAATATTAAATAACCTCGTGAAACATTAAATATTAATTTAGCATTAAAAAAATGAGTTATAATATGATTGTAACAAAGATATACCAACAAGTGGAAATTTGAATTTCTTTTGTTATCTATTTTTAAATATAATCATCATTATTATTTTATATTTTGATGTAATGTTTTAGATGAATTGCATCTTAAATTATAAAGAAACAATTTATTACAGAGAAAAAGAACCCGTAATTGGGGAAGTGAGTATATAATTACTTTTTTAGGTGGGATGTTTCATTATGTGAATCAAGTATGAAACCAATATTGTTTGCTAATATAAATTAAAACCTAGGGAAATAAATGGATGAAATTAAAACTTTGATGTGGAATGGTGAATTAAAAATTTAATACATCCCTAATGTGTAAGAATTTATTTACATATATCCTGATGAATTAACATGATTTCCCCTTGAAGGAAATGTTGATTTCTCTACTGAGATAATACTTTTTGAAACACCCATATAAAATAAATTTTATATAAATATGTAATTAGTTAAGTTAACATATTAATAACAAGACATTTGTGATAATGGGTTTATTCATCCAAGTGTTTGACCATGGAGTGTACATATTTTAATTGGAAAAAATAATGATGGTTCAATGTGTCTATTAATTTATTATATGAAAATAAATAGATGTACTATAAAGAATAATTTTTCCTGATCACATATTGATGACATATTTGGTAAAATTCATGAGGAATAATACTTATCTAAGATTGATATTATGTCTAGTTATAACCTTTAAATATTTAAGAAGTCATATATCACTATGATTTCTATTTCTACAAAGAATGTTCGTTATGAGTTCACATTAATTAATTTTTGTGTAATAATAGACAATATATATTTATGGATAAAATGAATAAAATATTCAAGTATTATCATTATATATTTTTATTGGAACTTATTGATGAAATTATTTTATTCTCTAATAACTATGAAGTTCATGAGACTCATTTGAAAACAAACCTTTATGTTTTGAGGGAAAAAGAGTTATATTATAAATTTAGTATATATGGATTTTTTTTCAAAAAATTTATTTCATCACCATACTAAAACAAAGTATATTATATATGTTGACCCCTAGAAACATTGTTCTTTAATGATTGGATAATACCCACACTGGTATCATAAATATAGAGTTTTCTCGGTTTAGTTGGATACTATAGGGTGACCCTTGAACATTTCAATATACTAGCTAATTCAATATCCGTTTTTACAATAAAAGTGGTCAAATACACATGGAAAACGAAATATGAATATATTTTTTAGTTACTAAAGACGATATTGATAAATATTGGTGTATTAACTATTCAATATAGAAAATAAGGTTTTGTTATTTATAATGATTCATAATGGAATGATATTGATTGTTTTATAATTACTAAATATAGATTTTTGGATTATGAATCATGATATTTAATACCCCATGAGATTAAGGATCTAAATATTAAGTTTATGAAATGTTTTTTTCACTAAATATGTGGATACATCTTCCCTAGGGAGAAAAATGTGACATATAACATTACCCAAAGAGCTTGAAATATAAAATTACCCAGAAAGATATTAAAATAAAGAAATGGATAAAATAACATTACCTTTCATATATGGTTGTTAATAATCAACCAATATTATTTTTATATATGTTACTATCCTGATGCAACAAACAAGGTAGGAGATTCTCTAAGTAGAAAAGGTCGTGGTATATTGTCTATGATGAGGGTGGAGAATAATAAAATTATAAATGTTTTAGGAATATTTGACTTCAATAATATAGTGACAATTTAAATTATTATGGTAAAAATATGTTACAATTATTTGGACACAAAATTATAAGAACTTATCATAATAGTAAGAAATGATTTTGACGGTTACCAATGATCAAACAATATCCCATGAACATGATAGCTCATAAGATAAGAACTCATTGTAAGATACTACATATATCATGTATGTATCACCCAAAACATATTTTGTTAAAATTTTCATTAATTTTATTATGATTTTTTTTTCATGTGACATGAAAAAAATAAATAGTGAATTATAAAAAATGCAATACTTTACCAGAAGACTAAATGAAGCATTATTAGTAAAATTACAACTCGAATAAAACCTAAAGTAAATAAAAAGGCCATGAATATGAAATAATCATCCTCATGTATTGAGTTGAAGTTCATACATATTATTATTATTATTATATTAAGATTTAAATAAGTTAGAACGATAATAAACATACTTACAACATGAATGACATAACAAGGAAAGTAATTTTGATGAAGTATGGGAGTATATGGGAGTGTAATATTACCATTGATCATATATGTCCATTGAGAATATATGTTTAATGATAATTTTTTTATACATAATAATAATAAAATAGATAATTTAAAGAATAGTATTATATTAAAATATAACACCTGTAACATAGTTGCAGGGTTGGAAGGTATAAATCGATTTAACGACATTATGAAATCTATGTAGAAAAGAGAAGAAATGACATCAAGTAACATGGAGTATTCTTTATAAGGTCCATTTTTATGATATTTTAAAGTAGATAGAGTCATTAGACTGTTCTTAATACTATTAAAAAGTTGAACTTCAACAAATACACCTTTATTGATATCATCTGTAGGATAAGTTCAAGCTATTGGATATAAAAAAGAGATTTATGTTAGCGGAATTTCAATCATTATTGAAACCATTTCTTATATTAAACATATGTATAGTGTATAAGTCTTTTATATATTTTTTAAATATACTTTATTATGATAAAAAAATATAATTCTCAACCTAATAAATGATATATATATTCATTATTAAGAATATTTCTATAAATTCAGAAATTCCGGAAAATTTTACTTGTAAAAATGAATTTAATGAGGAATTATATTTTAAAGAAATTTGGGGGATAGAATTAAATTTATGGTTAGTAAATAAATAATATATTTTAAATAATTTGATATCAAACCATTTAATTTCAGGTAGAGAGATTTACTAATGAATTATTTTTTATATATAGCGTACCATCCCAATTCCTTAAATTAATCATTACCAAAAACTTATTTTGATAAAAAATATTTATAATATATATATATATATAATTTAACTTTTATCTTATGTTAATTACATGGAAATGGATATAAATAAATTCAATTTATGCTTAAACATTTATTTTTTAGAACATTATTTTCCCACATTATGTGTTCTTATATTACAATAAAATTTTGGTAATTTTAGAAATTGAAAGTAATAAACTAGATTTAATATTTGTATTCATCATTTATAAAATAAGTAATATGATCAATTTCATTTATAATCATGAAAATAATTTACCAGGGTAAATGATGAATTATTATGGTAAAGGTAAAACTTGTTAAAAAGAGTTTAACTAAGGGTGTGAAGTCCAAAAATATTATAAAATATTATGTATAAATGATTAGATTAGGGAAAGATAAATTTTTTTCTTATATTCTATTATTTACAAACTTGGATACACTTTTTAGGATAAATTACAATCTATATACATTAATGAATGGGTATTTTGGAAAATTCCACTCATGGTCACCTATAACTGGATTTCTCCTCTACCAACCTCAACGAACACCATTTCCTTTGTTTTCTCTTGAATCACTTCCTATATTTTCTCCATAAAAATACTATCCCATTTTAGGTAACCTAAAGTCATAAGGTGTCCAAAAACCTTCATTACTAAGAGGATCTTTAATATAATATTCAACCCTTTAATATAAGTATTATTCACTCCCTATAATTTTATTTTCCATAATTTTCATTCACCTATTCATCAATTTGATTTAAAATTTTAATAACATTGTTTTAAAAACAATATTATTATTGAAAGGTGATATTATAACTATCTAATAACATGTTATTTTTCATTAATAGATTATATTATGTTCTTCTTTTTTTTCAGTTCTACCACCTACATGAATGATGTTGTATTGTGTAGTTGGGGTTTAGTTTAGTGGTAAGCACCCTATAATAATAGATTAGGGTTGGGGTGGGGTTTAAAAAATTAATAGGTGCATCAATTGTAGAGATATTATACCATATATGTAGTAGTAATAGATGTGTAGCATCGTCAACAATATAGCGATGGGTGACACTATATAAGTCTTGGAACTATATCAGTATTATTCATAGAAGGGACATTTGGGAAAAAAATATGGGACTTCAGGCCATGTGATGGGATTTAATACCTTATGGTCCCATAACCATGTAATGGCACTCCTCTATGAAAAAAGTATTTTATTTATTTCAATAAAAAGTTGTTTTAACATTATTTTTGAAAAAAAATTAATATTATTTTAATGACTATATCATGAATGGATAAGAAAACATAAATAATGGTAATATAATTTAATAATGATAAATTTATGATTTTATATTAATTATATAATATATTTATATATTTATATATTTATATTAATTAATAAAAAATATCCCTTTTGAAAATATTAGAAAATACAAAAGGGGATTTTAACTAATCTTAACTGACACTCACCATAAATTCCAAAAAATTATAATTTAAATTAAAAACTATATTATAAAAACCAATGTGACCTCCATGAACATTCATGAATTTATAAACATGTCATAAGGGATCAATGACTAAAAATTCTATACCATTGACAACATATAAAAAATAGGATAATTAACATCCGAATATTAAATTTATAAAAAAAGTTAATAAATTTTTAATAAAAAACTATGAATGAATCGTATAAAGTAAAATAGATATAATTATTTTTTGATTTAAATTATTTATAAATAGATATTGATAATACAATAGTTTAGAGAATGCCTTACAAATAAGGAATCAACAGTATGGTTATTATTGACTAAATTTACATTTCATTGGTCCATAATCATTATTAATTGAAAATATTTTTGTTTATTTGTTATATTACTTAATTACAATATTAATTATTGTATTTTATCATTATAACAAAAGAAATTACTTTTTTATGTCAAAATATTCATATTTTATGTGTTCTATTCTTTTAAAAAATATTACATTTTTATGAATAATTGTCGACAAATATATTTGTTATTCCACATCAATTTTCATATTCTTTCATTTCAAAAATATATTCTCCCCTTATATTGAATGATAAATATGTATTATCTTCATTACTCATTATATTTTTCTTTTACACATTTCAAAATGATTTCTTATAACTTTTTCATTGATGTGGGTTTTCTTTAAAACGACATAAAAAGTATAAAAATACATTTTTTAAGCTTTTTTATATATTTTATAATCTAATCTACATATAGTTAATTGAAATAAATTTATTTTAAGGGTTCAATTATTGGGGATTATTTTTAAAATAATTTTCTCATAAAATAATCATTTCAATTTCATGGAAATGATTTTTTAATGTGAATTGTAATTTCATTTTTATGATTATATTAAAAATTTTATAGAAAATTGTTTGTATTGTTTCCCTTCAATTTCATTATATATTTTCAAAATTTCAATCCCATATAGAGTTATGATTCATTAATTACCCCTATATTCTCCCTTATGATATAATTATTTTGCGAGATCAAATTTTTTATATGAATAGGTATAGATGTTGATGTCATTTTTTGTGATACTATTTGAAATAATTATGTAACCCATTTTACTTCCATGGGTTTTTCATCATAATATGAATGATATATTTCATTTCACATATATATGTATTTTTTATCATTAAGTAATAATTGATCCCATTATAGAATTACAATACATTGGGTAAATTGTTCTATCTCATGAGATAATGATGTTATGTGTGTAACTAATTTCATTTTTTTCACAAATATACATGTGGGTATGATTGGGTTAACTCCAAACATAATTCATGGGAACCGTGGGTTTTTTGCCATTATTTTACAAGGGATGGATTGTGTTTTCTCCAAATGTTATGATTTCTAATTGTTATTCTCTTGACACATTTAAATGTCATTCCATGTTCCTACATTATTTTCAATAACTCATGATTATTTTATCACAACATGTAATTCATAATCGAGGGTTTATATACGAATATTTGATGTTATATTTATTTCTATCCTAAAATATTGACGAATATTATGTTTATATTTTGTTTTTAATCATATTTTTCTCTCATCTTCATGTTTTCACAAATTCTTCTGATATGACCCTTTTTACGAAACCTTGATATATTTTATCTATTAATTAGAATTTTATATCACTCTTCATATTTCCTATTTAACTAGGGAATTACATTATAAGACCCTGGATTTTATCTAGGAACATAAGTATTTTAATAATTTATTTGAGAACCCATAAATTCTATAAATGAGCGACGTTCTTAGTATAAATTGGTGTTTCAGAGGTGCTAGAAAACATGACAGGGTAGTTTTGTAAAAGTACAGTAGTGTCATGTATTAAAGGTAATGTAGTAGTGCCATTGTCTAGTCAGTAGAGGTCACTCAAATATCATTGGATAATACAATATCCTAGTAAAACTATAGGAAATCCAATGAAATTTTTATGGAAACCTGATTGAGAGGATTAATATTATATGAACACAAAACTAACTGTGTGAACCCATCTTCCTAGAGTAGGTTCTTAGAGGTTCATACCATCTTCCTGGAACTATCGACTAGTTGGTGGAATCTAGTGGCCAGTAGATGACGTTGAACTAGGTCAGGATAGTGAGAAGAAGAGTAATATTTCTTCCACCTCAAACCCCAATTAAAGTGTTTAATCCACCTCCTTCAATCTTAATTCATTCTTAATTATTTGTAACTGTTCAATTATGCTTCCATGAATTATAAAAAACATGTTCTTGATTCATTGACCTTTTATTTGATCTGAACAACTATATTCAGTGAGTTTTATATCAGAATTGGAAAATTTGTCACTTATTCTTCATGATTATTCTTATTTGGTCCAATATATAGTGGATTTATTACTATATATAATGATTTATGGTGTTTTTCATTGATCTGGAAGTTCAAAATGTTTATCCTTATTCATTAATTTGATATTGATAGTCTAAAACATCTATTTAAAGTCCTCATTTGATTTCTAGTATGTGATACAAGGGAGATCACATCAACAGATCATGCGAGTGACCTATGATAATCAAAATCCACCAAAATTTCTTGAAAACCCTTTCTTATACCTCAAATGTATCATATAATATTCTTTAGTGATTGATTCCCTTGACCATCAGCCACTTGGAAGGTGGTTATATCCTTGTCCCAAGGTTGGAATCAAGATTGTACAAACCTAATTCTATATTATTTAAATGGGAACTTTATTATATAAATGATATAACTTTTGAATTTTCTTGTTATTTACATATTGGTATGAAACTGGTAATTTTATTTGGATATAATTGACATAAGAAATGTTAATTTTGAATAAATTTTATACGAATTGGAATTTGGATAAATTTTATGTGAATTGGTAAATTAGATTGTAAATGGAACAAGTCATAATGAAATATTTTAATATAATGGTCATTTTCATGATAATGGTTATTCATTGTGGAAAAAAAATTGTTAGCGTGTTTGGTAATTTAGTGTGAATTGGATCATTATTGTAATTAACAAATAAATTGTAAATTTTCATATATTGGGAATTCATGACGGGTCTATTTTAAATAGAATATATAAAAGTCACTTGGAATGGGAACTCTCATTGAGTTGGTTAATTTTTAATTCACATCTTACATGGTAATCCTACTTGTGTTAGATTGGAGACAAATGTGTGATTGGTCCTTATAAATGGAATCCGCCTAAAATAAATGGTGAGTACAGAGAGAGAGAACCAATATCATGATGAATCAGGTGTGATTGGCCCTAGGTTTCCACCTAATTCTCTTGGTTTAGTGAGTTTATTATTTTTTCTTTTTTTAGTTTGTAATTAATTCCTTTATTTTTTATAAAGCTTCATGAACTATTCATCATACTGGATTGGTTTAGTTTCTACTGTCAGCAGCCTATTATTTTTACTCACACCCTATTCATGATAACATTCAGTACCTAGGAAGTCTCTATAGATGTAGGTTTGAACAAGTTCAAGGGGCCCTAAACTTGATTTCTTGTTTTTCCATCTTAGACTTTTCCTTGGTTATAAGACCTAGCGTGGGGATTGCGACTTGTTTTGTGATTTTTTTGGATTATCTATTTCTATTGTGTACATATATAGAATTTAGTACGAAATTCAACATGAAATTTCCTGATATAATTATATTGGATTGGTTTGTCATTTTCCTACTTATATACTATAATTGATTTATATTGATTGGTTTATCATTTTTTCCACTATGATTCTTGTTTTTTTACCTAAGAGTATATTATATCCACTATATATGTTATACCCACACTATTATTTAGTATCCATTTTCATATGGGGAGACACACTTGAGTTCTCATGGAGACCTATCTCGGTCACGTGAGGGAGAAAAAGGATGGAGAAGTTTCAAAGAGGTATTATAGACCATTTTTTTCTTTTTATGAATATTAATTATCTAATGTTATGTTCATTAACTTGTATTATGTCTTAATACCCTTATTATCATATTATTATCACTGGGGAAATTGAATATTTAATGATTAGGTTTTCCCATTCAAAGCATTTTTTATCACACTTCTTATGTTTTCCTTTTCCCATGTTTATAAAGAATGATGTTATATGAATTATTTAGAAAGGTTTCATGCGTGAAGAATATTTTGGATGACTTTAAATATGTAATTTGAAATAAAAAAATATGGTTATAGTGGTAATAATACTCATATTAAGAAAAGTGTATTGTTATGTAAGACATATACCTAATTATATAAAACTCTAAACATAAATGCTCATTGGGTATATAAGTTATCCAATACTTCCTTTTTATGTTGTATGTTTTTATGGTTGAAATTGGATCCTATTTACTAGTATAAAATCAAGAAATGTAGTGCTTTTTACCAGATCCTAGAGTGTGGAACTGAGGCGATTAGAGTTGGTTTAAGATGAAGGGTTTAGATACTTTTGGAGATTATGATTTATTCATGTGAGTTTAATTTAAGAGTTACTAATACATTATTGGGATTATAATTTTAAGGATGAAAATAAGTTTAAATGTATCCACACCCCTTTTTAGGTTTTATGTGATGTGATATCACTATAATTAATGATATCTTGGGAGATTTTTTATTGGGTTTATATATATATGAAACTGTTAGATTTAACATGAAGGATACTTTTGGAAGAATTATATGATGTTTTTAGGGATGTTATATGAAAGGTATTAGAAATAAATTGAGGGAAAATGATTCATTATTTTTGAGGTTATTTGGGATACAGATTTATTTTTTATTGAATATTCTACTTTGAACAACTGGTGTTATTATTTAATTTTGTAGAATAATGTTTTGTTTTTTTATATGAATTTTTATACATTTTGGATATTAAATTACCTTATGTTAGCCAATTAATTTTTGGTTAATATCTAAACAATGGAGGAAAATATATTTATCAATTTTTGGATTATTTGATCCAATAGAAATTGATTTTAGTGGTTCAATAATGAATATTTCATCTTGAAAACACATTTTTGGGAGAGAAAATTGAGACTGTGGTGTAAATTTAAAGGATGGAATTCTACTGGTCAAGTTAGAATATTTCCTTATAATATTAGTATATATTGTAAAGTAATCTATAAAATATATATAATGGATCTTGAAACGAATTTTTTATCTTGTGACCTTTATTTATAATTAATTGATTGTCTTTTTCATAGATTATTGATTATAGGTTTTGTAGTAATTGAATTTTTCAAGATCATTAACTTTATTGTGATCAATGTTCTTTGAAACTATCAAAAATTATTTTTATGTTAATTATTTCCTCTATGACCATATTTTCACTTACCACTAATCTTATCTTACTTGGAACCCTAGTTTTATATTATTATAGATAAACTTTGTATATCTATTTCCCTATTTTCTAGAGGGTTTATTATTATTTATTTATATGATGCTGGTTTTTAAAATAGGCATTTTTCAATTATAAAATGTGTATCATTTCATTCCCATATGTTTTATATTTAAATTCTTGTCATAGATTTTGAAATAGTTTTAAACACATTGAATTGGGCACTAGATAAAATTGCAAGGTGTAAATTTTAAGAAAGGGAGAGAAGAATGAAACCACCCAGGTAATTTTAAGATAAACTATTTTCATGTCTTATTAATATTCATTAATTTGATTCTATAGATTTATACTAATTATAATAAATAGTACAAAAACGTGTTCATTTAAATGTTACAAGGTAATAAATTAATATAAATAAAAAACTAAATAGAAAAAATATAAAAAAATATAAATGTTTATGTGAAGAAAGTTGGAAGTAAATTTAATATGTTTCTATGAATTGATAAAATGTACAGATATAAAATTTTAAGGAGATATGTAAGAAAATAATATTAATGATTTATAATAATTTTTTGGAAGACCAATAATATATTAATATTGCATAATTATTTCATGTGCTCTGCATTTTCAAGAATGCAAAGGATAGTGCATGAATTCATAGCTCATGAAAAATAAAAAAATAAAAAAATTATCATAGAAATTTTTATTTTATGATCAATCTAAAAAAATATTTAAATTTGACAATGAAAATTTATCATTTGGTATAATATCTATAAGGTCCAATAAAGATATCTTAAATAAAATATCTTTAATTCATCATGAAAAATATTCAAATTCATATAGTTCAAATCAGTAAGAGTCAGCAAAATATATCATTTGTGAAACCTTAAATGAAAATGCATGATATTTTTATTATTTAATTTATATTTAAAAGTATATGATTCAAACTAAATTATATAAATTATCATGGATTATAAAATGGATTATTACAATTCAATAAAATACATGGAAAACGTAGTGGTTGGTTAGAATACATATTAAAGAGTTGAAATTGGAATAAAATATCTATCATACCTTGTCACACATGAGATTTCACATGAATAATAGTCTCTTGATCAAGTTTCTCAAGTCTTTATTGAGTGGATACTCTTAAAAATTTATTAAATGAAGTTCAAACACAATACAAACAAATTGATCAAGTTAGATAAAGAGTAACTCAAAACTAGTAAAACAAGTTCTATGCATGATGAAAGTGATGTTAAAATGGTGGTTTGGATGTTCATTATATACAAATGTAATAATTTTTAATTATTATAGATAAAAATAAAATGTATTGATTTGTAGGAGGATGATAAATAATAAATAATTTTTTAAAAAATAAATACCAAAATGAAAATGCCACTAAAAGTACAGATTCATTATACCATTTTTACAAAAGTATAAATGCATTATACCTAATTCATGGGACCAACTCTAGGGGATGTATTAATAAATTGCTGACTTGTGGTAGACATTTTTGAAACATAAATCAAGGTTTTAATTATATTATAACATTTCCAATGTTAATAGAATTCAATAGTTGATCTGTGTATTGTATAAGAATATTAAATATAATATTAGTAATATAGAAATTTGAAAATAGTAAATAGATGATAAATAATATTAGTGGAAATTATAGGAAATATATGAATGATATTTTTATTGAATCATTCAAACTGATTTGTATTATTGAATATTTTGGTTTCTCTATAATTAATATTTTTGATTCAAACTCTAATTAGGTAAATGGAATTCCACTTATGGATTCTCGTAGACTCACAAGATCATGTAGTGAAATAGGAAAATGGTGGAAACATATAAAATATAAGACATAATATGTTATGAAATAGAATCACAAATTATTCAATAAATTGATAAGTTAACTAAATTGAATTATAATTCATGTTATGAAATATTATTATAAAATAAATTTATTATAAAAAAGATTGATTATTTTAAATTATACATATAAAATGAAAAAAGTTAATATTTTTAAGGAATTAAAACATATCACTACTGTTTCATCGAATGTATGATTATACATTACTTTTAATTCAACCAACTTGAAGACCCTTGGGAGAATACTTTTATTCTAGAATATCATCTACAGTGAAAACCATTAATATTTCACATAGTCTCTCAAATTCATGGATCTTATAAATAAATGATCCCAATATTTCAGTAACATCTAAAATAAACATGTGGATAATAAAGAAAAATTATTTTAGGGGAACTGATGCTTTTATGTGTTAGTTGTTTTAAAAATAATCTAAAAACATAAAAGTAAACTGAAAACCATCTGTAATTTTTATTTTAAATAGACCACGAATTACAAACATATAACCAAAAAATATTATTCACTATTAAATAAAAAATGTTAAGACCCCAAGAAAGACACGATTATTAAAAATATCACCCATAAACATGAATTAGATAATAATTTATATATTAAATTACATTAGAATTGTGTGGAAATAAATAACATAAAAAATTCACTACAAGAATTTAATGGAGAAAGATTAGATTTTTTTTCGAATTGGTACCTATAATGTATGAATTACACAATATTGGGTCCCCAGGTTGGATTATCAAGATAATTTTTAATAAATAATTAATTTTGTTGAAAAAATATATAAAAATGGGAAAGAGAGATAATAGGATGTATTAAATTTAATAAAGTGAATAAAATATCTAGATTGATGTGGAGTGAAATAAAAAATGAACTTCACATCTTATATTGATCACTCCATACATATAGTTGATTTGAATAAGAAATTTTTTTAAATATTGATGAGGGAAAAAGCTAGATCAATACATAGAAATTATATAGATTGAAGAAATTTTAAGAAAAAATAATATGAAATTAAATTCATATATATTCGTGGAGAATATAATTAATTATACCAATAGTATGTTGTAGAGGTGTAGTATGGGATGATAATATACAGATATATGAAAACATAAAACATTATAGAATAAAAATAAGAAAAGACATTGAAGAATAGAAACAAAAGTAGGAAATACATAAAAAACAACAAAAAATAAAGAATTTAGGATCATACTAATAGAGAGTTAGAAAAACGGTCACTACTATGCATGTGAGTAGAAACTCATACCAATGATCTTTATTACATTTTAGGATATGATGCTAGTGATAGTTTTATATTAGAAGCTGTGTCTTGGAATCGATCAGTGATGCCACATGGTATCACTTGAGACAAGTGAAATAATGAGTTGAAGAAACATAGTTAATAATAGATTCTGACTTGGATTTATAACATGAGGAAGAATATGTAATGAGTTGTCTCATAGTTCCCCAACCCAGAGTTGAGCTATTAGAAAATTATTGTATCAGTACCCAAACTATTAACATATACAGAATATATATATATATATACATATAAAAATAAAATAAATATATATAATAAAAATACAGATATCATATATATAATAAATATTTAAGGAAAATATATAATTCACTAGAAATAGGAGGAAATACATATATCATTTATAATGATTTATAGAAAATTAATCTTAGAGAAATTTTCTATTAGTATATTTAAAAATCCATTAAAATACATATATAATTAATAAATAAAAGGAATATATTTTTGAGTGATGGGAATAGAGTTAACTAATCAAATACTAATTCATATTCCATAAATGATGTCAACTACCACAAATAGTTCACCAATAAGAATAAAAAAAGAATCTTGTTTCAAAACTAGAACTAAGTTATATGAGAAAGTAGAAGATTTTAAGTCAATAAGAGGGATGATTATGAGAGATTATGTAGGAACATTATTGAATGTTTGATTGATTAATTCTACATAAAAAATAAATATACAAACTAAACTATAAACCATGGAAGAGGTGGTGAAATTTCTAAGGGGATAAAAATTTCCTAGTGAGTGCCATGATTTTATGGAAAATATTTTGTAGAGACCTTAAATACATGAAAACTTCTATTTTTATAATACATGATACAATAAATTGTAGTATACTAAAATCATGAAAAAGTATTAAGAGCATAAACATATACAACATCCTAATAGTGAATACAATAAACTAATAATGAAATTAAATATATATACGGCTTGTCAACAATATATAAATTGATTATTATAAATGTAGTGTTTCCATATCCCCCCATTGATTCAACCTTATATAGTATGTCCTAAAATGGAACTGGAAAAATTTAAGATTGAGTGGATATCCTAGTATCCTTGATGGTGACCAGTTTAAATTACTTTTTGATGTCAAACCATATATCACTCAATTGTCATATAAATAAACCCCTAAAAATTTATGTAGTGAAAATACGGTAATAATAACACTGAAACCATTACTTGATCATAAAAGGTTGGTGGTATACATAAAATTATAGGAAAATTAACCATCCATGTTCACATATAGGGAATTTGAATGTATCTATTCCAGTGATGTGGTAAAAATAAAAATAAAAATAATATAGTGAACAATTTAAGAAAATTTTAATGTAAAAAATATAGTATGAAACTATATAAAACATGAAGTAGTCCACACAAAGAACCTTGATAGTAATTATTATGGTGAATAAGATAATAAATTACAATATAATGAATAAATTAGAAAAAACATATAGTTAAAGCTTTAATGATCGTATAACCTATAAAGCACAATATAGAGGAAGGTGAAATAAGAGTAGTAGTCTAGGGTAATAAATATAAATATTATAAAATTTAACATTTAAACCTATAAGATGAAATATCTGGGAGAGGTAGAAGACCTGAGATATAAGAAATTTTGATCTACTAGTATTAGAAGAAAAACATAATATTAAATAAAAATTAAAATATTTTATTTATTGTTATAAAAATAAAATGATGAAGAAGAATAAGAGATATTATTTCAAATTTATCATAGATTGAAGAAGAAATATTTATACATAATAAATGATATATGGTGGAATATTTTGTAGTAGTTTTGAATGGAGGAATAATTTGTGTTATGATTTGGTGATGTGGGTGCTGCTATACATGAGGTGAACTAGATAGGATGGCCTTACGATGATGGTTGGAGGATTTTGAAGAGACTCAATAACATTTTACCTAATTATAATGAAAAGGATGTGGTAATTAAGGAGGAAATTTATTTAGAAAATGTGATAACCTTATGAGAGAATCAGTTTTTCAGATGAAATAGGAATGGAATGTAGAAATTTCTGTATGTAGTATGAATGGAAATTGCATGTTCTAGAGACAATGAAATATCTAAGAATTTAAATATTTTTTGTAATTATTAATGTATTAATATCATTGTGGTAATTTTGTCTAATTTAATATTATAACTCAAATTTAACACATAAACCGAATCATTTTAGAACTTATATCCGTATAATTAGGTAAACTGCCTAGGATGATTAATTATTGAATCTAATCATGTATAAATTATCATTATAAGAGACAAATGTGAGGGAATAAATAAAATAACTAATAAATAACTACTTATTATGAAAATTACAAGGATTTTTTAGTCAAATTTAAGAGAAATTTGAATGAGAATGTGAAAAATGAAACAAAACCTATTAAAATTGATAAATAATTATTCCAGATATGTAATAAAATGCATTTGATTAACTTGAATGGAAACATACATGTCCAAAGAAAGAGACAATCTAACTGTATCTTAGCTAAAAAATTATTTCTAAACATTATTTATTTAGATGAACCTACACATGAATGTAATTAACTAAATTAGAAGAAAATGTTATGGTAACATTAACAATAAAAACTATCAGTATAATTAAAGGATTTTAAAATTCAAAAGGTTTAATTATTATATATTGAATAATAATGGAAAATATAAAGTGATTATAAATATTTAATTAATTATCTATTGTTTGAAATTATTCAATATATATTGCCCAAATATATTTTTCTACCATGATATCCTTAGTAGTAAGTTAAATTTAAAATGTGTTCCGAGAATATTAGCATCCAACCAAAAATATGATTTAAATTCTTTAAAATATATAACCAAAACCATTCAAAATATGAATTTTTATCAATCATCAAAAATTAAAAAGTGGTTAAGAGAAAAAATATAAATTGAATAAATTAAGGACAAGTGATAAAATCCCATTAAGTATATAAAATTTCAAATTTAATAGAAAAAATAAATGAAAAGGTTTAATGGATCGGGAACATACCAAAATTCAGAATAGGTGATTAGCACCGTTTGATGAATAAAAATTCAATATTATTATAAAAAAATTAAAGGAGAGGGTCTAGGGATTGGATGAAGATAATTATGAAATGAAATGATGCATGTAATGAATGAGTTATTAAATAGTAGACAATATTTCATGGTAATACTAGTTCAAAAAAAAATAAAGAAGGTATCATAATGAAAATTTTTATCAAGTATGTAATTACTATAATATAAAAAATCAAAGTACCTCGAATGAAAATTAAAAATTAGAAATATGAAATGAATTTAATCACCCTATTTCTCTATAAATCATCTATGTGAATATCTAGAACCAATATCTCCACACCCAAAAATTAAATATTCTAATAAATTTAATTAAATCATACATAACATATATTTTACTAACATGAATTAAATAAACCAATAACACCTCCATGAATTAAAAATGAAACCATACATGTGCACAAATAGTAAATATTTTAAAATAATTAAATCAATTAATATAGCATATGAGAAACAGTAAAATTATTTTAGAACAAAAACAAATATTATGGCACCCCAAGACATATTTTTGGTGAAATTAAAGCAATGATTATGACAAAATATATAAATCAGCATCTCAATTTTTTTAATGAACATTATAAATCTTTTTAATTGAATCCAAGTAACACCAAAAAATTACATTTTAGTGATTAGGAAGTATTTCTATTATGTGGTATAATAATGACCTTTAACCACTGATTATTCTTATTTTTTATTCCATTATGAAAGGTATAATAAATGTTACTAGTATAACTAGAATGTTTAAAAAAACTTGAATCAAGGATTTAATTGAAGCTTAAAAATCAGACATATTCTATTATGTTATGAGAATATCTGAAGCAACATGAAGATGAATCCAATATATAGCCTTCTATAAAGGCTTGTAATTCAAAATTGGCCTAAATTATGTGTTTAATATTAATAGTACAACCTAAACCTCATCCAAAAAGTAATGTTGTCTTTAGAAGATATAATCCTTATAAGTCTATTCATATGTGAAATAAGAATGAAACAGATAAGTTATATAAGAATATGATCTTTTATAGTTTCATGGGTATTAATTGAAGAAGAATGAATTTATAGAGTTTTTTTTGATAATATTTGATCAGTGCTGAGAGAGAGGGATTGATTGAAATGGAAATAGAAAATGATAATGACAGGGTATATTATATAGGATTTGACATGTAGGATTAGTAATTGGAAAATTAAATCTACAAAATAATTCTCATAGGTGTAACAATAATGATCATCCATGTTGTTGGAAGAAGATAATTTTCTACAATTTCTAGGGTACGATTCGAATAAGAAGAAAAAATTAGAGTATCAAAAGAGAATATCTAATCAGCATAGGGTGTGAGGGATAGATTGAAATAAAAAATAAATTAAAGAAGAGGTAATTAAAAGGGAGAATATATAATAAAATAATCTCAAAATTTAATGATGCAATGTAATGGATGGAGAACAAAATATAGTTTGACACTTGGGTATGGTTTTGAGAGAGGGATATTTGTCATCATAGGGAGGCAACAAGAGAATGAAAAGAATATCGAATTTGAATAGGTGAAGGATCAACTATGAATAAGGATGCACATTTTTCGATGTTATCTAAATGAGATATGTGTATATAAAGGAATAACATTTATTATAGATAATGGGTATTAGGTAAATAGTCAATGAAAAGGAAAATACTTTATTTATACCCAAATTACGTTCTCTTGCATTATATGGTTTTATTTGAATTATTGAATTACAAATTTTATATTTTAATTTTAAAAAACTAAATTTATTTTTTATTTTTCCATGTTAAAATTATATTTGGTTGAATTTTTGAGAATTTTCTAAAATTTTTGATTTTCTGGGAATTGTGAAAAAAACTTTTTTTAATAGAAAATATTTTTCCTTTTCAAGTATTTTCAATGTCACATTTAATTTTTAATTATTTTTAAAACTTAATTCGGTATTTTTTGTTAAAAAATCCAATAAATTTTATTGGAATCAACAACAGTCATGAATTTGGAATAAAAAAAATTTTATACTATAAAATGATTTTCCATAAAAATTACTTTCATTGTGTTTTGTTGGTTTAATTATAAAGTAAATTTTTCTACTTTTTTTAATTGAATATGAGAAAATTAATCCAATATTTAAAATTATTATGTCCATATTTGGTAAAATTTCCCCATTCATTTTTTGTCATCATGAATTATAATTGTAGTAAATATTTGTCATCCTAGTAAGTGTAAATCCGGTAATTATGGTTAAATAATGAACTATAAAGACTAAAAATGAACTCAAAACTTGCATTTAATATATTTTAAGTTTGGGTGTTTACCATACTAATCGAATATTAAAAATTATGGAAAATATTTCTGATTTTTATTTGAGAAAGATATATATATTATTTTATGTTGAGAAATATACAAAATGCCACTCTCTTGTTTTTAAATTTTTGTTATATGTTCAAATAAAGATAAAATTTAAATTTTTATTAATATTAAACTTTATTATTATAATAGTAAAATTATTTTTCTGATGATTATTAATTTTTAAATTTTAGTGATGAAATAATTACCCTTATTCTTACCCAATATAGACATAGTGCTTGTTCAAGAAGTGGATAATAAAAGTAAATGAATCAAAAAATGAAAAAAGTTTTATTTTTGAATTAATTATTTTTTACATGATTTTTACAGTTAATAATGATATATATTTTTGGTGACATGGATTATATTCATTTTCAAAAACTCTCATATTTATTGAATGTCAAATAACGTGAGTAGTTTTAAAAATGATTTTAATAGTATTTTATGATAAATATATTATATAAATTGATTTAAAATTAATAGAAAATATTTAAAGAGGAAAATAATGAAGATAAATATTCTGAAATTTCATTCCATGGACATATTAAATCCAATTGTTAGTTTAGATGTAAATTTATAACCCTTTTATATATTTAAAAGGATCTTCACATGATTAAGGATGAAAGGGTTAATCCAAATAGAAAGGTTTATAAATATATATCAGCCTATTAAAATTTGACTGTATGATTTTATTAATACCAAACCCTTTGTCTTAAAATATAATAAATTTAGAGCCATTTTTAAGGCTTTGAAAAATATTATATTATAATACTTCAAGTATTTCTAAAAGTACCCCTCCCCTCAATTATAAATGGACGCGCCCTCTTCTCTACTTTTCACATTTAAATACCATTTTATTTCAGAAATTTACTATAAAAATACCTTTTTTTAAAAACGATATAATCTTATATTCCATGGTTTGATCATAAAACCAATCTTGGAAGGATTTAAGTAAAAGCCTATTAAATTTTTCAGAAAGAGAGGAATAGTTTTGAACTTAGAATTTTCATTTTATTTCTTATTCTACCTCATTAAAATATAATTAAAACATTTTGAAATAATAAAAATATTATATTACCTACACAATGATATATTATGTTAATGTAATAAACTATATCCATATTCTTCTTCCATCAAATGAGAAATGAGACCATCATTTATCTCTACGACGGACTACCGCCTCAAAGAACGATGTAATTCATTTTCCATCACCGCATCTCATGGATGGTTATAATAATGGATTCAATGTATTTATATGATATTAATGACATAATATTAATTATTTAGATAAAAGTTTTCATCTATTTCCTTAACATTCCATGCGTTGAAAAATGATAACATTGTTCGCTTGTATGAGTGGATTACCACCTCCACAAAGCAATGTGATTTTTTTCCGGACCACATCACATAAATTTTATAAATAAGTTTATTTAAATGTTTAATGTGATATTTATGATATAATAATCATTATATAATTATAAAATGATACTTACCTAATTTCTTTCATGCTCTTTGAAAAATTAAAATTGTACTCATGCATACACATGTCTTACCGTCTCCATGATTGTAACATATTTCATTATTAATAACCATATTTAATGGTTTGTTTTAAATTTATAAATAATTTATAAAAATTCCATTATTTTAATGATATATATGATGGAATAATAAACACTTTGACCATGATCAACATACCGATTCTCTTTTCAAATTTTGAACTGAACATCCCCAAAACATATGACATAGACATAACCTATTAGGTAATTTAATATGTCATTAAAATAAATGAAAAATGGGTTAATGATAAATTAAAAAACCTTTAAAATTTCCTTAAATAGTAAAAAAATTATTTATTATATATATATATATAATATTTTAAGGACATAAATGGAAAGTATGGAATCATGGAAATTGATTTCATCTCAACTTCCCTTCATTGAGGAACATTTTAAAATTATACCCCTAATTTATTTTATATGGTGTATACACTGAAAATTTTATAGGTTATACCATTATCCTTCGTAAATAATAATATTTAATATTTTAATTAAATTACATCATTCAAAGTTATTTGACATGAATGATATAAAGTGTATGGTATTTCTTAACTCAATTTCCATTCATTGGGTTATACTTATTTTTTATCAAAATTTTTATTCCATGTTTATTTATCAATTGATCTAGAAATTATTTTATTTTGAATTTAAAATTTTTAATTTGGATTTAAATATGTGAACATAATCAAATCATGAATTAATTATTACATAAAAATTTCTGATCTTTATAAGGGTTTTCATTATCTCAAATTAAGTTTCTTGAGACATGTTTCGTGTCATGCAGCATGATATTTTTGAATGGTGTACTTAACACCGCGTGAAGAAATATTGGAATATTAATTCATGAAATTAATGGGATTTAAATATCCATATATTGCTATTTATTTCATGGAAATTTGATTTAAAAGTTTCCAATATGGTAAAGTCTTTATGTTATAATCTCCATTTTTTTATATTGTATTTTTTCAAGGTTCCTTTATTAAAATTATATGATCATATATTCTTAAGAAAGTATATTTTCTTCTTCTTAAGTTATTAATGTGATTTAAATTTTTATTTTCCATTTACTCCCTTATTTACTAAAGAATCATCTAGAAAGGCATTTGTTAGTGATATCGCTTTTGTATCCTCTTTTAGATCACGAATCATTTTCTTTTATATCTATGGTTTATGAAATACATTAAAGATTATTATTTTTAAAACATAAATGATATAATGATGTTATTTTATGTAATATTTAACATTGTTTTAGAATATTTTAGATTGAATCTTATTAACATTTTCTACATGGGTCACTTTGGACTCTCCTTACAGTAGTCTAAAAAGAATATTTTTTAACATTTATGACATGAAACGAATTTACCTCTGTCATGAACATTATTTTATTTAAATTTAAATTTATTATTTTCTAATGTTATTTTCAATGAAAATTATTTTCAAAATATTTTTTAATATTTTTTGTTTTTAAATGTGAGTTCGAATATTTAAAGGGTATTTTCAACCATAATGTTTTTAATAATATTTTTATAAAAATTAAATTCATCAATGACAAAAATATATCAAATTTAATTATTCTCTAATGGTTATATTTTGTAATGATACTATCCATATTCGTTTTGTGGACATATTATGAATTTTTTTCAAATATATTTTCATGAATCCTTTTTCATTTCCATAAGAAAATCAAGCCATAAATGAAAAAAGAATATAGTTATATTGAAAAATAAAATAATTCACGTGTTCTGTTTATGTTATGGTTCTTGAACATTGTTTATAATGATGTGTGGTCTTATTATAACTATCTAAAACATTAGCTAAAAGGAAATAGTTAACTAGTTTTATATGTCTTCTAATAAATTATTGGTATTTACTTGGTAGGTTATTCCATTTGTAGGAATAATTTGAAAATGATTTTCTATGATTTCAAGATGTTTTCATTATAATTTTATGAAGTTCAAATGTATTTTTTGTTCAAGGATTGTTTTCATATGTCTAATGATTATCGAATTATATGAATCTAATCGTATGTTAAATCCTGATAGCTTTCTTCATCATTTTTTTATCAATTTTATGATGGTTTATAATTTTATTATTTAATACTCATGAATGTTGATTATATCAGGATACCCTTATAATCACTATTGATCATTGGTGACATTGAAATATTAATTCTTATGGTTAATATTATTTTGAATTTGAGCTCATCCTTCTTATTTTTTTCATTTTCCCGAGGTTATAAAGAATAATATTAAATGAATTATGTATGGAATTGTTTAATGTGTAACTAATTTAATGTGAGATTCTAAATAATTAATGAGTAATAGAAAAATTTCAGTATTGTGGAAAAAATACTCATATAAGGACCGGATTATTATTATATAATGGTTTTTTCAAATTCCCTAAAACTATAAAGATATAAGGTCCTTAGGAAAGTATGTGATCCAATATTTACTTTTGATGTTTCTTATTTTGGATGGCTGAAATTGAAACACATTTATTAGTATAGAAGATCAAAATGTAAAGATTATGTTTTTAGTACTATATTCGAGTGTGCTGATTTGGGGATGTTATACACCCAAGTAGACTTCATGGTTTCATGATAGGATAAGGGAAAGGGGTCGATGGTAAATGAATGATTTTAGTATCATGGGTTTGGAACTTGGATGGGGAGGATGGAATGAAGAGTTGTTTTGGGTAATTTTTAGTTTGTATCCTTATTTTGGGTTTCTTTTGGGCACATGCTCTTGTTATAACATGACACGATTAACTTATTGGAATGTTAGAAATTTCCCAGTTTTGAAAATTTGATATTTTTCATGGTGATACCTATTAGTTATTACTTATTATTATCTATGATATAGTTTTATTCTTAAAAAGTTGGTATAGTATCCCTACGATCCTTAATGTTTCATCACTGCTAGTTTCCATAAACTAGAATATAATGAAGTTCACTAGATGTCATATAGTGAACTATTTTGACTATTATTTTAGGGTGAACTGAGTTAGGATTTTAGAAAGTGGGATCAGATCCCCATGTATTATCTGTATATTTAATTTTTAAGAAAGTTATTCCAGAGATTATGATGTGTTAGTACATGGTAATGAGCTCATACATCGGAGTATCTATCATGATCCATCCTAGTGGGGCCCATGCAGTGACTCCCCAAGCCAGCCTTCAATAGGCCAGATGATAGTGACTAGCACTAATTAAGAATACCTTGAAAATTAGATGAATTTCCAAAGTACCTATACACTCACACACATCTTGAATCCCAAAAATGGTAAAATGTATAAAACCACTAAGGAAAAAATGAATCCATACAACTTAACCCAACCAAACTAGTATGATAGAAATTAATGTGTCAAAAGTCAACAGGTCCAGAATACATTCCCACCAAAATAAAGAGTCTGAAAACTACAAATTCTAACCTATAAGCATGAAATAGGTACTAAGACTATTTACCTTAACCATATGGACACATATTCATGTAAGGAAGCTCATAAATATCGCCCTAGTCCTGGATCTCCCAAGAATCCTTCAAAAGGATTCTCGTCTACACAAGACACGACATGTACAAGAAAATTCCATACAGGGGTGAGTATAAAAATACTATTAGATGACCTTGAAAACTAGAAAGAAATACACAATGTAAAGGTATAGTCAGATCTACATAGTATATTCCTAAAGAACATATAACAAGTGAATGGTCAAGATATACTCGAAACCCAGACACATAATCTAGAGGTAATTCACAACGACTGCATACCTACACTAGTGATTCAGTCCAATGATTCCACGAAGCTCTCATCTGGGATAACTCACTCAATGAGTATAATAGATCTTATGGAGTCTGTTAGGGAAGTATTATTCACCATTAAGTGTAAAAATGAGAGATAGATATGCTGATAGATCTGATGAGAGAACAAATGCACTCATTCAGGGATAACACACTACTAAGTGGGAAAGAATCATGACACAAAGACAAGGTTCACTAACAGGGACCTGGTGTATACCACAACTCATCCAGATTCACCAAATAAGTATAGGATCAATTTCCTATAAGATTGGTCACATGTAATTCCAAATTTACTTAGGTATATGAATGGGTATAAAATCTCACTTCTGGCCTGTCTGAGGGACTCCGACTCTATCTAGAAGGTCCTACTAAAGGGATCATACTCTTGTAGATGGAAATGAAACCTGACCATTAGGGGAATGAAAAAAGAGGCACTAACCCAAGAAAACTTGTCCAAGGAATGGAAGACAAGGAGATCAAGCCATATAGAAGAGAGTACAGAGTGTGTAGAAAGGTCACACGCCGTGTACCTTGACTTCAGGTGCTATTCGTGTGCAACGACCCGAGTTAAAAGACTTGTCAACTAAAAAGTGAATACACGGTGTGTAGTAACAATCACACACCATGTCTGATTATCCGGGCCTACATTGTGTACTCTGGACATGTACTCGTACACAGGTTCGACCAGTCTCTGCTAACCCATTTACCAGTACATGGGGTAACCCGCATATCCGGCCCGGTCTGTCCTTATGGTGGAGTACATGTCATGGGCTCCACCCCTTGTCTATTTTTCATCTAGTACACACATAGATTACTACATAATTATCCACATGATGTGTGATATTTGTCACATGCCATTTCATCACTTCATACATCATGATTCCCTTGTCGCCACTGATCTTTCCCCACATGCTATGTTTGCCATTTTTTTTCTAGAAACTGAAGTTCTTCATCTTGAGCATCGTGTGATCTCCAATTTCTTGATCCGACAATTCATTTTTTTAAAACTCAAGATCCTTGGTCACTTCTCTATTCCATCAACATTCCAGGAGGTTTTGGGTGTTCAATCTCCCCGAAAACTCATTTTGATCATCCACATGAAGAATGATCGAGGAAATATTTCTTCCTTATGGTGTTGATTCATCTTCCACCATCATCATCACACATCCACCTAGTCGTCAAAATGTCGGATCTACCATTTGGGATCTTCAGTTTGTGATATGGATGTAAAATGATCTATTTTTCATAATACCATACAGAATACATGGGGTTGATCCACTTCCATTAGGATGATCAATCAAAACAAAACAAATGTGAATTAATACCTTTAAAAAATCCCTAAAAGAAACCATACCTCAAGAACAATTGAACTGAGGTTCAAAACATTTGTGGGTTGATCAGTATTATTCGTTTAAATACAATAATGGGGAAGCACATGATAAAAATAACATCCCCCACATTGATCTCTGATGATGAGGAAAAGTAGACACCATTGGTTGACATTTCATCTCGCTAGATAAAGATCCTTGGGTCATCACTTATTATTATTCTTCAAGATTCCTCCAAGTATAGATCCTCTCCAAATCATTAGAGATCAATGGAAACTTTTCCTGGGTTAAGAGCCTACCCATGGGCTCCTGGTTATTTTTAACAAATAAAAATTTCGTTGTGTTAATTACAACGATTAAAGTAAAGAAAATTATTAACTTATTTTATTTCTTTTAAAAAGTCCCTAAATTAACTTTTTTAGTTGACTTACACCAATTTATTTTATTCCCCACCTAGGGTAATTTTTTTTAATGTAATGTCGCCCTTTTATTTTTGATATGGGAACCCATCTAAATGTTAATCCACTTTTTCAGAAAAATTTCTTGTGCACTCTATTTAAAAGTTTAATTTATTTCATAGATTTATTCCAAAAACATTGGGCCTAAGAATCATACACCATCACCAATATTGTTCACAAATTAATTTCATATAAAATTTAAAAAAACACAAAAAATCTGAGAAATTACATTCTAACCACCTTAAGGCTTTGCATCCCTAAAAATCCGAAAGAACAGCTACTCAAATTGATATGTGTACTGGGCATGAATCTAAACCTCGTATTCCCACATTATCTCTTGAAGGTTCCGGTGCTTCCACTTGAAACACACCAAGGGAATTGATTACCCATGAAGGATCCTCTCTTACCGATCATTGGTCTCTATTGGGTACTCTGTGAAGGTCGCTCCATCCCTGATGTCCAGCTCACTCCAGATGATGACATCGGATGGGTCATGCACATACCACCATAGTTTCGACATGTGGAATAAATCATGTACCTAGTTCATGTACCTAGTGAAACTATAGTATTAGAGCTAGGCAGTATGCCTCCTCAACAATTCAAAATATTATATAGAAAGGGCCAATGATTCTCGAGGATAAATTACCAGCCCAACCAAATCTCTACAACCCTTGTTGTCGAGAGACCCAAAGGAATACCTGATCTCCTGCATAAAACTCCAAAGGTCTTCAACATCTGTTGAAAAAATACTTATTCCAGCTCTAGGCCACATTTATCTATTCATGTATAATCTGCACTTTCTCGGTAGTTCCTTATAACAAATCTGGACCCATGAGTTCAGACTCTCTGGGGTCAGTCCATCAAAGCGGTGACAGGAAGGGTTCCCCATATGGAGCCTCAAATGGTGTTATACCGATAGTGAAGTGGTATCTATTGTTGTATGAAAACTCCACCAGTGGTAGGTTTTCCACCCAACTATGAACAAAGTCCATTATATAAGCCCAAAACATATTTTCAAGACACTATATGGTTCTCTCCATCTGAGCATCAGTCTAGGGATGAAACAATGTGCTCAAGATTAGCTAAGCCCCAAATGAATCCTATAATACCTTCCACAATCAGGATGTGAAAAGAGCATCCTGATCTAATACAATCATCAATGGGATTCCATGAAGCCCAACTATCTCCTCCTCATAAAGGTGTCCCAATATCTCTACTGATGTCTACTCCCTAATGGCTAGGATGTGGACAAACTTGTTGAGTCGGTCAATGATCACTCAAATGGAATCATTTCGCCTAGACATTCATGGTAATCCCAATACAATTTCCATTGATATTCCACTCCACTTCCACTATGAAACATCCAAGGGGCCAGTTAACCCCACTAGAACCTGGTGCTCAACCTTCACCTGCTGGCGTGTTAGGCATTGAGAAACAAACTCCATTACTCCCTTCTTCATACCTGACCACCAAACTAACACCAGAGGTCCTCATACATTTTTTCAAACCAAGGTCCACTGTTAACGGAGATGTATGAACCACCTTCAGATACTCCTCTCGCAATACCACTGGAACAACCGTGCATCCTCTGAAAATACCTCTGGGATCCCCACCTTGAGAATATCCATCAATACCATATCCTATAGATAACTAAGCATGTAATGTCTTACATTCAACATCATCTAATTGTGCCTTCGTAGCTCATCGTAAGAGTGAAGGGGTTACAACTATTGACTGGAGATAAGCTTCATCATCTCCATCTAAGAAAGATAATAGTTGAAAGGCCAACATCTCTGATGCCTCACTCAGTAGATGGGAAATTAACCTCTACTAAAAGAATCTTCCACCAAATTCCCCTTCCGAGTAGTGTAGATTATCATGAAATGATAATCCTTGTGGAAATCTTGCCATCTATTCTACATCGTATTTAGATCCTTTTGTGAGAATATGTAATTGAGGCTCTTGTGGGAAGAGTAGATGATAAAATACTTGACCATCAGGTAGTGGAACCATATCTTCAATGTAAAGACTACCGTTACCAACTCAAGTTCATGGGTCATGTAGTTATTCTCATGTGGACATAGATGTCATGAACCATATGGAATCACTGCTTGTATCTGCATCAGAACATATCTAATCCTGATACCTGATGCGTCATAGAAAACTACGCACTCGACACCCTCATCTGGCAACCTTAAGATTGGGGCACTTGTCAAACTCAACCTCAACTGCTAGAAAGCCTATTGGAACTTCTCTGTCCATATAAAGGGAAGACCCTTCCGGGTCAAGGCTATAATAAGTGATAATATCTAGGAGAAATCTGGGATAAATCACTGGTAATATCCTGATATCCCAAAGAAGCTCTTCACCTCTATGAGGCCCCATGGTGGCTGCATGATAACACCGCCTCAACCTTGGTTGGGTCCACTGCTTCCCCATCGATTGAGATAACATGTCATAGAAAGTGGACCTCCTGTATCTAGAACTGGAACTTCTAGAGCTTCCCATAATGTCGGTTCTCTCGAAGTATGTCTAGAACCATCCGCAAGTGTCTCACATTCTCTTTATCTGACACGTAGTACACAAAGATTTCTTCTATATAGAACATTATGAACCGGTTGAAGTACATATAGAAGATGTGGTCCATAAGACCCATGAACACTGTATGGGAGTTCGTCATGCTGAAGGGCATCGCCAAGTACTCATAGTGATCATAGTGGAATCTGAAAGTCTCCTTCGGTATATCCTCATATCATACTCATAACTATGGGTAACCCGATCAAATTTCAACCTTCATGAACCATCGTTCCCCTCTAATTTGTTCTATGAGGTCTTAGATCATTTTTATTGGATAATTTTCTTCATTGATAACCGAATTAGACACTGGTAATCCACACAAAACATCAAACACCCATCTTCCTTCTTGGAAAACAAAACTAGGCCCACCCAGGGGAAAACATTGTGTCTTACGAATCCCTTCCTCTCCCAATCCTCTAGCTGCACCATCAGCTCACAAAGATTTAAAAGATCCATATGATATTTCAGTAAGGATATCAGTTCCATATTAAGTTGTAGGCCAGTGTAGAAGTTGATTTCCCAGTTTGGAGGAAATAATGGAACGTTTTTGGAAAGACATCCTCATACTCCGACACTATTACTGGGAACTAAAAGCTCACAAAATCCGCTTCTATGTGGGTAGGGCTAGAAAAATCATGATTGATCAGTTGTACCCTCTTAAGAATGAGCCCATTTTGTTTTAGCTGGTTTCCCTTTTCAACAACAAAGGAAAACCATATTCATTCATTGTAGACACACCACACTCTTTTCCTGAAGCAGTCAATCTGGGAACAGACCAAAGATAACCAATCCATACTGAGAATGACACCATAAGGCATCTATACATCCACCAAGAGTTTCCAACTGAAAACCGCATGTATATGCCACTGCCCAGTCTCCTAGCTCCCTGATCCCAGTGTGGACCTCATGGGGGTGGGGGTAGAAGTAGGTCAAAACATCTACCACCTCCTACAACTCTACCCACTCCTCTTACATGTTCTCTTCCTAGTTAGTCTACCTACTCCACTCTCTTCCTCTACCTTGGTGGTCCACCCACCACCTCCCTATCTTCAGCTTGATGGGTTGGATAGTCTCTAGTGAGATTTCCTCTACCATCGCATGAGTAGCATAACCTCTACCTCTATTGACTGGATCCATCCTAAGAGCCCTAGAATACATATCCCCTATCACGGGTCCACCTATGACATCTCCCACCACTTGATACCTATGCCTGATGTCAGCTTACCAATGATAAGGTCTCTACACCGGTCTACCTACTATAGACTGCCATTGGTTGTCTCTATTCATCCAGGAAGCTCTCAACCACCAAATCTATCTCAATCACTCCAACATAAGTCAGAATGAATAGAGGCAAAAAACTTTCTTGGATGTCCCATTGTAGACTTCACTCAAAGGTATGAGCTCAGAAGTACCGATCCTTGACCATATCCATCGAGTACCTGGTGAGGATGGGGAACCACGATGAATAGTCATCCACCATTAAACTCCCTTACTAGAGATGAAGGAGACCATGGTTATGCACTGATATCAGTGTAAATAGAGATACATCTTCCCAAAAGAGTCACTCAAACTCCGTCCACAAAAGAGTGTCCTCTTCGTGAGTCTACAAGGTCAAACTCCACCATTGTCCCGTCAAACACTGATAATTCTCACTCCTAGGATCAACATCGAGTCTCCTAGTGTCCTCACTAGATAGAAAACTATTGTCACTATCTCAAGAGACTCCTCAGCCACATGAGGGTTGGGATTTCCTTGAAATATGAGGGGTATCTATGTCTTGAAGTCATGGAACATGATCAACCTATGCTCTTTATCTTCTAGTACTTTAGGTACTTCGTGCGGCTCCACTGGTGGTGGTATAGTTATTGCACCACCGAGAGGTAATTCCTAGGTAACTGGTTCCTGAATTGATGATTCATCACTGAGGGGGTCATCATCATGATGGAGATACTAAATCCTAGTGTGTATATATCACAGATGTATCCTGTAAGTAAAAAGTCATACCATGGTCAAAGAGTATATCTAGATTGGTGACAGAAAAGGAAATGGAAAATAGTACACATTTCTATATGATGCATGCACCATTATTTTGTTACCCTGCAACTAGTGTTCTCATGTACCAATTAGAAAATTAGGTTATCAGAGTCCTAGTATATGGATACGTCAGTCGCCCGCACCAACAGTAGATTCCCTAGCCTAAAATATGAACTCGTGACACATAACACTGTGTCCCAAACCAACCACCCAAACTCTGGTTCCTAAGGTATAACTGTCAATCTCTGATACCAATATGTCACGACCTATCCCAGTGGGGACCATGATATGACTACCCATGCCCGCCTCCAATAAGAAAGGGGCTGTTGAATAGCATCTAGTAGACATATCACTAACATGAGAGACATTTCCTATGTATCAGTACAGACAAACACATCTGTAATCCCACAAATTCTTAAATGTGAAAAACCACTAAAGAACAAATGCATGTATACAACTAAACCCAACCCATAGTTTACAACTAAATGTAATGTGTGGAATGTAAATTGGGAAAGGATACAATCCCACCAAAAGAAAGAGTCTGCAAACTACAAAGACCCACTTGAAAGCAAGAAATAGGTAATGGGACTATTTATCATCGTCATAGGGACGCCTCAGCTTTTAAAAAAGCTCAAAAATCTTGGTTCGGTCCTATTCTTCCCTAGACTCCATCAAAAGGCCACTCGTCTACACAAGACACGATAGATATGGGAAAATACCGTGTAAGGGTGATTATAATAATACTCAGTAGAGGACCCCGAAAACCACAAAGAGATACACAATGTAAAGGTATAGTAATCTGTATATAGTATATTACTACAAAAAATATAATAAGAGAAATATTTGGATATACTCGAAACCCAAACCCATAGTGTAGAGTAATATCACAAAGACCACATACCCATGCTCGGGATTGAGTCTGAAGTTTCCACAAAGCACTTTTCCATAAGAACACACTCCAGGAGTCAGATATCTCTGATGAAATTCATCTGAGAAGTACCATTTTTTGAGATGTGTAATGAGAGAGATACATATGATGATAGATCTTAAGAGAGAACAGATGCACTTATTCAGGGAGAACATGCAACTTAGTGGGAAAAGATCACGATACACAGATGAGGATCACTTTCACGGCCATGGTGTATACCATGAATCATCTAGATTCACCTAATAATTACAGGATCTACGTCTTGAAGGATTCGTCACATCAATACCTAACTCCACCCAGGGCCAATAATGGGTAGATGATCTCACTCCGGGCCTCTCAGACGGACTCTGAATCTATCCAGAAAGTCTTGTTGAACGAATCCTACTTCTATGGATGGAATGATACCTGACCTTCAGGGGAATGAGAAAAAGGGAACTAACCCAAACCAAACATGTAGAAGGAATATAGGACAAGGATATCAAGCTATATAGAAGAGAGTACACTATGTGTAGAATGGTCACATGATATTTCCCTCGACATTGAGTACTGTCTATGTGCAAGAACCCGAGTCAAAAGACATGTAGTGTAAAAATAGCATTCATGGAATGTTGTAATAGTCACAAGCCACATCTGATTATCAACGGTTCTCTCCGTCTATGCTGGCCATGTGCCCATACATGGCTTAAACCCGTCTATGTCATCCCTTGTACCGGTATAGGGGGTAATTTATGTATCTGGCCTGGTCTGGCCATGTGGTGGAGAACATGCCATGTGTTCCACCCTGTGTTCATGTATCTTCCGAGATACATTCCAATTTCTGAGTGAGGACCCACATTCCATGTGATATCTGTCACACGTCATGTCAACGGTTCCTATATTGTGAAACCGTAACCACTCCTGAGATGGCCCCACACACTGTGCTCTTTGAAGAACATGATATGTTCATCATGTTTCTTCTATAAAATGACGTTCTTTATCCCATGCATCGGTTGATCTCCAATTTCTCAATACAGATACTCTTTTACCTTGAAATTCATAGTTCAAGTTCGACCCACCATTCCATCAACATTTTGAGAGGTTTCAGGTTTTTGATCGAACCCAAAAACTCCTTTCGATCATCCGCAAGAAGAATGATTGAAGTATGATTTCCCCTAAAAAGTGTCGATTCATCTGTCTCCATTGTCATCACACATCCACTTGGACATCACAATGCCAGATCTACAATTTGGATCATTGCTTTGTGATATTGATGCATGATGATACATTTTTCATAATAACATGAAGAACACATAGATTCTGGAGAATAAATTCCTAAAAAATCGAGAATTGAACATCCATTATTGTTTGTTATGGTTTCGATCTACTCCCATTAATAGGTTTAAGAATAATGAAAAAATATAAATTAATCCCCAAAAACCAACACAGAAAACAACCCTCTCGGAAGAACGATCCAACCGTAGGTCAACCTATTCATGGGTTGATCAAAGATCATCATTTAAACCAAAACATGGGTAATATTAAGATTAAAATAACAACCAATACCTCTATAAATGATTAGGAGGAAAAGAGTTTTCTATCATTTGAGATTCGATATCCTTGAACAATGATCCTCGGGTTGTCTCTTGTTGTCGTTCATCCAGATTCCTCCATGGATGGATCCATTCCAAATATCCAGAGTGTCCAAGGAAAGTTTTATAGGGTTGTGAGCCTAACCATGGAATCCTGGTTTTTTAGCACCAATAAAAATTATGTTTCTTTAATAAATTTGTTTAAATAAAAATTATTATTAATTATTTTTTCCCTTTAAAATGTCTAAAAATTAAATTTTGTAGAGGACCCACATTGATCGATGTTAAGCCCCACCTAATGTAAATTCACTGCTCTAAACACAATGGTGCCCTCAGATTTCTGATTTGGGAACCCATTTAAATGTTATTTTACTTTTTCAGGAAAAACACTCATGAATGCTATTTAAAGGTTTGATTTATTTTGGATATTTATTCTGGGAACTCCAGCCGCAGAATCACACGCTGTCAAAAACCCTGATCTTGAATAAATTTAATATATAATTCAAAAATTAAACCTGTAAGAAACAGGAAAATATAGTTTCTAACCAATTTTTAGTGTAAAAACAAGTTTTCGAGAATGATATTATTTCTCTAGAGGTTCACATATTATAATTTAAATATAATTTAAACTTATGTGATACACTAGTCAAGTGATGTTATTTATTTATAAGATATTATTCCTGGGATGGTGTGACATGAGATTGTGTAAGAATGAATCATTTCAGAAACATAGGGTTTATCTGAATTTCTTCACATTAGGATCATATGGAAAATCATGTTATAATAAATTTTCATTAAATTGAAAAATTTATTTTTGTCAAGTTAAATGTATTATTACTTATTTTGAGGTATGGAAAAAATATTTCATACAAAGTGGTTCAATCTATTTTAAATTGAAATATGTGAAATATAATTGTCAAAACGGAATTAAATAAATTTTTTTAGTTTGGATGATCACTTTTCCTATGATTTTTCTAGTGGACCATGATAAGGATGGTTTGGTGTAGTGATAGTGTTTTATTTATATATATTGAGATAATTTTTGTAGAGTATATTTTTTTTATGTCTAGTTATGGCACCTACTATGAACAACCATGTAAATTATATGTTATGTTCTAGGAAACATGTGTTTATAATTATGTAGATATTTCTACATGATAATTTTTATCAGTTGGGCAATGAGAGGACACCATTGAGAATACACCTCTGATAGTTGATTTAGATCCCCCGTCTGATCTGTGTAATATAGGGGAATATATGTTCTATGATAATTTCACTGACTTTTTTAGTTTATGGAGATGGACCTAGTTCAGGCCACAATGTCCATTTTTTATCAGACTAGGGAGTTACAACTGGATCATCCCCCAACGTTCACTAGAGAGGATGGTCTTGAGATAGATAAGTATTGGAGTGAGTTTATTTATATTATCCATGAACACATAAGGACTACTCCAAAAATAAGGGTTAAGGTAGGGGCTAATATTTTGTGGGGGCTAGTGAATCATTGGTGGGATATTGAGGTCTAGTATGAGTATCTTTAGATGAGGGATTGAAAGAAATTCCAAGAAATGATCATGGAAAATTATCACCCAAAGACCCTGATGTAGTACAAGGGGAATATACTAGTGATGGATTATGTTTTTCAATTCATTGACCAACATCCTTTTCCCTTTACATTTATAGAATATGAGGTAGATATCATGAAGTATTTTTAGGATGGAATAAGGGTGAGATATCATCCCAGGTAAATATATATTACTTTTAGAAATTAATTGTGGTTGTAAATAATGATATAATTATAGAGGAAAACAACAAGGTGGCATTTAGTACAGGAAGGTTATTTTAGCTGGGTGATCAGGTAGTACATCCTCAGCTTGTATAAAAACCCACAATATAAATTTCCACCAACGCAGTAGTCGGAAGAGAAGCTGGATGAGTGGATTAGAGTGTTCGGGTTGTGATCTAGGGTTATTTTATGATTTTAGTAATCGTTGTTGCATGTGTGGTTATTTACCTTGACCACTAGTGAAATGTTAATCTTGTGGAAGGACGAGTTACATAAAATAGTTACATAGAAATCCTTTATAGAGGGCTAATGATAGGGGACCTAGGATGACATAGAACACTGATATGGTATATTCCTCCCCACATCAGTATTGTTATAAGAATTATATAAGACATAACAATTAAGATGTAGGATATAGTACTCCAAGAAAATATTGGTAGTATTATTAGAGTTGCACTATGCATAGTACATATAAAAAAGGTCAATATTGAGGGACGAGTTCACTACATGTAGTTCAGTCTATTTTTCCTAGTAATTAGGCTATATTGTTGACTGTTTCAGGTATTATTCTTATGTATTATATGTTTTAAGTGATTTAATTGTTAAAAAATTATTGTATTCATTCATATCATCATTATTTTTTGAATGTATCTATCTGGGTTATGGAATTATTATATGGGGTTATGTCGATCAACACGTCATTAGGCATGTGATCAGAGGGTATCCATTATTTTAAAAAGTATGCTCTCAATATTTTTGGGTATCATTACAAATTGGATATTATAATTCTTGATATTTTATTCTTTTTTTGATTATGTGAATATATTGGCTATTTTCATACCATTCTCATATTGATTGTTCCTGGAGGGGGGTGGGGGTGGGGTGGACATCATATCTCTTGATGGTAACAATGTTTTTCATAATGATGAATATGATATTCCAGAAATCCATACAGGGACTATACATTATAAACTATGTGTGGTCATATCTAAGGTTAATATTATTATTCAAGAGGATGGGGATGTGTAGAAGTACGTTTTTTCTCCTTTAATGAATTTGTTTTGAGATGAGTTTTAGGTGATATTTCAGGGTCTCCACCCAAGAGAGTGATTGAGTATACTATTAAGATGGTTCAAGTTGTAGGGCCAATTTACCTTTCTCATTTTATAATATCACTGGTGGTTATTCAAGAGCTTAAGACAAAGTTGTATTAATTGGAGTTTAAAGGGTTCATTCGATAATAAATGTAACCTTTTGGATCTCCAGTTCTATTTTCCAATAAATAGAATTGAATGTTATTCTTATTTATTGATTTATAAAAGATCAACCATATGAAAATTAATAATCAGTATCCTCTTCTTCATATTGATGATATCTTTATTCTAATTTGGGTTTCTCATGTATTCTCTAAGTTATATTTAATACTCAGGTAGCATTAGTTGGCAGCGATACCATATAGTATAATTGAATCATATTTTAGAATTAGATTTGGATTTTAGGAGTTTAATGTGATAATGTTTGTTATGATGAATTCCCATGTTTTTTTCAGGGACTTGATGAACCAAAATTCAACTATTTTTGAAAAAAAAATTGGTTTCCTTTGTCAATGAAATATTAATGTACTCATTGTCAAGATATGATCATGACCAATATATTAACATCATTATGAATAAATTGAGAGAGCATAAAATATATTCCATGCTATATAATTTCATTTCTATGTGGAAAAGGTTCACTTCATGGGTCATTGTTACTTAGTGGCCAGTGTGTTAGTGGAAAAATAGAATGCATAACCCATGGTATCTGAGGATAAACCAAAAAAAGTCTTCAAGATTCAAAGAATACTAGGTTTGGTAAGATCTTATTCGCATTTCATCTTGGAAATATCTTTTATAGTAGCAACTATATTTGGGATTTCTAATAAAGGGGTGACGTTTGAGTGGTATAGAGCATATTAAAATGATTTCTAGGAGTTTAAAACATATTTGAACTCAGCATTGAGCCTCATCTTCCCTGAACCCAATAAGAAACATAAATTATATTATAGTCCATACAAGATTTTAATTTTGGAAATATGGATGCACATAGATTGATTCATGGTTTATGTGCTACAGTAGGTAACACCTTATTAATTGAACTGTCCCACACATGATCTTGAGTTATCTTTGGGGATTCACACAATAAAATGTTGTTGGAATCATCTAATGGGTAAAAGGTTTTCTATTTATTAAAACTATGAGTTATTTTCATATATAATTTATAAGAATGATCGGAATATTTAGAAATAGTGCTGAGTTGAATACATCTAATAATTTGATTTCGAGATAGTATATATGGAAGGTAAATGAAACATTATTACTGATTCTCTGAGTAAGAATACATAGACCAAGGAAATTCCTGAGTTTAGCTATGCATTGAAGACGATGGACTTATTCAAGGAGATTCATATATGTGTTTAGGAAGAGTTGGAATTGATTATACTCATGCCATTACCAGTTGTACCCTGTATTCAATACCAGGACTATATGAGGCAGTATGTTGACCTAGAGTTCCTGGTGTTGAGAGACATCTTCAATGGTGGGGAGTTGACTCCTAACTGAATAATCAAGGGAAATAAATTTATACATGGTTATATCCATGTTTACATAAATATAGGTATACGAAAGGAGATGATGTGTCAGTTTCATGTTTTGAAATGGGAGATTCACCCTATTTTGTCTAAAATATACCATGATCATTTTAGATAGTATTAGCAGTCAATAATGAAGGAGATAATTTTTTTGATATGATGGTATACCGTTATACATGTTAAGGCTGAGAATTAGTGTCTAACTATACTATTATTACCCTTTCATATTTTAGAATGGATGTTAGAATACATTTCAATAGATTTCATAACGATTTTACCCATGAATCCTCAAGAGAGTGAAATGATATGGGTGACTGTACACTTGTTGAAAAGGTTAACCCATTTTTTACAATTTTAGGAGACCTTCACCATCGATGAGATTGGTAACCTATATGTTTAGAAGATAGATATTTTTCACAAGATTACTTGGATAATTATTTTATATTGAGCTCCCCATTTAACTTCTCCCTTTTAGAATGTATTGTGGAAGCTTCACAGTAATCAGGTGTTCTTGAGCATTTCATACCCCCACAAACAAATGAGAAATCTAAGAGTACTATATTGGTGTTTGAGGATAGATTGAGTGTATTTTTCCAATATATTGATGAAAATTAGAAGAATCAACTATCTATTTTTGAGTAATCCTATAAAAATAGTTATCCAGTGACTATTTAAATGGAATCATACAAGGAACTGTATTGTTGTCCATAATGATTACCTTTTTCCTAGTTGAAAGTTTGAGAATCAAATTTTTTTGTACAAAGCCTTATACAAGAGACATTATAGTAGGTCATGTATATTAAAAAAATTGTATGGCTACAACCCAATGGATACTCATGTCATACGCTGACTAGAATTATTGACCACTCGTGTTTATAGAGGTTGAAAATGTATACATTCAAGTATCACCATGACTGGGTCACCATCAGATTCAAATCAATGTACTTTATTAGACCATTAGGTACTTTTGTTAAGATCAGTCTGATGGAATATCAATTGGCTCTACCAAATTTATATAGTTACATACATGATGTTCATTATGTGTTTCAACATCATTAGTATCATCCCATCACTTCTAATGTGATTGATGTTGATGATGTTGCATTTTCGGCTGATGTGTCCTTTGAGGAGCATCTGATTCATATTATGGATTCTAGTGAGAGAAATCTTTAGGGTTTCACTATACCATTCATTCGAGTGATGTAAAATTGTATACATGTTTAAAAGGAAACACTGGAGAGGGAAGTTGATATGTGAGATTAGTTGCCGGATATTTTTACCTTTGAGGCTTACGGATGTCAGTGATCACTGCTCAAGGATGTATAATCCTTACCCTTATAGAGGTATTTTTTAATTCTGGTTAACCTCTAATTAAAATAATTATGAAATTATTTTCTCAGGAGGAGAGAATGTCTCAAGATATTCCCTAGGGTTTAGGACACAGAATATTATAAAATAGGTTTTACAATACATGGTTCATGGTAATCTCATGACAAGTGCTTATTTTTCACTATAAACATGCAGCATGAATGGGGTAGAACTATTTTGATAACCATGGGATGGTTAACTAATATCCATGAAAAATAGAGCACCTGACTTCTAGATTCATTCACATTTCTTCCACATGGTTAACCAATACATATAAGTGTCTCAAGAAAGCAAGTGAGGAGGGTTTCAATTGGATAGTACGGTTCACGGAGTTGGTTAACTATTTGGAAAACAATGTGGCCAAACCATGCTACTCATTAGAAGTAAAAACTTTATCACATTTCAATCCCAATATTATCATTAACTCCCCTTATTTTCTCCCATATTTCATACCCAGTATCCATTAGTTCATTTAAATCTTCTCCTCCACTTCCATGGGTAAATCAAATTCAATTATTTACCATCAAGAGAACAATTTATTACAATTCAATTCCCCAAGTAGGTCTATGAGTCATTTTCATTTGATTATTTATATGTGTCACTTCCTATTTGTACCTAATAATTTATATCATATATTTCTTATTTATATTGTTGCTTCCTACTTTTTTACCTATGATTGTCATATCATCGATCAATTTCAATGTTGGGATGAGTGGATATCTAAAAACATAATGTAAGTGGTCAAATATCTATTTAACATAGTCTTTATATTTTATTTCATCTGTAGATCGAAAATTTATAAGATCCAATGTGTTGTGTATTTTATTCCTTAATTATGAAAATAGTTTGAGCCTATAATTGGTATATTGGACCTTTCATAGATCCCATCAGGTTTGTTGGGTACTATGAAAATGAACTAATAGCCACCCATAGTGCATTACAAATCCATGGTAATGGTATGGTGGGATTTTAAATCTTGAAACTGTCTTTTTAGAATCTTAAATCAGCTACTATTTTGGTTGATTTGATAATCTCGAAATGGGTATACTTGGTATTTCTTGGGAATGAAATATTTTATATCTTATTAAGAGGATGGATTGGATAATTTTCAAATTGGAAACAATAAGTGGTTAAATGGGTTCTAATGATATTTAATGGTTGTGGTATATGAATAAATAATGGAATGGAATTATTAAGAATTTACTTTTAAAATTTTCAAGTATAATAGATTTTGGTTAATAATAAATATATAAATGGAGAATCCTTTTATTCTTAATGTTATTGAAGGGATAGATATTTTGTGCCATGGAAATTAGTAAAATATGGAATGGATTATGATGTAGTACATATGCTTTTCATTCATGGTTAAGGTGTCAGAATAATGATCGAAGAACCAGTTTTATTCATGATAGTTTAAGAAATTGGAATGATGTTTTTTATCCATGTTTTCAGCTCCATATTGAAATTTTAGGCACCAATGATGTTTTCACATGGTTTAGGTGCTAGAGTGATACTACAAGAAAAAATAATTTTTATAGACGACTTGGGTTCCATAAATATGTTGTAAAAATTATTTTATAAATAATGAAAACCCATTATTTTATATAAAGTACGTATCTGCATTTGATTTATGTCTTGGAAAATTAGCTTTGGCTGAATAATCTTTGGTTGGATTGGTTGTAACTTTAGAACATGGTGGCCAAAAGGCTAAAAAATAACTATTTATATTTAAAATGTATTTTCATTTATTTTCCTTCCTATAATTCCATTATACATATGGATACACTATTACATAGAGTAGTTATTAATTTAGAAACCATTGGTTTTGTCTTAAATAGTTTTACTCACCCCCTTCTCGGGTCTTCATTTGTTTCTAAGAAGACTTCATGGTTACATGTGAGGATAAGGGAAAAGTGTTAGTGATAAATGGATGATTGTGAACTTATGGGATTGGATCATGGTTGAGGGGACCATGCTAGGTGTCAAGACCCATTTTTTGGATTTTGAGTCTATTTCTCTCTTTCCAGTTTCCTTTTTTCTTAGGATTTTATCATAACATGACTTGTTTATCATAATGTCTTGTTGGCACTCACCTATTTTTGGGAATTTTTTACATGATGTCTGGATACCTATTAATTATGCATATTATTATATTTATTCTTTTTTTATTATGAAAAAAGTGGTTATAGTATCCACATATTCCTCAGTGGACCCACCCCACTAGTCAGTATCCTTTGGCACATAGGAATGAGTGACTGATGGCATGTGTTGAATTGGTTTAGCATTTATTTGGTGCAAGGTAGGTTGAGAAATTACATACTATTTCAATTTCTAGTTTAACTATTCGTAACCATTATCCCTTGAAAACATATTTGTTATAGTATTTCTATTAAAAAATTAATATATTTATTAAAATTTTCTCATTATCTTTATGGAAATTATATTTTCATTTCAAAATATTCTTCATTGATGTGTTTCTTACTCAATAAAAATATGAATTTGTTAGGAATATTTCTTATCCTATATGTTAATTATTTCTCCCCCTTGTCTAAATTCATTCATTCGAAAATTATCTACATTTCTTATTTTGAATGTTAAATATTTATTATGTATTATAATTATTATATTTCTCCTTATCTATTTTTATAAGTATGTTTTATAACTTTTTCATCATTGTGAATCTTCTTTAATGCTATAAAAAAAATTAAAATTAAAATTTTTTGTATTCATATATTTTGTACCTTCCACCCTATATATAACTAATTAAAAAATATTTGTTTTCAATGTTCCATTATTGGGGATTTGTTTTTTAAAATAATGATTTTGAAAATGGTTCTTTTCATATTCATGGAGATTATTTTTATTGTGACTTGAAACTTTATTTTTATGACCATATTCTAAAAGCTATTAGAACATTCCTTTGATTGTTTCACTTTTATTTTCCCTTATACCTCCAATAGAAATATATCCTATGAAGTTTTTATTAATGGATGACCCATATAAATACTCTTATGATATAGTTATATTATGAGATCTGTTTTTTTGTGTCAATAGATCTAAATCCTATTGTCATTTTATGTAACTCAATTTAAAAATATTATGTAACATGTTATCATTGCATTAGGTTTTAATAATAATATTAATGATTAGTTTAATGTTGAACACATATGTGAGGTTTATCATTCAGTGATGTATGGGTCTATTATTTCCTAACAATGTATTATTTATAGTATTATATGTTATTAAATAGTGATGTTATGTGTGGATATGATTACAGTCTATTTATATCATTATGTGTGATAATGATTGGGTTTTCTTACAAATTAATGTTTGGGTATCACTGTATTTTACCATATATTTATTCATGTGCATGAATGAGTTTGATTATAATTTCATGTTTATTTATTCATATGAATTTTTTACATTTCTATGTTATACCATAAGCTGATGTTATGCACCTTGGATCATGATTAATGACTTGTGCATTAAAATTATTATTCCATTGTTCATATATGAAACTTGGAGCATATATGTCCTTATATCATGCATTATCAATAACTATTATGACCCCGTATTCTTTTTATTCATATATTTATTTTATGTTCATGTTTTCTCACATTCTTTTGACCTGAACCATTTTATGACTTGTTAATATGTTTTCTTCACTTTACTAAATGTTTGAGCTCACTCCTTATTATGTTTCCCATTTAAAACGGGAATTAAAATAAGGATTATTGTTATAAATAAAACATTTTTCTATATTTTTTTAGGAGATGAATAAGATATAGTTTGTTATATGACATTTATCGAGAAAATCTCTAGAGACACTAAACCTTTTGTTTTTGAGATTGTTTGTCTATTTTTGATATATCATATTAAATTATGGAATTTATATAAAATATATGATTATTACAATTTTTAATCTCAATTCCATATATCTCATATGAAAAATAAAAAAACTCACACAAATATTCATTCATAAGCTAACTAGGGAAATAAAATAATTCAAGAAAGGAAATATTTGATTTTAATCTATTCAGAAAATTATTTTTGACATCAATATCATAAATGAACTGTTATTTTCATTAGTATTAGACAATAAAAATCTTATATGCATAATACATAATAATAACCAATAAATTTTATCATTTTTTCATGTTCAAGTGCTCCATGTCATAATGGTCTCACCACCCCTGAATTGAAGAGGTTTGTCTGGTCATACTATAACCCCTCTATCAAAATATCACGGATATCCCACCATTAAAGATTTTGTATGAAAATGGCCAATAACAAGAAGCACAAGAATATTTATATCTGGTGATCTATGAATATTATCCATCATCTTGACACATTATATGGATAACAACTCGGTAACATCCTGTAATATTATACCATCGAAACTAGACATTACTCATTCCATACAGATGATTTCATCATCCAATAAATCTACCTCTTCTAGATAATGACATCGCCACTTAAACCTCAAGAATGAGTAATCATCTAGTTCACTCTCTATCTAGTATATTTACTCAGTACTTTTACATTCATCATATCTCAAAAAATATCCCACTTGAATACTACTTCAAATAACTTCATAGAATCTATCCAGAAGTTCGTCAAAAACATACTCTTCCACAAAAATAATGGTGAATTATCTCTACCTACATAAATTCACCCAACAACCCCTAAGGCATAGTGTTGCCTTATAATTTAATGGAAAAACACATTAGTGAGAATATATTCAATATTTGTTTCCTTTTTATGTTTCAAACCCCATGATATGTAACACATGAACTCCAGTAACTGATATCCAATGTTTACATTGTGAAATTGGTACAGGAAACAAGATCCTTCCATGTGTGATTATTCAATTAATCTGTCTTGAAAAAGTATATACATTCTTGACTTCTATATTATATTGGAAATATAAAGACATGCCATAAAAAAATAATGTACCTTTTAAATCATTCAAAATATTTCCATTCATATCCTATAGAAAGGGAAAAATATAGGGTGAGATCAAATAATTAGTAAAGGCTACACATAGAAGAATCTATCATAAGTAAATAAGTAATAATCAATATGGATTTTTGGATAATCAAAAAACTTCCATTTAATAAACAACATGAGTTCAAATAATACATGGCTAATATAAACATAATAATCACATGCATAATGAAAAATTGATTCTTAAGTGAGGAAATTCATAAATATAGACTATCATGAACTTTCCATAAAATCCCAATCCATGTTATCAGGAATCATACCATCATGGACTCTAAACCAATACATTATTTTTAATAAATCGGTGGGTGTACACCAAATACCCGTTTAATAGGGAATGTATATTGTTTTTTTCTCATGAGACCTATTGATACATCAATGGGTTTTCTATTTTCGGCCCTCTCAATCAATTTCAAATCAAATGAATTCCTCATATTTTTAATTATTAATACAATTAATTATCAAAATACCTTATAAGTTAACAATTATCTACTTTACATCATGAATATAATACAATAATATTTCCTAAGTAAATAAAATAACTTACCTAATAATGTTTTTTCAGACTAATACCATATATATATAACGAATATAGTTGAAACAAAATCTATGTAATATAGATGATTCTAAATTGACCCATGGTATTAAAAATATGTACATAAAGTTGAAAAATAATATCTAATGAATAATATTGACTGATAAAAAATAAGATCTTAATAAAGTGAATAACCTAAAAATAAATTATAATAAATTATAATTAATGGATGGTAGAAAAACAGCACTTCATCATAAATGAGGTTTTTTTAAAGTGAATAAATTAGAAAAAATATTATAATTAAAACATTAAAAACAACATCCTTGAAACTCTTTTTAATAATGGAGCTATAAATCACTTTTAAAATTTATTCCATTCATTACAAAAATACTTCCACTTTCATTTGATAAAATATTAGATATGAATTCCCAAAACATTGAGATTATAATATTATTGAAAATAAAAATAAATATTTTATATTAATCTTTATAATGAATTCTGGCTATGATGATAGGAAAGGTCGGTTAAACTGTATAAAAATATTCTTTCACTTTTTAAAAAATAAAAAATCAACATATATAGATAATGTTAAAGGTATTCCTTTTTTGTAATTTTCAATGAATGTAAAAAACTAATTATAAATTAAATTTTACCCCCTTTATATCCTAATTATGGTTATTCTTGAAACATTTAAAATAACTACAACATGGAAGAGAATGAGTTGGAAGGAAAACAATAATACAATATTTTTAATGGAATGTCCCTTACATGCATGTCACTTGTTGATTATTAATACCAAAATAAAACAAATGGAATATAAAAATGATATCCACAATGTAACTGGATTATAGAAAAAGGTTTTAGATAAATTAAATTAGGAAAATTTTATTTTCTGAAAAAAAATGAACATAAACAATCTGGAAATAAAACGTGATTATAACAAAAATCTCTTACCTTGGGTCTCTACTTAGTCGTACGTGTATGATCCTCCATTTTAATGGATTAAAAATTATTAAATAATTTATAAAGAAAAATTATCATATATATTCAATTTTTATTTTCCTTCTATAAATATTTTAAATCATCAATTTGAATTTTTCATTCTTATGTCAACCACTTTTGGTTGTTCATTTAATTTTTCAAAAATTACATTAGTATATTATTTTTGGTTAAATGTTTTTTGTATTTGTTAAATATTATATTGAAAGTTAATAATGTTCTGTATATAATATACATTAATTATATACAATTTTATAATCATCCATGCATGTTGATAATAGAACAATAAATCACATTGCTTTGTGGAGGTGCTAGCCCACAAAAAGCCCGACTGACAGTAACATTTTCCAATAGATGGAAGAGTAATAATAAAATCTGATATCATATATTCCTATAATCATAATTATTTCATAAATATAAAATATAGTTCATTATTTCCTCTTTTATAACCATTAATTTAAAATTTGGATAAAAATGAACCTCTATAAGGAGACGGTTGGCTGTACATATGCACGAGTGATGTTTTCTTTTTTCCATACGATAGAAAGGAGGATAAATTTTTTTGTCCCATAATAATTATTAAGTATCAGGATATTTGTGAAATTAGACATATTATATTAGTATATATATAATGTATTTATCAAATGTAGTATAATAAATATACTTTGAAAGAGTTGGGTTAGATGATTAGCCCTTCTTTTAGACCTCATTAGACTTACTCCTTAAGACTTAATATGATTATATTAGTGTAATAAAAATAGGTCAATAATGAAGGAAAGGAATCTATGATTATTTTTAGTTTGTATTGTAAATTCTAGAGGGATCTATGATTGTGAATAAGGTATGAGAAGGGGTTTCCTTTTATATGTGTGGGAAGAGACACAAATGGAGTTACTTAAAAGATTTTAATAATAAAAAGTCATTTTTAAGAAAGTGGATCCAAGTTGTCTTATATTATATGATGATAAGGGTGGAGTATAAAATAAGCCATATGATGTGGTGTAATCATGTTTTTTCTATTATATTGGAGCATTTTCACTTTATTTATATCCACTTTAACCCAATTTAACCATAATCGATTATATAAATATCTACCAAGTTTACTATTCATTAGGACACAAAAATACATGAAATTATTAGCCGATATTAATTATAATAATTCAAAATATAGAATTAATTTTAAATGATTACAATGTGTTATTTTTCATAAATTAATTGTAATATAATTTTGTAAAATGCAAAAAAAAAATTTGAGAAACATCTTTTTAGAATTAAAATGATTTTACCAAAAAATAAAAAATAATATTGATTATAACAGAATGAAATATATTTTTTTTGAATTAATGGAGACTTATTTTTATTTGAAGGAAAAATAAATCCAAAATAAAACATGTAAATAGTTTATTAAAAAAAGAACTCAATATAAAGTATTTTTTGAAGAAAACCAATACATACTATTACAAAATATTCATCATATATTTCTAAGTTCAAAATTTTATTTTTATATGAATTATATTATATATTTAATATATATTTGGTCCAAAAAATGGTTTTATAAACATTCAATATATTCTTATTTCATAAAAATTTCATAATGTGATTGTTTTCAAAAATCTATATTTTTCATTATTTAACTACAAATAAACAACATCTAAAAAATCTCAAAATTTTATTCTAAGAAAATTTTAACATGATGAATTAAAAAATTAATTTTAGGTCATTAAAATTAATTTAATAAAAATTTTATTTTTGATTTTAATCACATCCTTGGATAAATATATGTGAATTATGTTATAGTTTCTTTAGAAAAAATACCATTGTTACTATAATTGAATCTTGGGTTTTGAAATATTCCATAAAAAACATTTATCCTGAAAATTTATATAATCACACTTCATGAATAGATTTTGGTAATTTATCATCTTAGATTCTTTAGGTTATTATATTACATCTTCAATATTATGACTTCTCTAATGTACCTTCAAAAATCTATTCATCCAATTCTGCAGCACATTACCACTATTATCAAGAATACTAATAGGCTATTCACTTTAATATAAAATTGAGTTCCAATTATATTTACTAATAGGTGAGAACATTAAAATTATTTGGAGGTTATTTAAATAATAAATAGATATTCTACATATTATGACCTTTATATAGGATAGGTGGTATTTTGAAATGGTAATCGACAACTTAAATTCATTCCAGAATTTCAAAATCCTTAATGTAAATAAGAATTAATTTATCTTATTCTCAAAACCATATAACACCATTAAATGGATATAACATCATGAAAATTTTATATCGTATATGATATTATAAATCCTTCATTTGATTATCCACATAGAGATTTTGGATTTGTTGAGCTATAATGATATAACTGTAATCAATTCCCTCTTTTATCATTATCTACTCAACACTTTTTGTTCTTAAGAGCTTCATGTCACTAAATTCATCCACTCGAGTTGTTATATGACATATTTTCCTATATAATTCTTCATACAGTTCCATTTGAATGATCAATGGATGATATTTTTTTATGTAAACTCTATCAAAGGAAAATACTAATCCCATATACCTTGAAAGTCATGTGTGTATGACCTAACCATATCATCTAATGTCTTAGTAGTCCTTTCAAACCATCCTTATATTTAAGGATGATATATAATAAAAATATTTAGCTTGATGTCATGATAATTTTTAAGAGTCTTCTATAATTTTGATATAAATTGTTGGTCATGAATAAATAAAATAAAAACATTCATATTATGTAGTCTCATGACTTAAATAATATAGAGATTTGTGAGGTTCAAAAGTGGTATATATTTAATTATAGAGAGGATATGTGAGGAATTAATAAGTAGAAAAATAATGAACCATAAGAAATTATTCATTCATGGAGTCCATAGAAATCCCAAGAAAAATTTCAAAGTAATATTATTCCATTTACACATAGAAAGAAGTAGATGTTTCACTACTCTATTAAGATATTGTATCTCGACATGTTTATGTTAAAAACCAATGAATCACAAAACATAGACCGTTATTTATCATTTCTTTTTATCCTACAAAAAATTTCATTAAAATCATGATACATTTTGATTCTACCAGGGTGTATATAAAAATTAATAGTTCACTTTTTAGCACATATACAAATAAAAGACATTCTATATTTCAAAATTTCAATACATCATCTTCATAGATAATGTATTCCATCTTCCAATCATTCAATAAATTGATTTTATTTTGAAAATTATTATCATCAACCATGGAAATATTTATTTTCACAATAATGATAGTTTTTGAATAATTTTGACTAGTTATGATGTTTACCCTTCCATAATGATTTTCATATAAAATTTTACTAAATCCATTAATATATGATCTTTTATAATTCCCATTTGAGTAAAAAATCATGCTATTTATTACTCAACACATCAACCAAACTTATTTTCCTTCTCTGAGTAGTTGTGTATTGAGAAATCATAATCCTCGAGTAATTCAAACTGTATCTTTTTCCTCATTTTGATATTTTTTATTATAAGATTCATTGAAAACTTTTGTGATTCTAAAATATTTCTCATTTTTACCATAAGGGTAATATATTAATATATTAAATGATAAGAATATATTATATAATACAATTTTATGGATTGGATATTATATTTATGAATAATTAAATACCCTAATTCATAGATAATAATTCTGACTTTTTTCACAAGGACACATCCAATTCCATTCTTTGATGCATCACAGTATAACACAAATTCTTCCCCAATTGGTGGTAAAATAAATATCAGTGTGTTTAATAGTATCCTTTTTAATTTCTCCATATTTTTAATAAATTATTATTAAAATATGAAACTAAACATTTATTGTCTTAATATGGTTAATGAGTTAGATAATTGAGAAAAATGTTAAAAAAATCATCGACAACAGTATGAAAATCCAATGAAAATACACTTTTCAGTTATATTCATTGGAATATGAAATTTATAGTTGCCTATCTATTTTATGGATTAAATAATATTCTATAATTAGAGATAATTTGACTAGAAAAAGAAACTTCTGGAATCTGGAATTCAAATTGTCTAAATTATCCAAATTGCATATTTTATCTAAGAGTCTTATAAATCATTAGAAAATGAATCTTATTATCATAATATATTTTAGATTATACCATGATATCCTAAATAAATACCACATATAAATTAATGACAAAATGATTGAATACTCAATTCATATGATCCTTAATAATTAGGGGTGTGTTATTCAATCCATAGCGAATTATAATAAATTGAGAATTTTAATGCCCTATAAAAAAGTATAGCTTTAGAATATCATAATTATTTACTTGAAGTTAATGATTCCGAAGAAGAAGATCATTATCTGAGAAACATTGATCTCTTTTAATTTGGTCAACAAATCATCAATAAATGGTAGAAAATACGTTTTAATTATATTAATGGAAATTATTTTTCTATAATCAATGAACTACCTTATAGACCCATATTTCTTCTGAATAAAAAAAGGGGCTCTCTATGCTGAAACATTTGGGTGTATAACTACCTTATCACACAACTCCTATAGTTTTCCTTTTTTTTCCACTAATTACACCATATAAATCCTATAGGGATTTTTATATAAAGGATTCTCATTTGGAATGTGATCAATAGAAAACTCTTCAAAATTTGATGGATGTCAAGGTAGTTTTTTAGGAAAAACATCAATGTATACAGGCACAATAGAAACATTCATTATTCTAAGGATACCTTTCCTATTCATTAGTTTCATAACTTATTCGTCTCTATGAATTTAATTAAGGGGATCTAATAGAGGTGGATCTAGACCTAATTTAGATTACCCCCTCAAAAAATAATGGAATCCACATCTACATCTTGAATCATAATTTACTTCTCTTGGAAATATATATTTTAATTATAATTGTAAAGAAAATATATACTAAGGATTAATTCAATTTCATCCATATGTATAATAAAAAAATTTAAAATTGGGTATGTATATGTTTAATAATGGTAACTGGATGAATTATCCTTGTTGAAATATTATTCCAACCAAGTGTCTTGATTGAAACCCCCCCTTTGTAAGGTGCTAGGGAAATATATAATTTTAATATAAAATAGGGAAGATATAAATGTGTAAGAATATCCATAATAAAATAAAAGATTAGTAAAATTTTAGAGTGTAATTCATTCACCTTTAACCACATCATTAGGAAATTTCACCTAGGATTTGGTGATCACATAAGATTAGGAATGTTCTAATTGTCTTTTTTAGGAAATATATCACGAAATTTTGAAAATTAGTTTGCATAATTCCACATCATTTTTAACTAAAGACATAGATATTAGTGGATTATATTTTTCCCTTAAATTAATGAGCCTTATGAGCCTTTATCCACACATGAAATAGTTTTGTGTTCTCACTACGAAAGTGAATTTTTGTTTCATTACACAATTATCATATATTGGAAATAACATAATACCACTATTCTTATTCGAACCTTTTATTTTTCATTGGTGCTCAAACAAAATATTTTGTTATTGATTTAATGTGAAGATATATTTCATATAAATATTTTTATCTATATTTATTTAATATGATATTATATCATCATATGGTGAAAATATATGAGAAACTAGTTCCACTCGAATACTTTGTGCAGACTAATAACAAAATTAATGAATAACTAGTTTCATATTATATGTATAGGATATAACATTCCTAGATAAACTTGTAATGTTATCCTCACACTATTTGACATTTTTTAATTCCTTTCACATTAAGGTGAGTACTATTCCATATATCTAAACTCACATCTCCCATGGAATTTATATCTCAATAAATATCACTTAAAAATTCTTTGTTCCATAATTTATATTTCAATAATATATTTAGTGTTTATATAAATGAAAACCATTGATTAATGTATCCCTTAAAACAATACACTTTTTAGTACACATTACTATGTAATTGATTCCCAATGATATAAATATCTTATCAAGGGAATTCATCCATTTTTAGACGACCAATGGATTATTATTTAAATTAAATGTTGTAGTCTTATGTCACATGATGTGATCCAACATTGGGGAATCGTTATAGTGTCCCAGACTTTTCTTACATTACTATTACATCATTTTAAAGATAAACAACATAATAGTATTACACATATATTATCCAAAGGTTTAGTGTCTTGGGAAAACTAGGACTGTACATAACAATTACAATATCAAGCATAAACATTTATTTAATTTATTCTTCTCTAGCTTCTTATTGGAACTTTTCCTCTCCTTAGTACATGTATCCACCTGAAAATATACATAGAAATGGGTGAGATAAAAGCCCAATAATAGGATAGATATGAATAATATAGCACGGGGTGAGCATAATCATGCCATAGGAAAAAGATCATGAACATGAGAGGAGCATAAATAAAATACTTGAAATGTGGAAATGCATAAAAAATAAAACATCATGTCTTAGTGGTTAACTACCACACATACTTTTGAACCAAGATAGAATATTTTTCAAACATAATTTCACAGTTTCTATTGAGATTCATCACTTTACCCAATGCATTGGAGTGCTGTATAATTCCAGGCCCATCCGTCATATTCAAACATTCATATTGCACTATATAATTCAGGGCGCACCCGTTACCTCATAATATTATCATTATCTTGCATGACATATAGAAAATATATCAATAATAAACATAACTAACCCATGTTAAGCAGTGATTTTCATATCATAAGAATACATTCATAAGATTTGGGTTCCCAAAAGAAATAGGGAACACCATACTTGATACAAGAACCATTAACCATGAATGAGAGGTAAAAGCTGAGTTCTTAAAAGAAGAGTTCTTTTGGAAAACATTTTGATTGACATAAGAATCATTAGACAACATTTATATCCCACAAAAGTTAATATAATGATGAAAAAAAGATTTTTTAGAAGTGACCATACCAAATTGGAGTAAAAGAGGGAGAACCCGAAGAATGCAAATTGGGTTCGAGATTTTCCCCTTACCATGTATCTGAATGCTTCCTACTATTTAATGTCCTGTATAATGACATTATATTCATTAATTAGAAATCCATAACATTGTGTAAATTAATATGGTTCATTATGGTTTCATTAAGTGATTTTATGTTCCTTTGGATGAGTTATAGAGTTTAAAAACATTATTGGGAATGTTTGTTTTTATGGTTTTCTTGAGTGGTTCACTTGTATTCTTAAATTGAAGTTGGGGTAGAACATTGTTAAACATCCAGAAATGATATTAAATTTTAGTAATTATATTACAGGATATTTAATGATCTTATAATGAATCATATTATATCCATGTGGATGAAACATTAGATATGAATTAAATGATGATTATTTGGGTTAATTTTGGAAGTTTTTCAATCATAACGAACTTGTTTTAATTTATGACTTAGTAATATAGCCATAAGTTAATTTACATAACTTTAAATAGGAAATAATACATATAAAAATATTCTGTTTCAAGAATAGAAATGGTTTCATGACCATATCTGAAGGTAGAAATGGAAGAAGAAAGCATGTCGTTCTTGAAGGTGGTAAATTAACACCTCACGAACATCATTCTCATTAATAAAATAAAAGGAAGAGGGAAAGGGGGTTGGATGATATAAAATCACATTAGCATAATAAAATTACAGTACATGTATATTAATGGATTTAAAATACTATTTGGATGAAGATAGGTGGGGAGAGATCAAGAAAAGAACATGAACTTGAAAGGAAATTAAAGGAGAAGAGGGAGAGAAATTACCTCTTAAATCCTTCTCTTGAGATTCTCCTTAAGGAAGCTAGGATTGTTCTTTTGATGAGACTAGAAGATCTTTAACGTGGTAGAGGGGCTAGGGAATATGTTTGGGCAGAGTTTAGAGAAGGCTTGGAGCTCAATAGGTGTGTGGAAATGAGGGTGTGAAGGGTGGTTTTTATAATGGAGGAGAGAGGGGTTTCCTTAATATAAAAATCATTAGTTTATTAATTTCCCCTAAGGCAAGGAATAGTGAGTCTTGAATGACCCAAAATAGTAATTTTATTATGTGATCCTAAACCAAGTGGGATTACATCAGCATAACATCACACATGACTCTATAATTAGCTTATTTTTCTTATTTTTGTAAATTACGGTATTTCATCATTCATCAAAAATTCATGTATTTCAGAAAAATCCCATAAATTTATCCCAACCATTTTTCGACATGTAGAATCCAAAAATGATGTCCATTTTTCAAAAATAATTTTATACATATTATTAATTTAATATTTAATTAAAATCACGATTTATTACTAAAAAATAGTTTTAAACCACTCATTTACTTATTCTAAAATATAGGTACATAATACTTCCAGTTGAATATTATTTTTATAATATCATAGGTATGGTTACTATTAATTAGGTTATATCACTATTCATAAGGGTATCTTACTATTCATAAGGGTAGGTTACTATTCACCAAAAATTATTTTTGTTTTATTTGAATCAAAAAATCATCTTGAACACAACTGTGTATGTCAGATTTGCAAAATTCCAAACACAGAAGTGAAAAAATTATGGTTAAAGGTCACTCATCACTTAGTAGTTCATTATTTTGTGTTTTCATGTTATTTTATGACATAATTATAAGAAGGGAATTTCCGTTGAAAAACATTGGGTCGTTACATTCTTCCCTCCTGGAGAAATTTCACCCCCGAAATTTCACTTTATAAAAATAGGTGAGGGTGTTTCTCCTTAATTGACTCTTATGGTTAAAAATTTTCTTCCTCAAACTTATGGTTCCTCCACAACACTTTGAAAATATGAGTTTTCTGGTTGCGTAGAACCTTATCTCTCTAATCCAGAATCATTACTGGCTACTCCTCATAGGAGAGATCATCTTCTTGCTGCACCACCTTTGAGTTTAGTACATGTGAGGGATCAGGTATGTACTTTCTCTAGAGTGATACGTGAAAAAAATCATGAACTTGAGCCATATTCGGTGGAAGTGCAAGCTGATAGGCCACGACTCCTATACGGTCAAGGATCTCAAAGGGGCCAATATACCTTGGTCTTAGCTTCTCTTTCTTCCTGAATCGCATGACTCTCTTCTATGGTGATATTTGAAGGAAGACTTTATCTCCAACATTGAACTCCAAGTACCTTAGACGATTGTTAGCATAACTATTTTTACGACTCTGAGCATCTTTGATGTGTTTCTGGATGACAGGAACCTTCTCTGTCATATGTTGAACAAGATCGGGTCCAAGTAGCTTTCTTTCTCCAACTTCATCCCAATAGGTTGGAGTTCTACATCGCTTTCCATATAGAGCTTCATATAGAGCCACTTGAATACTCGAGTGGAAGCTACTGTTGTATGAGAAATCAACCAATGGGATATGCTGATCCCATCCGCCATTGAATTCTAGAGAGCAGGCTCTAAGCATATCTTCAAGAATCTGAATAGATCTTTCAGAAAGACCATCAGTTTGGGGGTGATATGATGTGCTAAAATTTAATTCAATTCTCAAAGAATGTTGAAGGATCCTCTATAATTTAGATGTGAACCCTGGATCATGGTCAGAGACAATTTAGAGTGGAACACCGTGCAGTCTCACCACTTCCTTCACATATAGCTTTGCAAGTTGTTCAAGAGAGAGATCTTCCCAAATAGCGATAAAATGGGCAGACTTGGTGAGTCGGTCAACCACAACCCATATCGCATTATTTCCCTTTGACGTCTTTGGGAGACCCATGACAAATTCCACAGTAACATTATCCCGTTTCCACATGGGTATAGGTAATGGTTGCATCATAGCTTTGGACTTTTGTTGCTCAGCTTTAACTTGCGGACATACAAAGCACCTTGATATATATTCCACAATCTTCTTCTTCATGTTATCCAACCAGAAGTGTTCTTGGATATCACGGTACCTTTTAGTACTGCCAGTATGGATAGAGAATGTTGAGCTAAGTGCATTATCCAATAGCTTATTCTTTATCCCAGGTGATGAAGGAACCCAAAGCCATGTTCCAAACCAAATCACACCATCATCATCAATATGGAACTCTTGCAGCTTCCCTTCCTTTACTGCATTCACCCTCTTTTTTATCTCTATATCATCCCTTTGTGCTTCCTTAATCGTCTCCTGGATGGATGGTTGCGCAATCATTTGGGAAAGGTAAGATGTATCCCCTGCCCTTATGATTTCCAAATACATTATTTGCACATCTAAGAAGATCGGGTCTTTCTCAATCCGTAACATGGATAGAATAGCAAGTTCTTTTCTGCTTAGAGAATCCACTACCCTATTTGCCTTTCCAGGATTGTAGTGAATAGTGAAATCGTAATCTTTGATTATCTCTAACCATCTCCTTTGACGTGTATTGAGATCCTTCTGGGTTAATATATACATTAGGCTTTTGTGGTCGGTGTAAATGTCACACTTCTCATCATAAAGTTAGTGCCACTATATTTTCATGTAAAAAATCACAGTTGATAGATCTAGATCATGTGTTGGGTAGTTCAACTCGTGGATCTTCAAATGTCGTGAGGCGTAGGATATCACGTTATCATTTAGCATGAGTACGCAACCCAAGCCTTTCATTGAAGCATCACTTTATATCACAAAACTTTATCCACTTTTCAGTTGTGTGAGTACAAGTGTAGTGATCAGCCTTCTCTTTAGGTCCTTGAAGCTTCCCTCACATTCTTCCATCCAGACATACTTTAACCCTTTCCTTGTTAACTTAGTTAGCGGGCTTGACAATCGTGAGAAGTTTCTCACAAAACTCCAGTAGTACCCAGCTAATCCAAGAAAACTAGGGATTTATGTGACATTAGAGGGCATGGGCCAGTCCTTAATCACCTTTGTTTTTGAAGGATCCACAGAAATTCCCTCACTTGTGATCACATGTCCCATGAACATGACTTGTTTCATCCAAAAGTCACACTTTCTGAAAATGGCGTACAACTTCTCATTTTTCAAAGTTTCCAACACAAGTCATTGATGTTTTTCATGTTCCTCCTTGCTCTTGGAGTAGATAAGAATATCATCAACAAACACTACGACAAATTTTTTGAGGTAATGTCTAAAGACTCTATTAATCAAATCCATGAAGATTTCAGGGGCATTAGTAAGTCTGAAGGGAATTACCAAAAACCCATATTTCCTATACTTTGTATGGAAGGCATTATTTTTAATATCTTCCGTCTTCACCTTTACCTAATGATAATCAAAATGAAGAACCACATTTGAGAAGTATTGATATCCTATTAAATATTCTAACAAGTCATCAATCCATGGGAGAGGATACTTGTTCTTTATAGTGATCTTGTTGAGTTCCTGATAGTCAATACACAACCGCATTTTTTCATCCTTCTTCATAAAGAGAACTGGTGCACCCCGTGGTGATGAACTAGGGTGTATGAACCCTTTGTTCAGATTCTCTTGCAGCTGCTTCTTTAACTCCTCTAGTTCGATAGGATCCATCCTATAGGGACACTTCGAGATAGGAGTAGCTCCATCTATGAGTTCAATTGAGAACTCTACCTCACGATTTGGGGGAATTCTAGGTAACTCTTCGGAAAATACATTGTTATATTCCCCCATAATGGGAATTTCCTCAAGGTTGGATCTTTCCTTCAACTCAACTATTTGGGCGAGGTATGCTTCTTCATAGAGAATCAACACCCACACCATTGAAGGATTTTTCAAAGGAGATTCATGATCTTCCTTGAATTTTTATAGGAGCGTGGGATGGTTCATAATATGAAAAGATATTTCTTTTTCCCGACATTTTATATGTGATCTATATAACGGGATCCAATCCATTCCCATTATAGTGTCGAATTCCACCAAGGGATGTATTACGAGATTTTCTGGAAGAATATTCCCACATACGCCAACAGGAGAAGAGTCAAAAACTTGGGTTGAAATGATTTCACCACTTGGTGTTTTTACAGATATCTCTACTTCATGGTTTCTGGGATTCAATTATAAATTTCTAGAAAACTTGCAAGATATAAAGGAATGCGTAGAACTAGAATAAAATAACACTTCTTCCATTCTTGAGTGAATAGTAAGTATACCTTGTACAACTCCATTATCATGATCCACCTCCACAGTAGTGATGGCATAATCCTTCCCTTGTTCCCGCTTTGGTGGTTGTTGACGTTGATTACGCTCGAGAACTCGAGGTTTAGTGCACTGAATTTTATAATTCCCCAGCTCCATATAGTTGTAGCATTGAACCATGAGTGGTTCTCTCCTTTATTCTACCACAATATCCTTCCTTTTCATGTCTTTTCGACACTATTGAGCACGTTTTCCTTCATTCCTACACTTGAAGCAGTTCCCCATCCCTTTGAGGTAGTTCCCATGGTGCAACTTCCCACATTTTTGGCAAGTGGGTCATTGAGTTTTTTCCCACTTTTGTCATTAAATCCTCTAGCTTGAAACTGCAACTTTCATTTCTTATCCCCATAGCCATGTGACCATTCTCCAAAATCCATATCCACTTTGATGGAAAATCGAACAACTTCTTTATTACTCCCAAAGTCTCTAATTTCAGGATCCTTTCGAAGTTTTGGTTTTAATCCACTAAAGAATCTATCAATTTTGCTATCATTGTTGATAACAAAACCAGAAGCGTACCTTGCACGCCTTGTGAAATTAGCTTCATAGTTTGTGACAAATTCTACTTCCCTTTTCTTGAGCTTTATGAATTCTCTCTCCATATTCGTACGGAGAGTTTGTGGGAAATACTTATTAAGAAACATTATCTTAAAGCCTTCCCATTCCATCTCTTCAATTTCATCCATTGGCTTGGTGTTCTTAATCAAAGCCCACCATTGATTAGCCTATTTATATAGATGATAAATGGATAGATTCACCTTCTACATCTCAAAATAATGAAGCACAAAAAATATCTTCTCCATGGAGTTGACCCACTGTTCCACAACTAGTGGATCGGAAGATCCACTAAATGTTGGTGGTTATTGATGCATAAAATATTCGATATCCAGTTTCTCCCTCTTTGGTGAAAGATGGTGTTCCCCATTATTATGGTTACTATTAATAACATAAGATAATTGGGTAAGCATCTCCATGATGTTTTGAAATCCACCTCCCAAATCATTGGGGATGTTGTTCGGGCAATCGTTGCATTGGTCCTCGCATGAGTTGTTGGACTGATTTCTCCTGGTTCCCACCATTTTCTAAAATAGAAAAGGTTAGAACAAAACATAAGTAAACAAATCATTAATAACTTATTCATTTAAACAATTTATACCAAAAACATAACATATGGGATCACTATGTAAATATTCTTGTGTGCATATTTGTACTTAGTCTCATGCTATAGGTTTTCTCTAGGGTTCACTATTCCTAATTCTCAAATTAAGTAAACCTTTCCTCTGATAACAACTATAGAATCCTATCCTTTTCATAAATTACTATTGAATAATTTTAAAGATAACAAACATAACATTATTACACATAGAGGATCTAAAGTTTTTGTGACTTGGGAAAACTAGGACCGCACATAACAATTACAACATCATGCATAAACATTTATTTAATTTATTCTTCTCTAGCTTCTTATTGGCACTTGTCCTCTCCTTAGTATGTGTATCCACCTGAGGATATAAATAAAAATGGGTGAGATAAAATCCCAGTAGTAGGATAGATAAGAATAATATAGCATGAGGTGAGCATAATCATGACATAGTGAAAAGATCATGAACATGAGAGGAGCATAAATAAAAGACTTGAAATGTGGCAATGTATAAAAAATGAAACATCATGTCTTAGTGGTTAACTACCACACATACTTGTGAACCAAGCTATAATATTATTCAAACATCATTTAACGTTTTCTTATGAGATTCATCAATTTACCCAATGCCTGGGAGCACTGTATAATTTTGGGCGCACCCGTCACATTCAAACATTCATATTGTGCTATATAATTCCGGGCACACCCGTCACCTCATAATATTATCATTATCATGCATGAAACATAGAACATATATTAATAATGAACCTAACTAACCCATGTTAAGGAATAATTTTCATCTCATAAGAATTCATTCATAAGCATTGGGTTCCCAAAAGAAATAGGGAACAACATACTTGATACAAGAACCATCAACCATGAATGAGAGGTAAAAGTTGAGTTCTTAAAAGAAGAGTTCTTTTGGAAAACATTTCGATTGACATAAACTTCATTATAAATCATTTATATCCCATAAAAAGTAAGATAACAATGAAAAAATGATTTTTAAGAAGTGACCATACCAAATTGGAGTGAAAGAGGGAGAACCCGAAGAATGAAAATTGGGTTCGAGATTTTCCCCTTACCTTGTATCTGAATGATTCCTTCTCTTTAATGTCCTGTATAATGACATTATATTCATTAATTAGAAATCCAGAACATTTTCTAAATTAATATGGTTCATTATGGTTTCATTAAGTGATTTTATGTTCCTTTGGATGAGTTATAGAGTTTAAATACATTATTCGGGAATGTTTGTTTTTATGGTTTTCTTTAGTGGTTCACTTGTAGTCTTAAATTGAAGTTGGGGTAGAAAATGGGTAAACATCCTGAAGTGATATTACATGTTATTAATGATATTACCGGATATTGAAGGATCTTATAATAAATCATATTATATACATGTGGATGAAACATTAGATAATAATTAAATGATGATTATTTGGGTAAATTTGGGCTGTTTTTCTATCACAACGAACTAGTTTTAATTTATCACTTAGTAATACGGCCATAAGTTAGTTCCAGAACATTAAATAAGAAATAATACATATAATAAATTCTAGATCAACCATAAAAATGGTTTCATGACCATATCTAAATGTATAAATGGAAGAAGAAAGCATGTCGTTCTTGAAGGTGGTAAATTAACACCTCACGAAAAACATTCTATTTAATAAATTAAATGGAAGAGAAAAGGGGGGTTGGATGATAAAATATATCATTATCATCATAAAATTACATTCAATGTATAATACTGGAGTTAAAATACCATTTTTATGAATATAGGTGGAGAGAGATCAAGAAATGAACACGAACTTGAAAGGAAATTAAAGGAGAAGAGGGAGAGAAATTACCTCTTAAATACTCATCTTGAGATTCTCCTTAAAGAAGCTAGGATTGGTCTTTTGATGAGTCCAGAACCTCTTGAACGTGGAAGAGGGTCTAAAAAAGATTTTTGGGCAGTGTTTAGATAAGGCTTGGATCTTGAGAGGTGTGAGGAAATGAGGGTGTGAAGGGTGGTTTTTATAGTGGAGGGGAGAGGGGTTTCCTAAATAAAAAATCTTTAGTTTATTAATTTCCCCTAAGACAAGTTATAGTGAGTCTTGAATGACCAAGAATAGTAATTTAATCATGTTATATAGAACCAAGTGGGATTAAATTAGTATAACATAACATATGTCTTGACCCAAGGGGATATTCTGTAATTTGGGCTAGGCCAACTGATGAAATGTCCGGGAATTCCTACGTGTCCCATGGGGATGAGAATCAAGTTGTACGGAGTTCTTAAAGGCCATGCAGTTTAACATCATATGATGAGGACGTGGGAGGATAAAATAACGGGGAGCAGGAACAGGGTGAGACTATTATAATCCTGGCATGAGTGGGGCTAAGGAAGCCTACACCATATCATGCAAGGATCCTCCGAGAGAACTATATGGAGGGGGGATAGTCAAAGAGAAGAGTCTGGGGCTATGCTCAATACAAGATGATTGAGCATTCGTACATATCCCATACAGATGGTAATCAATCCACCCATAGTTCTGAAGGTGCAGTTTAACGTCTTGCAGGGCGATATACAGTTTATTGTCATGTGGGACGAAGTAGTTTAGGGTCACGCAGGACTGTCATGAATTTTAGGGTCATGTGGGACCTAGATGTTTAGGGTCATACAGGACCATCATACAGTTTAGGGTCATGCATTAGAATCTAGTTTAAGGTCATTTAGGACCAATTGGCTCATGAAAAGTATTTATTGAGGAACTTGGCATTGGTGAGAGGAGTTATACACTCATCATCCATGGTCACTAGGGAGTATGCACCATTTGGGTAAACCCTGTGAATTATGAATGGTTCTTCCCATTTGGGATCCAACATGGGTGGTTTCCTGCTAGGGATCATTGGTTTCCAGAGGGCCAATACCAAGTCGCCTTGTAGGAAAAAGCAGAGGCGATCCTTCTTGTTAAAGTCTCTAGCTATCTTATTTTGATTCCATTCCAGATTGTGAAGGGAACAAAGCCTATTCTCGTCAAGTGTTTCAAATTCAGCCGGAAAAATTTCGGCAACCTTATCTAGTGCATGCTTGTCATAGAACACTGTACATAATGAAGATAGCTGAATCTTGATGGCCAGGACAGCCTCAGCTCCGTACACCAGGTAATACAAGGTCACCTGGGTAGAATTATGAGTCATCGTTCGATAAGTCCAGAGGGTGTTAGGGATCTTCTCCATCCAAATATTCTTGTATCGACCAACCATTTTCTGCAAGATGTTAGAGAATATTTTGTTGAACACCTCGATCTACCCATTTCCTTGTGCATGGAAGTGGGAGGTATGGTTATAACGAATGTTGTACTTAGTGTAAAACTTCTTCAACTAAGCTGCAAAGAAGTTGGTTTCATTATCGGTGAGGATGGCATGAGGTACTCCAAATCGGTAGATGATATTGGATCTGATGAAGTCGACGATAGAACAAGCGTTGACCTCCTTGAGTGGAACTGATTCTGCCCACTTAGAAAATAAATCTGTGGCGGTTAGGATGAACCCGCACATGCGAGTTGTCACCAGTGGATATGGTCCTACAACATCGAGCCCCCATACCGCAAACGACCAAGACTACTTGGTGGAGTGGAGAGGTTATGGCAGCCGATGCATGAAGTTAGCATGAATTTGGCATGTGTGACATCTATTGGAAAACTCGATGCAATCATGGATCATGGAGGGAAAAAAATACCCGAATCTCCAAATCTGGGGAGACAACTTCGGCCCGGCCTGGTGGGCGCTGCAGGAACCGGCATGAATCTCATGCATGACCTGAGAAATATCGACTCGTTGGATTCAATGGAGGTGAACACCATTTAACCCGCACATGTAGAGGATTTGGTCAATATTGGGACCACTCTAGAGGGTAAACTGTAGTGTGCGGTGTCATATTTGCTCGTGATCGGCCCAATCAGCTGGGAGGTAACCAGTTTGGAGATACTTCACAATGGTGGATCTCCAATAGGGAGTCACATAAACCACTGCATCTAAGGAACCTAGGGGTCCTAACGTGGAGGCTCCAACGGTATGATGGATCACTCGCAGGCTGTCGTCATCATCTGAGGTGACCAGAGAAATGACTCTCCGATGTGACACGTGTATAATCAAATCATCCTACTCAGGTTCTTCAAGTGATATAGCCAGGACAGCGAGGGCATCAACTCGAGCATTCAAAGATTGAGGGACATGAGTAACTTTAGGACAAGATGAAAACTGGGCCATTAGCTGGAGGGTGCGCTCTAAGAATTGTACGAGCTCTAGTTTACTAATGACATAGTCACCATTGATCTACTTGGAGACTAGTTCTGAATCCCCTTTCACATGAAAAAGGGGCACATCGAACTCGAAGTCCAGCTTGAGGCCAGTAATAAGAACTGAATACTCTGCCTCATTGTTGGTGCCGTCTTCTAACAAGAGGAATGAGTATCTCAGAATGGATTGTGTCAGGGTAATAAAGACAATACCCAGGCCTAACCCGTTGAGCCTGGGATCATTGAGTCTCCTACCGGTGGGGCTTCAGGAAGCACCATCAAAGTGCATCTGCTAATACGGGATGACATGATCTATCAAGAGGATTTCCTCGTCAGTAAAATCCATGTCTAGGGACTGGTTAATAGAAGATGGATGGGCATAAAGGAAGTATGACAATTCATTCCCCTTAATAGATTTCTGAGGAACAAACCAGATATTTAACTACTGAAGAAGCACTGCCTACCATGCTAGGCGGCTAGTCAACATGGGGCGGTTCAGAATGTACTTCAGCGGGTCTACCTGAGACACTAGCTACACCTTGTGGTGCTACAGGTAATGCCACAACTTCTTCATGGAGAATACCAGTGTAAGAAATCTCTTCTCGATGAGGGAGTATCTGGTCTTCGTATCGAGGAGCATATAGCTAAGGTAGTAAAGGTTGTTCTCCATCCCCTCATTGTACTTATGGGTGAGAAAAGAACCAAGAGATTATTCCAGGGCAGTCACGTACAAGATTAGTGTTTTTCTAGAGATGGGTGGCATCAAGACCAGATGATAGAGTAGATACTAATAGATTTCCTCGAACGCGGTCTAGCACTCTTCGTCCCACTCTTAGGCAGAACCTTTCTTCATGATCTGAGAAAAGGGCTTACACTTTCTGGCAAGATTCACAATGAATCGGCATATGTAGGAAAAGTGGCCTTGGAAACCTCAATGCTCCTGAATATTGCTTGGGGGAGGCATCTGACTGATGGCCTTGATCTTCTAGAGGTTGATCTTGATGCCCCAGTACCTGACAACAATTCCAAGGAACTTTTCGGAGGTGAACCCGAAGGCACACTTCAACGGTTTCATCTTCAGGTGGTGGGAATGGAGGAAGACGAACACTTCCTCGAGGTCCTTGAGATGGTCCTGGCACTGGTGAGATTTGACCACCATATCATCCATGTATAATTCCACCAATGTCCCAAGGATTGGATTGAATATGAGATGCATGGTCCGCTAATAGGTGGCACCTGCATTATTCAGGCCGAAGGGCACGACCTTTTAATAAAATGTACCTCGTGGTGCCCTGAAAGTTGTGAAATCCTCATCCTTGGGGGCCATCCGGATCTGATAATATCTGGAGTACCCAACCATGAAGGATAGGTCTTGGAACCCAGCCATAACATTGATAAGAAATTCTTTCATAGGAAGGGGAAAATCATCTTTCGGATAATGACAGTTGAGATATCAAAAGTCTATGTAGACTCTGATATGTCCGTTCTTCTTCCCGACTGACACAATGTTGCCTAACCATTTGGGGTATGGTACCTCCTTGATGAAGTTGGCTATGATGAGCTTGTCATTTGCGGCCTCAACCATGGCACCATGAGAAGGGTGCATCTTTCTGGGGGCTGCTTGAACTCGCAATGATTTTTCTGGAGACCAAGGTGGTGGAAGACTACCTAAGGATCTAGCCTTGGAATCTTGTCATAACTCTCATAAAACACATTGTGGTGCTGTTTCGGGATGTCCACGTACTGCTTATGCTCTTTGAGGGACATGTCGGCACTGATCAATGTGGGTCTCAGGATTGCCTCACTACCGAGGTTCACCTGTACCAATTCATCGACTGTGGCGGAGACTCCCTCTTCAAAGGTGGGGGGATCATCCATGAAATACTCTTCTTCACTTATAGAGGGATCCCCAGTTGTTGGAGCTTCCTCTGGGTCCGCAGATTCTGATGGGAGGTTGGTACTAGCCTGAGCGGTAGTGGTCGTTGCACGTGGAGATTCTTGTACTGTCGAAACCATATCAATGAAGGATGTTGACCCGATCACATTTGGTCTCCGGCCCAAGGGGCCACACTTGATGATATCAAAGAAATAGTGGCACATCGTCTTGAGATGGTTCATTCCAACCTGGAGAAATAGACACATATGACGTACTGTCGTTGTCATGGGGTGGACATCCCGATACCGTACAAGGGTACGAGGTTCCAGGATCAACCGAGCCTAATTTTTATAGGAGTACTAGGTGATTTTACGCCGTTGCTTGGACTTGGGAATACAATTCCCACATGTACCAGAGACAACAATACATTTCCCTATTTTGGGGGTTGTGGCCTCTAATCAATGGATCATGAAGACATAGGTGTCATCCAAACCTTCCTAGGGGTCAGTTGCAACCGCGACGGGTTCAACCTCACTGGCACGAATATGTTTTTCATTGATCTTGTAATAGTCTACGTCTAGGTAACGGTCATCACAAGAGGAAAAAGTAGATGTTTCACTATGGATCATGCCCACTCGACCAATAAAGGAGTACTTGAGGCACTGGTGATATAATGAGGGGACCGCTGTGTGTAGTTGGAGACATGGTCTGCCCTTCAATTCATTGTACGCGGTGTCTTGGGAGACAACCATATACTTGGCGCTAGCTACTAGGCCACTGAACTGGGTCTTCAAACGGATATTATAGACAGGTGTCTGCTCTATCCTATTGTATCCCTAGATTCATAAATCAGAGGGAGTCATGTCATCTTCAGATAACCCCAGCTTCCGTAGTGTCCGCGTCGGGATAACGTTAATCATTAGTGGAAAAATGTATTTCCACATCGTTTTTTTTACTTTTTACATCGGTTGTTAACAGACATTGATAAAGGTGATGTAAAAAAAATATATGCTTCAATGTCGGTTTTTATAAACCGACATAAAATATTGGTTCCTGTGAGTCTTCGACGTCAGTTTTCATATAAATCGGCATCGAAATGTTGGCACCGATGATCTCTGGTGTCAGTTTTCATATAAAATCATGCCAAAGGTCAAGCCTCGTGGTTCTTCGTCGTAAGTTTTTTAGAAAACCAACACCAAAAGTTAGAAACTGATGGTCTTTGGTGTCAGTTTTCATATAAACATGCGTCGAAAGGTACGCACCGATGGTCTTCGGCGTCAATTTTCATATAAACTGATGCCAAAGGTAAGGCCTCGTGGTTCTTCAGCGTCAGTTTTTTAGAAAATCGACAACAAAAGATAGGCAATGATGGTATTTGGCATCGGTTTTAATATAAAATGACACCAAAAGTTATGCCTTGATAGTGTTCGACATCAGTTTTTTTGGAAACCGGTGTCAAAATGCAGCTTCTACAACGGTTTTGTTGTCAGTTTTGGATAAAAATTGACATGAAAATTATGTTTAAAAAATTATTTTTCACGTCGGTTTGGTAAAAACCAACATTAAAACATTTAAACTCTTTATAATATAATATATATTATTTATCAGGCTTCGATTTGATAGCTTATGGAGCTAAAACTGACTTACAGATCAAAAGTTATGGTCGTCGTAAGTTGTAGCTCTTTAAGTTCCAATAGATACAAATTGATTCAAAGAAAACATGAGAAAAAATAACTAAAATATACACAACAAATGAACGAAAAAAATAATATATATAAATATTCAAACGAATTTTAATTATTTTATTAGTTTCATTCGAATCGATGTCATGTATGTGGTTATTTCACTTCTTTTTAAGGAAGAACACATGCAGTAATGAAGAGGGTGATTGATAAAGAATTTTTCACCTCAACTAATTAATATAATGTGGAAGTTTCAACTTTGTTTCTTGATCGGAATAATATTTCATCACAATAAAAAATATATCAATATATTTAGCGATAAGGAAAACTATAATAATGAAATTTATTGATGAAAATAAATACCATGTACAAATCGTCGATTGAAGAATTGTTGAAATATTGATGGTATCGAAGATGAAGAAAATGTTTAAAAAAATAGGATGAAGTTTTATATATTTTAAATGAAAATATTATAGGTGGTGACGCATTATAATTTAGGCGGGGTTTTGAAAATATGAATGCGCGTTGTGAAAAAATTGAAATACCAATCCTGCGTATTTGAAATTTTACTTTTAACGTCGGTTAAATTTATAACCGATGTGGAAAATATTCTAATGTTGGGGTTTTAACATTAGATACTGAAAAACCACAGCCAAGAGGTTATTTTTAACATCATTTATTAGAAAAACCAATGCCAAAAAGGGACTTTTAACGTTGGTTATTGAAAAAAACCGATGTTAAAAATCAACTCTTCTAATGTTCAGATTCCTACGTCCATAACTTTTAATCAGTAAGTCCGTTTTTTCTCCACGAACTATCAAATCGAAATTAGAGAAATTATCTAATACTTTTGTTTTATTTTTAACATCGGTTATTTGATAGACCAATTCCAAAAAAGGACTTTTAACATTGGTTATTGGAAAAAATAGACGCCAAAAATCATGTTTTATATTGTTTATCTTTCGAAGTCCATAGCATTTGATCTGTAAGACTGTTTTTTCTCCACGACATGTAAAATAGAAGCCTGAGAAATTATCTAAAACTTATTATTTTTTTTACGTCTATTATATGAAAAACCAACACCACAAAATGACTATTAACGTCGGTTATTGGAAAAACTGATGCCAAAAATCATGTTTTATATTGTTCAACTTCTGACATCCATAAATTTTGATTCGTAAGTCCATTTTCTCACCATCACCTATCAAATAAAAGATTGAATAATTTTCTAAAACTATTTTATTTATTTTTAACATCGGTTATTTGATAAACAGTCACCAAAAAATGACATTTAACATCAGTTACTGCAAAAAACCGACGCCAAAAATCATGTTTTATATTGTTCAACTTCCGACATCCATAACGTTTGATCTATAAGTCCGTTTTTTCTCCACGACCTGTCAAATAAAATCACAAGAAGTTATCTTAAACTTTTTTTTTATTTTTGATGTCGATTATTTGAATAAACGATGCCAAAAAAGGACTTTTAACATTGGTTATTGGAAAAAACTGACGCCAAAAATCAATTTTTATATTGTTCAACTTCTGACGTCCATAAATTTTGATCTCTAAGTCCATTTTTTCTCAACAACCAGTCAAATCGAACCTCGAGAATTTAACTAAAATTTTGGTTTTATTTTTAATGTTAGTTATTTTAAAAAACAAATCCAAAAAAGTACATTTAACATTGGTCTCTAAGAAATGACGTTAAACTACTGACGTTAAAACCCATTTTTCTACTAGTGAATCCTGGAACCAGTGTCAAAAAGACAATGGAGAACCGCCATGCCGTTAAGTTGGCCAGTGATTTATTGTGGGAGGATGTTCCCCTATATGGGATATCATTAATCTTCTCTAGAGAACGAAATGATGGCCTGATATTTAGCGTTCTCGACCGCTTCAACATTAAAAGATTCTAGAGCTGCTACCTCCGTCTCAAACTGGAGGGGGCCTCTTAAAGATTTAGAGAGCACCTCGTGCATATCTTATGAAAATAGAAGGGCTTCAAGGATGGAAAGCCTCACTGGGATGCTGGAAAGTTGCTTGAGAACATCATACTTTCTCACCAGGCGCAGACTTCTGTTTGCAGGAGACCGCTCTGTGACAGGAGGCATGGTGGGCCCTGCTGGTTGGGCCGGCAGATGACTGGTGCTGGGCATAACTTGTTGCTCATTAGTAGAATCCCACAGAGTAGCTACTGGATGAGGTCCGGATGACTGAGACCGGCTTATAGTAGGGAAAGGCTGGTTGCAGCGTGGTCGAAGTGGCTCTGCCTGATCTAGGAATACAAACGGTGGTGGAGTGGGCCTGTTGACATTGGATGAAGAGGTTGCGCATGATGGGCCCTGAACTGGGCCTACTTTTTGGTCTTAGTGGATTGCAAGGCTTGTCTACAGGTTATATGTGCCTTGACGACCCATATGGTTGCGACTCTTTTGACATTGGCGTCGGCTGGGGAGGTTGGGGAGGTTCACCTAGCATTCTCCGTCGTTGGGAGTCATATAAGGATTTAACAACTCCACAGTAATAACCAAAATGTATCCTTGACTATCACTTGAAGATTCGTCCATCATTGGGTGGATTCTTAGAGGAATCCCCATCTTAGGAGGCATGAAGTCTCTAAGAGTGCGAAAGACGATGGAATTGGTTGGGCGTGTTGATTTCCCTTGCACCACTGATGCTTGCTCTTTTGTTAAGGGGTCGGCTGGGATGATGATGCAGAAGTGGCGGCTGTAGCCTATGAAGGCTCCGGCTGATTCTGGCATGAAAAAATGATACCATGGGCATGAGAAACCATTTTTCAAGCCATCCAGTCATCGTACTTCTGCGACTCACGGTTAGAAACTTACTATCACTCACCCTAACAGTCGCTACTGTGTCTGGCATTATGAAGATGCATGCCACTTGTGGAGGTGCTCGGCCCGGCCTGAATATATTATTATTGACCTGGTCTTGAAGCCATTCTTTGAACACACAGCACTGAATGAGGGTGTCCCCCAGAATCATATGACATGGGTAGAAGTTGGGGTAATCAGTGATATTTGTCTCTTCCGACCTTCTACACTCAGGAAAGTGTACAATCCTCTACTCTAAGGTGAAACAGAAGTAACCAGGGACCTGATTATCATTGAAAAAGTCGGTAAAGTTTCTCCTGTCAAAAAATGGGGCCCTTGGAGCTTTACCCTGACTAGGAGCTCGAGGAGCCTGTCGAGGAGGTGGAGATTGGTTGTCCTGCCTAGGTAGTGGCAGTGCATTTCGTGGGCCACCTGCCGATTCTGAGGTGAACGTTGCTGAGACGGAGGCTGTGCCTAAGGCGGGGGGCCTCTATGAGGCTGCATGGGTTGGTTCCACTGGTAGTAATCATATTTTCCTAGGGGCTTCTATTTGGGCCACCACAGCGGTCTTGGCTCTAGAATCCCTCCTTTCTAGAATTATAGGCGAAACAGACGTGCCTGGCTAGCCTGTTGTAGGGATTCCTCCCGGTGCTAGGCCTTATTGAATATGTCTCAGAATCCTCTAGGGTAGTTATGGGTGATCACAGAAGGAACCAGTTCTGTCTTGACGTTCCCTAAGCGCATCGTCAGTAATTGCTCATAATTCAGTGGCATGTCAAGGGAGTATGTAACCCCATTCCCCTGGGTGATAATGTTCGCAACACGCTCATCAGGCCTTTTTTGGCACTTGAAAAGGTCTGCGATAATTTTTTTCTACATGGTAGAGCTGAACTGGTAGAGTAATTTCCTGCGAAGGTCCTCCCAGCTGGTTACAGATCCGACAGGGTGCTGGCTATACCAGACGAACGCCGACCCCTCCAATGTCTGAACCAAACAGTGGAGCAAGGCAGCCTCTTACTGTGTTGGAGTCCCTAACATGGGCCCACACCTTGAGTTTAAGTGGGATGGGTGCTACGGTGGGTCCCCTGTCCCATTAAAGGGGGAGAATATGGGCTTCTTGAAACCTAGAGGTGCCGGAATATCATCCACCCTTGCCGGGTATGGCTTACCATCAGGTGGGATTTCCAACTGTCATGTTTCCGATGCCTCAAGGAGAGAAATGAGTGCCTCTATAGGATCATATGGGTGGGGGGTCCATTCCTTGATGGGGATCCCTAACCACGACTGTGTTGGAAGGTTATTCAACTCGGTAAGGCGACTCAGCTGCTCGTGGAGTGGCTGGTGGGGCGACCTGTTGGGTAGCTGGGGGATGCCAAGCTGAGTTGTTTGGATTTTTGCACCGTTCTGGAGGGTTTGGTGAGACATAACACATCCTCTTTATGTGAGCTCCCTCTTCAGCCCTATCCACAGGAGCAGTATGATCAGGGTTGCCTGTGGGAAGCTCCTCGAGGGGAAGTTGTTCTTTCCCCTCCTGTACTGGCCTAGGATTGTTGTAGTCGGCTCGTCACTCCGTGGCGAGTTCATCCAGGAGTTTTCTGACGAACTTATTCTTCTTAGAAAACTTTTGGTGCAATGTGGCCTTCTCAGGGTCTTCCTCTGTCTTCTACACTGAGGCGGATGGGTCAGAGTTCGTGGTAGCTCTGATGTTCTCTTTACCCTTACGAGCATTCCGACTGAGTAAAAATGCCTCGGTGGGCATAAGAAGACCTAGTAGGTTCCTCTACTGATGAGTAATACTCCTCAATGGGTCCAATAGTGGTGCAACACCAACGGGGGGTAAGTCCCCATCAAGAAGCTCCAACTCATCCTCTTTGTCCACTATGTCATCCATGTTGACTATGGCCCTTCCCGGGGGCATTTATTTGATGTCACCAAGCAAGTCAGGATACAACCGGATAGAACTGAAGAGTAGTGAAGCATACTGTCCCCATCCATGAACTTCCACGTGGGGGGTAGCCTCCTTGATGATCCTATGGAGTATATTGAAATTATGAATGCATTGCTCTTGGAGGGATTTGCGGCGGCCTAGTGACTTATGGAACTGGGCCATAGGAAGCGCATCCAGATCGACTAGATGACATTTCTTGCCAATTTTATCATAGTGCCCTCATATATTTGGATAAGAAACTTTCTGGTGGCAAAGATGGAAGTGAGTCAACCAGAGGGTCTGGCAGAAACATTCTAACTCCTCTGGGGTGAGGGATTCCAACGCGTGAAAATTTAGCACTACCACGGGCCATAATTTCTCAGGGAAGAGGTCCTCTGCGAGGATGTTTCAAAAGATTCTCAGATCAGATTCAGGGTCTCGCCTTGATTTACCCATTCATAAACTGGGGTTGGCTGTGTAACTGGCAGTGGTACTAAGGCAGACCGCTGGGACGGCTGGCTGGCCGGTGGAGAATACAGAGAGCGAGTTGACTGGCCGCTGAATCTTGGGCTATCTTTAGAAGAGTGTAGCAACCTCGCCGCCACATCTTGATAAGATGGGCTGACGACCATCGTTCTTGGCTCAGAGGCTAGGGCTACTGGAAATAGGCCGCGATGCTGATCTCCCAACATTGGTCCCCAGAATAGTTCTTCGTGATCTCTTGTCGAGGTAGAGAATGCTTCTGGTGATGACGGGGGTGATTGAACAACCGTAACCTATGGGTTCACCATAATTTTATCCACCTATATATACCTGTTGAGGGAGGTGATAATCCAATGGACCTTGCATTTTGAGAGTACTAGGCTAATGCGCCTTTTCCTTTCCCCAGCCCTTGACTCGAAGGGCCGAGGGGAGGGTTCCCATGCTGAGCCGTACTCTTCTTCAGAGTCTGAGAAGTGGACTGGTCTGATCTGTGTCTGGACCATCCCAGAATTCTTCTTATGGTGGCGATGACATGCCTTCCTACTCCGGGATGGTTCTTTGGGGAAAGGAAGATTTCTGACATGAGGTCCTTCGACTACACTATTGCTGGGGTGAAGAAGGTTTCCGCCCGAGAAATCTGGCGTGTGAGGAGTACCAGGAAAAATGTCAAAGGGGACATGGGGAGGACCTCCATGGGTAGCGTTGGAGCGGTAAAGACCTTCGCTGGAACTGGGAGAAGCATGGGGAGGACCTCCATGGTTGTTTTCCCTGGAGACCTTAGTATGAGGAGGGTCCTTATACCAATCTAGCTACACATGGGTAGGACCTTCGTGCTAGGTGTAGGTGGAGCAAGTTAGGCATTTACCCCTCTGATTTTTGAGGCGAGGAGGACCTTCACCGGTTGCTGAAAGGATGTGGGGAGGATCCCCACGTTGAACACCGGATGTGTAGTATCCCTACCCCGAAGGTTGGGGCAGGAGGAATGAATCCATACCTAGTGTAATGGGCACAAGAGAGGATTTTGTACCATGTGTCGCCATTGCGAGGAAGGCCCTCATTAGGATTAAGGGTGGCACAGGGCATACCTCTATGCCGAGCCTCAAAGCGGGAAGGCCCGCATTCTCCGTGGTAGTGGTATGGGGAGGACCTCCGTACTGGGTGGCATCACTACGGGTGAGCTCACGGCGGCCACTGCTTGTGCCGGTGAACAAGAGAGTTTACCCAACCTGCCCGTGGGGCGGTTGGGGCCTCTATCTTGGTCGGGCGTATGATTTCCCCTACTCAGTGTATGCAGGGAACTGATGATATGCGTCAGCGGTGGCATGTTCCACATTAGTCGTCGCTGTTGACGCCCCATGGAAGACATCCTCTTCAGCTTGCACCCGATGCTGGCGTCGGGTTTGATGAACAGGATCCGGAGGTGCTGGTACGTGGCTTACCTGATCCACATCTAGAATGTTCAGGTGGCAGTGCTGACACGACCAGGTGGGAGTCCTTGCTGGGAGCCCCTGTAATGGTCCTTTGACTTGGTTGGGCCAGACGTCACCTACCTCATCTGCATAAGGCAGAGGGCCGTCAAAGTATTCCAGGGAGAGGCTCCAGAAATGATTATATGTCAGCGTGGGGAGCAGCAGCTCCCTATGCGGCCCTTGGGGGTGGTGTTGGCGATGAGGCGCAGATGCCTCCAGATCTAGGTAGGCCATATCCTGAGTCGGGATTATGCCCTCCTACTCGTAACGGCACACAAGGTCATTGATCACCCTTCGTTGGATGACCTCAGATGGGGAGATGGGGCGTGAACGCCCCAGTGCCATGGGTTCATAGGCTGTTGCAAAAGAGGTCGAGCCGTGCAGGACTACTGTGTTGGGGCTACCCCTGCCTCTATGTCAGTGTGCAACTGGTGATCGCATTCTGAGTGCAACAACATGGTTCCTGAGAGCAGATATATTAACTCATTAGTACTGAAATAAAAAGAAAATGGAAACCCATTCCCCAGAGCTATTCCTTCTTCCATGACCGGTAAGAGGGATCCACACTAACAACGTCGTAGAACGGGATGTCCAACATTCTACTGCTCCATCTTCTAGTGAGTTACACGCCAGACCCGCTATTTTCTTGGGGGGACCTGGCACCGAATAACTGGATCCGATGAAACGTAAGTCCATAGATTCCTCGAATGCTAATAATCTCCATACTGATGAGAAGAATTTCATGTCGGGTTCACCATTTATTTTTTCGATGCTTTCACTGGGGCGTGAGCATCTGTCTGTGGATGACGAAAGGCGCCGTTTTGTTGCCCCGCATTCCCACTTTCCAAAGGTGGGCAGCATCCGTCACTTATTCAGTGACGTATGCTCCTTGATCGAAACAAGATGATGGGATATTGGTTCTTCCTTCTCTGGATTCCTCCTCAAAACACTTTACCTAGTCCAGGTCTCCCTTATAGACTTAAGACGTTGTTCGTGAAACTATTCCTAGCACCATATCTTCATGGAAACCAATTAATTACACTGATTCGATCAGGAAATTACAAAGGATCTGGTCAGGGCAGCAACCTTCGGTCCGGGGAGTATTCATGTTGGCCATCAATGGCATGTCTAGATGTTGGAACACTAGCGTGTCTTGGTTTCTTCCCCTTATTATTGGACTTATTGAGGGTGCGGAAGCCCGATGAATCCCATGTCGAATGCGTGGATTTATATGCCATAGGGATGTATCTGAGGTTTTCCTCAGCTTCCCATGTTTGACATAGGGTATGCCGTAAGTTTAATTTCCAGTAGAGATGGATCAGACTAATCAGAAAACTGACTAGAGCAGATCAAATGGGTGCAACCTCCTGAGGGATCACTGATGTCAGGGCTAACATGCAGTTGGATGCCCAAATACTATTAAATGGAATGGGGTATGAGGTGGCATGATCCCACCGGGATGTGGTGGCCCAGGTAAGAATCAGGATGGATGAGGAATCGATTGAATTTAGTGGATGGTGAACGGGATGAAACCATCATGAGGATGATGATGGCTTTGGGATTGAGCCTTGAAGAGGCTTCCTACGTATCCACATGGCAGGGAATCAAAGTCCACATAGTTAATTTGACAACGGCTTAGCGCCAATTGAGGTTTCCAACGGCTTACCACCGGATGTGGGAGAACAGATGTAAAAGATGACATGGGGCCCAGATAGATGGCGGTCATGAACCTCATGGAGGATTTCTACACTCCTTTCCCTAGAAAGGATCATATTCCTCGTAGTTCAGGTATGGGGGTCGGTGAAATGGCGTGAAGGAGGACATGGGGTCCAATGGTTGTTTGTCTTGAACCTCAGGAAGGTTTCCTACGTACCTTGACTTAAAAAGGATCAAAGTCCTCATAGTTTGGGTTATGGGGGTGGGGCTTAAACTCTAGGGTTCCCAAGGTGATGGTGAACTAACTTGAAGGGGGTCAGAGTGACCAATGGGTGGTGGGATTGAACCTCGTGGATCTTTCCTACATACCTTACCTTGGAAAGGATTAAAGTCCTCATAGTTCATGAAAGGTGGTCGCTGAGCTGACATGAAGGAGGACCTGGGATCCAATAGTAGTTTGGATTGAAACTCATGGAGGTATCCTACATACCTTGCCTTGAAAAGGATCAAATTCCTCATAGTTCGGGTTATGGGGGTGGGGATTGAAGGACCCTGAGATACCCTGAGAGGGGAGGGGAGAATCAGGGTGACAACTTTTTCTTTTAATGTGATGGATCTTGTTCCCACGTTGGTAGGAACTTGTTGAACCCGTATGATGAATATGATCAGAAAGCAAACATTCACATTCACAGAGAAAACAGAGCCCTTTTTACTTGGTTCACCACTAAGGGCTACGTCCAAGGAGCATACGCCGATAGGTTGTCGGTCGTACGTAAATCCACTATGCTTCACTAGTTGTAGATAACAATTGTTCAGACCCAGTCACTCTGTCCTAGGCTCACTGCCTTTACAAAAGTTTAGGGATATCTTACTGCGTCCCTTGGGTCACTCCCATTGACTCCCCCTGGCTCATTGTCATTGGTGAAGTCTCACTCATTTTATAGACGTGAAGGTCTCTTCAATAGATAATCATGAAGATCTTTGTCTCCTCTTCAGCATGAGACTTTGCTTGCATTAGAGTCCTGAGTTGATGCTCTGTTAAAGTCCAAATTCCATCCACTGATGAATACCCCCTTTGGTGTTGTCCACTGGGAAAACAACCTTTGGAAATTTCCTTCACAAAGTACCCCACTTCACAAGGCTCCCAATTTTTGAAAGCTCAAACAAGCATTCGCGGAGTCCTTGCCTTTTCGCGAAGCTCAATCGTGAAGCACTGTCGCGATGCTCCAGCCTTCGCAATTCTTGGCTGTCGTGGAGCTCCTGCCTCTTCGTGAAGCTCACTGAGCCAACGTGGGGCACACGCCTTTCGCGGAGCTAGAATAGCCGCCGTGAAGCTCCTCTTTCGCGAAGCACACTGCCTTCGCGAGAGAGATTTGCGAACCGAGAGAAAAGGACATTCTCTGAAATTATCTCTTCTTCTCTTGAGGGGGTCAGCCTCTATTTATAGGAGATTCCACAGACCCTTGACCCTTCCGCACGATGTCAGCGCCACATCAGCTCAAATCGTGAAGCTCAGAAGTTTCCGCTGGAATTCTGTCCAAATCGCGAAGCACTTCGGAAATTTTCAGATCGTGAAGATCATCGTAATCGCGGAGAATCACTGTCATCATTCCTTTGCGCCTTCGCCGCAAGCTCCCTTGCAAATCCCTTCACCGCCGCGATGCGCTTAAACTTTTCCGTTCGTGAAGCTTTGACGTAATCGCGAAGACTCACCGCCTCCATTCTTCCAGTCTTCGCGATTTCCAAACCATGCATCCTATCTTCACAAAATTCATTCCTTTTCCATATTTAATTATTATCTTCATGGAAATCCACTTTTCGTGATGCTCAACAACTTCCAGATTTTGGACCCCAAAAAATTGGCAAATACAGGGAAACGACGCTACCTTCAATACTGTTGTCTGCTTGAACGGTATGATCTCTTTACTAGTACACGATCCGAACTTCCAATGATGATTGACAACAAATACAAACCATAATCCAAATCATGCATAGAAGACCATGGTTCCAACAATCTCCCCCTTTGGGTTTGTTGGAAGTCAGAAAATAAATTCAATAGATCTCCATCAATGTGAAAACCAAAAACGCCAGAATCAACTCAGCCAACACTCTAAGTCTACGTGAGAAATTCTCGATGTTGAAAACAAGAGAGGAGGCTTGAATTGGGTTCCACTGTTTTCCTTGTCATTCTTCTCATCAAAGAAGTTGCCTGAATTTATTCCTTTCTCCATTCTCCCCCATTGACAATAAATCCAAAGACCAGTAATTTTTTTCACATTTATCTCAAACCATACTCCCCCTTGATAGTATCTCCCCCATAAACCTGCATCACAACCATAAACAGATTAAAACAGTTATAACAAATGGGGAGAGGGGAATTTTGGAACCAACTTATGCAGTAGGAGGTGGTTGAACACCGAGGTTCAACCGATGCTTTTCAAACACAGCTGCTGACAGTGGTTTTGTCAGGATATCAGCTACTTGCTCATCAATTCTCACGTGATCCATTCTAATCACCCCTTTCTCAACTTTTTCTTTGATAAAGTGATACCGGATTTCAATATGTTTTGTATGAGAATGTTGAACATGATTTTTTGTAAGATTAATTGCACTCTTGTTATCACAGTAAATCACCATTGGTTGCTTTACCTCATCCCCAATATCTGTTAATTGTTGCTTTATACATTGTAGTTGAGTACATGCCTTTGTGGCGGATATATACTCAGCTTAAGAAGTACCAAGAGAAGTACTTTCTTGTTTCTTGCTCAACCAGCCAACACAGTTATTCCCAATAAAGAATGCTCCACCACTGGTGGATTTTCTGTCCACAACATCGCCAGCCCAGTCAGCATATGAAAATGCTGATTATTCACAGTCCCTTCCTGCAGCAAAGTATAAGCCATAATTGTGAGTACCTTGAATATATCTCATGATTCTTTTTACTGCTGCCAAATGTTCCTCCTTTGGATTACTCTGAAAGCGGGCTGCAAGACATGTGGAAATGACAATATCTGGTCGTGTCGCTGTCAGGTACAGTAGGCTCCCAATTATCCTTCTGTACAGGGTGGGATCTACATATTTCTCATTCTCATGCTTTCCAAGTTTGGTTCCAACTGCAATCGGAGTTGACATTGGTTTGGAGTCTTGCATATTAAACTTTTTCAGCAGCTCTCTTGCATACATTCCCTGAGAGATAAAAGTGTAGTCTTTCCTTTGAGTCACCTGCAGTCCCAAGAAATATGTGAGCTCCCTAATCATTGAAATTTCAAATTATGATTTCATATGATGGGGAAATTCATCTATTGATTTCTGCCTGCTGCCACCAAATATAATGTCATCGACGTAAACGAGAACCATGAATTGATCTTTCGGAGAATTCATCACATAGAGATTGTGATCTACTCCTACTATTTTGAATTCCAGCTTCTTGAGATAAGAATCTAGTCTGGAGTACCACACCCATGGTGCCTGTTTCAAGCCATAAAGTGATTTCTTTAGCTTGCAGACCTTTGATTCATCAGCACCAAGAAGAAACCCCACTGGTTGTTCGATGTAGACTTCTTCTTCGATTACACCATTTATAAATGTTGTCTTGACATCCATTTGATAAACTTTATATCATCTCTGCAGATCCATGGAAAGGAACATCCTGATTGACTCCTGTCTAGCCACTGGAGAAAAGGTTTCTTCAACATCAACACCTTCAATCTGAGAATACCCTTTACATACTAGTCGAGCCTTGTTTCTGATAACACTTCCTTGCTCATCAAAATTTTTCTTGAATATCCATTTTGTTCCAATCACATTGTGACCTTTGGGTCTCTGGACAAGATCCCATGTCTGATTCGTGTCAATCTGATCTAACTCCTCATTCATGGCTTTCACCCAGGATTCATCCTTTGGAGGTTCTTCAAATGAGGATGGCTCCACAACTGAAAGAAATGCAGAAGGTGTGTGATTCCTCATCCTAATTGTCTGTGTGGGTGCATTCCTATCTCCAATTATGGTATATGGATCAATCTCTGCTCTTCGATTTCTCCTATGAGGTTCAGTTGCATTCTCGCCATCCCAGATTTCTTCTTCAGATTCTTCGTCTGAGTCAAAAACATGATGTGACTGCTGAGTGTTTTGAACAACTTCCCCTTTTTATGCATTTTTATTTTCTTCCCATTCACTTTCTTCACGACTTTCTATCACATCAGTATATGACGTCCTTGAAGCATTTTTACTTTTCTCTTCAATTATCTTGACATCACTGCTTTCCACAATCCTTCATAAATGCTTGTTGAAACACTTGTAGGCTTTGCTGTTCATTGAGTAACTGAGGAAAATTCCTTCATCTGCATTGTCGCCATATTTCCCTTGATTTCTTTCTTTGTTTTTGATGAATCATTTACTTCCAAATACACAGAAGTATTTTAAAGAAGCCATCCGTCCATGCCACAATTCATATGGTGTCTTCATCTCACCCATATAAAGTCCCGTTCGATTTTGAATGTACACTGCAGCTTGACCAACCTCTTTCCAGTAATGTCATGGAATACGACTCTCAATCAGCATAGTTCGTGCCATGTTGTTCACCTATCGATTACTACGTTCAACAACTCCATTTTGTTGTGGAGTTCTCACAGTAGCTACCTCATGCTGTATCCCATGCTTCTCTAGAAAAGTTTCAAATTCAATGGACATGTATTCTCCTCCATTGTCAGATCTCAATACTTTGATTGTTCGTCTAGTATCATTCTCAGCGATTCGCCGATATGTTTTCATGCAGTCAACGAATTGTCGTTTCCTGTGAATGACCATCACACATGCCATTCTACTGTAATCATCTATGAAAAGGACAAATACCTTTCTCTATGAGTTACGACAACATTTATCGGCCAACATACATCTGTATGAATCAGATTAAGAAGGTGAGATTCCCTTTTCTTCTTTGGCCTATATGAACTGCAGACCAGCTTCCCACGAATGCAAGCATCACAAGATTTTCACGCTCATGCTTCAGGTTGGGAATGTCCATGACAATTCTCAATTTTGATATTTTCTCCATGTCTTGTTGATTGATGTGTCCCAGTCTCCGATGCCACAAATTTTTTTCTTCTTCAACAGTCATGTAACATACATTTTCTTCACTATCAACCTGATACAAGTTTCCTTCTATTCTGCACCCCTTCATAAGTGAATTTCCTATCTTTTTCTTGATAGTGTAGCCTTTCTGATTAAAAGTAACTATAAGTCCTGAGTCACAGAGTTGACTCACGCTGAGGAGATTATGACGTAGTACATATATGTAAAGGACTTCAGTCTTCTTTAGTTCTCCATTAGCTAACTCAGTACTTCCACTCCCTTTGATTTTCAGAGCCTGATCATTACCAAATCGTACTATACCATAAACTATCCATTCGATATCTGTTAGCAGACCCGCATTACCCGTCATATGAGATGAACAACTGCTATCTAGAATCTAGGTACTGTTGTTCTTTGTAGCATTGAGGGCCACCTCTGTAAGGTTGGATTTCTCAATCTTCCTACTTTCCTTACATGAGACATTGGATTGAGTATATAGTACTGATGACCATTCAATTATATCTTCATCATACTCAGGTTCTTCAAAGTCAAAATCTTCTTCGAGAGGAGAAAACCTATTTGAAAGAGAAACATTGTCTTGCTGAAGAGACTTGACTTGTCTTGAACTTCAGTATGAGGTGTCCATGTCCCTTCTCTGCCTGTAATTAGCATCCTTATGACCAAAGTTAGAACAACGAAAAAAATATCCATAGAAATTGTTTCTTCTATTCGAATTAGGATATGAATTTGTTCTCCTTTGTTGAACTTCTATATCTTCTCCATTCAGATAGTTTCTTGCCTCTTCACAATAAGACATGGTATGGCCCAGATAGCCATAGAACTGACACTTCATGAGGGGAAATGTCTTCTCACTTGAATTTCTCCTCATACCTTCTTCCTTGGGAGAAAAGCTAGACTGTTAGTCATTTCTGAATGTTTGAGGATAATTTTTAGTTCTCATTTAGTCTTGGTTGAGGGTTTCTTTTTCAGCACTTTAGGCAACGTTTCTACATGTTCAACATTCATAATATCTTTCTTTTTAATCTTTTCAATTCCAGCAGTTGATGTCTCAGCCTCACAGCCAATTCCGCTCTTTCCCACAAAAGCGGGTCTTTAATTACTCAAGATTTTTCAAACCCCATATGATCCACACTTGGATCTTGCTAGTAATTCTGCATATGAGAATCTTCCAAACTGTATTTTCTTCTTCGATTCTTTTGTAATTGATTCCGTCTCTAGTTTACTCCTTAGAGTAACAACTTCCTCCTCAAGAACCTCAGCAATCTTGGATTTTTCATCTAGTCTGGAGGTGAGTTCATTGATGACCTTTTCCTTTTCTTCAATTCTCAGCTTCAGATCCACTACATCATCATTGATTTCAATTATTTTAGACAGAACCTCCATAAATTCTCCTAGTCGTTCAGCTTCAGCTTCAAGTTGATCAACGTATTCAGCTGATTCTTCTACAATAGATTTCCATGTATTACAGCTCTTGCATTTAATCTTAATCTTATTAAATGCATCCTTAAGTTGCATATCAAGATCTTCACAAGTTCTCAGTTGTTTTTCTCCACCAGTATCTTCTGACTTTTCAACAGTGGCCATCATGGAAGCATGGTTCCCAGTTTTGAATTCTGGTTCTTCTTCATCACAGAATTCATTATCATCTTCTTCCTCTTCACAGACGAAACTCTTCCTTTGCATTTTCTTTCCAGATTTGAAGTGTCCCTTTTTGAAGAACCTTCTCTGAGGCTTCTTGAAGCATTCATCTTCACTATCTTCATCATTGATATTTCTTAAGCACTGAGAGGAAATGTGCCCATCTTTTCCACAATGAAAACATGCGAGAGGTAACTTCCCTTGGAATTTCCCTCTCCCCTTCTGGAACTTCTTTGCAATGAGAGAAAGAATTTCTTTTTCTTCTTCATCTTCACCACTACTATATTTTGAGATTTTCAGTTTATCCATGGCCTTGAATTCCATTTCCTTGATCACACGAGTTGTAACATCTTCTGGTTTGACTCTCATTTCATATGCTACCAAGCTGCTAAGTAGATCATCCAGAGAAAGTTTTGAAAGATCTCTTTCCTCAAGAGATGACACCTTTGCATTGTACAGAGGTGGAAGTCTTCTTAATATTTTCTTTACAATATCAATGTCTTTGATTTCTTCACCTAGACCCCGAATTTCTCCAACCACTTCAGTAATTCGATTGAAGAAAGAGTCTGCATTCTCGTCTAGAGGCATCTTCAGATCATCAAACTGATTTTGAAACACTTGTAGTTTCGCCTCCTTCACTTTTCTATCTCCTTCAAAAATATTCTTGAGTTTATCCCACATGGATTTTTCTGAGGTACAATTCATCACCTTTAGGTAGATCTGATCAGAAAGGGCTGTAGTAAGTGCATTTTGTGCTTTAGCATCTGCATCAAGAATTTTCCTATATGTTTCAGTCATAGTCAGGCCTATTGGGTCAGTGACTTGTATTCCATGCACAGTAGAAAAGAGATATTCCATTCCAAGAGATCTTAGATGAGATCTCATTCTGTTCTTCCAGATCTGGAAATTACTTCCATCGAAGTGAGGGACTCCCCTGACATTGACTGCATTCTCCACGACGATAAAGGAGAGATTCAACACCAGTAACCTTCCTCTGATACCACTTGCAGGACCCTGGGACACCCTGAGAGGGGAGGGGTGAATCTGGGTGACAACTTTTTATTTTAATGTGATGGATCTTGTTCCCACGTTGGTAGGAACTTGTTGAACCCGTATGATGAATATGATCCTAAAGCAAACATTCACATGCATAGAGAAGTCACAACCCTTTTTACTTGGTTCACCACTAAGGGCTACATCCAAGGAGCATACACCGACAGGTTGTCGGTCGTACCTAAATCCACTATGCTTCACTAGCTGTAGATAACAATTGTTCGGGAACAGTCACTCTGTCCCAGGCTCACTGCCTTTACAAAAGTTCAGGGATAGCTTACTGCGTCCCTCAGGTCACTCTCATTGACTCCCCCTTGCTCAATGTAGTTGTTGAAGTCTCACTCAGTTTATAGACGTGAAGGTCTCTTCAATATATAGACATGAAGATCATTGTATCCTGTTCAACATGAGACTTTTCTTACATCAGAGTCTTGAGTTGATGCTCTGTTAAAGTCCAAATTCCTTCCAATGATGAATACCCCCTTTGGTGTTGTCCACTGGGTAGACAACCTTTGGAAATTGCCTTCACAACTTACCCTACTTCGCAAGCCTCCCAATTTTGCAAAGCTCAAACAAGCCTTCGAGGAGTCCCTGCCTTTTCACGAAGCTCAATCGTGAAGCCCTCTCGTGATGCTCCAGCCTTTGCAATGCTTGGCTGCCGCAGAGCTCCTGCCTCTTCGCGAAGCTCACTGAGCCAACGCGGGGCGCACGCCTTTCGCGGAGCTAGAATATCCACCGCAAAGCTCCTCTGTCGCGAAGCACACTTCCTTCGCGAGAGACCTTTGCGAACCGAGAGAAAAGGACTTTCTCTGAAAATCTCTCTTCTTCTCTTGAGGGGGTCGGCCTCTATTTATAGGCGATTCCACCGACCCTCGACCCTTCCACGCGAAGTCAGTGCCACGTCAGCTCAAATCGTGATGCTCCAAAGTTCCCACCGGAATTCTGTCAAAATCGTGAAGCACTTCGGAAATTTTAAGATCACGAAGCTCGTCATAATCGTGGAGAATCACCATCATCATTCCTTCGAACCTTCGTTGCAAAGCTCCCTCGCAAATCCCTTCACCGCCGCGATGCGCTTCAACTCTGCCGTTCACGATGCTTTGACGTAATCGCGAAGACTCACAACCTCCATTCTTCCGGTCATCGCGATTTCCAAACCATGCATCCTCTCTTCGTGAAATTCATGCATTTTCCATATTTAATTATTAACTTCATGGAAATCCACTTTTCGCGATGCTCAACAACTTCCAGATTTTGGACCCCAAAAAATTGGCAAACACTGGGAAACGGCGCCACCTTCAATACTGTTGTCTGCTTGAACGATATGATCTCTTTTCTGGTACAAGATCTGAACTTCCATTGATGATTGAAAACAAACACAAACCATACTCCAAATCATGCATAGAAGACCATGGTTCCAACATGGCTTACACTCTAGGCAACCCAATGTGTTGGTGAACTGACGTGAAGTGTGCCAGAGCGACCAATGGGTGGTGGGCTTGAACCTCATGTAGTCTTCCTATATACCTTTCCTTGGAAAGGATCAAAGTCCTCATAGTTTAGGAATGGTGGTCGGTGAACCGATCTGAAGGAGGACTTGGGGTCTAATGGTTATTGGGATTTAACCTCAGGGAGGTGTCATATGTATCTTTCCTTGGAAAGGATGAAAGTCCTCATAGTCCGGGTGGTGTTTGGGGCTTACATTCTAGGCAGCCCAAGGTAGGATGTCATGGTTGATTATTACTCTATGCCCATGTGAGTCATGATCGGTGTGAGAAACAAGAGGCAACAAAGGCCTGATGATCATGTGGTGAAAGTTGTGTCCATGGGAAGTGGAGTGGGGCTTATGCATGGAGCAACCCAAAGAGGGAACATGGGATTATGTGTGGTTAGTAGCCCGAAGAGGTTGGGACATACTCCAGAATGGAGACCCGGTGGCAACAAAGCCCAACGGGAGAGAGATTTGGCACTGAAGAAAGGAGGGGTCCGACATCCATCCCCCCTGGTCCATAGGACAGATGAAGAAATGAGGAGAAGGGATACTGCCTCCTGCAAGAAAGGATAGGGGCTTACACCATGATAATTTCCCTTTCACCATGGAAAAACACCACTCTGATAAGGATGATATCATCCCATGTGAGGGATGATCTCATCCTTATGGAGACCGGTGGGCATGGAGAATGTACAAGGTGGGGGCACCCTGCGTGCAAGGCACATGGTGAGGTCATAATTTAATATCATGTGCTGAGGAAGATGGTTCATGGCAGTTTAACATCCTGCAGCTCAGATGAGGTGGGTTCACTCCATACCCCTAGGGCTTATATAACCGATACCCTTTGCACCTTGGTAAAGAGAAGGGACAGGAAACTCCATGGCTAGGGGGAGTTATGGAGCAGACCATTGGGGGGTCCATGTTAGCATGGCTATGCGAAGAAGAAATAGCCGTTAACAAGCCTATTATAAGAAGCATGAAGTGAAGCAACACAACAAGAAATATCGTCCAAGGTACATTGAAATCACATCGTGAAAACCTGGAGGGTCACACGGGAAAAGGAATTATAAAGCAGAAGGGTTTATAAGCAGGGGCCATGTGAAGCTATGGGTCTCCACTTGGTGGAGGGTACTTGCAAAGGGGCATGCTTCGCAAAGTAGAGCATCCCAGCCTAAGAATAGGGAAAAGGAGCATATAGGAGGTGCTTCACGAAGTGGAAAGGCATTTATGGAGCACTGCCTTGCGAAGCAAAGGTGCCTCACGAAGCAAGGTATCGTGATGCCATGTGCTTCGTGAAGTATAGTGACCCCGCCTTATCATGTGGATCATGTGTACATGAAGGATGTTTCGTGAAGCATAAACGCTCCGTGACAACCTGAGTCCCCTTGGGGATCCCCTTCTTTCATGGAGGCCCTTAGGCTCCACGAAAGGCATCCTTCTCGGAACTGGGGGTTAAAAAAGGTGAAGGGGAGGTACTTTGCAGAGTAGAATTACCTCACACAACTCATGGTTCACAGAGTAGAAGGATCTTCGTGATTTGGGAGCTGGGTAGTTGAATAGTCGGATGATCCCCCTTGGAACTTAGGGAGAGGTCGGTATTTATAAGGGATAGGTTTCGCGAAGTAGCCCTCGCTCAACGCGACGAGGGATTTTTTTGTTCTGCAGCAGTCTCATGAACGTCAAATACATTCATAAAGCTGCATGCCTCCTTACTCCGCGGTGGCCTCGCGAACATCAAAGGCGCTCGCAGGGCGTTACCGCATCCTTTCTCTGTGGCGGCCTCGCGAATGTCGAATCCATTCACAGAGTAGCCCTCCTCTTTGCTATGCGGTGGGTGTGGTACAAGTGGGGCTCCACAAATTGGTCTTCATGAGGTAGCCCCTTGAGGATTCCCATTTCTTCATCTTCTTCTCCCATTTTGGCACCAAAAATAGTCGTGAGTGTTCACTTTGGGTGGTACTAGTTATCTTCGTTAAGAAATATAATGGTTCTATTCTCTTACGTGTTTATTACCAAAATCCTAATCAATTTAGGATGATGAAGATGTATCCATTTCCAAAGATTGATGATGTTTTTGATCAGTTTAAATAGGAAAAGTGGTTTTCAAGACTAACCTTTGATCCGATTACCATCAGCAGAGGATAAAGGAATCAAACATTCAGAAAACCACCATTTAGAACAGTTTTGGTTATTATGAGTGCATTGCTATTCTCTTTTGTTTAACAAATTATCCTAATGTCATTATAGAGTTAATTAATTAGATTATTCATCATTATTTTCATACCATTGTGGTATTACTTATGGATGACATCCTTATTTTCTCTAAGTCCGAGGAAGATCATATGCAACATCTGATATTAGTTTTGGGTTTGCCGAGAAATTACTGACTTTATGAAATGATTTTAAAATGTGATTTATGTATTTGAGAAGTGAAATTATTGGAAAACCTATTATTGGAAGAGAGAATTTCATTTTATCCTGAGAATGTGAAGGAGGATATGACTTGGAAACAACCATGAAATGTTTTCAATAATCGGAGATTCTTAGGCTTATTTGGGTATTATCATTTTTCGGTGAAGGAATTATCAATTCTAGAATCTCTTATGACTACTCTATATTATAAAGGAGTGTTGTTTTCTAGGAATGATAGATTTCACAATTCAATTTTTAAGCCAAAATGTCTTATGACTTCCACATTTGTGTTGACTCTTCCAGAGGCTAGTCTGGTCTATGTGGTCTATTGTGACGCATTGGATTCAGGATTGGGTTTCGTTCTTTTGAAGGGAAATCATTTAGTTTCTTATGGATCTTGTTAGCTTTGTCCACACTAGAATAATTATACTACCCACGATGTTGAACTTGTAGATGTGATGCACAAACATAAGAGTTGGCAGCATTACCTTTATGGTGAAAGGTTTACCATGTTTTCAGACCACAAGATCACACGTTATATCGTCTCTTAAAAATATTTGAATCTATGCTAGAGGAATTGTGGGGAGTACCTGTAATATTTTTACATTGAAAATGCCAAAACCATGGGGAATGGGAATGTCATTATAGATGCATTGAGAAGGAAACTTCCATCCCAGACAGTGAAAGAATCTTCTAAAGAGTAGAATTTGATGGACCTCCTTACACAGTTGCATATTGGAGTCTAGGAATCTGAGGATGAGGTTTCATTATACATAATTCATGTTATCATCTGATCTTCTTGAGATGATTCTTCAGGATCAAAAACATTATGTTGAATCTATTAGAATTAGCGACTCTCTTTATGGTGGAGAGACGGTCGCCTACTGTTCATTATCCAAAAAGGGTGTTCTGTGTTATCAAAATAACATCATTGATCTATTAGCAGCAATGAAGGATGTGATGAGGGATTTTCATAATTCCTAATGGTTCGTGCACCCACGAACCACTAATATTTTACATGACATACAGTGGCAGTTCTGGTGGCCAGTATTGAGATGAGGCATTGCTGAGACTGTTTCCCACTGTTATACATTCCAAATGATTAAGGTCAAGCATCAGAAACCTTTGAGGTTACTTCAACCACTTCTAGTACCTACATGGAAGTGGGATGAGGTCTCTATGGACTTTTTTGTTGGTTACCTTATACCTGGAGAAGGTATAATCCTACATGGGTTGTGATGAATAGACTGACCAAGTGACCTCACTTCATAATCATTCATGAAACATATGAAGTAAAGGAGTTAGTAAATCTAAACATAAAAGATATTATTCATTTTTATAGAGTTATATGTGCTATAGTCTCTAATAGGGATATTCACTTCACTTATATATTTTGGAGAGGCCTTTAGAAGGTGTTGAGATCTTTGTTTTATTTGAGCACAACCTATCATCCACACTCAGATGGACATATAGAAATATCTATACAGATTCGGGAGGATATGCTCTATACATGTGTTCTCAACATTGATGGGGCATGGGATGATCATTTTGGTCAAGTTGATTTTTCTTATGACAATAGGTACCAGTCCATGATTATAATGGATGCTTTTGAGTCCTCTTATGTCTATCTTTGTAAATATACATACTGCTCATTGAAGATTGGTGAAAGTTTCTTGGTTGGAACAAGTTTTTTGGGTGAGATGATGAAAAAGATTCATTTAATTTTTTAGAGAATCTGAACTACTTAGAGATTATATTAGTCTTATGTTGATCATATCAGTAGACTATTGGAGTTATCAGTTGGTTACTAGGTATTCTTGAATGTTTCAACCTGGTTTGTTCATCGATGGCTAGGGAGGAAACAGATTACTGATCCTTGTTTTTGGGTATGTTTGAGGTCATTTAGTTGGTGGGGAATGTTTCATACCATTTATCACTTCCACAAAAGATATCTTAGATACATAGTTTATTCCATGAATCATAGCTAAGAAAGTATCTCTTTGATCCCTATCATATTTTGAGGTGGATTGTTCTTGAGATTGAACCTGATTTATCATTAACTGAGTAGCCAATTATGAAAAGTGATTCTGAAACCAAGGTACTTCATTGGAGAGTGATACCTTTGGTTAATTTTCACTGGAAGCATGTTTTTGATATTCATGATACATGGGAACACAAAGAACTGATGTGAGAATAGTGCTCTCATCTCTTTCTCATGGAATCTTCGTCATAGGCTTTCTTGGGATAATTTTTTTTATGGTGTGGAGGTTGTAACATCCCATTACCCAAATGACATGTATGTCTTTAACTGTCTGATATTGTTTCCTTTTTTTAGACATTGTATGGTTGAAAATGAATTTTTAGGATACCTATAGTAATGAAGTAAGTGTTTTTTAGACTCTCAACTTTAACCGGAATTTGTTGTAGGCTTCTAGAGGGTTATAACAAATGTAACTAGGTTACATGGTGTGTAATGTTTTCTAGGTGCATATTGTGAGAAGTTTACACCATGAAAGTTACACAACATAATGAGACTTTACAAATCATGAGTTATTTAATGAACATCATTTCATTTAATGTGACACATTTTTTGTTGGTTAAGAAACACAACATTTTCAGGACATTTAATGGGATTTTATACCACGTATTACCATTAATATGGTTTTTAAATAAGATGTATGGATGAGATCCTTTACTATCCTATGCTCAAGTTTCCCTTTCTATCGACCTAGATCCTTCCCTATGAAATCTTGGAGCCCTACAATACTTCTGTATCCTTTTGTTCAATGTTCGATCATTGTTGCGCTTGTGGTGTGATTCCTAGGTAAGAATTATTCTATATTATTCATCTTTATGTCATTATTGTCCTTTATTATTTGAATAAATAATCCTAAAATTTATGGATCTATACTTTCTGTTACAATATCTTGTTTCTAGATTTATTTTAAAGGTATCTTGTGCCTTCATTTTCATTGGTCGTTTTCATTGCTGGCATTGTGTCTTAGAGAAATATTGGTGATTCCATACTATTTGGACAAATTAATTAACCATGAATTAATTGATTTGTTTCCATTTTAGATTTAAATTAAATTTATCAAACATTATTTCAATTTATTTAATAAAATAAATTTGTAGTGAATTGAGAGATTTGAAATGGGTTTGTCAAGAATATTTCGAAAACACTGAATTCCATTAAATTTGGGTGTGTTTATAGAAATTGGTTGAAATTATGGATTTGATTGAAAATATTTCTATTAAATGGTTGAATTTAATTTTAGAAATTAATTATAATCATTATAAAATTGGTTTTGAAATAATTTTAATCTTATAAAAATGGATTAAAATTCTTGATAGAAACCCAATGGTTTATTCTTTTTAAAAGTCATGTTTTTTATTAAAACCAGTTTTGTTTTTAATGGAAAATATGTATTTGAAATTATGGAATGGGATATATTTTTATTTTAAGAAGTATTAAAATAAAATTTCCATCATTGATTGTGTAATAGAACATTCAAGCTATAGGTAGACTGTGTGTTATTCGGAAACACTCTATGATTATAAAACATTATAAAACATAAATTTAGTAGGTTACATCACTTAGATGATAGTGGTGTGTCCTATCTGATGAGGGTCCATAGGAAGTGTGTTTAAGAATATTTTCATTGTCACTTAGAGAGTGCAGATTCATATATCCTCAATATTTCGTAAATATTTGGAAGATGACCACGTTGCTTGTGTGTTTTATATTGGAGATATAGATGTATACCAATGTTGTTAAAATTATTTAGGTTCCTTCTGAATTTATATAAACAATTATATATAATAAATTATTTATTTTATTGTTTTAGAAATATTCCATCACTTGTAAAACCGTTTTGTAATGTATTTTTCCATCATTAAAAATATTATTCATGATTTGTCCAAATATGATTCAAAATAAAAAACATGTTTATTTTAAAATTTAATGATATTATTTGGTTAATATTCTATTATAATAAATTATAGAATCTATGGTGTGACCCTAATGGGATATTTATCTCACACCAGACTTGTGAATTTGGGTGTTTGTATATTATTTACTTCTAGGTTCAACTAAGGGGAAAAGATCTCTTGGAGGAGGATCCAGTTGTTGAACTTTGGACTTGGTGAGTTGTGTCCTTAGGGACGTGGGCTATTCTTCCATATTTTGGAAAATGGGTTCTAGAATTTTTTTCTTTAATTCCTTCTTGACATCTGGTACATTACTCATAGTAGAATTTCATTTTTACTCATACTGAATTTCTTGTCTTACTTACTTTATGTTTTGTGGAAAATTAGTTACCACTTTCATGTTTTATGATGCCAGGTGCTAGTCACTAACCTGTGGGGATGGGGAATGAAGTTCAGGATATGTTAGCACCAAATCAATTATTGAGTTAGTAGAGTACCTAGGTTGTTTTCTGAAAAATACTTCGAGGGCTCCATTCAATATAATTATTTTAGTCCCCTTTATTATGAAGGAATTCATCATGATATATAGTAATTTTATCAAATATGTAATGAGATATCCTTCATTAGATTTAATTAAATTATCTTCTCTACTATTACTAAATCCTAATTTTCGCTTTATTTTTTTCTACTGAACTCATTATAATTATATAAAAAATATAATCATAATATAACTCTACCTTCTTACCTATTCATTTATTATAATGTGATCTAATTTGGGTTAGTTTACTACCAATATTAACAATATTTTAATATCTGTATCATGAATGACTAAGAAAATATAAATTATAGTAATATAAAATAGTAGTGATTAATTTAAAATGTTTTAATAATATTTTAGTGTTAATATATAAATGTATATTAATTAATAAATATCAACTATTATTATTTATGTGTGATTCATAAAAATCATTTTAAATGCCCCTTCCAAAAAAGTCTCCATAAATTCCACAATATAACCATTGTAATTTAAAAATATAGATATATATGTAACAACATGGGATATTCACTATCATTCTAGATGTGATAAACACATATTCAAGTATTAAGGACCATAACATCCATTCAAAAACTTGTATATAACGAATGGGAAAGTTAACACTAGAACATTAATTATAAAATAAAAAAAATTAAAACACGGATAAAAATAAATTATAAATTATCTACACAACATTAGATAAATATAGATATAGTCATGAAATATATTAATAATTGTCACGACCCGTCCTCGGGGCCCATGCTGTGACTACCCCAAGCCCGCCTTCCATAGGCCAGGGGCTGGCGACTAGCACCAAAGGCGTAAAATCCCGATAACTGGGAAGGCATTGCCTTTATAAAAGAAAACAAGCACCACAGAGTACAAGCGGAAGTAAAACACTAAGTACAAAAAGAAGAGCTGAAAAGTAAAAAGGGGCCGGAAATACAAGCCCAACTGTAAAGTACAACTCGAAAGGGAAAACAGCGACTGAAAAGTAAAGCTGCTACGCTGAGATGTCCACTGGAAATCCCACCTGAAGGGTGGGTACAGATAGCTCCTCTGCTCCTCGGGTCCCGCCATCCGCTCCGAGTATGTCCCGCCCAGTGTCCACCTCCGGGTACCGCCTCGTCGTATAGTCCACCTCTAGGTACCGTCCAGTCCTTGAACCTTCGGCTTCTGTCAGCACTGTCCGTCGTCTGCAACCAACACAACGAGGTGCGGGCATAGCCCGTGCAGGGGTGAGTATAACGATACTCAGTAGGGACCCCGAGACCCTCAAGGTCTCACTAAAACCAACAAGGATAAACACAAGAAGATCTCAACAGATAAACCCTACTTAGGTATATGCTCATACATATACCTAAGTTATCAAGTAACCCATCTCAATCATGAGGAAACACAAGGATTGTGAAATCGACGGATAACCACTACCCGGGTATATGCCCATACATATACCAAAGTTAGCAAGTGACCCATCTCAATCATGAAGTAAACACAAGGTCAAAAGTCTCAGCTCAAACCAGGATTTTCATTATCGAAACCGTAACTGCTGAAGAGCTCCGTCTCTAGAGTGTGCAGTGGTCCTGTCACGACTCCGAGGTACTGCTCACTAACCTAAGACTGCTGAAGTACTCCTCCTGTCGAGTACTGCGGGCCAGCCACCCAAACACAGTAGTGCTTCCCGCCGAGGTATGTCACCCAAACTCCGTAGTGCACACCCCCTAGTAGCCTGCTGAGGTACTCTCCGGACGAGCACCGCGGGTCTGCACTGTCACACAGGTAGTGCTCCGTCCGCCATGGGTCTGCACCTCAGAAAGTAGTGCTCCGTCCACTGGGCTAGTCGACTCACTCCAAGTCGAGTCGGTCAAGCAGTCGTCAGGTCTCAGCCAGCTACACGGTCTCCGTACATCGCATGCTCGTCACTGGGAGGGTCCCCTCCACGAGCTACAAGTCGATACTCCAAGTATCTCAAAGTCCCACGAAAAAGTGTCTCAAAGGTCCGTCTCGTCACAGGGGTCTCAACGCAACAGACGGCGCGTCGATCGGACGCCCGGTCTGTGAGTTATTAGCCTTTTCGTCCCAGGGGCCCGGTTGGTTTCGAGAGCGAAACCAATCCCGGCCGTATCTCAACTGTACCCCGAACTCCCATAGGGTATACTCATAGGGACCGTTACTAAACGTAACTACCAACGCCGCTGACGGCTCGTCAAGCGGACGTCCTGTCTGAAAGATATCAGCTTTCCCGTTCCAGGGGCCCGGTTGGATTTCGGGTACAATCCAACCCGGCCATACTCCGACTGCATCCAAAACTCGGGCGGAGTATGTCAAAAGTTCTGTCTCATCAAGAGGAAGTCAACGAAACAGACGGCGCGTCAATCGGACGCCCGGTCTGTGAGTTATTGGCATTTTCGTCTCCGGGGACCGGTTGGTTTTAATGGAAAAACCATCCCAACCGTACTCCACCTGCGTCCAAACCTTGGGCGGAGTATGCCAAAAGATCCGTTTCACTAAGAGGAACACTACGCGACTGACGTCACGTCAATCGGACGTCCGTAGCTCAAGATATGAGCGTTTCCGCTCCGAAGGTCCTGTTGGTTTCGTGAACGAACCAACCCGGCCGAACTCAAAGTAACCCGAAACCTTGAGTGCGATATACCGAAACGACCGTCTCGATCCAAGGATCGCGTTGCCGCAGACGGTTCATCGTTCGGAGGTCCGAGGCTCAAGTTATGATCCAAAAACCAAAACTGGTTCGAAACGGGGGGGTCCGGGTCTGGGCCGACCCGGCCCGACCCCCCCCCCCCCCGGGGCGGCGCGGCGGCGACGGCGGCGGCGGCGGGCCGCGGTGGCGGCGGCGGCGGCAGGCCGCGGTGGCGGCGGGCCGCGGTGGCGGCGGGCCGCGAGGGGCCGCACGCGGTCGGCTTGCGGGGAGCAAAGCTCCCGCTTTGCTGGAGGGCGGCACACGCGGGGTGCCGCGACGGCTTGGCCGCACACGGTCGGCACGCAGGGGGCTAAGCCCCCCCGATTTTCCTCTGGCGGCGCGGCTTAGCTGCGCCGATTTTTTAAAAGAAACGCCCCCCGCCACGTGGGGGGGGGGCTTGCTGGAACGGAACCGGGGGGCCGGCTGCCCCCCCTTCTTCAAAAAAAACCGCCCCCCTCTTAAAGAGGGGGGGTTTTTATTAGGCGGCTGGGGGATTAATTTTCCCCCGGTTTTAAAGCCTTCCGGCCGGCCAGCTGGCCGGCCGGTTTTCTCAAACGGGACCGGAAATTCCGGTCCCCCTTTCGGCTACTGACGCCGGCGGCCCGGCCGCCGGTCTTCTCTTCCGCCGCGGCCCGGAACCAGCCGCGGTCTCCTCGTCCCGCCGCGGCCCGGAACCGGCCGCGGCGTTCGTAATCCGGCGCGGTGCGACGGCACCGCGCCCCTTCACCGTGCTTTGACATTCATTTCAACGCGGCGCGACGGCGTCGCGTTCTTGAAGATTTTTCTTGACGTAGCGCGACGGCGCCGCGTAAATTATAAGCACGTTCATCTGCGTGGTGCGACGGCACCACGCCACTTGCTTTCTTCCGCAAAATAAACATGAACGATGGAGGGGGTTCGGCCGTGTTCATGCGGTCCGGCCCCCTCACGTTAAGCAAATAACTCAACTTAAACATTCAAAGTCTCATGTTAGACATGCGAGATCCATGTTCAAGAAATGGAATAAATAAAGAATAAAACAACAACCCCTACCTTAGTATAAGGTTCGAAGATCGTTCTACGTTCCGCGGAAGACGACGTCGCGGAGGTCGGGCGACGCGGTCGTCGTTCGTCAAATTCAACGACGAAGAGGCGCGTCCGAAGAGGCACGTCGTTGGCGAATCCTTGTACGCCGACGAAGGTTGTCCGAGGAAGATGCGGTGTTCTCTCTCGTTGACACCGAAGACGAAGAAGAGCGGAGCGGCGTTCTTCGTCGGAAACTTGAGCGTTCTACGTCAAGTCTTGAGGAAAGTCAAATAAAAAGGAAACAACGAACTCAAGAACCCTTACCTTGATAGTCGCACGTTGACGGAGTCGTGGAATATCAGTGTCGATTCCTTTGACGTCGGAGGAAGAGTCGTTGTCGAAGGCGTTCGTCGCGGAAAACCGTCGCGGAAGAGATGACGCGGAAGAAGTACGTCGCGTCGCGGATACGGCGTCGCGGATGGATCGTGTTCTTCGGCGGAGAAGTTCTTCGTTGAAGAACGACGTTCTTCGCGTTCTTCGTTGAGTTTGAAGAAGAAGAGGAGGCTCTCCAAAAGCTCTCAAGGAGACAAACCAAACAACCCAAAATAAAATAAGACCACTTCTTATTTTATTATTACAAAACACATTAGAAGAATTTCAAAAGTTTGAAATTCAAAAGATTTAACCCCCAAAATTAATTAAGAGTAACTTAAGCCAATTAAGAGGGGGTTAAGGGAACTTGAAAAGAGTTAAAGGAGAGGTTTTGAGAGAATTTGAGGAGTTGGGGTTCGTGTGGACCCCACCTCACTTAATCCTCCCAAGGGAGGTTAAGTGGATGTGGGTCCCACTCCCAACTCCCTTTGGTAGGACTTAACTAGTTAAAAGAAATAAAATTTGTTCCTCACAAATTTTATTTAACTTAAACTAAAAACCCAAAAACTAACTTTCAACCCGCATCAAACGCAACTCCCGAAAAGGACTCTTTAAGCGAATATCGGCGCTGCGAGTTCATCGGTGCCCTCGGATTTCAATTCCGAGCACCGGATCAAAAGTTAGAAATTCCCGCTCGTTCGTTCACTGAACGTACCCGAGCCAAACTTCGGAAATTAATTCCGGGCACTCCGGGCCTCGGAATCAGGTGCCGTCTGAAACCGCGCTCTTGTAAAATTCTAAAGAAAATTAAGAAAAAATTTTCCTTGAATTTTACGGGTCTTTACATTACTCCCACCTCAGGGCTTTACGTCCCCGTAAAGCTACATCATAAACTAGGGAAACAAAAGAGGTTACTGAGCACGCATCTGAGCCTCCCGCTCCCATGTGATCTCCTGGAGATTCCCGTGCCGCCATCTGTTGCGCATAAGGGGAATCGATCGCCCATGTAGGACCCGCTCCTATCGATCCTCTATCTCCACCGGGACCTCCGTAAAAGTCGCCCCATCGTCAACGCCAAGCTCCCCATGGTCAAAGATGTGCGTCGGGTCGTGCACGTATCTCCTCAGTAGAGACACGTGGAAGACGTCGTGCACCCGGTGTATTTGAGGTGGTAGAGCCAGGCGATAAGCCACCTCACCAACCCTGCTGAGGACCTGGAAGGGTCCGATGAAGCGCGGAGATAACTTGTCGCCTCGGCCAAATCTCCGAATACCACGTCGAGGTGAGACCCGCAAGAAGACGTGGTCACCATCCTCAAACTCTTGTGGCCTCCGCCTCCTGTCAGCGTATGACTTCTGCCGGCTCTGTGGTGTCCTCATCCGCTCCTGGATGACATGGACCTCCTCTAACGTGGCCCGGACCATCTCTGGTCCCACAAGAGCTGCGAGATTTCTTCTTTGCCGATAAGAGAAACCTGGTCTCATCCCCTGGATGAACCACATTCTTTGCCTAAAACAGTCAATCCTAACATGGATGATACTAATCCATACCAAGGATGACGTCGTAAGGCCTCGATGCTACTACTAAGAGATCCAACCGTTACTCTCGCCTCCAAGGGTTGAGTCACACTGTCGGCATCAGTGTGTGGTAACTGGTCTCCTCCAGTAGATGTCTCACAAGTGAGGTTCAAGTCAACAGTCAACTGGAACCTCTTAGTAACATCACAAAAGAGGACAGGAATGAAAACATCACAAAGGATGCGTCTTTTATTATTGCAGCTCATAATACAAGACGCTACACAAAAGAAACATCAACATGGAACTAGAAGTACAAAAGACGTATCCACTAGTTCCTCCCCTGTCCACCTGCTCCCAGAGCTCCAGCATTTGTCGCTGCCTCAACCTCGGTGGCTCCCTCCAAGCCTGCGGATCGAGGAGTCGGACAGTCACGTGCCAGGTGACCCTTTCCGCGGCATGAGTAACATTGTCCGTTTCTGGCACGCCTGGCTCTAACCCCACCTCGGGTGCCCCGCACCACCGGTCCTAAAACTCGAGATCGCCCAACTGCTGGTCTGGTCCTCCTGGACCTCTGCTTCATCTGTCTACTGCCCACAGATGACTCGGCTTCTGATCGAAAAACACGCGGCAAAGGCAGAATATCCTGTACACGCTCGGGGTGTAGAGATACTGGCACAAACTCCACCCTGAAGAAGGTCTCGAAGTCTTCCCATGCGAAGTTCATCTCATCGCAAAACTGAAACAAGTGGCTCCACCACCTACCTGCTGCTGATTGAAGGAGGCTGGTAGCAAAGATCACCATGAAGTCTGCCGGCGTCCCCACTAGCCTGAAGACTCTCACCACAGCCTCCAGCCAAACCTCAGCCGCCTGCGGGTCCGTCTCTCCCCGGAACCTGGGTGGCCTCTGGCGCTGGAACTCGTGCAGCGCGCTCAAGCGTCGTGCATCGCCTACTGCTGGGGCTGGTGGCATCGGTGGCCCAACGTATGGTAGTACCGCTGGTGCCTCCGCTGGTGCCTCAACTGCAAGAGGGCCCTGTACCGAAGCCTCGCCGCTCGACAGACTGTCAGCACGCTCATCCCTCCAGGCTCTAGCTGGTCGTCTGAGAAAAGACATCCTGAAAGAAACAACGTAACACGATCAAACAATTATACCTGGTGAGCTGACCTGGTTTGAGCTGTTTTAAGGGGAAAAACCTTTGAAAACACACACGCAATCAGTGTTTTCGTGCACAAAGTCGGAAATCAGTTGTCAGGGTCCTGGTGTATGGATACGTCGGCCGCCCGCACCAACACTGGACTCCCTGAACTGAAAACCATACTCGGTACTCTCAACACTATTGCTTCACAGAAAGAAACATCAGAGTCATAAGTTCTGCGGTAGAACCGAACTCCTCTGATACCAATTTGTCACGACCCGTCCTCGGGGCCCGTGCCGTGACTACCCCAAGCCCGCCTTCCATAGGCCAGGGGCTGGCGACTAGCACCAAAGGCGTAAAATCCCGATAACTGGGAAGGCATTGCCTTTATAAAAGAAAACAAGCACCACAGAGTACAAGCGGAAGTAAAACACTAAGTACAAAAAGAAGAGCTGAAAAGTAAAAAGGGGCCGGAAATACAAGCCCAACTGTAAAGTACAACTCGAAAGGGAAAACATCGACTGAAAAGTAAAGCTGCTACGCTGAGATGTCCACTGGAAATCCCACCTGAAGGGTGGGTACAGATAGCTCCTCTGCTCCTCGGGTCCCGCCATCCGCTCCGAGTATGCCCCGCCCAGTGTCCACCTCCGGGTACCGCCTCGTCGTATAGTCCACCTCCAGGTACCGTCCAGTCCTTGAACCTTCGGCTTCTGTCAGCACTGTCCGTCGTCTGCAACCAACACAACGAGGTGCGGGCATAGCCCGTGCAGGGGTGAGTATAACGATACTCAGTAGGGACCCCGAGACCCTCAAGGTCTCACTAAAACCAACAAGGATAAACACAAGAAGATCTCAACAGATAAACCCTACTTAGGTATATGCTCATACATATACCTAAGTTATCAAGTAACCCATCTCAATCATGAGGAAACACATGGATTGTGAAATCGACGGATAACCACTACCCGGGTATATGCCCATACATATACCAAAGTTAGCAAGTGACCCATCTCAATCATGAAGTAAACACAAGGTCAAAAATCTCAGCTCAAACCAGGATTTTCATTATCGAAACCGTAACTGCTGAAGAGCTCCGTCTCTGGAGTGTGCAGTGGTCCTGTCACGACTCCGAGGTACTGCTCACTAACCTAAGACTGCTGAAGTACTCCTCCTGTCGAGTACTGCGGGCCAGCCACCCAAACACAGTAGTGCTTCCCGCCGAGGTATGTCACCCAAACTCCGTAGTGCACACCCCCTAGTAGCCTGCTGAGGTACTCTCCGGACGAGCACCGCGGGTCTGCACTGTCACACAGGTAGTGCTCCGTCCGCCATGGGTCTGCACCTCAGAAAGTAGTGCTCCGTCCACTGGGCTAGTCGACTCACTCCAAGTCGAGTCGGTCAAGCAGTCGTCAGGTCTCAGCCAGCTACACGGTCTCTGTACATCGCATGCTCGTCACTGGGAGGGTCCGCTCCACGAGCTACAGGTCGATACTCCAAGTATCTCAATGTCCCACGAAGAAGTGTCTCAAAGGTCCGTCTCGTCACAGGGGTCTCAACGCAACAGACGGCGCGTCGATCGGACGCCCGGTCTGTGAGTTATTAGCCTTTTCGTCCCAGGGGCCCGGTTGGTTTCGAGAGCGAAACCAATCCCGGCCGTATCTCAACTGTACCCCGAACTCCCATAGGGTATACTCATAGGGACCGTTACTAAACGTAACTACCAACGCCGCTGACGGCTCGTCAAGCGGACGTCCTGTCTGAAAGATATCAGCTTTCCCGTTCCAGGGGCCCGGTTGGATTTCGGGTACAATCCAACCCGGCCATACTCCGACTGCATCCAAAACTCGGGCGGAGTATGTCAAAAGTTCCGTCTCATCAAGAGGAAGTCAACGAAACAGACGGCGCGTCAATCGGACGCCCGGTCTGTGAGTTATTGGCATTTTCGTCTCTGGGGCCCGGTTGGTTTTAATGGAAAAACCATCCCAACCGTACTCCACCTGCGTCCAAACCTCAGGCGGAGTATTCCAAAAGATCCGTTTCACTAAGAGGAACACTACGCGACTGACGGCACGTCAATCGGACGTCCGTAGCTCAAGATATGAGCGTTTCCGCTCCGAAGGTCCGGTTGGTTTCGTGAACGAACCAACCCAGCCGAACTCAAAGTAACCCGAAACCTTGAGTGCGATATACCGAAACGACCGCCTCGATCCAAGGATCGCGTTGCCGCAGACAGTTCGTCGTTCGGAGGTCCGAGGCTCAAGTTATGAGCCAAAAAACAAAACTAGTTCGAAACGGGGGGGTCCGGGTCCGGGCCGACCCGGCCCGACCCCCCCCCCCCCCCCGGGGCGGCGCCGCGGCGGCGCGGCGGCGGCGGCGGCGGCGGCGGGCCGCGGTGGCGGCGGCGGCGGCAGGCCGCGGTGGCGGCGGGCCGCGGTGGCGGCGGGCCGCGAGGGGCCGCACGCGGTCGGCATGCGGGGAGCAAAGCTCCCGCTTTGCTGGAGGGCGGCGCACGCGGGGTGCCGCGACGGCTTGGCCGCACACGGTCGGCACGCAGGGGGCTAAGCCCCCCCGATTTTCCTCTGGCGGCGCGGCTTAGCCGCGCCGATTTTTTAAAAGAATCGCCCCCCGCCACGTGGGGGGGGGGGCTTGCTGGAACGGAACCGGGGGGCCGGCTGCCCCCCCTTCTTCAAAAAAAACCGCCCCCCTCTTAAAGAGGGGGGGTTTTTATTAGGCGGCTGGGGGATTAATTTTCCCCCGGTTTTAAAGCCTTCCGGCCGGCCAGCTGGCCGGCCTGTTTTCTCAAACGGGACCGGAAATTCCGGTCCCCCTTTCGGCTACTGACGCCGGCGGCCCGGCCGCCGGTCTTCTCTTCCGCCGCGGCCCGGAACCGGCCGCGGTCTCCTCGTCCCGCCGCGGCCCGGAACCGGCCGCGGCGTTCGTAATCCGGCGCGGTGCGACGGCACCGCGCCCCTTCGCCGTGCTTTGACATTCATTTCAACGCGGCGCGACGGCGTCGCGTTCTTGAAGATTTTTCTTGACGTAGCGCGACAGCGCCGCATAAATTATAAGCACGTTCATCTGCGTGGTGCGACGGCACCACGCCACTTGCTTTCTTCCGCAAAATAAACATGAACGATGGAGGGGGTTCGGCCGTGTTCATGCGGTCCGGCCCCCTCACGTTAAGCAAATAACTCAACTTAAACATTCAAAGTCTCATGTTAGACATGCGAGATCCATGTTCAAGAAATGGAATAAATAAAGAATAAAACAACAACCCCTACCTTAGTATAAGGTTCGAAGATCGTTCTACGTTCCGCGGAAGACGACGTCGCGGAGGTCGGGCGACGCGGTCGTCGTTCGTCAAATTCAACGACGAAGAGGAGCGTCCGAAGAGGCACGTCGTTGGCGAATCCTTCTACGCCGACGAAGGTTGTCCGAGGAAGATGCGGTGTTCTCTCTCGTTGACACCGAAGACGAAGAAGAGCGGAGCGGCATTCTTCGTCGGAAACTTGAGCGTTCTACGTCAAGTCTTGAGGAAAGTCAAATAAAAAGGAAACAACGAACTCAAGAACCCTTACCTTGATAGTCGCACGTTGACGGAGTCGTGGAATATCGGTGTCGATTCCTTTGACGTCGGAGGAAGAGTCGTTGTCGAAGGCGTTCGTCGCGGAAAACTGTCGCGGAAGAGATGACGCGGAAGAAGTACGTCGCGTCGCGGATACGGCGTCGCGGATGGATCGTGTTCTTCGGCGGAGAAGTTCTTCGTTGAAGAACGACGTTCTTCGCGTTCTTCGTTGAGTTTGAAGAAGAAGAGGAGTCTCTCCAAAAGCTCTCAAGGAGACAAACCAAACAACCCAAAATAAAATAAGACCACTTCTTATTTTATTATTACAAAACACATTAGAAGAATTTCAAAAGTTTGAAATTCAAAAGAGTTAACCCCCAAAATTAATTAAGAGTAACTTAAGCCAATTAATAGGGGGTTAAGGGAACTTGAAAAGAGTTAAAGGAGAGGTTTTGAGAGAATTTGAGGAGTTGGGGTTCGTGTGGACCCCACCTCACTTAATCCTCCCAAGGGAGGTTAAGTGGATGTGGGTCCCACTCCCAACTCCCTTTGGTTGGACTTAACTAGTTAAAAGAAATAAAATTTGTTCCTCACAAATTTTATTTAACTTAAACTAAAAACCCAAAAACTAACTTTCAACCCGCATCAAACGCAACTCCCGAAAAGGACTCTTTAAGCGAATATCGGCGCTGCGAGTTCATCGGTGCCCTCAGATTTCAATTCCGAGCACCGGATCAAAAGATAGAAATTCCCGCTCGTTCGTTCACTGAACGTACCCGAGCCAAACTTCGGAAATTAATTCCGGGCACTCCGGGCCTCGGAATCAGGTGCCGTCTGAAACCGCGCTCTTGTAAAATTCTAAAAAAAATTAAGAAAAAATTTTCCTTGAATTTTACGGGTCTTTACAATAATAATCCTAAATTTATTATATACGAGGTTAGAGAATGATCGACTAAGCATGAATCAGTGGTAACGATTTTTTGGTACTCAATTTCCATTTCATTGGGTTAGTATCTTTCTTCAATGAATATATTTCTCAATGTTTTTATTATATTACATAATTCCTTAATTTCATTTGTTACAAGACTTTTTATTTTTGTAAATTAAAATTTCATGTTAAAAATACTATTTTTTGATGTATTTATCTCTTCATAAAAATGTGACATTGTTAAAAATAATTCTCTTCCTCTATATTACTTATTTCTTAAATATGGATATATTTTTTCATTCCATAAATGATTTCAATTATTATTTTTAAATATAAATATTTTTATATTATTTACTCATAATAATTATTTTTTTCTCTTTTAAAAATTACATTTTATAGTTTTTTACTCAACTTTGGTTTGTTTTATAAAACTACATAAAAAGGTAAAAAGGAATTTACTTTTACTTTAATATTTTATTTATTAAAATCAAATTTTCATTTAATTACCTTTATTTATTTTTAATATTCCATTATAGGGTAATTTTTTTTAAAAATTATTTTTAAAAATTATTTTTTCACCTTCCCAAATATTATTTTTAAATTTACTAATAACATCATATGTTTGTGATGATATAAAAAAAATTTGTAGGAAAATATTTTTATGATTTTATTCTATATTAATCTTTTTCTCAAAAAGATATATATATGTAATGGGAAATGTTAATTATCACTCTCCATATGATACTATAATATACTTCATTTTTTAGATGTAATTTTTAGAAACAACTCATGTAATTCTTGACGTTATCTTAGGTGATACCATTTGACAATGTTATAAAACACATATTCTTTATTTGGGTTTTCATAATGATATATATGATTCATATCATTTGGAACTCAAATTTATATCTCATTATTGTTGTCTCATCTTTATAAAACATATTATATTTATGACCTTTTGAGGAAATATGTTATCTTATAATGACTTATGGAAAAAGCTTATGTTTAATTGTTTTTTAATCTGATACTTCTCTTATGTGTTTTTTTTCTCTCATACTTACAATCTGACCTTTTGTTTTAATTGTTGATAAATTTTTTATTTTACCGAGTTCTTAATATCTCTCATTATCACATTTACCTTCTCTTAATGGTATTATGTGCATGATTATGATTTGAAAGAAGTCGCGTGTTGTGAGTTCTTTGGGTGATGTTGATGAAATAACGTATAATAATACATTTATATAGTTAATCTACAAAGACACTAAACCATTAGGTTTTGGAATTGTATGTTTATTTATGAGATATAATGATTAAATTAATGAAATGATGTAAAATATATGAATTTTATCTTGGGTATTACTGAACTATTATTTGAGTAGGGTTTTTTTGTTTTTTTGGCGATTAGGTTAAGATGTATAAGATAACCCAACAACAAACAACCCTAGTTCAATGAAAAGCATCAAATGATATAATGAAGATTTCATAGATTAATTAAATATGTGGTTGACATTTCATATGGTTATTTACAATTATCATATTAATAAATTATTTTTTATTAATCACGTTAACACTTTTGGTTTTAGTAAAGTATTGATCCAAGAGAAATTGTGTTAACAATGGTTGTGATGGACAATGTGGTGATTCAATAAAATTAAAACCAAATGGAATAATAGAAGACATAAAAAATATAATGATAATTATCTCCAAAACATATTAATTAATAAAAAATATTTAAATCCATTTTAAATTAAAAATAATACAGGAAGTACAAACTCTAAATTTAGTCCTTCATGTAGAAGCACCGCCCATTATTTAGTGGGTCTTCTGATCTACTTGTCATTGAGAAATGGATCCAAATAATAATAATATATTTATTATTCACTAGTGATTATAATATTATTGGTTATTTTAGCTATTTTTCATTTTGAAGGGAAAAAAATCCAATGGTATAATCTCATTACGAATGATGAAAAAGGACAAATTTTAATCTATGTAAAGTGGAGATTTTACGATAATATTCTCCAGAAAATATTTTCCCTCAATTTTTCTCACTAAAATGGATAGATAATTCTATGGGATGAACATAAGTAGGAAACATTCTTTATTAACTATAAATAAAATATCAAAATACAGAAAAGGTATTATCCTAGTGTTAATATTGTCCATGAAATAAAGATCAATTATTTTATTAGTGCTTTAAAACCAAGACTTTAAAAGAAATTCCCTATAAGTGAATTCTGTAGTTATGAAAAACATATTATGTAATATTAAGTTATAAATGGAATATTTAGACCATAATTATTCCAATGTATTTCTAGATATGAAAATTAAAATTAATTTCATCGAGTTTGAATGAAAAATCACATAGATAAATGAAATATTTATTGAAAGCATTCCACAAATATGGGAGGAAACACCCAGAGAAATTTATAAAAGTGTTAAAAATATTTCATAAATTTGGTTAACATATATATAAATAAGATTATTATCAATGAAAAAAATAGGCCAATTAAACTAATCTAGGATAATAAAGACCTAACTAATAAACCACATATAGTTCAATGCTTGAAAATCAAGGATTTTGACCATTATTCAAAACATTTCCTTATCCAATAGATAAAAAAGATGATAGAAATCATTAACCTCCATGAGAAAAGGAATAATAGAGATATTATGCAATCACTACCATTGAATTGGATAGTGATAATAACATGGTAAATGATAAACTTATTACCAAATGTAAAACTATAAATTTTTATTTGATTCTGGTTTTTCACATTCTTTCATATCATTCTAGTTTTCTAATATTGTTAATTCACCATTTCAAGAATAATATAGTGAATTATCTATGAAAAAAATAATGGTGCGATGCATGTAACCATGGTATATAACTCTCTGTAGTCTCAGTTTTTTAGTAGAAACATCTTATAAATATATGTTTTCCTCCCTTAGTAGAATTTGATGTGAAACTAGGAATGGATTAGATCTACCTAGGTAAAGATCATAATAATTATCTATATTGGGAAATATCATTTCATATCTAAAATTTCCCCATTATCGAGTTTTGTTTCTAGTATGACAAGAAACTCTATTTAAAAAATAATTCTTTAAAATCTATCTTGATACCCAATAATAAAGGATACTTGGGTTGAATGACTAGGGAGGGGCTCAATGCTAATAATGTGCCTATTGTGAAAACCTATGTGCTTTGGTTTCCTTGATTAATTATCTAGTATTCACCTAGAACATTAGGCTTATTTTTTAATAAAACTAATACTTGGTTTTATGCCTATACTATAGAGTCCTTATTATATAACTCCATATGAATTAGAATAATTGAATAAGTTACCTCAAGGTAATATGTATAGGGGTTTTATATTCCCATGTTCATTACCATGGGGTGAAATAGTACAGTTTTTTAAATTAGAAGTATTAGTAAAGATGTTTATAAATTTACTATCATGAAATTAATTAGATTTTGATCAAGATAAAATACCATTTACCAAAAAATTGACGACTTTTTTTGATCAATATAGAAGATTTATACACTTCCCAATATAGTATATTTGATATATTTACCATCAATTATTAATAAACTGAAAGGAAATACCAAATATATTCTTCCAAACAATATAAGGACAATATGGATTCATAGTGATAGAATTCAGACTTTAAAATGATCCATATATCTTCATGTATTTGATGAATTGTGTCTTTATATATTACCTTGAAAATTTAATGGTATTATTTATTAATTATATTCATAGTTATTCTATTATTAGGGAAGATCATGATGAGACGTTTAGGATTTTTATATAGTCTTTATTAAAAGTTAAATTATATTCCAAGTTCCATAAGTTTCATTTTGGGATACAAAACTATCATTCATGGAAAATTTAGCTAAAATAAAGGGTAAGTCATAAGATCCTTCAAATTTAGACGCGATTGAAGAGTATTACATACAAATCAATTTAACATAGATAAATACTTTTTTTATATTAGGTATATACTATAAATTTTTTATTAAAAACAATTATGATTTTGAAACCCACTAACCCGGTTGACATCAAAGGGGGTAAAGTTTATAGGGATGGATAAATAAGAAGACAACTTCATGGATATATAAAAAGGATGTTTTTGAAACCTATACATAGAATAACATTTATTGAATAAGGTCTTGTTATATATAATTCTTCTATCAATAATGTCTTTGGAACCATAATCATGAAAAATTAAAAAGTGATAACTTATGCCTCACATCAATTATTGAAAAATGAGAAGAATTATTTGACTCATGATACGAGGCTAGATGATGTGATATATTCATTAAATACATTGAAGAAATATATATATGTTGAAAATTGTAAAATATATACATATAACAGGATCTAAAATTACATATTCACAAATAAATAGTTCTTCAACGGCCAAAGGATATGGTAAGAGCTAATTGAATACTATGATCTATCAATACAATACCATATATGGAAGAGACAAATGTTAATGATGATCTCAAAATTAAGGTTCATTCATACATATCACTTATAATGATTGAACGAGATCAAATACATATTGGGTTACAAAGGATATGCCTATGAATCATAAATAATGGTATTTAATACAATCATTCCTAAATTACTTCAAAAACCATCCCTCTGTGTGAAAATCAAGGAGGCCCATAAAGATTAGTTGGAGATTAAAAAGAAGTGAATATTCTGGAGTTAAAAATTTATAGAGACAGAGTTATGAGACTTAGAACTTGGTTATGAGTCACATGTATACCAAAACTGAATAAAGAGCTATTGGATGATTCACATACCACAACCTTATCAATTCACCTTATAAGAACAATGATGTATAGATATCATAAGATTCATTTCTAGTGAGAAAACATGGAGAGGGAGATTCCAGAGTTTATACCATGAATCATGGTATGAAAACATGTAAATGTTAAAGATTATAAATGTAATGGGATAATGAACCCATAATATATACCGGTATGGAAATGTGATAATATCGGCATTGATTTCAACATCGATCATCAAAATACTTATAAGGGGAATAATTCTATCGAGCTACTAGTTGATCGAATTATAAAGTTATCACACTTATTTACTACTTTATGTTATTTATCCCTTGATTAACCATCCATGTTTTATATAAAATATGTTTTAGGCTTTAAAAATTACTACTTTAAATTGTGTCAAAAAAATCAATGTTTACATAAATATTTTGGAGAATGTTTCAAAAATATTTATATAAAAAGGTGAGATTAAGATCCCCTTATGATTCTAAAACTAAAGGTAAAATTAAATAAACAATTAAAAATGAGTAATAAATGATGAAATCAATATAAATGGATTTCAATGTAATTTTGGATCAAAAAATTCCTTTGGATGATTTCTTATATAATAAATATTTCCATTTGATTGACCAAATAACACTATATGAAGCTCTATATTAGAAGAGATAAAGAAATCCAACATCCTAGGATGATTCTGTAGAGTTTAATAGGGTAGAAAATAATCATGTTTAAGAATTTGAAATCAATTTTTAAACCATTGAAAACCTATCAATGAAGAAAAAATTCAACAAAAGATCTATGTTGATAATCATGGATGAGATATTCAGTTTAAAATTAGAAACAGAGTATTCCATGAAACATCACCTTTAAAGAGTGTTATGTGGACCATAAAGAGGGTAACAGTGATCCATAGGTACATTAGTTTATTATAAATTATTGGTACTATATGGGCTAAAACTAATCACAAAGCCCAACCACCATACTTCTCATTGGTGCGCGATGTGTTGCTTGTGTAACTTTTGAGTTAGTACATACTAGATCCATCAAATGAACTCAACTCAAACATTATTGAATAATAAGAAGATATATCATATGAGTATCAATATGTGTAGATCATGGATCATTGAGATATGGTGATGTGAAATAGGACAATACACCTAGTGAATGTTCTATGGTGAAATAATATATTTGTGGTAGAACCACGAGAACTTGAACATGTTATGGGGATGTTGTGGGAAACGTTTTTTATTTGAGCTAATGAAATTCAATAAAAAAATTATTTTTAGGTGTTGAATGTAACACCATATAATTTAATATTTTATTTTTTTATTAAATAAATACAATTTTGAATAGCTTGTTTCACAAGAAACACTAATCTTAAGCAAACCCCAACATATTGTATTGTAATAAAATGTTATAAAAAAAATAATACATTAAGAATAAAATATTTAAGATATATATGATTAATAAGTGGAATAAATATACAATTATATAAAACATCTTGAACAAAAATTATTAATCCTCATGGTTTTCCCTAAAGATCAATACCCTAATTGTATCCATTAAGGCATGTAAAATAATTTCCAATATAATTAACTCATTATGATGAAAGTAAATTAATAGTTAAAATAAATTTAGTAATAAATACATGGATATATATAATAATTAATTTTTATAATCATATATATGGTTTATGAAAATATTTTTTAAAAAAATATGGTTATTGGGTATGCATTTATCAAATTGGTATTTTGAAGTTTTTTTAAAGTTTATGTGAAAATTAGAGATAATATAATTTTGGAATGAAACAAAAATATTATTTTTTATTTAATTTTTTCTCTATATAAAGTATTTTTACATGTCAAATATTATTATTATTATTAATTATTAATTTTATGTAATTATAAAATTCAACTATTTATTTAAATACAAATGAATTTGTAAAATTAAATGGTTATGAAATGAAAAATTAACTCTAATAAGAGCTAGTTAAAATTATTTAATATTAAAAAATGGTATTTTACAAAGAATGTTTTCTAATTATTGTGAATTTTTTTAAAATATTTAATTTTTCACTTTTAAAAGGCTAAACTAAAGTAATTATTCAATGTATAAAAAATATTCTAACACTTATTTAATTATAAAAGTTTATAAAAAATATTAATGACACTTAATGTTTATAAAATCATTTTCATATGAAAATTGTATATATATATATATATATGTTAGGTTTTCATTTAAAAGATCAATTTAAAATATTTATATATTTTATAAACATAAATTAGTTCCAAAATATTAATGTTCATGTAAAAATTATGTAATTGGTTTATCTTATATTTATAGTAAAAATAATTATCATTGTAAATTTTTTGACAAGGTAAACTAAGGTAAAAAAGAGACATATTAACATGAATTGATTTTGTTTTAATTAGTTTCACATTTAAAAATTCTACAATACAAATTTTCGGTATGAGATTAAATTATACACATATCACCAACATTTATTTATCTAACTCACCTAACACCATTATGATTCCATATTTACCCATCACCTAACTATAATTTCTAAATAAATATCCCTCATTTTCAACTATAAAAGGATCTATCTCCCAACCAACCTAAACCAATGTTATCATTTTAATACCTCTGGAATATCTACCCATTTTATTATCATAGATTCCTCTAATATTTTTTGAATCCTCTAGTAACATAAATGTGTCATAATCCATTTTTTATTAGGGATGTTATCTTTTGAAGGAGATATTTCATCAATGTAAGTAATGAGTTTACCTTCATTATTCTAATCTACTTTTTAATCCACACTATTAATAATTCATATTATTCACACTAATTTGGTTCTATTGACATCATTTGTCTTCTATAAGGATTATTTTATCATAATATAACTATAATTTATTTCTCATTTACTTTTTATAACATGTTCCAGTTTTTGTAGGTTATACATCACAATAAATTGTTTTTATTTTAAATAAAACCATCATTTAGTTCATTAGTAACCATAAAACTGAGATTTAGTACCAACCAAAATACAAAATTTCTAATTATAACACAAAAAATTAAATTTAAATTTAGAAATTTAAAAAACTACATAGAAATACATACTCTATCCTCAAGTATAGTTGAAACCTCAATCTTGTGCTAGGAAATTTGATTCAACTAACCACTTCCCCATATAAGTCACATTAGATAAAATCTCCTAGTAGAATAAAATTGGATGAAATATCGAACATAAATGTAATTTTGTTCCCATAATCATCTTCTCTTTCTCTTATAGAACCCCCATATACATCTAGAGAATACATCCTGTCAAAAAAATTTCAGAGAAAAAAATCTAAGTATAATTTTTTTAAGACACCAAAAAAGCAGAACAACAACCCTCCATCTTTATCGAACATGTGAACAATATTGAAAAAATATTTTGAATAATGCATAATTGTATTTTTTTTAAATCCAATCTATCATGAACCCAGCTCCAATGAATTTAAACTTTTAATTGAAGATGGAACATTGAGAAAAATAAGAAACATTGATTAAATATTAGAATCACAATAAATATTGTCTTCTTAGAAAGATGAAAAGGAGTAGTAACATCCCGCTGCTGAATAGAAATATAAATAACCTAAAATTAAATAACACTAAAAAAATTAAAATAATGATCATAAAATATCAAACACCTGGAGAAGAAGCTCACATAGTTACCAATTCCACTTCCATAGTGCCAAACCACCATCAAGGACCAATGATGTCATTTTATAGCATCATAGTCTGACAATCTTCGTAGTGAGGAGTACTTCTAATGAGGTATATAATACAGGGTATGACAACCCAAGACAATGCCTTCCAGTGATATAAGACACAAAAAACACAACAACAAAACATTAATAATGAGGGTATCCAAGATTATCTAAATTAGAAGTTCCACTATGATATACAATATAATCAAAACTATTCAATGGAAGAACCCATACTAGGGCTACCATTAGTGAATAAATCTGGGAAAAATTATTTCATGGGAAATGTAACAAAGGAATATAGTGAGTATGGGGAGGAAATATTTAAAAGAATTAGAATAGAGTAATTAAGAGGAATGAAAATATTTTCACCACTATTTGTTAATGAATCCTTAGGAACACTAATAAAATATTATATGAAGGAGATGGACACTAAGAGAAAACATAACCATCATAAAAACATTTTGGTTGTTTCTACCACCAACATAAATGGTGTTATAATTTTTATACCATTAAGGATTAATAAAACATAAAAAATTGTCATTTTTTGTAATAATTATGAAATTATTATTTTCTAATAATTCTTTAACATTAATATATATAAGTATATTCATTTATAAAAATCAATCTTTTTATTAAATTTTGATTCACAATAAGGTATTCAAACCATTATTAATGAACCACCACCAAAAAATCCATAAAAACAATTGGAATTTAGAATCATAAAAAATAACTACATAACCTATATGCTAATTCTAGATTTGGTGAACACAAAATTAACGATCACTGACTAAATCGGCCACAAAAAAGATAACAGTGACCAAATGAGACAATTAACATTGGAACATTAATTTTATCAAAAAAGTATTGTAAAATATGTAATAAAAATTTATAAATTAATTTTATCAACTATAATAAATATATATATGGTTCTAATATAGATTAATCATAAACCTAAATTAATTATACAAAAGGTTTGATCACGTCTGACTAAGCAGGAATCCAATGTATGTTTTTTATTGATATATTATATAATTACACTATTTATTATTGTAGTTATCTTTCTATATGGGGTAATTACATTTTAATTTCATAATTTACTTCTTTGTTGGATTTTTTCTTCAAAAAAATGTTACATTATTATGAATAATTATCATCATATATATTAGTAATTATTCCCCAAAGTCAATATTATTTCATTTGAAAAATGTTTTTATCTATTATTTTGAATTTTATATCTGTATTAAAATCAATATTGTTCATATTTATATTTATCTATACTCAGAATTATGTTTTATAAATTTTTCACCGATGTGAGTCTTTTCATTAATGTTCATAAAAATTGAAATTTTATTTAATTTTATTTTTTTATTTTGTATCTTGCACACAAAATTTTATATCATTTCCATTATTTATTTTCAAATTTCATTTTTTTATATTCTTGAAAAATATTTATTTTTTTAAAAAAATTAACCTTCATGAAAATGATTTTTGAATGTGACTTGTAACTTCATATTTTTATGATAATGTTAACAAATGATTAATGAAAAAAATATTTATGATTTTTTTATCCATTTTCCTATCAATATAAAAAATATCTATCTCTTATGGGTAATTTCTTGATCACACTATGAATTTTCTTGTGATATAATTATTTTGGGATATTTTATTTTAGGTATCAATCTATCTAATTCTTGATATCATTATATGAAATTCCATTTTAAAATGTTATGTAGCCCACCTTATTTTCATTGGTTTCTGAATAATATATGAATGATTGATATCATGTGGTAAACATATTTTTTTATCATTATGATACATATGAGTATGATTTATCCCTCCAACTAATCAGGTAAATTATTATGTCACAAGAGATTATAATAAGGAAAGAGTTGTGATTGACAATCCATTATAAGAAATATGCAGTGATAACTAATCATATATGTTATAGAAAACATGTAGTGATTCATAATACAATATGTTTCATTAAATTATTCTGGATTTTAGAGAATAATAATATAAAATTTCACATGTTGGTGACTTAGTAAATAACAATCTTGATTCTTATGTGAGATTAGTAAATAAACCCTTATGGATTTGGTAACATATGAAACAAAAGAACAAGAAAGAGAGAACCTGAGATATGTTTTTAAATATACTTAATTTAATGAAACACATAATGTAATACATCCTTTAGAGGTTTATAAAACATAAGATAGAATAAAGGTGGTGAATATCGAACATATCAAAATGAAATAATAATTGAGAAGAGAAACCCCTTATATTACTCTTGTCTTTATTAAAAGTGTTGAAAACATTTGTATAATAAAAAAACATATTAATAACTAATTTAATTACATTATTCATATCTCATAACTTTTATAATTATAAATTATTATCAATCATTAACCATATATTCATCATTTATTGTGTACCTTCATCATTGGATGTTTATAATTTTTATTGTTTCATATACATTTTTCAATGGTGAAATAAATCCTTATTCATTATACCGAGTTCATATTCATATGTTCTATAAGGTCGTATAATATTTGTTTTAGTTATTTATCCATTAAAATGTTCATTTTATGGGAGGTATGGTTATAGTTTCTGAGAATGTAATCCTCAATTGGATTATTTTGTGTAATTTTCTAATATCAACCAATTACACTATAATGATCATTAATCTATGTTTCATAATGATAGACACCTATTAATGACATTAATTAATCCTCAATATCATATATCACAATTATTTATTCCTCAATACACATTTACAGTGAAAATGATGATATTGGTATAACATAAATCATGTAGATGGTTAAACCGACTAAAACATGAGCATGTTAGACTAATTAATGAGTAAGAGTATACAGTTATATAATAGTAATGTAATTTTATCATAATAATAATGATGTTAATATTAAATAATTATAGTTTATAATAGAATTTATAAAGATTTTATTTGATAAGGTAACTTGAAATATGGGGAAGAACTAGAAACATTGACGAATTCTCTCCTTCTCAAAGCAGGTTTCTTTAGAATGAAGGATTTATGATTACGTCTTGGAACTAGAATATATTAAAATTCCAAAAATGATTTGGTAGTATGAAAATATTAATATATTTTAGGGGGATCTGAATGGTTTGGGAGGAGTATAGGAAGGGGCCTTTTATAGCTGAGTTTTGAGTGGTATTTTGACAAATTTTCATTCCTTAATGTATAAAGTATCCATTTTAAAAGGAAAGTGGATAAAATTTAAAAAATAATTGAGGAAAGATATGTTTTGGTAAATAAATAAATCATATGGAAATTTATAGATAGTTTTATCATGATTTTTATGCCTTTATCTCTTAGATTATCCATTTTAGCTCATTTTCACTTACCATGGTCACTAGATTTTCTTAACTTAGTAAATTATTCTTATGAATTAAAATAAAATTAAGCTCCAGACCTAATTATAAAAATATAATAAAATTTACAATAAAATTAATAAAATAAATTTCTAAATAAGGAAAATTTATTATTTAAATGAAAACATAAAAAATATATATATAACAAATTTTTAGAGAAAATGTCTTTTGAAACATTATGTGTTCTTAATTTTATTTCATATCATTTAAAAATTTAAAAGTTTTTAACAAGTATTAAATTAATTTAAGCATTCCATTAGATTCATCATTTAAAAGTTATCAATTTATTGTTAATTACATGAAATAAAAATAAACATTTGTATAAAAAACATCATATTCGTAACATTACATAATTTTAACCACATCCTATTAAATTTAATTATTTATCTCAAAAAAACATAATTTTATTTATGAATTTTGATTAATTTTTTTAAATTTTATAAATGTATAAAACTTTTATTTAATAATAATAACATTAATATAATACTCTTAAATTATATAATAAAATATTTAATTAAAATTAATCTTTTTTGATTCATTAATTGTAATTTGTGAATTATATTATTTAGAAATTTGTTACCAGTAATTGCATATCTTTAATATATATATATATATATATATATATACTGGATTCATGAATACGAAATGACTATATAACCAATAAGAATTGTTATCACATCCTTATATCCAACCACCATATATTTAATAGTCATATTTTATTCACATATAAAAACTTACATATATCACAAAATTTATTTATCTAATTTACTTTTCTCATAACATGTCTATTATTTTTATAATAACATTATTATTTCTATAATCAGAATAGGATGTATAATATCTATATAGAACCATGTGGATAAATATTTTATGCTCATATAAATTTAATGTACTTGTAAATTTATTCCCCTTATAGATTTCTTAGGGATTTTTATAACATATCATTATAATATTTTATTGTTTATCTTGCATTGCTAAAATTTATATCAACAAAATTTATCATGGATCATTTTAGTTCAGCGTTGGTTTTGAATCAAGCTATTCAATAAAATGTAAATTCAATGGTAAATTTATACTAAAATCTCATAGATTTACATTTAACCTCTTAAAATAAACTGCATACTCAAAATTTAAATTATCCATCATTGATGAAAATTTCTATGGTTATCCATAAGATGAATATGTATCAAGATATAATTTATGATGAGATATAAACCACACTATATTATGTAAGACATGTGAAATCATATTTTGCCTCATAATTAGAATATATTGAGATTTTGATTTTATGAAACTTTTTATGAAAAATACCCACTCATATTTAGTTATAAGTATTATGAGTCTATAGTGACATACCATTCATAAAATTATTTTTAATGCTCATTGACATGATCAATCTTTGATAAAAAAAATTGTTATAGTAATATCCAAAAAATCAGAGTAAATTCTCAGAGGAATTTTAACACTAACCATATAGTTTCATTTACCCTTGGTTTGTTGCACTTTTTTCATTATTAACATACCGATTATAATGTAATAATATTAGTGTGGGTGGTTTTTGTGGTTGTGTATTCCCTCCATTCATCTAATTAGATATAATCATTATATATCTTTAGCATCCATGTTACCAATGAACTTCTCTCCCATACTTGAATCATTTATCCATTCTGAAGATAAAATACTCTCATGCTTCTTCACAAATCTTATGAATATAAAAAGATTTATTCTAATTTAATGTGTTTAATCTCACGAGTTTCCCAGAAAGTCTATTTTACACATGATGTCCCCAAAATTGCAAGTCTTGAAACACTATTTCTAATTTAAAATGAAATTAAATTGTTTTTTCATAGTAACCAAAGTTCCGTATATCTGATTATATTAAGAGAATTGGTTTTATGCCCCTAATTAAATTATAGATTTTTATTTTATGGTTAATGATAAATCCATAATTCTAACTTTTATGTATTTGAAGGATTTCTTATCAGGTAAAAATGATTCTATAAACCTTTAGTTTAACTCAAGGAATTATTGCTCCTTTTTTGTGAAGACATTTCAAGGAAAATATTTAGTGAATAATATTTTTTTAAACTACACCCATTGTATAGGTTCAAATTTTTCCATTTTCATTATATTCTAAATGATGGACCACCATTGATCTGCCTAAATTTCTGAATGATAAATGAATAAAACATTATTTTCTTACTCTGACCACTGGAGAATGAAAAATATATTTTCTATTATATTGATAAATAATTTGGAAATTAGTGGATCTGACGACCCGCTAATGGTGGGTGAACATCGATGCATGAATTAAATTATAGTGTACTGATCCTTCATTAGGGAAGTCATCACATTGTCCATCACACTTATTATTATATTCCTTCCATGTAGTTACATCCATTATCTAAAAAGTGAAAGGTTAGTGTGGGTATTGAGAAATAATAATTAGAGTAAGAAATCATAGATAATAAATCACAATATTTCATATATAATGACACATTTATTTCAATATATGAAAAAGTAGGTTCATCATAAAACACGTTTAGTTCAACAAAGGTTATTTTAAGATGGTATCTCTTATAATACATAACACAATTTAAAAAATAACTATACCTCATTCGAATGACAATTCAAGTGACCCATACCAACACTCTTATATACAGCATTGAAAGAAATTATTTACATAGTAGATTTAATACCAACAAATATAACCCATAGATACCCAATATTTATTTTATATAATTTTCATAAATTATAATTTTCATCTCAAAAACTCCCAAAAAAATTGAACCCATAGGTTTAGTTTCATTAGAGAATTTTTACATGATAACTTTATTTTACAATATATTTTCAACATTTAAATAGTATTCTCAAATGATACCCTTTTAGATACATCATACACAATACTATTAATTGTAATTTGGGTAATGGAAACATAAGGGGGTGCACTCAATTGCTCGGAATGGGTAAAAATAGGTGATAATAATCAAATATTATAATTGGGCATAAGATGAGAATGTTGATATGTAAAAATAATCGTGGTTTATATAACTAAAATAATATAATCATACCCAATAATTCATATATAAAAAAATGATTCATGTTATAAGGCTTTAAGAAAGACATAATATATGAGTTATAAGAGTGAAAATATGAGTCAATAATAAAAATACACGAGGAAAAATATATTTACATAAACATGTGGCATTTATTAGAACTAAATAAACTTGTCACGTTTAAAAAAATACATTCTTTATATAATGAACTAGTATTACCACCTTCCTATAACATAGAAAGTTTATTCTAACAACCCATGTACCCTATTAGGTTTGGGATAACAATTGGGGTACTGTTTTTGGAGTGGGCCACTACTCGTGCAACTTTATGTGCCTGGGATACTACCCATATACCCTTTAAGTATTGGGATACTTCCCATGTACCATATTTGGCTTGGGCTACTACCCATGTTCCCTTTTGGGCTTGGGCTACTAATCTGGTTAACCTTTCAAACTAGGAGATATAAATCCTTACCCAAATAATTTGAGGGACATAATAGACCCATCTGTCACATAATGAAAAACCATACACATGTTTTCAACAAGGGATTGAAAAAATTCTCAATACCATTATATATTAATTAACCATTGGAAAAAAATTGGTCACATGAAGACATATATGATTCAATTTCATAATACTTCTAAATAAATAAGGTGAATAATATTATTAGATCATATACCAAATGATTCATAAAAAATACAAAAGGATGTTGAAATAAATTAAAATAACTATATAATATAAATAAGAAATTACTTTAAAAATGATTAAAAATACAATTATTTTTTTTATTTTTTTAAATTAAAAATTCAATAAAAAATGGGAATAAACATTAAATCAGAAAAAAATGAAAAATGAAAAATGATGATTCTTTAAGAAAAAAACTATAAGAATATTAAAATGAGTTTATGTAATAATAATTTAAAAATATGATTCTTTTCAAACTTTTGTAAAGAAATTCAGATCAACAGAAAATGAAATATACACAAAATATTTAAAAACATTCTTTCGTAATTTAATAAAGAAATTAAAATTCAAATGAACTATACCTAAAATAATCACCAAGACATATATCAGAAAACCTAAAAAACAATATAGATAATAAGTAAATTTATGGGAATATTTCTCAACCAAAAATTATGGTGAATGTCAACTCCACTTACAAACATCCTTTCAGTCAAACCATAAAAAAAGGGATGTAAAATTTAAATAATAAATGTAAAAAAAGAATAATGGAATAATAAATAAAGATATGTGGTTTTATGTAGAAATGACATAAAATTTCTCCAAATGAAAATATAGTCATTAATAATATTGATTTGAGAGTGAAATTGGTAATGAAACCCTAATAGATTTGGCAAAATATTATTTAAAATCCCATAAAATAGAGACAATGAGATGGATTTTTAAATCACTTAATTTCATGAATATTATATATATAAAAAATCCATGTTTTGTAGATAAATCACATAAAAATTATATATGTTGTGAATGTGGAAGATATCTCAATAAGAGAAAAATGGTGATGAAAAAACCCATACCATTTACTCCCATCTTCAATGAAAGTGATTTAACATCATTTATAAAGCACATAAACATATGAATCAATTATTTCAAAAACTCATTCTAGATAATTATATTTTATTATATTTTATTCTTATCATTAATTACCCATATATTAATCACCTATTATCTAGTTTTATCATGAGATGTTAATAGGTTTGATTATTCTATACAAGTTTCATAATAGAGATTTAAATAATCATTTATCGATTGCAAGATAATCATTTCTAGATTAGTAAATTGAGTATAATAATTTTTTATTATTGATTTTATCATCTCTGTTGGACCCTCTATGCTATAGTTGTTTTCATAATCCCAAATAATGTCAATATACAGATTCTTATCTTTCATACCATTTAATATCTCTAGGTAAATCAATTATATCATACTGAACAATATACGTTAATTAGGCAAAAACATATAATTATAAATCCATATGTTTACAAGTGTACTATTATATGTATTTTTGGATGTCACATAGTTGTGTAATTCTATTTGTAAGATAGACTCTTCATAGGATTTTTAAAGTTCATGGAAAAGAACCATTGTTCGACACACCAATGTTTGACATGCCGATGTTCAGCACAGTGATGTTTAACACACTAATGTTTTCCACATCGATGTTTGACACACCGACGTTTCCCACACCGCTGTTTGACACGCCGATGTTTGACACACTGATGTTCGATACAATGATGTTCGACACAATGATGTTCGACACACTGATGTTCCACACAATGATATTCGACACACTGACGTTCGACACACCGATGTTCGACACACTGATGTTTGACAAACCTATGTTAGACACACAGATGTTCGACACACCGATGTTTGACACACTGAAGATGACACACCGAAGATGAAACACTAAAGATGACACACTGAGGATGAAACACTGAAGATGACACACCAAAGATGAAAAACTGAAGCTAACAGACCGAAGAAGACATACTAATTCAAATGACTCACTGATAGTCATAAATAAATGTTTTGTTTTTATTAAATCAAATTTATTTCTAACAGTTATATTTAGAAAAATTAATGTTTCCTAAATTATTTAATACTGTATGTAGGACTATCCGTAGACAATATGAGGTAGATGCACGTACGAAGATCTTCATGCCTAGTGGACCTTGAAGTATAACAGGATTTCAAGCTCAAACTAAAAAGAGAGACTCTGAACCCAATATAAAAACCAAAAAGGCTGGTTGTGAAAATATGAAAGATATTGAAAACAGAAGAACTCAAAGCTTGAGTATACAAGATATTTAATATTACAAGATGCATCCTGCTGAAGCTCACTAAACATACTGACATTGAAGAGATGAACCTTTACATGCCTGGAAGCTAGATTACATAGACTATGATACTCTGTTTTGGAGCCAACTTCTAGAAGAGGACTCGAATATCATTTTCTCTATATCCAATGAGTCTAGATTTTTACTACAAAACACATAGAGATTTATAAACTCTATTTTTCCCTTTATAACTCTATTGTGTTCTTATGCTTAATTTTTGAGTACTGTGTGCTTCTTTTTATTTCACACAAATTGTCTCCTGAGATTAACTAAATTATACTAAAATATCCTCACTCTCAATCCCTTTTAACACTTGTATCCCACGTAGAACTGTGGAAGAGATCATGTGTGTTCTGTTTGTTAGTTTTTCCCACGAATAACTAGGGTAGAGGTCAAGTGTGACCTGGACAGCCTTGTGTGCTATTGTGAACCCTGATCCTGGGTGTGGATCAAAAGTTTGTTAATATAAATGGTTTGGTGGTAGGTGATCACCATGTGGATAGGACTAAGTCTCAGCTTGAGACAGAATCTCTTGTTTTAATCGTTGTGATGTTTGTCTTATATTTTTATCTGTTATGTATTTCTCACATTAAGATAAACAAATCCTTGATAGTTATTTTATTAATTGTTTATATCTATTTTGTTTTAGTAGATTAGTTTTAAAAGTTTTACTAATGTTTAGATTGGAAAAACTAAGAACTAATCAATCTTTTGAGAAACTAATTGAAATTTTAGGATGTATATAAATTCACTACAAACTGACTTTGATTTATTTTAATAGTAATTTTTATAGATAATCAATTCACCCCCTTATGATTCATCTACTCCGACCAACATTTGGTATTAGAGAAAATTTTGAAAGTTATTATTAGTCTTTCAAATCGTGTCAACTGTGATTGTAGTTGTATTCCCTAGATCTCAAATTTTATGTTAATTCTAAATTTTTATCTAATTGAAATTATTTTTCAATCTGTATCATGGAAAATAGAATAGAAGTGGACACTACCAATAAACCACCTTTATTTAATTGAACTAATTATTCTCAGTGGAAGCTAAAAATAAAAATACATCTAGAAAGCATGGGATTTGAAATCTGGACTGCTATTGAAAGTAAATATGGAATTCTTCAAACTGCTAGAGACAGTTGGGATAAATCTACCAAAGGCTACCTATTACAATAATTGTAAATCAATGAATGCTCTACACTATACACTAGGAGATGAAGAGTTTAACCGTATCTCTTCTTGTAAAACTACACTTGAAATTTGGGACACTCAATTTGTTTCTCATGAGGGAACATATAATGTTAAAAAATTTGATTAAAAACATATACTATTAAATATCAAATCTTTAGAATGAATCCTGATGAGTCAATTTCTAATAGGTATCTTAGGTTCAATGAAATTTTGAATACCATGATTTCCTTAGGAGGAGAAGTAACAGCCAAAGAGCAGATCACGCAGATTCTGCGATGCTTACTAGAATGATGGCGTGCAACGTCTATGTCTATTAGAGAATTGTTTTATATTGATAAGATTCTAGTGAAGGAATTTATTGGAAAATAAATTATATATGAAGAGTAATTGAAGGTAAATCAAGAAGAGGATGAACCAAAACAAAATTATGTAGCCTTCAAGACAACTGCTTCTAAAAGTAAGGACAAGGAGAAAGTTTAAGCTGCTATTGAAAGCTCATGCAGTGATGAAGTAGCTTCAGATAGTGATGAAGAAATGGCCCAGTGGGCTAGACGATTCTAGAAATTCTATAGGAAAATGAAAATTTTCAAAAATCCTAATTATAAAGGCATGTATGATAATAAGGGAAATTAGGAAAAGGATTGGAAGAAAAAAAATGAGAAATCAGAGGAGAGAATTTGCTATGAATGTAAAAGGAATGGACATGTCAAGGCTGAGTTCCCAAAGATGAAATACAATAAAAAGTATCAAAATAAGGATAGAAGGTATAAGAAAGCATTGAAGGCCACCTGGAGTGCCTATGAGGACAACTCAAGTGAATCTGTCTCTTCTCAGAATGAGAAAGATGATATGGCTAATATGTGTTTTATAACAAACACAACTGAGGTAACCTTAGACTCTCACATACACAATTCTTATTATTATTATAGTGAGTCCAAGAATATGAAAAATGATGAATTATTAAAATATTGCAATATGTTAGAAGAAACATGTAATGAGTTGAAAGATAAGTATAAAATGTTGAAAAAAGCATGCTTTTAGTGTGATTGCTAATTCCGATCTTATAACTGAAAACGAATAAAATACTCAACTACTCAAGGAGAAAACGAGTTAAAAATGTTTAATGTGCAATTGAGGAAAGACTTAGAAAATTTTACTAATGGGAATGATACCCTTACTCAAATTCTTAGTAAAATAATAGATCCAAAGTATACCTTTGGTATTGGATATCAACCAGGACAAAGTAATTGATCAAATCATATTTTGTAACCAAATCTTGAAAATATGATAACTTTTTCAAAATCCAAAATTGTATAGAAAGTCCCAGTTCCAAAAATTTGTTTACTGTATCTAATTCTTCAGGACCAAACAAAGTTTATTTTTCAAACACTCTATATTATGCATACAGGAAACCCATAAGACTATTGTCGATAACAAAAGCTTATATTACTAATGTTTGTGGACCCAGACAAATATGGGTACCAAAGTCGTTTATTGGTTAATCTATTTTGTAGCTAAACTACCTAAAAATCTCTTGTAAAATGATATGGTACTTAGGAAGTTTCTATTCAAGACATATAACAAGGAATCTTTCATACCTTAAAAGTCTTATCAATATTGATGGAGGAAATGTCACATTTGGTGACAATGGTAAAGGAAAAAATCATCATTCTCCTAGTCCATATTGGTAACCCTAACTCTATTTCATGTTCTAATGTACTGTATGTTGATTGATTAAAGTATAACCTGCTCAGCATATCTCAATTGTGTGATGATTGATTTAATGTTAAATTTAAAAATGATACATTCCATATTTTTTATGCCAAGAATATGTTAGTACTTACTGCTTTTAGAAATGATAATTTATATGCCATAAATCTTGACACACTAGACTCACAAAATTTCTCATGTCTAAATTCCTTTCACAAAGAGTCTTGGATCTAGCATAGAAGACTTGGACATTACAACATAATCTCTCTTAAAAAGTTAACTAGAAAAGGCTTAGTTAGAGAATTACCCAAATTAGAGTTTCTAGACAATAAGGTCTGTAATCCTTGTCCAAAATGAAAGCTATATAAAATATCTTTCAAACCAATGAATGAAGTAACTACTTCTCAACCTCTCGAGTTGGTTCGCATGGAATTGTTTGTACCATCTAGAGTTTGAAGTCTCTAAGGGAAGCACTATGTTTTTTTCTTGTAGATGATTTCTCTAGGTACACATGGACCTTTTTCCTAGCTCATAAAAGTGAAGCTTGTTCACATTTTACCATGCATTCTAGGTCTTTATAAAATCTCAGTTTTTTTAAGATTAAATCCCTAAGAAGTGATCATGGCTGAGTGTTTGAAAATCATGATTTTTAAGCTCTTTTCTCACAAAATGACAATAATCATAAATTCTTTGATCCAAGGAAACCGCAACAGAATGGTGTGGTAGAAAGAAGAAATAGAAAATTACATGAAATTTCTCATACTATGCTTAATGAATATGATTTAACCATTTATTTTTGGCCTGAAGCTGTTTATACAGCTTGTTACATAATAAACATTGTACTAATTTGACACATCCTTAAGAAAAATCCTTATGAGTTGTGGAATAATAGGAAACCCAGGGTAGGTTATTTTAAAGTAGTTGGATATAAAGTTTATTTTCTGAACAGTATAGAAAATTTAGATAAATTTGCATCCAAAAGTGATGAAGGAATAGTTCTGGGATATTCTACACGAAGTAAATCCTATTAAGTCTTTAATAATAAAACCAAATGTGTGGAGGAATTTGTACACATCAAGTTTGATGAAGAAGATCTATATGAGACCAAGACCTCACTAGAAAATTTTGAAGAGGATATGTTCAATCTGGACATTAATGATAAAACCTCAAATTATTATATAAAGCAATCTATGAAAACATCCAGTTCTGGAAATTCTCTAGATCCTAACAATAGTTAACCAGATCAACCTAATCAATCTGAAATATCTGGTCCTACCTTATCTAGACCAACAAGGACCCTTAAGAGTCATCCCTTAGATGTTGTTGTTGGAGATTTAGATAGAGGGACACAAACAATAGCTTCCTTGAGAAACAATGTCGAACATCGAGATTTCTTGTCATAGATTGAACCTAAAAATACAAATGATGCAATCAATGATGAATTTTGGGCAATGGCCTTGCAAGAAGAACCTAATCAATTTGAAAGAAATAATGTTTGGAAATGTGTAAATAGGCAGAATAATACTTTAAACATATGAACCAAATGGGTGTATAGAAATATAGTAGATGAAGCTGGAAATATAATTAGAAATAAAGATAGACTAGTTTTATAAGGATATAATTCAGAAGAGGAAATTTATTATGAAGAGACCCTGGCACCAGTAACTTGACTTGAGGCAATTAAGATCTTACTTGCCTATAAAGCACCCTTGGATTTTAATCTTTATCAAATGGATGTCAATAGTTCATTTTTAAATGGTTATATAATTGAGGATGTTTTTGTTGAACAACCCCCAGGTTTTACAAATCCACTTTTTCCAAATCATGTTTTCAAATCAAAAGCATTATATGGTTTGAAACAAACTCCAAGTGCATGGTATGAATGGTGGTGTATCTTTATTTTTTCTAAAGACTTTATAAAAGGACTCACAGATCCTAATTTATTATAATAATAATTTCAAAATAATTTTTAATAGCCCAAATATATGTAGGTAATATTATCTTTGGATATTATAAAAAGCCTTAATGGAATGATTTTTCAAACATAATTCAAGGTGAGTTTGAAATGAGTTTAATGGGTGAACTTAAATATTTTCTTGGATTTAAAATATTTTAAAATAAAAAAGGTATTATTTTAAATCAATGTAAGTACACTAATTATCTTTTGAAATGATATGGATTTTATAGCATTAAGAGTAGTGAACCCCCTATGAGTTCTACATGTAAGATATATCTTGATGAAAAAATAAAATTAGTTGATCAAACTACTTATAGAGGCATGATTGGGAGTTTGTTGTACTTAACTACTAGTAAGCCATATATTATGTATTGTGTGTGCATGTGTGTGAGAATTTAAGCAAATCCAATAGAGTCACCTTTAAATTTTGTTAAAATAATTTTCAAATACCTCAAATATACAACCAAATTATCGATGTTCTATCCTAAAGGACAACCTTTTGATTTAGTTATCTATTCAGATACTAATTTTGGTGGATGTAAGTTAGATATAAAGGGTACCTCTAGAACATTTCACTTTTTGGGAAATTCACAAATATCATGGTGTAGTAAAAAGAAAAACTCATTTGCATTATAAACTACTAACGCAGAATACATTACTGCTGGTATTTGTTGTGCACAAATTTTGTGGATGAAACACACATTATTAGACTATGGATTTCAATTCAGACATATCCCCATAAACTATGACAACACAAGTTCTTTTAAAATTTCTATGAATCCAATTTCTAATTCTAGAACAAATCATATTGATTTAAGACATCACTTTTTGAGAGATAATTATCAAAAAGGTTATATAACTCTTGAATTTATTGGGACTGAACATCAGCTTGCTGATATATTCACTAACCCTTAAACTCTGAGAGAATTAACTACATCTGACATGAACTAGGAATGATAAATATCTAATTTCTTGTCAAACTGATCCTTAAAACCGATCTTGTCAAACTGATCCTTGAAACCAATCTTGTCAAAAATATCCTTGAAACTGATCTTGTCAAACCGATCCTTGAAACCGATCTTGTCAAACCAATCCTTGAACCCGATCTTTGAAACCAATCTTTGAAACCGATCTTGTCAAACCGATCTCCTAAAACCGATCTCCTGAAACCGATCTCTTGAAACTGATCTCCTGAAACCGATCTCCTGAAACCAATCTCTTGAAATTGATCTCTTGAAACAGATCATGTGAAACTTTTCGTATAAAACCAATTCATTGTCACCAATGTTTTTTAGGACTCTTTTGTTATTCTATCTGTTTTAAATAAAAAGATGTTGTTTTGTATTATTTTATCCATGTTTAAATTTTATGTTTTATTATTTCAAATCCCTAAATGATATATTTAGTTCATTCCATCCCAACCTTTCACCTTCCCACTGTTGTAAATCCTTCAACATTTTTTCACTCTATCTCTCAACCCACAACATCTCAATTCATTTGGAATTCGAAACCTCGAAATGGAAAGGACCAAGAGCACTATGGAAGAGCCAAGAAAATCTCCATATGATAAGCGTCATAAAGGTGAGTCTAGTGGGACTGCAAAACTGAATTTGGAAATCCAAGTGATTACATATGAGAAGGAAGTGCCTGTAGAGTGGCTTCTATCAAGCAAGTCATTTTTATTAAGAGTGCTGGATTCTCAAGGATGGCTAAGCTAGTTCTCTAATAATGAAATGCCTTACTATCCCTATATAGTACATGAATTATATAATTATTTGAAGATAACTCTAGATAAAGCTAAGGCAGCAAGAATGAAGTCAGTAGTAAAGGGAAAGGAAGTAGAATTTTCGTCTACAGAATGGGTTGAGTGCTTGGAGAGGACTCAAGAAGGTGTCTATGCTGATTATCTAGGTAATATTTCAACTTCCTCCAATTTGTTCTCTTATGAAAATGATCTGAAGGAGCTAACTAGAAATGGAGAATCTAGAAGGACAATTGCATGCGAGTTTGAAGGAGAAGTAAGATTATTGTTTAAGTTTATTCAACCTCAAATATTCCCAAGAAAGGGAGATTACTATACTGTGAAGTATCAGGATGTATTCTTGATCTATCTATTGAAACATGGGATAAAAGTGAACCTGGTAGGTATCTAATGGTGCATGTATCTGATTTGATAAAGCCATCCAAGAAGGCAACATGTTGGTACCATCCAATGATGATCTCTACCATGTTAAAAAGGTTAGGTTGTGTGGAAGATAGAGATGAAGTGATAAATACATGTAGTGGTTACTTTCTTCAAATAGACATTTGTAAAAGGATGCATATCTTCTAGAACCCATTGAAGAAATGCTGGGTAGGTGATGAGGAAGGGCTGTGTGAGGATTTCAATCCAGTTGACCATCCTACCAGACTAAAGGATCAAGTTGATCCAGGTATCAAACCAGGAGAAGAACCTATTTATTATGATAATGAAGATGAGAATAAAGTTCCAAAGGATGAAGGATCTCCTTTTGATGATAGAAGTGATACTAATTTTTCTAAAAGTCCAAAATATTTGTCTTATAGACCTGTTATTCCACCTTTGGACTTACACTCAATAGAATATTTGTTAAGTGATGTGGATGAGGAAGAGACTGAGATTACTGTAGTTGAAGGTTATGTAAGTAAATTAGACGAGGAGTCTGATGATGATGATGATGTTGAAGGAGGAAATGATGAGCATGTATGTGATTCTTTAAAAGTGGGACAACAAGCGGTGGACTGATCCAGTGAGGAATCTGTACATGGAGCTAGTGATGGTGTTGAGCATGTTGAACAAGATGATGTTGATCATAGTGATTTTAAACATGAGTACAGATCACCCCATTATAATGATGAAAATCAAGAAATAATTCAGTAATTTAATGAAATTATGGCTGGTGGCCTTGAGGAAGCAGGTGAGGATCAGGTGCCTCAAATAGAGGATGTGCCTGATGAAGTTGAAGTGGCTAGAGCACATGTAGAACCTGATGTTTAGTAGGTTCCTCTACCCAGAAATATTATTATGGCTAGAGGACTAGATGAAGAAGTTGATTAAGATAATGTTTTTCATGTGCCTTTGGGAAGAAGGATCAGGGTTGATACTGTTGATCCATGAAATTGGACCTGTACTTGATAGTGGAATAATGATACAAGATACCTTATTTTTGGTTTGTAGAATGACTTAGATTAGGAGAGGGTGCCTCCACCTTCTGTTCCACAAGTCCAAGCTGAACTAGAACATGTTTCACTTGTTCCACTAGTTTCACATGCAGTAGTAGATTCAGTAGCATAGACTGTGCCCAATGATTATGTCACTAAGGATGATTTGGAACAATTCAAAAATGATATATGTGATTCATTGATATCCTTAGATGGATCTAGAAGTGAAGCCTCCACTTCAATAGGTAATTCAAATGTTGATGTAGTGAATATTTTCAGTGTATTGTTCCATGATATTCAACCGAATATCATTACCATAGGAGAAACCATTAGTAGTCACAATACATTGTTGAGATAAGAAGTAAGAAAGATGTGAAATGAGTTCAATTCTCTAAAATCTGACTTCATGACCTTTTTCAGTGGTGTTCTAGAAGTTATTAGGAACTTGGTGACTCATCTACACAGTGTGGATCTGAAGAAGTTGAAAGAGGAGCATGGAAAATGTTAACTAGCCCATCCAGTTCTAGAAGTTGGTAAAGTGTTGTTGCTAATTTTAAGTCTCTCAAGGTTATGATGAGAGAAGAACTCCAACATCTTCAGAGTGTTTTAGGCAAAGAAATTCTTGAAGAGGTGCATCGAAATACAGACCTCATGTACAATATGGATAGGTAGTACACCAATGAAACCTCTGCTGCTCTGAAAGAGATTAAAGAAAACTAGGATAAGTACATTACTAAGATTTATACCAAGCATGATGTCATAAATAGAATCAATTTTCTAGAAAAGAATCTCAAAATACCTCATGTCACCAAATCCTTCAAGAAGAAAGTTACTGAAGTGAAGGATTATACCCTTTTTCGGAATAAATTCATGGATAATAAAGATGACTTTGAGAAAGCTATGCAATATGGTGGTGAAATCATTAATGATTTCATCAATCTCCTTAAGAAATATCTGCATGTCCAAGATAAATCCATTGTGGTCCCCCCTACAGCTTCCATTGGTACTACCTCTCGACCTATTTCTCCAATGACATTCTCTTAGGCTCCTTCCCAGATTTGACTGATCATTATAGAGAAAATTCCCAGTTGTGTGTTTTCTGAAAGAAGGCCTAGCCTTGAAGAAAATGTACCTACATGTGTTTTCATACCTCTTGTTAACTTCATACCTCCTATATCCTCTTCCACTTCCAAACCTTCGCCCCCTCTTTCAGATCCTTTAGATAATTTATAATCCCCTCAAATGCCAAACCATTAGTGATGGATTGTAATTTTTATAGGTATTTGATTTTTTTTGTTTGGCTTGTACTTTTCTGCATCATAATAGAAATATTTATGGTGTCTTTATTTTATGATATTTATCCTATTATTTTCTCCTCATTTTTTTTATAATCCCCAAAGGTGGAGAAAGAAGAGGCATACAATTTTAATCTAAAGGGGAGAATTTCTGGTATAGGACACAAGGCATATACACATCATATTTATTTTACAGATAGAGAGATTTGTTTTAAAACCTCAAACAAGGGAATGAATTAGTTATATTTCATAATCTCCTTCAGTGCTGTATGTTATGCCCACTAATTTTGTATTCTTTATATTTGTATGTATGCGATAATTTGTGATTATCAAAAAGGGAGAGATTGTTGGACCCTCTATTCTATAGTAGTTTTCGTAATAAAAAATAATGTCAATATACAAATTATACTCTTTCATGCCATTTAATATCTCTATGTAAATCAAGTATATCATACTGAACAATATACTTTAATAAGTCAGTAACTTATATTTATAAATCCATATGTTTACAAGTGTACTTTTACATGTATTTTTGGATGTCACTTAGTCATGTATTGTTATGTGTAAGACAGACTCTTCATAGGCTTTTTAGAGTTCCTGGAAATGAATCGATGTTCGACACACCGATGTTTGATACACCGATGTTCAGCAAACTGATGTTCGATACAATGATGTTAGACACACCTATGTTCGATACACCGATGTTCGATACATAGATGTTCCACAAACTAATGTTCAACCCACCGATGTTTGACACACCGATGTTGGACACACTGATGATCGACACACCTGTGTTCGACACACTGATGTTCAACACACCGTTGTTTGACACACCGATGTTTGACACACCGATGTTCGACACACTGAAGTTCAAAACACCGATGTTCGACACACCGATGTTCAACACACCGAAGATAACACACCAAATATGACACACCGAAGATGAAACACTGAAGATGACACACCAATGCAAATAGAACGAAAAAGATAGACTGATTCCAATGACTCACTAATAGTCATAAATAACATTTCGGTTTTTATTAATTCATGTTTATTTCTAACAGTCATGTATTAAAAAATAAATGTTTCTAGCATTATTTAATATTGTCTATAGGACTATCCGTAGACAGTATGAGGTATATGAACGTGTGTAGATCTTCAAGCCTAGTGGACCTTGAAGTATAAAAGGATTACAAGCCCAACCTAAAAAGAGAGACTCTAAACCCTCTAGAAAAACAAAAAACGTTTGATGTGGGAATATGAAAGATATTTCAAAAAGAAGAACTTGAAACTTGAGTATACAAGATGTTTAACATTACAAGTTGCACCCTGCTGTGGCTTGCTGAACATCCTGATATCGAAGAGATGAACCTTTACATGCTTGTAATATAGATTAAAGACACTGTTGTGCTATATTTTGGATCCCACTTCTAGAATAGGACATGAATATCATTTTCTCTACATCTAATGTGTCTAGAGCTTTACTACACAACACACAAAGATTTCTAAACTCTATTTTTTCTTTTATAACTATGTTGTGTTCTTGTGCTTACTTTTTGAGTAGTGTGTGCTTCTGTTTGTTTCACACACACTGTCTCCTAATCAAAACTGAATGATACTAAAATATCCTCACTATCTATCCCTTTTTACACTTATATCCCACTTAGAATTGTAGAAGAGATCCTATGTGATCTGTTTATTAGTTTTTCCCTCGAATAACTGTGGTAGAGGTCAAGTGTGACCTGTATAGCCCTGTGTGCTGTTGTGAACCCCGATCTATGGTGTGGATCAAAATTTTGTTAATAAAAACTGTTTGGTGGCAGGTGATCACCAAGTAGAGAGGACTAAGTCTCAGCATGAGACTAAACCTCTTGTTTTAATTTTTGTCTTGTTTGTCTGATTTTTTATCTATTATGTATTTCTCGCATTAAGATAAAATGAACTTTGATAGTTAGTTTATCAATTGTTTATATCTGTTTGAATTAGTATATTAGTTTCAAAAGTATAAATAATCTTTAGATTTGTAAAACTGAGAATTAATCAATCTTTTTGAGAAACTAATTGAACTTTCATGACTTATATAAATTCACTACAAACTAACTTTGATTTTATTTTAATAGTGGGATGTTTTTTAAAGAACCAATTTTTAATAGAAATATTTATAGATACTCAATTTTCCCCCATCTTGAGTCATCTACTCCAACCAACTATCCGTATATATATTTTATGAATGGTATGGGTATGTTTTGTGAGAAAGGAATCCTTGATGAGCTTGATTTATGTATGTCACCAATAAAAATTATTAATTTATAATGCTCATTAATTTTTGTGTCATACATTAATAATAATTAAAAAAATAATTACTTCCTAATTTCATATATATAATTTATTTACATATTTATAGTTATTTTGGAGGAAAAAGTTGATTTTGGTATAGCATCGAGGTTAAATCGACCCAAACAAGAACACATTACACTAATCACGGGGTAAGAGTGTAGATTAATATAATCATAATATCATTTTCTAAAATAATAGTGATGTTAATATAATTCACTAAAATTTTATAATAATATTTTGATGGAGTGAAGATGAGAATGTAATTTAAAAGTATAGTGAAGAAATGGACACTTACATTGATGAATTCTTCATTTCTCAAATATTTTGGAATGAAGATTTTTGGATTCTTTTTTGGAATCATATGGTAACCAAAATATAATAAGTATTTTTAGATATAAAATTTGAATATTTTCAATATTGACCTGAATATTTTTAGTGGTTTGGGAGGGGTAGTACAAGGTCCTTTTTTGTTATGTTTTGAGTGGCATTTCCACAAAGTCTCTTCACTTAATGTATAAAGTGGTAATTTTTAAAGTAAAGTGGAGAAAATGTAGACCAGTAATGGATTTTGAAAAGGTTTTAGTGACTAATACCATTTCTAAAAATTAATATATATGATTTTAGGATATTTTATGCATCTATAACAAAGTTTAACCCCCTTTTAACATTTTTTACCCTTATAATGGAAACTCATTTTTACCTCAGAAAATTATTTTCATGGATAAAAATCAAATTTACAATGTCTACAAATTAATACACACAGAATACATTTTTGGAATCCATTTAATATAATTTAATTTTAAAATATAGTAAATATATACTTTAATTGAAAACATAAAGTATAAAAAAATCGTTTTAGAGAGAAATGAATTTGTAAACATTAAGTGTTTTTAATGTTATTTCATATCATTATAAATTATTTGTGTGTTATCCTATTTAGTATCCAATAAAAAATTTCATTCGATACATAATTTAAAATTGAACACATTTAGTACATGATGATAAAAACACAACATACTTTAGAGAACATTTCCTATAAATATCATTTTTTAACATTAAATAATTTTAACCACATCTTATCAAAATTAGTTATTAATCTTTTAATCCTTTAATTATATTAATCAATTAGTATTGAAAAATTTCTTTTAATTTTATAAATACATCAAATAAAGCATTAATAATAATAATAATATTTAATAAATAAAAATATGTAATAAAATATTCTAATTAAATTTTATATATTTTTCCTTTATTTATAATTTAAGAATTAAAATATTTTCAATTTGTCACAAAAAATTACACATCGTTAATATACATATTAGATACTTGCATACCTAATGAAAATATATCAATGAATATATTTTCAATTACCATATTTCTAATGTCCTTATATCCAATATGTATATATATATAAACAGTCAAATTTCATTCCAAAATATGGCCTTACAAAAATATGAAATATCATCCCTACCCTTTAATTCTCTCTCAATTTTTCTAATATTTATCTGAATTTTTTACATATATATATGGCATAAATTCAGGGTATGATCATCCTGGAGAACATAGATGATAAATATTTAATTCTTTTTTTGATTTACTTGGGGATTTATTCAGGTTATACATTTCTCAATATTGTTTCATGTTGTATTCTCATAATATATTAATATTTATATTTTATTCTTATATTTTACATGAGAAAAATTTATCAAATATTTTTTATTTTTTATAAGATGAAAAATATATTCAACTATGTATTTATTTAAATGGTACTTCATACTAAAATATTTTTGTGTTACAGCATTTTTGAGAATAGACTTCTATTAAATATGTATGTTGAACAATTGACAAAATTCAACACTATTTCATTAAACATTCATGAATGAAAATTCTCATATTATTCCCTCTTTGTTAATTTATATTACATTATTTTAGACATAAAATAATTCTTGAGTTTCCCTAGTACAATCATCTCAAGTATCTTCCCTCAATACAGAAAAATGTATTAGAAGTTTCTTCTGCTATAGTCACCTCCATTTTTTTAATTTTGGCACATAAACATGAAGCTAATGTCATTTTTCCAAAAATTTATTATATTTTACAAACACTAGAAATATATCATATTTTCATTTTATAATGTAAAATCACTCCAACCATGAAGATTCACCAATGAACTCTAAATAAATTGTGACCATCAATTAAGTTAGACATGTGTAGCTAACCAATCATCTGTGTAAACATGTTTTGAATTCTCACTCTTGGGTGTTCACTCACTTGGAGTTAATATAAAATTCTTGTATTTCATGACTATTAAACTCTAAAAAATTTAAAATTATTTATAATATATCATGAACACTCCCTTCACATCAAAAAATTTCTTGTTCTCACTGAGATGCAGATGTCTAAAAATACATAACTCTAAAATATTTTATGTTTTTCTCTCCTATAGTTGTCACTCCATCTGATTATCTAGTAAGAATAAAGTATTTATAATAAATATATCTAAAATAACCAAAGCTCCCTTAGTGATTTTCTACACTTCATTTAAAATGATTCATCCAAACCCTACTGTATCCATTTGTCCCATAGAACAAAGATTTTCCAAAAACCCATTTAGTTCGGAATAAACATGAGGCCAAGGTAAATTTAGTTCTTCATTCAAGCATTAAAATATCCATTTCCCACAATTTCTATTTATTAATTATAAAATAAGTAAACTTTTATAAATTTCCCGTACAAATAATCAGTGATGTATCTCTTATTTTCCATGGATTTGAGTGATTCTATAGAATCAATGATCCACGATTCCATCGAAACAAGAATACACAATTCTAAGCTACTACGAACTTCAACTACATTTGAATTAATGGATATTTTATTTCAATACAGTCCATATATGGAAGTTTCCATTATTTAATTTTACTCTTTGTTGATATTTCCTATCTTTCCATTGTTCTATAATTTTGGGCTAGGACCAACTGAATTACATGATCTCTTCTCGTGAAACTCATTATAAGATTTATTATTAATTGTTTGAGGAGTGGTTGATCCTCATATATATAAATTAAGTAAACTACTAAATTGTATTTTTAATTAACTCCTAATAATCACTTAATTTTGGATAATCCATTGATCCTCACTAAGAAAAGAAATTATACTATCCATGAAATATAGTTTCAACAGTTACCATCACTCCCCATCATTATAAAGAAGACAATAACTATAGCAGTTCTAATATATATTACATGTGAAATACATTAATAAACACTTCATGACTTAAAATTATTTTTAAATTATTCCTTTCAATTTATATAGATTTATCTTTTAATAATCCCATTTCCAACAATATCAATTTGATGAAACCATTGTTCATACTTGTGGAAAATTATATATGTATATTGTATTTTTCTTTTGCTCTACTAAGATCTACACCTCCAAAATTTCAAAGGATCTATGTAGAGTCGATGATATATTAATGAGGTTGAGTACCTTCCAATAAAGTGTCATGCATCCCACCTGGACCATTGACATTATTTTGATTCTAATAAAGGGAACATTAGGTCATTTTGAATGAGAAAATATTCCATCTATATTCTATAGAATCCAATGTCCTTCCCATGGAATTTATATATTTGGATCAAACCTATAAAGACGTAATTAATTTTGATTATAGATAATTTGTTTCCCATATAAATATTCATGAATTATATTTTATAATGTTTTATTCTGTAGCAAACCAACCCCATAAAACATAGAGCACGTGTCTATAGCTATTACACTAACATGATTACAAGGGAAAAAATCTTGGAGGATCTAGATTTTAGTAGTATCGATAAACCAAATAAATACATGGGTCTTTTATTAAAAATTAGTACAATAATTATAACATAATTTTATTATAAATATATTTAAAGATAATAAATTTATTCCATCAAGCATATCCTTTCATATCTTTCTTACTTCTTGGATTTCCGAGGAAATAAAACATACTAAGGGCGAACTCAAATTCTTAGTAAGGGTAAGTAAAGTAAAATAAATAATGAATTAGTGGGAATAAATCAATATTTTATTGTAAATTACTAATAGCACATTCCATTAAAGTAACTAGATAAAGAAATATCAATATAGAGATGTTAAAACCTAAAATACATGGCATTTAATAGATGAACTAAAAATTAAATGCATCCATATATATGTCGAAAAAAATATCATGGATAAACAATAACTAAAAATAAATGGGGGAAACTCATAATTATTATATTTTATTTTTCTTTGGTATATGGAACCATTACCGTCAACACATTTCACAAGATAGTTTAGCATATTTGGTAAAATCCCATCTAATTCGGCCAACTGTTTCCTCTCATGAGACTACCGTGGCATCGATGGGATATTTATAATAGGGACCCACCAGTGTTGTACATTTACAAAGAATTATTTATATCTAATAATCAATACAAATAATAAACACTATGACTTATGAAATATCTATATTGAATGAAGGATATATATTTATTTATTATTCCCTAGTTAATTAATTAACTATCAAAGAAAACATCATATGAAAAATGATATACGGTTTAGGAAATATTAATATCCATCATATACAAATAAGTATATTCAAGAAAATTTACAATGAAAACTTATTATATTAAATTGATTTTATCAAGATAATGTTAAAAATCACAAATGGATGTTTGGTCTCAAATATAATCATTAAGAGAATTCTTGACGAAAATAATATCTAATCATTCCAAAGTGTCTCATACCAGATTAAAACATTAAAACACTACTCATCATGATTTTATAACCTTAAATAAAACTTATAATATCATGATAATAAGTATATTCAGGATATAAAATTTCAAATGGGCAGTATATCCACTATATAAAAGAAACTAGGTTCATAACAACAAATATTTCTTAATAGAATATAAATTGAGACGAAACCGATTATCTTAAACTTATTTTTTGTTTTGTGGTATAAATTTTCTTATATAGTGGTTTAAAATATGTTACTAACTTATACTAAAATCATGATCATGTTAATAATATCATATATCAACTTCTTTGAATATTTTTTACTCTCTTTCATTATTTTATCTATATCATTGTTAATTGCCTAGTTTTATGAAGTATGTTTTCACTTGTTATTTTTTATTTATATTAATTTGATAATGATTTCATCATATATATAATTTAAAATAGGAATTAGTTATATTATATATTCATTATATATGTTTTTTATAATGGTCTATAATATAAGTTAATAAGAAATGAAATGCACTGTTTTAGGATACAATAGGTTATACAAACGCATAATGCTACCTCCATTTCATTATCGTATTAGAAGAATGAAAAATAATTGAGAAAATATTTATATAATATTTATGGGATCATATTTATTTCATATATGTTATATAATTTTATTCAAATCATCCTTATTATGTTTCATGTATAGAGTGAATGAATCTCATTTCTTTCAGGAGGTGGTAGTCCACACTTCAACATACGATGTTATCATATTTAGACAAAATTGAATTGGTAGAGGTATGTTTTATAAAATAATTACATAATTATAAAGAAAATATAAATATCGTATTTATAATATACAAATATATTATCAATAATAATGAACCCCATGAGATGCGGTAAAGGAAGAACACACAATCTTCGTTTCGTGAGGCAGTACATATCCGTTCGTATAAAAGGTGTGTACGTTAACCATTAGATGGAAGTGTGTGTGATTTTAGGTTAATACCTTATAATAATAACATCATATTATATTTAGTATACTTGTTTTAATATAATCATGGAAGAAGTAGAGTTTAGGGGGTGGATAAGGGAAATACCTCTAATGAGCATAAGGAAAGTTGTTTCCTCTTAATTGGGTTACTGCTTTTATTTTGAACCAAAAGGCTTCTATGGATGGATTTATGAACAATTTTAGGATTTTAGGTTAATTGGAGGTATTTATAGGAGCTATTTGGGAAGATATTGGTTGATACAATGTGTCTTGAGGGGTGTGAGAAAGTGGGATAGGTGGTGGCCTTTTATAAGGGAGTAAAATGACTCACTTGAAATTTTTTTAACTGAAGTTAGGTGTACTGACGTTTTTACCAAAAAAAGTCATAAAACCCCAAAAAACTCAATTTTGAAAGATTGGTTTCATTTTTTCCAGAAACATTGTGGTGGAAAAGTTTCTAGGTCATTTGGGCCACTATGCTAATGGTTTAGTCTTTATTAAGCTTAATTTTTCCTTAATAATTGTATTTAATTGTAATTAATTTTTCTAATATAGTTTTTTAAAAACTAAATTTACCTTACTAGACATTATATAATAGTTTTATTAAAAATATAGAATCCATTTTTAGAAATTACAATAATATAATTAGCATAAATTAATTTAAATGTAATCCTGAAGATGGGACACCAATTCATGTTTTTAAAGTAAAAAAGATCAAAAAATATCTATGTTTTCATGTTGAATTTCACAGTGAAATTGATTCCAATGACCTAAATTGAATTAAATTTTATTAATATTATCTAATTAAATTTTAATACCAATTTAAAATGTTTTTAACATTATTAATTAATTATATGTAAAAACAGTTTTGAACTGAGGTTTAGTATTTTTCATTATTCATTAAAAATTGAAACTTCACAGAAAAATAGGAAAAATTAACCCTATCAAAATTTTTATTATTAAATTTAAAATATAAATTTTATTAGAAATACATAATCTATAAATGTTCCATAAATTGATTTTAAAATATGTTTGCCAATAAAAAGAGGTAAAATGCCTTAATAAAAACATTGGTTTTTATATGATATATTGGGTTTGTTCTTATATTATATTGATCAAACCTATTAGATGAATATCTAAAATATTATATTTAATTCATAATAAATATATTACATTAATATCACTCTCTAATTGTAAATAATTTAAATTAATAGGATAAAATAATTTTGTGAGCATAAAAATTGTTTTATATAAAATATTCCATTTATTTTTAATTGGATCTTATATTCATTTATAATTAATTTATAAACAATGAATCAGTTTTAAAAATTGTATATTGTCATATGTAAGTTAATAATAATCATAATTTCTATTTCATATCTTATTTTATTAAATAATAATATTTTAATAATTAAATAATGTTTGGTAAAATATGGTATTGCATATAATGAAAGCTATTGAAGGAAATCGATGTGGCATGAAACGTATGATAACATAGTGTAGGGTTCATTTCATGTTATAAAATTCATTTAATTTTTTTAAATAATAAATATATTATAAATAATCGGGATATTATATTCCCTTATGTGTTTGGTGTTGCGTGTCATACATGATATCGAATGAAATGATCCTACTTATGATTTTTGGGGTGTAACATTCTCCCCTCTTAATTAAATTGCATCCTCAAAATTCAAACTCGATATTTGTAATATAATTTTTATATTTTCTGTAAAGAACCAAAAATTCTATGGAAATTGTTTTCTTAAATACCTGGGAATTTTACGAGTCCGCAGTTTCGGACGGCGCTTGATTCTGAGGCGTCGTATGCATGGAATCAATTTCTGAAGTTTTTTTCGGGTACGTTCGGTAAACGTATGAGCGGGATTTTATATCTTTTCAATTGGTGATCAGAATTGAAATCCGAGGACACCGTTGAACTCACAGTGCTGGTATTCCCTTAAGGAGACCTTTACCGCAGTTGCATTTTGTGAGGAATGGAAGTTAATTTTTGGGGGTTTTCTAAATAAATTAAATAAAAATATGTGTAACATATATTTATTTGTGGTAGTTAAAACCTTCAAGGGGAGGTTAGTGGTGGGTCCCACCTGCACATAACCTCCCTTGGGAGGATGTTATATGGTGTGGCCCACACGAGCATCAAACCCCCTTAACCCCCCTTTTACCCTTGGAACTCCCAATTTATTGCGGAGCCTATTCACCTTCCATCTTATGTGTGCTAAACAAAAAATTAATTAATGGAATTATTAATTAATTTGAAGTGATTTGAATTCTTTTGAATTGATTATGCCAACATTAAAAAAAGAGATCATATTTTTTTATTTTGGGTGTTGGAATAATCCTTGGAGAGCTTTGGAGAATCTTTGGGAGAATTTCATCCTCCCAACGAAGAATGCTCCTCATCTCCGAAGAATGAAGAACACCGTCCTTGATCTTCGACCAAACTAAAAGAGAAGGAGCTGCCCTGGGAGAACGCTAACGACGCTTCTTCCTCGGATGCTCCCTGATGTCAACAAAATGATGTCCTCGTTAATGAACAATCGTCGAATCAAGTAGGGTTTTGTTTTGATTAAAATAAATCCTCGTTCCTCGTCATTTATTATGGTTCAACATTGTCCAATTGATATCACCTAATGAGGAGGGAGCAGGCTGAACAAACATGTCCTGATGTCCCTCCATTGGTTCTTGTTTGGTTGACGTCGGAGGTGGAGTCAGAAGGACGGTGTGCTTTTGCACCGCGCCAGAGAAGAACCACAGCCAGGATGGCTGCATCGGATGAAAGAGGCACGACCCCGTCACGCAGCGCCATGCCGGATGTGCAGAACCGTGGCCAGGGCCGGCCGCGACAAAGGGGTGTGGCGCCGTCGCACCGCACCTAAGAGGAACCGCAGTCGGGATGGCCACAACAGATGAAGAAGCGCGGCGCCGTCGCACCGTGCGGTGGAGCCGTAGGCCGCGGCTAGGTCAGGCCATGGCTGTGGTGGCACAGTGTCGTTGCGCCACGTGGAGGGAAGGAGGACTGCGGCGCTGTCTCGCCGCAGTGGAGGAGTGGTGGCGACCGGTCGGGCCAGCCGATGTGGGGCAGGTCAATTGGGACCACCCGGGTCTCATGGCTCCTGAACCGGAGCAATGCGCTGGTTCCGTTCGAAAAACCATGAGGGGCACCCCCTCCCACGTGTGGCCGGCCGGGCTTCCATGGTCGGGCCGCCCTTCGGCTGGGCCACACCTTCAGTTCGGGCCGCCCCTTTGGACTGGGTCACACCCTTGGTTTGGGCCGCCCACTCTGGTTGGGCCAACCACTCGGGTTGGGCCGCACCCAAAGATCGGGTCAAACCCCAGTTCGGACCGGGTTGGGCTAGGTTGGTCTGACTGGGTCTGACCAGACCCGGATCCACTATGGCCACTTACACCTTTTAGCCCGCATCTTGGGTTCTGGGTGTTCGATCGACGAACCATTTGTGGCGATGGAATTCTTGGAGCGAGACGACTCATTTGGAATACTACACTTGAGGTTAGGACGCAGTTGGGGTATGGTCCAGTTAGTTTGAGCCTAAAAACCAACCGGGCCCCTCGAACAGAAATGCCAATAACTCTCAGACTGAACGTCTGATTGACACGCCATCTATCGCATTGAGTTCCTTATTATGATACGGAACTACGAGATACATCAACTCGAGACTTCGTGGTATTTGATGAATCGACACTTGGCTCGAGGAGTGGACCCTCTCAGAATTGAGAGTGCTACGTGCGGGAACCCTATGGCTGGCTGTGGCTAAGATGACAGGATCCTTCGTGGGTTCAACAATGACAATACTGTACCAGGATCCTCCATTGATTCGATAGCGATGAATTTTGTACCGGGATCCTCCGTGGGTTCGATAGTGGTGACTTCTGTTCCAGGATCCTCTGTGGGTTCGATAGTGACGACTACTAGGATCCTATGTGGGTTCGACAATGGAGATGATTTAGAGGCTACATCTAATCATCTTTACCCCTCTTCATGTGGTGTATACCTGTGTGAGCTGAGTCTTGTCTTTCAATCATTATCATCGAGGTGATTGACTTTACTTCCTTTGTGGACTGGGATGTGCTTGGGCTCGAGAGTTGGAGCCGGAATATGACTGGTAACTTCGGTATATGTATGGGAATATACCTAAGTAGGGTTGGTTGATACTTCATGATTGTATTTTTCTTCATTGGTTTATCCTTAGTTGATTCTAGGAGACCTTAGGGGGTCTCAGGGTCCCCTATTGAGTATTTTCATACTCAAACCTACACAGGCTTCGCCCGCACCTTGTTGTGTTCTGTGCAGATGACGGTCAACTGTGATTGAGGCTGAGAGTGACAAATGGGAGGTTACTCAGAGCTGGACTAGACGGGACGTACCTCAGGGATGAGTTGTTCGAGTTCTGTACCAACCCTTTAGGCATGGTTTCCTTGGTGGACGATCTAGGGGTTGTTTTCCTTTTTTACTTGTACTTGTACTTTTTGTTCAGTTGGGTTTGTATGCTGGCCCACTTACTTTCAGCGCACTATTCTTATCTATTTTAGTATTTTTTTCTTTTACTGAATGTGTTCAGGCTGTGTGAGTTACAGTTTAAAAGGAAATGACTTCCCTTTTTATCAGTGATTCACCTTTGGTGCTAGTCTCCAGCCCCTGGCCTATGAAAGGTGGGCTTGGAGCAGTCTAGACACGGGCCCCAAGGATGGGTCATGATAAATTAGCATCAGAGGAGTCGGTTCTACTGTGGAGCTTGGACTCTGATTCTTTTAATTGGTAATAGTGTTAAGTGTTTTGGGTGTGGTTATTAGTTTTGGGAAACTGTTGTTGGTGTGGCGGTCAACGTATCCATACACTAGGACACAGACTTATGATTTCCGACTTAGTGCATGAAAACCCTGATTTCATGTGTGTGTTTATTTTGAAAAGTTTTCTTGGTGATTACTTTGTGTCAGCTCACCAGGAATACTGTTTTAATAGTGGAAGATCTATTTCTTTTTAGGATGGACCCATGAAGGAAGCTAGCTAGGGTTCCGAGTTTTGTACGAGGTGGTAGCCCACCGAGCGACGAGGTCTCGATGCAGGGCCCCATCACAGCGGAGGTACCAGCGGTACCACTACCCGCTAGGCCACCGATACCACCAACTCCAGCAGAAGAGAGTGCATGCCGTCTGAGTGCATTGCATGAGTTCCAGCGGTAGAGGCCGCCTAGGTTTCGGGGAGAGACGGAACCACAGTTAGCTGAGGATTGGCTGGAGGCTGTCATCAGAGTTTTCAGATTTGTAGGGACACCAACCGACCTCATGGTGATCCTTGTCGCGAGTCTCCTGCATGCAGCGGCAGGTAGATGGTGGAGCGTGATTTTCCAGGTGCATGACGAGGCATCGTTACTCTGGGCAGACTTCGAGAGTCTCTTCTGGCCAGAGTCTGTTCCCACCACCCTTAATGTGGTGCGGATTCAGGATTTTCTTCATCGAAAACAGGGCAGAATGACCGTAGCTCAGTACTCAGTGTGGTTCACTGACCTCTCGCGCTTCTCCATGGATATGGTGCAGGACCCATTTTCTAGGGCCCTTACCTTCGAGCAGAGACTCCGGAATGAGATCAGGGCTTCGATGATCTCCCTCAACATCCCGACGCTGGCAGGGGTACTAGAGAGAGACCTTCTTATGGAGAGTTTTCCTATTGAGCAAACACCAGTAGTGAGACCCACCATAGGGCGACACATAGCAGAGTCTTCTGCAACTGGTAGTAGACAGATTTTGAAGAGGTCCAAGAAGACCAGGCCGTCAGGTGGAAGATCCTAGGATATAGGTTCGTTTGTGTGGGGAACAAAAGACAAATCCAGCCATACGGGGAGCAGGCAGTGTTATGCATGCGGTGGGTAGGGTCACATGGCTCGTGACTGCCCGACCCGCCATGCAAATGAGTAGAAGATAGTTGAGGGACCTCCCAGGCAGAGCCAGAGGTTCGACCGTGGGGGTCAGTTGGGATCTGGCAGATATAGAAGAGGAGCTGGCCTAGCCGTGAGTGGTGGACGCCATTTTGAGGCCCTACCACCACCACCACCAGGATGTCCACCCCGACTACAGGGAGCTGGCGGGAAGAGGCGGGCTCAGCTCCAGGAAGTCGAGGCCTATGACCACGACACTCTAGAGATGATTTGATGTACTATCTGTGTCTACTCCAACCTTGTTGTTGTACTTATAGACATAGGTTCAAGTCATTATTTTTTTTCGCTGCCCTCGTTCAGAGCTCGGAGATTCCGACGGAGCCGTTGGCTTGATCCTTACAACTAGAGACTCTTATGAGAGAAGACTCGATGATTAAGCATAGGTGCCGACATTGTGAGCTTACTCTAGGAGGCGAGAGCTTTGGCTGGGATCTCATCGTAGCGGCGTCGAGGCCTTACGACATCATCTTGGATATGGACTGGTTATCCATAGTTCATGCTCATATTGACTGTAATAGTGGAAAGTGCAGTGTGTCCGCGAGGATGGAATGAGGTTTACCTTAATTGGAGAGAAGGGAGACTTTGCAGCGCATGATGGACCTACCCAGAGGAGGGGGTAGCCGATCACACATTAGTTGGCTAGCCTCATTCTTGGAGCAGTTGATGTACGATGTCCAAGTTTTCTTATTGTGGTGGATCATACGTGGATGTTTTCTCTGATGATGTTCTAGGACTACCTCCTCGTAGAGAGGTGGACTTCTACATTGACCTGTACCCCAGGACGACACCGATATCTACTACATCATATCGGATGGCTCCCGCCGAGCTTTGTGAGCTGCGGGAACAGCTGGAGGACTTGTATGGGAAGGGATTTATTCGGCCTAGTGTTTCAGCCTGTGTATCCCCAATTTTTTCGCCAAGAAGGTGAATGGGAGCTAGTACTGTGTGTTGACTACCGTCACCCGAACTAGGTGACCGTGAAGAACAATTACCCACTTCCAAGGATTGATGATCTCTTTGATCAGATCAAGGGAGCACGATGGTTCTCGAAGATAGACCTTAGGTCAGGCTACCACCAGCTCAGAGTACGAGATGAGTATGGCCAGAAGACGGCCATCAGATGCCGGTATGGCCACTACGAGTTCTTGGTTATGCCCTGGGGCGTAACCAATGCTACAGTAGTGTTCATGAGTCTCATGAATAGGATCTTCCAGCCATACCTCAATCACTTTGTTGTAGTCTTCATTGACAAAAAACTTATTTACTCGACTATTGAGGAGAAACATGCCAACCATTTGCAGGTAGTACTGGACACACTCCGAGAGAACCATCTTTATGCTAAGCTCTTGAAGTGCCAGTTTTGGATTCTAGAGGTTCAATTATTAGAGCACGTAATCTTAGAGGTTGGAGTTGCAGTGGTTCAAGTGAAGATTGAGGCAGTACTTTCTTGGGAGCCACCTAGGTGTGTGATGGAGGTACGGAGTTTTCTGGGACTGGCTGGGTACTATCAGAGATTTGTGCCAGACTTCTCTAGAGTTGAAGCACTGCTTTCATCATTGAAGAAGAAGGGGAAACCCTTCATGTGGTCTGAGAGATGTCAACAGAGCTTTCAGAAGCTGATGCAGAGGTTGACTAGTGCACCCACCTTGAGGCTACCAGAGGAGGGTGTTGGGTATGTAGTTTACTGTGATGCATCAGGGACCGAACTCGGATGTGTCCTAATATAGGAGCGAGCGGTGATCATGTATAGTTCTATGAATTTGAGACAACATGAGAAAAACTATGCTAACCATGACCTGTAGTTAGCAGTATTGGTCTTCACCTTGAAGATGTGGCGGCACTATCTGATGGGTAAGCATTTTATAGTCTCCTCTGACCACTAGAGTCTCAGGTACATATTCTCGCAGAAAGACCTGCACCTGAGATAGTGATGATGGCTCGAGTTCTTCCAGATCTATGACATTGACATAGTCTATACTCCTGGGAAGGGGAACGCTGTAGCAGGTTTTCTCAGCAGTAGATCCGGCATTCAGCTGCTAGGAGAGACGACAGAGCAGCTGGCTGCGTTGCAGATATCCTTTGTGGATAGAGATGGAGAATCCTTTCTACAGTATCTCACTGTCACTCCTCCACTTCTTCAGTGAGTTATGGAGGCACCGCATGGGGACGTTGACTTTGAGATGTGATGTTATTATATATCCATTGGGTAGGCACCTGATGGATTTTCTGAAGATGGGGAGCACATTATTCTCTTCTAAGAACGTACCATGGTACCAGTTTCACTACAAGAGGAAGTGTTGAGGGAGTTCCACACATCTCCTTTAGTGGTACATCCAGGAGTGGTAAAGATGTATCAGGACCTCCAATGACAGCACTGGTGGCCAGGTATAAAGAAGGCAGTATAAGATTTTGTCTCATGATGCTTCACATGTCAGCAAGTGAAGGCGGAGCACTAGGTTCCAACAGGATTAGTTCAGCCCTTGGAGGTCCTAGAGTGGAAGTGGGATGGGATATCCATGGATTTAGTTATTTGAATTCCACATACATCCAAAGGAAATGACTCTATCTAGGTGATCGTAGACCGACTCACCAAGTCGGCCCACTTCCTAATGATTAGAGAGCATGGCTTAGTAGAGAGCATGGGATGCCTCTACGTATATGAGATCGTACGACTTCATGGTGTGCCATCGACGGTAGTCTCAAATCGAGATTCTTGTTTCACTTCCCGACTATGGAAGGGGTTGTTGGAGGCTTTTTGGATGCATCTTCGCTTGATCACCGCCTTCCATCCTCAAAAGGATGGTCAGACTGAGAGGACCATTCAGGCTCTTAAGGACAGGCTCCGTGCATGAATCCTCGACTTCTGTCATAGCTGGGAGGATCACTTACCCTAGGTGGAGTTTTCGTATAACAACAACTACCACTCCACCATCGGGATAAACCTTATGAGGCACTTTACAACTGACCTTGCTGATCACCCCTGTGCTGGATTGACCCAGGGGAGTCAGCACTTGTAGGACCAGAGATGGTTCTGGCTATGACGGAGAAGGTGCAGATCATCCAGGAGCAGATGAAGACTGCACAGAGCAGGCAGAAGTCCTATGATGACAGGAGACGGAGACCACTGGAGTTTTAAGATGGCGACCACGTATTTCTACGGGTCTCACCTCGACATGGTATATGGAGATTTGGACGAGGTGACAAATTGTCTCCGTGATTCATCGGTCCATTCCAAGTCCTCAACAGAGTGGGCGAGGTGGCTTACTGCTTGGCTCTACCACCTCAGTTACACCGGGTGCACGATGTCTTCCATGTATATCAGAGGAGGAGATACGTGCAAGACCCATATCACATCATTGACCATGTGTAGATGGATATCTATGACTGGGAGACTTTCACAGAGGTTCCAGTGGAGATTGAGGATTGACAGGAGCGAGTCCTATGTGGATGTTCGACACCTCTGGTGTGCATTTGCTGGCAGCACGAGAACCTCCAGGAGAGAACATGGGTGCGGGAGGCCCAGATGCGTTCTTAAAACCCCCATTTATTCCCTTAATGTGTGTCATAGATTATGGGGATGTAAAGACCTAAGATGGGGAGAATGTAAAAACCCAGAAATTCAATGAAAATCTTTTTCTTAAATACATGGGAATTTTACGATTCCGCAATTTCTGACGGCGCTTGATTCCAAGGCCCGGTGTACCCAGAATCAATTTCTGAAGTTTTCTTCGGGTACGTTCAGCAAATAGACGAGTGGGATTTTATATCTTTTGAACTGGTGCTCAGAATTGAAATTAGAGGACACCTTTGAACTCACAGCACCGATATTCTCTTAAGGAGACCTTTACTATAGTTGCGTTTTGCGGGGAATGGAAGTTAATTTTTGGTGGGTTTTCTAAATAAATTAAATAAAAATATGTGTAACATATTTTTATGTGTGGTAGTTAAAACCACCAAGGGGAGGTTAGTGATGGGACCCACCCGCACATAAACTCCCTTGGGAAGATGTTATAAGGTGGGGCCCACTTGAGCATGAAACCCCTTTAACCCCCCTTAACCCTTGGAACTCCCAATTTATTGTGGAGCCTCTTCACCTTCCTTCATTAGTGTGCCGAAACAGAAATTAAATAATGGAATAATTATTTAATTTGAAGTGATTTGAATTCTTTTGAATTCATTATACCAACATTAAAATAAGAGATCGTATACTTTTATTTTGGGTGATGTTATATACCTTGGAGAGCTTTAGAGAATCATTGGGAGAATTTCATCCTCCCAACGAAGAACGCTCCTCATCTCCAAAAAATGACAAACACCGCCCTTGATCTTTGACCAAGCTAAAAGAGAAGGAGCTGACCATGGAGAATGCCGACGACGCTTCTTCCTTGGATGCTCCCCGATGTCAACAAAACGACACCGTCGTCAATGAACAATTGCCAAATCAAGTAAGGGTTTGTTTTGATTAAATTAAATCCTTGTTCCTCCTCGTTTATTATGGTTCGACATTGGAAAATTTATATCACCTAATGTGGAGGGCACGGGCGAACAAACAAGGCCTAAATTCCCTATGTTGGATCTTGTTTGGTTGACATCGGAGGCGAAGACAGAAGGGCGCGGTGCCGTCGCACCCCACCGGAGAAGAACCGCGGCCAGGAGGGCCATGGCAGACAAAAGAGGAGCAGTGCCGTCACGCCACGCCATGCAAGACGTGCGGAACTGCGGCCAAGGTGGGCCACAGAAAAGGGGTGTGGCACCGTCACGCAGCACCAGAGAGGAACCGCAGCTGGGAGGGCCACGACAGATGAAGAAACGTGGCCCCGCGCAGTGGAGATGAAGGCCGCAGCCAGGTCGGGCCGCGGCGGTGGAGGCGCGACGCCATCACGTCGCATGGAGGGACAGAGGACTGCGGTGCCATCATGCTGCGGTGCAGGAGCGGGGTCGGCCTGCCGGGTCGGTCGCCATGGAGCCGGTCAATCAGGACCACCCGGGTCCTGCAGCTCCTGAACCGGCACAATACATTGGTTATGTTCGACAAACCAGGGGGGCACCCACCTCCCACGTGTGGCCGGTTGGGCAGCCACGGTCGGGCCACCCTTCAGCCGGGCCGCCACGGGCCGGGTCGCCCCGGGCAGGGTCGCCCTTCGGCGGGGCCTCCATGGGTTGCACCTTCGAGTCGCGTCGCTATGTGCCGCGCCTTTGGGCCGGGCCGCCATGGGCCGCGACTTCGTGCCAGGACACGCCTTCAGGTCGGGCCACCCCTTTGGACCGGGTCGCAACCTTGGTTTGGGCCGCCCACTCTGGCTGGGCCGACCACTCGGGTCAGGCCGCACCCCCGGACTGGGTCAGACCCGATTTGGACTAGGTTGGGCCAGGTGTGTTCGACTGGGTCAGACCAGACCCGGACCCGCTATGGCTATTTACACCTTTTAGCACGCATCTTGGGATCTCGGTGTCCGATCGATGAACCGTCTACGGTGATGGAATTCTTGGAGAGAGACGATTATTTTGGAATACTCCACTTGAGGTTCAGACATGGTTGGGGTACATTCGGGTTGGTTTGAGGCTAAAAACCAACTGGGACCCTGGAATGGAAATGCCAATAACTCTTAGAACGGGCTTCCGATTGAAGCACCGTCTGTCACGTTGAGTTCCTTATGAAGAGGCAGAACTACAGGATACATCAAATAGAGACTTCATGGTAGTTGATTTATCGACACTTGGCTCAGGGAGCAGACCCTCCCGGAATCGAGCGTGCTATGTGCGAGAACCCTATGGATGGCTGTGACTGAGATGAAAAGATCCTCTATGGGTTCGACAGGGATGATATTGTACCAGGATCCTTCGTGGGTTTGACAGTGATGACTTACGTACTGGGATCCTCCTTGGGCTTGACAGCACTAACTTCTGTAATGAGATCCTCCGTGGGTTCGACAACGATAACTTCTGTACCAGGATCCTATATGGGTTCAACAGCCCATATATTGTTCCAGGATCCTACTTGGGTTCGACAGAGGAGATGATTCATAGGCTACATCTAATCATCTCTACCCCTCTCCATGTGTTGTATACTTGTGTGAGCTAAGTCTTTTCTTTCAATCATTATCATCGAGGTGATTGACTTTACTTATTTTGTGGGTTGGGATGTGATTGGGTCGATAGTTGGAATCTGAATGTAACTGGTAACTTAGGTATATGTATGTTCATATACCTAAGTAGGGTTGGTTGATACTTCGTGATGGTATTTTTCTTATTTGGTTTATCCTTAGTGGATTCTGGGAGACCTTCGGGGGTCTCAGGGTCCCCAACTGAGTATTGTCATACTCACCCCTGCACGGGCTTCACCCACACCTTGTTATGTTCTGTGAAGATGACAGTCAGCAGTGATCGAGGCTGAGAGTGATGGACAGGAGGCCACTCGGAGCTGGACTAGATGAGACGTACCTCAGGGATGATTTGTTTAAGTTCTGTACCTACCCTTTTGGTAGGGTTTCTCCGGTGGACGATCCAGGAGCTCTTGTCCTTTTTACTTTTACTTGTACTTGTTGTTCAGTTGGGTTTCTATAATGGCCCACTTACTTTCACCACACTTTTCTTTTCTATTTTAGTACTTCTAACTTCTACTACTTATGTTCAAATTGTGTGAGTTACAGGTTAAAAGGCCATACCTTTCCTTTTTTATCAGGGATTTGCCTTTGGTGCTAGTCGCCAGCCCCTGGCCTATGGAAGGCGGGCTTGGGGTAGTCACGACACGGGCCCCGACGACAGGTCTTCACATTTCCTACATTTTAAATACCATATCATGAGAAGTATATAAACAAACATCCTCTAGAAAATAGAAAATGGGAAGAAAAAAGGACACATGGAATAAACTAGAACAAGGTATCTAAGTAGGAGAACATTAGTGGAATGTAGAGATAAATACATAAGGGAAAAACATAAATATCTATCAAGAGTTATTGAGTTCATCAATCAAAAAAAATTTAATGATTAACAGAAAGTTGTGCGCCGTAAATCCATAAATATGAAATGATTGAAAAGACCATCAGTTCAAAAAAATTAACCTATTAGGAAAACCATTGATGGATCTGTTTCATAATGTTGAGAAATTCCTTTACTATCTATAATGAAATTTACTTATATTATATGTTTTAATTTTAAATGAATGATTCCTTGTTTTGTTTATTCTTCAATCATTCTCTAAATCATTACCTACTTCAAGAAATATATATCCATATAATTAATTTTGATACTTGCTGCTCTAAAATACATTTCTAAAGGATCTTAAGGCCTATAAAAGTATAACAAGTCTAACTATTTTCCTCCAAATATTTTCCAAAACTAGTATGGTTAGTAGATTAATATATAAACATAAAAATCACACAATTAGTTTATCATTTGAATCTATTAATCAAATTGTTCAACTAAAAAATATGACATATTATCCCAGATATCTTATAGGTCAGTGGTTGGCGTGAAACCACAATCACCCTTATATCAGAGGGTTCAATTCCTACAGCCTTGTCAGATTCTATTTGTTGTCACATTGCATACATTTTTCTATTTCTATAACAATGTTAATATAATTTTGAAAATAAATATTATAGTCATCCTTGAAATTTGTTAATCACTAAATTTACTATTAAATAATATTTTCAATATACCCTCAATATATAAATACTATGTACACTTATTTTTACAAAGATCCTTCTTTGGTCTAGAGTTTTACAAAATATTATTTTTGGGATTTCTAAATCATGAAACCTTATCTTTGATCTAAAACAAATTAGGTTTAACCTAGTAATTTCATTATAAATTCAAATATTTCTTAATGGTTTGAAATGAAAATGTGAATTAACCTAAGAATAACCCTCTGGAGTGTCAAATATGGTTCATATTATGGCATATTGTTGTGTACCAGGTTACACCAAGTTAAGCCCGAAACACCTTGTTAGAGTATTTACTCCTAAATAAATCTATTCTAGAACCACATCTACTTATGTTATCTCGATAGTGTTGTATTTCTAGAAATACCCACCTAATCTTTACTCTACCAACAGTCTTGGGTGTTCATCTATACTTACCCTAAAATTCTATGTCACAGTTAAGTTCTATAATCTATGTTTTCCTAAATCTTGTTGCCAAGGTTGTTATTAAACATCATTTTATACCAAATATAGTGATCATACCCTAGAGGGCCTAGAACCAGGGTATGCTACAATTACATTGGCATGATTACAAGGAATCAAATCATGATAGACCAAGATTTTAGTAGTATGGGTAAAGTTGATACATACATGAGTATTCTAATAAAAATTAATACACTAATATCAATATAAAGTTGTTCTGAAATTCTTATAATATAATAAATTTACATAATATATCATATCCTTCCATATCTTTAATACTGTGTGGGTTACTGGGGAAAGTTAACATAAGAACAGTGATCTCAAATACTCAATAATTCTAGGTAAAGTGAAATAAAAAATGAATCAATGAGAATAAATAATCATGAGAAGGTAAATAAATAATAAAAAATTCCATTAAAATTACTAGATATTTAAATATAAATATAGCGTGGTAAGAAACTAAAAACATATTCCATTTATTCAATGAAAATAAAATGAAATGTATCTATAGATATGTTGACAAAAAATATCAGGGATAAATATTAACTAAAGATAAATTAGAGAAATTATTAATTATTGTATTTGATATTTCCTAGGTATATGGAAACATTTCCATCAATAACTTTCATAGGACACATTATCATATCGGACAAAACCCCATTTAATTTGGAAAACTATTTCGTCTCATGAGACTACTGATGCATCAAGGGGCTATCTTTAACCAAGCCCCACCCACATCTTACATATAAAAAGAATTAAAAATATATAATAATCAATTAAAATAATAAAAAAATATGCCTTATAAAATATAATTTTTAAATAAAGGATATAAATTGATCAATCATTCCCCAGATAATCAAATAACCATCAAAGATAACACTATCTATATAATGATATATGGTTTAAAAATACCTATATCCATAATTTGAAAATATGGATATTCAAGAAAATTTCCAATAAAAAATCATTATGATAAAATGATTATTTTAAAAATAAAATTAACAATCACAAATGGACATTATGTTGAAAATATAATAATTAAGATTATTCTGGAGGAAAATAATGTTTAATTATTCCAAAGTGTCCCATACCACTTTGAAACATTTAAAATCATAATAAAACTGAAGATAAACCATAAATGAAAATTATAATATCATTAAATATAAGTATATTCAGGATATTAAATTTCAAAGGGTAGTATATACATCATATAAAAGAAACTAAGTTCATTGAAACAAATAAGTCTCAATGGAATGTCAATTATGATGAAATCCTTACCTTAACCTTTTTTTGTTGTCTTTCCTTTATCCTTGTGAATATTATTTTAAAATATGTTACTAACTTATAACATAAAAATACACATGTTTATAAGATCATATATTATCTTCTTATAATATTTTGTTACGCTATAATTATTTTCACTATTTCGGGTGTTAATTGCCATGTTTTCTCATGTTTGTTTTGTCTTGTTATTTGTTGTTAAAATTAATTAGATCATTATATAATCATATATTGAATTTAAAACATGAGTTAATGATCACATATATTTATTATATATGTATTAATAATTATCCATAATATTTGAAGATATGAAATGATGTGCACCGTTTAGGGAGACGATAAGTCATATGTACCCATAAAATCTACTTAAATTTCATTGTCGTATTAGAAGAGAGAAAATTAGATGATAAATATTTATATTATATTTTGATTTTGATAATTATTTTACATATATTACATAGGTTTGTTAATGTAATTATTTATATACTCTATGTATAGCATGAACAAATCACATCGCTTTGAGTAGGCGGTAGTCCACACTTCCACAAAAGATGTTATCATATTTACATAAAATAAAATATGTATAATTATGTTTTATAAATAATTAAATATGAATAAATAATTTAAAAATACCATATATTTCATATATAAATAGTTTTTTCATCATAATGACCACCATGAGAGGTGGTAAAGGAAGAACAAACAATCATCATTTCATGGGGCTATACTTTTCCGTTCACATTAACAGTATGATTGTTACCCATTAGATTTAATTTCATGTGAGTTTATGTAGAAATTATAACATAATAAAATTCTGGTATATTTATTATAATGGTGTTTTATATAATTATGGAATAATTATATTTTAGGGTGTGAATAATAGAAATAAAACTAAATATGTTAAGAAAAGATATTACCTCATAATTAGGTAACTCCTTTTCGTATTGACCAAAGGACTTCCTTGGAAGGATTTATGACCAAGGATAGGAATATAAAATGAAGGGGGGTATTTTTAGGAGCAATTTTGTAAGATCTACGTCGAGAATAAGTTGCTTGAGATGTGTGAGGAAGTGGGAGAGGTGGTGGTCTTTTATAAGGGATGAAAATGACTCACTTGTTATTTTGGAAAAGAAGTTAGGTGTACCAACATTTTTACCTAAGCAAAGAAATAAAACCCCAAAAAAACTTAATACTTTAAGGTTAATGGGAAATTTGTGTCCATAAAATGCGTTTTGGACATGTTTCTATGTCATTTGGATACTTAAGATAAATATTTAGTACTTTATTAATCATAATTTTTCCATAATAATTGTAAATAATTTTAATTAATTTTGATAATATTTTTGTCAAAAACTAAGCTTAAAAAATTATAAATTATAAATTATCCTGATTTCAAATATATAATCTATTTTTAAAAATTATAATCACACAAGTTAGAGAAATTAATTTAAATTTATTCCCATAGACGGGACAACAATTCTGGTTTTTAAAATAAAAATGTCCAAAACTTTTCCATGTTTGTCAACCAATTTAAAAATGAATTTGATTCCAATGACCTAAAATGAATTAATTTATAAAAATATTATCTAATTAATATTTAATATCAATATAAAATCCGACATATTCATATAATTAATTATATTAAAAAGTTGTTTTGAACTGAAATTTAGTATCTTTTATTATTCATTTAAAAATGAAACTTCACAAAAAATAAAATAAATTAACCATAACCTTATTTTTTGTGTTTAAATTTAAAATATGATGTTTATTTTTAAATATATAGTCTATAAAAAAGTTCCAAAATTTTAATATAAAACTGGTTCTGCATTAAAATTCAGTAATAATTCCTTAATATAAATATTGGGTTTTATGTGAAATTTTGGTTTTTTGATTATCTTATACATGTAAAATCTATTGGAAGGATATTAAAAATATTATATTGAATATATAAAAAAGATACTAAATTAATATTACTCACTAGTTGAAATTAATTTATTTTTTTGGGCTAAAACGGTTTTGTGACCACAATTTGTTTTTTTAAAAATATTCCTTTTATTTTTAATTGGATCTACTATTCATTTATAATAAATATGTAACCAATCAATTAGTTTTATAAACCATATATTTGCATATGTTAGTTAATATTATTCATAATGGATAATTGATATATTATTATATCAAATAATAATATTTAAATAATATATTATTCTTCGGTAAAACATTTTCTTAGGTGTAATGTATGCTATTGAATAAACTTGTCCTGGTGTGCGACATATGCTAACTCATTTCTCTATGCATTACAAGCTATAAATTATATTGAATTTATTTAAAATTGTAAATAATTTATAATTAATCAATATATTATATTCCCTCACGTTCATGGTGTTGCGTGTCATACATGCTATCGAATACAATGTTCCTACTTATGATTTTTGGGCTCTTACAAATTCACTATAATAATATTAAGTAATTTTCTTATCAAAAAGATAATAGTTTTATTCCAACTAAAGTGACTTTCATGCATGACATAGTTTTACTTAAAAGATTGTTTTTTAAATATTATATATTTAATCTAGAAAGTGAACTTAATTGTTTATATCATTATGTGAAAATTATTTCAGAGTGGTATTATTTGAATTTTTTAAATCATTTATTTTATGTTAATAGTGAATGCCACATATTTTTGTAAAAATTTTATTTATTTTTGTTAAATAATGTTACATAAATGTACTATTTTGTTTTTTATTTGATATTAATGTAACACAACTTTAATTTAAGGAAAACCATCAAATTAATTACATGGTAATCATTATTATACATAATTTTGGTATAAGTTCATTAGGGGGATTAAAAATGAAATTTTCTACAAGCACTTTTTATTTTTTATTATGAATTTATATTAAAATTGATTTCTTCCACTTATATAAATTTAAACAAGAAAAATATATTCCATGTTTTGAATTAGTATGTTCAATGTTAGTAAATAGTGAACTATTATTTTTTTATGATTATGAATAGTGACCATTGTAAATAATTCTCACATCGGTAAGGAAAAATGGGTAAAATGGGTTTAAAATAATGTTTTAATGAATAAATTCTCACTAAAAATTGTATTTCCTTATTTGGATATATTGTTTTAACATTAAATATCAGATTCTAGAAACTTTGAAGATTTATTCCATATTTACATTGATAATGACCTTGATATGATTTTTTTGTTATAAATAAAAAATGAAACTCTATTTGTTTTAAAGTTTTTATGATTTTTTAGTAGGAAAAAATTGAATATCTTCAATTATAAATTTTTAGTTAAAAATATGTTAATTTTTTTTATAATTTTAATGTGTTTCTAATTTTTAGGGATGAGAAATTCACCTTAAATTCTTACATAACACTGACCGAGTGCTTTCTGAAGTAATCAGAAAATCAAGTAAATGATTTTAGAAAACATTAAAAGTAAAAAAAATATTGAAGAATTATTTTTTAGAAATATTTTTTAGATATTTATAATATTTTAGTAAAGAGTTCAATTTTTATACTCTAATTTCGTTGTAGTCATAATGTAATTGTTGTCAAACTACATTAATAGTCTAGAAAATTACATTAATGGTATATAATGTGAAAATATGTTATTTAATGATTTATAACATGTAGGAATATCATATTCATCAAATTTAATGGCAAATTGTCTATAATATCAACTATTATTGACATATGGTCCACAATTCCTTTTATTTTTTTCATTATTGACTATTATAGAGTAAAGAACTTTAATATCATGGTAATCATGAAAATGGTTTATGTGGGGTTAAAACTATAATATAAAGGGAAAAAATCACCTAAACCTGTAAATATTATATTATATGAGAGTATTTAGAATAATAATTATCTTAGATTCTAAATTTTCCAATTTTGATCAACTTGAATATGAAAATTAATCTATATTAATTTTATATTTAAGTATTTCCATGGTTTCCACTGCCTTCACTTGTAAAAGGAAACAACATATCCTCTATTACTCATAACATTTGCGTAAAATACTTTAGTAGGTAAAATATTTAATATATTTCTAAAATCTGTCCCCATTATATAGAGGTATTAGTGATAAAACACTATTTTATTGAATATTTTATTGATAATAAATGAAATAATATCCTCACATTGTGTCAAATATGTTTATTTATAAAATATTTGGGATTTGATCATTCATTTGAAAATTTGGTGAAAATTCCAGTTTTACCCTTAATAGTGCACTATAGTATTTCGAAGATAAATATTTTTATATTTATTATTTGAATTTGAAATTTTGTAACAGTGTTACTAACTTCATTTTATAGAACTTTATTTCAGGAAACTAGAGCTAAAGAGTGTATTTGGATGGATTAAATGAGCCATTAATCCAATGGTGGGCTGGACTCGGCAGAATGGACATGGGTTCTGTATTTGGGTCATATCTTCTACATACGGGCTTGGATTGAGCCCAAATGTTGAGGAAAGCTCGAGGACATGATGTGGCACAAATAATCCTTCTGGAAGGCCGGTCAATGCACACGTTTTGGAGGTAAAATTGGCGGTGAAATTTGGAATAAAATATTTGGCCGAGATTTTCATTTCACACTTAAAAAGTAATGTTTCCCTAGCCCTCACAAACTCTATTTAAAGGGGGTTTTAACTCTTTGAGAGGGCTGGTCGAGGCTTTGGGAAGGTGTGGACGAAAGGTTGTCTCTTGGGAGCCCCTCAAAACTCTTAGAGGAAGTGAGCCTTTGTGCAAACCTCTCTTCCAAAAAGGCTCTCCTCTCTCACCTCTTCTTTGTATTTATTTTCTTTCATGTTTGTTTCTTGAATTTTTCGTCAAATAATATTCTGTGTTCATCCCTCTTCTTCTTATCTTAATATTCTTAATTGGGTTGGAATCAAGAGTGGAGACAAGATTGGGTTCTACCCTTTCAATCCGTTGCTTATGCAAAACGTCTCCACGATGACTACACCACCCATGGAAGAGTAGTTCTTTTTAGTAATCGATCGACCTCTATCCTTCTTCATTCATTTATTTTGAATAAATAAGCTACCGTAATTCACATATTATGATCTATTAATTGAGTTTTAAATTTAAATGAAACTAAGCAAGCAATTGAATAGTTAACACAAAACACGCGAGGTCGGGAATTGTGTGAACTGTGAGAGCGCAACCTTAACCGGTAATTCAAAACCACATGGGATCAATTTGTAGAGTTAAAATATAATCCCTAAACTCAATTAATCCTTATTTCCAGAGTGGTTATGTGCCTTAATTTACCACTGACCATAAGCTAATTTTAGAACATCAATCAAAGCAGGGTGTTGCGATTGCATGTTCCGAAGTTAGTCTAAGGTTAAAATTCACTTCAATCTTCGTGGTAAAGTTAATTCTCGTAGGGTTCGGGATTTAACAAATTAAGGGATCATAATTAAGTGAATATTAATTTAAATGATAATGATTAATAAATGATTGAAGAGGTAGAGTTAGATCAATTACGTCTTTTAAATATTGTCTAAACAAACATATTTTTGTTGTGTCATTTTAATCAAACTTCATTTCAAAACTAAAAACAAAAAAAATACAATCTTCTTCCAGAAAACTTCTTCTAGATTCATAAACTATAAACAAACAACCCCATCCATTAAAGTAGTGTTTTTATTCTCTTTTATTTTACTTCTAGAATACCTCTAAAAATTGTTTTAATTCACTTCCTCCTTTGACAGACGACCTTGGTCAGCCACTCTGCGGCACCTAAGTACCCCAAAATCATACTAATCATTTGAGGGTGCCCACGACAACGCTCTATCAAATTGGCGCCGTTGCCGGGGAGGCAAGTAATTATTTCAACCAATTAGAGGTATTTATTTTATTTTACATTTTAATTCTCTTCCTCTCTTCTTTCTTCCGTCTTTACCCAATCTAATTTTTTTTCTCTTCTTCTTTTATCTATTTTTACTTCTTTTTGGACCATCAAATCAAACTTCTAATTTTTATTTTACTATGATCCACATTCCTTATTTTCATCTTTCATTGATTGATGACACGAATTAATCCTGAAGATCTCTTAGATCTTGACCCTGAGATTGAACGTAGCCTTAGGGCACGAATCAGACATTCTCAGTCTACGGGAAGTTTCAACATTCAACCAGTTGGAGAATTACTCCAATATCAGGACATTGAAATTGGAAGCAATTCAAATTCAACCATAAAACAAGAACTAATGGCTGGAAACAATGGAAATGAACATAATAGAACTATTCGAGAATTGGCTGCACCTGATATTAACTATCAACCAAATTGTATTGCATACCCAAATCTCGAATCAGACTTTGAACTGAAATCTGGGTTAATTCACTTACTTCCAAAGTTTCATGGCCTCTCTGGTGAGGATCCTAATAAACATTTGAAAGAATTTAATGTGTTTTTCTCAACCCTAAAACCTAGAAATGTCTCTGAAGATCAAATCAAACTAAGAGCATTCCCATTCTCACTTGATGGAGCTATGAAAGATTGGATGTATTATTTACAACCCAAAGATGTAACTTGTTGGAACGATTTGAAACTTATTTTCTTGCAGAGATTTTTTCCAGCATCAAGGACCACATCCATTCGAAAGGAGATATCAGGGATCAAGCAATCACAAGGGGAGTCAATGTATGAGTACTGGGAGCGATTCAAGAAGTTGTGTGCAAGCTGCCCACATCACCAAATCAGTGAGCAACTCCTCATCCTATACTTCTACGAAGGACTCACACCCATGGAGAGGAACATGGTGGATACTGCAGCTGGAGGAGCATTGGTGGACAAGACACCAGTAGCTGCACGGGCATTGATCGACAAAATGGGCCAAAACTCTCAACAATTCGGTGATAGAGGTACACCATATGTTCGGGGAGTACATCAAGTAAGTCCTTCTTCTCTTGAAAGTCATTTGATTGATACTAAGTTAGAAGAATTGACAACTATGGTGAGGCAGATTGAATTGGATCAAAAGACATCCCAACCCCCTCCTTCAAGGCCTTGTGGTATTTGCACTGATACAAGCCACCCAACTGACTGTTGCCCACAACTCCAAGAAACAGAAGATTGTGCAGCAGTGTTCCCTGGGAGACCATTTCAGTAGCAACAACAACAACCATATCCCCAAAATAAGTTTGATCCAACATACAACCAAGGGTGGAAAGATCAAGCAGACATGAGGTATGGCTCTGGACAACAACAAAGGCCACCTTTTCAACCAAACTTCCAGCAGCCTCCACCTTACCAACAGGGTTTCCAACAACCCCAAAGGAGATTCGAAGCTCAAACATCAACGAGTCAGCAACAAGGGAATATCCATCACAAGGTAGACTCTAACACTGATGATCTTTTGAAACAAATTGTTCTTAATCAACAGAATGAGCTGAATAGTCAAGGTTCGGAGCTGAGAGAGTTGAAGACTCAAATGAGTCAGATTGCCACCGCCCTCCATGAACTTGTGAGTAAGAATTATGGAAATCTACCTTCCCAAGCCACTCCAAATCCAAAGGGGAATGTTAGTGCCATCACATTGAGAAGTGGGAAGTAAATGAACGATACATCTGCACCTACCATTCCATCGGGATTCACCTCAACTTCAGAGAAGCCGCATTCCATACCAACTGATGAGAAATCCAAGGAGAAAGATAAAGGTAAGAAAAAGATTGATGATGTTCCTCCTAAACCCCTTACTTTTCCAAACAGGGTTGTTCAAACCAAGAATACGGTTGAAGAAGCAATGAAAAAGGAGGTTTTGGACACATTCAAGCATGTGGAGATCAACATTCCTCTACTTGAAGCCATTAAGAAAATTCCAAGGTATGGGAAATTCTTAAAAGAACTTTGTACCAATCGAAGAGGGATCAAGGGAAATGAGAGGATAAACCTTGGAAGGAATGTCTCGGCACTCATTACACCAACTCTAGCAATGTCAACAAAGTGCAGGGATCCCGGGACATTCACCATCCCATGCACCATAGGGGAGTTGCACTTCTCTGATGCTCTTTGTGATTTGGGAGCTTCCATAAATGTGATGACTCACTCTGTATTCTCTTCCTTGCAGGTTGGTGAGTTGAAGCCAACAAGAGTAGTGGTGCAATTAGCGAATAGAGCTACGGCATATCCAACAGGAGTCCTTGAGGATGTACTTGTCCGGGTAAGAGACATGATCTTTCCAGCGGATTTCTATGTTCTTAAAATGGAGGATGATCAGGTAAGTTCTCATGCCCCCATTATATTAGGTAGGCCCTTCCTCAAAACTGCAAAAACTATCATAAATGTCATTGAGGGTACACTTTCCATGGAATTTGGGGATGAAGTTGTGATATTTAATGTTATGGATTCCATGAAGTACCCCTCTGAGGACCATTCTACTTTTGTTATCTCCCATTTTGAACCACCAAATAAAAACTCCACAGAATTTGATTGTCCTATGCTTAGGGAGATTATGAGTATTGGTTCGAGTTTGATGTCTAAGAGAACTTCCACACATGTTTCTGATACACAATCCTATCTAGGATTTGATTTTTATGTGGATTCATATTCTGATTTTGATCATGTTCACTCTGATTATGAAATGGCTGTTGAGTATGCTGATGGATTTGATGCTTTATTCTATGATTTTGATGATGTCTATTCTAATACTGATGCTCTTTGTGCACATATTTTAGTTCCTTCAATGTCTCCATCCATAGTACACCCTCCTTCATTAGAACTCAAGCCATTTCCACCAAATCTGAAATACTCATACTTGTTGAGTGGTGAGAGATTACCTGTTATCATTGCTAACAATCTCCCTTTTGAACATGAAGAAAAGCTTTTGAATATTTTGAGGGAGAACATCAGGGCGATTGGGTGGACCTTGGCTGACATATCAGGTATTATCCCCTCCATTTGCATGCATAGGATTATCTTGGAGGATGGGGCTAAACCAGTGAGACAACCACAAAGGAGACTTAATCCCACCCACCTATAAGTTGTTAAGAAAGAAGTTGAAAAATTACTTGAGGCGGGTATCATTAACCCAATTTCTGACTCAAAATGGGTTAGCCCTGTTCAGGTTGTACCAAAGAAAACTGGTTTCACTGTTATAAAAAATGAAAATGATGAGCTAGTTCCAATGAGGGTGAAAAATAGTTGGCGTGTGTGTATTGATTATAAGAAACTAAATCAGTCCACTCGCAAGGACCATTTCCCCCTCCCATTTATTGATCAGATGCTTGAGAGATTAGCTGGGAAGACACGCTATTGTTTCTTGGATGGATTTTCTGGCTATTTTCAGGTTCCCATTGCAGCAGAGGACCAGGAGAAGACAACATTCACCTGCCCATTCGGTACCTTTGCTTACCGAAGGATGCCATTTAGACTTTGCAATGCCCCAGGTACCTTCCAGAGATGCATGGTGAGTATTTTCTCAGATTTCATTGATACCTGCATGGAGGTATTTATGGATGATTTTACAGTTTATGGGTCCTCATTTGATGAATGTCTCTCTAGTTTGGGTGATGTGTTGCATCATTGTATTGAGAAGAATCTGGTCTTAAATTTTGAAAAATGTCATTTCATGGTCGAAAAGGGAATTGTCTTAGGTTATATAGTCTCACAACATGGAATTGAAGTTGATAAATATAAGGTAGACATTATTTCATCCCTCCCATATCCTACATGTGTGCGTGATGTTCGATCATTCCTTGGGCATGCTAGATTTTATCGACGCTTCATCAGAGATTTTAGTAATATCGCTCTAGCCTTATCTCGATTGCTTCAAAAAGATATTGACTTCAATTTTGATGATTCATGCAGGGTATCATTTGATGAGCTGAAGAAGTGTCTGACCACTCCACCAATCATACAGCCCCCATGGTGGAACCTTCCATTTGAGCTTATGTGTGACGCCTTTAACTTCGCGGTTGGAGCTGTCTTATCTCAGAGGGTGGAGGGACGTTCACATGTGATCGCTTATGCATCGAGGACAGTGGATTCAGCCCAATCAAACTACAAAACCACAGAAAAGGAGTTTCTTGCTATCATATTTTCTTTAGATAAATTCCGTTCATATTTATTGGGCTCTAAAGTAGTTGTTTTTTCTGACCATGCAGCTTTGAGGTACCTCCTAAAGAAGCCAGATGCAAAGCCACGACTTATCCGTTGGATGCTCCTTCTTCAAGAGTTTGACCTTGAGATAAAGGACAAGAAGGGGTCACAGAATTTGGTGGCAGACCACATGAGTAGGCTTACTCACACACTAGAGGATGAAACCTTGGATCAGGTACCACTTCGGGACACTTTCCCTGATGAGCATCTCTATACCATCTCAGGTACGCATCCTTGGTATGCTGATTTAGTTAACTACCTTGTTGCTTCTGAAATCCCTGCAAATTTAAAGAAACATCATGTCCAAAAATTAAAAAGTGAGTCTAGGTTTTATGTGTGGGATGATCCTTACCTCTGGCACATGTGTAGTGACCAAGTCATTAGGAGGTGTGTTCCCGATCATGAGTTTGAGTCTGTTTTGCATTTCTATCATACACTTGCATGTGGTGGACGCTTTGGACCCCAACGGATAGCTAGGAAAGTTTTGGACTCTGGATTATATTGGCCTAGTTTATTCCATGATGCCCATGTGTTTTGTAAGTCATGCACTCGTTTCCAACACACTGGGAACATTTCTAAGAGACATGAGATGCCCCAAAAACCCATACTATTCTGTGAGATTTTTGATGTATGGGGCATCGAATTTATGGGTCCTTTTCCAAGTTCATTTGGATTTTTGTATATTTTGGTTGCTGTTGATTATGTGAGTAAATGGGTGGAGGCCAAGGCCACCAGCACTGACGATTCTCATGTTGTTGTGGACTTTATCAAAGCACAGATTTTTTGCAGGTTTAGAGTACCAAAGGCCATCATCAGTGACCAAGGGACACACTTTTGCAATAGGAATTTTTCTTCCCTCCTTCTAAAGTATGGGGTGACACACAAAACATCAACACCATACCACCCCCAAACAAATGGCCAGGCTGAGGTTTCAAATCGTGAGTTGAAACAAATCTTGGAGAAAACCGTGCAGCCAAATAGGAAGGATTGGAGCAAGCGCTTGGATGATGCATTGTGGGCTTATAGGACAGCATACAAGACCCCCATTGGTATGTCCCCATTTCGGATTGTTTTTGGGAAAACGTGTCATCTCCCCGTGGAAGTCGAGCATCGGGCATATTGGGCAATAAAGAAATGTAACATGGATTTGGCCCAAGCTGGAATTCAAAGGAAGTTGCAAATTCAAGAGCTTGAGGAGATTCGGCTATAATCATATGAGAACTCAAGGCTCTACAAGGAAAGATCAAAAGAAGCTCATGACAAAATGATCCAACAAAGGGAGTTTCATGTAGGAGAGAAAGTCCTTCTTTATAGTTCACGACTGATGTTGATGCCTGGTAAGTTGCGTTCCAGATGGTTAGGTCCTTATGTTGTGACTAATGTTTTTCCTTATGGTGCAGTGGAGATCACACAAGAGGACACTGGAAGGAGCTTTACTGTCAATGTGCAACGTTTGAAGAGATACATTGAGGGACTTCCTACTGATGCAGTGGATTTTATCACACTGCATGACCCCATCATCACTTGATCACATCAGGCTGTTCCTAACCCTTTCACTTTTATATTATTTGTCCTATTTAAAAATTCTGCATTTCATGTGCATATATCTTCTCATAGGTTCACATTGAGGACAATGCAATATTTTAAGTGTGGGGGAGGGAACCTTTTAGTTTAGTAATTTCAATTGTTTTCCTGTAAAAAAAAATTGTGTGTTTTTCAAATTTTGTGTGTTTATTTTACAATTTTCTGTGGTTTTTGAAACATTTTGAGCTAAAATGATTCTCATCACCATTTTTAAATCCATATCAATAAGTGAAACAATTTACCCCTTGAAACTAAGCTTAAATGAATGCTGAAATGACTTTGTTTCAAGTTCAAATATTTAGTAATTTCATGAAAAGTACGCTGAATTTTGAATCCCATGCCAATCTCACTGTCTTTATATTTGAAATCACTTTCCTGTGAGACTTCTAAACCATTATTTTCATATTCTTTACATTCACCTCACTTCTTGAGAGAACCAAACCATACTTGATTTGACCAGAATTTGATCTGTTCCTATCAAAACTTGAGGGTTTGAGGTACTTATGTTTAAATGATTGAGGCATTTGTTTGGTATTTAAGCCCCTATTTCAAAGAATCCTTTTTTATAATGGCCTACCTTGAATATTTAATCCTTTTAGCACTTAGAAGCCATGCACAGCCTGTTAGGTTAGCCACATTACAAGCCAATTTTCCCTATCCAACCAACTCTTGAAGTCAAATTGCATAATCTAGTTGAGCTTAAGTGTGGGGGACTTTGTCTTGTGTTTTGCCACCACATTCTGTGATACTTTGGGTGGAAAATTAAATTCTGAAGATATGTGTTTGCTGCTAAAGAAAGTCATTATATTGAAAGCTGTGCCTTTTCTGGAGCTTTCATGACAAGTGAAGATGTGCCTTTTCTGGAGCTTCTAATTGAGGTGGAAAGCTGTGCCCATCTGGAGCTTTCAAGAAAATCATGTTTGAGAAGATTGACATTTTTTATGCTGAAATGATGAATGGTGTAAACCTTTCATGACTTTTCATGATGATGGAGCTGAATTGATATTATGGGGATTGAAGAGAAGACCATATTTAAGTGAAAATTAGATTAATGCAATTTTGCTTCAAAAGAGTCAAGCCCTCCTCATTCAGCCTCAGAGTTTTTCACATCTTAATCCTACCAACCGAAAGCCACAGAACAACCCTGAAAAGTCCTCATGATAAACATATGTCCTTGAATCACATCGGGCAGCGATGTAGGAATCTATCAAGCCTATGGTGAACCTTGTATGAGTTTGGATGAGAAAGACATTGCAAAACAAATTGATATTTGAGTGATGGGAGAAAATTCAAGCGAGGTAAGTGTTTTGTGCATGGGCGGATAAATGAAGTGGAAATATATTGAATGATATAAATGGAGAACTTGAAATAATATTTTTTATGAGGCATGATATCTTTTTATTCTTGGTGTGAAATTGATTGATCTTAAGGATATGTGTTTTAAAATTGGTTTTGATTTGATATTGATGTTTACTTGATATGAGGTTTTGCCCAGGTGTGCAAAAGGATAAGTGTGGGGGAGTTGATAAAACACTATTTTATTGAATATTTTATTGATAATAAATGAAATAATTTCCTCAAATTGTGTTAAATATGTTTATTTATAAAATATTTGAGATTTGATCATTCATTTGAAAATTTGGTGAAAATTCCAGTATTACCTTTAATAGAGCACTGTAGTCTTTCGAAGATAAATATTTTTATATTTATTATTTGAATTTGAAATTTTGTAAAAGTGTTCCTAACTTCATTTTATACAACATTAATTCAGGACACTAGAGCTAAAGAGTGCATTTGGATTGATTAAATGAGCCATTAATCCAATGGTGGGCTGGACTCGGCAGAATGGACATGGGTTCTGTATTTGGGCCATATCTTCTACATACGGGCTTCGATTGAGCCCAAAGTTTGAGAAAAGCTCGGGGACATGATGTGGCACAAATCATCTTTCTAGAAGGCCGGTCAACGCACGTGTTGTGGAGGCCAAATTGTTGGTGAAAGTTGGAATAAAATATTTGGCCGAGATTTTCATTTCACACTTAAAAAGTTATGTATCCCTAGCCCTCACAAACTCTATTTAAAGGGGGTTTTAACTCTTTGAGAGGGCTTGTAGAGGCATTGGGAAGGTTTGGCCGAAAGGGTGTCTCTTGGGAGCCCCTAAATACTCTTGGAGGAAGTAAGCCTTTGTGCAAACCTCTCTTCCAAAAGGGCTCTCCTCTCTTACCTCTTCTTTGTATTTCTTTTCTTTCATGTTTGTTTCTTGAATTTTTCTTCAAATAATATTCTGTGTTCATCCCTATTATTCTTATCCTAATCTTCTTAATTGGGTTTGAATCAAGAGTGGAGACAAGATTGGGTTCTACCCTTTCAATCCGTTGCTTATGCAAAACGTCTCCACGATGACTACACCACCCATGGAAGAGTAGTTCTTTTTAGTAATCGATCGACCTCTATCCTTCTTCATTCATTTATTTTGAATCAATGAGCTACTGTAATTCACATATTATGATCTATTAATTGAGTTTTAAATTTAAATGAAACTAATCAAGCAATTGAATAGTTAACACAAAACACGCGAGGTCGGGAATTGTGTGAACTGTGAGAGCGCAACCTTAACCGGTAATTCAAAACCACATGGGATCAATTTGTAGAGTTCAAATATAATCCCTAAAATCAATTAATCCTCATTTCCAGAGTGGTTATGTGCCTTAATTTACCACTGACCATAAGCTAATTTTAGAACATCAATCAAAGCAGGGTGTTGCGATTGCATGTTCCGAAGTTAGCCTAAGGTTAAAATTCACTTCAATCTTCGTGGTAAAGTTAATTCTTGTAGGGTTCTGGATTTAACAAATTAAGGGATCATAATTAAGTGAATATTAATTTAAATGACAATGATTAATAAATGATTGAAGAGGTAGAGTTAGATCGATTACTTCTTTTAAATATTGTCTAAACAAACATCTTTTTGTTGTGTCATTTTAATCAAACTTCATTTCAAAACTAAAAACAAAACAAATAAAATCTTCTTCCAGAAAACTTCTTCTAGATTAATAAACTATAAACAAACACCCCCATCCTTTCAAGTAGTGTTTTTATTCTCTTTTATTTTACTTCTATAATACCTCTAAAAATTGTTTTAATTCATTTCCTCCTTTGAGAGACGACCTTGGTCAGCCACTCTGCTGCACCTAAGTACCCCAAAATCATACTAATCATTTGAGGGCGCCCATGACAGCGCTCTATCAATTAGTCTCATCAAATAAAAAATGTATATTTATTAAGGTGTAATCAAATGTGGTTATTTGAGGAGAGTATATGAGTCATAACAGACTTATTTCAATTTTATTTATTCAGATACCTCCTTCAAATATTATATAATTAGGATGAAGAAATCATGAGTATCATAAATTTACTTATATTTTATTATGATTATGGTAAAACAATTTTTATTCTATATTTCCATCACATAAGAAATGAAAACATTGGTTGTGTATTTGTGTGGAATACCACCCTCGTGAAGCAATGCGTTTTATTTTTCATCACCACCTAACAAGGATAGATAGTATGATGGATTTTACAAATATATATTTTATTAATGAAATAATTATCATTATGAAAATAAAACATCCCATTTATTATCTTACATTTCCATCTATTGAAAAACAACAACTTTGTTCGTGAATATATGTAGACTACCACTTCCACAATGCGATGTGTCTCATTTTTCTTGTATAACGTTCATGGATTATTATAACCTTTTATTTCAAGTAAAAAAATGATAATTATTTCATGATTAATATGCTATTTGGTTATTAAGAAATTACCCAATTGACTATAGTCAACCAACCCAAGCAATTGTCAACTTATAAGCTGAATGTTCTCAAAAAGTCAAATATGAAATTAATCAATTATGCAATTAATTATAACATCCAATTAAGAAAAATAAAATTAATAATAGACATTAAATGGTTATAATATGGTAAATAATTAAAAGATGTTTTTTTATTTAGGAATGTTAAGAAATTACATGACAATTCAGACTTTAGGAATTGCATACTTTACCTTAAAACCTTGTTTAAAATGTTTTAAATATATAATTTAAAAAATAAAATTCCCACTATTTTAAATTTTTTTTTGAATATATTTGGATTGAAATAAATAAATTATAAAGTATATTTTATGACAATTTTATCATTATTTCATTGGTTTGCAAAGGAATCATTTTAGGTAATTTATATGGTATGTTTTGAATTTATTTACCAATTGAAAAAAATAATGATTTGTTTTAACATATACAAAATTGATGTATTTTCCAAAAACCACAATAATTAGATTTTTTTTGGATTATATTATAATATTACTTGTCTTATTAAATGAAAAACCCATTTTTTATCTGTTTTGATCACTTTATTTTTGAAAATTTTATTTTAATGGAATGTGACACATCGTTATCCATAGTTTTATTATTAGGGTTTTAAAAGTGCATTATTATTAGTTTTATGATGTAAATGAAATATTTTATTTGTTATATTTTGGATATAGTCCTTGTAATTTGTTTTGTATTTTTTATGATAAAGATATAGCTCTCTAATTCTTTAGGCAATGATTATGTTCTTTGAAGAATTATGATATAATTAACTGATTTAGTTTTTCCATTCATAATGGTTCTTGTATGGGTTTTATAAATTTTATGTCCCACAGTACCAAAATTACTTTTTTAGGATTTATAATTAGTTTTCAATAAAATAAATTGATCTCATAAGGTAAGATAACAAATTTTTTTAAATTAATAATTATTCCCTTTATAGGAAAAATGTATATTTTTAAGAAAATGTTTTCATGGGTGCTTTTATTTTTAAGAAAACCACATTATTATTTTTTTACATTTATTTATTATAAAGTGTTATATGAAAAAATTTGGCATTAAATATTATTTCACGTGTATTAAAATTATTATTTTTGCTCAATGTTTATTATGTTTAAGGATAACTCTCTTATATGATATTATGGATTTGAAATGGATGAGCTCTATTCTTTATTAAATATTACATACAATGATTTTTTTGGTTATCCTATGTTTTAATTTTTTTTATATGGTTTATGTATGATTTGGAACATTTATGAAATCAAGTAGAAACACATGATTTTTTAATTAAAGTAATTTTTTTTAATTTTAAAAGCTTTATTTTTTGGAAAAATTGATATTAAGTTGTATGCTTTACTTTGTAATTTATCAGTTAATTATTGAAGAGTTGTGACATGAATATATAAAAATATAATACGTAAAAATAATTTAAATGATAAAAAATGATTTATTTATTTAATACTCAAGAACATGTAATGTTTGAAGATCGATTCCTTATAGTTGGATTTAATGGAAAGTTTTAGATAATTTTAAAAGATGGAATAATATTTGCAAGTACCCTTAAGAGATTTTAATTTATGGTTATAATGATATATAATTTCTATATTTCTATATTTTTTTATCGAAACAATTTCAATTTAGAATGGTTTTCCATGGAAAAAATAGGGAAGATAATTTATATAGACTCCAAGATGAAAATATTATTCCAAATTAGTAACTTGGAATGGTTGGAATTAGAAAAAATCAATTTTTCTCTTTTAAGGATTTGTTAACATAGTCTTGAAACGGTGGTGGTTTCCATGAAATAATGAAACCATGTTCACTACCTTGGAACATGTATATTATATATAATTTATTTAAAAAAACACCCTCTAACATTCAGTGGATCATCAAAACTAGTGATAGATGTAGGATGGGTTAAATCACTGGAAAATATATTTTAAGTCATGGGATTTTTAGAACATTAAAAGGAATGTCTTTATACATACTATATTGAATTTTATGATTATTAGTTGTTATAAATGGTTAATAATATCAAATAAGTAGAGGATATTTATTCCATAGATTGGAATGAATGTATACTACATTCCATGAGATATATTTTCCTAAATTTATTCAACACGAAATGGAAAATCAACACCTAAAATTGTTGTAGAAGGAGGGTGTTTCAAAAGAAATGTTTGAAGAAAACTTTACCTAATTGAAAAGTTAGATGACCAATTGTGTTGAAAATAATTATTATAGAATTATTCAATTTTACGTGGTTTTGAAGCCCTGATATTGAAGTGAATTGGATTCTTTGGAATTCTAAAGTTATAAGAAATATTTTCATTATGATGAGAAGGTATAAATAGATATTTTTGATGATAATGTATTCCATGAAAAAAATTGAAAATTATATCCATACCTAAGGTAATGGAAAGTACATATTGTTGAAAAAAAATGTAAGAAAATCAAGTTTATAATACTTGTTAAGTGCGGTAAAAAGTAACCAGAATAATGTATAATAAAATATAAAATGTATTTTCAATGAGGAATTTTTGTACTTAAGGATAATGAATGAAAACAAAATTTTAATAAAAATAATAAAAAGCATATATATAGATGATTTTATTGTAATAAGATGCGTAATTATATGTTAACATTCCATAATATTGTAATAAATGATAAAATTCATCAGGATTAAAAGAAAAAAATGTGTTTTTAAATATTTTATGTTTACTTTGGAATATTTCAGTCCATCTAGTGATGTGTTGTTTGGAACAATACTTGTTTATTCATATTATTTAATGCCTTGTTTGATTTAAGGTCTTTATATTATTCTATTTTTAATAATGTTTCTGAAAAAATTGAAAATTTATCCTCAAGAATAGATCCTATAAATTTTGGTAAAAACACCTAGGGTAGTGCTAATGAAAAAATAAATTTTAATAATCTTCATATTATTATATATGGAAGTCTTTTACCTAAAAAATTTCTTTTATTTCCCCTTGTATAGTTTTATGTTTTTATGGGTATTAATATTTATTTTATTTATAATTATATGATATATTGTAGAGTTAAATAAGTTTTTTTTTTCAGATTTTTTTTTTCATTTTATATACATTAAGGAATTAAAACCATTGATAACATACAAATAATATAATAAATTGATTAAATATGTATATAAATTTTGTCTCTATCCTACTATCTAGAAAGAGGAAAATATAAAAATTAGGGATATTATAAAGACATTGGTATTTTGGTATTAGTCCTTTAAATATTTATATACATTTATTTGTATTTTTCCTTAGAGTCAGTCAGTTGTTGGGGTTTCCCAGGACCTCGAAATTAATAAATTGAAAATATTAATATATTTTAAAGTACATATTCAAAGATTTTGAAAACAAATAATTTTCCAACTGTTTGGAAACACATATCAGTAATATGAGACTATGATTGATTATAAAATGAGGATTTTTACATACATGTAACATAATGTTGGTTGGTTCCAATGATTTGATTAAGATGTCCATTGGTGGGTACACTAAGTGATTTAATAACATTTTTTATTAAATTTATATAATATCCATAAACCTAACAATACTCTATAAATAAATCATTATGTTTTTATAGGGTTATCCACATGACCCTAGGATAATTTGAGGAGGAGAAATCATTCCTCATTATTGTTTTTAGAATGGGGATCGACAACAAACATATTGAGGTAAGTTGGGAGATAGACAAAATAACATTCTCGGTCTTCTCATTTATCACTGCAATATGGGTTCTTCACCATAGATAGATCCATAAAAATGGTAATGAAATTTATTGGATATATTTTCTCCCTATTTTATTTAAGAATCATGGATTTTATTGTATAAATTGTTTAATATTCAATTACCCTTTCTTTTTAAGAGCACAAATTTGAATTGATCTTCTAACCCAATTAATATTTGTGCCTCCTTGATTCCATAGATGGTTTTCACAAGTTATAATAATCGATTGGGATTGTGTCGGCCAATGATGCTCATAATCTTTGTTTATATTATTTTCTCGCACCATTCTCCATGTTATTTATAAGACACATAGGGTTAGGGATTTGACATTTCCAAGTATTATTTGAGCATGATCGAAACACTAGATTCATATTGGATGTGTGATTGATGTATGGATTGGAGTTTTAGGATGGTTCATGATGTATTCACATGTTTTTGTAACAGATACATGATTTAAAGACCCTAAATGGTGGCATACATGATATATAGTTCCACACGCATGATCTGAATTTTGATTTCTAGTGATCAAGGGTCGAGAATCAATGGATATAGACATTACCTTTAATTTCAGATGAAATTGAGTGGTCAAATAGTAATATAAGTGGATATATATAGTGGATTTGTTGTATGTATAAGGTCTAGGATTTTTTCCTTGGAAAAAACACGACTACATGTCATGTTTTTTGAAAGAACACATGCCATGTTATTCAGATCACTATAGAAGCTTGGGTTTGGGATGAGATTAGGATCCCATTCCATGTGGTTGGGGCCACAATCCGTGTGACCTTGTCCAAGATATTATGTTTTGTGTGTGTTTCACATGCCATGCGAACCCCTGTGGACAAATATACCATGTCAAAATGGGGACATGATATGTGGCTACAAATGGGTAATTGAGTAATGTGTTAGTTTTCCAAACCTAGTGCCTTGGGAGGATATACGCACCATGTTACTGTTTAGACACACCATTTGGTTTTACATGGATTCCCATGAAATTTATGTGGGAGAACATTCCTTGGTGATAAGAAAGGTCACATGTCTTGTGACCCCATGTCCACAAAATATGATTTTCTCATGAACATATACCTTCTGTATCTCCTTAGATAATAATTGTATTTTCGAATTTGAGTAGCATAACTAAAGTAGTTTTTCACATGGGTTGTGATAGAATCCTTTGTAGTGGCTTTTGAAATATGACATCAGGTGTTATAAGTGTGACACTTAATCTAGGGATGCTTGGCTAATAATATTGATCGTGCAACACTATCAAAGAGACATTGGTATTATCAACCCCCAATCAAATTATGTAATGGGTACAATATAAAATTTACAATAATAGGGTTGGAAACCCCCATTATTAATACGGTGTGGTCCATCTATCTATATGGTGCCATGACCTGTCTTTGATCCTTGATGGGGAGCGGGTCCACTAATTGAGATTATGACCCCTCTTCTCTGGATCATGGTGGTGAGGTGTGGGTACAACACATATATTATTTCATTTTTTAAGATGATTATGGGAATAAAAAATGGGCCATTTGTTTTATAGCCATACAAATAATTCTTAGCTAGGCTATGGAGAAGTCTATCCCCTATCATTATCCCTTTGGTTTCTTTATGAGAATATATATGTATTTGGTTGAGATGACTGTTGTATATTTCTTTATCTCCATTTTTTGTTTTCAAGGTGTCATCGTGGATATGTATATTCTCACCCTTTCATGGGTGTTTACCACATGTTTCATGTATAATGTTTATGAAATAAATATTGGTTCTGGATTTGGATAATCATAGTGGTACATGGGTGAATTAACTAGGTTCGGTGATCAAATTTAGAGCTCGAGAGTTGGGATCTCTTCAGTTCCCCCTTTTACAGTTCTTTCTAGTTAGTAACTCATTTTTATTAGGTGTGTATTTTCCCCATATATTACTTGGTTTTATATTATCAAACTCTGATGTATACCCTAGAGGTTATTTCATGCATGGTTGTACTCTATATGTTGTAGTGTTTTCTTATTCCTCTACAATTTGACATTGAGATCACAGTTTTCATGTTCATATACTCATTAGACTATTTCCCCCCAATTTATTTATTTCCTCTAGATTATCTTCAAAAACCTATAGAATATTATAGAAGGTATTGGAGTGTAACACTCAACTTTCAACCGATCAGGCAGAGGCTGTAGTGGGTTGGGTTGTGACTGAATGGTATCAGTGGCATTAATTCCACTAGTTAGTGTTTGGAGTAACACCTATGTGAGGTTTGGTTCGATAACATAGAGAAATGGTCTCGGAGTGTCTCATGTTTGGATCTAAGAAAAGGGAACCCATTTTTGGTGTGGAAGAAATTGTATCCATACACATGGACTCAAACTACCTTCTCATTGACTCAGCATACCAAGACAACATGTATAGTGAATGAATGTTACATGGTCAACGAGCCCGTACCCGAGTGGTAAGGGATCCTGCTTGGAATCCAAGAGACCCGGGTTCAAAAACCAAGTGGAGGAAAATTTACAGGGGTACTGTAGGAGTACTGTAGTAGTTACTATAGCAGTTACTGTTCGGTACTATAGTAGCCATGACTATTCACCCGATTTGGGCCTTCGGGCCACTGGTTTGGGTCTACGGGTCTCCAGGGCCTTTGGGTCATCAAAGGCCTTAGGGCCTCAGGGCCTTCGGGTCACATAGACCATGGAGTAGCCCAGTTCACATAGAACAGGCCCCAAAAGAGAATTCTAGAAATAGGAGTAGCAGCCACCAAATTCAGAGCTAACTGGATTGCAAGAATGAGTGGGTATGGAAGCCACCATCAGGACCAGGCACCGTGCAGCTTTGTACAAGGAAATTCTAGCCGATCAGCAATGCAAGGTGGGGAGCCAAGGAGATCAATGATGCAAGATGCTGGGGAGGGGAAGTTCTAGTGGGATGGGCCTACGGGTCATGTAATGGGCAAGGTATGCCTCTGGGCCTTGAGGTCATCTATTTCGGGTCATGTTGGGCCTTGGGCCTTGGGCCTACGGGTCATGTTCGGGTTCCTCTTCAACCCTTAAAAGGGGGATTATCTATAATAAAATAAAAAGAAGGCCTTCGGGCCATTCAGAGGAATGAATGTTACATGAATCAAATAGGATTATGTCCCATGAAATTCCTTATAGTGTCAACTCCCCATATATGGTATTCTATCCATTTTACATCTTGACTAGTTTCAAGATACCTTCATAAATACAACTATCTAGGATGCTGATACAAGATCATGATGATGATCAGTTGAGTGATGATTCCTTAGTTTGGGGACCTTCTCATGAGGTGCATCATCTAGGATATCAAAGAGTAGTGCCACCATCTTTTGATCACTAGATTGTCCCATAAGGTCAGGATGATTATAGACACATGCTAAGTACACTAATAAAGTTCTAATGATAGAGACCATTACAGTTTCAGGATAATCTAGAACCACATGTAGAAAAGGATTGGATTGAGTTAGTGGAGTATGTTTTCAGGCTTTTCTGAACCTTGACCGATTAGATGGTTATGCTTGTGGATAGCCTTCTTCATGAAATAGTTGGGCACTAGTGGAGTTCTATTATTCATACTAATGATGAGACAACTCTCTCACAGTCATTTCCAAAAAATATTTGATGTTCATTATTTCCTTCATTAATTCACTATTTGGGGACTCTATAAATTCTCAATATTATGTATGGTGATATGGTTGTTTCTGAACACACCACTTTGTGCAATAACTTCAAAAGATATACCCTTTTTATTGTGCAATTTTGTTTCGTCCAGGGGATGATGTTCAAGCATGGCCTTCACAAATATATCCCTAAAAGTGAACTATCATTATGCATTTCTACTTATGATGGGGCACTAGAGTGGGATCTGGTTACATAGATATTCCAAGTAGTTGGAAAATGGGTAGAGAGAGCTACTAATGAACTTCATTGGGATGATTATTCTGTAGCATATAACATACATCATCCATTAGGTTCTCAATTTAAGAGACCTCACTATTTATAGACTTAGACACATGGGTAAGTTTATTAGGGACCAGGTTCATTATTTAGTGATTTCGAAGAGTTGTGATTCTATGTTTGGGATGGTTGGGGTCACAAAGAACATGATTTTCCAACTTGACATGCAGATGATTGAATATGGGCAGTGGAAGTAATTCCATGGAAAAGAAAGCATCATGATCAAGGATCTCCTAGGCATGGCCAGTGAGTCCCACATAGAGGTGGTATTGTTATAGGATCAGGTGAATCTATAGATGGAGGAGCTACCAATGGGGTATGGTGAAATGTGTTACACCCGCCCCCACCAGCAGGTGGCCCACATCAAGCTCATGAAGATAATGGTTGTGGTAGTGGGCATTTACATGATAAATAAGGTTATAATCTAGCTACACATGAGATAATTTAAGGTATGATGTGTGTATTTTCTACTCTTTATCTCATTATTATATACACAATAATGACTAAATCCTTCATCTCTATATCCCTTATATAATATCTAGAGGTTCTGGCTGAAAATTTATCCCTAAATTCATAGGTAGAGGTTCCAAAATTGAGCTATTATTATATATTGCACATATAACGTTAGTGAGAGATGATTATTTGTGGAGTGGGTTTCAGATGCAACCTTTTGGGTTTCATTATGAAATATTAGGACATAATCTTGGTTATAAACTAGTTATCCTTGGTGCATGCCTTAATGGACTTTCATCTCAGGAAAGTTATATACCTTGGTATATATGGGTTGAGATTCTCCTTTAAAGGGTGAGAGAGATATTATTGTTGAGAAAGTTTTCCTTTCATGTAGAAAGTACTAAAGAAAAACCCAACATTTGTAATTTTTTCATTTGTTTCAGCAGGACATTCAAGCATAATTATTCTGTTAGTATTAGAATATTATTTGTGTGTATTTACAAAAGATGTTCTAGGACAACCACTAAGTTGGGAGATGAAATTCATCATCAAGTTCTTCCCCATGAACAGGCTGATATCTTTTACAGAATATCATACAACCCTAATCATTATGTAGGATGTGAGGGTATAATTGGAAGTCTTTTGAGTGAATAGTTTTATCAAACCAAGTGTATCCACCTGTGCATCTCTAGTTTTTCTCAGAAAAAATGTGAGTGATATATTGAGGAATTTTATTTATTGTAATCACATTAATCAGGTAAAAATAATAATAAATACCCTTTTCGAAGACTTTATGACCATTTCAACCAATTGAGAGATGGGTGCCAGTTCTCTAAAATTTATCTCAAGTCTAGATGCCAACAATTGATGTTTTTCGAAGATGATATATAAAAGAGGGAATTTCAATGTCACTATGGACATAATGAGTTTCTTTTGATTCCTTTCGGTTTGAGGAATTCTACCTCGATGTGCATGGATAATATTAATTATACCTTCTAGATTAAATTTTATAAATTCATAGTATTTTTCATCGATGACATAGTCATATACTCTACATCATAGGTGAAGCATGAAGAACATTTGAGAATGGACCTATAAATTCTTCAGGTGAAATGATTTTTGGTAAGATCTCAATGTTCTTGTTCTGGATCCATTAGGTTTGATTTTTTGGTAATGTCATCTCTGGGCATGGTTTAGCAATGGGCCCAGTGTAGATTGATGTGGTACATTCTTTGTATCCACGTATGAGTGTGATATAGGTGTGGAGATTTCATCGCTTTGTAGTGTACTAAATGAAGTTTATGGAATAAATTTCCATTGTAACAACCAATTCGAGTTCTCTAATGTTGAATAGAATTCCATTTACCTAGAAGGAGTAGTGTTAGAGGGCCTTCCAAGAGTTTAGGATGATGCTGATCAGTTCAAATCAGTTTTAACTGCTGGAGGGCAGTGTTTAGTATGTAGTGTTCTAAAATTACTCTAGAGTTGTGATTGGTTTCATGTTGATTAAGAGACATGTATTGTTCGCATATGGTTTTAGGTAGTTGAGACCACATGATAAGAACTATTCTACTGAATATAGAGAGTTGGAAATGGAATTATTCTCTATAAATATTTAGAGGCACTATGTTTTTGGTAAGTATATTTTTTGTTTACTAAACCATCAAATTTTTAGATACATCTTCACTTAATGGGATCGTAACATGAGATAGAGTATTTACTGAGGAGTTATTATATGACCATGTCTTTTAGATAATTTACACACCTATGAAGTTTAATGTGGTTCAAGATTTTATAAGTATAAATTTCCATTCTTTCTGGGTAGGGGATACATCTTAGTAGTTGGCTTCATTTAATTTAACCCTGGTAGAGTAGAGGGTTGAAATTTCTCTTCAATCAATGGTGGTTAATCCACCAATTCATCATAATTTATTATATGATGAGATGGGTGATATAAGATGTGTGTTTAAACATGACCATATATCCTCAAGAGGTGAACCATATGGTTTTTAAGAAGGAGAATAACATTAAATTATTTTCTCATGATGGATGATGGTTGATGTCACATTACGAGAGGATTTAGTGATAGAGTTTCATACTACCCCATTACATGTACATAATAGTGTGGAAAATATGTACACAGACCATTAATGATAATTTTGGAGGGCTGGTATGAGCTGGAGTGTCATTGAGTTTGTCTCATGGTGTCTCACATGTCAGTAGGTAAAGGCTGAGCATCAGTTTATCATAGGTTTGAAAAAAAATCTTGAGATCTTAGATTAGAATTGGGATGGAATATCTATCGATTTTTTATGGGGATTTTATGGATACAGAAAAGACATAACTATATCTAGGTGATTTTGGACTGACATACCATGTTGTCAGACTCTCATTACATTAGGGAGTAGAGCTCGATTGAGTGTTTGTGAAGTAGTATGTGTGGAATATAATATAGATTCACGGGGAACCTTGATTATTGTCTCAAATTATGATTCTCAGTTCAAAACATTGTTTTGGAGAGGTATGCAAGAGGCCTTCAAGACCTAGTTGAGGAAGAGTACGGAATCTCACCCTCGGATGGATGGGAATATAGAGAAGACTATCTATGTGTTAGAGGATATGTTTAGAGCCTACATGTTGGACTTTATGTATATATTGGAGGACCACTTACCATTAATATAGTTTTATTATAATAATAAATGTCACTCTGATATAAGAATGGAACCCTTTTAGGCCATTTATAAGATTCCTTGTAGGTCCCCCTTATATTGTATTGAGATATGTGAGATATCACTTCTTAGTGCAGAGATGGTGCAGGTGATGTTAGAGAAAGTATATGTGACCCATGAGTATCTGAGGAAATACTATAGTGAATAGAAATATTATATAAATTAACTATGTAGTCTTTTTGAGTTCAATAATGGAGACCATTTTTTCTCAAGAGTCTCACAAGGATGGGGTTTGGTGATGTTTCTATGAGAAACGAAGCTATCCTTGAGGTTCATTGCGTCATTCAAGACCCTAGAGAGGGTTTTAAAGGTTTCTTACAACTTGGCCTCTCCCCCACCATTAGAATGAGTGTATTATTTCTCCATGTGACAAAGATTAAGAGATACATTAATGACCCAACATACATTATTAACAATGGTGATCTTGACCTCTAATATGGACCCATCATTATGGTGTACCCGGTGGAGATCGAGAATCACATGGAGAAGATCCTATATTGATGAACTATACCTTCAATTAGAGTGTAATGGAAGCATGAGAGATAGATGAAGACTCAGTTCTCCCAACTTTTAATATAGTGTGTGCTTTTGAATAAGAGAATCCTTGAAGGGGGATAGAATATAATGGATCTGATTTTCTGGATTTAGCCCCTTAAAATTTTTTTATGTATATCTCTGGATATTTCCTCATATTATAAGAGGTATTTGGGTGTCTTGGGACCCTATCATTAATATTTTAAAAATATTAAAATATTTTAATTCATTCACATTCATATTTTTGGAATAAATATATTTCTCTTTGTTTAGGACCTTATAAAATAAATCCAAGACAATTGTTGATTCCATAACATGGGGTTCACCATAAAAACACCACAAAGTGGGTTGTCATTACATGTTTGGTTGAGGTGGAATTTGTATGGTTTATTTATTGAGTTAATTAATTTATTTAAATAATTTAATCAATATCCCTAAGCCTACTAATCAAATATAAATAACTCACTATGATGTTTTTATATTTTTGGAATCAAAACTCTTAGAGAATTACATAAGGACAAATGGTTGATCATTATCATTTTTGATCAAGGATTGACGATGTGTGAATAAAGGTGAAATATGAGATTCATTTCAAATGAAACAAATATTTTTCTTCATTTCTAGTTGATTCATTATTCACTAATTATCTACCCATAATAATGGTAGTGGATGTTATTTGATTGATTTCTTCTATATTTTATTCAATAAGAATGGATCTTATTATATTTTTTGTTTAATCTAACATTTACCATTAATTTCAAGATCACAAATATGATTTGATAATTTAAACGTGTTTATAGTTTTTATTCCATGATTTCGCCCATTGTTTCACACATTATGATTATTAGCTAGGACGACATAGGCTAATGATGGTCATCATCTTTACTATTAATTATTTCCCCCTGACATAGTTATCGTTCATTATCATCTGTCTATGGGTTTGGAAATTCTATATTACTAGAACATATTTAATGGATATTAAACCCCTATATGTCTGGAATATGTGTGTACAACATATGGATAATAGTTTTCATGTGTATCATGATGGATTGAGATATTTTTAGCAATGAATAAGAAATTTTGGGACCTGAACATTCGAAGATGCATGATGGATGACCACATTAGTGAAGTGACTTTCAATTTATCACCATTGGAGGATGGGGATTAATAGTCAATGATGTTAAAATCACTTCCAATAGAAATTTAGTTATCAAATATGTACTAAAGGATTCATATATAGAAAATATGGAGTTCGTGTATGCTATAAGATTTACTGCTTTAAAAAAACAGCCTACACACCATTGTAGTGAGGAAGAAAAAAATACTATGTTCGGTTATTCCCCTTGGTAGCAAGGGTTTGGGATGAGTTATGGATCACACACCATGTGTTTATCCCACATTTCATGTGACACAAAATGGGTGTGTATACCATAAGTCAGTTTCACATTCCCTAGGAACTGGTGTTGTTAGACACATTGTGTCGCCTTTGGGATACACTGTGTTTCTTGACAATGATAGTTGAGCCATCTTATTGGTGCACACAATATGGGTGAAAATACATGCCATGTTCCAATGTGGGAACTCAATTTTTTATGACATGGATTCCCAATCCATATCTAGGGGATAATATTCCGATGAAACGAGGCGAGGTCACACACCATGTGACCCCATATACATGGCTTTTACTGTCCCCCCAACATTTACCCTTCATATATCTTACTTTGGGACAATAATTTTGGCCTATGAGTATCCTATATTGAGTATTTCTCTATGTGTAATGATAAAATATCCTTTTACGTGGATTTAGAGATATAATGAATTGTGTTATGAGATATATGATTCTACCAGTGGATCTTGTACAATGGTAGTGATCATGTCGATTTATCAGAGAGATACTATAGTCAACAAACCCTATCACACCTACGAATGGGTACCCTGTACTCATTACAATGGAAGGGTTGGAAACCCCCATTTTTTGATTGATAACGAGTCCTTTATCTATGGGGTTCCACTTTTCATTGATCTCCTTCATGGAGAAGGTCCTCCAATTGAGATTGTTCCACCGTGAATGTGGAGGGTAGTGTTGAGGAGTGGGTCTAATATATGGATTCATGTATGATTTCATATGATGCTACACACTAGAGATGGACCTTTGGAGTTGTAGGCGAACTCATCATTCTTTTCCAAAATGTGGAGATAGAGATCCCCATTCTTTCTCTCTATTGGTTTTTCATGAGCATATATATATACCTAAATTTTCCTGATCTGACTGTTGAATATTTCTATTTATCCCTTTTTTATTTGGGAATACTACTATGAATGTATATAATCACCCCTAAATGGTTTTTTCTTGCACATTTTAGGTCTTGTTAAGATGATATTTAGATTTTTGGTGTCTTCATAGGACCATAATAGAACTTGGGTTCAATGGTTGCATTTCGTGGTCAGATTTAGAGATCTAGATCTATGCTATATTCTATCTCACCAATTTACAATTATTGTTATATTGGGACCAAATTTCAGGTTGGGAATTTATTTTTATCATTTATAATTTTGTTCTATATTTTCATACTCTTATGTATTCCACATACGTTATAGTGTTCATGGTTACGCTCTAGATGTTCCAATATTTTATTATTCGACTACACTTTTTCATGGAGATGAGTGTGTGTTCAAATAGGTATACTAGGATAAGAAACGACATATCAATTTATCTTTAAAAATGATTTTCTCCATCCCCTATCCACTTGGAGGATGGATTGGGGTGTTACACTATGCATTCCCAAACAAGGTGGGATCTAAAGGGCTAGGTCCTGACTAAAATTCTTTTAGTAAATGGATATCTTGTTGTATTTCCCAAAAACTTTTCCTATATTATACTTGATCCAGATAATTAATTTAGTATTTATTTATTTTGAATTTCAAAAATTATTTTTATACCACCTTATTGAATGGAATATGTAAATACTTTGGAATTGAAAAAGAAATTTCAAGAGTTGGTTGATAAAAGTTTCATTTTTATGATTACTTCACAATGAGGTGATCAGGTTTTCTTTGTTAAAAATAAATATTCTCCCATGAGAATTTAAACTAATTATATATCATTGAAAAACTCAATTTTTATGAATAAGTATATATTTCTTCATATTGACGACTTGTTGGATTCATATTAGGGGGTACAATATTTTTTGAATGTTGATATCAAGTATATGTACCGTGAGAGGAAGGTTGTCGAGAATGAAACTCTAAAGATGGTGTTTCATTATTGGTATGGAAATTAGGAGTTTATGGTTTTTCTCTTTGGGTGGAAAAAATGCCATCGATGTATTTGTAGACTATATGAATAGAGTTTTCTATTATCTCAGGGACAAATTTGTGGTTTTTATGGATATCATACTAATATATTCTAATTTTCTTATTGATCATCAAATAATTTTTGGGGTACTCTACAACCCGTCAAATAAATACACATATGAGAAATTTTGATATAATTATTTCATTTTAGATATTTTAAATAAATATGGAAAAACTATTGATCCAGCTAAAAATAATGTCATTTTAGAGTGATCAAGGCCAAAAACATTAATGGATATTCCTAGTTTTATATATTCTAATGTTACCACCAAGGGTATTTGAATTCATTTCTCATGTATCTATCCTACTATGCAAGATAACTCAAAATAGAGTTAAAATCATCTGGATGGAATAATGTGATGAATTTTTCGTGGAATTGAAATGAAATTTACAGAATTCTATAGTTTTAGACCATACATCAAAAAATAGTTATTTTGTTTCCTACAATGCTTATTATTTGAATGAAATTGGTCGTGTAATAATTTAGAATGTCCTAAAATAATATTCGTTTCCATCTGAAACAAAACCCGACCTAACCTGCGACATGGACGAAGGTATTTCTCAATATGTACGGTTTTGAAACTAGTTACTAGGTATCAAAATTACAATTTTTGGAATGATTTCACCCTTGAAAAAACCATAAATAATTCTAAAAAAAAATCAAACCATGATCAATATCCCTAACTAAAATAAATAAAATACTTTCAAGTTAAACATTTTACAACATTTACAAAAAAGAAAAATACCAAGAAAGAGGGGAACAAAATAAAACATGGCTGAAAACCTCCATGAAAAAATATTTACATCACCCTCAAGAAACCTCCACCAAACCCTTATTAGAGAGGAACTATAGAATCCAAATCCAACATGTCCACCATGATGCATCTTACCGTTACATGGGTCAAGAAAAAGAAGATATAAATACACCAAAGGGTGTATATAGGGTGTTATCCGAATCCTAGTAGGATTACACCTAAATGAAGATTACAAGAAATAACATTTGAAGAAAAATCAATATGAAAGGTCTTGGAATGATATTGGGATCATTATAAGGAATTTTTTTAAGGAAATAATTTTCAACAAATGAATAATTATAAAATTAAAATGAAATTAAGTTTCACCATATGACGATGGTAACCACCACATAAAAAGATCACCATTAGTAATCCATAATGGAAATAAAACTTGTGGGACCCTATGAAACATGTATCTCAATGAAAAATGGTATATCAACCTTTACCCATAGCTTCCTCAAGAACAATCCACTATATTGGAATTTATCCAATATTATAGTGGTCTCTAATAATTAAAATAGTTTAGATAATATTGTAGCATCAATAAGGAAAGAATAAAATGGGCCTTGTCTACACCAATCCAATTAGAGTACTAGTCCCAGTCCACCCAACTGGATACCTAGGATTCCATTTTGTGTAAATTTCCACTTCACATGTCACATAGAACACCACTTTCACATAAAAACACCAAATAATAAGAATACACAAGAAGGAATACCAATTATACATAGGAAATACCTCATTCAAATCCATATTCACAAAAAATCCATTTGAAAACATACTTTTCACCTCTTAAACAATTAATTGAACTCAATAAAAGGCATAACAATAAAGGCACATGAGAAATCAAACCAATTTCAATTTTAAATTCATCTTTCAACTAATAGACACCTTGAAACCATTTGATAACATAGTTTTCACCAAAAAAAATAATCCATGGAACACATTCAAGAGTCAATGTAAGAATACCAAAATCATCTAATAAAGCTAAAGAATGGAATCACCCATTTCAAGCTTGGAATATTTCGAAATCTTGTGGAAAACTATTACTGCACCCCAAGGGGGCCCTATAAAAGGAATATCATACAAAAATGAAAATTGAACCAACTATGATGGGGGAATTACGACAGTATCATGTTGCAAAAGATCATTTTTGATAGTGTTCCATTGTAATTTCCCCCTCGCTGAAAATGTCATGGAAAATACATTTTTTGCAATGGTCTGTTGCAAAGAATAATATTTGTGACGGGAGTCCATCCGGTTGCAAATAGTTCATCCAGGTTGTTTAAAATATCATTCCGCGATGGGACCAATGAAAATAACTTTTGTGATTCGATACTCTCAAATAAGTATTTGCGATGAGCCCAACAAAATAAAATAAAATAAAAATTAATATTAACAAAATTTAATAAAATAATAAAATAATAAAAGTAATAATATATTAAAAAAAATAATAAAAATAATATATGGAATAATAATAATAATAAAATAATAATAATAATAATATAAATAAAATAATAAAAACCAATAAAATATGTAAAAACCCAATAAAATAATAAAATTTTAGAAAACACAATATTCCCATCGATATAAAAATAGTAATAAAATAGTAATAAAAATAATAAATAAATCATATAATATTGTTATATAAGTTATAAATAAATAATATAATAATAAAATAAAATGAAATATATAATATAATATAATAATTAAAATAATAAATAAATAATATTATAATAAAAATAATAAATAGATAATATAATAATAAAAATAATAAAAAACACAATATTCACAATATTATAAAAAACACACTATAGAACTATAAGTATATGGAAGAATAAAAATATTTCAAAATTTTTTCATTCAATTATTTATCCTAAAAAGGTAAATGAGTCACTCAGGGGGAGGGTCATCTAGAGGATCTGGAGGAGATGGAGTAGGAAACACCATCCTTAAACTATGGTTCAGAGGTCGCATATACTTCATCGTATGTTTGTGTTGCTGCTACCATTGAAAAATTCTTTCTTGATGCTACTGCTATAATAAAAAGAGACCTTATTACTCCCTATACATACTCTTTATATGCGCACCATGAGCTAACTACTACTCCTCATATTTCGCATTAGATGATGATGAATCTCTATGATGTCCCCTAAATCTATATGAAGACATTAGAACAATGCCATAATAACTCCCATGCATCAATTGAGAGCTGATACCAATAACTCAGCCTTTCTTGAAGGCATACTAGTTCACCTCCATTATGGCTACCTCCTAAACTATTGATGAATTGGTTTGATCCTCAATCTCAGCCTGATTATCAGTTTGTTTCTTCGAGGTCGCAAACTTTTATGACTCATTCAACTGCAAATTAAAATTAAAATTGTTTAATTATTATTTTAAGGTAATTTTAAAACTGAAATAGAAATTATACAGACCATAATCTAACATTAGTGATCACCTTGAATCTCCCTAGCAACTGGATCATTTTGAAATATCCTATAAATATCCAACTTTATAATATCAGGTTGTTCGGTAACCTATATGAATATAAAATAAATGGTTTACATTTAATGTTATGTAAATTATTTAAAAAATATAAATTGCCATATATTCCCTATGCATACTAAATGTATGACTACCAGTTCAATGTGTGACCTAATATATCCCCCAGTTTTGTTGACCTACTGATTATATTCTCTGAAAACAACCACCCATTTAGTGTGAATATAACCCATCCCAAACATGAGATAAAATGTAATCAGTTCGGTGGGCATAGAAATATAGATTGAACTCTATGACTCCTTCTTTCATCACTATTTTCCTCTGAAAATTGTGCAAAACCCAATGAGTACTCTCACACATACAACCCTTTCATGCCTCCTAGATAGAGTCTTGCATTCTATCATATATTGGATACCATAAACCCTAAAAATAATTAATAAATCCATGTTATTAATTAAATAAATTTGAAAATAAGTATTATTTATTTATGTACCATCCAATGATCAAACATGAGTTGCTAATAATCAATGAGAATATTATCTCATGTAACCCATTCCACAGAAAAATAAATCCACAATATAGAACTCCCATGTCAAACAACTATATGTGAAAAGCTATGAAAAAAGAGAATAAATAGTCAAAAAAATTATTATATAAATAAAATAATGAAAATTAATGAAAACTAAATAAAATACACAAGTAAAAATACCTCTAGAGGTATGGAACGAAGACAAGAAGTAGATATCACTCAAGGATAGGGCCGAGAATCATCAATCTCACATTACCACAACCCCTTTAAGTCATTGCTGAACCACTGCCAGTTTGAGGGTAGGATGATCCAACAACATGCTCGTCACCTAGTAGATCACCCCCTCCAACTCACAAAATAGATCTGATTCCATCTAAAACATGAAATGAATATCATCGGGAAATAATGCTAAACAACTATTATATATAGATATATATTATATATGATTATAACCAGCATTTAACTATGTCAATATTAATCTCCATACTCATCTTCATATGTGCCAATTTCAATATATTCATATTCCTCCTTAGTATCATCAGTTTATATATGAGTTTCTATTTCATCATCACTTATCATTTGGAATTCATTTTTCATATCAATAACAGTATTGTTTCAATCGACCCTGAAATGTGGGGTGTCATTATTGATATTCATGTCTATTAAAGGAAAAGATGGATTTGGAGTAGTCTTTTGAAAAATATTAATTCCTTTCACTTCATAAAACCACATTAACATTGAATAAAATTTTCCCCCTAGATTTCGTTTTTCTTTTTCTCCACTAATCACTTAACTCCATTCAATTAACACAATAATTTGCACAGCAAATTTTTTGTTCTTGATGAGCCAAAAAATAGTTCATTTACTAAAAGAAGGCTCTTATATTTAATATCAATGATTCTATAGCTTAGAGGAACAATACATTCTCTCTCGATATCCAACCATTATTCATTTTTTTTATTCCCCATATGAATTTGTATGAAATTGAAAACCATTCACCAAATATTCACTGTAAGACTTTACCATTTTGGATGGTGGTTTACTCAATAAACATAATAGATCATAACTTTTATCATCATGTTGAGATAAAAGACTATTTTCCAAAAATATCAATATAATAAGTAATAAATTTATTTTATATGTTAAACCATAAATACATTCTTTTACATGTTTTTGAAACTAGTATGAATAATTATTTTCCGACGTTATTCAAGATAATCTGCTATAATTTTTGAAAGTTATTTCATTATATGATTATCATATAATCTAGAAATAAAATCATATTAATTTATAGAACAACTATTATATAATATGTGATAGGATCACTAATAGTAAAAATGGTTTCATTTCTTCACAGTTAAGAAGAACATATGAATGATCTCTACGGCATTGATCATCTAAAATCTATCATTCAAAAACTTCACCAAAGCCAAGTTTTGGATGATTATAAATTGATAATTGATTATTCATTTCATCATGAACATTTACCACATTATAGACAATGTGGTTATATTTTGGTGGATATTCATATTGATAATAATGAGAAAATAAAAATGAAATTTCCACCTATAAATATGATTCAATGATTGATCCTTCAACTAATGATTTGTTGCGTATATTTCCCTTCAACCTTTTCACACATCTTTCAAATAGGTGCATTCATCAAAACTATACTTGACCTCCACAATTTTATTCATGAAGGAGATGTAATATCAAATTTTTCCTTGATTTAAATTAGTTTTATGGGTTGATTTTTTTCAATTTATATAAAATTAAACAATATTCTCTCGCATTCTACTTTGTGAATTCTAGTCTATTGTTTCCATACAAATGTATCAAACTAATAGGATATTTTTGTTAGCATATCCCAAATCAATGAATTCAAGAATGAACTTATTATAATAGGCTTAAGTCCTTATATTATAACATGATATTCAAGAATTTTTAATCCAATAATATAACCACTTCTGACACATCTGGCCCAATTGGACACATGAAAATATGGAAGTCTCAAATCAACAATCCACTAAAAAAATAATAATCAATTTTTTTTGAAATTTTATATGATTATTTTTTCATCATTAACATAGGTGATCTTACATTTTCAAATAGTTCATGTTTTTTTTGGCTAAAAATATATGTAAGATCTAATCATGCCTTTACATTATCATTGGTCTTTCCTGGTGTGTCCATATTTTTATATTATATAATATGAAAAGATTTCTTCTCAATGTGAATGGAATCCAACATATGATAGACCAATAAATTAAAACCATATGGAAGATCCCAAAAAGTCCAATATTTTGTCCAATTATGTTCTTTCCTAAATCTAGAATTTATTTTTTGGTTTATAGTTGGTCCCAATATAATTAGAGGTAATGAAGCATTGAATGATTTTAACTCTATACCAAAGATCATTACTGGAGGTCTATCTATTTCAATAGTTTATTTTTTGAAATTATATTTGTTCCTTTGAAAAATATGATCAGTTATAATAAATCTATAATGAAAGTCAAAAAATAATTTTATCCTCTACTGATGACATTGAATGATTTTATGCCTCTTATATAGTACAAACATGATTTTGGAACATGAGTACTCTAGAAAAATTAAATTCCATATGCTTGTAAGTCACTAATTATCCATATGAATGCATTTTTGAGTAGAAAATGTTGTTTCTCAATAACATCTTATGTTCTGACACTATTACTCCACAATAAATTTAACGAACCAATCAATAGCTTCAAATAAACATCAATATTATTTATTAGATGTCCGAGAATTAATAAGGGAAAAATATTTATGGATCCTTCATCAACATCTAAATAGGTAAATTTTATGGAGTTATAATGACAATCCAACAATAATATTGACTATGGTAAGAAACAAATAAATTAAAACAGTTATTAGAATGACCCAATCAAATATTTTGAGCATCTGAAGACAAAGAAGAATGTACATGGTCAAAATGTTTCCATGAATCACCACTATTGGGTTTTTTTAAGCTTTTACTGGTTGAAAATTAATTTTTTCCATGGCATCATTGATGCTATGTTTTAGGACCTAAATAAACGTTGCAATCATTGTTTGAGAGGGAAATACCTAAAATATTTTATATGAATCAAACCAAACATCCCTATTTGAGTATCTTTATACATCAATTTTCCACATGTAGGACAACTATCCAACTACTAAACATCCCCTTAATATATGATGAAATAATTTGAACATGCATGAATCTTATGATAACCAGGATCTAATTTTAAAACTACCCACTTTATCTCATAGAAATTAATAGGATACACATTTCTTCAGGTAACAGTGTCTTAACGAAAGAGAATATCTTATCATAATAGAAATTTGACATTCCATTATTTGATTTAATGGCCATAAATTTTGAAACTACTTCAAATTTTCTTATCTTATAACCAAGATATAAGGAATCCTCAGTGCACGTCAACTACTCATAAAAATTGAGAGAGTTTTTACCCTAGAGTTAAATCAATATCATCAAGAGTTTTAGTTTGTTAAAAAGATAGATCTGCCATATCATTTACTTATTTTTAAAACTGTGATGGATCTAGAAACAAATTATTAGTAGCTTCTCAATTACTACGTTCACCATGTCGATACCAAAAAAAATAATCTTTTCAAAAAACAAAATTCTATAGATTATGCCCAACATTTTCAAATGCATCCAAAAGCCCTCATATCACATTTCTTTTATGGAAAATTAAAAGAAATTCTGAAATATATTATGGTTTTATTAATGAAAATGATAATAATGTTTCAACACCCTCAATATATACAATATTTATACCTGAACTTTTTGGATTCCTGTGATGATTTGAGTAATCACAATCATCTAATAATTAATATTTTCAGCATTCTTGTTCCATATTACTCTAAAAAATATAAATTAAAAAAAATTTATAATTAATTTGATATAATAAAAAAACGATCCGATTTTTTTATTATTATTCATAAGTATTCCTTATTAATCTCATGTATTCTTAATTATTAGTAATTAGTGCTAATTATTCATATGATTTCTTAATTATTAGTAATTATTTCTTATTATTCCTGATTATTCAAAAAATTGTTAATTATTGACAAGTATTGATTATTATTTCTAATTATTTCTAATTATAACTAATTATACCTAATTATTTCAAATTATTCATAATTATTTCTAATTATTTTTAATTTTTACTAATTATTTATAATTGTTGCTAATTATTTCCAATTAGTCAAAATTATGGCTAATTATTAGTAATTATTGCTAATTAGTCCTAATTATTTCTAATTAGTCATAATTATTCCAATGTTTTCATAATTATTACAAATTATTCGAAACTACACGTCTGAAATACTCAAAATATTAATAACTAGCAATGTAACCACATTTACATTATCTTTCTATGTTGAACTTCAAACATTTCATTTTGACATGATGTTCTTAGCCTATAGTTTTTTGTCATTGTCAAAAGTCATAAGATCAAAAGAATCTCATATTCCTATTATATCTTAAGAATTAACCATAATGAGGACATGATTTTCCTCTAGTCTCATGTTGTTCGATAATGAGAAATGTTTTTCAGCTAACAACATTGAATCAATATGTAGTTTTGGTAGATTGACAATTAAAGACAATTTATATGGATAACATGGTTATTTTGGCACAAATAATCAATTTATCTCTTTTATAGATTATTGAATATTGTTGAATGGGAAACCTGACTTCCCAAAAGATCTGTTAAAACTAAATTAGTATTCAATAGAAGTGATAATAAAATTAACATACAAATAGTAGATAAAATGACGACAAAATTAATTAAATAAGTAGTTGGAATTATCCTTTTCCTAATGATTGTATTTATTATGTACACATTTCCTAATTGTTCTTATATATTCCTAATTACCACCCATTACTTCCAATTACCACTAATTAACACTGATTACTAACAAATCTTTCAAATTCACAATAATTAACACAAATTGTTAATAATTATGACTAACAATTACTAATTATAACTATTTATTACAAATTATTACTATTTATTACTAATCATTTCTATTTATTTTAAATTATTACTATTTATTACTCTTTATCACAAATTATTACTATTTATCACAAATTATTACAATTTATTGCTAAGCATTATTTTTTCTTACTAAATATTACTATTTATTACCAATTACCTCTAATATTACTAATTACCGTTAATTATTACTAATTACCACTATTTATTTTACATTTATTTATTACTAATTACTTCTATTTAAAACTAATTACTGTTATTTATTAGTAATTACTGATAATTTTGACAAATTACCTATAATTATTACAAATTACCACTAATTATTTTTAATTATTACTTTTTTTTCTTAATTACTGCTAATTATTACTGATTCTTCGTAATAATTTCTAATTATTACCGATTCTTCGTAATTATTTCTAATTATTACTAATTATTCCTAACTATTACTAATTATTACTAATTATTCCAAATTATTAAAAATTATTCATATTTATTACTATTTATTACTAAGTATAACTACTAATTAATAATTATTACTAATTATTATTATTTATTACTATTTATTACTAATTATAGTCATTTATTACTATTTTTTACTAATTCTTACTACTTATTACTATTTGTAACTATTTTTTACAATTTATTACTATTTATAAAAAATTATTACTGATTATTACTAATTATTCTCAATTATTCATATTCTTTACTAATTATATCTAATTATTCTTAATTATTCCTATTTAATCTTAATTATTCCAAATTATTACTATTAATACTATTTAATAATATTTGTTATTAATTAATATTATTTATTCATAATTATTCATATTTATTACTTTTTATTCTTATTTCTTCCTATTTGTTACTAACTATTCATATTTATTCCTATTTATTCTTATCTATTCCCATTTTATTACAATTTATTCATATTTATTCCTAATTATTCCCAATTATTCAAAATTATTTCTAATTATTCCTAATTATTCCTAATTATTACTATTCATTACTAATTATTACTAATTACATCTAATTATTACTAATTACCACTAATTATTACTAATTACCGCTAATTATTTCCAATTAATTCTATTTGTTACTAATTACCACTATTTACTACTAATTGCTGTTATTTATTACTATTTATTACTCATTACCACTATTTGTTACTAATTACAACTATTTAATACTAATTACCGCTATTTATTACTAATTAATGATATTTATAACTAATTACTGCTATTTATTACCAATTACCGCTATTTATAACTTCTTACCACCAATTGTTACTAATTACTATGAATTAGTAATAATTACCACAAATTGATACTTATAACAACTAATTATTGCTAATTATTCCTAATTATTACTCATAATTTCTAATTATTCCTAATTATTCCAAATTATTCTTAATTATTACAAATTATTCGAATTATAACTATTTATTACAAATAATTACCATTTAGTACTATTTATTACTAATTTTTTTTTCAAATTACTGCTATTTATTCAAACATATTACTAATTATTACTAATTATTACAAATTATTAAAAATTATTACTAAATATTACAAATTTTTTATAATTATTAGTATTTGCTACTATTTATTACTATTTATTAATAATTATTGTTCATTACCGCTAATTAGCTGCAATTACCACAAATTAACGCTAATTGTTACAAATTTTACAGTTAATTAATATTTATTACTAATTAATAATAATAAATAGTAATTTATATTAATTAATAGTAATTACACATAATTATTTTAATTAATGATAATTGAACAAAATTATTACAAATTAATAATATTTACTTTAAAATAAAAACATGAAATCTTAATGAAGCAACATATTTGTACAAATGAATAATGCTAAAATATATGTAATTCTAATTTTATTTAATTACCGAAAATTATTAATTATTATTTCATATATAAAAAATGAATTAACTATAAACTAAATGCAATAAATAAATAGCTTAAAACTAAATCTTTCATTGGAGGCAAGTCTTGCAAATATGACCACTATAAAATTTAAAACATTAACAAAACTGAAATGAAAAATATGAGGGGAGAAGGAGAGAGGAGCTGATAGAATTGTGAAATGGAAAATAACAAATAGGCATATATATTTGTAAGATCATTTAGGACGGGATTGCCTTCACAAATAGTAATATTTTCAATGGGCCTCATCGTAATTAGTAAAATTTTCTAAGGGTCTCATCGAAAATGCTAACCCTCTATTAATTTGGGACAGTGGTTAAAAAAGGCATTTACGACGTGTCTCTTCGCAAATACCTTCCTACCGATATACCATTTGTGACGGTTCTAGTCGCAAATTCTACAAGGTGTAAAAGGTATTTTTGATGGGTAATGTCCCAAATACTAAATCTACAATGATAGTATTTATGATCTGTGTAACCACCAATCAAAAATATGACTCCCACAATTTGGCGCACAGTTTGTACCAAATACATTTGCGACGAGATAGGTATTCCTATCGGAAATAAGTTCTTACATGGAACTATTTAAGAGGAGAACATGGTCCCATCACAAAAAGTGGATCCCGATGGATTATTTGTGATGAGACCCTACCCTATCGCAAATAACCCATCACAAATACAGCTTTTATCATATTGAAATAATAAACACCAATATTAAATCCAAAGAGCCTTTAGTCATCCCATTTTAGGGAAGCAATCCCACTATAGGGAGAAGAACACAAGAAGGTGGAAAGAACAACCCTAGAAGGAGGAATAAATCCATAATGGAGCACTTACGTGTTGATTTCTTGAAGATCCACACCAAAAACACTGAAAAATTGAAGGTCTAAGAGAACAATGATGAGAGGAAGAAGAACCAAGGGCTTCAAATCTAGAATAAGAGTACAAATTGGTGTAAATTGGCTTAAATATGAAAGGGGGAAACAGAAATTTCCATATATTTAATGACCAGGACCGGTCACATTGTTAGTGTGCATGGTTTGGAAAACCAAGAAACAACTATGTTCTCTTCTCTGTCTACAAAGAAATGAGGCCACTTGGTCTCCTGGGAGAGTTGCACACCTACGGGGTGACCATTTTCCAAAAAAATAACCACTGGTATGGGCATATGGTTATCCTCACACCCGTGTCGTAGCCCTTGTGGCCTGGACACTACCACCATCCATGGTGCACAATCTCCCCTAGGATAGTTTATAGTTTCTAAAAAACATGCACCAACTGTGCACCACATGATGTTGAAGACAAAAATCCCATTTTCATCAAAATATACTGGGAAATCTACGCAATGAAAAAAGACCAAAAAACTAGAGAGATACCTCAAAATCAAAACCCAAATGTGAGAATTCTCCCCACCATGGAACCATTCATCCCCCAAAATGTCTTTATAAAGTCTGATCAGAGAAAAAAATGGATACCGCTCATCATCCCAATACTTCCATTCCCATGTATCATGTTCATCATTACCATGCTACAAAATCACGCGAAGCAACGTTACAGACTTCCCACAATGCACATTCTCTTGGGAATCAATGATCTTCACTTTCCGCTCGAACACAGAAAAATCAGGTTCCAAATCCAACTCTTCCCAATTCCACACATGAGATGAATCCATATTGAAGTTTTTTAATAGAGATACATGGAACATATCATGAAATTATGCCAACTAGGACAAAAAATATATTTGATATTCCATCTTACCAATTTTCTCAGTAATCTCAAAAGGCATGACATACCTCGGGGTTAACATTCATTTTGTACCAAGACGACGGTGACCCAAGTGAGGCTCCACTCTTAGAAACACCTAGTCACCAATTTATAATTCCAAATATCATCACCTCTTATCTACATAGGACTTGTGGTGACTTTTAACTGTCAACAAACACTTCATGATAAACTTAAATTTATTAGACATGTCCAACAAAAGGATTAGTCCCAACAATGAGGTTTCAGCCACCTCTGCCAAGCATAATAAAGACTAACATTGCCAACCATAAAGTTATTAAAAGGGACCCATTAATATTGATTATTGGTAGATATTGTTATATAAAATCTCTAAAAACCCCAAATGGTTATCCCATTAGCATCCAAAATCCTATACACATGAACGTTGCATGTATTATAGAGTCTGACCACCTGTAATATCTGACTATACATTTGAGGATGATATTCTATACACTACTTGATTGGGGATCCCATTGCCTTTTGTATGCATTTCCAAAACCAAGAGGTAGAACATGGCCTCCAATTTGAAACGATACCCAAAAAACACCGTGAAGCCTTACCATTTCATAAACATACAACTGTCCACGCTCATCCATTTTAGTTGGTTCTCTGATGGGAAAGAAAGGGGATGATTTGGGTGGATAGTCAATCACCCCCTAAATTTCATTCTGTCCCCTGGGTGTAAGAGGTAATATAACAATGAAAACCATAAAAAACTATTCCCACTTCTATGTAGGGATGAGAAATGGGTGAAGTAGACCAGAGGGCCTCTAGTGCTATGCTTCATCATGTTAGCACATATAATACCTTGATACAAAGTTAATTAGGTCTCGTCACATACCTAGCAACCAGAACTAGGAGCGTACAACATAAAACATCTTGGTGGTTCCAGGATGAATTTCCCACTGAGATTGGAGGATATCATTTATCACCACATTCCACAATGGTAACTACATAACAAAGTGACCCTCAAATAATAGAACTCCCTCATGAGAAAATGACCATTCAAAAATCACCTCTTGACCATTTAGAAACTGAATGGAATACTGTCACTTCTTATCACCAGGATTCTCTTTCCAAATAATCTCGTAATGGAGGGTGCTAACTGAACACTGGCCAAGAATGCTCCTCCACTATCCAATTTGTTTTATAGATGTATCTAGTCAAAAAGTTAAATATAATTCCATTCCTCACTGGACTCCATCAACACTATAACGAACAATTTTCTTATGACTTCATCTTTTACCGAATTACCTTTTCCTGGGGTGTACAAGATCTGAAAATAAAACCCCAGAAGGTATTCAACCCAATGATGCTACCTCATATTCAGATCCTTCTAGGCGAAAATGTTGTATTAGATATTTTGATCTTAGCATACTGCAAAATTTTCCCTAAAGGGATTCTGATTCCACATCTTCAAGGCATGAATCACAACTTTTATATCCATGTATTGGGTAGATTAATAATTTTCATTTGGTCGGATTTGGTGATAACCAAACAACACCACATGGTAATCCTGCATCAGCACAAACTAAAGATCCATACCGGAAGTACCACATTTGATCATGTACCCATTCCCTGATTTTGGAAACATCAAAATAAATTTTGTGGTTAACCTCCACTGAAACTTCTCAAAGGACACATGCCACTCCTAGATCTATTAAAACATCTCCCATTTCTAACTATTCTCCCTTATGGGTGAAGGAATATTAGGTAAATCATGAACAAAACTACATGTAATACCCTTGCATTCCAAAAAATATAATGATCTCAAAAAAATTCTTCAGACATTCTCATGACATCACTGCATAGATCATCATATGGTCCAATGAAAACCCCTATTCTGAGGCCACATTTTCCAATAACATCACCTCCCTGATCTAAAAAATGAAATTGGGAATCTTCGTAGAGAGGCAATGATCTCAAAGAGTTCCCAACATAATCCCCAAATGCCACTTGTTCTCTACTACACAACCTGAATAAACCAGTATGTCATTCCAAAATACCACAATGAAGGAATTGATATACTAATGGAATAGATGGTTTATAAGCTCCATAAAGAACACTAGAGAATTTGTAAACCAGAAAAGCATGAAAAAATTATTAAAATGGTTGTACTTAATTTTGAAGGCTATTTTTGGACCATCGACCTCTCTGACTCTGACTTGGAAATAACTGAAATGGAAATCAATTTTGGAGATCCTCCAAACCACCTTAAGTTAATCATAAAGATAATCAATATGGTGAAAATTTGTTTATTCATGATTTTCACCTTATTCAACTTTTAATAATCAATACACATTCAAAGAGTCCCATCAATAGTTTTTCAAAATAGAATCAGGGAGGCCAAAGGTGAGACACTCTGGTGTATGAATCATTTAGATTCCAATTTTCCATTTATATATTTAATTACATTGACTTAGTGAAGGCTATATGGTATGAGGGAAGATCTATCATCTATGTTACTGATGACAAATTGATTATTAAATCCACATCTTAATCCAGAGGTAAACACGAAATATCATTTGGAAATAACTCTAGGAACTCATCCACCAAAGGAGGAAATATACTCTTAAGACCAATGTCGCTGCCGTCATATATGGGTGATGAGTTCGAAAAAACACTAAAAACCATCTTAGTATGTGGAGGTCCATCATGTACAGATCAGGGATCACATTACCCATAGAAAACATTGGTAATTCTATCAAGTTCCACAAAACTCACTCTCTAATGATAAAAATCTAAGTACACTTAGAAATGCACCATCCAATCCTTATAGAATATCATGTTAAAGTTGTCCATTTCCAAAACCAGGAAATATAATTCAAACATGACCCCAAAGATAGTGATTTCACAAGAAGGAAACCTGAAATAGTACTCTCACTTCTTACCATACGATGCCACAAACACTATCTCAAACGACATATGTTTTGTTGGTAAATTCAGGAAATCCAAAAAACTGGAAGATATATGAGAAACATAGGAACCTATATTAAAAAAAGAAACAAATATAGATGATTCAATAAGAATGGTACCTAGAAATGTTGTTGGTCCTAAATCAAACTGTACTATTTCTTGCTCCACAACCAAAAGATGCATTTTCTCTGCCGTGACTTGAGAATGGAAATTAACATGTTGCTCTGCCTTCAGTAGACTATATCCAGAAGAAGACCCATCCCTACTGCCACAACCACCGAACTGAGAAACCATAATCCTAGATGGATTTGACTAGGATGTAATCCATCTAAATGTTATAGAACCACTTCCACACTGATATGGATGAGAATATCAATAAAACTACTACATGTACACCAAATTTTCACACCGAGGGCAAGGTCTAGGTGGTTATGAACACACAAACCAAACATGCACCACTTTCCCACTAATTTTGAATAGGAATGATCTGATATATAAATCCATAGGTAAAGACAATCATGATGGATAACCTCAAATACCACCTCCCTTCTTCTCTTGTTTTTCATTTTTCCTCTTCTTCTTAGATGTAGTACTACAACCCTTGACAACTGATGACATTTATCTAGAGAAACTGACCATTCAACTACAATTGATATGTAAAAACAAATCATGATCAACCACCTCTGCATAAGGGTCTAATATAAATAAAAATTCATTGTATCAGTTATCCATCCACAACCCATTTTTGAACCATTGATCCCTTGGTAGATCATTAGAAACTACCTCAATTGTGAATCATACTAACTTAATGAAATGATTGGCATACTCCATCCATGTCTAATACCCTTGTAAGTGATAAAAAAATATAGAATATAGGAAAAGGAAAATAAATCAGAGAAATAAATCTTATTAAATTTGGAATTGAAATCCATCCAACCCATCTACTCCTTCTTCCCATATTGAACCGCAAAGTCTCACCACCTCCAACTATGACGTTCCAACAAGAATAACTCACATTTCACCATTACAACCTCATGAGTTTGAATAAAACCAAACATTATATTGTCCTTCTCAATCCACTACTAAGACTCCGGGGGATCCTTGTTACCCCTAATGGAAGGAGTATTGTTCTGAAGGAACTCTTGATCCTTGCTATTTATAGTACCTGGTTCGGCTTCCCTAATATGAACATGACCAGAGCCTTCTCCTTGACCCAAATATTGGACAACCTAAACCATAAACTCCACTATTCTCTAATCAATTGGTGAGGGAGAAAACTCACCATCATTTTCTTGTGATTTTATATGATATCTATTGGGAGTCATCTTGTTACAACAAGGAACAACCACAAAGAAAAACTACCAATACCATCATCAACATAGCATTTTGATTTTTTTCAGAAAGTAAAACAGTTTCTAAAAATTCCATAAATCAGAACAAAACCATATCCATCACAATAACAAGCCATAATGCTTCACCCCTAGCCAGTATCCATGAACAATTTTCAACCTATATATATCATACCGAGGAAATGTCAAACCAATTACCAATATCCTATTGAAACTCAAGATCTGTCACGAGGTGTGTTGGCCAAAATCCCACTCTCAATCGGAACCTCAATCCATGAAAATAATAGAATCGGTCTATCTAGACTCTCTAAAATATCATAAAAAATAAAAGGTGAATTTATTATTATACCATTTTTTCATGAACCAAGATAGGGTTCCATCCGACCTAACACTCAACCCATCCCACAACATGTCACGATGGGAGTTACCGATACCCCTGAGTTAGCAAGTAGGGCATGGGTATCAAAATCACACTATTAAGAATTATTTAACCCATTAATATTAACCATAATTAAATATGAAAAATAAAACATGACCCCAATATCAATATCCATAAAAAATGGAAATAAAATATTCATGATAATCATTTTACAACTTTAAACAAAAAATATGAAACCATAGGGGATCCAACTAGACCACAACCCATAACCTCTATGTACTTAGAGAAACATAACCCTTATGAAACCTCCACAAAACTCCTGCAATCTAGGATCTTTAGCAACTAGATCCACCTCCACAACCATGATACCTCTCGCCTTTATATGGATCAAATATAACAATAACTACATACACCCTATGGTGTATGTAGGGTGTGAACCAAATCCCTCAATGACTCCACCCAAAAGGTATATTATATGCCATAACATTAGAATACAATTCAACATGCATGTTTCAAGAAAGTGACTGGAATATTATTTATGAAAATATTTTAAGGAAATAATTTTCAAGAGATGAATTATTTAAAAATTAAAATGATGGAAAGGTCCACCATATGTTGATGGTAAGCACCACATAACAGGATTACCATAGGTAATCCCTAAAGGTACTATCACTAATGGGAACCTAGGAAACTCATATATTGGTGAAACATATAATAAAAACCATAAACCATGACATACTCATGCATGAGCCATTAGAAAAAAATGTATCCAATGTTATAGTACTTTCTAATCATCTTCATAGTTTAGTTAGTGTTGTATCATCAATCTTACTAGAATAAACTGGGCCTCAACCTCACCAATCCATCTAGTGTACTAGTCATAGAATAGCCACTTAGATACCAAAAATTCTATTTTGTGCCCAATTTCAACTTCACATGTCACATAGATCACAAATTTCCCATACACAACCCTGAAATATGAATACACATGAATAAACACCAATTAAACATAGGAAAAACATATTTCAAAACAATACACACACAAAATGCATTAAAATACATATTTTTTACCACTAAAATAATACATTGAACATAATATTTAGCACAATATATATGGAACACAATAAATTCAATGAATTTCATTTTGGAAATAATCTTTTAACCCATAAACACATTGAAACCATTTGGAAACATATTTCACTCCACAAATATAATCCATAGAACACATTCAAGATTCACAGAAAGAATTCAAAAATCATCTTAAAATGCCAAAGTATGGAATCACCAACTATAAGCTTGGAAAATTCCATAATCCAATGGAAAACTAGAAATTAATTTCCAGGGAACCCTATAAAATAATGATCAAACTAAAACCACCATTATTAAAACCAACGATCTATGATTCAAACCATGTTAGGGAAACTAGCTCACTGGATAGAGAAGAACCCAAGAAAGGGTAATGAAGAACCTTATAAGATGAAATAAATCAAGTGTTGAGGTAATTACTTGATGATTATGTAAGGATCCACAACAAAACCACCCTAAAATTGAAGGTCCATGAGAGAAAGTAGGAGAGAGAGAGAGAGGCACCTGGGGCAGAAAACGTTGAATATGAGAAGAAATGGGTGGAAATGGGGTTAAATTCAATGATATAAAAAATATAATTTCTATATTCTTAATGACATAGACATGCTTCATTGTTAGCACACTAGTTTAATTAATTAAGTTGAAACCACATGTTACAATATTTACAAAGAGGAATAAGGGCCCATGGTCTCCTTGGGGATTCCATATGCATGTATGGTGATGTTTCACCCCATATAGAACAACTGTTCTAGGTTCATGAGTTCTACTAACTTTGCGCAAACTATTATCCACTTGTAATCGATTCCAAAAGTAAAATTTTTCACCTCAAACTCTTGGTAATGTTTTTAAATGAAGACAAGACAAAATTAAACTATTAAAATACCTCTAAATCAAAACACAGATGTGAAATATAATGATCACATATTTTATTTTTCTTCACATAAATTGAAATACCATGATGTAAATTATATAATACATGATATTGAAGTAGATTATATGATTTTTATATTTAAAAATATAGAGATTTAATATTTATGGAGTAATGTTTGATGTATATTATAATAATAAAAGTTTTATATGTATATTCAATAATAAAGAGTTGAACATGAGGAAAGGAATATGAATAGAAGTAATTATGGGTAATTAATGCATGATTAATTACAATCTAGAGAAAAGAAAATAGGGTAGCTAATGCTTTATGTTGAAAAGATAAAGCATCATTAACTATTATCCATTTAGAACAGGAACCTATGGTAATTTATTTGATATTTTTTAAAAAATTAGGCCTGATGAAACATCCTATAATTTATTTTAGTTATCAATGAAACGGTCACTAGAAGATATAATTAATAATGCTTAGAAGGAGGACTATGTTATATAATAAAATGTAGAATATGTAAGTAAAATAATGTTTAATGAATTTAAAATTGACAAATAATGTTTCTTGTAATTCAAAAAATATTACATGTGCTTGTGATTACCATTTGATGAAATAATTATATATTAAATCTCGTAGATATCAATTTTCTATTATTCGTGAAAATAATATGATGTATAGAGTCCTTTAAGAACATTTTTTGTTGTATGGAATGAAAAGAGATATTATTTAATTTACTATGAAATGTTTTACTTGACAATAGGTTAATGTGGAATGAAAATTACCAATGCAGATACATTACCATTTTCAGTTCCAAAATTAAAATTAATGAATATATCCATGGACATCATATTGGGATGACCAATTACATCTCCAGTTAATAATGGAATATGGGTGAATTTTTATTATTGAAGTAAATATTAAAACATTATCCTTATTTTATATAATATGTGTTTTGATCACCATTCTATAATTTAAATTAAATTTATCATCAGATTATATGAGGTCCCTCTTTATATTTCATCTGACCACAATCCTTTTTTTATCACTAATTTTTTGTAAAACCCTTTAGAATTCATTGAGTTCTCAATTTAATTTATATAAATATTTTTATCTTAAATATGATGGATAGTCAGAGTGAATGATTTACACAACATAACACCTACTTAAATATATTTAAATATATTACTCTGGAAGTTGAGATTAGAATATTTCATTAGATGAATTTTCATATAATAAAAATTTTCATTTTAATATACATATGGAATCATTTTAGGAATTATATAGAAATTGGTTTCAGACTATGCTTATTGGGATGAATTCAAGGAAATAATGATTTTGAGATCAAAATTGGTAGATAAAATGTCTTAGAACAAAATTATGATTCAAAAATATATGAGGACTACATTGAGTATGGAGAAAAGTTTTCCAGCTAACCAGAGGAAATACCATTCATTCAATATTGGAGGTCATTTTTTCTTAAAGTATCTTTATGGAATAGTTTTATTGGTCTTGGTAAAAAGGAAATCTCAAGACCATGGTTCATTAGAACATATGAAATCCTAGAAGAGGTTGCATTAGTTTCCTATTTAGTGGATTTTCCTCTGAGTTGATCCTATAACACTACGTGTTTCATGTTTTATTATTAATAATGTATGTTCTATATGCATCCCATATTTTGAGTTATAAATTAGTTTAATTGGAAGAGAATCATTATTTTGAGGAATATTATTTTTAGATACATTTAAGTAGATAAGAGGTGTTGAATATTAATTTTATTCACTAGGTTAATTTTAAAAAAACCATATGATTCAAGAAGTATCATGGGAATCAGAAAATGTTATGAATGAAAAATATCCTCAGTTATTTATAAAACAAATAAAATTGTGTGGTTGAAATTTCCAAAAGTAGTTTGTAATGAAACTAACCAAGTAATGTTGATAGTGAATAAATTTTATTCATTATAAATATTCATGATTTATAATTTATAGATTAATAATATTTATCATAATATTATCTTATCTTCCTATCAAAATGAAAATTTTTTTATTTAGAAAATTAGCATTCATGAATTATGTATATGACAACACATACATTAGATATATAGATATTACATAAATATTTGAACATTATTTATTATGAAACATAAAAAATGAATGCCAGGACCATATTTGTATAGCTTATTTAGAAACTAGGTAACATAAAAAACTGGCTCATAAGACATCTACATTTTCTCATGCTTATTTCTTTAAAAATAGACCCATATTTAACATATCTTACTTAGTACCATTCTTCATAACCTGGGGAAAAGAAACATATAAAATGGTGATCTAAGATTCTTAATAAGAGAAACCAAGGTATATATCAATCATATCATAATAACAAGACATAAGAACATAAAATTTGAAAATATTATCCTACATATAAAATATCACTATATAATGTTATGGGATAAATCATAAAAGCTCAAAAAAAAAATGGATGAATGTAATCCCAAAAGTCATAACATAAAATACAAAATTTTTTGGCATACACTTAAAAATAGAAACTAATTTCATATTAGTTGAGGCTTATTACATAGACTATTACAAAAGACAATGTCCATTACTGAATAGAGTTCACTCCTCGTTCCTACCCTATATTAGTGAACTAAGACTATTTCATCTTCAAGCCATGTATATTTTAGGAGATATAAATATTTACCCAATTCATTGGAGTGAGATATAGGTCCTACCCATCTCTTAATGAAATCATGTTTACGTGTTCCACAAAGACATAAATAATTCATTATAACCCAAGGAATAAAAAGGGGTTTCTTTAAAATCATTCCACAATAACATAATCCATGTAAAACAAATGGATTTCATAATTAAAATTCCATCATAAAAATAATGAAACCTAAGGAAAAATTTGGATAATATAATTGACATATAACCCTATTAAATAATCCCATCTTAGATGGTAAATAATTTTGATAAAATACTTGAAATGAAATCCGGATAAAAATTACCATTCTTCTTCAAAAACTTTTAATTTTCTAAAAATTTTAGTGAAATTTTAAAAGAAAAGAATTTATTTGAAAATAAACATGAAATATTTGCAAAGTAAGCTTCTTGAAATTACATTGTTATGAAAAAATAAAAATGTGTTATTGTTTTATATGTTAAAATAAATCATTCTTCTCATACTTTTGTTGGAAAGTAAAGAACTACCTTGTATCGAAAATGATAAAATATTCCTTTAATACCATTTAATAAAGATTAAAGAATGATTAATATTTAATTTAAACAATTTTAGAATTATAGAGAGAATATTTTGGAATATATAGTTTGGAATCCTGGACTTGGATGATAACTATACCACAATAAATAGTTACGTATAAACAATCTCATATAATAATGAGATATAAAAATTATCCCTTACCTTAGGTCTGATATCCTTTGTATGTATTTGAAAATAATATTAAATGATTTAAATATTTTCATTGACTTATTCCATAATCATATTTTTTTTTGATATCATATATGATCATATTATAATCAAATTGTTAATAACATTTCATTATTATTCGTTATTCGGTTATTAATGGCTTCCATTTCCCATGCATGGTTTTTCAAATAAGTTCCAGTTCTCTTTATTAAGTCATAGTTATATCATTCCAAAATAACATTAACATAATATATACTATATTAATTTATTAAATACATTTATATAATCATTTTTTAATGGATATCATGTAGAATGAATCAAATCACATCGTAGAGACTGTAGGTTGTACACACACAATGAGCGACGATATCATTCCCATAATTATTAAATAGTATGTATATTTATGAATTTTTATTCCAGAATAATGTTATAATAATCACTTATATTTATTATTTCCACCATTATCCCCATCCAAGTAAGGTGTTGGTGAAAAATAGATTTCCCCACAGCGTGGAGACAGTAATTTGTACGTACCGAAACCGGGTGATTTCATTTTTTATAGGATGGATTCAAGGTGTAATACAATTGTTGCATACATAGAATAAAATATCATTATATAATTTATAATATATTTATTACATTAAAATGGAAATAACACCTGAAGTGGAAGTACAAGATGAAATAAGTATCAACGAATCGATAGAGAAGATTACATCTGCTACGACGAGCTCCCTATAGATCACCTCTTAAAGCAGTAGGGTTGGCCTTTTGAGAAGAAATGAAACATTTAAAATAAGACTAGGGATGATTAGAAAGGAAATGGTCAGCCGATTTCTGATCTTTAGGGTTTAAAATGATATTATGAAATAAAGGAGGATGTTCCCATTTATAATTATAGTGGTGGGGAATTTATGAAATCTCAAAAAATATTAATTTATAATCAAATAGAACCACATCCAAATCTATCCAAATTGTTCTATTTTATAAGACGAGATAATATAATATTGTAATATCATCAACCAAAAAATTTCAGATAGGTTTTTCAAAAAAATTAAACCTTATTGTTTTAATAAACACTTTGTTATTCTATTAAAATTTTAACTATAGTAACAAATATTTCAATATTTAAATGGTGAAATATGAACTTATTTAATGTAAATTAGACCATAAAAATGATTTATAACATTTTATATAATGTAATAATTATTTTAAATTTTAAATAATCTTTTATTATTTTAAAATAATCTAAGAAACCCTTATTTTTATAAACAGTCAAGAATGTCATTTTTTACACTATTTAATTCATTGATTTTTGAAAATAATTATATAATAAATTAAACGTCGAAAAAAAATATTTTATTATATTAATAAGAGTTAAAGTTTATCTACAAAACTTGTTGGATAAATTAATTACCCCAAATTATATTCATTTGAATATTTTTAATAAAATTTATTTGTTTTCTCTATTAATAAATTATTTACTATATCAGTTTTGTCTAATTATTTAATATACTTATTTTTTGAATGAATTTTTAAAAAAATTTGTAAGATTCATATAAATATTCTATATTTCATAAGAATATGTTTAGTCAAATATATCTTCTGCAAAATTAAATATTAAAAATGTTATATTAATTAATACATGAATATAAAAAATTTAACATCACTTTAAATAAAATATTATAAGTGTAATAATCATTTCCACATGGATATGTTTGGTCAATGAAGTAACCCATGAATTATTATGGCTGAGAAATACTTTCCCATTAATATTTTTTCTAGTGTTTGTGTATTTTAATGGGTATTATTATTTTAATAAAAAATATTTTATTGATTTATCATCAATTAAATAATTTTTACATCATCAATGTATTATCTATTAAGGAAAATATTTATTAAAAATAAATTAACGTGATAAATATAAACATTTTAGAGTTTAGAAGAGTATTTATAATTAAATTTATCTTCTTTGTAAAATTATATTAAAAATGATACAGTTATTACAATTTGAGTAAGACATATTTAACTTTTCATTAAAGTATTAAATTAAATGTCCTCATATCATCTAAGAGGATTCCAAAGGATACCATTTCGAGTTAAAGAAGATTTAGTTTGAAAGAAAGTCGTACAATGATATTAAGTAATGTTTAAGGGTAAATTTGTAATATTATTTTACCCATAATTACAAGATTTACCCTTTTATCATATTAATAAAAAATTACCAAAGATACTATTCATACTGACCAAAAATAAAATAAATATATTAGTATAATTTGTATATAATGAATCCAAATATTGAATACATTCTTTAAAATTCAAAAAATTTATGTTATAGTAATTAAATTAAAATAAATCTTGTTTTTAGAATGAGAAACAAGGTTTTAAAAATTAAAACATTGCAAAAGATTGAAATGTTTTGATATCTAAATAAAACATAAAATTAATTACAATTGCCTAAAGTATATTAAATCATAAAAATTTATTCTATTTATTCTATAAAACCATTACATAATTTAATTTATCCATATAAATTATTCTGATGACCAATGCTTTTTTCACATATTATTTAGTATATTTTTAGTGTTTATCAAAACATGAAAGTTATCAAAAAAAATGTAGAAAAATCATTCAAAGTAAATTATTATATCATTATTCAAAAGTATATGTTTGTGTTGTTATATAAAAGTTATTCACATATCAAAATTTTTATTTAAACATGGTTCTCCATTAAAAGGTGGTAAAATCACCCTTTTTAAAAAAATAGGTTCTTATACATCAAATTTGGTTTATTTGTAACCTATGACCAAAATATCTTTTAGATTAATATCAAAAATATTTTATTAAATATATAAAATATATATTTCATTAATTTAATTTATTAATTGTAATTCAAATAATTTAATTCTACAAGAATACATATCTTTCCTTTTAAATTTAATTGGTTTATAATTTTCATAAAAATTTAGTAGCCGAATAATTCACCATACATTTTAATATGGTAGTTATATTTAATACCACTATGCTAATATCTAGATTATAATGGTTGTTTTATTCCAAGGGAATCTCATGCTTCATTTAAACTCATGATTGCGTGAAATGAAAACTAATGATGAATTAAAATTATTTAAAGAAAATACTTTATAAAAATATCCTTGTGTTACATTATACCCCCTTAAAATGAATTACACCACATAAATTCATTAAATTGATAAAAATAGGTGAGGATACCTCTGCCTCATCACATCATCAATTTCCCACGTAGCTTCCTCAAATTTGTGGTTACTACAAAACACCTTAACCAATAGAGTGGTCTTGTTTCACAAAACTATTTTTCTATGCTCCCAAATCAGTATTGGTTATTCTTCATTAAAAAGATATTTCTCCAAAGGTCTGATTTATTAGTTTAGTACATGTGAATATTCATGATTGTAATTTATTATAAGAGACACATGGAATACATCATGAATATTAGAGATATTTAGTGGTAGTACCAATCGATAAGCTACCTTCCCATCATGATACTAAATTTCTAAAAGACCGATATACCTAGGGGTCCACTTTCCCTTATTTACAAATATAATTACTATATTTTAGTGAGATATTTGTAGAAATACCTTATCAAAAACATTAAACTCTAGGCCTTTTCTTCATGTGTTGGCATAAATTTTTTATCGACCCTGAGTTGCTCTTTTGTGTTGTCGAATAAATCTAACCTTCTCTACTATTTTATCACCAAGATCCTGTAATAATAGCTTTTCTTCTATAACATCATCCCAACAAGTTAGAGTTTTTCACTTCTTTCTATATAGGTCACCATAAGAATACATCTGAATATTGAAGTGAATGATACTATTGTAAGAAAATTCCACTAAAGATAGTTATTGATCCCAACTACCATTGAAATCATTAGAGAAAGATATCAACATGTCTTATATAGTTTTTATCCTATTAGACATACCATATGTTTGAGGATGATAAATGGGGATGAAACATAACTCTATGCACATATCCTTCTGAAGACATCGCCAAAACATCAAGTTAAATCTCAAACCCTGATCAGATATAATGTAATGTGGTACTCCATGAAATCTTATAACATACATTATATATATCCTAACAAGGTGATAAAGAGAGAAATAATATATAATAGAAATGAAGTGTGATGAAATCATAAGGTGATCAACTGTTACCCATATAACACTATGGCCTTTAGATGTGTTGGGAAGTTTGACGACAAATCTTATAGTGATGGTTTCCCATTTCCATTCTGGTATGGGTAATGGTTGTAAGAACCCCTTAGACTTATATCCTTCATCCTAAACATTCTGAGAAACCAAGCAACGAGAGACATATTCTACAAAATCCCTTTTCATTACATCCCACCAGAAATACTCTTTCCGGTCCATATACATATTTGTAATTCCAGGATGAAGAGAGAATGAAGAGCTATAATCCTCATCCAATGTATCGTTATTTAATTCCGGTATGGTAGGAATACAAAAATGGTTCTTGGACCTTATTTTTACTTATTTTTCATGGTTGAATTCAGGAACCCTTCTAACATTGTTTTGTAGTTATATATCTTCCTTCAATGACTCCTTAATAATCAACTGTATAGATTATTGGAAATTTATTTAATAAAGATAATATTTATCCCCTATAAAATTTCAAGATCCATCATTCGCAAATCAATAAATATTGGAACTTTTTTGATCCTTAACATGGATAGGAAAGCACGGTCTTTTCGACTCAAAGCAACATCGACCAATTTTTTTCCTAAGGTGGTAATGTATTAGGTATTTTCAATCCTTAATCAACTCTAACCATCCTATTGGGTGCATATTTATCATTTTTTTGTATGAAAATATACATTGAACATTAATGAACAGTATAATTATAACATTGTTCACCATAAAGATAATTCATCCAAATCGTTAGTGAAAATATTACTTTAGTTAACTCCAAATGAACTTTTGTAAATTTTTACCATAGATTTTCAACTGTTGTAAAGGAAACTTCTATCACTATATCAATTTTCATAAGAAAACTTCCCAGACCCTTCTTGGATACATCACTATGGGTCACAAACCATTATCCACTACAAGGTAGTGTGAGAAAAGGTGCCCTATGTAACCATCTTTTTAGATCTTCAAAATTCTCTTCACATTCCTCCATTCACATGAACATAAGTCCTTTACATGTTAAATTGGTTAGTGAATTAGATAGTCATGGTAAATCATTCACAAAACACCAATAATATCCATCCAAAATGAGAAAACATTGGATCATAGTTACTGTTGTCGGTCTTTCCCAACTTTAGATAACCTATATTTTTTATGAATCCATAGGTATCCCCTCTTTTCATTTTATATGACCAAAAAATGAAAATTTCTCAAGAAAAAATTCATACATAGTACATTTTTCACAAATCATATCCTTTCTCAAGGTCGTTAGTGCAATTCTCAATTGATCTTTATGCTCTTCCATCCTCTTCGAATAAACCACAATATCACCAATTAATACAACAAAAAACTGACAATTATAGTATATAAAGGTACTATTAATTAGATCCATGAAGATATCAAGGAAATTATGAAGATAAAAAGTCATCACTATAAATTCATAATGTGCATAACTTGTACAGAATTCTATCATGGATATATACTCCTTATCAACCCTAAATTGATGATATCAACAATGATAAATCTTGGAAAAGTAAGTAAATCCGTGTAGTTGGTCAAATAATTCATCAATGAGGGGAATTTGATATTTGTTCTTCATAGTGATCTTGTTATGTTCTCGATAATAAATATATAATCTCATTGATCCGTCTTTATTCTTAACAAAGAGAACATGTGAACCTCAAGGTGAAGTAGTGGGGCTTATAAATCAATTTTCAAGATTATATTGGAGTTACTTATTCTAGTCTTGAAACTCAATTGGGGAAATTCTTTACGATGTATTAGAAATTGGCATAACACCTAGTATGAGTTCTATTCAATACACAAATTCATGATTTGGTGGAAACCCTAGAAATTATTCCAGATAGACATCAAAAAATTATCGTAATATAGCTGTATTCTTAGTGGTGAGTATCTCCCCAGTCATTTGAGATAGATAACCTTCATTTATTGGAATCAAGACATGTAAGAAGGAATACATTTCCATTTTATGGTCATAATCTTCCTTGCATCGATATAAGATCATATATTGATCCAAAATTAGAAATGGGAACTCCCTTCCCTTGTAATTGATATGAAATATATACAGTGAAAGATAATCAATTCCAAGAATAATATCAAACTCCACTAAAGGAAGGATAACAATATTTTTAGGAAGTACTTTCCCACAAAATTCGACTAGAGAAGAATTATAACTTTCTATGTTACTTTTGTGCCATCCAGAGTGGTCAAATCTAACTCAACATATAATTGTTGAGGTAATCCAAGATACCCATATAAAATATTTCATAAATAAAAGAGTGGGTGGATCCCGAATCAAATAACACATTTTATACTTTTGAGTGGATGGTAAGTGAACCTTTCACCATTTCATTATTGTATTCAACGTCACTGATTATGGTCGCATGTGAGTTGCCTTTGTATTTGGTCTTAAGAGTTTGCTGACATATATTATCATTAATAACCCTTGGATTAGTGAATTGTTTAGAATAATTACCCATTTCTTGGTACTTTTAGCTTTGAAGTGTAAGAGGTGTATTTTGTGTATCCTTTTCTCTATTTGTATCATTAGACATATTTGTCTAATCACTTCAGTATTCAACTACTCGATGACATTCTCTCCCACACTTAAAAAAAATTATAGTTCCTTTAAGAAAATTTACTCTATATTTCTTTCCACACATAGAGAATAAGGTAAGACTCATCTTCTTTTCAATGTGGTATTTAGATTTTCACTTTAATTCCATTTTTATATTCTTATCAAACCCATATGACTATAGGGTTACTCCAATATCCATCTCAACCTTAAGAGAACATCAAACAAGTTTCACTTATCTACTGATGTACCTTATATCTAATTCACTTTAGATACTTGGTTTTAAGACACTAAATAATTGATCAATGGTACTATTCGTTTGGATAATAATTCCATAATCATAAATTGCATGTCTAGTAATTTTTTGTAGTTAGAAACAGATTCATCATACTTTTTATTATTCTCAATGAACTCCTCCATCTTTGTTTGATGAATATGAGAAATTTAATTATTAGGAAAAAAAGTTCTTTAACTCATCCCATTCCAAGGAATAAATGTCATCTCTTTTCAAAGAATTCTGGATAAGGTTCCACCATTGATCAGATTCACCTTCCAAATGATATACTAATAAGAAGAATTTATCATGTTATAAATAACGGAAAATAGAAAATATCTAATCAGTGGTATTGATCCATTGATCATCCACTAGTGGATCAAGAGACCTGCAGAAACAAGGTGGACACTTCATCATAATAGAATCAATATAATCTTGTTCCCTCCTTTGTTTTTTTGAAGTCATGCATTATTTATAGATTTATAATTTTCTCTGATCATATCTATAATATTTTTTCATTACAGACCCATAACCTGTGGTTTCTCAAGTAGAAAATCATTTCATTTCCCATCACATTCTACATTAATGTGATTCCTTCGGGTTCCATCCACAAACGAAAACCAACAAGTATAGTATGATAAAAACTAATAATAATTGGAAAACTATATAATTAGGAATAAAATTTCAATTTAAGAAACTTTTTATTTTATCATAGTTTATTTATGATCATTTCTAAAAAAGATGTATTGTAACCTATACTTCGACATAACCTTAGGGTTCCTACTAAGTTTTTATCATCCTAGTTTCTAAAGGATAATTATATATTTTCTATAATTCCAAATATAATATTCCATACAATACATACATTGATATTTATTCAAAATTTTAAGAGTAATCATTACAAAACATAACTAAACCATACTTGGTAAGTATAGGTTTCTTGTCATTAGAAACTGGGAAACATAAACAACTTGTTAAAAATCTATCTACATTGTCTCCATCTTATTTTATCATATTTAGACCCATTTTGACATATCATAGATATTACCCTCTTCATGACCTCAGGAATAGAAACATATAAAAAGGTGATCTCAGATATTCATTAGGGAAAAAAATAGATATCAATCATATCATAATCATAAGACCTAATACCATAACATTTGAAAATCATATCCTACATATGAAAGGTCACAAAATCATGGCATGAGATATATCATAAAAGATCATAATAATCAGTGAACGTAATCCAAAAAATCATAACATAAGACATAAATTTGTTTTTTATACACATAAACATATAAAATTTATTCATACTATTCAAGGATTATTTCCAAGACCATTATAGTTGAAAAAGTCCATTACTAAACTAAGTTCACTCCTTGTTCCATCCCTATATTACTTTACTAAGGTCATTTCTTGTACCATCCCTATTTATACCATGAAATATAATATTTTACCCAATTAATTAAAGGGAGATATAGGTCCCCCGTCTCTTAATGGAATAAGTCTTACAGGTTCCACAAATAAATAAATCATTCATTACAACCAAAGAATAAAATGGGAATCTTTAAACATCATTCCACCATAACATAATCCATGTGAAACAAATAGATTTCATAAATATAATTCCTTCATAAAAATAACAGAACTATAGTCACAATAGAGACAATATGCATAAAACATAACCCTGTTAAATAATTCCATATTTTATGGAAAAAAGTTTGATAGAATAGTTGAAATGGAATCTTGAGGGAAATAGTCTTTCTTCTTAAAAAACATTTTCTTTTATCAAAATGTCACTTAAGTTTGAATGAAAATAAGAAATTTTTAGGGAAACCTTAAATACTGTAATGGAGTATTCATGGTAGTAGGGATTTATGAAAAATTTAAAATACATTTATTCTATGTAAGTTAAAAGAAAACATTCTTCTCGTACATTTATTAGAAAGTAAAAAATCACCCCGTATTGAAAATGAAAATATTCTATTCATAGTATTTAATAAAGATTATCTAATGTTTAAAACTGAATTTAAAAATTATATAAGGATAAAAATAATATTTTGGAATACATATTTAGGAAACATGGACTTAAATGATAACTATACCCCAAAAATACTTATATATAATCAATCTTGAATACAAACAATATTTTAAAATTATCCCTTATCTTAGGTCTGATAAACAATGTTTGTTTACGAAACTACAGTATAATGATTTAAAAAATTTAAATGAATTATTCCATAATCATAGTCAATTTTAAGATTTCATATATGATCATATCATCAACTATTTATCAATAACAATTCATTATTTCTTGTTATTCTTGTATTAATGGAATCATTTCTATATGCATGTTTTATCGAATAAGTTCTAATTATCCTTCTTAGATAATATTTATATCATTCAGAAATTATATTAACATAATATATAATATATTTATTCATTATATACATTAATATAATCAATATTTAAAAGATATCATTTAAAATGAATCACATCACATTATTGAGATGGTAGGCCATACACACGCACGAGTGATGTTATCATTCCCATAATTGTTAAATGGTATGAATGTGTAAGGTATTTGTTTTTAACTTAATGTTATAATTATCATAGATAGTTATTATTTCCACCATTTTACCCATCCGAGTAAGGTTGTCGTGAAAGAAATATTATGCCAAGGCGTGGAGATAGAAAGTCGTACGTACGCATGCATGGGGATTTAATTTTTCTTAGGATGGATAAATGGTAGAATATGGTTATTCCATAATTATAATAGAGACTCATTATATAAGTTATACAACATTTATTACATTATAATGGAAATAACTCATGAATAGAAAGTAGAAGAAGAAGGATGTTTGAAAGAATTGGTAGATTAAATTACATCTTCTTCGAAAAGCTCCATCTAGACCACCTCTTAAAACAATAGGGTTGATATTTGGAGAAGAGTAGAACCTATAGAATGTGACTATGGAAATTTAAGTTTAATGGTAAAGGGATGGACAATCTTGATAGTTCAGAAGTTTGTGAATAAGTGAGATAGTAGGATACCTTTTATAATTGAGGCGAGGGCCACCAATGGAATCTCCCAAAATATTAATTTATAATAAAATAGAAACTAATCCAAAAATCTCCATATTGTCCTAATTTTAAATATGAGATGATATAAGGTTAAAATATCATTAAAAAAATAAATTTTAGACCAGTTTTAATATCAATGGAAACCTTATCATTTTAATTAACAGTTAGTTATTCTATTTAATTGCTAACTAAGGTAACCAATATTTCAATATAAAAAGGGTGAAATATTTACTTATTTGATGTCAATTATAAAATAAATAAATACTTTAGAAGATTTTAGACCATTTAATAATTATTATATATTTTTAATAAATTTTTTATTATTTATAAATAATTTAATAAAAATTATTTGATAAATAATTTATAGTATCAATTTTTACATTATTCAATTCATTTTATTTTGAAAATATTAATATAATAAGTTAACTTAGAACCAAATATTTTATTATATGCTTAAGAGTTAATGTTAACATATAGAACTATTTGGATATATTAATTACCCCAAAGTATATTTATTTTAATATTTTTAACAACATTTATTTTATATGTCTATTAATCAAATAATTATTACATTAGTTTTGGGTAATTATTAAATACACATATTTGTTGAATAAAAAAATTAAAAGAAAATAATAGGATGAATATAAGTCATTTATATTTAATAATAATACATTTAGTCAAATATATCTTCTGTAAAATCCATCATTGAAAATGTTATATTTATTAAAACAGGAAAGTGACAGCTTTAACATAACTTTAAATAAAATAGTATAAGTGTCATAAAATTTTCCATAAGGATCCAGAGGATCAATAACTCGACCATTGGATGATTAGGGTGGTCATATAATCAATAAAAAATATCTAATGAAGTGTTTGGGTCTATTAATGGTTATTATAGTTTTAATAATTTTTTTGAGACTTCTCATCGATTTAATAATTTCTCCATCATCAATGTATATTCCATTAAGGTAAATATTTATTACAAATAAATTAAAATAACAAATAATATATATTTTGAAATATTATTTATAATCATATGTATCTTCTATATAACATTATATTAAAAATGACATAATTATTAAAATTTGACCAAGACATATTTATCTTTTCTTTAAATAAAATAAATTAAATGTCTTAATCTCATCTAAATGGCTTCCAAAGAATGATATTTCTACCCAAGGATGATTTAGGTAGAAAAATCTCATACAATGATATTAGGAAAAGTTTTAGTGTAAATTTATAATATTATTTTTACCTTTAATTTCTTGATTTACCTATTTAGGATATTAATAAAACATTACCGAAGTTAATATTCATAATTTTTAAAAATATAATAAAGTAATTTACATAATCTAGAGCTACTGATTCCATATATGGAATAAATTTTTCCAAATTCAAAAAAAAATTTACAGTAAGTAAATTAAAATGAATCTTGTTGTCAGAATGAGAAGGCTGTTATAAAAGTTAAAATATTACAAAGGATTGAAATGTTTTTATCTAAAGAAAATGGAAAATTAATTCCAATGACCTAAATTATGGCAAATGATATAAATATATTCTATTTATACTTTAAAACCATTTAATAATATAATTTATCTAGATATATTATTCTGAAGAAAAATTTCTTTTCATTTAAAATTAATATATTTTTATTATTCATCAAAACAGGAATATTATCAAACAAATATCCAAATGTAATAAAAAGTAAATTATTATATCCCTATTCTAAAATAGATGTATATGTTTTCATATAATAATTATTAATGTCTCAAAATTTTAATTTAAACTAGTTTCACCATTAAAAGGCGGTAAGATTACCCTATTGAAATATGTATGTTTTTATACATAAAATAAGGTTCATTAATACCCCACAACTAAAATATATATTATATGAAAATAAAAATTATTTTATTAAACATATAACATATATATTTCATTAATTTCATTCAATAACTATAATTCACTTATGTTTTTATACAAAAAATATAAATATTCCTTTTAAGTTTAATTAGTTTATATTTTTAATAATTAATTAGTATCCAAAGAAATCACCATAAGGTTTAACATGTTAGTTATATTTATTATAAACTGCATAACCCTTTGTATTTAATGGGTTTTTATACCATGGGTGTCTTATGGTTCATTTAAACTCATGATTGTGTGCAATACAAAGCGATTTAAAAATTAAAATTATTTAAAGAATATATTTAATAAAAACATCCATGTGTTACAATAATGATTTATAAAAAATTGTAATATAAGAAATTTAGGATTCGAATTTCATAAAATGAACTTAATTTCTATAAAAATAATTCAAAATTATCTTATTTTGAGTTTTGTTTAGTTTTATGAAAATATTTATTTTTAGGTTAATAATGAAAGATATCAAATTTCATAAAACCATCCTTTCTTTTCATTAAAATAAGTAATATAAAAGAACATTTGTGTTTTTAATTTGATAATAAAGTAACATAATTATTCTTTAATTATAAATAATCTAACTATTCCTATATGAATCAATATTATACCTAATTTCTTCAAAAGTTCACTTTGGGATTAAAAATGAATTTTTCTAAAAAACTATTTTCATTACATTATATGGATTCATATTAAAATTGTTTTCATCCACATATATAAGTTTAAACCTAAACAATTTATTATATATTATTAATATTTATGTTCATATTTATTAAATAGGTCCCTTTTTAGTTATTAATAGTAACCATTATAAATATTTATGAGCTTTATAAAGGTAAATGGTAAAAACATGGTTAAAACCCTGAGATAGGGCTTACTAAAAGGTTTAAAAGTTTTAATAATTTAATTGGATAAGAATTGTTCGATCATAATATTCCAAGGGTTGAAAATTTGGAAATTTATTTCGAATTTACTTTGATAATAAATTTAATATGACATTATGCAAAGCATTAAGAAAATGTCTCTCTATATATTTTAATATCTCAAATATTTTTTCCTAGAGACAAACAGGGCTTATCTTCAGTTATAAATATTTATTTGAAACACATTATTTATTATCCTAGTTATTTATTTTTAAATTATATTTATAGAAAAATTAAAATAAATTATTATGAAACATCAATATTGTTCTTCTCCAATTTATTTAAAACTCAAGTAAATAATTTTTAAAAACCATAACAATAATAAAATTTGGATGAGTATTTTTCATTAATTGTGTTTTTGAAATAATTTTATTAAATTATTCCTATGTTAAATGATTAGATTTGAATTTAATTATTATCTTGATGTCTTTAAAGTAAAACATTTTTAGTAGTCCCAATGACGAATTTATATAAAACTATTATCTTTATTTAATTAAATTGGTTATGTTTTAGAATAAAAACATTTATCCCCTTATAAATCAGTTATCCTTTTATAGTATCTTTATTTTCTTCTATGGAGTAAATACATTAATAGCACGATAATCATCAAAAGATTTAATGGGTGTTAAAACTAAGAGACGAGTGTGAAAAAATCAGCTAATCATGTAAACAATTTATTCTCTAATAGGATTATAGATCATCATCATCCTAAATTTTATGTATATTATTATTATACCATATAAAATTGAAAATTAATCTATATTGATTTAATTATTTATGTATTTCTATGGGTTCCCCTCCATTCACTTACAAAAGGGAACTCCCTCTCCATAATTCCACATACATTATGAGCACTCTTGTTCAGAAAAACCCAACTGAAATACCTCTATAACATACCTATAAACATAAAATAGGTCTTATACTCAGTAAAAGATAAATCCCAAATATATTTAGGTGTAATCCAATGATGTCATCCAAGGAGAAGTTATCAGTCAAAACCGTCTTATTTCAAGTTTAATTCTTATTCTACTTCCTTCAAATATTCTTTTACCATAATATAATAATTTCATTATTACATTAAATATACTAAAGTATTATTATGATTATTGTATAACACTTCTTCATATCCTTATTCATCCTATGGGATATGAAAACATCACTCATGCTTACGTATGGATTATGACCTCTATAGAGCAATGTGTTTCATTTTTCATCACCACATCACAAGGAATGTTATTATTATTGATTTAATTAATATATATGATCTTAATTAATTAATTATAATTATTTAGGGATAATATATAATCTATTATATTACCTTTAAAACCATTAAAAATGATAACATGGTTCATGTGTACATGTCGACTACATCCACCATGCAGTGATGTGTTTATTTTTACTTTAATGAATTTCATGGATGGTAATAAAAAATTATTTCACATATAAAAAATATAATTATATCATGATTAAGATTCTATAAATAATTGAAAAATTCAACTAGTTAATATATTCAATTTACCCAATCCATTGATGACTTATAATTCAAATATTATCAAAACATCCAATGAGAACATAATCAATTAATGAATAAATTATGACATAGATACAATGAAATAAATATATATATATATATATGATAAAATTTATTAAGAATATTTAAAACTAACAGTGATTTATTTTTAATTATGAATATATGTGACAGTTCAGACTCGAGGTATGGGACACTTTACATAATAATCCCATTTTAAATATTTTGTTGATTTAATTTCTATATATATTCTGTCTATATCCATATTCATAATTTTTTTAATGAATGTATTTTTATTTTGATTAAAACATTATATGTAAATTTTTGTAATCACTTTAATTTATTTCAAATATTTTCAAATGGAATATTTTTATATCTTTTTTATGGGAAATTTGGAATTCATTTACAAAAAAACTAAAGTTCTATTTTAATGTATATGATTTTGATTGATTTTACTACCACCACAACCATTGATTTATGTTTTTATTTATTTCTATTATTCTATTTTTCTACAAATAAAACCATAATTCCCATTATTATGATTATTTTAGTTTGTAGAATAGGTTATAAATGAATGTGATATATCAATATTTGAAAAAATTTTGTTATGGGTTAAAAAGTAATTTTTTTGAAATTGATTACAAAATTGAAATTTATTAAGCATTTATGTTATGTAATAGCCTTTGTAAATTGTTCAAGATTATGATATATTAAGATGCATCTCACCAATTCATTGGGTTGTGTGTATGTTCTCAAGATAATTATGTGGTAATTAACCGAGTAGGTTATCAATTTGTATGGTATCTTGTAAGGGTTCCTCTATATTTTCTATGAATATGATGACCCATAGAACCCTCATGAATTTTATATTATTGAAAATGAGATTTCAAGAAAATATTTTAAATTCATAATTTATGGTAATGATATTTTATTTAAACAAATTAATTTTCCTTTCATGGAAAAGGGTATGACTTTATGAAAATATGTTCTTGGGTTCTCATATTTATTTTTGAGACCCTCATGATTAGGATTTTTCTTTTTTTCTCCTTGTAATGTTTTTTATGAATACATTTTCATAGTGAATCTTATTTCATGTGTTTGTAAATTATTAATTGAGATCAATTTTAATTATATTAAAGGTAAAATCTCTAATATAATCTTTTGATTTTGAATTGGACTGACATGTTTCATTTCATTTTATATATTTCCCTTAACGATATTTTTGTTCTTATCTAAAATCTTCAAATGTTTTTTGTCGGGTTAAATGATGAGTTGGAACACCGATAAATTCACATTTAATATCATGAATATTTCTCTAGAATATAAAATTTTATTTAGTTTAAAAGTTTTCTGTGTGTGGAACAAATAGATACTGAGTGGATGTGTTCACTTTATAAATTACGGGTTTATTATGAAATATTTACAACATAATTATCTAAAACTATAAAGCATATATATTATTAAAATGTATGAAAAAAATGTATGATTTTGATATGTGGATTATGTAATTTTTAAGGTTGGGTCCTTCTAGTTCGCATTAAATGATTGGTTTAGATAAATATATTGGTTTGGATAATTTAGGTAAGTATACTTAAAATATTTTAATTTATGTTCATTATGATATATAATTTTATGATTAATATGTTTCATAATCTATACTATATCTTTTTGGAATGTTTTTTATATAAATATTAAGGACGATTATGTGGGAAGGAACCAGAAGAAAACATTATTTTAAATTAGTATCTTGGAATGATTGGGATTAGAGAAAAAAAGTTTGATTATATGATGGATTAGTTGTCATTGTCTATAAAAATTAGTGTTATCCATATGAGAGAGAAACCATTTCCACCTCTTAGGAATATATCCATTAAAAATTATTTCATTAAATAACACCCTTTATTAATTATTGTATTATTTTACCATGTGATAGATGAAGGATTTGTTAAGAAAATAGAAAAGATATTAGAATTTTTGGGTTTTTTAAATAATCAAATAGAAATTCTCTCTACTTATAATTTTAAGGTGATGTAATATAGTGGTGGTAAGTGGTTATGAATATCAGAGAAAAAAAAAGACTTTGATGCCTTGTAATAGAATCAAGATAACAATATTTTCATTTAAATGTATTTTACTACATGGGTTTAACAAAGAATATAAAATAAATTCATGGAATTGAGTAATAAAGTGGAATATTTAGAATCCTAATATAAAAAAATCATCTAATTGGGTTGGTACAAAAAATATCGTATTCATAAGATTGATAGATAAATTAATCAGTTTGACTAAATTTTGAATACTTGATATTGAAAAGCATCAGATTCTCATGAATTTAAATGTAATGAAAAACATGTTTTATGGGATGAGAATATAGAAATATGGATTTTGTATGATCGTGACTTCCATAAAAAAATAAAATAATTAATTAAGATGGATGTTAATGGTTATGAATCCATCACATATATACTTAGCTATGAAAAACATGTCTATATTATATGTTATATGTCTCAATTATTAACATAGTGAATCTATTATAAAATTCAGCAAGTGAGTCTGATGTTGGATGTTTGGACATGTGGCCAATGACTACAAAAAAACCAAAAAAGTAAAAATAAGTTATAAGTAATATTCAATAATTGTAATCATACTGGTCATTATGAGATTACTTATATAAATATATGAATAAAGGATTCAATTCCTTATGATCACATGGAATGTTTTGCTAAATACATTGCATCTACATTGGTATATGTTGGACTATCCAATGATATGATGTCCGGTAAACTACTTGATTATTCATATTATTGAAATATATTATTTTATTATGTGTCTACAAATTCTTTCATTTATGAAATATTTTCTATGAAATTGGAAATTTCCCTACAAGAAATGATGTCAAAACATTTGATAAAAACACTAGGGGTAGAACTAAGGGGAAAAATAATTTAAAATAATAGTAGTGTCATCATATTCAGAAGGGGGTTACCTGATCTCCATGTGGAATTTATCCTTTTAACTTTATATTTAATTCGAAAAATGGATTATATTTTTGTTTATCATGATAAGATAGAGTTTAGAATAATGATTTTGTTTTTTGGAATGAGATTCAGTTTTCATTTAATAATGAACTCATAGATTTGATAAAATATCAATAAATTGAGAAATTTATTATAGATATAAATGAAATTTATATTTCACTTTTTACTAAGAAGAAGAAAAATATTCACATTACGGATATTCTGGTAGTCAATGAGTATCTAGATGTATTTCCTTATGAATTTCCTATTATTATACCAAAAAAGAGATTAAAATTACTACTGAATTAGTGACTAATGATAAATCGATTTTATATCCTCCTTATCGAATATCTCAAGTTGAACATTTGGAATTGAAAAATTAATCATCAAAGTTTATTGATGAAGGATTAATTTATATAAAAACATCAATATTATGTTCTCCCATATTTTATTTTTATAAAAATAAAGAGAGTTCAATGACTATTTACATTGATTATATATTATTGAATAACATAAATTTTAAGAACAAGTATATGTTTCCTTATATAAATGACTTGTTTGATCAGCTCTATGGAGATCATTACTCTTTACAGGTTGATATCAGGTGGTGGTACAATTAGGTGATGTTGATGGAGAATGAAACTATCAATATGGAATTTCATAATATGTATAGGTATTATGAGTTTTTTGTTATTCCCTCTTGGTTGAAAAATGCTCCAACTATATTTATGGACATTGTGAATAGAGTTTTCCAAGAGTTCATAGATGAATATATGGTTATTTTTATTGATGAAATCATGATATATAGTAAATTTTGATAATGAACATGAGAAACATTTTTTTTGAAAACCTGAAAAGAACATATTTATATATATAATTTCATAAATATGAATTCGGGAAGTAAAGGATTTATTTCGATGAAAATATTGTAAAGAAGGATGGAAAAACCGTAGAACAAGCTAAAACTAAAGCAGTTGAAGAGTTTCAAAGGACTATGAATATCATAGAGATTCATTTTTTACAAATTAATAAGTTCAAAATTATGGTTTCTTTAAAACATTTCTTATTTCTCAATAGTATTAACTATGCTAACATGAATATTTTTTAAAATCTGATAGATGAAAAAATGTGATGACTGATTCCAGGAATTGAAATGAAAATTAGTGAAAGATTATATCTCATCCCTTCCATCAAAAAATTATGACTTTTTATGTACATTATTTCTTTATTGAATACACTTAATTGTGTATTTAAGTTGAAATATTAGTTAATTCTTTATGTTTTATGTCAATTGAAAACTCATTACCTATATTTTTATACACATGAATCTGAACTAGATTCACTGGAATATTCAATAAAAAATTGAGAAATAATTTTTTTGGTGTAAAGTGTGAAATAGTTCCTGGTAAAAAAATCAAGTATATATTTCATATAAAAGGTTTGAACATGATGAAGAAAAAAAAGATAAAAATGATTAAGGATCATAAATAAATTATTTATTAACATCAAAGAAAAAACTAGGTAACGTATGCATTAATTTGATAGCATTATGAACAATGATATATTTGGAACATGATCATTTCATAAATGATTTTATGAAGTTTGGTCTAGAAATTTTTCCAGAATAAAGATCCTCATTCTCTTTAGTACTCAATGCATTTTTCATTTTTGGAAACAATTATTCAATCTCAGAAGAAGGGCCATGTTATACAAAAAAAGGTAGAATTGGTTAGGATGGAAAATTTTCTTAAATTTAACATTGATAAAGAAGGTTTTCCGATTTTAAGAAAATATTATGTGTGCCTTATGATTACTACTCAAAAATAATTATTGAGTGAAGGGAGTAGATATCCTTTTTTATTCATCCCGAAAACACAATGATATATACTGACCATTATGAACAATTCTGGTTTGATGGAATATAATGAGATGTTGCAAACCATAACATAAAATGTTTTAGTTTTTAATAGGTTAAAGAAGAACAATATTTACAGAAGGGGATTCTTAATCCTTTTTTAGTTATGGAATGGAAATGAGGGAATTTATACATGTATATCTTGCTTAGATTACCAAATACATATCAAGGTAAATATTTGATATGATTTGTTGTTAATCATTAACTAAATATGTACATTTACAACATATTTGATATAATATGCATCAGGATCATATTTATTGATGATATTCTAAATATATAATTAGATTTAATGGGGTCCTCCTTATAATATTACTTATCATGACCCTTGTTTAACTCAATTTTTTGTATAATACTTTACAATATTTTTAGTATCAAATTATTCTTCCATACAACTTTTCGTACTCTATTTAATGTAATATTAGAGAAAATGATTTATAATTTAGAAGAAATTCTTTGATTTTGGTCAATGGATTAAAAGTGAATTGGGGATTAACATCTTTTATTAGTTTAATTTTTATAGAATAACAGTTTTCAATTTAGTAAATAGATGGAGGCATTAAATTGAAAGTGTTATTGGACTGCATATCATTAAGATGAATCTATGGAAATAAAGTTGTTGGGACTAGAATTGGTAGATGGAATATTTGAGATGGTGAAGATAATTCCAAAATACATGATGATGTATTAGAGTAACCAAATAACATTTTAAGATAAATAGAGGGTAGATCATTCATTTTAGGTTGGCACATCCACCAATTTCACTACAGGTCATTGCATCATATTTATAAGCACCACTAACAAAAAAATATTCGAATGTCACCACAAGACTATGAATTATATTTAAATTAATTTTTTTTTGGATATGGCCTATGAAAAGGTGAGTATAAATAAACCAAGTTTGATTCCTTGAGAAAAGAAATGTGATTCATGATAAATAGTTATATAAACCAAATAAACCAATTATTCACTAGGATAAATTTTTCACCATGTCCAAGATTGTATTCAATAATTACATCTCATCACAATAGAGGTAATATGTTAAAAATAACCGGAGTTCCCCATATTCCCAATCCATTGCCTAAAATCCATTACATTCAAATAATACGTCTTAAATAATAGTGGGGAGACAACACGTCACATGAGAGATAATATTAGCACATGAGCTAAAAAACATTTATATATCTGATGCCTCATCATTTTGTGTGTGTATCAATGAAGGGTGTTAATTACACCATTGTTAAAGGACCTGTTCCCCATCACTATGTGGGGTTTCTTACTCCACTATTTATATTCGATGCCCTATGTCTTCTCCAACCAGCATAATGACTCCCCATATTTGTTTATATGAATAAATGGAATTCCATTTTCTCAAACAGCATAGATAAAACGTTCCTATGAAAAATAGATAGAAACCATCCTATTTAACAAAGAAAAATACTAAATAAGGACTCATCATGCATCCATAAGTAACACCAAGGTTAGGAAATAAAATATAGAATTATGTTGGATTAATAAATTACATGTACTACAAGGGACACAATTTGTGTTCCATGAACAATATATTATAATGTATTTCTAATTTCCAATCCACATAGAGTTGACCTATAGGGTGTTTCCTAGTTGGGTATACAGTGTATTGGATTATTAGAGATTTTTAGGTATATACATCCACATGATACCATATCATGTAACCTGAATAAATGACATGAAATTCATCCACATATTGTGTGGAACCTCTAGATAAATCATGTGTGTACAAGTGGAGCTTCCCAAATTATTCATTGAATTACAAAACATGTCAATATGCCCACATGACGTGTGTGGAAATACATTAATATGGGTTTACTCATATAAATATTGAGGAACATAGTCCCAAGATACATGATTTTAAACATATGGTAGCACCCCATGAGATATTTGTTGAAACACATAAACCATAGAATAAATGGGTTTTAGGATACACGGTGTGTGACATGGAGTATGGAACACCATTCAATCAGGTTTTATAGATCCTAATTGTGAAACTCTATACTTTTTTTGTACGATGACCACCATGTTCACTGGATCCTATGAATGTACCTTTGATTCTACAAATGAACAATGCTCCCAAATCCACCGGTGTTTCTCACTAGAGTGATTCCAGTGTTTTATAATTCAATACATCAATATTCCTACTCTTAGTTGAATCCAATCATGAAACCTTATTAGAGACTGTTAGTACAATTACACAAACTTTTACGAACCCATTTTATTGTCTATCTCCCATTTCTACACCACATAACTAAAAAAAATATTGTGTGAAGTATTATTATAATAGAATTGGAGAATGGATGTCATTAGGGAGTATGTGCACCTGAAACGAGTTCATTATCATGTTTAATAAAGCATGTGGAAAATGAAATGGGGAGAAACTAATTATTTTGTTTGATGAAGAAATTATTTTGAGTAGATGAATATAATAATAATTTAAATAATTGTGTATTAATTCATCAATGAAGATTAATTTTCTAAAAAACATGAAAAAATACTTCCAATTTAAATAATCCAATAAATTCTCCAGAACTGTACATTATAAATGTGTGTTACTATGATTAAAACAAAAAATTAATAGTCAATAGAACATAAAATATGTGTCTTATTCAATTATATGTTCAATACCATGAAATAAATATAACCAAATAATAAATAAAATCAAATAAAATTAATTGAAGAATTAAAAAAATGTCTTCTGTCTATCATGTAAATATTCCTTATTATAATATAATAAACAATATATATTTCCAATATGTTGAGATTTTAATTATATTAAACTCTTTCTCATGATCCACTATTTAAGAAAATATAAATTTTCAAATAACAATTGTTAAATGTAATGAATAAGAAAAAAACAATTATCATACTTTGTTGGTGAAACGACAATAATACAAAAATCCCATGTTGATCCACGATCATCATTGATGCCACTATGAAGAACTACAACTGATGCATGAAGAAAGAGATAAATATTATATATGGTTTGATCTCATTGATGAAACAATACCATATATATAATGACATAAAATCATATATGTAGCCATATTTTGGTAAGGGGTGTTAACTACTGGGTATATCAATTAAACATGAAAATCATTACTTAAGCCTCAAAGCCTAAAAAAAAGATTGCAAGTATCATAGAAAAAACCAAATTTTTGGACCTAAATATATTTTTGGAATTGGAAATCTATCTTTTTAAGAATATATTAATTATTCACATTTGCATGACTCATAATAGTATATTTAGTATGTTATTTAATTTTCAATATGTTAATGGAAAAAATGAGCTGAATTCATGAACACCTTTATAAAAATTATTAAAAATATATAAAGGATTTTTAATAAACATATTTAGTGTTAAATCATCCATACTTTTTAATATTTTCATAAAAAAAATCACAACTTCCACGATGTGGTCGGGGTACCGAGCTGGTATTTGATTATCTAATTGCTATGATCTCCCTTGAAGATTCACAAGCTACCCAAGAAAATGAACCAATGAAATTATCCAACCATAAAGGATATTATCCTATATATCCTTGATATCCACTGGGTATTCAATAAATAATGTATCAACCATATATAAACAACAAATTTTCATTCATATACATTGCATCTAAATTGATAAGTATTATTTACATAACATAATGATCCATGCCATATTCATTTAGGTCTAGTATCTTTGGAAACATAGAAACAAATAAAGGTTCATAATTTGTCTACATAATCAGACAATTAGATCTTTATAAATACCAACCATTACAGACATATCATACATAAATCTGTTGTTCATAACACAGGAAAGTATATATATTAATGGGTGAGCTCTAATGCTCAGTAAAGTTAAAAAATGGATATATCAATGATCAAATAAGAATAACATGAGAAAAAGCATATGAGAACCAGATCCTAACATTTGAAAACATACCCTACATATCATTAATAATAATCTTGTGTCATGGAATAAATCAAGGTATTTAATAAGACATTAATCATAATGGAAACAAAAAATGTGAACTGTGAATGTTTAACAAAGGCACACAGCATCATTTTTTTCATTGAAATAGGCCTATCAAATAATTTCCTAGGTAATTAAGGATCAATTTAAAGGATATAATGGTAGAATGTGTTCACTCCACATATTATAACTTTAATCAAGGATTAATCCCAAGACTATTATAGTAGACAGATTCATATAGTGAACAAGGATCACTCCCCATTCTAGTGTTGTTTATCTCATCAGATATCAATATTTACAGAATGCATTCGAGAGAGATACAGGTCCCACCTATCACATAATAAAAATAACATGTATGTGTTCCAGAAGATCATAAATCATTCATCATATCAGTAACCTTGAAAGGAAATGGGGTTCATAAAAATTTCATCATAACATAATGTGTGGAAAGTAAAAAAGGTTTCATAAACATTTCATTATTTTATCATAGTATAACTCATGTAAAATAAAGGAGCTTAATTATTATATCATAATATTCATAAAAAGAATATAGAAATTATAAACATTGTATCCTTGGATCATATCCGTAGTATAACATATGTTAAATCATGGTTTTTTGTCTTTTAAGAATAGAAATACTACTAAAAATCATGAAAAAGTCTTGAAGAAAATATCCTTTCATTTTGAAATAAAATATTTTTCAAAAATATATGAGAATATAATGGAAAGAATTTTCTTTAAAAAGAAATATGAAATTTTTTTAAAAGAAGGATCAAATAAAAAATTAGTCAGGACAGTATGAAGAGTTTTTGATGAGGTATAAGTTAAAAATAATAATTTTAAACTATTATAAAAAGGTAAAAAATTTCCTCGTTCAAAAAATGAAAATATAGTTCCATTAAAATTATTTTTTAAGTAAAACATGGGTAAAAGATATTTAATATATATATATATATATACTTGTAAAAATCATTAAATTCGTTCAATAAAATTTGCATATAGATGAAAAGTGTTTTTCTATCAAAGAGAGAAATAAAGTAATTTTTACATTAAAAACAAATTTCAATATCTTGACTACATACGATGAAGAAAATGAACGGGAAAAGGTATTTTAATTATATAATTATAGAATAAGAAAACTAATGAGTTTCTTGTGTGATATATCATAATATTTCATCATTGGAATAAGAATAATAAAAAACAAGATTGAAACATAAAAACCCTAACCTGAAGTTCACCTATCATAGAAAGCACTATAAAATCCTATATAATAAATTTTAATTTAATTTAATTCTATAAAGAATCATTTTAAAACATATACTATCATATATGATCCCTTTATAATTTTGATACACCCACTTTTATAAATATCCACATATTAAAATTATCATTTCTTAGTGTTAACTATTTCATTTATCATGAGTACCCAATTTTAGTAGTCCTGGTACTTATACAGTTATATTGGTTACATAATATATATAATATTAATAAGGATTTAAATATCATATATCTTCAATATATACTTATCTAGAGCCATCTATATTATTTATACAAAAATAAATGAATTAAACCGTTATAGGAGACAGTTGACCGTACGTATGCATGAAAAATGTTTTCATTTTTCGACAGATGGAATAAATGAAATTTAAATATTAATAATTCATTAAAATATAGATATTATGTCATATATATCATATATATTTCTTAAATTGGTGTTTATTTAAATCAAATTAAAATATAAATGAAAAATTAGTCAGATCTCTTCTTGTAGGTGGTAGTCCACACGTATGCAAGAAAGACATTATCATTTCCCAATAGATTGGATGACAAGATGATAGAAATTATATTATCATTATGTAAGTATAATACATCGATAAATATATTATATTTATATTAACCCCGTCATAAAAACCATCCATAAAAGTTGTTTATGATGAAATGAATTGTAACACAATATGGAGATGGTAATCCATACGTACACATAAGTGATACATTCACTTCTGATTTGATGGGAAAGAGGGTTTATAATGATGTTTTAAAAATCATAATAACATTTCAAAATATTTAGAACGTTTAATTTATTATTTTATTATAAATATAACAAATTTTAATGGGGTAAATTACATTAGAATTGAATGTGATCGATTAAGATGTTTACCTCTTCTCTCAAATTACTCATTTAGATCTCCCCTAAAGGGATATTGGTATGGTATTTTGGGATGAAAATACCCAATAGTAAATATGTGAGGCAGGACGTTCCTATTAAAAAATTTTGTGAGTGGAAAGTTAAGAATATCTCAATAGAATAAATTATAATAAATTCAATTTCAATCCCAATTCCTCTAAATGTCGAGGGATTTAGAATAAAAGGTAGGATATATTTTTTCCCATAAATCAATAAATTTTGGGAATAGTTTTCTATCATTTTTATCCATATCATTTTAATTAACCCTTAGCTTAAATTTTTTATTCTAACTATGGTAAAAACTATTTTAATATTATTAGAAGTTTTTTTTATTTATAAGGTGGAAATAGGCCCATAAATGGCGATGTTATGAAATTTTAGACCAAACCATATCCAAATTGACTTATTTGACGATTTTTAATATTTTTATATAATTTAATAAAATTTTATTTTAATAAAATATCCTTATTATCAATTTTGACAGTATTTATTCAATTTAAATTAAATGATGCAAAGAAAAAGAATGAATTAAAATATTATATTTTAACATAATAGAAATATTTAATAATGACTAATAAAATTTATTTAACAACATAAATTTCTAAAATTATTTCTCTTTTAATATTTTGGAAATCATTTAGTATATTATATTTACTAATTGAATAAATATTGTTTTAACGTTTTGTAAGAATTTTATGTAATTATAAAATACCTATAAATTACAAATAAATTAACATCATGAATATAATATCATTATTAACAAGTTGAATATTAATATTCATTCATAAATAATTTTTTCCTCTATGATCACATAAAGTATATTTAAAACTAAGAGAATGTCATTTTGTAACATTATTTGATTTAAATAATTTATAGGTCATTTTCAATGAAATGTTTCTAATAAAAAACAAGATTCTAATCCGAATATGTTAAGGGTCCAAATAAATCTAACCAAAAATAATTAGGATGAAAAATTATGACATTACCACTTATATTTATCATTTATTAACCTGATTTACCCTTTTCCATGGTGATAAATTTTATCCTGGTTAATATTCATATTGACCCAAAATAAATTGGTCCTTATTACAAAATTTAAATATTCTGATTGAATTTATATATTATTTTTATATTATTCAATTCTTTTAAACTAAATATATTAATTTTAATGCATGTGCTCAAAATGATACAAAAATTCTTTTTCAGAAAAAAAAATATTTGTAAGAATAAAACTAAATTTATACATATCTTACGCCAAGAAAAAAATTCATGATTGTTTAAAACATTTGATAAATAAAATAATATATTTATTTCATGAAAACGAGTCACCATTAATGATTAATTTAATTTATTAATATAAGTAGTAAATATCATGCATAAAATATTAGAAAAAATAACATTTATTCGTAAATATTTTTTTAAATTCTAGTCATTTGACAACAGATAAATTAATTTTATAAACTTGTAGATAAGATATTTTTAATAACATATGTATATCTACTTATACTATAGAATCCAACAACTAGGAAATAATGGATGTATAATATTTTTATATTTTTACGTAGTTTATCTAAACTTGTTGTCGTGTGTAACACAATATATTGAATATATAAAACTACATAAAGATAAATATTTCATAAAAATATCAAGGTGTTACATTATACCCCCTTAAAAAATTAATTTCTCTTTAAAAATTAATCACATTGAAACACATAGATGATGATACTTCTACCTCATGATATACTCACGTTCCCACATCGATTCTTCAAATTGGTGGTTTCACCACCCAAAGTTGATCATGTGAGTGGCCTTTTGTTCACACAACTTTCTATCTATGATCTAGAATATCTACCGGTTGTTCTTGATATGAAATATCATGATTTAGTAGTACAAAGTTTTTGTGTAGTACATGGTAAGGATTGAGTATGTACATTATATGAGAGATACATAGAACTCATCATGATCTTTAGAGTGATTTAGTGGAACAACAATTGATAAACTACAATCCTGGTATGATCAAGATTTAAAAAGGTCCAATATACATAGGTCTTAACATTCCCTTCATTTGAAATATCATCACCCTCTTCCATGGAGATGTTCATAATAATACTTTATTAAAAACATAAAACTATTTATTTTTCTAATGATTACCAACATATTGTTTTTTTAATATGAGATGATCTTATGTGTTATTGAATGTATGTAACTTTTTCTTCTATTTTCTCTTCCACATCATGTCCAGATAGATTTCTTTCTCTATCTTCATTCTAGAATATATGTGACTCCCTATAATATTTAGATGTGAAAATAATCTTTGATTTCATATATGAAAAGAAAAACTAAGCTTAAAAAACCAATGATATATATTTCATTAAATTTAATCTCTCTGAAAGGTTTTTTTACATGCACTATTGAGTTAAGATGAAACATGATTCTGCGTTAAAATATATTTATATAATGGTAACCATTATAACATAGTCATTAAGTTAGTGGGTATAAATAATAATAAATAAATTATTAAAATTATATGGTTTACACATGTATCAAATAAAATCAATTGGTATCAATTTTTTTAAAATAAAATAATAACAATTTGTAATAAAAAAACATGCTTTCTAAAAAAATGCATCTTTATAAAAAGTGATTTTGTCGTAATGTTTCCACATAATTTAATAATTTTTTTCCATTTTTAGAAATTTTATTTTTAAAAAAATTTATGAAATCTTGAAATATATATATCAAAATTTAGTTCAGATGAAATTTTGGTACTTTTTTTAAAAAATATTAATTTTTTTATTGAATAGTGAAAATACATATATTTTTACTACTGTTATTTCATAAAATTAAATTAAATAATTTTAAAGAAAATATATAAATGGTATTTTAATTTCTTAAAATATTTATTATTTAGTTATATAAAATAAATTAATTTCCTTTTATTTTCCTTTATACTAAATTTTGGTATACATTTATTTTTTGGGGTTATTTTTTTGGAGAACTATTTCAAATTAAAAATTGTTTTAACATTTTATTAATCATAATAACTCATAATTATGAAGGACTTAAATAAAATTTATACATTATAATTATACATTTTTTTCATTAAATTTAATATAAAAATTATTTCTATTCAAAAATTAATATAAGATCATCTTTTTCCTAAAAAATATATTTATTGAAACCCGCTATTTTGATACGTTTACGAGTTATATTTTAAATTGAATTATATAACTTTTGTGAATTAAAAATAAAAAATGGAATCTATATTTATAATCCTTATAATTTATATTATCTAATAAGGTCAACATAATTTTTTACCCAAATGAAAACTAAAAATAGTATATATTAATTATCAGGTTAAGGTAAATCAGGTTTACTGGGGGTTTAAATTAAAAGATAAGTGTTACATTTTGAACACCCATTTAATTGAAATATACTAACATTAAAACCTCTAAGGTTCGATAATGAACCATTTTGGAGGCATGGGGCATGAGAAAAACATGGTTGTCCCATTATGTTTTCAAAACTTCCATGTGTTTCCTCCCCCCAACTTATAAAAGGACACACCCTCCCCTCCCCTCTTCAAACTTCCAAAACCATTTGGTTAGACCAATACCTATCCAAAATTCTTATTTAAATCCCTCCCTAAATCATATAGTCCTTATTCTAATTAGTAAGTATAATGAAGAATGATTTTCATATATAGATACTATATCCTTTTTTGATGGACATTGATTTCATTACACAAAAACATGCGTGATGATTATAAAGGTATAGTGCCTTTGGAAACATAGAATCCTAAAAAATTGGTTTATAGGTTAACTGAATATTCTCTAATTGAGTTCTTCATAATAATAAATCCACTTGGAAAAATCATACACATTACACTTCTTTATAACATTAGGAAAAGAAACATAATAAAGGGTAAGAAAATATTATTAGTAAGGGTAAACAAGGGAGTTGTGTACATATCATGGGCATAAGGGTATGAGAAAAAGATAATAACTTTTTATAACCATACTATACATATCATAGAGACTAAAATTTATTAATGGAATAAATTTTTATAGTTCCAAATCCATTAATTATAATGGGATCACTGAACTTGAATAATGACAACATAACATTAGCATAAGGAAAAGATTTGTGGCATATATATAAAAATATAAAATCACATCCTTAGTAGTTTATGGCTCATTTCCATGACTATCATCGTATAATGGGTCCACTCCTCCAACCAACATCATAGTCAAGTTTACTCCCTTGACTACAATAGGGGACATAGACCATTATCCAACTGGGATTACTCCCCATTATAGTCCACTTTATCTCATGCGATATCAATATTTAGCCAATGCATTATAGGATGATTTTAGAGACCTTGGTTTTTTCATACATATAAATTACATCAATTGTTTGAAAAATTTCATACATTACATAAGCACGCTCCTAAAGACCATATTACTTTAGTGACATTGGATAACTATAAACATAAAAAGTTAGTTCACAATACATCAATATCTTCTATTGTTTATTTCATCATAACTAAATCACCTTTTCACATATCATGCTTAATACCTTCCATCATATCCTACTTGACATAAACATATGAAATGGTTATCTTAGTTTCTTTATATTGGTAAACAAGTGATATTGGTTAGAATAAAATTAACATAAGGGTTTGAGAACATAAGAATAACATTTTAAGATCATTCCATGTATATCCAAGAACATATTCGTGATTCATGGAAAAAATATTGTCATTTAATAAGGCATGAATCATAAGGGAATCAAAGAACATAATCCATAAGACAAAAAAATTGACATAAGATTTGAAATTTCTGCATAAAAATACAAATGTTTCTATATGAACATGTATAAATAGAAATAGTTTCACTCATCAAGTTAAGGAAATGATATCTGGTGATCACATAAATATATAGACATAAAAACCATTTACGTGCATAAAATTATGGACATGAAAATCATGTCCAAGCATAGAGTTGTGAACATGAAATCAGGTTCATGCATAACATATATACCTCATGAGTTATACATACATAACCAATACATTGGAAGGAGATATAGGTCCCATACTTCATATAGTGGTATCATACATATATGTTTCACAAGATCATAAATCAATCATCACAGTCGAAATCATGAAAGGAAATGGTTTTTAAACATTTCATTATATAGTATCACATTTAAAAGTTACATGATTCATAAATAAAACTGAATCAAAAGATAAATTTAAATAATATGAAATGTATCCATGGATCACATCCTCTTTAATTGACGATTAATACTAACGTATGTCATCTTATGCAAAAAATTATTTTGAAATATTTTTTAAAACATTTCTTGAGAAAAATATCCTCTCAAGAATAGAAAATGATTTTTATGTCATAAAATATTTTTCAAAACATTTTGATATTAAAAAACAGTAAAACCTATAAAAGAATATTTTAAATCCATTTTAATCATCTTTAAAATCATTTTCCATAAAAATTCATAAAAAATCAATTTTTGAAAACATTTTTTAATATCCTTTTAATAAAAAAATTACCAACCGAAGAGAAAATCAAATTAAATGAGAGTTATAATATCATTAAAATAAGGAAATTCCTGATACAAAAGTTTAATGGTATGTATATAATCCTTTTAAAATAATATAGGTTCATAACATAACCAATATCTTAAAGAGGGGGAATTGAAACTATATTACCTTATTGATTTGCTAACTTTTGAACCGTAAACTTCATGAAAAAGATATAATAAAATTTATATTTAAATAAACATTAACATAAGTTTAATTATTATATAATTCATTAATTTTAGGCATATAAACCACAAAAAAGAGTGGTGAATATAAAATTAGTCTTTTAGAAATAAATATGACAATAGAAATCCCTTCAACTTAAATCTTGAATTCTTCGTACATGTTCAAAAATCATGTATTATATATATAATTTCATTATAAATTTAAAAAAACCATATTCATATGGATAATTACCTTTTTTATTTACTTATTACTTTAAATTACTTTCATATTATCAATTCCATGTTAAAATTATGTTTTTGGTAAAAAACGAATTGTTTCTCATACATGTTTTGATTTGTAATTCATGGTTCTCATGTTTAGATATTTATTTAATGATCTCAAGAATAATTTCTGTGATAAAATTATCACATATATTCATTATTTATTTATTTATGGTTATTCATAAAAGTTATAGGTAGAAAATAAAATACAAAACTTGTAGAAACGGTAGATCGTACTCACACATGAATGTTCTGTACATTTAATTGTTGGAATAAGGAAAGAAAGGTATGTGATATATTATCATTATTGAATATATTTTTTTCATATATATCAAATCCTTTTATTAGAACCATCTTTAATACATTCCATGTAATGCATGAACGAATCACATCAATCGTGATGCTGTAATCCATCGTACATGCGAACAATGTTACCGTATTCCCACAAAATGGTAAGCATGGAAGACTGTGTGATATTAAAATTATAGATTCATAATAACATCATAATAAAATTATATATCTAATATGAAAAAATAAATAATTATCCCAAAACATTAATGGTGGTAATGGAAGAATGAACAATATTGTTTAGTGAGGTGGTAATCGGCCGTACACATTAACGATGATTGTGTATCCAATTTGATAGATGTGTCTGAAGATGTAGGTACTAAAATTAACATAAAAAATTTAATTATATATTAGATACTTATTTTATTGAATAAACATGACATAAAAAGTATTTATGTAGTTTATTAAATAAATAAAATAAAAACATTTGTTGATGAACGTTACCTCTTCTTCAGATATCTCTTTTTGGATTGCACCATTGGAAATAATATGTTGGATTTATTCCCATTGGAAGTATTTTTGGATGAAATAGTAAAATTTGGGAGTATTATTATATATGGTTTGAATATTGAATGTATTTTTCTATGTTTAAATAAAAGAGATGAAGAGAATTCTTTTTATAAGAGAGCAGAGGGGTACTTTTGAAATTTCTCAAAATTTTAATTTATAAATAATTATATATAAATCTAAATAGCTCAAATCCCACTTATTTAAATATAAGTTATTATATGGTTGAAATATAATCATTAAATTTATTCTACACTAGTTTTCATGTTATTTTAAACCTTATCATATTTATTAATCCTCAGTTAATCGATTTTAATTTAAACTAATTTAACAAATTTTTAAATTTTAAATGGATTTAATTTTTAACAATAAAGTTTCAATTAGACTCCAAATGGAAAATTTATGATATTTTATATGATATACCATCCAATTTACCTTATTTAATAACTTTATTATTTTTAAATAATTTAATAAAATATTATTTCTATAAAATATAATTTTAATAAAATAATATTTGTGTCAATTTTGACACTAATAATTACTTTGAATTTTAAAAAATCATTATAAAAGGATATAATCAAAACATAAAATTTAATTCAATGCTAAATTATAATTTTTAAATATAAAATTTTGAGATCACCTTAATTAATTAATGTTTCATTTTCAGTTAATATTTTTTTATATCATTTTATTTATTTTTTCATTAATTGAATAATTACTACCTCATAATTGTTTAATTATTTATGGTAATTATTTATTTACTAAAAATTGAAAATAAATTTCCATTAATTAAAAATTATTTTATTTTTAAAATAAATTTTCATAGTCTAACACATCCCCTAGTAACCCTATTTTAAAAAAAATCACTTATTAAAAACAAGAGTATGAAAAGTTTGACGATTCTTTTAATAAAATGATATAAAGGTTATAATATCTCTTTAAAGGACATAAATGGTATAATAAACGATAATAAAATGATTATGGACTAATTATACTAGTAAAATAAGTTTTGGTAAAGTTTTAGGGTCATTTTATAATATTTATTATATTATTTTTACCCTTAATCACCCGATTTACCATTAACTATTGTAATTAAAATTACAAAGGTTACTCATCATATTGTCCATAAATAAAATAATTATATTTAATAAACTTGGAAATTTTGATTCCAAATATGGAATTAATTTTTTAAAATTAAAAACATATAAGTTCCCACATTAATTTAATATTTATCATATAGAAGTGGCGAGAAAGTAGGGTTTTAAAGTGAAAATGTTCAAAATTTAACTATGTTTTCATATATATATTAAGTATAAAAATTATTCCAATGGACTAATTGGATTAATGGATATGTTATTGAAATATTTTGGCTCTAAATTAATAAAAAAAATTATATTTATAAATATATATTATTTAGATGCTTAGTGAGTTTTCAATTAAATTCCAGTATTTTTCAATATTCACCAAAAAGTGAATCATATAAAAAAATAAAAATGCACATTAATCTAATTTTTATTTTATAAAACAGAAATGAATGTTCAATTTTTTTTCTAAAAAATTATAAAAGTGACAAAATTTATATTTAAAATATGTGTTCCATTAAAAGGTGGTATGAGTGCCTTTTAGAAAAAAAACATCTTTTTTTGCTTAAAAATGGATTTGTTCAAAATATTTTCCATTAAATCCTATTTAATAAATCTTTAAATAGTTAATTAAATATTGTTAATATAAATTTTATTCATATCACTCAATAATGGTGATAAATATAATTTATTTAGATAAAACACCTGTCCAGGAATACTTTTTTGATCATAAAAACACATCCATTATTTTTAATTGGTATGTATCATCATTTATAAATAATTGGAAACCAATGATTTATTTATATAGAAATCTATAAACAATTTTTTTTATTTTAGTTAATATTATTCATCACCTCCATTCAAACTACAAGATTATAACTATCCTAATAAAAAGTATATTGTTGTTTGGTAAACTATGCCTTTCATGTAACACAAGTTACTGAAAGAACTCATTTTTGTGTATTACACAATAAAAAATATTTTTTTATTGTTCTAGAATTAATTTTTTTGTTACGTGTAAATAGAGATTATATAAAAATAAATATTTACTTTGGGAAACATGCAACAAAAATTATTATGGTATTATAATTTATATGAAAAAAATATTACATAAAACTTGGGGTGTTATAATATACCCCCCCCCAAATGGATTTATCACATCAAATTCATCACTATAATATAAAAAATTAGTATAACTATACCTCATTACAAACTCATGTTCTCATTTGGGTTCTTTAATAATTTGGGTCCTCCCCAAAACATTAACCAGGTGAGTGGTCTTGTTTTGTAGAATGTTATTCTATGATGAAAAGTTTCTACTAGTTTCTCTATATATGAAAGATATTGCTCCAACGATATTACCCATAGGATTAGTTCATGTGGAGGATCATGTATTTACTTAATGATAAGAGGTAAATGAAATAAATCATGAAATTGAGATATATTTGGTGGAAGTTCCAAGGGATATGAAACTATTATAATATGATCCAGAATATATAATGGAAATCAGGTCCTTATAATTTAAAATCACACATTGAAAATGAAATACGGAAGTTTGAGAATTTAATTGTGGGAAAACACAAATGTAAATATGTTAATGAAACATTTCACTAAAAAATAGTGAATGTTAAAGGAAAGCGTCACCACATAAATTAGATTTAGATTAAGAGAACATTATAAGAACATGAAAGAATTAACATAGAAGAGAATTCCAACTATCATGTTCTCATGGTGAGTGATAAAGAAACATTTTCATTATAAAATTAGACATCACATAATATGTGATGATATAAGAGAAAATTTTATTAATCATAAATAAAGGTTGTATGATATTTTTCTATTTCAAGATACATTTCATAAAGTTGAATAATTTTTCTAAGAAGATATACACACATGATTTCATTCCATTTTTTAAGAACAATATCATCCATCATTTTTTCCTTGATCAGTTTGTAGTATATATCTAACTCCATTAAATGAGATTTAAATTTAAATTCTTGTAGAATAGGTGGATCATAATATCTATAATATGATTATAATTTATTACTTATGTTGGTAGTCATTATAAAAAACGGTCAGTACATGTTATTCAATACACATAAATATTCACAAGTTTAAGTAATACATTTATATCTAAAACTTCATCGAATGTTAAACAAAGAAAATTTCATAAATTTTAACACCTATAAAACTTCCAAAAGATTTAAATCCAAAACATTTGAATGAGGGATACTAAATTTTATAAATAAAGTTATCATTAATCCCATATATAACTTGATGTAGCTCTTAATTGTCACACACATTACATGTGAAGAACATTATATTGTATTCTCTTGAACATTTTAATAACCTGAAAACCCATATTGAATGCACTCATGCTTCTTCCTTCTTTATATAATCTCTTTTATTATACAAAAAAATATTCCTTAGAAGAATTGGTTTATCATTCTACCTATAGAATATGTGATTTCATTATTCTAGAATCTAATTAAACAAGAACATGAAATTTCAATGATTTATGAACAATATGATTTTCATAGGGATTATTAATTCAAAATCATATATGAAATTCCAAAAAAATTATAGGAGGATGAGTATCCCTAATTATCACGGCTTAGATCATCCATTATGATAGCATAAGGTTTACCGTTATCATTTGGCCTCAAGGATAATTGTAGATTACCGTCCAAACTAGTCCTTAAATTAGGGAACATATTAGCATAATTCACAAATTCCTTACTATTGAAACAATAAATTATGGGAGGTTCAATTTTGTAGATTTCTCTTTATTCCCATTACCTTGAAAGTCAAATTCCAGATGTCCTGCTTTTCAACACATAAAACAATTACCATTCCCCTTAAGACAATTTCGTCCATGTACCATTCCACACTTTGAGGATAATAAAAATATAATCATCCTCTCTACATTATTTTTATAGTTTCCTTTGAATTGTATCCTTTTTTTCTTATAATAACTTGGAAATTGATGGTAAAATTTAATCTCCTTCATATTAGGTTTAATTATAGGTTCTTAATTATCTTTAAAAAAATCCGATTTTAAAATATACATAGAATAATCCGTAGGGATCCTAATAAGGTATTATCATCCTTGTTTTCAATGGTTAACCAAAACTTTTCATGTATATCAACTATAATAACCCATTATTTTCATACATTGACATTATATCATTTTTTCATAATATTTCAAAAATTACACAAAAACACTCCTAAAGAATTTATTAATTTAGTGCCTTCAAAAAACATGGAAACCTAATCAACTAGTTCATAATATACCTATATCTTCTCATACATATTTATTAATAACTATAACCTTTATTGACATATCATATATAATACCTTTCTTCGTATCACAAAAAAAATAAAAAGAAGAATGGGCGAGGATAGATGCTTAGTAAGGATAAACAAGGGGTAAACATATGAATGACATGAATATAAGGGTATAAAAACAAAACATTTTATGACAATAAGCTACATATCAATGATCATATACATTATTCTTGGAATAAATTTTGGCAGTTCATAATACCTGATTCTTAAGGGAGTCAGAAAAACATAATCCATGAAATCATAACACTAAAATAAGACATGAAATTATAGCATAAAAATAAAATTTTAACCTTATGAACATGTATAAATATAAATAGGTCCACTCATTTAGTTAAGGGAATCAAATCAGGCTCTTTCATAAACATATGGGCATGAAATCTAGGTCCACCCCTAAAATTATGGACATAAAAATAGTGTCCATATATATAATTTTGAACATGTTATCTTGTGAACACATCACATATATAGATCTTGAGTTATCAATACATACCCAATTCATTGATGTGATATTTATGTCCCACCCATAAAATTATGAAATATTACTTATATGTTCTATATGATCATAAATCATTCATCACATCAGAACTCATGAAAAGAAATGGGTTTTGTAAACATTTCATCGTAGAATATCTCACTACAATGTAATTGGGATCATAAACATCATTCCATAAAAAAGAAACCATTTAGTGATATAATATTAATGGTATAATTTTAGTTTATCCTTATAAAGAATTAGTAACACCAACATATGCCATCTTTTATGGACAAAAATATTGAATGATATTTTCAAAATATTTATTGAGAATAACATCCTTCACACTTTGAAAGAAAGATTATATTAAGAAAAAAATATTTATCAAAATTTTTAATTGAAAATAACCTTGAAATCATGTAAATAATGATTTGAAATCCATTTTAGATATCTTTTAAATCCTTTTAATAAATTTCGTAAAAAATCATTTTTAAAACATTCTTAGAAAACATAGTTTTTGAATACAAAATTACAAACCAAACATAGAATAAAATTACATGAAACTTATAATATCATGAAAGTAATTAAATGAATGATACAACATTCCGAACATAATTACATACACCTAGTGAAATAATACAGGTGCATAACAAAATAGGAGTCTCAAAGAGGGCATATTGGAAAAAAACCACCTTACCAATTTGGTAACATTTGAATCGTCAACACTATAAAAGTGAGATAATAAAATAGATATGTAAATAAAAATATATTAATTTATAAGGGACATATAATTTATTCATGGTTATTATATAATTCACAAAAAATAAACAATTGGTTAATATGGAATAAATCTCACAAAAAATTAAAGTTGTACTAGAAATCCACTTACCTTAGGTATTGAATTCATTTGTACATGTTCAAACCTCTTTTATGAGAAATGTATTTTTATTATATATCAAAAATAGAATGATATTTTTTCAAATATAACATCATATATTATTTACTTCTAACTTTAAATTACTTTCTTATTAAAAATTCCATGTCAATGTTATGTTTTGGGTAATAATTGCTTTATTTATCAAACATGTTTTGAGTTTATATTCTTGGTCCTTGTATATAAATCATTATTTATTAATGTACATAATGATAACCATGATATAAATTTAATATATATTTAGTATATAATTATATTTATGGTTATTCATAAAAGGTAGAGGATCAAAATAAAATATAATATTTATGGAGATGGTAGGTCCTACGTACACAAGAAAACTGTTTTATTTTTCTTGTTGTGTTAAATAAATAAAATAATATTAAAAACTATTCTTATATAATCATTTTAATATAATATATATCTCTTATTTTTATTCAAACCATCATTAATACATTTCATGTAAAGTGCAAATGAATCAAGTCTCTTCGAAGGGCTGTAGTCCAACGTAAACACGAATGACCATATAATATTCCCCAAAAATTGAAAGCATGAAGGTATATGTAATATAATAATTTAATAATCCTAATAAAATCATAAAAATATTATATATAATATACAAAAATAAATCCGTCATTATTCCCAACCATTAGTGGTGGTAATAGAAGAAAGAAAGAAATCTATTCGTGAGGTGGTAGTGCATCGTACACATGAATGATGATTGGATATCCCAATTGATGTTTTTGTGTGATGTTTTAGGTTATAACGATACAATAACAACATATTAGTATATTTAAGATATTTATTTTATTATATAAACATAAAATAAATAAAATTTAAGTGGTTTAAGGATGAAATATAATAAAAATGTTTATTAATGAATGTTACCTCTTATCCAGATATCTCATTTTAGTTTGAACCAAAGACTTACATGGTTGGATTTATGACCAAAGAGAGGAATATAAAATTAAAATATTGGTGTTGGGAGGATATTTTGAGATGGGTTCTCTATGATAAATAGGTTTTTATCTGTATATAAAAGAGACAGAGAGGCTACAGTTTATAAGAGAGGGGAGGGGTGCTTTTAGAATTTCAAAAAATTAATTTGTAATTAATAAAATATAAATAAAAATACCTAAAAAGGTAAACTGAATAAATTATTGTAACGCCCCGACCCCAGTTACCCAGAGTCGGTGCATTATTACATAACATTGGCATGATCACAAGAAAGATCAAATCTCGAAAGACCGATTGGTTTAGTAGCCTTGGAAACACTAGATATATTCATAAAGTTTTACATTACATTTCAAAGTGAAAAAAATAATACAACAACAAAGTCTTCATATCCACACTATAATCCCCTCATAATATCCCTGCAGATCATTCATAACTTACATCTTCACATCCTGGGAAAAATAAAACATAGAAAATGGGTGAGCTCAAATGCCCAGTAAGGATAACAATATAGCGGAAACATTCATAAATAAGAATAAACTTTTAAGGCAATGTATAACTAAAACAAAAGCCTTTCAAACATGAACTTTAAACATGGTATGGCATAAATAAAATGAAATAATGCCATTTACTTATTCACATGGATATTATACTAATCGAATAATCACATGCAAAAATCAATAACCACTTTCATAATGATGGAATGCATAAAGCCAGACTATCATAACCACATATCCAAGGCCTCGTGCCAAGACTACAAATAAGATTTTGTCAAGGCCTTGTGCCAAGACACTAGTTTGTCCCATGAGACCTACCGATGCATCGAGGAGCTATAGCGGGCTCCACCCGTCACATATTAAGTCCAATGCATTCCCATATGAAAAGGTTTAAATATAACATAAACATTCGTATTAAAACTAGCATACGAAATGTCAATACTTTCACCATAAACTATGAATGGTATAAAAATAGCACATCCACAGTCAAACATATCACAAAACCTTCAATACAATATAGAAGTTTTGTATCATAATAAATCAACTTCAAATAATCTTAAAATCCATCAAAGGATGTTGACATAAGTGAAATCAAAATTCTTTTTAAAGAAATATCTCGTTTTATTTTGAAATCATTTAAGTTCCATATAAAATAAAATATTTTCTTTGAAAATAATCTCATAAGCTTGTAAGGGAAGATTTGAAGATTTTATAACGGTGGAAGATAACCGCACCCGCCGTATAAGTTAAAAAAACATTCTTATCTTAATTCTGTCGAAAAGGTTAAAAAGCACCTTGCTTGGAAAACGACGGAAATATTCCTCTTATAAAAAGTCAAAAAAGGGTATAAATGACTTTAACCCATATTCTTGTAAAAATGTTTTGAAATACATTTTGAAGAAACATGGATGTGGATGATAACGAGATCCGAGTAGATTATTACGTATAAACAACCTCGGATAATGAAGAGATTGTGAAATAACCCTTACCTTGTACTTTTCCTTGGTTGGGGTAGGTTAACCTCCTGTATAATGGTAAAATAATTGTTATTAAATTATACAAGAATCATATATATTAATATGATATCATATATGATCTTTTAATATTAATTTGATAATAATATCTTAGTATTATCGTTGTTTCGGGTGTTAACTTACTTGTTTTCTTTTATATGTTTTGTTACGTAAGAAATGTTTGTAAAGGATAGGTTGTATATTATTCAAATCCAGAATGGTATTAAGTCCTTAAACATCATTTTTAAATCATCAAATGATAATTATACTTGAATGGATACGATGGAGAATGAATCTCATCGCGTTCGTGGAGACGGTAGTCCGTACGTACGCACGAACGCTACTTCCATTTAATTTTTATTTTAAAAGAATCGAATACAAATGATACATAGGTATATTACTATTCCAGTATAATATAATATTTTATATATGTTACTTAAGTTTATTAACACCATCCTTTATACGTTCCATGTGTGGTATGAACGAGTTATATCATTTTAAGGGGGCGGTAGTCCGCACTTCCTCAAATGAAATTATCGTATGTATATACAACATGAAACGAATAATGGTATGAAATAAAATGGAATTACAGAAGATTATATATAAAATATATATCATTAATATCATATTTAATTATAGTTCCATCATAATGGCCACCATGAGAGGCGGTAAGATGTATTTGAACAATCATCGTTTCGTGAGGCGTTAGTTTTCCATCCACAGAAACATTATGTTCATCATCCATTATATGGAGTTGTGTGTATGTGTAGTTTGAATCCTTCTTATAACAACATCCTAGTATATTGAGGATACTGGTGTTGTTACAAAAGAAAGGAAATAAAAAGTGTTTGGGGGTTGGAGAAGCAAAATAAATGAAAATAATTTAAGAGAAAACGTTACCATTAATTTAGGTAACTCACTTTGGTTGGAACCAAAGGACTTCTTAAAATGCTTTCTGCCTAAGGGAAAGCTTCAAGGAGGAGGAGAGGGATGTGGGGAGCTTAGTTGGGCAGAGTTTTGACGAGCCAAGTGGCTTGAGAGGTGTGAGGAATGAGTAGAAGTGGTCTCCTTTTATAAGGGAGAGGAGGGGCTCTTTAGGAAAGAGTGAAAGTATTACTTTATAATATAATTATATTCGGTTTATAATGGTCCAAAAATCATTGAGGTAGAAGATAATATGACTCATATTTTAAATAACATCAACCAATAAGAATTGGACAGGTTTTAGATAATATTTTAATCATTATAATCTTATTTATTTAAATGATTTATTAATGAGGTAAACATTGCATCATTATTGTGTCATTAAAAATTTAAATTATTTGATGTCTAAAAAATATAAATAAAATATCATTATGTAGGAAATCTTTTTAGCTTTCTAATGAATATTTATAATCGAAAATCCAACATGTATAACCCTATTTAAAAGTTGTTCTTCTAAAAGATGTAAGCTTTTGCCATTTTTATTTTTATTTTAACTTTATTAATATAAAGTGTCCCTACCACATACAAGTGGCTCCAATGGGTCCCCAAATTGACCCAAGGATGCTCATGGTCGGGTATGTGTCCACCAATACGGTTAGGACACGTTTTAGGGTAATTTTGTATTATTATAATATTATTTTTTAACCCTTATTTACCGGATTTACCCTTTAACCATGGTAAATAAAATATTTACCGCAGTAATTATTCAAAATGTGTAAAAATAAAAGTTACCTATTTACATAATTTGGACATCCTAATTCCAAATATGGAATCCATTTTTCTAAATTCAAAACACAGAAGTGGCAGAAATTAATTTAAAATTAATTCCCGCTGTCAAAACAAAAAGCGTGTTTTTAAGAGGTAATAACTATCAAAAGATTGACACTTATTTATGTTCGGTTTAATTGTAAAATTATGTCCAATGACCAACATTATATTAAATGGTAAAAATATATTCAAAATATACTTTAAAACCACTCAAATTCACAATTTATCACTATTAATTATTTTGATTAAAAAAGTTGTTTTTAATTAAAATTTAGTAATTTTTACTATTCATCAAAATATGAAAGTTATCCGAAAAGTACCAAAATTTCAGCTTAGGCTAAATTTGATATTCCAAATCCAAAAATGAATTCTATTTTGAAATATAAAATATATATAATTTCAAAAAATTAAGTATTACTATTCATAACGGCTAGTTTGATCGGTTGTGGTGTGTGTTAAAACTCGAAGTTGCGTACAACACACGCTACTGTTTTATTCAAAGGAAAGCGTACCGTGGAAGCTTGGGATGTTTTATTTTAAATTTTTTTGATGTCCCCATTTAGTCAAAAAGTTTAAAATATTTTATTTAAAAAGGGTTCACTTTTAAAAGTTGGTAAAACTACAATACTGAAGATGAATTTGTTCTTACATTATGTCTAAGAAACTCATAATATGGATTCTAAAATTATAAGGATTATATAAAGTTTAAAATTTAGTTAATACTATTCATATCCTTTTTTGAACGGCTTGTTTGGTAAGTCATGGTGCGCTTGAACTCGGTGTTGCGTGTAGTGCAAGTTATTGAATTATTTTGAAGAAATAACACACTATGAAATCTTGGGGTGTTACATTCTCCCCTCCTTCAATAAATTGCGTCCTCGCAATTTGAAATTGTTCTTCGAAAATAAAAGGTTGAAAATAGAAAATATATTTGTGGGAAAACCCACATCGGAAATTGGTTTACTAAAATTTAGTCTTAATATGAGGAAAAGAGAAATGAAAGGGTCACCACCAAATTATGATCTCGATTAGGAGAACATTGGTGGCAATTAGAGACATATAATTGGAGGAAAAACGTAAATATTTATAGGTAGTGGTTGAGGTCATCAATCACAAACAAGTATAAAATTGAGGTCCTTAAACTCATCAATCTATGATGATTTGAAGTACCATCGGTTCAACAAAATATAGGGTATTGGGATCACACATTTTTGACATTTCAAAATATCTTAGTTGAAATCCCACATCGAAAAATGAATTAATGAGGCCTCTATTTAAAATAAAGAGTGGAAAGTATGAATATTACCAATAATAACACATACTAGGGTTCCATGTAGGAAAATATGGATATGGAGGAGAAATCTAACCATCAATTATCTGATGGAGAGTGGTAGAGAACATGGCTATGAAAAGGCCAAAAATCCCAAAGCCATAAATTAGTGATGATTTAAGGTACCATCTAGGACAACATTTTTGTTCTAAGTTCCTTTTATTAATGTTGAGGAATTTATTTATGAGATTGGCTAAGATCATAAGGAGATATACTTACTTTATAATTAGAGTTTTATCCATTAATAAATTTCTACCACAAACTCATCTTTCACTCTAAAAGATAATAGAATGTAATTTTTTTTATTTATACTATTCGTACATGGTTCCAAAATAAATGAATTTATAATTCATCTACCAGATCTTAAAAAACTACATTATTTAATCTAGGACATCTCGTGGGCCAGTGGTAGGTGATATACCCTTGTCGCCCTTCGGTTGCGGGTTCAAGTCTCGCAGCCTTGCCGGACGCGACAGATTGCCGCCCGACCTCCGGGTTGTCCTTTTATGGTAATCCAAAATAATCCAAACTAGAACTATCCAAAATACTTCTGTCCAAACTCACAGTAAAACATTTATAAAGAAGGTAAACATAATATAGATCCTTTTTACCCCGTAATAGCATATGAATACCTTCATCTTGTATTCTTTTAATAAACTGAAACATCTTGAATTACCATATTCCTTATTGATTACATTCATGCTCCCCTATTCCATATAGAATGCTTGATATACTTCATCAATCCAAAAATGTTTTTTTAAACCCCAAAAAAACATGGAATATACAAATCATTAATCAGTTTCAAGGTAGTAAAGAATATCCAATATAATTTATCCAAATCAATCATGTATTATTCTAAAATCACTAACTCGGTATCAGAACCATATTATGGTTTATATTTCTCTCAACCATATATTTTCCAAAAATTTATCCTGCTATTGAGTCACTTTTCTTTGTTCCACACAATCTCAAGTCCTTAATGAAATAGTACTGCAGTACAATCCTTATATACTCCATAATTATTATAACAAGTACATTGTTGATACAATACTCAATTGACATAATCAACTTAAGAACTCTAATCATTCCTCTTCATCTGTGGTAGTATCATAACTTGATTATTATCCAATAACATCATTTTCCGCATAGTCTGATGACTGGGACATAGGTTCGCGTAGTGTCCAAACTCCTTGCAAATGAAGCATTGTACATTTAAAACCATTTTCTTACCCTTGCAGTCACGTACTTTGTGCCCTTTTCCTCCACACTTATAACAAACTCCCATTCCTTTCAGGCAAGTTCCATGGTGTTTCTTTCCACAGTTACCACATATGGGAAAATTCTTCTTTTCCCTCTTCCCTTTATCCATTTTTCTCTCTTCCATTCTTTTCTTCTCTTGCTTCCCTTCAAAGCCATAGGACTCAGTAAACTCTTTACTTATCTTATCAACACATGATATTATTTCTTCATATGATGATAATACATGGGAGACTATTTCTCTTATCAATTCTAGATTAAGACCATGAAAGATATGATCCTTCCTTCTCTTTGGATCATGTGCATTTCTGGAGTTCTCATTCCTTCTACTGGGCGCCATTTCTAAACAATGGCATACACTAGATCAGTTTATGAATCAAAATACATAATCCCATACTTATAAAACACTTAACATAAATCGAACTATTTATGGATATAATCCATAATCATAAGAATGTTTTCTTTGAGGATGTATATACTCATAATCCCTTAAAAATTATTTGTAAAAAAAATGAGAGTTATCCTAAGCATATCCCCCGGGAGTGTCGTAACCAAGAGTGCAGCAAGGCCCGTTGTCGTGCACCAGTTCCCGTTCGAGTCTAGCTCAAAGCGGTGTTTTCGGGTTTTACCCCTAGGTACATCTATGCCAGAGCCGCCTCTACCTGCTCGTATCCAGACAGGGATGTATTGCTCGGAAAACTCACAAAATCTCTACAATACCAAAATTCTAGGAAGTTTCTCTATACTAATCCTCAAAGTTCATCTTAGGTCTACGTTCTCTAATCATAGTTTATCTAAATCTAGCTTCCAAGGTTTGTACTAAAATTCCTCTGATACCAACTGTAACGCCCCGACCCCAGTTACCCAGAGTCGGTGCATTATTACACAACATTGGCATGATCACAAGAAAGATCAAATCTCGAAAGACCGATTGGTTTAGTAGCCTTGGAAACACTAGATATATTCATAAAGTTTTACATTACATTTCAAAGTGAAAAAAATACTACAACAACAAATTCTTCATATCCACACTATAATCCCCTCATAATATCCCTGCAAATCATTCATAACTTACATCTTCACATCCTAGGAAAAATAAAACATAGAAAAGGGGGGAGCTCAAATGCCCAGTAAGGATAACAATATAGCGGAAACATTCATAAATAAGAATAAACTTTTAAGGCAATGTATAACTAAAACAAAAGCCTTTCAAACATGAACTTCCAACATGGTATGGCATAAATAAAATGAAATAATTCCATTTACATATTCACATGGATATTCTACTAATCGAATAATCACATGCAATAATCAATAACCACTTTCATAATGATGGAATGCATAATGCCAGACTATCATAACCACATAGCCAAGGCCTCGTGCCAAGACTACAAATAAGATTTTGTCAAGGCCTTGTGCCAAGACACTAGTTTGTCCCATGAGACCTACCGATGCATCGAGGAGCTATAGCGGGCTCCACCCGTCACATATTAAGTCCAATGCATTCCCATATGAAAAGGTTTAAATATAACATAAACATTCGTATTAAAACTAGCATACGAAATGTCAATACTTTCACCATAAACTATGAATGGTATAAAAATAGCACATCCACAGTCAAACATATCACAAAACCTTCAATACAATATAGAAGTTTTGTATCATAATAAATCAACTTCAAATAATCTTAAAATCCATCAAAGGATGTTGACATAAGTGAAATCAAAATTCTTTTTAAAGAAATATCTCCTTTTATTTTGAAATCATTTAAGTTCCATATAAAATAAAACATTTTCTTTGAAAACAATCTTATAATCATGTAAGGGAATATTTGAAGATTTTATAACGGTGGAAAATAACCGCACCCGCCGTATAAGTTAAAAAAACATTCTTATCTTAATTCTGTCGAAAAGGTTAAAAAGCACCTTGTTTGGAAAACGACGGAAAGATTCCTCTTATAAAAAGTCAAAAAAGGGTATAAATGACTTTAACCCATATTCTTGTAAAAATGTTTTGAAATACATTTGGAAGAAACATGGATGTGGATGATAACGAGATCCGAGTAGATTATTACGTATAAACAACCTCGGATAATGAAGAGATTGTGAAATAACCCTTACCTTGTTCTTTTACTTGGTTGGGGTAGGTTAACCTCCTGTATAATGGTGAAATAATTGTTATTAAATTATACAAGAATCATATATATTAATATGATATCATGTATGATCTTTTAATATTGATTTGATAATAATATCTTAGTATTATCGTTGTTTCGGGTGTTAACTTACTTGTTTTCTTTTATATGTTTTGTTACGTAAGAAATGTTTCTAAAGGATAGGTTGTATATTATTCAAATACAGAATGGTATTAAGTCCTTAAACATCATTTTTAAATCATCAAATGATAATTATACTTGAATGGATACGATGGAGAATGAATCTCATCGCGTTCGTGGAGACGGTAGTCCGTACGTACGCACAAACGCTACTTCCATTTAATTTTTATTTTAAAAGAATCGAATCCAAATGATACATAGGTATATTACTATTCAAGTATAATATAATATTTTATATATGTTACTTAAGTTCATTAACACCATCCTTTATACGTTCCATGTGTGGTATGAACGAGTCATATCATTTTAAGGGGGCGGTAGTCCGCACTTCCTCAAATGAAATTATCGTATGTATATACAACATGAAACGAATAATGGTATGAAATAAAATGGAATTACAGAAGATTATATATAAAATATATATCATTAATATCATATTTAATTACAGTGCCATCATAATGGCCACCATGAGAGGCGGTAAGATGTATTTGAACAATCATTGTTTCGTGAGGCGTTAGTTTGCCATCCACAGAAACATTATGTTCATCATCCATTAGATGGAGTTGTGTGTATGTGTAGTTTGAATAATTCTTATAAAAACATCCTAGTATATTGAGGATACTGGTGTTGTTACAAAAGAAAGGAAATAAAAAGTGTTTGGGGGTTGGAGAAGCAAAATAAATGAAAATAATTTAAGAGAAAACGTTACCTTTAATTTAGGTAACTCACTTTGGTTGGAACCAAAGGACTTCTTGAAATGCTTTCTGCCTAAGGGGAAGATTCAAGGAGGAGGAGAGGGATGTGGGGAGCTTAGTTGGGCAGAGTTTGGACGAGCCAAGTGGCTTGAGAGGTGTGAGGAATGAGTAGAAGTGGTCTCCTTTTATAAGGGAGAGGAGGGGCTCTTTAGGAATGAGTGAAAGTATTACTTTATAATATAATTATATTCGGTTTATAATGGTCCAAAAATCATTGAGGTAGAAGATAATATGACTCATATTCTAAATAACATCAACCAATAATAATTGGACAGGTTTTAGATAATATTATAATCATTATAATCTTATTTATTTAAATGATTTATTAATGAGGTAAACATTGCATCTTTATTGTGTCATTAATAATTTAAATTATTTGATGTCTAAAAATTATAAATAAAATATCATTATGTAGGAAATCGTTTTAGCTTTCTAATTAATATTTATAATCGAAAATCAAACATGTATAACCCTATGTAAAATTTGTTCTTCTAAAAGATGTAAGCTTATGCCATTTTTATTTTTATTTTAACTTTATTAATATAAAGTGTCCCTACCACATACAAGTGGCTCCAAGGGGTCACCAAATTGACCCAAGGATGCTCATGGTCGGGTATGTGTCCACCAATAAGGTGAGGACACGTTTTAGGGTAATTTTGTATTATTATAATATTATTTTTTAACCCTTATTTACCAGATTTACCCTTTAACCATGGTAAATAAAATATTTACCGCAGTAATTATTCAAAATGTGTAAAAATAAAAGTTACCTATTTACATAATTTGGACATCCAGATTCCAAATATGGAATCCATTTTTCTAAATTCAAAACACAGAAGTGGCAGAAATTAATTTAAAATTAATTCCCGCTGTCAAAACAAAAAGCGTGTTTTTAAGAGGTAATAACTATCAAAAGATTGACACTTGTTTATGTTCGGTTTAATTGTAAAATTATGTCCAATGACCAACATTATATTAAATGGTAAAAATATATTCTAAATATACTTTAAAACCACTCAAATTCACAATTTATCACTATCAATTATTTTGATTAAAAAAGTGGTTTTTAATTAAAATTTAGTAATTTTTACTATTCATCAAAATATGAAAGTTATCCGAAAAGTACCAAAATTTCACCTTAGGCTAAATTTGATATTCCGAATCCAAAAATGAAGTCCATTTTGAAATAGAAAATATATATAATTTCAAAAAATTAAGTATTACTATTCATAACGGCTTGTTTGATCGGTTGTGGTGTGTGTTAAAACTCGAAGTTGCGTACAACACACGCTACTGTTTTATTCAAAGGAAAGCGTACTGTGGAAGCTTGGGATGTTTTATTTTAAATTTTTTTGATGTCCCCATTTAGTAAAAAAGTTTAAAATATTTTATTTAAAAAGGGTTCACTATTAAAAGTTGGTAAAACTACAATACTGAAGATGAATTTGTTCTTACATTTTGTCTAAGAAACTCATAATATGGATTCTAAAATTATAAGGATTATATAAAGTTTAAAATTTAGTTAATACTATTCATAACCTTTTTTGAACGGCTTGTTTGGTAAGTCATGGTGCGCTTGAACTCGGTGTTGCGTGTAGTGCAAGTTATTGAATTATTTTGACGAAATAACACACTATGAAATCTTGGGCTGTTAGAATTATAATATATGATATTTTTTAAATCTCATAAAACAATTTATTTTATACAATTTTGGGTTTTATTTTTGGTTAACCCTTAGTGAAATTTTAATTTTAACTACATTAACAACTTTTTCAATATTAAGAGGATGCAATTTTTACTTATAAATGGTAAATTGAAAATAAATGGATAATTTATGATATTTTATACCATATATCTTCCACTTTTAGTTATTTTATATTTTTACAATTTTTATATAATTTGATAAAATATTATTTTAGTAAAATGATGTTAGTGTCAATTTTAATACTATTTATTAATTTGACATTAATAAAATCAATTAACCAATATATATAAAAAAACCATATCATACACCCACAACATGTCATAGAGATCTATTAAACTCATTTATAACCTATATTAATTAAAATTAGTTTTATTTCAATATTTTTTATATCATTTAATTGATTTTTTCGTTAATTAAATAATTACTCCCTCATTATTTTTCAAGTATTTATGATAATTATTTCTTCACTAAAAATTAAAAATAAATTTCCATGATATAGGTAAATTTTTTATATTTTGAATGAATATTTATAGTTTAAAATTTCTCTAGAGAAATATAAATTTAAAATATTTCACTTGTTAAAAACAAGAGTCAGACACATTTGACATTTCGTTTAATGAAATATCTAAAAGTTTATAATCTCATAAAAAAGGAATTAAATAATCACATATTAAATTATTTAATTATTATGGAGGAACAATAATCATCCAATAATGGTGGGGAATGCATTAGGGTTATTTTTCTAAAATTTATAATATTATTTTTACCCTTAATTACCTGATTCAACCATAACTGTTGTAATAAAAAATACTAGGTTTACTGTTAATATTTTACATAAAAAAAGGGATATTTTTAATAAATAATTTTTTTATCATTATAAATATATAACAAATTTTTAAAATTAAAATCATAGGATTGGTTAAAATTAATTAAAAATGTATCTTGTAGATGGGGTGAGAAGACATGTTTTAATGGGAAAATGGTTAGAAGTTTACTAGGTTTTTAAATCAAAATTTAATATAATTTTTTTTTCCAACAAACTGCATTATATTAATTGTGGCATAATTGAACTATTTTTACAATAAAAAAATATGGCATAATTGAGGACTCAGCAAGAGCATCCAAGTGACCCGAGTTCAAAATCGGGCAGAAAAATAATTTACAGGATACTCTAGAAGTATTGTATTAGGAACTGTAACACTACTATAATAGGTACTATTCAGTACTTTAGCAGCCACTAAAATTCATCTATTTGGGCTTTTGACCCACCGGTTTGGGCCTCTGGTCCATTATGGCCTTCAGGCCACCCAAGGCCTTCAGGCCAGTAAGGATTTCGAGCCACCTCAAAGAATTCGGTCCACCTTAAGGCCTTGAGGCAACCTCAATGCCTTAATTCCACCTCATGGCCTTCGGGCCACCTAAAATTGTGGTTAATAACCCAAAAAACTATACAGGGAGAACAATCCTAATAAGGATATAGAGTAGGTTCATTCACTAGAGAAAAATCTATGTGGACTATTCTAAAAGAGAAGGTATGCTATTTCCATTGGGAATAACTTATGCATGCACGAAAACCCTAACCGAACAAGCCATGCGAGGGTAGAGAGCTAACATCACAATGAAGAAGATGGGGAGGAGCAGTTCAATGTAGTTATATTATGAATATTTCTAAAGACCTATGGTTCTTGTAGTCTCTAATCCTAATGCCATTTTAGGGGTTCCCCCTTATCCATTTAAAGTGGGGTTATCAAAAATCAATAAAAAGACGGCCTTCGGGAAATTTGGGCGGAATTGAAATCCAAAACTTTTCATTATCCATCAAAACATGAATCTTCTCAAAAACGTATTCACCCTAAGATAATATTTTTACAATAATAGAAAATAATAAGAATATTTGGTTTTATAAAATTTATAAAACTGAGAAAATCTAATTTTAAAACAGATTTACATTAAAAGGAGGCAATAATACCTTTTAGAAAAATTCGTCATTATATGCTTAAAATGGAAGTTCTTCTTATATTAGTCCATTAAAAATTATTTGATGAAAATAAAAAATTTCATTTAATAAATAAAATTTTAATTTTATTAAGATAATCCAATAATAATTATTAATTTACTTTATTTAGACAAAACAACTTTCTAGGAATTAAAATAGTTTTTCATTAAAACACATCCATTATTATCAATTGGTTTTTATCTTCCTATCAATTTAATTGGTTACCAAAGAATTATTTTTATAAATATGATTAAGCTATATTTTCACAATTTTTTTAATAATAATCATTAACTCCATTCCTCTGTCTATGTGTTAACTATTATCGAAGGAACTTTGTATTCTTTATTACACAAGAAAAAATTAGTCTTGTGCGGAATTCAAAGAAAACTATCAGATGCATGTAAATAATGATTCAATATAAGTGAAGCTTAATTTATTTGGCATGCTACATAGTCTATCTATGATTTTTAATTTATTGGAAAAAAATTCATAAAAACTCAGGGTGTTGTAGAGATATCTATCCCACCCATAAAATAAAAAAAACACATAAATGTTCCTAAAAATAAATAAAACATTCTTCAAATCATAATCAAAGAAATAAAATGGTTTTCATAAACATATATTCATATCCTAACCATGAAAAAAAAACATTTTCAATAATTATTTCATCATAGTATAACTCTTGGAAGAGAAACTGGTTTCATAAAAATTGTATCATCATGAAAATAAACCATTACAAGAATGAATAAGAATGGTATCCTTGGATCAAATAAATACAAATTATAATTATCATCATATTATGTTATCATAGATGGAAACTTATTATAAAATAAAAATCACATGGAATATTTCATGAGGAAAATATAAATTATTTAAAATAAACTTTTTAAAATTAAAAATTCATAAAATATTATGGAAATCCATTTCATTGAAAATAACCATTAAATAATGAAAATAAAATTTCAATGATACTAATTGCTATAATTTCATAAAATTATGTTCAATACTTAAACATAAATAACAATCCATTCTATTTCCGATAAAATCCTAACAACCCTTATTTAGAAAATGCTATGAATATTTCATTCAAAAGAGTTTGTAAAAATTTCAAACATTGATTGAAATTTAATTAAAAATCATTACTAGAATCATAAAAAAATTATTATAAGCACTTTTAGAAATGATATTTTTTTTAAAAAATATTTTTGATTAAAGATAGAAATAAATAATATTTTTCCAACAAATATTCCTTTTAAAACTTGAGTACATAAAGGGAGAAAAATTATGTGAAGAATTTATTCTAATTAAATAAATAGGGAAGAAAAAATCAATGAGTTTCATGGGAGTTGGATAATGTTATTTTATCTTTAGAATCATAATTCTAAATAATCACGATAAACGATGATTTTTTAACATAAAATATTTACCAATTTGGTATCTTTATAAGAACAATAAAAATTATGTATTAACATAAAATGTAACTTTAAATTCAATTTAATTAAGTATATTCATGATAAAAATGTCATAGACTATTATATATACCATAAAAACAATATGGGTGCATATCATATCTTATGTTCCAAAGAAGGTGAATTGAGACTAAAATACCATACCATAAGTCCTGACTTCTATTATACATATTCAAAACACCTATATATTAATATAAGGTTATTATACTTATATTATAGAAACATAACTATATATAACATTGAAAAAATCAAGTATTGATGTACAAGGACATTACATTACTTTTTCTGAATACTTAATACATTTCAAAATCATACTCCCAAAGACTGCATTAGTTAAGAGTTTTCGGTAATCGGGAAACATAAAAACTCTAGTTTATTAAGAATCTATATCTTCTCGTGGTATTTTCCTTCATAAATTGAAACCATTTTTGAAACATCTTACTTAAAAACCTTCATCATATCATGGTGAAAATAAACATAAAAAAGGGAGAGATTAGATTCTTAGTAAGGGTCATCAAGGGAGATATAAATCAAATCATAATCATAATACATAAGAAAATGATAATTAAAAATTTTATCCTGTATATCAATGATCTTGACATCATGTCATGGAATAAATCACAATTTTTTATAAAGAATCAATGAACTTATTACCAAATAGAATAATATAATATATATACTTTTTGGGATACACATAATTGTAGAAAATCATTTCATAACAGTCAGGGCTCATCTCCAAGACCATAATCGATGACAAAGTCCATTACTGAACCGAGTTCACTCCTCATTATATCCATGTATTACTGAACAGGGTTTACTTCGTATTCCAGCCCTATATTAATGAACCTATATCATATCTTATTTCAGATCTATCTTTCTCATAAGACAAAGATATTTACCCAAATATTTTTTGGGAGATATAGGTCTCACACATCTCTTAATGAAATCATTCTTACATGTTCAAAAAAAAAATCATTCATCAAAGAATAACACAATGAATAAAATTGGTTTCTTAAACATCATTCAAATATAAAAAAATCAATGATAAAAAATGGATTTTATAATCATCATTCCATAATAAACATAATCAAACCAAAATAATAATAAAAATTTTATACTAGAAACATAACCATATTACAAAATTTTGTCCTAGATGTAAATTTGTTTGATAGAACACTTGAAATAAATTTTGATAAAAGTATCCTTTTGTCTTCAAAAATAATTTCTTTTTGAAAAATTGGAAGCCATTTTTAAATAACATAATTTATTTCAATATAACCTTGAAATATTGTAAAGTAAGATTCATGTAAATAAGAAATTTTGAAAATGTAACAGCCTGTTCAAGCTGTATAAGTTAAAATAAATCATTCTTCTCACACTTTTTTTAGATAAGTTAGAAAGTACCTTATGTAGAAAAATACAAAAGATTAATTTATTAAAATTAAATAAAAATCACCAATGGGAAAGATAGTCTTTAAAAATTTTATATGAATAGAGATAATATTTTAGAATACATATTTGGGAAAAATGGACAAGGATGACATATATACCTCAGTAAATACTTACGTATAAACAATATCTGATTATAATGAGATTGAGAAATTTACCTTACCTTATGTATGGTATAATTTGTATGTATATGAGCCTATTATATAACTATTTAAATAATTCCATTGGCATATTCAAGAACCAAAATCCTTTTTATCATAACATATGTCACTATATTATCATCCGTTTGTTAATAACATTTCATTATTACCTTTAATTCACATATTAACTACTTTATTTTATTATTCATGTTTTTTCCAATAAGTTCTTGTTATCCTTCTTTGGTTATATTTATATCATTTAAAAATGATATTAATACATTGTATATCATATTTATTCATTATATACATTCAAATAATCAGGATTAAGTGGATATCATGTATAATGAATCGCATCATATCATGGATAAGGTAGGTTATACGTATGTAGGGGTGATGATATCATTCTGATAATTATGAAATGGTATGGCGGTGGATGGTATATATTTTATTATAGAATCCATATAATGTTAAAATAATAATATATAGTTATTATTTCTATCACTATACCCATCCATATTAGGTGGCAGATAATTAAATATTAAACCATGATGTGGAGATGATAAGTCGTATGTACACACGCCTTGCGAATTTTTTTATAGGATGGATAGAGGGTGGAATATGGTTATTGAAAAAACATAATAACATCTAATTATGTAATTTATATTATAATTATGACTTTATAATGGAAACATCTCATTAAAGAGTATGCAAAATAATAAACAAGTTTGAAAGAATTGGTAGAGAAGATTACCTCTTCTTTGACGAGCTCCCTCTAGATATCCTCTTAAATCCCTACAGTTGGTCATTATAGAAGAACTGAACCTCTATAATATCACTAGGTAATTTATAAGGTAAATTGTTATGGTATGTATGAGATTTAAGTCTCAAGTAGTTGTGAATACTTGAGGGAGGATGTACCCATTTATAATTGAGGTGAGTGGCACTGTGGGAATTTTAAAAAATAATAATTTAAAAAAATAAAACTATATCCCAAAAAATCATAAACATAATATTTTAGAATATTATATGAAATAAGGTTTTAATATGATCAACCAATAAATTTTATACATTTTTATATTAATTTAAACAATATCATTTTAATTAACCCTTACCTAATCTATTTTAATTTTAATTAACGTAACAAATTATTCAATATTAAAACACTATAATATTTTACTTATTTAAAGTCAATTAGACAATAAATGAAAATTTTAAAACATTTAGACAACAGAATAATTATTTTCTGTTTTTTAAAAATTTATTATGTTTTTTAAATAAATTAATAATACATTATTTTGATAAATAATCAATAGTGTCAATTTTTTACTATATAATTATTTGATTATTAAAAATATAAATATTATTAGAAAACTATGAAAAAAATATTTTATTAGATTACTAATAGGATAAGGTAACATAGAATTTTTTTTGGATATATTAAATATCCGAAATTATATTTATTTTAATATTGTTCATAATATTTATTTGTTATCTCGATTAATAAAATAATTACGACATCAGTTTTGTGTAATTCTTTTATATACATATTAATTTCATTAAAATTAAAAATAAAATACAATGAAGAATATAAATCTTCTGTATTTCATCAGAATACTTATAGTCAAATATATCTTCTTTAAAATCCTACATTAAAAAAATGATATATGTATTAAAGCATGAATGTGATAACTTTTACATCACTTCAAATAAAATATTATAAGTGTCATAATATTTTCCATATGGATACAAATGGTCAATAACATGACCATTGGATGGTTTTGGTTGAGATATACAAGACTAATAGGACTTGGTTCGGTGTTTTCATCTTTTAATGGTTATTATCATTTTAATAAAATTTATTTTATTTAATTCTTATCAATTAAATAATTTATTACATCATTAATGTACAATCCAATAACGAAATTATTTATTTCATAAAAATTCAACCACAAATCGATGAAAAAAAATATTTATAATGAGTATTTACAGTTGAATTTATATTCTATAAAACATAATATTAAAAATGATATAATTAGTAAAACTTGAGTAAGACATATTTCACTTTTCATTAAATAAAAAAATTAAATGACATAATCTCATCTAAGTGGAATTCAAAGGATTCTATTTTAAAAAAATGTTTATTTAGCTATAAAAAAACATCCAATGATATTAGGATAAGTGTGAGGGTAATTTTATTATATTTTTTAACATAATTTACTTTATTGACCTTTTTACTGTATTAATAAAAAACACTAAAGTTTTTAAACATAATACCAAAATATAAAAAAATATATTTACCTAATTTGAACCCAATGATTACAAATAAAAAATCCATTTTTTAAAATTCAAAATTCATAAGTTGGAGTAATTAATTTAAAATTAATTCTTTTTTTAGAATGAGAAAAATTGTTTTAAAAGATAAAACAAGGACAATATTGAATTTTTTTATATGTAAACTTAATACATAATTAATAATAACTACCTAAATTATATTAAACGATTAAAATATATTTTATTTATAATTTTAAACCAATCAATAATATAATCTATCTATATAAATTATTTTTATGAAAAAAAATTGTTTTTGATTAAAATTTAGTATAGTTTTACTATTCATAATAACATGAAACTTAATTTAAAAAAACCATAAAGTCAACCAATGTAAATATTTATATCCCTAATTAAAAGAATAATTTTATTTTCGTAATTAAAATATATAAAAGTTTCCAAAACTAGATTTAAAATTGGTGCACCATCAAAAGGTAGTAAAACTTGATTTTTTTTAAAAATAAATATTTTATACAAAGATTTAAATTTGTTTCTATATCATGTCTAGAAAACATATAATATAAATTATATTTTATAAATATTTCATTTATATTTCATTAATAAAATCCATCAAGACTGATTTTATTATTTTATAAACTCACATATTTATATTAATTGTTTTTAGAAAAACATATCCTTTCATTAAAAAAGGTTTTTATTTTAACTTATAATTAATTTCCCACAATTAATTTAATTATATATACATGTAGAAAGAATATTTTAATAATACAGTATGTACTATTCATACTCCCCATTATAATGGCTAGGTAATAAGGTAACATAATTACATTTAGTTGTTCGATTATACTAAATATTTCATGAAATGAAATCTATAAAGAAATCTTGAAATTGATTGTACCACAAGCTATGCATAGTGTTGTGTATACGGAAAGATAAAACGGTGTTTCATGTAGCGAAAGATTATCATAGTGCAACATGAAATAGAAAACATCAAAGAAATATTTAAAAATATTTCATAGAAATCATTGGGTTTTATAATCATACCATATATTATTTACTTATGATGTTTTATTACATGTTTGTTAACAATTCCAATTTAATATCATGTTTTTGGAAATAACTAGTTTATTTTATCTTATATGTTTTCATTTTTTATATTTAATCATCTTAATATGATCATGGTTTCGTCATAAAAATAATTTATACGATGATATTAATATCATATATATTTATTCATATATATCTATAAAAGTTATATATTGCAAATGAAGTACACCGTTCATGGAGACAATATGCTGTATGTACGCATGAACATTATTTTAATTTTCTCGATGGATTAAAAGAAATAAATATAAACAATATATCACCATTATAGAATAATTTTTATTTAATAGATATCACATATATTCATTAAATACTTCCTTATTAACTACCAAGTATTGCGTGATTGAATCACGTCATTTTTCGAGGTGACAGTCCGCCATACACACAAGAGATGTTATCATATTCCCACATAATAGAAAGTAAGAAGGATTAAGTTATATAATAATTAAATAATTATATCAATTTAAAAAAAATAATATATTAACATTTAATATATCATTATAACTTGTTGTGAGAGGTGGTGATGGAAAACAATAACCCTTGTTTGTGATATGGTAGTCTCCCGTACACATGATTGATGATTTCATAACCCATTTGATGGATGAGGAGATATATTTCTGTTATTAAATTTATAATATAACATATCATTATATGGTAGATAATGATGTTATTATATCATAATAATAGAAAAATATTGTTAGGAGGTAGAGGAATAAATAATACAAGAAATAATGTTTAATAATGTATGTCTTCTTCGGATAACCCCTTTAGGTTTATATCTAAATCCTTCTGAGGAAGGATTAATAATAACAATAAGGCCTCCAAAATGTGGGGAAGTAATTAGAGAGAATATTTGGGTATTTATATTTGAAAAATAGGATTTTTATGTGTGAATAAGGGAGGATAAGTGGTAACCATTTATAAGTAATTTTCGTGGAACCCTTGTAATTTTTTAAAAGAAAAATATGTAAACATGTTTTCAAATAAAAAAAGTCTAAAAAATGGACCATTAATGGGAATTAGACATTGTGAAGTATAAATATGGTTTTTAAACATATTGTATACATATTTTAGGTTTTTTTAACCCATATCATTTTAGATAAACCCCTAGAAAACTCATTTTCCCCTTAACTGCTTTAATTAATTTTTATTATTTTCACTCTTTATTATGGTAAAAATTTAATTTGAAATTATTAGACAATATTAACTATTATGATTCAAAATATGGATTCCTTTTTTCTAAATTTAGTTAATAGAATTTGAAATATATAATTTAAATCATAATACACAAATGTGAAGAAAAACCAGGGTTTCAAGAATTGTATTTTTCAAGGCAAAGATGAATTTATATTCACTATATAACAAATAATAATAGTTAAATGAATATAAATTAATATTCATTTACATATAATCTCTAAATTTCATTTGAAACATTATATATTAATGATTTTTTGAATTAATGAAAAATATAACTATTATTAACTTTAAACATGTTTTTATAGACATACATTTTTAAACCAAAAAATAAGATTATACTAAAATGTAACAAAATGTTTATTCAAACGAAATTAATTTTATTGAATATGAATAAGGAATAGTTATTTTATATGAAATTAAACTCAAAAAAATAATGAGTCTTTTAAATTATTTAATGTATTTAAAATATATGATATTTTTATAAAAAAGAATATTTTTCATTATTCTTTGAAAAATCAATAGTATTTTGGAAAAATAAAAAAGTGAAGCTATATAAATTTTGATATAATAATTTGAAAATTAATTTAATTTTATAAAATTAATTTTATAAATTGTAAATTATGGATTTTATGCAGTTCACAAAATGAAATGGAATACATTTCTTTCTTGAAAATTGTATTTTTAAATCATATCAAACATTGCTGAAAATTAAGTACTTGTTTATCAATGTTTTTTATTTATATAAAATCATTATAGCTAGTATATAAAATTTATCTATTCCCATTAATTTCTTCAATTTTTAAATGTAGATAATAATGGTCATGTTTAAATTATAAAATTTAAAGTTTGTTGTGATTTATTAAAACATGGTGATGTGTATAACAAAAGATATCAAAGTAATTAAATTTATTCAGAAACAAATATATCACAAAATATAAAGGTGTTACTACATAACCCCTAAAATTTTATTTTAACTCTTAATTATTTCACATTGATATAAATATATGAGGATAATTCTTCTATAAAATATCATAATGTTCCCACATATCTTCTTCAAATTGCTCGGTCCACCTCAAAACATTGACTTAGTGAACAGTCTTGTTTCAAGAAACATTCCTTATAAGAACCATAATCAACACCATTAGTTCCTGCTAGTAATCATCATTCTACATCAGTATGACCTCTAATTTTAGTATATGTTATGGTTCATGTATTAATTTTCTCACGAGAGAAACATAGAACACATCATGGACTTGAGAGAGGATTGGTGGAAGAACCAATTGATAGGTTACCATCCCAACATGATAAATAATTTTAATGGGACAAATAAACTTTGGGATTAGTTTACCTTTCTTCCGAAATCTCAAATCTTTTTTTCATGAAGAACTTCATGAAAACATGATGCCACAAACTTCAATTTCTATATCACATTGGTGATTATCAACAAATAATTTTTGTTGAATTTTTTCCTCCCATAAGTGTTTATGATTGCATATAACCTTATAATACTTTGTTTAGGTATATTTGGTTTAAATATAATTAATTCTCCAATATAATTCCCACATGTTGGAGCTCTACCCTTACTTTCATAGAGGTCATTAGAAGTATCTATCTGAATACTCATATGAATGATATTGTAAAATGAAAACTCAATGAGATGAAGGTGTTAATCCTATAATCCTTTGAAATCTGAATAACAATATCTCAATATATAATCTAGGGATTCAATTGTACTCTCATACTCACCACCTATATAAGGTTGACATGTATTACTAAAAATCAACTTCATATTAAGATCTTACTAAATACTTCACTATAACTTCAATGTAACCCTCAGATATTAATAAAATACAATGTAATATGGGACTCTATTAAACCATAACTCTTTTATAATTTATATCTTGGAACGATGATCTATTGAGAAATATTCTCTAATAGTGATGAAGTGTTCTTACATTTTAAGTCAATTGATTAAAACCCATATTACAATTTTTCCATTTATATTTTTTATGGAGTCTGATGAAAAAATTAATGATAATTTTTTCCCATTTCTGTTATGGAATGGGTAATGGATGTAATATCCCCTTATAATTGTTTCTCTCCACATTAACTTGTTGATATACCAGACTCCAAGATACAAACTCTGCAAAATCTCACTTTATTCCATCCCATAAGAAATACTCATTCAAATATCTATACATGTTTATACATCTAGGATGGATAAAGAATGAATAACTATGAGATTCCACTAACAACTCCATCAAATTTGGAATTAGTGGAACACATAAATGATTCCTAATCATTTAAATTTTATTATGATAAAGGTTAAAATTATGAATATTTAAAACCTTATTTTTAATCTCTACATATTCCTTCTACACATCATAAATCATCACCTAGATAGATAGTTGAACATTCAATTGTGTAGGAAAATATTTCTCTACATCCATTACGATTTCATGATCCATCATCTGAAAATAAAAATATTAGATCTTTTGTGATCCTTACCATGGATAAGCTAGTATGATTCATTCGACTCAAAGTATCAACCACCTTGTTTTCTTTTCAAGGGTTATAATGTATCGATCAGTCATAATCATTAATAAACTCTAACAATATTCTCTATTGAATAATCATCTCCTTCCATGTTAATATATAATTTAAAATGTTGTTATCATTATATATATCACACTTTTCATAGTAAATATAATTCCTCTACATATTTAACAAAAAAGTACCGCAGCTAACTCCATATCATGTGTTGGTTAATTTTTCTCATGAACCATCAATTGTTTTGAGGAATACTATATAAGAATGACATTATACTTAAAATATTTTCCAAATACCTTCGTGGATATATCTATAAAGACTAATAACCCTTCTCCACTATAAGGTAATATTACCATGTGTTCACTAACTAATATTCTCTTTAGTTCCTTGAAATTTCCCCCACATTCGTTTATCAAGAGGATCTTGGATCCTTTATAACTTGTTGAGAAGATTACATAGTCCGGAAAAAATATCTAAAAATTGTCTATAATTTCTACCTAATCCAAGAAAACTAAATATCCCAGTCAAGATGGTTAGTATAATAAAACATCAAAAAAAATTTACATGATGGATCTATCGATATTATAACTCCCTTAGTTTCTATGAATTAATTATTTTCAAATAAATTAAATTTCATTTATGAATTTCATTGCATGATTCAACAAGTTATTCTTGATTCATATGAAAACCCAGATTATTGTTACATGGAAAAAAAATAATATATTAACTTTTTTATACAAAAAACTATGCTCAGCTTGGGTTACACATAATGACCATTTCCTTCAATAACATGCAAGACACACAATAAGCAGTTTTACAAAACTATAATTTATTATTAATAGTATTATTAAAATATTATTATAGTTATAACATAGAAATTTGAATTGAGGTAATTAATATGATTAATTAAATTATTAAAATATGGTTTATAAATGTCCATAATAATAACTATTTAGTGACCAATTAACTAGGAATAAATACAAAATCCTTATGAAATTATAGGAAATCTTTTGTTTTGGAATCTATATTTACGCAATCAAACATATTTTTTCTCAATAAATTAATTAAACCACTTTTGATAAATTATTTTAATGAAATATATATATATAATTATATTCATGAAACTATCTAATGTTCATCATATTTATTTTTTAGACAAGAGATAATAATAAATCCAATTTTATACACAAAGATATATTTTTTCCCTAAAAGGTATTTTTTTCACATTTTAATGAAAAAATTGTCTTTAAACTAAATTTTCTACATTTAAAAAAATATTATTTGAAAAAATTAACATTGTTTCAAAAATTATTTAATAAATTTACTTTGTGTACATTTTTGGTATATTTTAGATAAATTTCATATTTTGATGAATAATGAATGACATTGAATTTTAATCTAAAACATGATTTTTTGTCTAATTTATTTATATAGTTATATATTATTGTAATTAGTTTTAAATTAAAATCAGTTAATTTATAAGTCAATAAACCAGATTTTTTTCATTTTAATCAATTTAACATTGAAATTGGAGATAAAAATTAATTCAAACATTTGAAATTTTTTATTTAAAAACAAGTTGTCTCATCCCATATATATTAGTAATTTAAAATTAAATTATACCACTTCTATAATTTTAATTTGATAAAATAGATTATATATTTTGAATTAGAAATTTTATAATATCGTGTAAGGAAAACATAGATATTGAAAAAAAATATCAAAGAATGTAATTAAAATTAATTATAGTGATTAAGGTAAAAATGAGCTTAATTAATGATTAAACATAGACTATAAGGTGTAACAATAAAACTAAACATTTATAAAAATATTATATGGAGATATTTCAACCATAAAACTTTTATTTATCAATAATTTTCTATTTTGTACTTTTGGGGGAAATTAATATGTTGGGAGCACTAAAATGTTTTCAAGAATACCCAATGTATCCTTTCTTCACTTATAAAAGGCCACCTCTCGTCTCATTATAGTCACACCTCTCAATAATTTTTTATAATTCAAAACCAGAACAAATAAGCTCCTAAAATCCCTAATATCATCCTAAAATCCTCAATTTTGTAAATAATTAGACCAAGGTGGTCCATTGGTGAAACCCAAAAGAAGTTTCCCGATGAAGAGGAAACATTCTTCAACAAGTACTTTTGTTTTATTTCATTATCCACCCCTTCAATTATTATCATTTATTTCATATATAATATAATAATTTTCCTAACATTTCTAATATATTATTATGATATGTCTATGACCTACATTTCTACACACTTCAAGCATATGGTATTCACAATCATAGTTTGTGTGTACAGCGGACTATCGCCTCATGAACCGTTGTCATTCATTTTTCAATGTACACCTCTCAAGGATGGTAATAATGAATGAAATACTTGTTTTATATAATATATATCATATTTATAATGTATTTATGATTTAGTAGTTATTATATAACACATACATTCATGTATTCATTTTTTGAAAATAATATAAAATTGTTTGTGGACATGAGGACTACTGCCTCCTCAAAAAGATGTGATTTTTTCACACATTACATGGAATATATTAAAAATGATTTTAATAAAAATATGGGATATTTATTATATATTAATGATACTAAGACTATAATATATATATATATATATATATATATATATCACCCCCTTTTCTTTGTTTAAAAATATGGCAAGGAAATGGAAACATCGTTCATTCGTGCATACAACCTACTGTATCCATGAATGATGTATTTCCTTTCATATTTATATATTTTATATATTATCATAAATACATATATAATTAATATATATGATATTTATCTCATTTTTAAATTCTTTATATAATTAAATCATGATCTACGTAAGACGATCGAAATCAATTCAAAACATATACGAAATACAAAGCGAATATTACCCGACACTTAACATTGACATAGAATAGCTAGTAAATGGGTAATAAAATGTCATCATAAAATATAATGTGGTATTATATATAATTATATAGTTATTATTTAGATTTATAATAATCTAATATTTTTTATACCCTATGTTTGAACATGGATTATGATGAATTTCAAGACTTAAGGTAAGCATTTTATCGTCCCACTTTTCATTCTATGATTTAAACACCATATTGTAATACATTATTTTGGTGTGGTGCATATACTAAGCTAATGAATTTACATTATTTATTGATATTAAATGTAATAATTTATTTTATTATTTATTATGGAGCATCATTCAAAAGTTACTCATGTGTTAATGTAATTTCATCTCACCATTATATATTTGTGAGATACATGTCTTATTCACCACTAGTTTCTTTTGTATAGTGTATATAACGACCATGAATGTATTACATGATCATGTTTCAGAATTTTATGTGTATTTACCTATCCATTTTATGTTCTCAATTTTAGGGGGTTATGGATGAAAAGTTACCAAATTCATAAATTACTTTCATCTCAATTTGCCTTCTTTGAGACACATGTCATGTTATGACCCAGTATTATTTTATAAGGTGCATATACATTCCATTGAAATGTTATATCATGAATATAGTTGTATTTATGATATTTAGTCTTCGTATATTTTTAATATTTTTTTTGGGATTTTGATTTAAATTTACAAAGTGGTTTTAGATTATCGATACAATCTCATCATTTATCAGGATTTGATTGGATTATGAATCCATTAAAAAAATATTACGGTCCATATCTCAAGAAACCTCATGAAATTTTTTATCCATTTTTAATTAATGATATAATATTTTAATGGTACCATTTTCCTCTCATTATTACATATTAAAATTTAGAGTTTTGTTTTAGAAAATCTTACTTTATTTCTCAATTTTGTTATAAAATTGTTTTTTAAATCCATGTTTTATATTTTTTATAAAAAATATTATTAAATGATGTTTTATCAATTTTTCATGGAAAATGATTTTAAAAGTTAAATATCTCTTTATAAGTGTTTTAAATAGTTTTCTATGATTTATTTTTAATATTTCAATGTTATTTTTAAAGAGAAAGTTTCTAAAAAGATTAATGTTAAAAAAAACATTTTTAAAAATGTAAATGATATTTTAATCAAGAAATGTTTTATATGATAATTCATAATAATTTTCCTTATTAGATGACATCTATTTATGTTACCTATTCCATATTGGGGTTATCATATAGGGTTAAAATTAAAATTCTTTATGTGTGTGGTTTTTGTTTAAGATGACATATTGTTTATGAAACCTATTTATCTTCCACGGGCTATACCATGTCAAAAGGATTATTAAACCTCATTAATTTAAAGAGTTATTATATGATGAAAGGATTCTGAAACCCATTTATTTTCTAGAGGTTATGATATGATTAAATATATTTAAAACAATTTCATTTCATGGTTTATGATATGAAGTTTATGAAACCCATCACATTTTTATGGTTCAAGATATGATGAGTGTTTTATTATATCATGTAAGAAATGTATATATGATTTCATTATGTGATGGGTGAGACCTATATCTACCTCTAAATAATTTTGTAATAGTAAATTCTCTAGGAGCTTAAAGGGTAAACGAGAGTGCATCCCATGACCACAAGAAGAGTGTATACATGAGGGAATCCCAAACCATAAAAAGAGGTTATATGATAGGGAATCTGAAGCCTCTAGAAGAGAGTATACATTTGGGAATTCCAATATCGTAGAAAGAGGGTTTTTGGGAGGGAATCCCAGTCACATAATAAAAGGGTTTATTGGAGGGATCCCAAGACCATATCAAGAGGGTACATGAGAGGGAATCCCAATCTCATAACAATAGGGTAAATGTGAGTTCATTCCAGGATCTAAATAAGGAATTTCAAAGGAGTTAGTCCCAATCCTAAAGAAGGTACATAGTTTATTATCCCGAGCATAACATGTTATGAGGGATTTGGTTTTCATCCTTGAAATAATATTTTTAGGCTTATGTTTATACCACATTTCCAGGTCTTATTCATATTTTATTATTTTATGGATTATGATCTTGATTTTATTATGATAATTGACTGTTAACACCCCATTCCATCAAAGAGTCTAAAAATATGGCAAAGAGAATCTATTTGAAATAAAAAGGGAGAAAATAGATAATAAAAAGTCAAGATTTTCAAAGGCATGAGTTTTTTTCCACCTTAGTCTAGCCAAAACTCTATCAGCAAACAACCTTCTTGCACACCTCCTATATGTCGCCCATACCTCTTACACGCCCCCATATATCACACAACCTACTTGGGCGCCCACATCCCTTTTCTTCTAGGGTCTAATATTTTCCAAGAAATAGACACTTAGGCCCCTCACTTGTACGAACGAATTTCCCTAAAGCTCAATTGCTGCTCTGGATTCCCAAGTACTTCACCTGAGTCTTCCGAAACATTCAAGGAAGTTATTTAACACAATGAGAAGAGGATTTAAGAGAGGATTATTTAACTTAATTCATTTTTGTTTTTGAGAACCATAACACTTGCGTGCCAAAAGCTCCCAACCTCCCCAAATAAGAAATACATGCACATTGACCATTCCTCCCACAGGAACTTGAGCACCCTACATCTAGGATCAACTATCAATACTATTAAAGGCTTGAGTAAGGTCTCACCCATGTATTAACATATAGGTAGTTTGTTGCTTTAGTGAAAATCTGGTCGCTCAAGTGTTCTTGTGCACCGATACTTGCGCACCCTTACCTACTTGGGATCCGCTCTTTGATTCACTTACTCTCTTTAGTCTATAAGCCATCAAGTCTTCTTCAAAGACATTAATGGAATCGTTCTTCTTCCTTGGATCCCTTGTTTGAAATTGATTCTGTTGAGACCTTTACCAAAACCTCTTGACATATCAAACCTTTGGGAAAGGCACATTAGTGTGTCTCCTATTTGGGTTTATAATTGCATAGTCAGAAGTTTCCCGCATTTGTTTCATAATGGGGTTAGGGTCCATGGAATGTATGTGGGTTTGTATATCCATAGTCACATGGAATTTTATCCTAGGAACAATGCTGTGAAGTTCCTGGTTTGGAGGAGGTTTGGGTCCTGGCCTCTTCCTTCTCAAAGAGATAACCCGGAACCTCATGTATCAGGTATGGGAATATACGGTTCAAACCTAATAATGGAGAATTCTCCCTCCCCTACCGGGATCAATATTAGGGAAACTAGCTTGGCGTAAGCCCATAGCTTTTATTATAGAAGTTAGCATCATGGATCTTCCTCTCTAATTCGTTTCCAAAGACAAAATAAGAGATTGGCGCATGGTATTTCATTGTGCTTTCCCTATCCCGTTGGGATTTTTCACCATGTCCATACATCCTAGTGTAAGCCCCTAACCTTCATCCCTTCCTCATTTCACTAGACCCTTGTCCAATGTAATGTGAACGGAGGGAAGGTTCATCGCCTCTACCTCTTACCGGGTTTCCAGGACCACGTTCACCTTGGACACCATAGGTGTGACCTCATCCACCAACGGAGGAGGAATAATTTGAAAGTGTGGATTTCATTGTTGAATCTTTGACATCCTCTTGTTTGTCACACCGAGCATGACTCACATGGGATAAAAGATTTGTCATGGTCACAATATTTGAACAATCGAATGAAATACTAGAACTCTAATTCATGTTCAAACCTAGATATGTAAGAAGCCTTTTCAGGGCCCAAGATCACTGGATAACCTCCCCAAGAATCCAACCCTAATTCCTTTAATATGGGCATCCTCCTTAGTAATAAGCCCCAAATTTAACCCCAAATCGTAAAGGCATCCTATTCAGGAAGTAAGCCCAATCTCATTTCTATAAAAGGACAATACTCTCTTATGAGACTAATTTAACTATAGGCCCATGTATATGGGATACGTAGGAAGCCTCCTTGAGGTTCATACCTAATACCAAAAATCATCCTTGTTCTCCTTGGGCCATATTCCCAATAGGTCCAGATTCAACTTGGAAAACCATATTAATTCTAAATATCACTAGGATGCTATAGTATAAGTCCCACACTATGTTTTGACTAAGAACCTTCTACTTAGATGTCGATACCACATGACATTAAACTATACAAATATGTACTTATCACAAGAACTTAAAAGGTATTATGTCTCCCATTTAGTGGAATCGAACTACGGGGGTTCTGATTCCTTTTACAAGGATACGTAGGTAGCCAATTTCATGGACACGATCCCAAAATCAAACCAAACCTTTGTCTCCCTGGATGAAAATAAATTCCAGAGTTCCCCACTGAGGGGAATAAAAACATGTATAATCACAAATATGATTAATAAAATCCATAAGCAGTATATTAGAGGATACCATTGATGTAAAACCTCGAATACATATGGTCATTTCCATTAATGAAGAACCTTGAATCCATACTGATGATTCTAAATTTTACAGACGTTTGTAAGTGATTGTAAATTACAAGGAAAACTTATGTTATGCTTGGTGAATTAATAAGGATTCATAAAAATATCCTAGATTTACAAAGAGAGTCCCAGAGTAGACAATAATTCCCCCCGAAAAGGGTGTGATGAGTCTGACCTCCCATCCTCTCGAACAATTCATGTTCTTAAGTATCGTAAAGTTCAAACATAACGAAAGCCTGCCTTTGGAAGGCATTTAACCTTTGGATAAAGAACTATTAAATTTTTCTAGTTCCATAAATAAATCCAATGGAAACCTCCTAGAAATAGTGATTCTTAAAATTAGAACACACGTTTGAAGGAACTACGAAACCAAAATGGTGAACCCGATGTGAATCTTTAACCACGTTAATAATGTTACCCACATATTATGCCCATATCAATTGATAAAATACACCAAGACAATGGAATCAATCATGCATGTATCCAACTGAAAATATTTTTCTTTAACAGAGTTTGTTGTTGTTTTCACGTTTTCCTTCCTAGAAATCCCTTCATTCCAAAAATGGCATTCTCCAAGACAACATCTGTGAAATTTCTAACTGCTTCTCAAGATGGAAATCCATCCATGTGAAGGACGTCATCACCAACCCAGAGTCTTCAATTCTGGGTCTTTAATGTGCTCGTAATGGAATATCGCCAGCACAACACAATACCGACTTTGGAGGCTGCTCGTCAAGTCCTCCAGGTCAATAAAAATCCTTGATCATCTAGCCACCAATGACCAATGATCTTGAAGAAGATGGTGCCAACCATTGTCTTTAACTATTTTGGGTCCTTATCCCTGGAATCCAATAATAAATCCCACATGTACTATAGGTAGGTGGATCAAGAGGTCACTTAAGGCCTCAATTCATGAATACAGGAGTCTTTCCTGAGGACTCCCACCAGCAATCACCGCCATCAGAATTGTGCGGTAGTAAACCTTCAAAAAGATAGAGGTGTTGCCTCAAGATATTTGGATCAGGTCTCTCAGACCTAGGCACACAAGACGAACTTCCATGGATAACATCCGATCAATAGCTAGAACACCTCTACCCCTTTCGGAGAATCTCATCAACCTAACATGATTGTAAACAATGAGCGGGAACATACAACCGTCCGTCTTAATTTTGCTGTTTAGCATACTCATCTGGCAGTAACCCACCAATACCACCTGATAAACCCAGTTGAGTACTGTGAATTGGTACACACACCTTCTTACAAGTTATCAACCAGTCACAGGTTTTTTTGACTGCATTTAAAGAATCTCTCCAATCTAATGTGGTGGCAACTGGTAAACAGGAAGACACACCTATTTACAGTCACCAATTCGGCTAGCAGTCTCGGATGCCTGTATTAAAGGATGTCCGTCAACCATACTTGACAATAAACAACTAGAAGGAACGTACACCTACCAATGTCCATCAAGCCTACAAAAACTCTCATTTTGTAGCACTCAGAGAATTCAGTCGGAAAGCACCGACAAAAAATTTAGGGCAGACCCAACTCTTCGCCCCCATGCATGAGTACTGTCAACATCCATTGACAAGAAAAGGAGGATGAAAGTAGGAAAATTCAACTACTTTAGATACAAAATGGAATTATATTCCCATTCTGGCCTCTGAAGTCACCAAACACATCTTATCAATGGTGAAAGGGCATAAGAAAATTCCAGTCCATATTTTGGAAACATGTCAGGATGTTATAATAACTACTTCAGCTGTATCTAGAGAACAGACACATAAATCATTCCCCACACATGGGATTACCCATTGACAAGCCATCCTAGATCAGATACAAATCTCTTTTCCAATCCCTGAGGGTCATGGGGAATACTCCCCTATATCATATGGAAAATATGATCGGGAACATACACCCTTTCTAGTTAGAGGTAATCGGTGCATTTTGATAACCACTACAAGGAAGGCACATAAAATTTCCCATGATAGCCAATTTTCCAAGATGGTGGCCCCAAATAAGTATAAGAAAACATCCATGAAGAAGTCTCTCTATGCACTATTGTAAAATCAAGAGTCAAGCTGTGATGTTTCTCCTCTTAATGCTGGAGTTCTTGAAGCCAACAACCATTTATCTGTAGAAACTAAAGATTCTACCCTCTCATTACCAAATTTTGGGATAGGTAGTTGTAATTATTATGTTCCTTGTTAGAAACTTCATCCTGAAGGCTTGCTTCATGAAATTTTGGTCAATCCAGAGTGCTCAACTCCGGATGAGAGCCTCGTCAACCATCTTTGTGGCTAGAAGACCAAGGAGAAAGAAGATTTATCAATTGCTGTAATTCATCATGGTGATCCTCCCCATGATGGAATATATATCGAAAGTATACTTAACGGTATTATTTCTCATTGTCAAGACTATTTCATAATTGAAAATGTAGCGATGAGAAATACCTCCTATATCGAGGCACTTGAAAACACATGGTCATTCAAGTTTGATTCCCTGTCATTTAATAGTAAAACACTTTCTCAAATAGAAGATATCTTAAGGGAAAAATTATTATCCAATCCTCCCTGGGGTCATTTTTCTTTTAATATATAGCATCCAATTTGGTAAGACTATGTGGAGAAAAATTTAGTGAAAGACAATGAAGTTATGTAAAAAATGAGAAAATAATTTTCCAAAAGAGAAATACTAGTCATGTTCTGGTCTTTGATAAATTCTATGTATAACATTATAGAATTGATGACAGAAGACTTCATTCATGAGATCTGCTTCAACTTATGGAAAACTATTTGTCATTTGAAGACAAAATTATTACCATGTGATGATTATCAAAATCAGGTAATGATAATAAAAGGGTTGCAATGCCAAATTGACTTGGCCTCCCTCTCAGTTTCCCAACATCCAAGGTTAAATACAGCAGAGAACCCTTCAGCATGCATGTCTCAATGCTCTAAAGATTCTATTCTAGTTCCATCTAGTGTCTGTATCAGAGGATGGGGTGAATATGGAGTATTGTATTTCACTGCCCTCCAAAATCAGTAATGTCTGCCAAAAGAGGTCTCATGCAATGTTATTGCTCATGGTCATCCACAATCAATAGGTTTTTTATGTAATAAAATATACACCCAAGAACATGCCTCATCCAGTTCTCATCAGAGTCAGGCCCAAAGAAAACCAGTTGTTGAGTTTATTTTAAATCAAACATCTGAGAATCTTGAGCAGGGGTCCCGTTAAGAGGATGTCAACTGTCAGAGAATGAAAATGTCTAAAATAGAGCATCAATTTTCCGAAACAGAAGATTTAAGTGGTCTTCATATGATGCACCCAACTAATGTCTGAACCAAAATCCTCAAAATCAGAAGAGCAGTTGCACGAATTTTAGACATAAAAGTTCAAGAATCACCCTAGCTTGCAAGGATGAGGGCTCATTTAATTCAACATTCAAATTCATTCAACAAAGTTCAAATATTTGAAGATGAAGAATATGAACATCCCCAGCCTGTAGGGCTGGGGGACTTTTCACATCTATAATCCCCTCCTCAACCAAATTTAGTTTTCTCCCTATTAGGAATGAAGCCACAATGAGAGCGTACAACTGAACTATTCGAGGATTCCATTCCGGTTACTATCCACCAAATAGTTCTAGGGAATTCATCATATAGGAGAACAATGTATCAAGGAAGGCACAAAACAAGAAGATATCATAAAAACACAAATAGAATACCATCGATGCATTATGTGTCAGTAAATGTCATTAACACCATTGTAGAAGATCCTCCAGAAAATGATTCCAGTTCAGGGGAATAGGAAGATGATGTTATTGTCCATAATATTGTACACACCAAGGAAACTGTAGAAGGTTTGCACACCCAAAATTATAGGCTTACCTAGAATCTAGGTATGCCTTAAAATAACCAACTCCCCCCCTCTCTAAGAGGAATATAACAAGGGTGAAGGAAAAAAAGTTAGATCTTATCTCACTTTTACACTACAGAAGGAGAATCTCTTTCGCTTGAAGAGATATTTTCACAACAAGAAGAAGAAATGAAGGAGTTGAAAAGACTCAATAAAGAGTTACTTTGAAGTAGCATTTCTTCTAGATGTACTCCCCCAGAAGGTCCTCAACTTTCTATTCCTGTAGGAGCTCCTTAGAAAATAGTATTTGTAGAGACTAAAGATGCGGATAATAAATTCTCCCCACTAGGTACACAATCAAGGTAAGATCAAACAAATCCTGATAGGCCTTATCCAGGAAGATATCAACACCACCATCAGTGGTTTTTTCGTTCATTTCACTAGCTCATGATCCAGTTGCTATACCTTCACAAAATCCATCTAATCTGAATATTCCCCAAATGCTTATAAACACAATTGAGGCATTAACGACTCGATTGGAAGATATAGAAGAACGACGTGCACCAGTTCAGGAAGAAAAATAGAACTTACCCAGAATGGGTGGATGCAATTCCTTCCTCAAAATATTTTTGTATACCACATTCCAAATATTTAATGATTTAGGAGATCTGAAACCACAATTTACTCATTTTTTCTCTCGTTGTGATCCCATGATGGGAACTTCTCAACAACAAGAATAAGTTAAGTTTAGGAATTTCATGCAGTCATTATAAGGACCAACATTTTTCTAGTATAAAAGTTTACAATCATGATAAATTATTGGATGGGAAGATCTTCGTCATAAATTTGTTCTTCAATTTAGCTCAATGCTACAAAAAACAACAGTTTTTTATCTTACTAATTGTAAAAAAAGGGAGAATGAAATTGTTTCAGATTTCAATAGTCAATGGATAGGATTAACACATTCCTTAAGTCAAGCACTCCCACAAGAAGAATTGCCACCAATTTTTGTGGAAAATCTATGTGATGAGATACTCACACCATTAATCCCTGTGAAATACATAGGAGGGATTTGAGACCTTACTTAAATTTCTCAACAGATTGAAGACTCTATTATAGAAACTAAGGCTAAAACTCGTGTAATTCAATCTTATTTGGGGAGGAGGATAGGAAAGGTAAAATCTTCTATAGTCACACTCATGTAGGAACTAGTACCTTCTTCTACTTCCAGTCATTCATCATACTGAAGGGCTCCACATCCTAAGAATCATCAACAATGACCGCCTCATCAAGATGATCAAAGAGATCAAAGGCGAAAAAGTTTTTGGAATTAAATAACAAGGTTTATTATTTCCATAATGAACAAGTTCATAGTTACTTCATCTCAGCTTTAGAAATCAATTTGGTTCAATTTCCAATGCCGAAGAATCCAAATAATGAAGGTGATTAAGATCTTATGAATTATTGTCCCTTTCACTAGATGTTATGACATACCATCTAGGAATGTTCTATTTTCAAGGACCTCTAGCCAAAGATGGTGTACTATGGGCATGTAAAACTGAAACGTTCATCAGCTCTAGTAGCATGAGTTACTGCTACTGATCCAGAGGAAGAAGGCGAATGGATAGAGGTCAAAAGTAAGAATGTACATAAATATGACGATTGGATGATCAAGAAAATGATCAACCAAAGTCATTACATTTTATAAACATAGTTGAAAGAAATGTTTTTTATGCCACTACTGCCATAGTAAAACCACCTTCATCAAAAGTTCGTTACTGAACAAAACAATGTGATTATATGGATAAAGTGAAATCAGGAGAAGATGATCTCATGTCAAGGCCAAGAGATATCCTTGACCCTAGAAGATTTTTTGCAGTCTGTTTCAAAAGCACGGGAACCGCCCAGCTAAATAGAACAACCAGAATTAACATGTCAAGAAGAATCTTAATTAGATGAATAATTGATCTTGGGTTCTGTTAATGTTATCCATTTAATGGATTCTTATGGAAATGGTGATTCTGATTATAATGAGTCGTAATTCTTTGTACCTAAATGGGGAACTAGAGGAAGAGGCCAAGTTTGAGGATACATGGGAAGATGTGAGAATTCTAGAAATCACCATTTTAACTCTACCCCTATTCGATCACTATATGTGGAAAAAACTCATGGAAGAGCCCTTCAACAGGTTCTATAGGAACGAAGAGTTTCTTCCATGAAAGACAGGTTCAGTTCTGACATGATTATTCTGGAGGACCGGTTAGAAGTCACATCGTCTTCTTCTCAGCATGTGAATGGATCTATTATATCTAATTTAACAAAGCCAGGAATATTTCCAGCTTCTTCTCTAACAAAAAGTATGTCTACATCAAAAACATAATCTTCCAAACAACCTACAAAACTGCATCTCCATGCTAGAAGATGTAGACCTATGTGCCAAAAGTTTTATGTCTTGAAACAATTGTCCCTTGTACTAGACAAGTTATCAATTCTGGATGCTTTGAATATGTCAAAAGATATTCTATAGGAACCCATTGAGGCTTTATCAAGTCTTTAAGGGTTTTAATCTGAAGTTATTGCTACTGAGTTTTACCATATAGATAATGATCCAGAAGAATTTCATGTGGTCATATCTTTTACAGATGAGGATGAAGATGACGTTTTATATGGACATATCAGAACTTTTTATTTCTAGATATCCAAATCTTGATGTAAATGGACATTACATTACTTTTGTGAAATACTTATTACATAATGAAAACAGACACTCAAGGATAGTAATAGTTTAGTGTCTTTGGAAACATGGAAAATAATCTACTAATCAAGGTTAAAGATCTTCAACATCTCCCATAAAGATCTTCCCCTTTTGTTTACTTACCTAAAACCTTTCTTTAAATCCTGGGGAAAAGAAAACATAAAAATGGTGAGCTTAAACTCTCAGTAAGGGTAAGCCTAGAGAACATTAAACAATACATAAACATTTGAATGCATAAACTTGAACATAAAATCTAAACATCAAAATCATGAGCAACAACATAAATCTTGAAAGAACACAAGGCATAGATCATAAAGGAACATTAGTCATGATAAACTAACATGGTAATAAAACATGTAATTGGGGAATCCATTAAGAACATGTTATGATTTCCATAGTATCCAAGGCATTTCTTCCAAGACCATCTTAGTGGACAAAGTCCCATTCTGAATCGAGTTCACTCCTCATTCTAGTCCTGTAACACTATACTGTATTAACTTACCGTTCCAGCCATGTCTATCTCATGAGATATAAATATTTACCCAATGAATTGGTGGGAGATATAGGTCCCATCCATCTCATAATGAAATCATTCTTACTTGTTCCACAACATAAACATAAACCATTCATCATAATACAAAGAATAAAAATGGGTTTCAAAAACATCATCCCATCATAACATAATCTATATAAAACAAATGGATATAATTTCATCATAAGAAAAGTGGAACCATGTAAATCATAGAGACATTATACTTGAAACATACACATATGAAATAATCTCATCTTAGATGGAAAATGGTTTTGATAAAACACTTGAAATGAATTCTTGAGGAAAATATCCTTTAAGCTTCAAAATTGTTTTCTTTTCACAAAATTCCATGCAATTTTAAAAGAAAAGTATTTTGTTGAAAATGGTCATAAAATCTTATAGAGTAAGATTCATGAAAATGAGGTGTTATTAAACCGTAAAAATCCGTTCACACCATATAAGTTAAAAATAACATTCTTCTCGTACTTTTGTCTGAAGAGTCAAAAGGTACCTCATATGGTAAACAAAAGAATGATTCCTTCCATATGATGTGGTAAAAGTAAAAAAAGGGTAAGAATGAATTTAAACATACATGGAAGAAAAGTAAAAAATTTATGAAAACATTTTGAGAACATATAGAGATGGATTATAAACATAACCCCAGTAAATACTTACGAATAAACAGTCTTGGATAAGAATGAGATTGGAATAATTATCCCTTACCTTATGTCCGATATGCTTCGTATGTATCCGAGCCTCCAGTATAATGATTTAAATAATTTCATTGACTTATTATAGAATCATATTCATAGTTATGATATCATATATAGTTTACTTATGACTTTATATTACCCGTTCTTTTCTAAATTCGATTTAAAAGCATCGATTTGGGTAAAATCGTTTCATTTATCGTACATGTTTTGACTTTTTGTTCTTGATATTATTATTTACATCCTGATTTACTTAATTGAATAATGTAAACCATGATTTATATATAATATATATATATATATATATTCATTATATACATATATATATATGATAGATCGATAAATGGAATGAAATACACCGTTCATGGAGACGATAGGCCATACGTACGCATGAACACTGTTTTCGTTTCCTTATTGAATTGAATGGAATTAAGTAGATGAAATACATATATAAATAAATAAATCCAGTATCATTATTATGTCATATATTTAATTATTATTCATTATATATACTTTATAATCATTTATGAATGGTTAACATGGAGAATCAATCTCATCGCGTCGGGGAGACGGTAGTCCGTACGTACGCACGAGCGATGATATATTTATCAAGATCATAGAATTGTATTTAAGTGTATGTATAATATTTCAGAATCAATATCAAATTAAAATAATAATATATAGTTATTTATTGACACCATTATACCCATCCATGTAAGGTGTTGGTTGAAAACAGATTACACCACAGCGTGGAGACGGTATTCCGTACGTACGCACGCGCCGTGATTTCGTTTTCTATAGGATGGATAGAAGGTAAAATAGGGTTGTTTCATATTTATAATAAAACATAAGTATATAAGTAATACTGATGTTATTAATTTATAATGAAACAACTAAATAAGAAGAAGTTGAATAAGAGAGAAACTTGAAATAATCAGAAGAAGATATTACCTCTTCTTCGACGCACCACCTTTAAGCCTTCTTGTTTTCTTACACTATATGGTTAATAAGTGTACTATAAAAAGCTGAAAGAACCCCAAGTGGTTCATTATTAATATACATATATATATATATATATCCTTATATATGTCATTTGGCCGAACATTAGATTTTTAGGAATAAAATAACAATTAATAATATAATATTTGTTTTAAATACTATTTTATGTCAATTTTGACACTATTTGGTAATTGATTTTTGAGAAACTCATAACAGCATGATTAGTTCGAAGAAAGTTACTTAAATCACTACTAACATGTCATATTAACCTATAAAATTAGTGGAATTTATAAAAAGTCTCATATTACATTTATTTGGGTATATATAATATCAATTACTTTAATATTTCATTATTTAGGTTATTACTGCATCACCATTGTGTCATAAATAACTTAAATTATTTAAGGTCTCAAAATTATAAATAAAATACCATTAGGTAGGAAATATTTTTATATTTATAAATAATATTTATAGTCGAATTTATCTTATGTATTACCCTATATTAAAAATGAACTAGTTATTAAACTTTGATTTAAACTATTTTAACCCTTCTTTAAATAAATTAATAATAAATGTCCTAATCTAATCCAGGTGGACCTAAATGGTCATATTTTATTACTAATGTTGTTTTTAGTCTAATTAAACTTATTCATTATAATTAGGACATGGGTTAGGGTAATAATAATATCATTTTACCCTTAATTACTCTATTTACTTTTAACCGTGGTAAATAAAAGTAAAAAGTTACTATTCACCAAAAAATATTTTCATCTCATTGAACCACATTTTAGTCCTTGATATTAACCCTGTCTCCTGGATTTTTAAAATTCCACTCACAGAAGCGGTAAAATTATGTTTTATGTGAATTTCCAAATTTTCCTAGAAGGTGTATAAAAGATGGTGAAAAGTTCAACTAAATTTTTATATATCTAAAATTATTATAAAATGCCTCCAATGAATTAAATTGAACTTATATAGGTATTATGTATCAATTTTTACCTAAAATAAATTTAAATAAAATAAATAATTATTTAAATAAAAAGTCGGTTTTTAAATAGTAACCTAGTGTTTTCACTATTCACCAAAAATTGAAAGTTTTCAGAAAAATACCAAAAATTCACCCTAGGCTAATTTCGAGATTCCAAATACAAAAATGAAGTCCATTTCAAAAGATAAAATTTATAAAATTTTAAAAAGTGGGTATTAATATTCATAACGGCTAGGTTATAAAACAAATCATTGTTTAGTGATACTCGGTATTGCGTACAACACACGCTATCGTGGACGGTCGTGATTGCGTGTAATGCAAGCCAAGTTAGGGATTCATGTAGTGAAAGATCCTTTTAGTGTAGCATACAAGACATCAATAAAATTAAAAAGAATATTTTTCATAAAATCTCAGGGTGTTACATTCTATCCCCCTTAAAATGAATTTCGCCGTCAAAATTTGTCGGGATTATAAATGGTTTACTACTCGAAAGTTTCTTTAATAGAAACCCACATTGTAAAATGGAATACCAAAACCAATCTTTAAAAACTAAATTATAAAATCTAAAAGTTACCCAAATTAACTAATCATTGGGTTTCCACATAAGAGAACATAGGTGAAAATATGGATATGGAAGAGAAATCTAACCATCATGTTCTGATGGAGAGTGGTAGAGAACATGTCTATAAAAACCAAAAAATCAAAAATCCATATACTTGTTATGATCTATGGTACCATATGATTCATCGGATATAAGGGCACCAGGACAACATTTTTGGTTTTCAAGATCATTTCCCTAAAGTTAAAGAAATTGGAATTAGAAGAAATACTTTCTTGATTTTGGTATAGTATCACTGTTGGTCGTTCCTTGGACAATTTACACTTCATCTCTTAAATAAATGAAGTTGAATTTGTCATTCGTGAAGTGTTAGCAGATCATGTGATAGAATGATGGGTCATTCCATCTGTCTCAAACAAGAGGTTAGAAAAAGTTATCAAAAATACATAAGTCCATCTATAGTGAGATTAATCATATATGGTTCCTAAAATGGACTTATACTTCATATATAATATTTCTTAATATAATAAAACTATTTTCTACTAAACAAGGACTTCCTGTAGGCTAGTGGTAGGCGATAAAGGCCTATCGCACTTCAATTGTGGGTTTGATTCCCACAGCCTTGTCTGACGCGACAGGTTGTTGCCTGTCCTGCAGGTTGCCCTTTTTCTGTAACATTCCATAAATAATATCAAAAAAAATTCTTGTGTTAAACAATTAAATCTAATGTCCAACATAATCCATTCCAACCATTAAGCTTATCGAAAATACTTCTGTCTAATCTCATAGTGTAAAGAAAATGATTACTTGAGAGGTCACATAACAAGTACGTGAATACCATAATTTATGCCCCATATATCATAAGATATATCTTGTTGGTCACATTCCAAACATGTGAATAACTTAATCATGTATTCTCTTGGAAAATGAATACTCATTGAACCTTAGTGAAATCATTAATGCTGTAAAAAGTTAACTATTTCCACATACAAGAATCCCTAAATTTTTATATACCTAAACCATGATATCACTTTGTCCTTATATCAGTCAGGAGCTCATGAATACTATCAAACATTTCATTTTCTCCTTATCATATCATCTGATTTCCAAAATATTTGAATCACTTTTCATGGTTACTGATACCATATTCTTATATAAAACTACAATGGACCAATACACAGATATTCCAAAATTCGACGGTACTATAAATGAGATTCCATGATAATATTTTGAAATCCCATTACATAAACACTTAATCATTAAAAAACATCATTGTTGTACTCAACATCAAAAATAGTGATCGCATGAGACTTCCCTTTATCATTTACCTTAAGAGGTTGCTCACGTTTATCATCATTAACCCTTGGATTAGGGCATTGATTAGCATAATGCCCCATTTCCTTTCACTTGAAGCATTGAAGTGTTGGTGGTGCGTTCTCTGTAGTCTTTTCATTATTCACATCATTAGAAACCCTTTTTCCATTACTTTGACACTCAGCTACTCAATGACCTTCTTTTCCACAATTAAACATTTTCTAGTCCATTTAAGACAATCTCCGCCATGCTTCTTTCCACAATTTGAGAAAAAAGAAACATTCCTCTTCTTTTCACCATTATTCTGAGATTTCTCCTTGAACTCCATCTTTCTTTTCTTGTCAAAACCATGAGATGGATATATTAAAACAACTTCCAGTTCTACCATGATAGCACAACACACAATTTCTTCATAGCTACTAAAGTCTCTTATAGCCAATTCCCTTTGAAGACTTGGTTTTAAGCCACTGAAAAATCGATCAAGTTTACTTTCAGGTTGGATGACAAAGCCAGATGCATACCTTGCAAGTCTTGTAAAATTCGATTTGAATATACCAACAGATTCATCATCCTTCTTCTTAAGCTCAAGAAACTCATTTTCCATCTTTGTTCGGGGAATATGAGGGAAGTACTTACTGAAAAATATGTTCTTGAACTCGTCTCATTCCATGGATTCAATTTCGTCGTGGGGACTTGTATTCTTAATTAGAGTCCACCACTGGTCTGCTTCACCTTCTAAAAGGTAATCAACTAAAATGAATTTTTCATGTTCGGAACATCGAAGTATGGAAAATATATTTTCAATGGTATTGATCCATTGTTCAGCAACAAGTGGATCAGAAGACCCATTGAAAGATGGTGGATGTTGCCTCATAAAGGAATCAATAGAATATTGTTCCCTTCTATGATCATTTGGAAATCCATAATTATTCTTAGCTTGTGTAAGTATAGAAATAATATTTTGAACTCCATCTCCTATCACATTTGGTTTCTTGGGAGGACAATCATTGCATTTTCCATTACATTGATCAACATGGTTTCTTCAGGTTCAATCCATCGTCTAAAACCCCAAAAGAACAGTTTGAGAGGCAAAAATCATTCTAGGAAAATAACATAATAAAGGGGGCGTAACTTCAATATATAACATCTTAGATTTAATTCTAATATCATTACCATAATTCTAAGACTATATCCTATACTTATACCTAACCTTAGGAACATCCATAGACATTTTTTAGAAATATATCTAGGTATCTCAGTAAAGTTTTCACATCCTAGTTTCCAAAGGTTAACTAAACCTTTCCTCTGATACCAACTGTAGAGAACTAAATCTTGACATACATGGACATTAGATTAATTTTTCGGAATACTTATTACATAACAAAAACAGATACACAAGGACCGTAATTGTTTAGTGTCTTTGGAAACTCGGAAAATAATCTTCTAATCGTGGTGAAAGATCTTCAACATCTCCCACTAAGATCTTCCCCTTTTGTATTCTTACCTAAAACCTTTCATTAAATCCTATGGAAAAGAAAACAAATAAAGGGTGAGCTTAAATTCTCAGTAAGGGTAAGCATATAGAACATAAAACAATCCATAAACATTTGAATGCAAAAACTTGAACCTAAAATTTAAACATCAAAATCATGAGCAACGACATAAATCTTGAAAGTACACAAGGCACAAATCATAAAGGAACATTAGTCATGATAGACTTGCATGGTAATAAAACATGTAATTGTGCCATCCATTAATCACATGTTATGATTTCCATAGTAGCCAATGCATTTCTTCTAAGACCATCTTAGTTGAAAAAGTTCCATTCTGAATCGAGTTCACTACTCGTTCCAGTCCTGTAACAATGAACCAGATTAACATAAAATTTCGGCCATGTCTATCTCATGAGAAATAAATCGATACCCAATTCATTGGAGGGAGATATAGGTCCCACCCATCTCAAAATTAAATCATTCTTACTTGTTCCACAACATAAACATAAACCATTCATTATAACCCAAAGAATAAAAATGGGTTTCATAAACATCATCCCATCATAACATAATCCATATAAAACAAATGGATATCATTTCATCATATGAAAAGTGGAACCATGTAAATCATAGTGACATTATACTTGAAACATACACATATGAAATAATGTCATCTTAGATGGAAAATGGTTTTGATAAAACACTTGAAATGAATTCTTGAGGAAAATATCCTTTATTCTTCAAAATAATTTTCTTTTCACAAAATTCCATGCAATTTTAAAAGAAAAGTATTTTGTTGAAAATGGTCATAAAATCTTGTAGTGTGAGCTTCATGAAAATGAGGTGTAATGAAACTGTAAAAATCCGTTCACGCCATACAAGTTAAAAATAATATTCTTCTCATACTTTTGTCGGAAAAGTCAAAAGGTACCTCGTATGGTAAACAAAAGGAAGATTCCTTCCATACGATGTGGTAAAAGTAAAAAAAGGGTAAGAATAAATTTAAAAATACATTGAAGAAAAGTAAAAATTTTATGAAAACATTTTGAGAACATATGGACATGGATAATAAACATAACCCCATTAAATACTTACGAATAAACAATCTCAGATAAGAATGAGATTGGAATAATTATCCCTTACCTTATGTCTGATATTCTTTGTATGTATCCGAAACTCCTGTATAATGATTTAAATAATGTCATTGACTTATTAAAGAAACATATTCATTGTTATGATATTATATATAGTTTACTTATGACTTTATATTACCTGTTCTTTTGTATATTCGATGTAAAAGCAGCAATTTGGGTAAAATCGTTTCATTTATTGTACGTGTTTCGACTTGTTGTTCTTGATATTATTAATTATATCCAAATTTACTTAATTAAAGAATGTAAAAAATGATTTATATATAATATATATTCATCATATACATATATATATATATGATTGATCGATAAATGGAATGAAATACATCATTCATGGAGACGGTAGGTCGTACATACGCATGAACAATGTTTTCACTTCCTTATTGAATTGAATAGAATTAAGTAGATGAAATACATATATATATATATATATATATACATAAATAAAGTATCATTATTATGTCATATATTTCATTATTATTTATTATATATACTTTATAATCATTCATGAATGGTTAACATGGAGAATGAATCTCACCACGTCGTGGAGACGGTAGTCCATACATACGCATGAGTGATGATATCTATCTCATGATCGTGGAATTGTATTGAAGTGTATGTATAATTTTTCATAATCAATATCACTCTAAAATAATCATATATAGTTATTTATTTACACCATTATACCCATCCAAGTAAGTTTGTGGTTGAAAATAGATTACACCACGGCGTGGAGACGGTATTCCGTACGTACGCACGTGCTGTGATTTCATTTTCCATAGGATGGATAGAAGGTGAAGTAGGGTTTTTTAATATTTTTAATAACATATCAGAATATAATTAATACTTATGTTATTTCTTTATAATTAAAAAACTAAATAAGAAGAAGTTGATGAAAAGAGAAACATGAAAGAATCAGAAGAAGATATTACCTCTTCTTTGACACACCTCCTTTAAGCCCTCTATTAATGAAGTAGAGTTGGTCTTTTGAGAAGACCAGAACCTATAGAATTTTTCTAGGGAAGTGGATAAGTGAAATGGGAAGGGGTTGGCCGAGATTCAAGGCTCAAAAGGGGTGTGAAGAGAAGAGGGAAGGGGCACCTTTCTTATAGGGGAGGAGAGGGGAAACATTGGAAAAATGTAAAATATTATTTTATAATAAAGTCATATTCGGTTTATAATAGCTCCAAATTGATTTATTTCAAAGATAAAGAGCGGATGTGTCGAAATCCTCTAAAAAATAGATTTTAGACAAGTTTAGGTTACAATTTTAACCTTATCATTTAGATTTAACTCTAATTTAAATAATTTAACTTTTACAGTGTCTTCTTGTTTTCTTACACTATAGGGTTAACGAAGGTACTATAACAAGCCGAATGAACCACAATTGGTTCATTATTAATATATATATATATATCATTATCTATGTTATTTTTCTGATCCTTAGATTTTTAGGAATAAAATAACAATTAATAATATAATATTTATTCTAAAAACTATTTTATGTCAATTTTGATAATATTTGGTAATTGATTTTTGTGTAAATCATAACAACATGATTAGTTCGAAAAACGTTAATTAAATCATTACTAACATGTAATATGCACCTATAAAATTAGTGGAATTCATAAAAAGTCTCAAATTACATTTATTTGGGTATTTATAATATCAATTATTTTAATATTTCATTATTTAGGTAATTACAACATCACCATTGTGTAATTAATAACTTATATTATATAATGTATAAAAATTATAAATAAAATTCCATTAGGTAGGAAAGAATTTTATCTTTATAATGAATATTTATAGTCAATTGTTTCTTATGTATAACCCTATATTAAAAATAAATTTGTTATTAAACATTGATTTTAACTATTTTAACCCTTCTTTAAATAAATTAATAATAAATGTCCTAATGTAATCCAAGTGGACCTAAATGGTTATATATTATTCATAAGGTTGTTTTTGGTCGAATTAAACTTATACAATAGAATTAGGACATGTGTTAGGGTAATAATAATATCATTTTACCCTTAATTACCCTATTTACTTTTAACTATGGTAAATAAAAGTAAAAAGGTACTATTCAATAAAAATTATTTTCATCTCATTGAACCACATATTAGTCCTTCATATTAAACATTTCTCTTGGATTTTATAAATTCCACTCACAGAAGAGGTAAAATTACGTTTTATGTAAATTTCCAAATTCTCCTAGGAGGTGGGTAAAAGATAGTGAAAAGTTCAATAAAATTTTTATATATCTAAAATTATTATAAAATAACTCCAATGAATTACATTGAAATTATATTGGTATTATGTATCAATTTTTACCTAAAATACGTTTAAATAAAATAAATAATTATTTGAATTAAAATTTGGTTTTTAAATAGTAACCTAGTGTTTTCACTATTCATCCAAAATTGAAAGTTTTCAGAAAAATACCAAAAATTCCCCCTAGGCTAAATTTTATCTTTCAAAATGGATTTAATTTTTATATTCGGAATATCGAAATTAGCCTGGGGTGAAATTTTGGTATTTTTCTGAAAACGTTCCATTTTTTATGAATAGTGAAAACACTGAGTTATTGGTTAAAACCGACTTTTAATTTAAATAATAATTTAATTTATTTAAATTTATTTTAGATCAAAATTGATACATAATACCTATATAAGACCAATTTAAATCATTGGAGTCATTTTATAATAATTATTGATATATAAAAATGTTATTGAACTTTTCATGGTCTTTTACCCACCTCGTAAGAGAATTTAAAAATTTACATAAAACATAAATTTACTGCTTATGTGAGTGGAATTTAAAAAAAATGAGAGACACGTTTAATATAATAGATTAAAATGTGGTTTAATAAGATAAAAATAATTTTTGGTGTATAGTAACTTTTTACTTTTATTTACCACGGTTTAAATTAAATATGGTAATTAAGGGTAAAAATGATATTATTATTACACTAACACATGTCCTAATTCTATTGGATAAGTGTAATTTGACCAAAAAAACCCTTAGGAATAAAATATTACCATTTAGGTCCACTTGTATTAGATTAGGACATTTATTTTTATTTTATTTAAAGAAGAGTTAAAATAGTTAAAATCAATGTTTAATAAATAAAACATTTTTAATATAGGGTTATACATAAGATAAATTCGACTATAAATATTAATTAGAAAGATAAAAATATTTCCTACATAATGGTATTTCATTTATAATTTTCATACTTTAAATAATTCAACTTATTTATGACACAAAAATGATGCAGTAATTAGCTTATTAATGAAATATTAACATAATTGATGTTATAAATACCCAAATAAATTTAATTTGAGACTTTTTATGAATTAAAATAATTTTATAGGTTAATATGACCTTTTATTATTGATATAATTAATTCTTTTCGAACTAATCATGCGGTTATGATTTTCAAAAAAATCAATTACCAAATAGTGTCAAAATTGACTTAAAATAGTTTAAAAAATATCATATTATTAATTGTTATTTTATTCCAAAAAATATAATTTTCATACAAATGACTTATATAAGGTTATATATATTAATAATGAACCACATGGGGTTCGTTTGGATTCTTATAGTACGTTTATTAACCATATAGTGTAAGAAAACAAGAAGACGTGGTAAAAGTTAAATTATTTAACTTAGAGTCAAATCTAAATGATAAGGTTAACATAGTAACCTAAACTTGTCTCAAAACTATATTTTGAGAGTATTTCGAACCATCCCAACATTAGCTTCAAAATAAATCAATTCGGTGCTATTAAAAACCAAATATGACTTTATAATAAAATAATGTTTTACGTTTTTCCTAAAGTGTCCCTCTCTTCCCTTATAAAAGGGCACCTCCTCCCTCTTCTCTTTACACAATTTTTAGCTTTCAAGCTCAAACAACCATGCCCATTTAACTTATCAACATCCATATAAACATTATACAGGTTAGGGTCTCCTAAAAAGACCAACTCTAGTGCCTTAAGAGGAAGCTTAAAAGAGGTGCGTCGAAGAAGCGGTAATCTCTTCTACCGATTCATTCAAGTTTATTTCTTCTTCAACTTCTTCTTATTTAGTTGTTTCATTAAAAGGTAATACCATAAGTAACACTAATATAATTATATTTTATTATAAATATGAAAAAAAACCCCATTTCACCATCTATCCATCCTGTGTAAAATGAAATCACTGCGCGTGCGTACGTATGAAATACCGTCTCCACACCGTGGTGTAATCTGTTTTTCTACCACCACCATACTTGGATGGGTATAATAGTTTAAATAATAACTATATATAGTTATTATAACATAATACTAATTATGAGATATTATATCATCCAATCCAATTCAATTCAACAATTATGGGAACGATATCATCGCTCGTGCGTACGTACGGATTACCGTCTCCATGACGCGATGAGATTCGTTCTCCATGTTAACCATCCAAGAATGATTATAAAGTATATATAATGTATAATGATGAAATATATGACATGATAAAGCTACTTTAGTAATGTATATATATATATTTCATCTAATTACTTCAATTCAAGTCAAAAAGGAAAGGAAAACAACATTCATGTGTACGTACGGCCTACCGTCTCCATGAACGGTGTATTTCATTTTATTTATCTATATATTATATTTATATATATACTGAATATATATGATATATAAATCATGATTTAAATTCTTGAAGTCAGTAAAACATGATATAAGTAATAATAATATCAATAAAAACAAGTCTAAACACGTACGATAAATAAAACAATTTTACCCAAAATGCTGCTTTAACATAGAATTTACAAAAAATAGGTAACATAAAGTCATAAGTGAACCATATATGACATAATAACAATGAATATGATTCTTTAATAATTAAATGAAATTATTTAAATCATTATAATTGAGGTTCGGATACGTACAAAGAATATCAGACCTAAGGTAAGGAATAATTTTGCAAATCTCATTTTTATCTGAGATTGCTTGTACGTAAGTATTTAGTGGGGTTATATTTTTCATCCATGTCCATAAAAAATTTTTTCATAAAGTTTTTAATATTATTCCATGTATTTTTAAAGTCATTTTTACCCCTCTTTGACTTTTACATTGTGTTATGGAAAGAATCTTTCTTTTTTTACCATACGAGGAAATTTTTGACTTTTCTGACAAATGTATGAGGAGAATGTTTTTTTAACTTATACGACATGAATGGATTTTTACAGTTTCATAACGCCAAATTTTCATGATGCTTCTTATACAAGCTTTCATGGTTATTTTCAATAAAATCCATTTTCTTTTAAAACTGTGTGGAATTTTTAGAAAAGAAAATGATTTTGAAAAAGAAAGGATATTTTCCTCAAGAATTCATTTAAAGTGTTTTATCAAAACTATTTTCCATCTAAGATAACATTATATAGCATGTTTATGTTTCAAGTATAATGTCTCTATTTCTTACATGGTTTTATTCTTCTTATGATTAAATGATATCCATTTGTTTTATATAGATTAAGTTATGATGGGATGATGTTTATGAAACTCATTTTATTCTTTTGGTTATGATGAATGATTTATGTTTATTTTGTGACACAAGTAAGAATGATTTCACAATGATATGGGTGGGACCTATATCTCCCTCCAATTCATTAGGTAATGATTTATTTCCATGAGATAGACATGGCTGGAATGGTACCTTAATCTGGTTCAGTGATACATGACTGGAATGAGGAGTGAACTCGATTCAAAAAGGGACTTTGTCCACTAATATGGTCTTAGCAGCAATGCCTTGGCTAATATGGAAATAATATCATGTGATTAATGGCTTTACACAATTAAATGTTTTATTCCTAGGCTATTTTATCATGATTTATGTTCCTTTATAACCTATGCCTTACGTACTGCCAAGATTTATTTCACAACTCAAGATTTTGATGTGTAAACATTATGTTCATGTTTTGAAGTTCAAATGTATATGGTTTGTTTTATTTTCTCCATGCTTACCCTTAATGATCATTTGAGCTCACCCTTTATATGTTTTCTTTTCCCCATGATATAAATAATGGTTTTATGTATGAAAAAAATGTAAGATCTTTATGGGAGATATTGAAGATCTTTCACCAAGATTAGAATATTATATTACGAGTTTCCAAAGACAATAAACTATTACGTTCCATTGGTGTCTGTTTTTTTATTCATAAGGTACTCCGAAAAAGTGATGTAATTTCCATGTATGTCAAGATTGGGTCTCTATAATGAGGGCATCTGATTCCCGAAATAAGATGTTACTTTGGAGTTCATCTCATCCCCAAAGAAGGTAAATTGATGATTAGCCCAATATTAAGATGTTATGAGGGGCATGGTAGGTATCCTTGACATAGGTTTTATATAATAATATGTATTCCAAAATTCCATGTCTTATTCTAATATTACAATTTCATGGCTTATAGTTATGATTATCTTATGAGTCATTCCTAACAAACAACCAGTACTTATCCCATGACTCATGTATATAATCTTTCACATAAAAGGTTTGATATGACAATATTACTCTCATGTTTCAATTCCCTTATGTTAATGTTATTCATTCATATCTCCTTTTTTTTACCCTTACTAGGAATCTAAGATCACCCTTTCTTATGTTTCCACTCCTCGAATATGAAGAATGTCATAAAGGAGTATTAAAGGGGAATATCTTTAGGGAGATGTTCACGATGTTCCCAAAAAATTAGAAAAATGTATTCCAATTTTAAAACCACACTAAAATAGTATGGTCCTCAAGCATGTACAGTTTTAATGTGCTAAAAATTCATAAAAAAATGTAATATCCATGCTTGTTAAGCTTGGGTTGCCATAGATATATCCACTCCGGAGATTATATGACCCCAAAAATGTAACATTTTACAGTCTGAATTAAATTTTTTAAATTTTTTAAATATTTTTCCCTTACATATGGTATTTAGTGAAATTATCAAGTGATATTCATAATCATACATTCTAATTGAATTGATAATGACACCGTCCATAAAGGCTTCCACAAATTGAAGAAAATAGTATCTAAAGACACTATTTACCAAACCCTTGGATATAGCGGGGGAATTAGTAAGACCAAAAGGAATCAATATATATTTATAGTGACAATTCCTGGTATAGAATGATTACTTTGGTAAATACACCTTATTTACTTATAATTTTTGATATCCAGAATAATGTTCAATCTTGAATTTGTATACATATCCATGTAGTTGATCAAATTGGTAATTAGTACAGGGTAGAGGATACTTGTTCTTAATCTGGGTATTCTTTTTCTATAGATAATCAATGTATTTTTGAATCAATCCATATCTATTTTAACAAAAGGAACTGGTACACCCCAAGGTTACACACTTGGCTGATTGAATCCCTTGTCATGGTTCTCCTAGTGTTTCTTCAGGAATTCCAGTAACTCAATTAGGTCCATTCTATAGGGATTCATTGAAATGGTTCTGGTACAAGGAATGATTTATATTGAAAAATCAACAATAAATTTTAGTGAAATTTTAGGAAACTTTTCTAAAAAAACATCATCATAATACTAAAAAATAGTAAAAATATCTATGTAGAGTTTCTCCTGAGTATTTTTAGATAAAGAATCCTTTTTTATCTGAATAAAACCCATAAAATATATGTTATTTCCATAGGAATACAATTTTTATCATTGAAATAATAGAAGACCATAGTTCTATTTAGAATATGAAACATGAATTCCATTTGTAAAATATTTATGTGGGATATTTTTAGATAAATTGCTTCCATGCCTATGAAAACATCAAATTCAACTAGAGGAAAAATGAAAATAATTACAGGAAGAACATTCCCAGAGACATCAATTTGAGAGACATCATATTATTGGGATGGGATTATCATACAATTATGTGTTTTAACTAATAATTATCTATCTAACTATGTGGGTGTAATTTTTAATCTCTCAAAAAATTATTTATATATAAATAAATGGAATAATCTAGAGTGAAACATGACATTAAGTGGTCTGGAGTGGATGGTATCTGAAACATTCACCACATAATTATTACACACTAAATTAAAAATTTTGCTCAATTGATATTAACCCTTTCCCCTAATCATAATAAGTTTATGACATCAATCATTATCATAAAACTTGATATTTGGGAACTAATTAGCATAGTTTCCACACTCCTTCCAATAGAAACATTAGAGTGTGGGTAGTGAATTATATAGAAATTCTTCTCTATTTTCATCATTATCTAACTTCTTCCCAACACATTATCATTGAATTTATCAATGATCGTATTTTCCACAATTAAAATGTTTACAAGTACAAATAAGAAAATTTTATCCATGTTTCATTCCATGCTTCAATCAAGAAGGAAATACCATCTTCTTCTCTCTATGGGTTTTACTGTTTTCTTTAAACATCACCTTCATTTTATTATCAAAAAACATGAAATTGAAGAGTGAATATTATGTTTATTTCTACCTTGAGTGAACATAAAACAATTTATACATAGTTAATAATATCCCGTGTAGCTAACACCCTTAGAAGACTTGGTTTTAAGCCACTGGTGAAATAATATACCTTACTTTCAGGTAAGATGACAATTCCAAACACATACCTAATAATACTTTTAATAATTTCCTCGTAATTACCAAATGATTCATCTACATTCTACCTTAGTTCAAGGAATTCATTCTTGTCATGAACCATCCTGGGTTGACCCTGAACTGGTCACTCGAGCCGATCCACGACATGGCCCGAAGGGCGTTACCGATCCCCACATGCTGGAAACTAGTGATGGGCATCAAAATTTTAATCATTGGGAATGTTTTGACCTATGAAAAAAACAAATAAACAAGCAAACAGATAAATATTAATAGTTAATCAACATAACACTAGCAGCGGAAAGAAAATAAAACCAAACATACCTCCACCTGACCTTTTAGGTTACCTCCCGACCAAAGGCTAACTTTGCACCAATAACGAGTAACTCAGCCAAGAAAACTTATCTAAGGAAACCTACAACAGAAATGATAAAGATAGGCGTGAGCATTAAAGAGGCTCAGTAGGGCTTCCATGAAAAACCATAGAATCCAACATCTCCTTTCCCGAAACAATCCATTAACCCATGTTTGAAATACAATTATAAAAGTAGGGTTTTCACATTTGAAAATATGCAACATGTTTTTCCCATTTAAAAATCCAACACCCACAACATACAATTTTCCATAAATCGTTTTTCATTTTATAAATAAAATACAAAATAGAATATACCAATGCTGTGCTACAGTAAAACGAGTAAGAGTGAAAGGTGAAAATAAACTAGTGCATGGAAATTAAACAAGATTAGTGGATGGAAAGTAAACATGCAATGAAAATAATCTAGTAACCAAGGGTAATCCTAAACATCCCTTAGAGACCCCTGGACATACTCGGTTTCAAAACCACCTGCTGGCGAATGGTGAATCTCCTAATTCTATAACCAACTGGTTTCCCTAACTGACCAATCAAGTGGAAAAGCCTGCCTGGCCTAACAAAAAATCCAGGGGGTACCAACCCATCTAATCGGGATTGGTTAGAAACCTTCACTCGATCTCTAAAAGATGCCCTGGAACCCCTGGTGGTTACAATAATACTGTGTAAGTTGGAGGCCCTCACATGTGTGTATCCTCTCACCACACTTGTCTACCCCAAACACGGGCACTCCATACGATAACCCATAAGGTTATCCCACCTATAAGGGTGCCCCAATATATATATATATATATATATATATATATACATATAAGTATATCATATCATCAAAGGTGCCACCCAGACCATCAAATCATTTGTTAATCAAAACCACTTTATTAAACGCTTGAAGTTATAATTCAAACCTCTAGTTTTGAATAATAAAATACATTTTGGAAAACATTTAACATGCTCTTCTAAAACATCCCTAAACACAAATTTTGTATTTAAAAAGACAAACAGGCCCTTAGGTTCCAAAACACACACCAAATCATTTTACCTCTACGAAAAAAGCATTTTCCATTTTCAAACTCACATCAAAAAACATTTCAAAAACCACTCTATGTACCCCTTCAAGATTCAATGTTGAAAAACACCCCAAAATATTCTTGAAAAACCAAACACATTTTGAAAAAAATTTCACCCATGATTTTAATTCCAAGCATCATTTAATAAATCAGTTATTCTTTTGGTAAAACTTTTCAAAGGAAAAAATAGAGGCTTGCCTCTCAACTTCACCAACTCTCAAGAGAACACCATTTTATGAACCATTACATAACCAAACCCTTTGAAAAACTACTCTTGCACCTTTTAAAACTTAACACACACCATACACACAACCAAAATCACTTTTTCAAGACCAGCAGATCACGACTTCAAGAAAAACAGTTAAACTCTCCCTTTGAAAATGTATAATGAAACAAACAATTAATTAAAAATATTCATGAACAATGAATACAATTCATAAAAAATATAATTAATAGACTAAATAATTTATAAACATTTATATAGACAACTTAACCAATTTACAAATAGTTTGATAAACAAGTAACCAGATTCTAATAATTTCCACAAATATGCCAAAAAACAAATAAATGATTTCACAAAAAAATAAATTATTTTACAAAGGTGAGAATCAAGTAAAAGATCCAATTAAAACACAAAATCATTTAATGGATTTATTCGGAATGGAAAAATACAGATTCGCCTACCTCAATGTAGAGCAAGGATACAACGATGCATCCGCAGAAAGACAAAAAAAAACACAGTTGACCATTTGCACGCTCTAGACAATGAGCAGAATGTGAAAAACACAAAAAGATGTATTATTATTCAGCCAGAACAAATAGTAATCACCAAAATTGAAATGGAGAAAAATAAAAAAACAAATAACTAAATAAATAATTATTCCAGAGCAGTGGGGTTTCGAAAGCGTGGAAAAGGAATTTCGGGCAGAGGTGCGTAGCAAGGCGAGAGAAATGCCGGGACGTGACAGAGCTTGTGGGGTCCGATGTAAATAGGGAAGGCGGTTTTTCGGGCTTCCATTGAAGGGAAATGGTGAGGGGGTTGCGAGCAGGGATGTGTGCCGGAAAGGGGGACCACTGGGGGAGTCGCATGCCGACTTTCAGGTGCGCCGCTGGCTGAAACAAGGTGAAGGGAGAACTTTCAGGATGCCATAGACATGACAGGGTGAATCGTGCTGGTTGGAGGTGGGTTGGTCGGAAAGCTGGAGGCCAGAGGTGGGCTGGTCGGACTGCGGGAGGCCGGGGAAAAAACTCACCGGAGGTGCGGCAGTTGAGAAGAATGAAGTGGGTGAGGTAGGGTTTCCAGAGGAGGACGGTATAGAGAGGTAGGGTGTGCGGGAGTCGGGCGAGGCGGAGGTCGAGCAGGGGGGTGCGGGAGCCAGCTGTAGGCAGGAGGCTAGGGTGATTCGTGGAGTTTGTAGGTGGAGGGAAAGAGGGAGGGGTGACCACATCCGGTGATGGAAAGGTCGGGGGCATTGGGTGTGGGAGAAGGGAGCACTACGGGGAGAGAGGGGGTTAGTGAGGGGACATAAAGGAGGCAGGTCAGATGAGCGACTTGGCGAGGGTGCCAGAGCGGCTGGGCGGAGGGGCGTATGACGACGAGGAGGAAACTGGGGTGCGCTGAGGGGATAATGCTGGGGGGGGCTCACGCCGCACAGAATAGGGGAAGGTTGGGGGGAGACGAGTAGCGATTAGAGTTTTAATTTTTTTTCATTCTTTTATATTAATTATATTAAAACAAAATATGATAATAATAATAATGATGATAATGATAATAATAATATATATACATATATATATAAAGAATAATAATAATAATAATCCAATAATAATAGAAATAATAATATAAAGAATAATGACAAATAAAATAACAATAATAAGAAATTGCTCGACACCATGGTTGGTTGCACGTCTACCGACAACTGCACAATGACCACGTACGGTTCCAAAACCTAGTAAAAGCATTCAATGCCAATTAATTTGATCTGAGACCTAGCTCGGTCCTTGGCGAGAGAACCCAGGGCCAAGAATTAAATAAAAAAAAATAAATGTCAGGGTGTGAAAATTATCCCCACCATAGACACTTTCCGCCCCCAGAAAGTCACCCGATTGAACAATAGACAGAATAAGAGTTCATGCCTGACTGAAACTGAAAGGAACCATACCAGAAGAGAATGGGAGAACACGAGAGGGTTCTCCACACCACAAGATTCATCCAATGTAAACATTAAACACTCAAACACACTATCCTGAGAGGGGGGCGGGTGATTTGGGAACTCCTAACCGATCCCAAATAACTTTTATAGCATGAGCGAACAACGCCTTAGTTGAAACTAGAATATCTCGACCCAAACCCAAAATGCCCAACACTAGGAGAAAAACCTCTGAGAAGTACATAATCCCAAACAGTGAATCTGAACATAACCAAAAGTCTTGACTCCTCCACAGGAACATACAACTCCCTAAGAACACGACCAAACCAAGATCAACCCATACAAGGGCCAAACACACATTTAAGAAAAAATACAGGATTCAAAATACCGTGATTAGACAAATAAAAATGTTTGGGTTAAAATAGAGAAATTCCATCATAACTTCATGACAAAAAAATGAACTCAAAACCATGTCAAAACTTCTAAAGTGAAAAATATGAACGAAAAGACTTTAAATGTTCCACTTCCAACATGGAACACAAACCCAAATTGAGGCTTCACACCCCCGGGAACTCCTGACTGTGCACGAGCTTCACCCCAAGACCTGTGGCTGGGGATCTGATGGCTGAAGCATATTTTTCCTCACAATCAGGCACTAGAAATCCTCTGGTCATAATTCCTTCATTAGGTGATGTATCCTACAAAACTTCTCTAAGTGACCTAAATAGTCGCAATGATGACACATCTTCAAAAGGATGCGACATGATAGCTTCACGTGTCCAAACCTGCCACAATAGTGTCACGACACTAAACAGTCTGATGAAATAGAATCCATAACCACTACAGAGGTCTCATTATAAATAGTCCCCTCTAGCACACCCTACTCGTCAGATAGGGAACCTTGACGAGCAACTGGATACGCTGGATTGCCAACCACCTTTGCTCCGAAGACCAACTCATCTAAGAATGCCTGATCCACCATCTTCTCAAAATGATGGTCCTTAGAAAGTAGGACCCACTTTTTTATCTTTGGACGAAGACCCCCGATGAAGAGAGAAGTCTTCATCAAACCCTGTGATGCTGCCTCTGGGGAAAAGCTCAGAATTTCCATGAAATGGAAAAAATATTCTTTCACCATCCGTTGGCCTTATTGAATACGCATGAGCTCTTAAATTTTAATAATCTTTAACACTTTAGGTATAAACCATCAGAAGAAGATGGATTTAAAGATATCCCATGTCATCTCAACTTGCAGTGATGGCGGGGAAAACAACTCCCATTCGTCCAAATCTGTACCTTCAATCATACCCAAAACAACATGCACTCTAACAGCATTGGGAGTTCCTAATATCCTAAAGATGTGCTTGATCTCTTCAAGCGACTCTGCTGTCTCTAATAGACACCGATCAACATGAAGAATATGCAATGTCTGAGAAGGAAAAAAACTAGGCATGACTTATCAGAAACCTTGGGGACCTTTCTAGGCAGCATTTTATGAACAACATATAAGACACAAAACTAAAACCAATATCAATCCCAAGAAACATCAAAGAAAGAACTTTTTTTCCAAAACAGCTAGCTTAAAATCCAATCAAATACAAATACAACCCAAAATTTCCCTTTTTATTTTATGTTTCAAAACCTCTTTTATTCAAGGCTACTTTCCAAATACCAACGCACTTTCCAAACCAAATTCAATTTTCCAAAAATCATTTTCCATTTTTAAAATAACTTTATAAAAACAAAGTCAATCCTTTAATTCCAAGTGCACACCCCATCAATACCATAAACCATTGCACATGTCTTTATCTGCTTCCATACATATGCACAAAAAAACACATACCATGAATTACCTCTCATGTGAAAAGATTCAAAAAGAGTAATTGATGTTTCAACCAAACCATTTCTCTACCAATTCAAGGCAAACATTAGATTTTTTTATGACCAAAGGATTTTAGTTTTAAAATACATTTCATGAATATGAATCTATTTAAAAGAAATCATTCTCATTTCGAAAACATTTTTTTCATTTTCAAAAGTGCACTCACACCCACCACAATAAAGACGACACTCCAGTTTCATCAAACTACCAGAGTGAGGGACTAGTAGTCATGCTTACCCTGGCGACATGGTAGTGGGCCATGCCCCAAGTAAGCGTCAATAACTAGGAGGTACTTAAATCGTGTACTCAGACTCCACATGGGTCACTACTCCATGCGAAATCATTATTTAACATCGGCTTGCCTCCGTTGCCATCCCTCAATCAAAAACAAACAAGAAAGAAAAAAGACTCAATTCCCGGACTACCCCTGGCAACTTGAGGCTCAGAATGGGCGAGGGTTCAGGACATCCTTCGCGTGCTTACCTATTGATTCCCAATAGTCCTAATATCTATCTACCAGAAAACCAAAATAACATGGGATCCTATGATACCATTTTGTCATGAACCAACCCTGGTCGACCCTGAACCGGTCACCTGAGCCGGTCTACGACATGACCCGAAGGGCGTTCCCGATCCCCACGAGATGGAATGCAGTGTCGAGAATCAAAATTTTAATCGTTGGGAATGAATTGGCCCATGAAAAAAAATAAAAAAAAATAGATAAATATAACCAGTCGATAAACATAATGCTAGCAGTAGAAAGAAAATAAAACTGAACATACCTCCATGTGAAATTTTACGTCACCTCCCAACCAAAGGCCAATATTGCTTCAATAACAAGCAACTTTGCCTAGAAAAACTGAGCAAGGAAACCTACAGCTAAAATGATAAAGATAAACATGAGCATTAAATATGCTCAGTAGGGTTTCCAGGATAAACCACAGAATCCAACGTCTCCTTTCCCAAAAAAAATCCATAAATGCAAGTTTGAAATACAATTATAAAAGTAGGATTTTCACATTTGAAAATAAGAAAAAAAAATTCCCATTTAAAAACGCAACACACACTATATACCATTTTCAAAAATCATTTGTCATTTTATAAATAAAATCCAAAATAGAATATAATAATTTTTTGCTAGAGTAAATTGAGTAAGAGTGAAAGATGAAAATAAACAAGTGCACAGAAAGTAAACAAGATTAGTGCACAGAGTGTTAAAATGCAATGAAAATAATCTAGTAACCATGGGTGATCCTACACATCCCTAGAAGAACCCTGGACATACTTGGTTTTGGAACAACCTGTCGGTGTATGGTGAGGCTCCAAAGTGTATATCCAACTGGCCACCCTAACTGACTAATCCAGCGACAAAACCCTCTGGGCCTAACAACAAATCCAAGGGGTACCAACCCATATAATCAGGGTTGGTCAGAAACTGTTACTAGATCTCTAAAAGATGCTCAGGAACCCATGATGGTTACAATAATACTATGTATATAGGAGGTCCTTGCATGCGTGACTCATCTCACCGCACTTGCCTAACCCAAACACGGGCACTCCATACGATAACCCATAAGGGACATCCCCCCTATAGAGGTTCCCCAATATATATATATATATATATATACATATAAGTATATCATATCATCAAAGGTGCCTCCCATGTCGTCAAATAATTCAGTTATCAAAACCAATTTATTAAATTCTTGAAGTTATAAATAAAACCTCTAGTTTTACATATTCAAATGCCTTTATGAAAACATTTCACAAGATCTTCTAAAACAACCCTAAACTCCAATTTTTTATTTAAAAATCCAAACTGGTTATTAGGTTCCAAAAATGCACACCAAAGCATATTAGGGCTTCCAAATGAGCCTTCTCAATTTTCAAACTCACATCTAAACACATTTCATAAACCACTTTAAGTACAGCTTCAAGCATCAATGTTGACACACACCCCAAAACCCTCTTGGAAAACCAAACACCCACCGAAACATTTTTAACCCATGATTTGAATTCCAAGACTCATTAAATAAATCGGTTATTCATTTGGTAAAACCTTTCAAATGACAAAACAGAGGATTGCCTCTCAATTTCACCAAATCACAAGAGAACGCCATTTTAAAAACCATTGAATAACCAAACCCTTTGAAAAACTACTCTCACACCTTTTAAAACATCACCCATGCTAGGAACACAACCAAAATAACTTTTTGAAGGCCAACAAACCACGTATTTAAGAAAAAAATTTAACCCCCCCCCCCCCACCTTGAAAATTTATAATGAACCAAAAAATAAATTAAAATATTCATGAACAATTGAGACAATTCATAAATAATTTAGTTAACAGACCGAATAATTTATAAATAGTTATACAGACAACTCACCCAGTTTACAAAAACTTTTATAAACAAGAAATCAGTTTCTAAAAATTTTCATAGAAAAGACAAACAATATATAAATGATTTCACAATGAAATCAATTATTTTGTAGATGTAAAAATCAAGTAAAAGAACCAATTAAAACACAGACGAATTAAATGGATTTATTTAGAAAGGAAAAATGAGGATTCACCTACCTAAAAGTCGAGCACAGATATAATGACGCATCCATGGAAAGACTAACAACACCCAGCGGACCATTTGCACGGTCTAGACAACGAGAAGAACATGAAAAATACAAATCAAGGTATTATGATTCCTCCAGAACAAATAGAAAACCCCAAAAGTGAAATGAGGAAAAATAAATAAACAAATAACTAAATAAATAATTATACCAGAGCAGAGGGTTTGGAAAGTGAAGCAATGGGTTGTGGGGAGGAGGTGCGTATCAAGGAGAGAGAGAGGATGGGACACGAAAAAGTTGGAGGGCTCTGTTGTAAGGAAGGAAGGGGATTTTTTGGGCTGCTGTTGAACGAAAATGGTGAGGGGGTCACGAGAAGGGGTGTGCGCCGACAGGGTAGACCACTGGGGGAGTTGCACACCAATAGTTGGGTGCTCTGATGGCTAGCGCAGGGCAGAGGGTGAAAGTGCAGGATGCTAGATACATGGAAGGATGAAGGAGGCTGGTAGAAGGTGGGTTAGTCAGATGGATGGAGGCCAGAGGTGGGTTGGTCGGACTATGGGAGGCTGGGGAATGAACTCACCGGAGTTGCGGCCGTCGGGAAGCATGGTGCAGGCGAAGCGGGGTTGCCGGAGGTGGCTGGTACAGTGAGGCTGGGGGTGTGGGATCTTGGCGAGCCGAGGGAAGGGGGTGCAGAAGCCAATCGAGGTAGAGGGAGAGCAGGGGGGTGTGGGATCTAGCTGCAGGTTGGGGGTCTGGGTGCTTCACGGTGTCGGAAGGTAGGGGGAAACCGTGAGGGGCAGCCGTATCCGGCGAGGGCGAGGTCAGGGGATTTGGGTGAGGGGTAAGGGAACACGATGGGGGAGAGAATGGGGTATTGGAGGGAGACCAATGATGCAGGATGGAGGTGCGGTGGGGTGAGGGTGTCGGGGCAGCTTGACAGATGGGCGTAGGGTGGTGAGGAGGCAGTCTAGGTGCGTTGAGGGGAGAAGGCTGGGGGGCTCGTGCCGCGCGGAATAGGGGAAGGGGGGTAACGATTAGGGTTTTCATTTTTTCTTCATTATCTTATTTTAATAATTGTAAAACCAAATATGATAATAATAATAATGATAAAAATAATACAAATAATAATAATAATAATAATAATATATAAAGAATAATAATAATAATAATAATCCAATAATAATGAAAATATTAATATAAATAATAATTAGAAATAAAATAATAATAATACGAAATTTCTCGACACTAGGGTCGGTTGTGTGGCTATCTCCAACCACGCGGTGACCACGCATGAGTCCGTAATCCTATAGAAACATTCAATTCCAAAAAATTTGATCCAAGTCCCAGCTCGGACCTTGGCAAGAGAACTCATGGCCAAGAATTAAAAAATAATAATTAGCTATTTGGGTGTGACAATTATCATTTTTTCATGAAAAATGTGTGGGGGGGTTACTTATTGAAAAATATTTTCTTAAACTCATCATACTATATAGAGTAAATTATATCATGTTCCCTTGTATTCATGATTATAGTACACCAATGATCCACATCTCATTTTAAATGAATGTGAACCAAAATTACTTTTTCATGTTCTGAGCAATAAAAAATAGAAAATATATTTTATTGTTATCAATTCATTCCTTATAAAATATTGTATCAATAGAACCACTGAATGAAGGTGGATGTTTCCTCATGATAGGCTTAAAATAATAGTGTTCCCTCCATTACTCGTTTCGACAGTCAACATGATTCATAGCTTGATAATGTTATTTGATCATAATAATGAGATTTTAAATTCCCCCTAATATAAAATTTAGTTTCTTCGGAGTAAAATCATTTCATTTTCCATTTCATTCAACATTAACATGGTTCAATCAGGATCCATCCGTCGATTAAGATAAAAAAACATAGTGTTACAAAAAATAATATATGATGAAAACACAAGAGTCATGAAAAATACTTACAAGAAGTCTAAATCAAGACATAGTATTTTATGTCTATAAATCCTAAGGATTGACCTGGTTTATTTGTGGTTATCATCTATTTAAATAAATTTTTACGGTTTTAAAAGAAATTTTCAATTAACCAAATCAAATACCCAAAGTGTATCAAATCGGGTAGATTGCAAGGTCCATTATCAAGTACCAAGTAATACTCAAGTCAATATTGAAACACATTTTTGGGGTGATTACCCATAGGTAAATCCATTATAGAACCATGTCTACTTTTAGTTCATAGACTGGGCTGTATTTTTAGGTAAACCGCATAATCTCTTACATATCAAAACCCTAGGATGATACCCAATACTATGTCCTATCATAAGGGAACTCACTAAATATTTCTCAACCTTGTTTATGTAGGTTAAATAATAATGTACATTGATTCCAGCTATATGGACCCTGGATATTCATACATAGATATTACATCTTTTTTATGGTAATTCATTACATTAAATAAATACATTCTTGAGGATCATAAATGCAAATTGACTAGGGAAAAATAGACATATAAACAAATTTTTTATAGGTGAACTGTATCATCTCCCCAAAAGTTATCCATAACTAGAACCCCTCTTTGAAAATTAATACATAATAAATTTCTTCATACCAAGGGGTAATGAAACATAAGAAACAGTGGGGTCAGATGCTTAACAAGGGTAAACAAGGGAGATTAAAACATATCATGAGAAAAAGTGTATGATAACAAGAGAATAATATTCCAAAACCATACCCTAAATATCATAGACCATAAACTTGAGTCATGGAATAAATCATGGTATCTCATAAGAAATGAATCGTAATGGGATCAAAGAACATGGACCATGAGAATATAATAGTAGAATAAAAAATAAAATTGGGGAATACAGATATTAATAGAAAATCATTTCATTGGTAGATTAATAATATTTTCCAAGACTATCATAGTGCAATGAGTTTAGTCCCCAAGACTTCATTTTATTTAAGGTTAAATTCCAATACTATTTTAGAGGGCATAATCCCTTACTAAACTAGGTTGAATCACCATTCCAATCATGTTTATATCATAGGATATCAATATTTACCTATTGAATTAGAGGGATATATAGTTACCACCCATAACATAATTTAAGTAATATATACATGTGCCACAATATCACATGCCCTCATCATATTACAATCTAAGAAATAAAATGGGCTCATAAACATTTCATCATATCATGACATGTGGAAATAATTAGGTTTCAAAATCATTTCATTATGGTATAACACATGGAATATGAATGGGTTTCATAAACATCTTATGATCATACAAATATACTATTCAGATGAAGATCATGAGTGTTATACATGGATCAAATCCTTATTAAATAATAATTAAGAACAAATAATTTCATCTTAGATGGAAAAATATTTTGAATGAAAAATCACTTGGAACGTTTCTTATGGAAAAACCATCCTTTGAAAATGAAAAATGAAAAATTATAAATTCATAAAATATCATGGATTTTATTTTTCCTAAAAATAAACTTGAAAAATTATAAATGATGTTTCCATGAAAATAATATTCATGATTTCAAGAAAATCGATTCATATTCTACATATTAAAACAAAGTTTCTATCAGATAACTTGTAAAAGCCAAATAGGCCTTGTCTAGAAAGTTAAATGAATATTCATTAAAAAATATCATAAAAAATTAAAACTAAGTAAAAATTTCTTAAATAATACATTTTTATATTTTTAAATACATTTTTATAATTTTGTTTAGAAGACAGGGCTTCTAAAGCAAAAAGTTTCTTGTCCAAAGAGAGAAATAAAGAATATTTTTATTAAAATATTATTTTGAAATCATGTGTGAATAAATTGAGGAAAATGTAGGAAAACATTTATTTTAAATAAATAACAAGGGGAGAAGAAAATTCATGAGTTTATTAGGTGGTTGATCATAATATTTCCCCCTTTACAATATAATACTATATAATCTTGATAAACTATGAAATTTAAACCTAAAGTCATTACCACTTTCATATCATTTGAATAATAATAAACATTAAATATTAACCTCAAATGGAACATTAAATATCATTAAAAAAAGTAAAATCTTGATATAAAATGTCAAATTGTACTGTATACATCTCATAAAATATGGTAGACACCTAACATATCTTATGTCTGATAGAAGGTGATTTGAGACCAAAATCACATACCATAAGTCTTAAACAACTTCTTACATGTTAAAAAAATATTTATAAAAAGTACAAGACTATTATAAATATATAAATAAAACATATTTATTTATATAATAACAAATATAATTTTCTTACGTCCTTTTATTACAAATTTATAAACAATTTTATGTTAAAGTAATGTTTTGCGTAATAACTGGTTTATCTTCTTGTGTATGTTTTGATTTGTATTTTTTGTTAGTATTAATTAGATTATGGTTGATCCATATATATAATTTAATATATGATATAAATATAACATATATTCTGTATATTTGTATTTATATTAATCTATAAAATTTAGAGATAGAAAATGAAATAATATGTTTATGGAGACGATAGGTGGTACTCACACAAGAACACTATTTTAATTTTCAAAAAGGATTGAAAGAAATATGATTATATTTTAAATTACCTTTATATAAAAATTCCTATTTGATATATGTCAAATATTTTCATTAAACCCATCCTAGTTAAAATCCATGTAAGACCTGAACCAATCACATCACTTCATGAGGTTCTAGTCCGTCGTACTAATGAGAGATGTTATCATATTCCCAAAGAATGGAAATTAAGTTTTTATATATGATATAATAATTCAAATATTATAATAATATCCTAATATAATATATAAACATTTAATACATAATTATATCTAGATGTGAGAGGTGGTGATGGAAAATGATTGACATCAGTTTGCTAGGCGGTAGTCTGTCAAACATATGAATGGTGATTTCATGTCCCATTTGAAGGAATGGGTGATGGATATTTGTTAATACTTTGACATAAAAATAAGTATGTTTATTTTGGATAATTTTTTTACAACATCATCCAAATTTAATAATAATTTATGGATCCGGAATAAGAAATATAAAAAATGCATGTTTAAGAATTTTCCTCTTATTAGGAGAGACACTTTAGGTTTATACATAAAGAATTAATAGGAGGGATCACAATAAAAATAAAGACTATAGGATGTGGGTTTGGAATTGGGGATTTGTTTTGGGAAGTTCTTGGTAGAACCAAATGGTTTTTGATGTCTTTAGTGGAGATGAGAAGAGGTGTCCTTTTATAAGTGAGGTGAGTTGGAACACTTGTAATTTTTCAAAATAAAAAGATGTACCCATGTTTTTAAAATGAAAATAGGATGAATAATTTAGAATTATACATGATTAATTCTATGTATTGTCTTCCAATATATTTTAGTCAAGTGGTTAGGCCATTTTACACTTATCTTTTCAGTCTAGTCTCGAGTAAACCCATTTTCACCAGAACCACGCTAATTAATTTTAACTAATATTAATATTTATTATGGTAAAAATTAAAGATAACCTCATTATATAATATACAATATTTAGATTAAAAATACATAATCAAATTTACAAAATGAAATACCAAAAATTTTAAAAATATAATTTAAAACAATACTGGAAGACACAATAAAAAAATGGGTTTAAAAAAGGGTATTTTTTAGAAGAAGATGTATCTATATTAAATTTATGTATAATAATTATAATTTTATTAATAAAAATTAATATTTATTTCTATATAATATAATAATTTATTTTAAAATATTCTTTTTATAGATTATTTTTATTAATTAAAATGTGGATACATTATTTCTTTAAAAATAGTTTACAGAAACACATGTTTTTAAACCCACAAGTAACCTTATTTTAAAAAATATGACGTTGATTAAAAATAAATTATGTGAATTAAATATAACTATATAATACTTATTTTATATTAAAAAACATCCAAAACATAAGGGGAAATTTATATTATATAATCTATTAAAATAAAAATATATTAAAAATTTAGTATTTCTCAGTATTCAATGAGAAATCAATATTTTCATGAAAATGAAATAATTTATCCTAAATTCAATTTTGATATAATTATTTTAAAAAAACTTCTTTTTATAAAAATAATTTCCTAATTTTTTTAACTTTTTTTATTTTTCAAATAATTAATTTTTGGGGGAAAAATAGTATTTTCAAAACATAAAATGAAATTACGGAAAATTAAGTACTTTATTATCTACATGATTTATTTATATAAAACCATTATAGTTAATTTTTATTTTTTTTGTATTACTATTAATTTCTATATTATTAACCAGTATGTAATAATGGTTGTGTTCAAATAATAATATTAATAGTTTTTCACATTTCTTTATAATTTTGTGGTGTGTGTAACTATGTTATCAAATAAATTAATTTTTTCGGATAAAACAATATTTCATAAAATACAAGGGTGTTAATTTATTTCCACCCATAAAATCATTTTCAACCTAACAATTATATTATAATGATATACATACAAATTTTGATGATTCTGCCTCATCATATCCCCAAGTTCCCATGTATCTTACTCAAAATGGTGGTTTGGCCACTAAACATTGATCTGGTGAGTGGTCTAATTTCATAGAACATTCACCAGATGATCTTGAATTGTCATCGGTTGTTCCTCAAAATAAATATCATTATACCGGGGTATGATCTTTGTGTTCAGTACATGTGAAGGGTCATGCATGTACTTCTTGGGGAGGGGTAGATAAAACACATCAATGACTTGAGAGAGGTTTGGTGGAAGTGTAAACCGATAGGCTACCTCCCTAATACGATAAAAAATTTCAATGGGATATATATAAATAAATATTATGATAGATTAATTACAAAATATCTTAACCTTATTCCCTATAAAAATTCCTATAAATACCTTCTCACCAACTTCAAATTCCCAATCACACTGGCGACAGTCAACACAACTTTTATATTGATTTTGTGACACCCTAACGTGTTATTAAATGGATCTAAAATTATATTATATTTCATTATATAGCTCATGTCCTATTATATTTTCTTCTCTAACATCATATCATCACATTGGAACTCTCAAATTGTTTCCATAGAGTGTATCATAAAGATTTATATTAATACTTGAGTGAAACCTATTATTTTTTGAAAACTCAACTTGTGGAAGGTGTCGGTCCCAAACACATTAATAATTAAAATAAAAACATATAAACATATAATATAGGGTTTTAATTTTTCTCTTGCACTAAAAATATATTTTTGGATGATACATAGTACTGAAACTAAACTTTGTTAGAAGAGCTTGCTGAAGACTTTTCTAGAACATTGAGGTACACCTCTAATCTCGATCAGGTATAACTGAATGTGGTACTTCATGAAACCTTATCAAAATACTAATATATATCAAAGAAAGATAATCTAAATAGAAATAATCTCTGATTGTGATGATGTGTGACAGATTTTTAAGGTGATCGACTATAAAACATATAGAAAATATACCATTTAGAAGTATTTTAGAATATGATTATAAATGCATTGTGTTTTCTTCCATTTACATTATTGTATATATAATGGATGAAATATACCCTTAAACGTTTTTCTATCAACCATAACTTGTTAACATATCATGCATTGAGATAAAAACTCTACGATATCTCCCTTCAATCCATCCTGCCCTAAATAATCTTTAAAATATTCATACATCATCATACTTCCAGGATAAATAATGAATTAAGAACTATAAAATTCCTAAAAAAACTCTTAATTAAAATATAGTGTAAAAAGAACACAGCCACAGTTCCTAAAATTTATCATTCTATCATGATCATGGATATACATAGGAATATTTTTTACCATATTTTATACCTCAATATCTTTATTAGGTACCTCTTTAATCATCACATATTTTTAAAAGGTTTGGGTCGAAGTCTCATTTATTATTAAAGAAAAGAAAAGAACTCTTTAACTGGGTAGAGGGAGACCCATTACATAGCCTAAAGGTCTAGTGGAAATTTATCCCATTACATGGACCTTTGGCCCATTTTTTGGCCCAAGGCCCATTCTGTGAATAGTACTGCTATAGTACCACGCTGCTACAGTACTGCACATTACCCGCCGCTACTACATTACTCTACTGCTGCTATAGTGACCTGCCCCCACAATAGTCCCCACCATTGCTACAGTTCCACTACTGCTACAGTACGCTACAGTACTGCTACAGTGTCTGCACCCAATGGGTTTTGAACCCCCATTTTACATGTAGAATTAACGGGTGCTTACCACTAATCCAAACACCAACTACACCTCTTTAATCATCACATTGATCGATAATTTATCATTCAATTGGGAAAGATAATATTATACCCTTTTATAAGGATTTATGGATATGAAAATTAAAAATCCATAAATATTGGATCTTTTTCATCCTCTTCAAGGACAATCTAGAAGGATTCTTTTGACTCAAAGCATATGACACCTTGTTCTCTATTCCGGGGTTGTAATGTGGTGAGCAGTTATAATATTTAAATAGATCTAAACATTTTTCCTAACAAATAATCAACTAATTATATGTGAATATATACATTAAACTATTGTGTGTAGTATATATACCACAATATTTTGTATAAAGATAATTTCTATATATCTTTATTGAAAAATTTTTGAAGAACTTACAGAAAATCATTCGTTGGGTAAATTTTCTCATTAAATTTAAATTTTCTAGAGTCATAAGCTTTAAACATGTCATTTAGCATAACAGCACACCCCAATACCTTCTTGGATACATTAAATTAGATTATCATCCCTTCTTCACTACTAGGTAATGTATGGATTGGTGTGATGACTAATCTTCTCTCCAGTTCCTTGAATATTTCATCACCTTGATATGTCCATAGGAACTTGTATCCATTATATGTTAACTTGTTGATTGGATTAGATATTTATAATTAACTCTCCCCCAACAATCAATAATTTCTAGCTAAACTAAGAAAACTAAATATCTCAGTTATTGTGGTTAATCTAAGCCAACATGCAATAACCTCTTTCATTGATGTATCTACAGATATACCCTCTATTTAGATTATATGACCCAAAATGTATCTTTTGCAGCAAAAAATAAAAATAAAATTAAAATTTTTATATAGTTTCCCCTTCCTTATGGTATTTTCTATATTTATCATGTGATCTTGATGATATTCTTCTCTCTTTAAATAGATAATAATATCATTTATAAATACTATTTCAAAATGATAAAAATAATTTATAAAGACTCTATTCATTAATTCAATAAACATAGTGGATGAATTAGAAATATATAATGGAACCACTATATATTCATAGTGTATATATAATATACAGAATGATATATTTTTTATATACTCTATCTTGATCCTCAATTAATTATATCCATAATGAACATAAATCCGGAAAATTATTGAACTCTGTATAACTGATCAAATTGGTCATCAATACTGGGTAGTTGATACTTTTTATTGATCATTATCATGTTTAAATCCCAATAATCAATATATAGTCACATAAATTCACATTTATTTTTAGAAAAAAGATTAGGTGAACCCTAAGGAGAAAAAATTATGGAATCCATTTTTATGGTTCTCTTGGAGTCGATTCTTTAATTCCTATAACTAAAATTGTGGAATTATATAGCGAGTCTTTGAAATTGGTGTGGGATTGGGTATGAGTTTTATTAAAAACTAAACATCCAAATTTGGTGGAATAATATGAAAATCTTTCATAAGGAATTCAAAAAACTCATGCATAATAGGAATATCATCGATGCTGAGTTTCTGCCAAACCATTTGAGTTAAACACCCCTTTTGAGTAGGAATCCAAACCAATATAGTTGATGTTATTTTCATTGAATGTTCATATTTATCATCACACTAATATATTATCATATTTTTTTTAAAATTTTAAACATGAATTCCCTTCCTCAATAATTGATGTGAGATAGAGAAAGCCATTCCATGCCTAGGATAACATCATATTCAACTAGAAGAGGAATGAAAAGATGATTAATAAACACATTCCAATAAACATAAATATGAGAGGATTCATATACTTGGTATGTGATTATAATATCATTAGTGGGTTTTCAGTACTAATTATTAATCTGTCCATGTGGGTGGAAACATGATACCCATAAAAAATTCCTCAGATATAATAGAATGGATAGATCTATAGTAAAAAATGAAATTAGCAATTATAGAGTGGATGTTATGTGTACTTTCCCCCATTTCATTATTACACCCCTCATCAAAAATAGTGACCACATTATACTTCCCATTTTTCCTTTTCTTAAGAGTCTACTAACATTGATCATCATAACTAACCATTAAATGTTGGTACTCGCTAGAATAGTTCCCATAATCCTTGAATTTGAAACACTGGAGTGTGGGTGGTGCATTCTAGATATCATTATCTACAGTTTCATCAGTTTCTAATTTATTTCCATCACTTAGGCAATTGATTACCTGGTGACCTTCCTTTCCAGAACAAAAAAATTTACCAGTCTCACTAAGACAATATCATCCATGTTTCCTTCCACACTATGAGCCTAAAAGAAGGGTTATCGTATTCTATCTATGGGTATTATAGTTTACATTTATCACCACCATTAGTTTCTTATTATAAAATAATATTTATGTGCAAATATTATATTTATTTATACTTTGAGATAACATCAAATTATTTTATCATCTATACTAAAGTCACATATGGGTAAATACCTTTGGAGTCTTTGTTGTAATCCACTGAATAATCGATAAAAAATAACATCATGTACGATGATAATTTAGTAAGAATACCTCCCATGTCTGGTAAACGTTTCCTCATTGGTTTTAAAGATTCATCCCCCATCTCGTTTTTTAAAAAAATACGAGGTAATTCCTTGTCCAAATATAATTTCTTAAACAAATTTTAATCCTAAGACCCAATTTCATCATGTTCTTATATATTCTTGATGATTTTCCACCATTTTTCCACTTCTCTTTTCACATGATAGATATCAAAAATTACCTTAAATGTTATGAGCACCAAATAATGAAAAATATCTTTTTATTGGTAATAATTAGTTTATTAGAAACTAGTGGATTAGTGTAACCACAAAAATAAATAGGATGTTTTGACATGAAGGACATTGTATAAATTTGTTCCCCATTTTTTCACAATGTGTAGTTCAATATGATTAATATATTGTGAAATTTATGTGAGCATATCAATGATATTTTTCACTCTCTCCCCCATAAAAATTAGGTCCTCTGAAATAAAATCATTTTATTGCGCTTTTAATTCACTATTAACTTAGTTAATATGAGTTCAAACCATCGAATAAAACTAAAAAACATTGTGAGAGAAACAATAATCTTATTAAAAAACCATAAATTCATGAAATATAATATATCGGATTTCTAAATCAAGAAACCTAATTTTAAATCCATAAAAATGAAGGTTTATCATATGTTATTGATGGACATTATCTTTTTGAATCCTTCATTATTGTTTACAAATAAATCACAAATTAACTGATGTATATACCATAGGAGTGTCAAAACCAGTGCCTAATAAGGCCAATTTTCAAGTACCAAGTAATGCTCAGGTTAAGTCTGATGTGAAATTTCTAGAGTTATTACCCATAGGTGCATATGTTAAAGAAATAGACTAACTTCCACTATCCAAAAAGGGATGTATTTCAAGGTAAATCACTTAATCTGTTCCTTACCAAAATTTTGGGATGTTCAGATAAATTTTTTCTCATTCTTGTTTTTGAAGGTTAAATAAACTTATCTAATGATACCAACCATAATTATCCATGCATTTCATAGACAGATATTATATTTTATTTGATGAAAATTCATTACATTACACACTCATGTATAAGGATCAAAAACCTATAATGTCATTGGAAAGATGAAAAAATAAACAGGTGGTTCATGGTTAAACTACATTATTTAACACTAGTATCTTTATAACAACTACCACTCTTAAAAAATTCATATATAGTACATTATTTCATAACCTAGGGAAAATAAACACAATAAATGATGATCTCAGATTATTAGTAAGGGTGAAAATGGAAACATATAAACATATCATGAGTATAGGGGTTTGATTATATGATAATACCATTTTAATACTATACCCTACCTATTATATATCATAAAAGTTATTCATGGAATAAATATTTATTGTTTATAAGACATGAATCATAATGGGAAAAAATAATATGAATCATGAGAATATAACCTTGAAAAAAGACATAGATTTTTTTCATACACATAAGCATATAAACTAATTCTTAGTAGTTCACGAAACATTGTGAACACTATTATAGTTGAATGGGTTAACTCCCAAAACCATCATATTAGTTATGGTTCACTCCCAATACTATCATAAGAGACTTATTACCTTACTGAATGTAGCTCACTCCATATTTGAGAGTATTTATCTCATAAGATATCAGTCATTATCAAATACATTAGAGACAAATATAGGCCCCACCCACCACAAAATGAAAATAATACATAATTATGCCATAAAATAAAAAAATCATCATTTTAAAACCGATGAAATGATATGGGTCTCATTAAATATTCTTTATAACAAATATTTTTTAAAATAAATAGCTTTCAAAATATTTCATCATTGTATAACCTATGGATGATAAATGGGTACCATAAATATCTTGTCCTTATGAAATTAAAAAATCTAGAAGAAGAATTTGAATGGAATATGTGGATAATGTCCCCAGTTAGTCATACGTAACATCAAAGGATTAAATTTTATATTGAAAATGATTTTTAAATAAATAAAAATGAATGATCCTTTATAAATATATCATTTCATTGAAAAAAACATTTTGAGATTAAAAATACAAAAAATATTATTGAATAAATTATAATTAAAAATAACACTGAAAAAATATAAAGTAATATACAAAAAAAATTAATGGTCATTTGTGAGAAAATAACATTCTTTTGGTACATGTTAAACAAATAAACCTTTAATATATTTAATAAAATCCAAACAAGCCTTGTTTTGAAAATTACTTGAAGATTAATTTATTTTTATTTTTTAAAAAATAAAAAATAGTTAAAATATTATTTTAAAAATCATTTGGTTAATGATACAAACAGTTTTGTAAAGATTTTTATAAAACATTATTTAGGAAGAAAAAGTGTTCATGACAGAATTAATAAATAATGATGAATTTTTTCTAAAAAATATTATTTTTAATAATCGAGTACATAAAGAGATGAAAATAAAGAGAATTGTTTTATAACTAAATAACCATGGGAGAATAAAATTCAATTTTTTCTTGAGTTATAGATTATAATTATTTTTGTTTTCATAAACATAATCATAAAAAATCAAGATAAACATTGATATTGTTGCATAAAATCATTACCCCTTTGGTATCTTTTGACGCATAAAACCAATAAATATAAACATAAAATATAACTTATAATAAATAAAAATAATTATATCAATGATATAACATGTTAATGTTTAGTATATAAAACTCATAAATGAATATAGGTCTATAAAATATTATATGTCCCAAAGAAGGAAATTTTAGATAAAAAACCATTATCTTAAGTCTTGACATACTTTATACATGTTGAAACCTCCATTTTAATAAATATAAGATAATTATATGTCAATTAAATAACCAAAATTATATATATTATACCATATATGATTTACTTTTGAAAATTTATTGCCAATTTATTAAGCATTCATTATTAATGTCACATTTCAAGCAATAACTTCTTTGTTTTTCATGTATGTTTTGATTTGATATTTTTGGTGCTATTAAATTTATCAGGGTTCCATTATCTATATAATTTTAAAAATGAAATATATATCATATATATTCAGTATATATTTATTTATATTAATTAATATAAACTATATAAAAAAATACACCATTCATGGAGATGATATGTTGTACATACACATGAACATTGTATCCATTTTCTAGATGGAATGAAAAAATAATGTTAAATAATATATTAAAATTAAATAATAATTTATTTTATTATATAGGAATTATTTTCATTTAAACAAATATTTTTTACCTTCTATGTAAAGCGTGAATGTATCGAATCGCTTTGCGTGGTGGTAATCTGTCATACACCCAAGCGATGTTATCATGTTCCCATAGAATAGAATATAAGATGGTATAAATTATATAATATAAAATAAATACAATAATATCACTATAATAAAACATTAAAATTTAATATATCATTATATCCATCCTTGAGAGGTAGTGAATGAAAAAAATAACATCGATTGGTAAGGCAGTAGTATATCGTACACAAAAATCATGGATTTGTATCTCATTTGATAGAAGATTAAATGAATATATGTTATTCAATTAACATAATTAAATCACATTAATTTAGGTAAAATGGTGTTATTATAAAAGAATAATATGATAATATTTAATGGAGGTGGAATATTAAAGAAAATAGAAACCTATGTTTGGGAATTGAAGTCTTCTTCGGAGACCACCATTAAGCTTATTACTCAAGGGGTATTAGTAGGGATTCTTAATACAAATAAGGACTATAAGATATGTTTATGGAATTTATGGAGATATTTTTATCGGTATTGGATGAAACAAAAGGTTTTTTATATGTTAAAAGAAGATGATAATTGATGACCTTTTATATGTGTGGTGAGTGACACAATGGAAATTCTTGAAACGAAAATGGTATACCCATGTTTTCCACATGAAATGAGCCTCTAAAATGACCATTCTTGAGATTTAGGTATTTTTATGTAAATAATGGACTTATAATAGTTTTTTGAAATTTTATCTTATTTTAACCCATTTATTTTTAGTTTAATCTTGGGTAAACCCATTTTTACCATTCCCATTGTAATTAATTTTAAATGTTTTCACTATTCATTATGGTAAAAAATTATGTAGGCCACATTAGAAAATATAAATTATTCTTATTCTAAAAAAAGATTAAATTTTAATAATTTCAATTCACAGTAATAGAAACATGTAATTTAAAATAAAATCCATAGGCTTAATGAGAAAATGGATTTTCAAGAAGTGTATTTTTCATGAAAAATATTATTTTATATTAAATTTATGAATAAAAGTAAAAATAGTTTGAATATATTTTAATAATTATTGATATATAATATATAAATAACATTTAAAACATTACTTAATAGATTATATTTTTAGTATCTAATAATTAAAAAAAATTATGTACTTTTAAATGGTTAAAAAAACAATTTTTAAATAGGAAAATAAAATTATACTAAAATAAAATATAAATATTATTGAAAAGCAATAAACAAGATTAAATATAAAAAATAATACTTATGTTATTTGAAATCACATTGAAAACATAATTTTAGTTTGGAATTACTTAATCTATTGAAAAGATAAGACATTTTTGCAAAAAAATTATTTTTCATTATTTACTAATATAAATAGTTTTAGAAAAATCTCAAAATTTCATTCGAAGTCAATTTTAAAATTTTAATTTAAAAAAGTTGTTTATTGAATTCATTTTCTAAAGGTTTAAAAAATTAATTTTAATATTTTTACAAAAAAATTATTTTTTAATGAAAATATAATTTAATAACCCTATAATGAAATTATCAAAAATTAAGTACTTTTTTATGAATATCATTTTTTATACAAATGAATTATAGTTAATATTTAAAATTTGGTTATTCTTATTTGTGTCTCAAATTTTAATAGCTAGTTAATAAGAGTTGTGTTTGAATAACAATATTAATAATTTTTCATGATTACTTAAAACATGGGTATTCTTGTAAAAAATGAAATTAGATAAGTTAAATTTATTACAAAAAAAATCATAAAATGCTAGGGTGTTATTGGAAGCCCTCCTGTGTAAACCTAAGAGGTTTTTCGAAGAAGAGGTAAAACTATTAAACGTTTGTATTTGTTTTATTTCTTCCTCCAACTCCTTCAAATCATCTTAAAATATGATAGTATAAAATAAAAAGCGACCCCTATATACTTAGATGATATTATGTTAATGTAATTACTCAGATAAACCACCAATTCCTTCAAATGGGAAAAAATGTTGATTGTGTGTATGGCATACTACCTCCTTGTGAACCGATGGATTTTTTACATCTCCACCTTTCAAGGTTTGATATAAGGATTTATATAATATATTTATATTATATTTAATAAATCATTATACTACTTTAATTATTATATCACATATATATTATTAATTATTATTCTATGGGGGGATACGATAACTTCGCTCGTGTGTATGGAGGACTACTTCCCCGAGTAGCAGTGCGATTTATTTTTATCATCCATATTACATAGATGACATTAAGGATAAATTTAATGACTATTTGTGATATTTATTACCTAAATATAATTTTTTAAATATAATATCACATTTAAATTCCAATCATCCAATTCATTGGAAAACAATAACGTTTCTCATGCGTATATGTGGACCATCTCTTCCACATAGTTATGGGAAATTTTTTTCATTAACTTTTATCATGTATAGTAATTAGGATTAATTTATGTAACATAAATTATATATATAATATAATAATTTTTTTTAAATTGAATTAATATTTATTTTTATGGTATTCCATCCCTTGAGAAAATGGGAAACTATATTCATGCATACACATATCATACCACCTCCATGTATGATGTAATCAATTTTCAATATCAAACCTTAGTATATTAATATAAATAAAAATATAAGGAATATATGTAATATTTATATCATGGTTAAAATTATTTAAATGATGTTACCATCATAAATATAAATGTTTCCAAATTACCAAATCAAAAAATACAGGAAAAATAAAACAACCCAATCTAGTGATTTCGATATAAAATTAATAACAAACGGGTCATAAAGGACTATATGTAAATAATCATTTGTATAAAATAAATTATTATTTTATTATGAAAGACATATTATAATCATATATCTCTTATATTTGAGTTTCAAACATGTAAAAAATAAATTAGACGTGAGGAAAGGGTTTCTCGTCTCACTTTTACTTTCGTGAGATGTATGGAATATTCACCACATTATTCTTTTTTATTCATATATATACTAGATATTAGATATGTTATATCATGAATTTCATTATAATATTTTTATTGAATTCTCTATTTGAAGTTATTTCTTTCATGGGTCTCGTGATTCAAATGTTTCCAATATGGTAATGGTTTTTTAATTGTCTTATCATTTATTGAGATTTTTTATGAATAAATTTAAAAATATAAATTATTATTATCAATAACTATAGATACTCATGGATATTATTATTCTATTTTTATTCATGAAATTTTCATGAAATATTTCCAATTCTCTCTATTTTGTACTTAAAATTATTTGAAAAACATTTTAAATTAAATATGAATTTATTTATCTCTGCAATCAAAAATCTGTTTATTTCTTCCAAAACAACATTTTCTAAATATGTTATAAAACGAGTTATAAAATTCTAAATATGGCTTATTAGAGTCATTTTTAACAATTTTTTAATTTCTAATTTGTTTTTTGAAAAGAATCACCATGTTGTTTTCCAAACAATTCTTGTTTATATTTTACCGAATATATAGAAATAAGATTTGTTTTAATGTGTGCGGCAAGAAAAAAATTTAATGACTTCATGAAAAATAAATGTTTTAAGGATTATTTTACATTTTTGAAGTGTTATTATAATATAAGATTATTTTAAAAAAAAATTTGTGGACTTTGTATTTGAATTGTGATTTTACAAATGAAAATAATATTTTAATAAAAATGTATTTAATATTATTTGAATGTTATTTTTATTATTCAGTGACACGAACACTTTATTATAATTATGATCCAGTATAGATATTTTTTTTGATAACATAATTATTTATTTATTTATATGGTTTATTATTAGTCTAAATTAGGATGATAAAGTTTATTACAGTTCCCTATTATACTATTGATAGTTTATTATTATGATTATTAATTAGGAGATGTCTTAACCTTTAATATGTTAGTTTTTAATCGTAAATATTTCATGTTTATTATGTTTCACCCCTTTCAGAAGTAAAATTCACTTGATATATTACGTGATGGGTGGGGACCCAAATTATATATCCCCTCGATGCTTTGGAATATATATTGAGACAAGTCAGTTGTCTAAATTAAATAGGGGTTTACCCCTAGTTTTAAATTTTATTATGAAAGTTCTTGACATTTTTTAGGATGTATAATATTATACATCACATAATTACACGATTAATAATTGATATTCTATTTTATTATTTTAATAGTAATAATATCTATGGTTTTGTTTCCAGATCAAGTGATTATTTTTATAAAATTATTAGATCATCATTTATTCCTACCATATTTTTATTCATGTTCATTTTATTTATTATTTTTTATGTTTTTCTGTTATATATCTTGACATGTTGATTATGAATTATTTATTCATGATAGATTTAATTATATACATAAGCTTACAAATAATTATAGGTCCCCCATTTCATATGTATCATTTCCCCAAGATTCCTAGAAGTGTTTTATGATTTATTTGTTGGGATTTTCAAGAGGGACTAAAGATGATCTCAAAAAAAATACTTTATTGTTTATTATGTTTTCAAATGTTTCTTAAATTTATTTAAGTTTTTATTTTACCAATATTTATAAACTATTAGATGCTTTGGGATGTGATTTATTGTATCTTATACCAATGTAATAATGTAACAATAACTCTGGGCTACATAATCATGATCATTATAATTGGTATCAGTGGAGGTTTTGTTAAAAAAACTAAAGAAATTTATTTTAGAAAATATTGATTATAGAATATAGACATAAGATTTAATTTTAGGATAGTACTAGAAGAACATACTAATGATTTGGAAATAAAGAGATAAATGGGTTTTCCTTGCAATAGATCACTATTTGGATACTACAATTGGACATGGATTGGCACTAATGTACCTTGGTGTAATAACTCTAAAAAATCATGCTAGGTTTGGCTCGATAATTACATAAAATATGAAAATTGGTCTTAATTCACACATGGTTTCGTCATCTTGGGTGACATTATTATTATTATTCAAATTTTATTTAGCAACTATTATTAAGGATTTGATAATATTCTAATGTTTTTGAGAATTTTCCAATGAAACCATGTTTATGATTTTGAGAAAATTTGTGCATAATTTTTTCAATATATATTAAGTGTTTCAATAGTATTTTTATTATACATTATTTTTCATAATGTTATAACCTAATCTAGGGTATTCTATTGTTTAGAAATGGTTCCTAGGTGAAGGAATGTTTTTATATCAATGTATGTAATTGAACGAGTAAGAATGATTGTTTATTTGATGGGATTAAGCCAATTTTTTAAGGGATGTAGTCTCCAAAAAATTATCATCCACAGAGGACATATTATAATGTTTTATTAAGATAGAGAAATAATTCTCTATATATTATTTCATTGAAGGTAATAAATGGAATAATGGTAGGAAAGAGAAAAAATGGATAAGGGGAATATGAGAAAGAAGGAATTTACCACTTGTAATAGTAATGAAAATAATAACCTTCTTAATTCATTACTAGGAATGAATTTTTCATATAAGTGTTGAGAGAATGGATACCAAGATCATAATTAAATGGTAAGGGATAAATATTCCAATTTGAAATGATTCAACTAAAATGAGTTTGGTCACTATGAAAATGAATTCCCTAATGATCAAGGGAATACTCCTAAAAAACAATTAAGAGATCAAATTCATGGTAATTCTATTTCTAAATATGAATTTTAATGATTTATGTTCTTGTGTTTCGATTCAAGAATTATGTTACAGGAGTATTTTATCAAAGATATTCTAATGATAAGAATTATAAAATGTAAACAGATTTTACTATAGTACTTTTTCTTTAAGGGATGATAAACTTTAATAAGTTATCAATATTGAGAGAACAATGATAAAGAGTTTTATATTGGATAGTTTTGGTGACATTGAATTTTTTTAGTGGAATGTTTATATTTTTGGAAAGATATGATTAAGGGATGATAAACCTAAATAGGTGATCGATCATGAGAAAATAACAATGAAGGGTTTTTTATTGGATAATATTTCTGACATTTAAATTATATTGTCATTTGATGGTTTATTTTTTCTTTGTTGAAGATTATTTCATGATGGTAGTTTTTTAATATATTATAAAATATATACTTTTATTTTTGGAATCATGAATTTCTTCATTATGTTTTTAATATGATCATGGTATTCAAAATTTATGTATGTGACATTATGAGATACTTTATTTTGTTTCTGGAATATGATTTTAAGGGAATTTTGGATATTTAGTGAACTTTATTCAAATGGTATGGAATTTGAATATGGTTATAAATATTTTGGATGAGTCTTAAAGTTATCTATTTATTAAATGGAATAAGTTGAAAGTAAGTGTTATTGTTAAGGTTTTATAAAGAAATGTATTTGTGGATAACTCATTTAACTATTTTGGATTTGGAAAATATATAGAAAAAAGGGAAATGACTAGTATTTGGAGGTTATGATTCATTAGAAGTTAATTTTAGTTCTTCAGGAAGAAAATTCATATCTGGATATTCATTTATTATATTAAGATATGATGTCTAAAACGATTGAAGGACAAACTGAGGAAGTAATTTTGATTATGAGATTGAAAAATATTAATTAACTATATTTTATTTTATTTGTCGGAAGTAAAATAAATCTTCATCTATAGGAAAATGGTCTTGAAAAAAAGTTACCATAATTCCTTCATTTCCAATGATACGATGAAATTGTAACCTTTTACTGATTTATGGATTTTTCTAACCTCCTATGTATCACCTAATTTATTATGATCAGTGATCTATATCACTTTTTGAAATTATTTATTCTTTTATTACATATCTATATCTCATCTTCCCATCAATGTTCTCATATTTAGAAACCTATTTATTTGTTATTCTATATGGCCTTCACTATTGATTTTCTCTATTATAGAGGAATTTATATATACCCTTTTATGACATGTTTTTTTGTTACATACCGCCCCTCTTTATTTGATTGATAAGGAGAAAAGAAATTAAATGACCTTAGAATACATTCCCAAGGTGCCAAAGGTTGTCAATAAATGACAATCAATTAAATACAATTAGAGAATTCGTTTCCCTTAGGGAAATAAAATAACCCAACCAAACATGATATAAAATATTACTACTACATGATGCATGATAATAATGTAAAAATAAAATAAAATTAAAAACATTGATTTCAAAACCAAACTACAATAGAGTACTGGAATAGAATATATCTATCATCAAAGTACAAAGTAGAAGAAAAACCAACAGGACTTAGTGACACCAAACAAAACTCTAATGTACGCGACATGATTTATGCTCCAACTCGATAGTACAACCCAAGTATCACAAAGAACCTCTAAATAATTATAATACTTAACCTTTTCCATTATTTCAGGGAAAAATATCTTTAATAGAACCTTGATACCAAATAAGGGTTGAGTAATGAATTCAACTGGATTTCCCTAAATGACTTCCCTACACACACTACTAGGATTGAACATGTTTGAAAATTTAAAGAAAACAACTATATAAAATATTTATAGAAACAAATTTAAAACAATTTATTAGAAACCAAAACTACTTCTAAGGAAAAATAGATTTCAAAACCAAAACTTTTTTCCATGGAAATCATCAAAACATCGTTTCTACACAATTTTATAATCTGTTTGGTATAACCCAACCTTTTCCACACATCCAAACATCCACCCATGAATTCGAAGGTGAAAATTCCAAACTCCAGAGTTGTCTCTCATTGATATAGAATATTGTCAAATAGTAACCAATATCCCATGTTCCATTACACATTTGGCCCTAAGCACTATGACATATTTCAATGAGGCCCCAGATGAAATTTGAACACACAGCACCAAGTATCCCCAAAAACCATGCCTATAAAATTATGCCAAAACCATAACAATAAAATAATAATTTATTGAAATATGTTCCAAAAGAAATTTCCATGAATCAATCCAACCCACTATATAAAAAAATATTTTAAAATTACATATCAAACCAATTTTCAAAAAATATAAAAAATCCACAATACATCACTAAATAAGGTTTTTACTAAGATTTTAACACCAAATTAACATTAAATTTAAATCAATACTATTAATTTGAAATAGAGATTAAAATTTCAAATAAGAGGATTTGAGAGTAAAGGTAGCTACCATTGCAATTATGAAGAAAATGATGGACGATATGAAAATTCCCACAAAAATAAATTGAATCTAAAAAAACACATGAGATATCTTCCCATAACAACAAAAAGGAAAAATCTAACCATTATTTGCATAAATGTCCTTAGATCTATCCACACGGGACTCGATCTACTAAAATGAGAGAGGGATTAAAGTAGATGTAATAAAATATATAAAAAAACCACCACAAAAGGATACTTACAAAGGGACTCAGGCATTATCATACTACGAAACACCTCTGGATCACATTCGATTAGATTGAGAAACATTCCACAACCTTTTGGAAGAATAAATTTTGAGTTAGGGCTAAAATGGAGGAAACAAAGGTGTCAAATGTGAATCATAACCTAGATTCACTTACTAGGATCTGGTTTTAATCTATGAATAGTTAGTCACATGGTTACACAAACCATGTTCCAACCATGAACCATCATATGCCTCAAGGTGTACATTGCATGGTTGGAAAAAATGGTTGAAAACCCCAGATGGAAACCATACAAAATCTATCTATCTCACAATTCATAGTTTCTCTAGGGTGTCCACATGGTTTGTCCAAACACTTCCCCTTCCCATTAACACATGTCTCACTATACACGATTTCCGATAGAAGTTGCATATTTTCCCCATACCATGTTACAACCATGATCCTTTAAAAAATCCCAAAAAATATTCCAAAAATCTTTTTAACCTTAAAAAAATCCCCTAAAATATTTACAGTATTAAAAATTATAAATAAATTGTTACTTACTTGAATACAAGGGTGGAAAATTCTCCCAACCATTGGCCTTTTTATCCCTTGAAAGTAGGAAACCACTATTTCCTAGAATGAGTTCTATACTTTGCTCAACTGTTTCTTTATCTCATTCTATAGTCTCATCCTGAATATGACCATGTCACTACAATACACACAATATACCAACACGTTTTTCACTAAATACATTTCTTGGCTATATAAAATCTGTATTGGGATATTAACCAATGAAGCATACCGCTCCAGATCAATATGATCCCATTGAATCACTACTGGAAATACAGTCTTTTCCAACAGTTCTGAACCGTTGGGAAAGAATGTAGAACCTTTGGTATATGTTATACCAACGGTTCTGCAAACCGTAGGGAAGTAAGCCATTGGGAAAGCTTTTCCCAACGGTTTACAATGAACCATTGGGATAGGGTGGGGAATACTAACCTATCCCAACGGTTGTTCCAACCTTTTGGGATAGTTTTTCGCAATGGTTTGGCTTGAACTGTTGGTAAAGCCCAAGGAATCTCCTCTTTCCCAACGGTTTCCAAATCATTGGGAAAGGTTTTTTTACCAATGGTTCATTGAACTATAGGTCAAAAAAAGAATCAGAGATTCTATGCCAACGGTTTGAAACCGTTGGCATAGCCTATTCTGTGCAAATTGCACAACAGCCTGCAATTTGCACAACTGCTCTGCAATTTGCATAGTAGGCCCCATTTTGTGAATTCCTTCTCATTTTTAATCCAATTATTGTACCTGCAATAAACTAACACATACATATACAATTACAGTACCTGCAATAACCAAATAACACATACATATAGAGAACAAATTCACACACATTTAACATATAATGCATCCTATAACTAAACAAATCCATAATTAAATTAGAATTCATAAACATACATTATTCATTTAGAATACAATTTAAAATTTAGACGACAATTATATGTGGAATCCGGAATTCAATTCATAATTTGATCGGTTTTTTGTATACCATATATTTTTACCTGAAATGATGTCCATTTTAAACAAAATACATACACCTGGAAAGATACCGGCCACATCGTGCCTCGAATTGAGGTGAGGTTAAGTTGTACACGTCACAAATGACCCATCGATTGTTTTCCTAAAGTATCAACATATTCTGAAAGCGTTTGATCAGTTTTCCATATGCCAATTGATGTTTTTCACTTAAAATGATGTCCTTTTGAAATAAAAGACAGAATATTTGAGTGGTGCCGGCCACACCACATCTCATATTGAGGTGGGGTTGATTCGTACACGTCACATATGACCCATGGATTGTTCTGCTAAGGTTTCAACAGAATCTGAATGCGTTTCGTCGGTTTTCCGTATGTACTTGAAATGTTGTCCATTTTAAACAAAAGAGAGACACTTAGAGTGATCTAAGCCACAACGTGCCTCATATTAAGGCGGTTTTGACTCATACACGTCACATATGACCCATGGATCATCTTCCTAAAGCATCAACACATTTTGAATGCATTTTGTCAGTTTTTCGTATGTCAGTTGTTTTTTTCACTTAAAATGATGTCCATTTTAAACAAAAGAGAGAAACTATAAATGGTGTCGACCACACCGCATCTTGTATTGTGGCGGGGTTGACTCATACACGTCACATATGACCCATGTATCATTATGCTAGAGTATTGACAAAATCAGAATCTGTTTGGTCGGTTTTCCGTATGTTGGTTGTTGTTTTCACTTAAAATGAAGTCAATTTTAATAAAAAGACAGAAACATTGAGTGGTTATGGACACACCGCATCTCATATTGAGGCAAGGTTTATTCGTAAATGTCACATATGACCCATGGATCGTTCTCCTAATGTGTAAATGGAAACTGAATCCGTTTGGTCGGTTTCCCATTTGTAGTTAAAATGACGTCCATTTTAAACAAAACAGATCAACTTAGAGTGATCTCGGCCACACCGTGCCTTAGATTAAGGTGAGGTTGACTCGTACACGTCAAATATGACCCATGGATCGTTTTACTAAAGCATAAAAAAATTTCGAATGCATTTGGTCAGTTTTTTGTAGGTCAGTTGTTGTTTTCACTTAAAATGATGTCCATTTTTAACAAAAGAGAGACACTATGAATGGTGTTGGCCACACCGCATCTCGGATTTAGGCGGGGTTTACTCGAAGACGTCACATATGACCCATGGATCGTTGTACTAGAGTGTTGACATAATCAGAATCCGTTTGGTTGGTTATCCGTATTCTAGTTGTTGTTTTCACTTAAAATGAAGTCAATTTTAAACTAAAGAGAGACACTTTGAGTGTTGTCGGCCACACCGCACCTCGGATTGAGGAAAAGTTAACTCGTACACATCACATATGACCCATGGTTCGTTCTTCTAAAGTTCCAATGGAAACAAAATGTGTTTGGTCGGTTTTCTGTAAGTACTTAAAATGTTGTCTATTTTAAACAAAAGAGAGACACTTTGACTGATCCCGACCACAACGCGACTCGGATAGATCCCGGGTTCGCCCGTACACGTTACATATGACTCATGGATCCTTGTGGTAAATTATAAATAGATTTAGAATGCATTTGGTCAGTTTTCCGTATTTCAGTTTTCCTCTTCACTTATAATCATGTCCATTTTAAACAAAAGAGACATAGTTAGAGTGGTGTCGGCCACACCACGTCTCAGATTTAAATGGGGTTGACTCATATACGTCTCAAATGACCCATGAATCATTTTCCTAAAGTATCAACACAATCTGAATGCGTTTGGAAGTTTTCTATATGCCAGTTGATGTTTTTCACTTAAAATGATGTCCTTTTGAAACAAAAGACAGACACTTTGAGTGGTTCCGGCCACACCGAATCTCAGATTGAGGTGGGGTTGATTCATACATGTCACATATGACCCATGGATAGTTCTCCTAAAGTTTCAATGGAAACTGAATGCGTTTGGTTGGTTTTCTGTATGTACTTAAAATGTTGTCCATTTTAAACAAAAGAGAGTCACTTAGAGTGATCCCGGGCACACCGTGCCTCGGATTAATGCGGGGTTGACTTGTACATGTCACATATGACCCATGGATAATTTTCCTAAAGCATCAACACATTTCGAATTTGTTTGGTCAGTTTTCTATATGCCAGTTTTTCTTTTCACTTATAATCCTGACCATTTTAAACAAAAGAGACACAGTTAGAGTGGTGTCAGCCACACCACATCTCGTATTGAGGTGGGGTTGAATCATACACGTCACATATGACCCATGGATCGTTGGGCAAATGTATCGACACAATCAAAATAAGTTTGGTCGGTTTTCTGTATGTACTTAAAATGTTGTCCATTTTAAACAAAAGAGAGCCACTTAGAGTGATCCCGGCAACACTGTGCCTCAGATTAAGGCGGGGTTGACTCATACACATCACATATGACCGATGGATCTTTTTGATAAAGAATCAAAAGAATCCGAATGCGTTTAGTCGGTTTTTCGTATGTCAGTTGTTATTTTCACTTATAATCCTGTACATTTTAAACAAAAGAGATACATTTTGAATGATGTCAGCCACACCATGCCTTGGATTGAGGCATGGTTGACTCGTACACGTCACATATGACCCATGGATCATTGTTCTAAAGTATCGACACAATCCGAATGCGTTTGGTCGGTTTTTCGTATGCCAGGTGATGTTTTTTCACTTAAAATGATGTCCTTTTGAAACAAAAGACAAACACTTTGAGTGGTGCCAGCCACACTGTGTCTCCGATTGAGGCGGAGTTGATTTGTACAAGTCACATATGACCCATAGATCGTTGTGCTAAAGTATCAACACAATCAGAATCTATTTGGTCAGTTTTCTCTATGTACTTAAAATGTTGTCCATTTGGAACAAATGAGAGACACTTAGAGTGATCCCGGCCACACCATGCCTCTGATTAAGGTGGGGTTTACTCTTACACGTCACATATGACCCATGGATCATTTTTCTAAAGTATCGACACAATCCGAATGAGTTTGGTCGGTTTTCCGTATGCCAGTTGATGTTTTTCACTTAAAATGATGTCCTTTTGAAACAAAATACAGACACTTTGAGTGGTTTTGGCCACATGGAGTCTCTGATTGAGGCGGGGTTGACTCATACACGTCAAATATGACCCAGGGATCGTTGTTCTAAAGTATCGACACAATCTGAATGCATTTTTTTGGTTTTCCGTTTTCCAGTTGATGTTTTTCACTTAAAATGATGTCATTTTGAAACAAAAGACAGACAATTTGAGTGGTGTCGGCCACACCATATCTCTGATTGAGAAGGGTTTGATTCATACATGTCACATATGACCCATGGATCGTTGTGATAAAGTATCAACACAATCAGAATCTGTTTGGTCAGTTTTCCATGTGTACTTAAAATGTTGTCTATTTTAAACAAAAGAGAGCCACTTAGAGTGATCCCGGCCACGCCGTGCCTCAGATTAAGGTGGGGTTGACTCGTACACGTCACATATGACCCAAGGATTGTTGTGATAAATTATCAACAGAATCTGAATGCTTTTGGTTGGTTTTTTGTATGTCAGTTGTTCTTTTCACTTATAATCCTATCCATTTTAAACAAATGAGAAACTATGTGAATGGTGTCAGCCAAACCGCGCCTCAGATTGAGGTAGGGTTGACTCGTACACATCACATATGACCCATAGATTGTTTTCCTAAAGTATCGACACAATCCAAATGCGTTTGGTCAGTTTTCTGTATGCCAGTTGATGTTTTTCACTTAAAATGATGTCCTTTTGAAACAAATGACATACACATTGAGTGGTTCCGACCACACCGCGTCTCTGATTGAGGCGGGGTTGATTCATACACGTCCCATATGACCCATGGATCGTTGTGCTAATGTATCAACAGAATCAGAATCCGTTTGGTCAATTTTCCATATGTACTTAAAATGTTATCCTTTTTTACAAAAGAGAGCCACTTAGAGTGATCCCTACCACACCGTTCCTTGGATTGAGGTAGGGTTGACTCGTACACATCACATATGACCCATGGATCGTTGTGATGAATTATCAACAGAATCCAAATGTGTTTGGTCAGTTTTTCGTATGTCAGTTGTTCTTTTCACTTATAATCTTGTCCATTTTAAAAAAAAACAGAGACACTGTGAATGGTGTCGGCCACAACACACCTTGGATTGAGGCGGGGTTGACTTGTACACGTCACATATGACCTATAGATCATTTTTCTAAAGTATTGACACAATACGAAGGAGTTTGGTCAGTTATCTGTATGCCATTTGATGTTCTTCACATAAAATGATGTCCTTTAGAAATAAAAGACTGACACTTTGAGTGGTGCCGGACACACCGTGTCTCCGATTGAGGCAAGGTTGATTCATACACATCTCATATGACCCATAGATCGTTGTGCTAATGTATCAACGGAAACCGAATGCGTTTCGTAGGTTTTCTGTATGTACTTAAAATGTTGTCCATTTTAAACAAAGGGGAGCCACTTAAACTGATCCTGGCCACACCGTGCCTCAGATTGAGCCCGGGTTGGATCGTACATATCACATATGACCCATGGATTATTGTGATAAATTATCAATAGAATCTGAATGCTTTTGGTCAGTTTTCCGTATGCCAGTTGTTCTTTTCAGTTATAATCCTGTCCATTTTAAACAAAAGAGACACAGTTAGAGTGGTATGTTAGTTTTTTATTCACAATATTCAAATAAACTATTTGACTATGGGTCTTTAATTTAATTTATTCCTGAAAAATTTACATTTAAAATGATAATATAATTAAATTAATAGAAGATAAAACTTTTACTAAAAATCCTTGTGGAAATAATAAGGTAAATAAGATTTATGAGAATCCTCATGTGCCTATTAGTGGAATGGTATTTATTTAAAATCATGTGGAAATTCATACAGAATATTTTTACATCATTGTTAGTATGGAATAGATTTTAGTTTATCATGCTATGAAACATTTCAAAGCTAACAATGTCATGCACAATGAATACATCCCTTTTATAACATACCAAGAATTTATGATATTGATTTGATGTGTAAATGTGATTTACATTGATTATCATTACGAAAATAAATAACATATAAATTATATATTTTCTAGTAGTAAATGAAATCAAGGAGGGTGGGGGGGGGCTGTTCGGGGGGCTGTCCGGTGGGTGTCCTGGTGGCTGTCCGGGGACAAAGGAGGGTGGTGGAGGGTAGTGCGGGGGGCTGTCCGGGGGGTGTTCAGGGGGTTGTTCGGGGTCCAAGGAGGAGGGTGGCGGGGGGGGGGGGGGGGGGGCTATTTGGGGGGATGTTTGGGGGTTGTCAGGGGGATGTATGGGGTCCACGGAGGAGGGTGTGGGGGGGGGGCTATCCAGGGACTGTTCGGGGGGTTGCCTGCGGGCTGTCCGGGGTTTGTCCGGGGACCAAGGAGGATGGTGGGGGGGGGGGGGGCTGTCCGGAGGGCTATTTGGGGTCCAAGGAGGATAGTGGGGGGGGGGGGGGGGGGTTTCCAGGGTCGAGGAAGGAGGAGGGTTCCCAAACAAACAACCACTAAAAGACAACAACATCCATAAAAATAGATAATATATAAAAATAACTCAACTCTAATACTATAATACGAGTCTAGGTAAAACCAACAACTATAATAGATTAAATATCAAATATCAATAATATTAGTCAAAAATGTAATGGATAAATTTGTCCCACATCACCATCACCATCATCACCATCATCATCACCCTCATCCTCGTCCCCATCATCATCCTCACCCTCCTCTGTGCCCTCCTCCTCGCCCTTTCCCTCTTCCCCGCCCTCGCTACCCGCATCACCCTCCTCCTCTCCCTCCTCCTCTCCCTCCTCTTCCGCATCAGACTCCTCTCCATTATCATCGTCAAGCTAGACATAGTCCTGACCACCACTAGAACTGCCACCTGGTGCACCATATATAGAATGGGTCAATGACATATATTCATCAAAAGCTGGGCTGGCCTCTGCTGGAAGTGTTGGATGTAGAACTTCAATAAATTTCATAAACGCACAGTTTTCCCTAGAAGACTGTTCTGCCGTCTTTGTGGCCCTTTTCTCAGCCTGTTCTTCTTGTTCCCTAACTTGCTGCAGCTCGGTGGCACTATAGCTCGTACCTGAGGAGTGCCAATACCTCGTCGGGGCTATCCTAGGTCGGCAGCGTACTCTACCAGGATGCTCCTATCCCAACACCTGATGTATGTGATTTGTTGGCCCAAAATTGTCTTGTTCTTGGGCATCGAGGTCCTCTAAAGTAGACTGTTACAAATATAAATATGTCATTAAGTTACAAAATAGATATTAAAATATAAATTCAACAGATTAAAACTTACAATCTGCTGCTGAGTCACTTCATTGACGGCACTTCCATCCTTTTTCCGTCTACTCGAGCAGAATAGTTTTTCATGAGGCACACATCCTTCAATATTTTGTATTTTCCTCTAAAATGACATTGAAAGCTAAAGTTATATGAAAACTTTAGAAAACTATTAAATAATTGAGTAAAAAAAAAGTTTAAGTCATAAATAAAACTTATAAACAATTGTCATACCCGCTTCATCCCATGATCATTCACCGTAGTGCGTCCCAGTGTGTGGAGGTATTTTTTGCATCAATGTTATTTTTATTTTTTCCAGATGATTCCGAAATAAAATTAAAAAATTCAAAAGATAGAATTAATGAAAAACATGAAATTTATTATTTAAATACCTCGAATGTAATTAATACCTTAAACTGGGTAATCTTCTAATTAGTAATCATCTAAAGATACTGCTCTATAGGACAATCATCCACCACTGGTACCGCCTCTAACTCAGTGAAAACTCTAGAAACTCATTCAATATACAACTCATGCTTGTAGGCTCTCCAAATCTTGCCTAAATCCTTTGGACCTTCTGGTCATGCACCCTCACCACCGGGAAAACTAAATCGAAGCTAACATCAAAATATTAATTCATATAAATCCAAAAATAATTCATGGAATTAAATAAAACAGATTTTTTTACCCATATCTCTATCCATGCTCTATCCTTGACCTCATGTGGAAAATGTCTCCACGATAGCGGGTTGACAGGAATGATATCGGAGTATTTGGAAAGCGTCGAAAAAAAACTCCAATATTGCTGACCTGTTTTCTCAACCATTTGGTTGTCTTCATTATAATCCACCATAACCTATGTGTGGCAGTTCCACACTGAACGCATGTGTGTACGCCCCCACCCATGCCTCCTGTCAGTAGATTTATCTATCATGAAAGAAAAAAAATATTTTATCAAAACATGTTATAATAAAAATAAATATTTCTATAAAATTTTTGTTAGGGTTCTATAAATATACCTCTGCCGGTCTGATCGCTGAGCGCCACTGGATCCATAGAAACTGATGGAACACCCTGTGGTGGAACATGAGTCGAAGACGATGGAATATAGAAGCTCGGAGAGACATAAGTAGAAGGAAAAGAAGATGGGACATCTGTCTGACCGGATTCTGACTGGGGAGTGGGAATCATCATGGGATGTGAAAATGATGGGCTAGAAGATGCAGAAGGTTGAGAAAACATGGGAGGCCTAAATATCATGTGTGTCCCTAAAGACACACCGGGATCAGAATGTGGGAAGGATGACATGTTAGTGGGAGGGACATGGTCTAGTTGGGTACGTGTAGATGCTCGTCCACCTCTAGTACAAACCCTCCTCGTACCGAAGGCCTGAGTACTAGGACCATTACTAGGCTCCTCGTCGAATAACCGGCGACGTTTAGGTGGATCCTACAAAAATGTTTACAAAAAAATTAATCACATGACATTATATATTCTTTAAACATATCAATTTGAAATAAAGTACTCACTACAGGCACTAATGATGGAATTCCCAACTCCGTCATTCGACGATTATTCTCCATCATTTTTTCCTTCATCTCTCATCAATTGGCTTCATTTTCTGCTTTTGAAAACAAATCTGTAATTAATTAGAAAAAGGAAACTAATTTGTAACCCAAAAAACTAAATATATGAGGGAATAGGGGGATTCATTGGTAATTTAGCTATCAATTTTTTTAAAAGAGCTTGAATGGATTTAATAAATCATACAAGTTGTAACGTTCACCAGGTTAGAAATATTGTTTGACTAGGTTTGAATAAAGTTCAATTCCAAATTAGAAAATAAAATTCAAATAAAACTGCAACCAATAAACATTGAAAATTCAAATAATGGTCAAGTCAGCTAAAACATATTTGTGATCAATACTAAATCAATTTGAATATTACCAACCTTATCAACCTAACTCGAGGTAAACCAAAATAATTGGGAACATGGATAAATGATTCTATATATTTTCAACCACAACTTCAGGTTCACAATCAATAATAACAATTAATCTATTGGAGTCATCAAAATAAATAAATGGATTGGTTCCAATGGCCCTAGGGATAGTGTAAATTCCATCATCACCATCATCAAAAATATGTCTGGGAATTACTTCAACTATGACACAAAATTCAGGGTGAAGATGGTCTTTGATATAAAAAACTTTTTATCCAATGATGCCAACACATATGGTTCTTCGGTAGCAAGAGTGAGAGTAATATTAATTACTCTAAATCCAAAATCATCAATAAATGTGCCATATCTCATCCTCGAATCAAACCAATGGTATTTCATCATTATGACTCATCCATGAGAGTAATAATCCAATATTACTATTTTCTCAACAACTCCATAATAACCAGTATTTTCAAATCACGGTCTACTATCTGATGCACTAGAATAACAATCTGTTGTGGCAGTAACCACAACACCATCTTGTTGTGTTCTCATGTTCTTTGCTCGTTCAGAGACAATAAATTTGTACCCATTGATAACAATTGATTTACAGTCACAAACCATGGTATTAGGACCAAAAGCCAAATATCTTATTTCTTCAGAGGCAGAGTCAACAGACAAAGTCAATACCTGCAATATAAATGACTATTAAACTTAATTAAATATTGATATAATTATTTTAAACATTAATATTTTTACCTTCAATTTTAACCAAGCAGAAAACTCTTTGCTATGCAAAGTCTCTCTACTTCTCAAAGGTAGAGAATGATGATTCCTATTTATCATTGTTTTATGTTACTTGTAGATAAAAAATATGAATAGTTTAACAGATATATATGTAAGATATACATAATCAATTTAGTTACCTGATATAGTCATCAAACAAATCACAGTTGAACAAAACTATGTGATGTTCCATCTCCCACTCTTCATGGATTAAAGTCTTCAATGTATATGATCCAAATATTCCTCTTGTTTGAGGAAGTGTTGGAAAACTGGGTTTAATTTTCTCATAATGTTCTTCTTCATTTGTAATTGGTCTGTTCAATATTGTAGTAAGATCAGACAAATACATCAAGAAGAAATCCATACATTATTGAACCAAGTAACCATTCACGATATAACCTTCGGGATGATTTCTATTTCGGACATAAAACTTTAATGTGAACATATTTCTTTCAGTTGGATACATCCAATGAACAGAAAAAGGTCCTCTGAGAAGTATTTCTGTGGGAATATGGACAGTCAGATGAAGCATGAATGTGAAAAATGATGGAGGAACTATTTTCTCCAACTCGCACAAAATTAATGGGGCATCTTTCAACATTTTTTGCAAGAATGACTTGGACGAATTCTTAGCACAAATATCTCTAAACAAATGGCACAACCAAATAATAGCCACCCTTACATTATTGGAAAAAAGATGATGGATTTCTATTGGAAGAAACTCATGCAGTAGAACGTGATAATCACGAGTCTTCAAAGATTTTAGCATCAACTCTATTCTACTGACCCGTTTAGATATGTTCCTTGAATAGCCATCAGGAACTCTAATAGTATCTAATACTTCCAGAAATTGTTTTTTTCATAGGTGTCATCACATAAGAAGCACATGTAAGTTTCCATTTATTTTCACTGATACACACAAGATGTAATTCTGGTCTGATGCCCCAATCCACAAAGTCACGCCAATATCGTAAATCATCTTTTATATTCCCCTTGACATTTAGAAGAACTGAAAGCAACATTTCGCATATATTATTTTCAATATGAATTATGTCTAAGCAATGACGTAACAAATTGGTTGACCAATAAGGCAAATCAAAAAAAGATACTCCTCTTCCTCGAATTGTAACATGTTTTAGTGGAAAACTTCTTTGTCTTTCCAGATTTCATTTGACCCTTCCCGAAAGAAAATCTGAAATATTTCAATTCATTAAGCACGTCAATTCTAGACATACGTAGAGGTGGATCATCGGTCTCTATGGTATTATCAAATCTTTGACGATTCATTCTATATAGATGATCCTTTGGAAAGAATCGTCGATGTCCCATAAAACTTAATCTACAATGATGTTTCAGTATTCTGGATCGTGTATTCTTAATACAAACTAGACATGATAGTTTTCCCTTCGTGCTCCATCCAGACATCATTTCATAAGCCTGAAAATCATTGATCATCCACATAAGCACAACACGCATCTAAAATATTTCTTTTGAACATGCATCGTATGTGCGCACACCCACATCCCGAAGAAGATTCAACTCTTTTATTAAAGGTTTCTTGTATATATCAATATCAATGCCGGGATTAGAAGGACCAGATATGAGTATACTTATGAAAGTGAAAGGTTTTTTCATACACAACCATGGGGGAAGATTATAAATGTGTATAAAAACTAGCCATGTGTTGTGCGAACTAAGAATCTACCACAATGGAATAAAACCGCCGCATGAAAGACTCAACCTCACATTACGCACGTCAACTGCAAAATCAGGATGTCGAGCATCAAATCTCTGCCATGCAAATCCATCTGTAGGATGAGCCAACTCATCATTAGTCTTCCTTCTCTCGGTATAACACCATCTCATTTTTATTGATATTTCCTCATACATAAAATGATTCTGGAGTCTGGGGATCAATGGAAAGTGCCACATTACTTTCTGTGGAACGCGGGATGGTGTTACATCAGATTTTGACTTCCAGCGGGATGTGTCACATTTTATACAATCATTTCGTTCAGCGGTTTCCTCCCAGAATAAACTGCAATCTTTCTGGCAAACATGAATTTTGTTTCTAGAAAATCCAAGTTCCTCAACTAAATTCCATGCCATATAGCGGTTTGAGGAAATATCTACATCATCTGGAAGTAAATCCTTCGAGAGGGTAAGAATGTAATCGATTTATGTATTAGAAATTGCATACAAAGTTTTCCCATGAAACAATTGGATTAAAAATTCCATCTTTTTCATTTTATCGCATTGTCGATATACTGGAATCGTGGCAGCATCATTCAATTTTTTCACCCTATCAATATCATCATTTTCACTAGATTCATTATCTATCCTCATATCGAAGTCTTCTTGAGTCAAAAACCATTATTTTTCATGATGACGAATAAACAGAAACCGATCATCTTACAAATTCTCCATTCTGGTCCTTTCATTTTGATCATCAACAATTTGAGATTTCATTTTCTCCCCATTGTGATACCACACAAAGTAGTTTGCTTGAAACCCATTTTTGGTTATGTGGTAGTTGACTTCTTCACGACTCAACCAAGGTATACCAACACAACTGGAACATGGGCAGTGTATGCGACCACTATCTAAAGCATTGTGAACTGCAAAATCTATAAAGCTTTCCAAATTGTTCTGAAAATCGCTTGGGATCTGATCGGTTTCATACATCCAACTTCTGTCCATTCTGTAAAAAAATTTATATAAGTAATTTTGTCAAAAACAATTCAATAGGATTGATGTTTAATAGAAAATACATTTATGTAAATGATAAAGGAAGAAAATAATCAAGGTATCAACTACAAATGTGAAAAAAAACATACTAATGCATTATTGAAAAAATGTGAAACCAACATGAACATAATGTGTTATTACATCAAAACATGCCTCATCCCATAACCATATTAGTAGGGTATCATAAACATGAATAACAACAACCTTGTGCCATCATCCTACCCTACATGACCCCAACCACATGCCACATCTTATTATAGCCTTATCACATCGCACCTCACCTAAAAACACAAGGGAAATCATAGTACATATCACCTAAAGACACATGGACAATCACATCAATTCTTGCCTAAAAACACAGTGTCAATCACTTATGAAGGAAGAGTAGGGAAGACATGGTAGATATTCAACCATATAACCACCATCCTAGATATTAGAAAAAATACCCATAACTCAAAACCTCTGATCGTTGGTATGTTTATCCAAATCTGGTTGGGAATGTGTAGAAATAACATAAAATACATGATATATAGAAAGCAAAAAATACCCAACCTATGGGTTCACATTAACTATATAATCACACACTTCACTACTACCATACAACACATAAACCATCACAACCACTTTCACCACTATATGCAACACACTACACCACCACCACACAAGACACATAACATTTCCCACTTTCATTTATAAGACACTTCATTTACACTTACATTGTCCATTCATTTAATGTTAAATTAATTAAATCCATTTACCACACATCCATTCCTATTCCATCTCATCTATTTACTATCTTTTTTTTTTAACAACATAATTTATTCCATAGATAACCAGGAAACTAATAAAACCAACACACAACAACTCACCATCTCACAATAACCATCGTCACCATGTTACATCAGCCAACCATCTCACCAAAACAACCACATATTGAAACAAAAATATTGCATATCACAAACCACCGCACAACCAAATCCACCTCACCACATCATACACCATAACCTCATCACACAACACCTCCACATGGCACAACACCACCACACATAATCACTATCACACAAATTCACATGTCACATCCATGCCCACTAACCATCACATTACAACCCCACATATTACAAAGGCAAACTGGTCACCTCAATCACCATACAACAACCTACAACATACAATGAAACACAACAAAAAACCTCTCATAGAAGCAACATACCCCAACTTCCACAATTTATTCAAGTTCTTCTATTACATTACCCCTTTAATTTTCATGGACATTATAACACAAATGATATTCCATGGGAAACTAATTAATTAACAAAATATTCGTTCATTTCCCTATTTGTTAGGGTGAAATCACATCAAAATCAAAACATAAAACTAAAATATTAGATCAATAGCAATAAAAACAAGGTAGAATATTTATATAAAGAATAAAATACCATATTTGAGATGATTCAGGTGGATTTTCACCTGTTCGGATGGGGGAGTTTGAGAGAGGAGGCGAGCGCCAGAAAGATTTTAGGGTTCTGTCACAACTGGGGGAGAGCAGCGACCTGATTGTATTTGGGGTAAAGATTTACCAATGGTTTTTAAAAATCGTTGGGATAGGGGTGTTCAGGGTACACTTTCCTGACAGTTCAATAGAACCACTGGAAAATGGGTTGCCTTTCCCAATGGTTTTATAAAACCATTGGGAAAGGGTAACTTGAGCACCCCTTTGCCCATGGTTTTATTTAACCGTTGGAAAAGGGGTACCATTTTCCAACAGTTCACTAGAATTATTGGGAAAGGGTTTCCTAGCCCTTCTTTACCAATGGTTTAAGCAAACCGTTGGTAAATAACTGTGGGTAAAAACCACATTTCTAGTAGTGAATAAAATGGTCATAATTAAGATGAAACTTTTTCAACTAACATACATGAAATAAATTTAATGCAATACTAAATTGTGGTAGAAAATTGAACTGGTTTTCTGCCTCCCCAACACATTCATGTATCTCAAATGGGCCTATGTATCCACGAGATAACTTTTCATGATTTCCAAGATAATGTTGTCCAAGTGTTAGATAGATTCCCAAGAACACATGACCACTCACCTAAAATAAAAATAAACATATAAAATGATCCACATATGATTAATGATGGATAAGAGCCATATCTATATCTTTTCTGATCCACTATATATTCTATGTTGTCTATTAGACAAGGATCATCCCAGCCTGCGAAGTCTCACATATTTCTACCAAACAACGTGGAGAATAAAAACATTTCTTTTACAATTAATCAAAATGATCCACTTTATCAAGGCCTTATAACTATAATAATATGACAACTCCACCAATGGTATGTGATCTTCCCATGAGCCAAAAAAGTACATTTCACAAGCCCGCAACTTGTATTACAATGTTTATATCCTCAGTTTAGATTTTCAATCCATCTGAGAATGATATTCCATGTTCATATCCATGTGATTCCAAATGTATTTCTATAAGTATTTACATAAATAAGAGTTAAAACTCATTTCTTTTTCTAATACTATTGAAACTAGTATTCCATTCTACTTCACTACTTCTCAAATATATATTTTTGACAAGTCCTCCAACTTATGAGAATCACAAATAAAGATGAAATGGAATAACTTTGTGATAATATCCACAATTACCCATATGACTTCATGTTTTCAAACCATTCATCGGAGACCAATTAATAAAAATATGGTTATCTTCTCCCATTTCCTAACAGGAATAAGTAAAGACTGCAACATACCTACTGGCAACTAATTCTCTTCTTTAACTTGTTTAATAGTTAAGAATCTTGAAACAAACTCAACCACTTTTATTTTCATACTTACCCCAAAAGATGTGATTCCAATGCATTATACATATTCTTTATTCAAATATAAAAAACACATATTAAATGGTTGTATGAATTGAGAAGTTGTTCCTTCAAATCCAATGGTATTACCATCCAATTTTCAAACCACAAATTCGAAATCCCATCGAGCCTTCATCCCTCAATTTCTCCCCACCATTGAGTTTTGATCTCATAGAATCAAATTCAGAATCATATTTATAAGCCACTTTAAATATCTCAAAAAAATCAAGAAGATAATAAACTCGAATGAAACAGCAATATCCCCTTAGTATTTACATTCAGTGATCATGTCTACTATTACACACATGAACTTCCATTAGTCTGAATCCTTTTTTCCAACTGAGGATACATATTTATTTTTAATGAATCTTCCATTGTATTTCAATTACCTTGTGTATACATTAAGTTAACATAATAAATTTTGTGATATGTTATCCATATTATATTTCTTAGATTCAGGTCCCTTTGTGAGAAAATACATTTCAAGATTTTATCATCTGTAAATAATGAAAATTTCTAACCAAAGAGATAATGATGAAAAGTATTCAAAGCATGGTTTATGATAGCCTACTCCAAATAGTGTGTTTTGTAGTCTATCTCATGTGGCCAAAAATTCCTTGATCCATAAGAAAAAAAATTATCTCGTTGAATAAGGACTCATCCCAACCCTAATCTCAATGCATCAGAATAAACCACTTACCCTTGTCATAATTTTTTTTCTATATCAAGATAGGTTTTGATGTAAAGAAACCTTTCATATCTTGAAAAGACTTTTGAAATTCATCATTCCACTGGAATGAAATGTTCTTCCACATAAAAGATATAATAATTTTGGATATTTATAAAAAATATTGAACAAAAAATCAGTAATAATCAGCTAGACCATGGAAACTACATATCTTGGAAATATTATTTGGCGATTTTCACGATATAACAACATCTCTCTTTTTTGGATCTCTAAATACTCATTTTTTAGAAATTATATGTCCATGTAAATGTAACTATATTATCAAAAAATTAAACTTTGATATTTTTTCATATAATTGATGATAATGTATGATTCCCAACATTGTCATGAAGTGTTTCTCATAATTATCATATCTCATTAAATACACAAATATTTCATTAACAAACAACACCACAGAAAAACGATGATATATTTGAAATATCTGATTCATTAATTCCATAAATACCATTGTTTCATTCTTAGGAATAAAATTCATTACAACATTCTCATAATGTCTTAATATACAACTAAAATCTGTCTTTGGAATTTCCTCCCCCTGAACTCACAATTAGTGATAACCTAACCAGAAGCCAATTTTAGAAAACCAATAGGATTCTCAAAATTGATCGAATATATCATTAATGTGTCAAATTGGATAACTATTTTTATTTTTAATTGGTTAAGATTATGATAATCAACATAAATACAATGTTTTCCATATGATTTTTTGAATAACCAGACAGGTGCTACACACTTAGATGTGCATGGAATAATGTCCCATTTGCCTTATAACTGTTCCTACTTATCATTCATATCCATTAATTCTATTGGTCCCATCCAATTATATGGATGGGAAATATGAATGGTCCCCAAAATAATATCAATCTTAAAATCTAAATCTCTTATGGGTGGAAACCCAGAGAAAGTTTTAGGAAAAACAACCAAACACTGATTGTAAACAGATAGAAAACTACTATTATATATATATTACATTCCTACCCAGGTCTATGCTACCAAATTTTAAGAGATCATTCCAACATCTGGTGCTAATGATCCCATTTTACCTACCTTCACATTCTATTCTCCTCTAAAGGGATTCTGAATTCCATCCCCAATTGTAAAACTGACTATTTAGGTATAACAATCGATATGATCCTTGATCATTGTTAAACATTCCATAACAAGGAATATATCATAGACATCCTTATTAGGAAAAGATAAGTCCCATATCATATTTTCTATTTCATGTCAATATTTATTGGACATTCATTACAAATAATTGTTTGACATTCTCTTTGACCAAGAGGAGTTTTCTGTTTCAAAATAGGAGGCATCATATCAACACACAAACATGGAAAATAAATAGAATAAGAAGCCATGAATTAATGGAATGAACCCATCTCAAAAAAAATTAATTAGGGTAGAATTGGAAAGAATCATACCAAGCACCATTGGTTTTACTGATTGATAATCTATTATAAAACATATTATACATCATAACATTGCATACTCACGACACTTTGGTCCTTATTTCCTTATTGAGATTGACCATTATAAGAAGTCATGGTATTCTTAGAATCACTATATCTAGCTCAATTCTGCTAAATAGATTAATTATTCTACCCTCATCCTATTGAATCATATGACATCTATGACACAAGATAAGTGTTAAGAACACCAATCCTCTGCGGAATGTGATAATAGCTTTGAAGATATACAATCTAGTTATAATTGTGGAATGCTCTCGGGGGTTACGTATAATTCAGTTTGAGGTGTTTCAGTTAAACACATTGGAAACATCCTCATTTACTCTTGGGTCTTTGAATAAGGTTAATAAATCTGATGGTCTGATTCGTATGTATTGCACATCCTCGAGAATTGTTATCCCTCTTCCTCTTTCTCTTAGTGTTATAGTTGTCACTTCCTCTTATGAAGAAAACCATAATTCCTCTGTTTGTATTTTTAGTAGGGAAAAATATCATAAATAGAGTACTTTGTTGCAGTCATGACTCAATGGTTTGAATATACTAAACAACGGTTTGAACTAACAATTGGTTCACCTGTAGTTTTGGTGTAACCACATTCTTAGAGGTTTCTTCTGTTTATTTTATATTATTCCTTCCTGGTTCCATTTTATAAAACCGAAAATAGAATTCCATAAGTTTCACTCTACAGTAACTTCACACTTCACAATTTCAAATTAAACCACATTAAAAAGATCCCAACCTTTATTTTTATAATTCAATATTTTCCACATTAAACCTTTTTGATAATTTCACCATGCTTTTTAAAATAATACCAGTTTCAAAATTCCACAATAATGTTCTTTTCAAAATCACACATTTGAAAAACATTAACAATTTTTAAAAACCAACACATTTGTAAAAAATCATATATTACTACTCAAAATAAAATATGAACTCATAATGGGAAGTAATTATTAAAATTTATTCTATTCCTATCTAATTTTCTAAACCATTGACATTGAGATTCAAAAATCCAATAAGTGTCTCCAAAATACTTATATACCAATCCTCTTGGTTACTTGAAGTTCAATATAAAAAGGATAGCTATATCTTTTTATGGTGTACATTTAATGGACTAAAAATATACTCCATTATACCAACTTGACATAAAGAATAAAAGAAAATTAATTTCTACTCTATGATATGAGAAAAGATAACCGTGTTAAAGTCAAACCAAGACTAATATCAATTGCATGTTAAGAACCGAACAAGATGATACCACTTATCAAAATTAATGGTGGACCAACCATGACTATACCATTTGTAACATCCCACCCCTCTTCATTAGATTTAGAAGGCTTAAGGAAATTAATTGAGCTTAAGAGACATCCCTAAGGTGCCAAAGGCTGTCAATAAATTCAAATAGCTTCAATGTAATCAAGGGACAATTTTACATTTTAATAAAAACCCAACTAAACATGCTAGAATAAAACAATAATAAATAACGCATGATAAAAATTTAAAACAACTCGATGTAATACCGTTTTTATTAAAACCAAACTACAATATAGTACCATATCAGATGAAAACTAACATCAAAGTATAACGTGGGAGATAAACAAAAAAACACAATCACACCAAACAAAAATCCAAAGCTCCCATCATTACCCACACTCTAACTCCAAAATAAAACCCATGTATAATGATGCACCATTAAATATGTGTGATAATTTAGCATTAACATTGTCTCGATGAAAAATATCTACAAACGAACCATGGTTCTGAAGAAGGGGTGATTAATAAATCTCTGTAGGCTCTCCCAAAACAAATTCACTACTCATGCCAGTAGGATATAACATGGTTACACATTTATATAAAACAATTTATACAAAAATTAATATAAAACAATTTAAAACAATTTATCATAAACCAACACTATCTCTAAGAAACAATTGTTTTCCAAAATAAAATCCATTTCCATGGAAAGAAACCAAATGAGTTTTGGAATTCATTTCATAATCCATTTATCATAATGCAACCCAATCCAAACATCCAAACATCCACCCATGCATTCCAAGTTGAGATTTCCATACTCATGAGCGGTATCTCAATGATCTACCAATTTTTCATAAGGTATAAAATATCATGTGATCCATTACACATTTGGCCCCAAACACCAAGTTATATTTCCATAAGGACCCATATGAAATATGAACACCCACCACCATGTATACCGAAAATCATGGAAATAAATATATACCAAAACCATTTCATAAAAACAAAATTTTATTGAAATAATTTACACAATATATTTTTCTATGAATCAAACCAAGAATTGTGGTCAAATTCAACATTTTAAAATCATTTATCAACACACTTTTCACAACAATCTCACAATCCCACAAACCATCACTAAATATGGTTTCCTCCAATATTTGAATAATATTTTCTCAATCAATTAAAAAACAATAAAATTAACAATAAAATTAAATTTCTAATTGGTGGATTTGAGATTGAAGAAACCTGCTTAAATAATTATAGAGAAAATGAATAATTTTATGAAAATACCTATAAAACCGAACTGAATCTCAAAAAATTTGACTTATTTCTCTTCCCATAACATCAATAATTGAAAATATAATCATTATTAGAATAAACCACCATAGATATATCCATAGTGGACTATATATATGAAAACAAGAGAGTGGAATAAGTATATTAATGAAAAATAATGAAAAACTATCATAGAAAGATACCTACTAAGGGAATTGGGTTTCAATATACGAGGAAATGCCTTTATATCACTTCTGATTTTATATGGAATGTTTCCACATACTTTGGGAGGAAAATGTTTCGAATTTGGGATTAAATTAACTAAAATTTATTGTATAAATGTTAATGTATTCCTATATTAACTTTTAATGATATTTTTTTTAAACCGTTCATGGTTAGTCACACGGTTTAACAAATAGTGCAGTAACTATGTGCCAACCACTTCATTAAGGGGAACTTTACATGGTTATCATAAATGGTTGGACAAACCATGAACTATCTTTGAAATTGATCTATGTATCACATTAAACAATGCTAATGGGTGAACTCATAGTTTGTCCAAACCATGTGCCTAACCGTGTAACTTCCCATTAGCCCCTATCTTATTGTGCACAATTTCCTATATCAGCTGCACAATATCCACTAATCATGTTCCAATCTTAAACCTTTATTAAAGGCCTAAAAAATTTTAATAGTGTTCAAACACACCATAATCATCACCCAAACTTTTTATATACATAAACCACATTGAAAGGGATACTTACATGAAACCAGTGTGCTAGAATTTTTGAAAAGCATTATTTTCCAATTTTCAATCCCTGGATTACCGAGATCTAGTAAATATTACAAGGACACAATTTATTGAAGGTGATGAAAATGTTAAACCCTATGGTTGTCAAAGAGAAATATTGTATTTGATTGAATATTTGAAATTAACTTCCAATATTAAAAAACCCATGAAATATATTTATTTAAATTTAATCCTTATGATAGATTTCACTACACCCATCATTGAGTATAAATGAAACACAATACTTAATTGAAATAATATTATGCAAATATATCCATTATAACCTACCCATTATATTGGTGGGTATGAATAGGACTAACTAAATTATCTTTATTATAATGTTTAAAAATATATAAAATAAATTCAATTGATATTTTTTTATTATAAGTGAAATATACACCATTTTATATAATATGAAATGTTTTATAAAAATATTTGTTTTCTCTAAAAGGTGGTTTCTTCATGATTTGTATTCATATTTATTACTAATTTTTTAGAAGTTTATAAAATTTATTTTTAAAATTAAATTCATTTTTTTAAATCATCATATCAAAAAAAAATTTAGGGTGAGATTTTGTGATTTTTCAAAAAATATTGATTTTCAATAAATAGTAAAAATTTATATTTTTTTTAAAATTCTCACTTAATTATAAAGAATTATGTAATTTAAAATTTCCATTATGATTTTTAAACTCTCTTCTCAAAGTTGAACGATAAGCCCTTATGTCTTATATGTAGTTACAAAGTCTTACGATGTTGTAGAAAATGTCATACAAAATTTATATATAGTTTTATACATAGAAATATTTTATACATATTTTTTCGTAGTAATACACAATCAAATTGAAGTATTATAAGATTATAAAAAATTCATAAGCCTGATAGGCTAAGTCACACACAGTCCTGAGAAAGTCATATGGTCTATCTAAGAAGACATACGAAATATGAGTTTTCTATTTTTATTTATTTTCATATAAATATTATAGAATTAATCAATTAACACCAAGTTAATTATCAAATTATATCTACCATTATGAATCCTTCATCAAATATTATTTCATAAAAATTTCCAACAATATAATATCCACACTAACCTTAGGTGTTTTCCTTATATTTAATCTATCATTCCATAAATTCTGCACATGTTTACATCTTTTTAATTATAGATTTTATAATATTTCTATTGAAATATTAGTTTATATAGATTATTTTACTATATGTTGCATTAAACCAATTTCATATATTATTTATTTCACATAGAAACTTATCTTTGAATCTAGGTCTATTTCTACAATCACCTGATGTAATGGAATATCACATTAGAATCCACACTTCTATGAACCCATGTAAATATAAAAAAATTTCTTGCATTACATGTTCAATAGAACATTCTCTATCATTTATGTACTTGATTGTGTAGAGAATAATTACATACCCCAACACATGATTGATAATTGATTACATCAAAAAAATTATGTATGGAAAATCTAATTAAAAAGAAAAGAAACTTCTACCTATTGCAATCTCTAATCCCCCCATTTTATTATTTATTAAATCTAAATTTATCCAACATTTGAATGTAATATTTCTCCACTTAATTGTATATAAATTAAAAAGAACTATTTTTAATCCCATTATGAAAAACATGAGAAAATAGTATGTATTTATCGTTACTAAAATACAATTCTATATTTAAGAAAATTTTTATCCATATTTTTTCACTTTCATTGTACATAGCTAATTAGACTATAGAAGGTTGGTATCAAATAATTCAAAAAAATGTTCCATAAACTATCCATATATGATCCTATATGGTTGATTTCTACATAGAATATAGTAGAGGTAAATTTTGAAAACAAATGTATCCTAAAAAATTCTTCAATGTTATACCACTTCTGACTTTCACTACATTGGGGTGGACCAAATAGATTTTAATGGAATTTCATTAAACATAACATAGCTTAAAAAAACCCATCATAACATCTCATGTGAAATTAATCTATATTCAGAATTTTTTAAATAACTACACCCATTTTATAATCATATACAATATAAATTAATAAAATAATTGGAAAGTGGCTAACATCCGTTAATATTCCTTTTTATTGGCTCTCTAAAATTCTAGATGAAGTAAAAAATGGTAAATATTTTAAATCATGGAACTATATTGTTAATCCACCTCAAGGGATTCTCATCATAATTCATTGTGGTTATTTATTTCCATATAAATAGTGTCTATGAATTCTTGACACCATTTTTGGTGTGTGATAATAAATGATATTTAACAAGTAATGTGTTGTATGGAGACATCGAGACAAAATTATAAATGACCATGATGGATGGATTTCATTAATGATTAACCTTGAATCCCATATAATATAGTATAAAACCATAATAATATAATAATATGTTTGTTCATCATTATCACTTTAATTTGGAAAATAGAGTAGAGGATTATCCCTTTATATAGAAACTGTTTTCATTGAAGGACTAAAATGTCCAGACCTATATATGTTTTCATTTTCATCATATTAATTTATCTAAACATCACTTGGAAGCATCGAATTATTCTTGATTATAGATTAATATATAAAACAAATTCTTTTATTACTATAGGTAGTTAATGATATCCCTTTATATCTTATCATTTTTTATCAAACAGTTTATAATATCATTTGAAATCATAATAAAAAATATATTTACAACTTCCACACATAATTTTATATGATTTTAGGATACCCTTCAAGGAAATACTCTAAAAATATTCATCAGGAGGGTTAAATGATATTCCAATTCACTAATTTATCAATTATACTATACAATGACCCATAATTTTCATACATAAATATTAAATGTTTTTTGATTAATATTCAATACAAAATATTTGGATCTAGGCCATAATCATATAACTATATTATCGTTTTTTAACATGGATACATAATAAAACTCTCCAAAATATATCCATATAGTCTCACTCTATGTTATTTTTAACAATCACCCTTCTTAGTCATATCATACTTAAAACCATTGTCCATAACCTAGGGAAAGGAATCATAAGAAAGGGTGAGGTATTATTCTTATAAAGGGAAAATAAGAGAGATTCCAATAATCATTTAAACATAACATGAGCATAAGGTATGAGAACTTGAGAAAGTTCTTTGGTCATGGAATTAAACATACAGTTCGTTATACATGCTTCATAATGAAATCAAATTACATTATGCATGAGATGATAACATTAAAATAAATTACAATTATTTGTCATAGAAATTATAATAAAATATTATTTCATTTTTCTTGGATAAAATTCAGAACTATCATATTGGAATAGGTTAAATTCTCCATCAATAATATCTTGAGTCAAGGTTACCTCCAAATACTATCATAGTGGAAAATTTTCTTTATGGAACTATTTAGACTAATCATTTGTTTACTTATTATTTAATGAGATATCCATCATTACCTAATGCAATGAAAGTATAATATTTCAGTACCACCCATATAATATTGAAATTTATAAATATGTATTCCATAACATCTTAAAACATTAATCAAAGACTAATTTGTGGATAGGAATCTAGTTTCATAAACATTTCATCATTTAATTATATAATAGACCATAGAAAAGACAATAATTTCAAAAACATTTCATCATTTCGTCACCGTAATAATAAAAACCCATATAAATAATAACGATGATATCCTTGGATCATATCCTCAATAAATCATTAGTTACATCAAAGTATGTTACAATTTTTTAAAATTCTTTTTATATAATCACTAGAGAAATCCTAGAGGGAAATACCCTTTTCGCTATGAAATTAGTCATTTAAAATCTAAATATATCCCAAACATTATTGATTTTTTTTGTGAAAGTAACTTTGGAATCATATAATGGAATATTCAATAAAATTATTGGCCATGATAAAAATAAATTCCATTTATTCCATATTTTCTAAAAAAATATTCATTTCAAAATTCATTAATTTTCCAAAGAGCGTCATTAACAAAAAAGATGATTCATTTCAAACAATTTTTTAAAAATCAATCATGGATACACATTTCATTTAAAAAATCATTTGATAATATCAAAAAATTCTTGAAATCATTTTTATTCATCAAGGACATGTATGAAAAATGATTTTCCACTAAAGAGATAAATAACATTATGTTTGCAGGAAAATTTTATTTTCTTCCCATAAGTACATAATGTGATGAAAATGAAAAGGAAAAATTTATTTCCATAAATAGACATAAGAGAATAAATGTCATGATATTATTGGGAGTTGCATCATGATATTTCATTGTCAGAAACAAAGTCATAATGAATGATATTATAACATAAAACCCTTACCTAAAGTTTCACTTTATTTAAAATTGATCAAACCAAATGTCTAATATATTTAGATATATTAGAAATATATAAAAAGGAAAATTAAATACATTTAATATCATAATTTACCCACTTATAATAATTTAACACGAATTTATGAACAATTATTCAATAAAATCATCATTTCTGGGTGCAAATAGAATCATCTTTCAAGAGAATTTCAGTTTGGTAGTTCTGATCCATATAACTTGGTCATGGATAAAAAAATATAGAATTATAATAATGGTATTAATATCATATATATTTATTATATATAATTAGAGTTATCTATGAATGACATATATAGAAAAATGAATTACATTATTCATCGTAATGGTAAGCCGAGCATACACATTAATATTATTTTAACTTATCAATGGATTAAACAAAATAAAGATAAATAATTATTAAAATTTAAATAATAATTATAGTATCGTATATATAAAATATAATAATTAAATATTTCTTTATTACTACACCTGTAAATTAGAAATAAAAAAGGAATCACATCGCTTCATAGAGGTGGTCATCCACATGCACACACAAGTGACATTTTCATTATCAATCTGATTGAAAAGTTAGAATAAAAAATAATATTACAATTATAGATGAAAAATTATGTCATAAATATATTTTAAAAAATCTAAACCATCCAAAATAACCATAAATGAGTCAAGGATATGGGAAATGAACTGTAAAGCTATGTGGATGTGGTAATCTAGACGTACCCTTGAATGATACTTTCACTTCTATTCGTTAGAATATAGGGTTGATATTGGTGGTTCTATAATCATAATGAAATTAAATTATATTTAGGATACTGAACATAATATTTTATTATGAATACCACATATTTAGAGTAGGTGGAAGAGGAATGAAATTGAATGAAGTCACGTATGATAATTACCTCTCCATCAGTTGGCCACCTTTAGATCCTTTCTTAATGAACCTTGGAATGATATTTTAAGAATAATAAATCCTCTAATTCATGTATAGGTAGGTTATTTAGATACTTTTAAGGGGTATGGTTGTGTTATAAGGCTAAAATTAATATAAAATGATAAAATGTTTGGTGTCCTAGTCTAGGAATGGGGAGATGACACACATAGAATGTATTAAAACATTAAAATATAATAAATTCATTCGGAATAAAAAAATGCTTCCAAATGGATATATAGTCAATGTTTGTAGGATTTGAGGTCAAATAAGTCCATAAAAAGGGATTTTTACAAGTGTAATTCTAAATTTACCCATTGTCACTTAGTTTAACCCATATTAAACCTAATTTAACCTTAACTACAATGAATTTTTTTATTTTATTTACTATTCATTATGGAAAAAATTATAGTGGAATAATTATAAGAATATTAAATTATGATTTCAAATATTTAACCCATTTTATCAAATTAAATATCCAGGTTTGAAAAAAAATTACATTTAAAATATACTTTAAAACCCAAAATAAAAGTTGTTTATAAAAAAGTAATCTTATTTATACAATATTTTTATACTAAATCCTACATAAATGTAATTATAATGACCATAATTTAAATATTAATAATTTAATTGAAATTATGATTCTTTAAAAAAATAAAGAAAATTATCTTCTCAAATTATTTAAATAAAACTGAAAGTTTCAATAAAAATCAATATTTTCACAATTCATCCTAAATCATATCTTTTACGAAAATTCTAAAAAATTCACTCTAATATAATTTTGACTTGTTAATTTATAGAATTATGTTAATTTTGTAAAATAAAATTTTCAAAAGTGGAAATAATTTAATTATATTATTTTCTATGAAAAATAAACAAAAACCATTTTGAGGGAAAATTTATTTTTAAATCATAAAATGATTTTGTTATAAATTGAGTACTTATTTATCAATATATTTTATTTATCTAAAACTCATTCAGAAATTTATTTATAAATTTTTTTATCTCTATTCATACCATCAATATAGTTTCCAGGTTATAATGGTATACTATATTATATTTTAATTAGACTTCGGGGTTCTTGTATCACATATAATGAAAAAATTAAATTTATTTAATGGGTAATATATCATAAAATCATGGTGTGTTACATAAAGTCATCATTAAAAAATATTTTCCCCTCAATATTTCATCACTTTGATACAAAAAACGACTATATCTTTATTCCATTACATTCTCAAGATCCCATCTAGCTTCTTAAAATTTATGATTCCTCTAGAGAAAATTTACTAGGATAGTTATTTTATTCAATATCACTTCATCTATATGATCATATATTTTTAACATTTTTTCTTCATGGGAAAGATCATTCCCCATTAGTAAAACCTCTAAGTTCATTACAGTTGAATAATCATGTATGTGAATTTGTAGGAGAGATACATGAAACAAATAATTTACTTGAGTGAGGGTTGGTGGAATCACTAAGAGATTAGAAATATTTTCTAATCAATCAAGAATCATTAAAGGGTCAATAAACAGTACTAGAAAAATGATCTATAGACATGAACCTATATCCCTTGTTTTATTGGTACGTGGGTATAGCTTTATTCATAGCCATGGTTAAATTAAAATTGTATCTATATGTATGCTTAAATCCAAAATTTAAAAAACACCACAAAATAGGGTTACTTTTTTCCCAATACCCTCAAGCTACTGTCCTCCTCCCTAAGACCATCCTCTCACCACCCTCATGAGACCCTCCTCCCCCAACACTAACACCCTCTTCATTGCGGACCTCCTCCTCCAAAGTTGCGAACTCCCATCCCTGACGCCCCCCCAATGATGTTCTATAAGGAATCTGCACCCACCACATCTAATACCCTCAATGATGATGATGATTCCCTGCTCACTGCCACCGTCACTGATGCCACCCCCAGAGCCAGAGACCCTCCACAACCTCGAACCATCTTACTACTCTTCCACCAAATTTCATTCCACGCCTCCACTTCAGACTCCTACTGGTCTATGATATCCATTTTTGGGCGGTTCCCACTACCTAAAAACCGTTCCCCCTCCCCTAGCCATGCACAATCCACCTAAACCAACGTATTCAATCACCCCCATTTAATTTTTTGTCTATTTTGGTTCTAATTTATATTTACATTCTTCTTATTCATAGGTTCTACTACTCTATTAGGTGTTTGACAGTTATATGAAATCATTAATTGTAATTTTCTAGGATATCTTCACCCATTAAATTCTCATTTATAGAGTAGAAAATTGATTTACTTAAATCAATAGATTAATCGATATGAAAAAAGTTTACAAGAAATTTTATTTTCCATATAATTAAATAATTATTTTAATTTTTTTATCATATTTTTTTTTAAATCTATTAAAATTATTAGTTGTGTAATTATGTTTCATGACCTCTTACAGAAAAAAAAACATTTAAGCAATGATCCCTAGGTGACACAAATTTCAAAATTATTACTTGAGTAATTTTCTTTCAACTCATTTTTTCAATCTATTTTAAAAATATGGTGGCCTTGACAGTTTTATATTTATTAATCTCTTTTAATTTATTCATATGATTGAATCATTAGGCTCTTAGAGAAGAAATGGATCTACAACATAAGAGGATTCCTTGCCCTCTTTGAGTTATATGACCTATCATTTCATCATTGGTTTGGTATGTGTTTATATGTTAATTATGGACCACATATTGATTTGATTAATTTTATTTGATTATTTGATTGGTAATTAGTGTAATTTTTATAAATATATATTTTTTTATGATTTTTTGAATAATGATCTTGACCCTAATGTGGTGATATATGGTTAAAATTATGTTTGTAAATGTTAGATCAAGGATCTATCTAGGGAAATGAGAATATTAAATGTGTAAGATAAATGGAAAATAATGTGATGATTTTACATTGGAAAATAAGGAAAAAAAATTAACAAATAATGAGAATAATGGAATATTATGTTCGGAAAAGTGGGTTTTAATTTTATATGGTGGAATTTTTAGTTTCATTATGTCCTTGTGGAAAGTCAATCTTTAATTTTTTGTTTTAATGGGTAAAATATCCACTAAAATGTGCATTTACGAATGTCGAAATTAGTTTTCTAAAGGGATAAGCATTTCAAGACCACTTTGGTGAATTAACCACAATATTGAATGATTTATAGGAATTATTAGGCTATATTTAGTGTATATTACAATTATTTTAATAATATATTAATTTTATTAATTCTTGAATAAACATATATAGTTATTGTAGTGTTGGAAATGTACATGAGCAAACCAAAGTGTATGATTGGGTGCCCCTACTAGTTTCTATGTATAAAAAGTTTGTGTGTGTTTGTGTGTCTATGTATATATTGAAAATAAATATAGATTTTGATATATTTTTAATATATATATCTATTATTCATTCAAATTTCTATAGCTCCAAGTACAAGTGTCATTCCCTCAGTACCCTGTTTCCCCTCTATATTTCCCCCTCCCCACCCTCTCTTTTAATTGGCCTCCCCTCATCTCCCAGAGTTGTCATCTCTGCCTCCCGCTCTATGTGTCACCATCTTGACCTATTCTAGGAATCCCTCTACACTCCGGATAAATGTTCCTTTTATCCCCACTTCTATCCTTCTATATCCATCACAGATCACTCCCTCTCTTGGCTCCTGAATACTCTAACCCATATATGTCATTTTTGAAAACAAAATCCGGTTTTGAACTGTTTTCTTGAAGATACATCTCCCCTACTATCAGAAAAAGACTCCCCCATAATCCAACTTTCCATATTTCAAAATCAATTAGTAATCTAAAAGTCATTAATGGATGACTCATCCTATCCATATATTAGTAGTCTCCCAGAACATTGTTCTTATTCACTGACTATGAAACTCACCAATCGAGATACTCGGGCGAGGTTACACTACTTAGTGTTTTTCTGTCACATTACCTCAAAAAACTCTTCATTCTATATCCCTTATAAATTGTGGTGAATATTTTTATCATTTATGATTTTGTATCTCATGATTTTCTAGAATGACCTAATATGGTCAGTTTGTGTTACTTCAAAGGTACCAATCTTGAGGATATGCAATGACAACTACAGTTAATTCATTGATATTCATTTCTCATTCATTATTTCTACATTACGTTATAAGATTAATGGAAAAAATCTTTATTTCTATATATGCTGGAACATATTTGTTCATATTGTTTCTAAAAATTATTCATACTCCAATTCATTGTTCATATTCATATCTATTAACTCAAATGCATAGATTCACATTCTATTTCATTGTTCATATATGTTTATTATTTTTAAATGAAATTTTTTAATATACTTGTTTGTTAATATATTGGTCAAAATGTTATTTTATCTAATATTCATCAAAAACTAAAGTGTAATGAAATTTTTTTAATAGTATTCTCTATGAAATGAATGGTTTCAACATTTATTTAGTTACACACATTATGAATAAAAATTTCAATTTCTTACTACATATGATTTTTTATAAATGGATTCATTCATCTCTTACATTTAAAAAAAATAATTACATTATTATAAGAATTTATGTTTTTCATTCCCACTATAATTTTATACAAAATCAATCTTTCAATGAAACAATTATATTTTTCTTACACAACATTATTTTTTTGAGTTAAAAAATGGTCATTTTTTCTATTTTTTCATATATATAATTCATTTTTCATTTTCAATTTCCTTTTGTTCATTTGAAATTTTGAATATTCATTGTTTAACTAATTTATGGATCTTTCATATATATATTTATGAATTTTATTTTCCCATTAAAAAATATATCACTTACTTTTCCACATTCCCTAAATTCCATCTTGGCCAAAAAAAATTGCTGGTTGCATTGATTCTATGCACAATACACAAAAGTTTTTGAAGACTGTTGTGAGAAGATTGGAGTTTGAGTGTAGTTGATTCTTTTAAATCTTATTAAAAATGTATTAGAATATTATAATTATATTTATATAAAATTCATGGATAAAAAAATATATTTTTTATTATAATTCCACTAAACATGAAACAAATATATATCATAAATACCAGTATATTTGTTATTATAGGGATCACAATCTTCTAATTTTGACAATTTTATTCTCTTATTTAATTTCACATACCCTCTCACAATTCAAAAAATAAAATATATAATCGTAGATAATGTAGATTTATTATCTATAGTGACTATTAGAGATGGATTAATTTTTTATGTTCATTAAACTAGAGTTTTTTTAATTGTATGTTATTAAATTGGACATTGCCTTACCTATAATGAAAAACTCTTTATTCTGTATGAGATGACACATCCTTTAATATTATTTTCATTTTTCAATGAGTTTTTATTAACTAAATATTTCACCATTATGAAATTGAGAATTGTGAAAATTTATTGGGCCATTATGCCTTCAAAAGTAGTGAAACTACATGTATTTGGTTTTATGTATTAAAAGTGAGCTTCCCATAATAATTGTAATCGTAATTATCATTTATTTTTATTATTTTAATACTTATATTCATTTTTTAAATAATGTAATTTTTATTCTATAATTTCAGCTATAATAAATGGAAATTCATTTGTAAGTTCCTTCTACAGTAAAATTAGATGGGTTGTTGGGTTCTACATAACCATAATGTGAGTTTATTTTGGTTAGGGGAATTACATTTCATGTAACGCCCCGACCCCAGTTACCTAGATTCAATGGATTATTATGTATCATTGGCATGATCAAAAAAGATCAAGACTCGAAAGACCGATTAGTTTAGTAGCCTGGGAATTCTAAGATACATTTATAAAGTTTACATTACATCATAATGTGAAAAACTACAACAACATATTGTCTCCATATACCACACTCATATCCTCATACTATCCCTACAGGTCATTCATAAAATACTTCTTCACATCCTAAGAAAAATAAAACATAGAAAGGGGTGATCTTAGATGCTCAGTAAGGATAAAAATATATCAGAAACTTTCATAAATAAGCATAAACATTTAAGGTAATTTATAACTAAAACAAAAGCCTTTTAAACATGAACATCATCATAATATGGAAAAGATAAAATGAAATAATTCCACTTACTTATTCACATGGATACTCTACTAGTAGAATAATCACATGCAATATCAATAATAACGTTCATAATAATGGAATGCATAATGTCATACTATCATAACCACGTAGTCAAGGCCTTATGCCAAGAATACAAATAAGATTTTGTCAAGGCCTTGTTCCAAGACACTAGTTTGTCTCATGAGACCTACTGATGCATCAAGGAGCTATAGAGGACTCCACCCGTCACTTACTAATCCCAATGTATTCCCCATATGAATATGTTTAAACATAACATAAACATTCGTATTAAAACTAGTATACGAAATGTCAATACTTTTTCCATAAACCATGAATGGTATAAAAATAGCACATCCACAGTCGAAAATAACTCATTTCATACAATATGAGTGATTTTATTGTAACAAATTGACCTCAATATAGAATAATGAAGGATATTGACACAGATGAAAATAATCATCAAAGCTATTTGAGAGAAATACTCCCTTTTTCTTGAAAACATTTAAAAGTCACACTACTTGTTAAGAAGCCATTTTAAAAATATATTTTTGAATCAAAGTTTCCCATACAACTTTGAATCTTTTAAAAGGAATTTTAATTTTAAAACTTAAATGTCCATAAGAATAAATCCTTAAAACCAGTTTTAAAACATGGACATTGTTGAGAAAGATTTATAATAATAAATCTTTAAAACATTTTATCATGATATTTTTGTTATAGTTCCTAACCAAAATAGATGAAATTGATTACAAATAATTGAAGTAATAAAAACATTGTAATATCATGAGAATAAAAGGATTCATGATATACTATGTCAAATTACATTATATACACCATATAAAAGTGATTTGGTTTATAACAACAAAGGAGTCTCAATGGAATGTAAATTGAGATGAAATATCTCATAAAGACCATATCCTTAGGTTAAGGATAAATCAATGAAATAATTATGTGTGAAAAATATAAATAAACTCAATATTATTGGATATTAAGTGTAAAACATTGAAAGGATATTCACACATATTCTTGTAAAAACAACACCAATGAATTAGATGTTTAACTCAATAAATGGATATTGAGTTAAAATTACTCTTGTCATGTTCATGTCGATGAACTGAGAATTTATCAATGGAGTGATTATGTGCATCAAATGTATATCCACAGAAAGGGTAGTGGAAATTATGACATATGAAAATGAAGAGTGATTCCACACATAGTCTTGGAGTAAAATAATCAATGAAGTATGCGTAAAGTCGAATGAGTGGAGATTGAAATTTAAAATTACCTTATTGATTTGGTAACTTATGAGACATACACCCATTAAATAATGATCATACAATGATGATTTAAATATCCATAAATTAAATTATATTACACAATGAATACAATCATGGTTAGTACACACACCACATGCAATAAATATGTGGTGAACAATGGAAATCTAATGGAATTAAAAGTGGGATAAAAACCCCTTACTTTGTACTTTTTACTTGGTCAAGGGTAGTTTAACCTCTTGTGTAATGGTGAAATAATTGTTATTAAACTATAAAATAATCATATACATTAATATGATATCATATATGATCTTTTAGCATTGCTTTGTTAATAATATCTTAGTATTATCTTTGTTTTGGGTGTTAACGGATTCGTTTTCCTTTATATTATTTATTATGTGAGTCACATATGTTATGGATGGGATGTATCTTATTTATATCCTGAATTATATCATGTCTCTAAAAATTATTTTTAAACATCCAATGAAAATTAGTCTTGAATGGATACGATGGAGAATGAATCCCATCGCGTTCGTGGAGACGGTAATCCGTACGTACGCATGAGCGACAATATCATTATTTTGATAATAAGATAATATATAATTGGATGGTATATCATATATAAAGAATAATTATCATGATATATTTATTATTTACACGAATTACACATCATTATTATACCCATCCAAATAATAATATATTGAATAACAATTACACCACGATGTGGAGACAGTAGGCCGTACGTATGCACGTATAGTGACATGTCATTCAAAGGATGAACAGAATACTAAATATGGTTGAACCATATTTATAATAACATCCCAGTATATAGAAGATACTGGATTTATTATTTTAGAATGGAAATAACAAAGAAAGAAAATGTGGAAGAAGAAAAGAACATGAAAGAGGGTGGTGAAATCATTACCTCTTCTTTGTGTTCTTCCTTTTGATTTGATCAAAAGGGATCCTTATGTTGGATTTTTGACCAAATGAGGGCCTCTAGGATATATTTAGGGAATTTTAGAGGATATTTGGGTAGGGTTTGTCCAAGTAGAAAGGCTTTGAAGGTGTGAAATTGAGAGAAATGGGAGTGCCCTTTTATAAGAGGGGTGAGGGGCACCTTAGAAAAAGCTATAAATATTATTTTATAATAAAATAATTTTCGGTTTATAATGGCTACAAAATAGATTATTTAAAGTCTAAGGTGAGGATGGGTCGGAAACCACTCAACAAATAGGTTTTAGACAAGTTTGGGTCACTATATTAACCTTAACTTTTAAATTTAACTCTTAGTTTAATAGTTTGACATTTACCCGGTCTCTTTAAATTTTTTTATTATATCGTTACTAAACATACTATATACATCCAAGAGAACCACAAGTGGTTCATTAACAATGCACCTGTCATTATATTTTTCTATTTGATGAATCTTAGATTTTGAAGAATTGAATATCAATTAATAATATAATATTGTTTTTAAAAACACTTTTATGTCAATTTTTTTCACCATTTGGTATTTTGTTTTTTATAAATTCATAATAGCATTATTTCTTCGAAAACAATTCATCTAACCAAACCTAATATGTCATATTAACCTATAAAATAAGTGTAATTCATAAAAAGTCTAAAATTACATTTATTTGGATATTTATAATATCAATTATTTTAATATCTCATTAATTAGGTAATTACTGCATCACCATTGTGTCATAAATAAATTAAATTATTTAATTTAAAAAAATTATAAATAAAAAACAATTATGTAGGAAATATTTTTATCTTTCTAATTAATATTTACAATCGAATTTATCTTATGTATAACCCTATATTAAAAATGTTTTAGTTATTAAACATTTATTTTAACTCTTTTAACTCTTCTTTGAATTAAATAATAATAAATGTCCTAATCTAATACATGTGGACAAAAGAGGTTCATATTTTAATCATAAGGTCGTTTTGGTCGAATTATACTTATCTAATAGAATTAAGACATGTGTTAGGGTAATAATAATATCAATTTTACCCTTAATTAGCTTATTTACTTTTTACCGTGGTAAATAAAAGTAAAAAATTTTCTATTCACCAAAAAACATTTTTATCTTATTGAACCAAATTTTACTCCTTGATATTAATCGTGTCTATCATATTTTAGAAATTCCACTCATTGAAGTGGTAAAATCATGTTTTATGTGAATTTACAAATTTTTCGAGGAGATGGGTAAAAGACGGTGAAAAGTTTAATAAAATATTTATATATCTAAAATTATATTAAACTGAATCCAGTTAATTACATTGACCTTATATAGGTATTAAGTATCTATTTTTACCTAAAATAAATTTAAATAAAATAAATAATTATTTAAATAAAAATTCGTTTTTAAACCATAACTCAGTGTTTTTCACTATTCATCAAAAATTGAAAGTTTTCAGAAACATACAAAAAATTCACCCTAAGCTAATTTCAATATTCCGAATCCAAAAATGATGTCCATTTTGAATGATAAAATATAAAAAAATTAAAAAATTAGGTATTACTATTCATAACGGCTAGTTGGATTGGTTGTGGTGTGTGTTAGAACTCGATGTTGCGTACAACACACACTATTGTATTAGTCGAAGAGAAGCGTACTGTGGAAGCTTGGGGTGTTAAATTCTTCCCTCATTCAATAAATTTCGTCCTCGAAATTTTTAAAATTGGGATTGGGAATATAATGGAATGCCCCACATCAGAAAAAGAGTCAATAAAACTATCACTTTAAAAGAAAGAAAGAGAAGTACAAAGTTCACCCAAGATAACCTATACTTGGATTCCATGTAAGAAAAAATGGGTATGGATGATAAACTAAGTGTCATGTTTTGATGGAGAGTGATATAAAACATGATCAGGAGAATGTTAACAATAAGAAAACCACAAACTTTTGATGGGACAAACGGTCATTAGTTTCCCAGTAGGAAAAATAAACGGACAACATTTTTTTTGTTTTAAGTTACATTACATAAAGATGACGAATTAATTTATGAGATTGACTAAGAACATAAATATATATACTTACTTTTTAATTAAAGTTTCATTCATTCATAAATTTATAATACTAACTCATTTTTAAACGATGAGTATTCATGAAGACTTGGTCACACAGGAAGAGCTAGAATAAATTTCTTATAGAATCACATGATCCACGAAGGATAAACCATATATTTAACTTGTCTTTAGAGAAAAATTAAAATCACAACGGTTAGTATAAGAAATGATGATCCCCCAAAAGGATATTCCATTAGAGAAAGAAAGACTAATCTTAATTTCAAAAATTTAACCAACAATACCCCAAAGTTAAATAAATACCATTCAATAAACAATTTTCCTTAAAATCCTTCAATATAATCCAAAATAATATTGAAACCCAAAACTTAGAATATTTTGTTTATGTAGTCTTCAACGTTAAATTGTATCTCTAAATGACATCATCTACTCTTAAGGTCACATACATAAAAGTAATTAACCTAATCACATATTCTCTATTATTGGTTAATCATTTCCATAAATAACCCAAATCATTGTAACTCCATAATAAAAACATAGATAAAAATCCACTATTACTCCTCAAAAGAAATCCCATTGTATTCCATTTTCCATATGCATATAGTGTTCCCAACAAAGCGAATGTCTTCCAAGATAACATTTATCACTTAATCACCAAATAATTTTACTATACTAAGGGTATTAATTTGATAATATATAATATCTCATATCAACATATTATTGATCAATAAAATCATTTAACTAAAAATAATTAGTCACACTATCCAGGGACTTCACGTAGTCCAGTGGTAGGCGATTAATCCCAATCGCACTCTAGTTGTGGGTTCGATTACCACATCTTTGTCTGACACGATGAGTTGTCACACAGTCTGCGTGTTGTCTTTTTTCAAGAACTATATTTTATAACATTACCAAATTGAGATAAATTCCTCAAAATAACCATAACATAATTTAACCACAAATTTTATCTCATAGCTTGCATTTTCATCCCAAAATATAATAACTTATAATTGCCTCAAATTCAAGGATCATATAAAAACTAATGGTTATTCATAACTATATCCACAAGAGAAAAGATAATTATTTCTCAAATATCATTTTCACATGATAAAATGAAGGGTTATACATATAAGAGAAAATTCACCCAAAGTAATCTAAAAAAAGAGCACTAATACCTTTAAACAGTTTTTTGTCTATTTATTTCTACATAGGTTCTTCCTTCACCAAGATGTTATCCTATAGATTAGGGCATTGACTTGGGTGATGCCATGATCCCTTCAATTTATAACAAATGACCATAATTGGAATATTAGGGTCATTTTTATTTTCTTCCATAGTACTCTTCATTTTTCCTTGGTAATTCATTACTTTATTCCCTTATTTCCCACACATAAATCATTTCTTTGTTTTATTAAGACACTTTCCTAGGTGTCTCCTTCCACATTTCTGGCATGATGGAAATTGGGCTTTCTTCTCTCTATGGTTTCCATAGCTGGAGCTCTTATCATTCCCTACCTTTCTCTTCTTTGTTGAGTCCAGAAGTTGGTTAATATATATGTTTTTGATCATATTTTTGGAAAACTAATTCGCCATAAAGACAATATCTTTTATGTCTATCCACATTCCATTTCGTTTCTCATTTCCACCACTATTCACACCTTGTACATCATTCTTAAAGTTACTATGACTTCCTTGGAATCAAGCCATTGACTAAAACCAGAAAGCATTGTGTAAGTAACAGTAGTCATAAAATCATTTAGATAATATCATGACACCATATTTTTAATTTGAAACACCTTAAAATTAACGAAGGTCATTTATTCTCATATTATATTAAAATAATTCAAATCAGTTTCTAAAGAAAATATAAATTATCCCAAGCATATCCCCCGAGAGTGTCATAACTAAGAGTGCAGCGATGCCCGTTGTCGTGCACCAGTTCCCTTTCATGTCTAGATCAAAGTGGTGTTTTTGGGTTTTACCCCTAGGTACATTTGTTCCAGAGCCGTCTCTACATGCTCATATCCATACAGGGATGTATTTTTTTTGAAAACTCACAATATATATACAATACCACAATTCTCGGAAGTTTTTCTATAATAATCCTCAAAGTCTATCTTAGGGGTATGTTCTCTAATCAGAGGTTATCTAAATCTAGTGTCCAAGGTTTGTACTAAACTTTCTCTTATACCAACTGTAACGCCCCGATCCCAGTTACCCAGAGTCAGTGCATTATTACATATCATCGGTGTGATCACAAAAGATCAAGTCTCAAAAGACTGATTTGTTTAGTAGCCTTGGAATCACTAGATACATTCATAAGGTTTACATTACATCCTAAAGTGAAAAACTACAACCAACATATTTTCTCCATAGACCACACTCATATCCTCATACTCTCACTACAAGTCATTTATAAAATACTTCTTCACATCCTGGAAAAAATCAAATATTTAAAGGGGTGAGCCCATATGCTCAATAAGGATAACAATATAGCCGAAATTTTTATAAATAAGAATAAACATTTAAGGCAATGTATAACTAAAAAAAGCCTTTTAAATGTTAACTTCATCATAATATGGAAATGATAAAATGAATTAATGAAATTTACTTATTCAGTGGATATTACGAATAATCACAAGAAATATCAATAACAACTTTCATAATAATGGAATGCATAATGCCAGACTATCATAACCACATAGTCAAGGCCTTGTGCCAAGACAACAAATAAGATTTTGTCAAGGCCTTATGCCAAGACACTAGTTTGTCTCATGAGACCTACCAATGCATAGAGGAGCTATAGCGGGCTCCACCTATAACATACTAAGTCCAATGCATTCCCTATATGAATAGGTTTAAACATAACATAAACATTCGTATTAAAACTAGCAGACAAAATTTCAATACTTTATCCATAAACCAAGAATGGTATAAAAATAGCACATCTACAGTAAAACATAACTCATTCAATACAATATGGAAGATTATATTGTAACAGATTAACCTCAATCGAGAATAATGAAGGATATTGACACAGATGAAAATAATCATCAAAACTATTTGAGAGAAATACCCAATTTTTCTTGAATACATTTAAGAGTCACACTACTTGTTAAGAAGCCATTTTAAAAATAGATTTTTGAATAAAAGTGTCCCATACCACTTTGAAACTTTTAAAAGTAATTTTAATTTTAAAACTTTAATGTCGATATGAATAAATCCTAATTTTTTTAAAACATGGACATTGATGAGAAATATTTAAAATAATAAATCTTTAAAACATTTTATAATGATATTTTAGTTAGAGTTCCTAACCAAAAGAGAGGAACTTTAATAAAAATAATTGAGGTAATAAAAACCTTGTAATATAATGAGAATAAAGGGATTCATGATATACTATGTCCAACTACATTATATACACCACATAAAAGTGATTTGGTGTATAACAACAAAGAAGTCTCAATGGAATGTAAATTGAGATGAAATCACTCTTAAAGATCGTATCCTTAGGTTAAAGATAAATAAAAAACATAATTATGTGTGAAAAATATATATACACTCAATATGATTGGATATTCAGTGTAAAAAAACCAAAGGACATTCACACATATTCTTGTAAAAACAACACCAATGAATTAGATGTTTAACTCAATAAATTGAGATTGAGTTGAAATTACTTTTGTCAAGTTCATGTCAATGACTTGAGAATTTATCAATGGAGTTATTATGTGTATCAAATGTATATCCACAGAAAGAGGATTGGAAATTATGAAATAAGAAAATGAAGAGTGATTCCACACATAATCTTGGAGTAAAATAATGAATGAAGTATTCGTAAATCCGAATGAGTGAAAATTGAAATTTCAAATCCTCTTATTGATTTGGTAACTTACGAAACATACAACCATGAAAGAAGGATCATACAATGATGATTCAAATATCCATAAATTAATGTATATTTGACAATGAATACAATCATGTGCAGTACACACACCACATGCAATTAATAAGTGGTGAATAATAAAAATATCACGGAATTAAAATTGAGATAAGAAACCCCTTACTTTGTACTTTTTCCTTGGTCTAGGGTAGATTAACCTCCTGTGTAATGGTGAAATAATTGTTATTAAATTTTAAATGAACCATATAAATTAATATGATATCATATATGATCTTTTAAAATAGTTTGTTAATAATATCTTAGTATTATCATCATTTTTTGTGTTAACAGATTAGTTTTCCTTTATATTCTTTATTATGTGAGTCATATGTGTTTTGTATGGGATGTATATTGTTCATATTCAGAATAATATCATGTCACCAGACATTATTTTTAATCATAAAATGAAATTTAGTCTTGAATTGATACGATGGGGAATGAATCTCATCGCATTCATGGAGATAGTAATCTGTACGTACACACGAGCGACAATATCATTTTTTTGATATTAAAATAATACACAATTGGATGGTATATAATATATACAGAATAAGTATCTTGATATATTTATTATTTACATTAATTAAACATCATTATTATATCCATCCAAATAATAATATAATGAATAACAATTACGCCACGACATGGAGATGGTAGGCCGTGCATACGCACATATGGTGACATGTCATTCAATGGATTGATAGAATACTGAATATGGTTGTACCATATTTATAATAACATCATTGTATATAGAAGATACTGGAGTTATTATTTTAGAATGGAAATAAAAAATAAAGAATAAGTGGACGAGGAAATGAACTTCAAAGAGGGTGGTGAAATCATTACCTCTTCTTCGGGTTCTTCCTTTTGATTTGATCAATAGGGCTCCGTATGTTGGATTTTTCACCAAAGGAGGGCCTATAGGATGATGTGAGGGACGATGAAAGGATATTTGGTCATGTTTTTTCTAATCCAAAAGGCTTTGAATGTGTGAAATTGAGAGAAGGGGGAGTGCCCTTTTATAAGAGGGGTGAGGGGGACCTTAGGAAAAGATAGAAATATTATTTTAAAATAAAATCCTTTTCGGTTTCTAAAGGCTCCAAAGTGGATTATTTAAAGGCTAAGGTGGGGGTGGGTCGAAATCCACTCAGCCAATTGGTTTTAGACAGGTTTGTGTCACTATATTAACCTTAACTTTTATATTTAACTCTTAGTTAAATAGTTTGACATTTACCGTGTCTCTTTTATTTTTATATTATATGGTTAATAAACATACAATATAATTCCAAGAGAACCCCAAGTGGTTCATTAATGATACAAGTATCATTATATATGTCTCATGGCCTAAACATAGTTTTTTAGAAATTGAATATCAATTAATAATATAATATTTCATTTAAAAACACTTTTATGTCAATTTTTTCACTATTTGGGATTTTGTTTTTTTAATTCATAATAGCATTATTACCTCTCAAAAAATTCATCTAACCAACCATAATAAGTCATGTTAAGCTAGAAAATTAGTGGAATTAAAAAAACGTCTCAAATTACCTTTATTTGGATATTTATACTATCAATTATTTTAATACCTCATTAATTATGTAATTACTGCATCACCATTGTGTTATAAATAAATTAAATTATTTAATGTCCAACAATTATAAATAAAATAAAATTACGTAGGAAATCTGTTTATATTTCTAATTAATATTTACAATTTAATTTATCTTATTTATAACCCTATATTTAAAATGTTTTAGTTATTAAACATTGATTTTAACTCTTCTGAGTCTTCTTTGAATTAAATAATAATAAATGTCCTAATCTAATCCAAGTGGACCAAAGAGGTTCATATTTTTTTCCAAAGGTTTTTTGGTCAAATAATACTTAGCCAATAGAATTAGGACATGTGTTAGGGTAATAATAATATCATTTTACCCTTAATTACCCTATTTACTTTTAAACGTGGTAAATAAAAGTAAAAAGTTACTATTCACCAAAAATTATTTTTATCTTATTGAACCACATTTTACACCTTGATATTAACTGTATCTCTCAGGTTTTTTAAATTGCACTCACAAAAGCGGTAAAATTATGTTTTATGTGAATTTGCAAATTCTCATAGGAGATGGGTAAAAGACGGTGAAAAGTTCAATAAAATATTTATATATCTAAAATTATTATATACTGACTTCAATGAATTGCATTGAAATTATATAGGTATTAAGTATCTATTTTGACCTAAAATAATTAATTATTTAAATAAAAATTCAGTTTTAAACTATAACTCTGTGTTTTTCACTATTCATCAAAAATTGAAAGTTTTCAGAAAAATACCAAAAATTCACCCTAAGATAATTTAATATTTAAAATCAAAAAATGAAGTCCATTTTGAAAGATAAAATGTATAAAATTTCAAAAATTCAGTATTACTATTCATAACGGCTAGTTTGATTGGTTGTGCTGTGTGTTAGAACTCGACGTTGTGTACAACACACGCTACTATATTATTCGAAGAGAAGCGTACCGTGGAATCTTGGGGTGTTAGATTTCATGTTGAATTTTCTACTTGTCCTTACATACTCATTTGATTAGAATAATTAATTTTTAGAAATTTTATAAGGACTTAAGAAATGGTAATAAAATAACACACTAATATAATAGTCTTCGTACCTTTAATATTATTTTAATTTTTATTTGAGTTTTTCTCAACCAAATGTTTCACCTTCAGATAGTGCGGAAGGGTGGAAATTGTATTGTCCATTAAGAATTCATAAGAAATGATAAAATTATAGTTATTATTAGGTATGAAAAAAGAGTTCCCCTTAACTATATTTTTAAATTTCTAATACTATTTTAGTAATTCAATGATATGAAGATTATTTTTGTAGTTGTATCAATCACCTTTTATTTTTATAGGATTTTATCTTTTTTGTTATTATTTTTTAATAATATACCTATTTTTGTTCAGGGTGAAGTTTTATGTTTGGTTTAATGTGAAGCTGGGTCTGTTACAACCCAAGTGTTTTTTTATCAGATAATGTTTTTTTCATCATATGGTTTTTTTCATCTCATAAATCTAATTATTTTTTTTTAAATTTGTTTTAATTAAAAAAATCAACTTTTTTGAATGTTGATATTTTTTTATTTAAATTAAATTATGTGAAAATTTTTATTCACAATTTATTTCCATTAATGACACATGCTTCCCTATAAGTACTTAGTTTTCTTTAGTCTCAACTTAATTTAATTAATTTCATTTTTTATCTCATATTTTGAAATATAATCTTTAACACAATGTTTTTTTGGTGATATATAGTCTCAATAGGTCCATATGAAATAGATGTTGTAATACTGTTTTAAATAGATATTTTCTATTATATACTTTATTCTTATCAATTCATGGTAGCATCAGACTGTGCCTAATATTACATTTTTTGAAATTGTGATTGAAAACACATTCTAATATTGGGGTTTCTGTCACAAAAAATATCACCACCACCATTATATTCTTTTAAAACATTCCACTATTTTCTTGTGAAATATTTATAATAGTGTATGCTTTCAAAATTAGCATCATAATATTTTCAAATTAATTCTTTTGAAAATCGATAAATTAGTTATTTTTTGTATTATTTAATTTTGAGTTGATTCTTTGAAATTTCCAAAGTCTAAATTCATAGATAAAATTAGAATTAATAATAAAATTTATTAATCTGATGTTAATTATATATATAATATTTATGAATTGGATGTCTAATGCTTTGAAAATATCACTGTCTATTTATAGTGTTAAGTGGAATTATTGTTACTGATTGTTTGCAAACTATAGATTATTAATTTACATATTTGTTTACAAAATTTAAGGGCTTAATGTCATTTTGAACCATGTTATTATTATTTATCCTTCACAAAACTATATTTGAAGTTAATTCGATAGTTTTCAGCCACGTATTCCACATATGTCACCAAATATATTGTTTTAATGATGTCTGTCTTTGTTTCTCATTTTGTATTACTCTTACTGTTAACTTTTTTCATTATCATTTTTTACTGTTTTGATTCCCAATTACTGATTTTATGTTTAACACTTAGGGTTTTTGTTGTTGTTATCTATTTCATCCATCATCTTCAACCACCCACAAGTTTGTTTTAGTGAAGTCCCCCCAATGGATCAAATTATTACCCTTTACTCTGGTGAGGCTAAATCTACAAGCGGTATTGTGACTTCCGACTCATCACATAGATGACCCCAAGTTTTAGTGGCATATGCAGTATTGTTTTAGTTTGTTGAGGTTTTGTTCAAGAACCATATGTCTTTAACACCAGTGGTAATAAAACGTTTCTAGTATCTCCATGGTCATGACTTCAATTCTATGTTGAATCTCAGTTATATTTGATTTTCTACATAATTATCCATCATACATGACTAAGAAGTACTCATGTATCTCTTCTACCAATATTTCTCTAACATGTTTGAAATCTATGTGACCTCTAGGTGAGAATTCAGTCTTCTTTTATAGTTGTTAATAGTATCTGAATTTAGGGATCCAATTCAATTCTTTCAAAACCCTGTGCGGAAATAAAAAAGGTTTTTTCACTTTTCCCTATATGTATTTTTTTCCTCACTTGTAGTTTCATCTAAGAAATATTATTTTTTATTTTATATTTTGAATTACAAGGTTAGAAAAATTAGTTTTTGTGGGTGAAATATCATCTCATGTTGAGGCTGACCGTATGAAATAATAGTTCTAATATTGTTTCTAATCCATATTTCCCATTATATAATTCATACTTATTGATTTTTGGTAGTACTGGTATATGTTAAAGGTAACTTGTTCTGGAAGGGTGAATAGAAACACTTTCAGTTATTGGTGTTTTAGTCACAAAACATCATCACGACCATGAAATTATTTATGGAACATACCATTATTTTTCTATGTAATTATTATGATAGGGTATACATTCCAGACTAGCATATTATGATTTTGATATTCATTCTTGTGAAAATAGAGACATTTAGTTGAAATATTCTAGTTTGTTAATATTTTATTTTTGATATTTATTCTTAGAAAATTATTGAGTATACGAGACTCAATCCTCACAAATTATCACCCATTCTCATCCCACTATTCTGAATCCTTTATTATCCACTTTTGTGAAAGTTCACAAACTAGTAGTTCAAGTAATCTCTCTTTCTATGGTGGCCAGATAAGATCAGAAAGAATATTTGGTTAAATATGGGGCTAGATAGGATCATCCAGTCATAAAGGCTAAGGATGGTGATGATGAAGTAAGGATCCCCAGTATAGGAGAAAGAATTCATATATATGATTATGTGTAATAGTCCTAGGCATTAGATACTTCTTAGATGGATAATTATAGTCAAAAGAAGTCATCAATTTTAGCACTATCTATGATCATGATTGAAATGTGATTGGAAAATGGATATATTTGTTATCGATTCTAATAGGGAATAAAAAATTTCTAATGTCTATTAATTAATTTTTCAATGTTTTAAGTGGAAGGCATTAAATATTTTGTAGATATGTTGTAAGATGCAATAAATATGAAAGAATGGATCAAGGGGTTATAACTAGAGCCATTCCATATAAAGAAATATAATGGATATAGAGCATCACCTTATGGATTGAAGGAATATTGAAATAAATTAGGTGCCATTTCATTATTAATGGTTCAAGATAAGAAGAATATGGATCGATAAGGGTATATTTTAGCGATTCTACCTATTATTTGGGGAGACTCAAGTAACTTCAAATGTGCTTTAGTTTGGTTATATCATGTTCTATATAGATAAGTAACATTGACATATAACTAGTTTGAGATAATCATATGTATCAGTATGAGTGCACAACATTGAGTTTGTGGCTTGGACTGATATAACTTTTGGTCTTACTCTTGAATGTTTTTAAGTATGATTTTTGTGTTAAAATTATGTAATGTTTTATATAAATATTCATGTTTTTTAATTTAAAATTATTTTTTACCCCAAATTTATAAATTAGATGTACGATTCATGGAAATTTTACATGTCTATTGTTTGTTTATAGGTGGAATGCATGTTACTTATTATTATATAACTTTGGATTGTTGATTTTCCTTATTTTTTGATGAATATTATTTGTAAAATGATATTATGTTCAATGGTCTTATTATATGTTTACATCATTCATGTATATTTTAAGTTAATTCAGTAATAATTAGCCTATCATTTCCCTAATGTCATAAAATATATTATATTTAGGTTAATTCCATCTTTCATTATATTTCTTAGAGTTCTGATTCCCATTTTTTTATTTTCTGTTTACTTTTTGTCTTTTTTGTTGTTATCGGTGCATGACAACAGCCCAAAAGTTGGAAACCACTGAATATAAATGAATTCCACCATTTGTTTCGTAAATAATTGACACCATGACTAAAGGTGAGCTATTTGAAACATATAATCCTTATCACAGTAAAAACAAACTTTAAAATGAGACTATTATTTAGTGGTTTATCATTATCAGAATCCTTTTAATATTCCCAATAGTTCTATAGAAGTGGATATCATTAAAGCTACTTTCTGATGACTTTATGGATATGATATTATTTTTAATGGTTAAAATATTAATGTTTGAAATTCAATACTCCTTGAAAAAAAATAATATTTATATATTTTGAAAATAAAAATCATTAAAATTCTGATTATATTAGCTTACAGATAGAATATGCAGAAGGTGAACTGCCTTCCCATTTTTAAACTAAATAAGATACTATAAAACTGCCATATAAATTTTCCCTTTATCACATGTTGGTTATATTTGGATATGCACAAAAAGATTTCTATTTATCCATTAAATTTAGGTTTCAATAATTTTTATACATTGTATGTAAAGACTAGAATTTCTATGTTTCCTGAGAAACTAGTGATTCATGATGAGCATTAATTACCCACACCTTAAATTTGGAATTTCATTTGTAGTTATTGAGATTATGCCTTATCAAAATTTCATACCATTCAGATATTTTAAGAAGATTTTACTCATAGTGACTTATTTTATGACCCCCTAGTTCATGTTTGATATTCCATATCTAATTGGTGGAGTGTGACATGAAGAATTTTCAACATGACATTTAATTAAAAAATTATTTATAACAAATAATTTTCTTAATAATAGTTCTTATTAATAAAAATGATTTATGTAAAATACGTTTATAAACATTTTATGTTTTCATTAGTAATTTTTTTTCATTTATATTCATTTGTTTATAAGTAATTTTCTAGTTTTACAACTTATAGGAGAAATGTCTTAGGATAGTCATTTTGAAAATTTTTCTATTATATTCTAAAATTATATTTTGATTTCACTATAAAATAAATGAGAACTATAATTTCTTTTTAATTTATTTTAATGTCATGTAATAACTTCATTGTTAATAATTCATTGGCTAACATTGATCAAGATTGCACTTAGTTCCATGGGTTGTGATGGTTCTGGTGATACTAATATTGAGGTACATTTCAGATATAAATTTTATTCTTGGTTTATACATTGAATCTTATCATATTGTTTTGTTTAATACAGATGATATTGATATTGAAATTTTATATTATTTATCTTGGTTTTTCACGAAAGGGTGGTTTCAATTATTGAGTCACATTATTTCTTAAATTAACACTCACCAAGGATCTGGTTCCACGATTATTAGGAAAAATAAAATTCATCATAAATAATATGATCTGTTAAAGTAGTATAACAGGGACCAAATTTTTTATTGGATCTCCCTAATATGGATAATAAAAATGACTTGTAACAACAATATTTCATGAATACAAAATACTATGAAAATTGATTCATCAATAAAATTTAGAATTTCCACACTGGGCCACTAGGATTAAAACCACCAAATAAATAATGAACTCTCTAATCTCAATCATTCGAATTAATATTTATTCCCTGAGTGTTGTTATCTTGATCTTTGTGAGTACAAATTGAGTTTCCAGCAATATCGGTGTATCAATTCAACTTTCCTTTCAACCAATTTTATACTTTATGATCCTGTAATGACAATATATCATAGATTTATTTCTATTGACTTTGGATACAATGTTTGTAACTCCCTTCGTCAGAATTTCCCAATGTGTCTTTTTAATAAAAATTCATCCCCTTATTTAAATAAATGATCTATCTCATATCATTCGGGGATCACTATGATTCCGTCAAGATAGATCATAAATCAACTTCTTTTATGTGGTGAAAATTCAATTTTACACCCCTTTTATTATGAGTCTAAATTACTCACTTGATTCAGGTAAATTCAACATGAATGATTGAAAATTGAAACCTATGAGTGTTCTGACTTGAATCATATGGTTATTACCACTATAGACTATACCTTATATATTTCACATGAACCCATAAAACAATTTTTGGATATTACTTCATAATATCCTTTCACTTGCACACCATAAAATTGTGTATGGATAATCATGGAATTATTTATCTTCATAAAAAATTTACTTCTGAATACCCAACTCCATGATAACCTTTCCCATATCAAATTTAACATTAGATCACTACTACTCTCTTAATATATAACCATGGAACATGGGTACTCTATAATCCTACTATGATAATTTTTCATGAGTCCCACACTAGAATATAAAAACCTATTATGAGCCTTCCAATCATCAATAAGGATTATGAAAATCTATTATAGAACCCACCACCATTTTCTATCCATTAGTTTTTCCATTTATCTAATATTTTGAAATAGAATAATTACATTATGGACAATATAATTTTCTCAATTGAATAAAATATATTATGTATACTAGGAAAATTTATCTTTATTCCATTATTTAATTAAATATCATCGCCCTAAACTATGGATTACACATTTCACATTTCTATAATAATCATTATACATAGGTATTCTTGCGCTAATAAACTAATCCCTGTTTTTCAACCATTATAACATGGTTCTCCAATACATGTCATGGTCTACCAATTCACCAGTATCACTTGCACATATTCAAAATAAAACATATCAAATATAAATCCCTTAAATATATAGGAATTTTCATATTAAATTCACGTAAAAAATTAATAATGGTTTAGAAATGAATAGTATAACATGGTAATTTTATATGGGGTATAACTTCCTCAAAATCCTTAATAGATACTCCAACACTTCTCTAACTATTCTCATAACCTTATAATATTCCCAATATGAAATAAAAAATACTTTTGAACAAAAATAAGCTGAAAACACGTTGAGTATTCTTGGTAATAATCTCCCTATTTTGGATTGATGAAAACCCTTCCAACATAGATTCAATACAATTACACATGGAAACTTTGAAAAATATTCTACATTATATTTTGATTTCTAAGACTTCTAACATCATCTTTTAATTACATTTAAAACTTAAATAGATGAGTTATTTCATTTAAAAGTATTTCTATATCTTGTAGGAACTTCAATGTGAATTCATGGACCTACATTAAACATCCCTGCACCTACTTCCACATTGAGTATTGAGATCAATAGATTATAATACATATAATGTTTCTAAGATGTTGTGTGATGTGTTTGGAGGATGATGTGAGAGGGTTTTGTGACCTCATGTTATTTCCATCAATAATTAGGTACATTTTCACTATTCTATCCATTTTTTTTAATTTGATGTCATTTTTAACATTATGTGATATTTGGTTTCTATTTGATTGAATACATTGACTTACATATTGTAGTTATAGTTGTATTATGAATGTTGCAAAAATATGGATTGATCATTTTTCATATTCTATATATGATCATGATTTTTCATGATATTTCATTTTTCATATTGACGGGATGTGAGATAAAGAATGAGATATGTGAGACTCTGATGAGTTATGGGATGTAGGGGTGTTTTATGGGTGATAGGTAGTAGTTTCCTCTAGATTCCAAGTTCTATTGGAGATCCACTTGTTTGACCAGATATAAGTTTAATTTTTGTAATTATAGGTAAAATATTCAAGGTAATTGGTTACATGATTTTAACTAGTACTGACAATAACTTTTTACGGGTTTGGATCAGATGTTTATTTGAGATTATAACATCTTTATTATTTCTATTTTGTGTCCTATTGTTTTGCAGGGTATGAGAAGTTTTTAATATGTAGAGTATGAATAATATTTTTATGATGATAGGGAGAGGAGATGAAGGATATGATGGGTTATAAGTTCCGGTGGCCTGGTTCTTGGCCCGTGGGAGGGGATGTTGACCAGCGGATCAACGGAGATGGTTTCCAGTGTGCATTCTTAGATAACAACAATGAATATGGAAATTTGTTTCGATCATAGATTATTAAACCTGGTGAATTCGATGGTTATGATTTTATAACCGTTCAATGACCATATTCTCCAAAAAAGTTTCGACTGAGAACCCAATGTTGACAATTCATGTATTTATTATCCTCTATGGAAACTTTGGATGAATATTTTTTATAATTATGGATTCTATTTTTATTGTATTTTTATGCTGATTGTTGTTGATTTTATTTACATGATATCAGGTTTATTTAATTTAATTATTATTTTTTCTTCTTGTATGGAATATCTGGATTCTATTTTTCATGTGTTTCTCATCTTGTTATTCTTTATACATACTAGATTGTATTTTTCTTGAATGGAAGATATGGATTGTTTTCTTGTGTGTACAAGCTATATTTTTTTATCATTCTATTTTTTATATAGAAATTATATTTTTGAATATTTATGATGAAAATAGGTTAGGAGTTTTTATGGTTTTTGTAAGATATATCCATAGTTTTAAAATAAGGAATTAGACATCTTTCCATGGTTTCAAAATGTGAAAGTAGACTTATAGCCTTGGTTTCAAACCATAGATATAAGTTTGTGTAATAGAAGATATAACAATGATTTTGATACATGGATATAAGTTTGATGAAACAATATAAACCATGGATTTATCCCTATATAATGGTTTAGATCCATGGATATAACTCCAAATGGATTATGATATAGCCACGATTGGAAATAGTGTAAATAGATGTACTGCCACGGGGGAAACAATTGTTATATTTGTATCCCTATTTCCATGCCAATTGGATCCATGGTTCACCAAAACATACCTATTACCTATATTGGCGGTTATTAACCTTGGATATATCCTGAATTTATAGTAGTGATATATAGGGTTTAACTTTCCCATATTTTTGAATCACATAACCTTTTTGCATAAAAATATTATAAGAATACCTTCTCACTAAATTTTGAACTCTATATTTATCTGATGATTTTCAACATAAAATTTATGATCATTATGAGCTACCTAAATATTCTACTAAATTGATTTGGACTTCTCTAACATTTCCTATGCTATATCAGGTGCAAATAGATTTCATTCCCATTCTTTATCTCATTATATTATGGTTATACACATATTTCAATATCCTTATTCATAAGAATATATTTAAATTTTTCTGTGAAATATATTGTTATAAGAAAACTCAATTATTGGATGGTGATGATCATAACCATGATTTAAATCCATATAACATGAAATCATAATATCTAGTGAGGATTTAATGGTCCTTTAAGACTGATCATATGTGTATGGAAGAAAAGATTTACTAAAACACAAATCATATTGAGGATCATTCTGAAGTATTTCTTAGAACATCATGGGAAATAAAAAAATCTTGATTAGATAAAATAGAAGAATCTACTCCATGAAAGCATGAAACTTCCATAATTTATGTTCTAGAAACATGATCAAGAGAGAAATATTCATTCATAGTAATGAAGTGTGATAACATCATATGGGGATCAACTAAAACCCAAATAGAAATAAGTCTTTTATATTTTTTGGGGAGACCGATAAAAAAATACATGGTCATTTATTTACATATCCAATATGGTTTATGTAATGGTTGTAACATCCCATTAGAATTAAATAACTCCTCCTTAGCATTCTAACATACCAAGAACTACAATACATTCTGTGTAATATCTCTTTAAATGTTTCCCCACCAGAAGTAGACTTTCAAAACTCCTTCCATATTTCTTTATCAAGGATTGATAAAGAGTGATGAACCACGTGATTAATCAAGTAACTTCATCTTCATTTCTAGTATTGATGATATAAAAAAAATTCCCAAATCTTTTCACTCAATTAAAATCAATTTTGAACTCATGAATTTTGTCACGTTCTTTTTCATTTCTGACTCTTTCTTTTTTAGCTCTTTCATCTTTACCCGAATAGATTATTAAACACTCATTTCATAGAGATAATATTTCCCCAAATCCTTCAATATTTATAGATCCATCCCTTAAAATATTGAAATATTGGATCTTTTGTAATCCTCTTCATAGATATTCTAGCATGAACCTATTGACATAAATCATCAGCCACCTTGATTTCTTTCCCATGGGGGCTACGTTTTGAGAATTCATAATATTTAATATACTCTACAATATTCTTGGTATATATTAATATCATTCTTGAGTGAATAAATACAACCAACTTTTATAGATATTATATATACAACACCTTTATTAATAAAGTTATTTATTTGATATAATTAATTCCAAAACTAATTTAGATAACTATAAACCATGATTTGGGAACTATTGACCATTTAACATCAATTTTCATGAGTCATAATCCATCCCCACATAATTCTGTACAGAAAAAAATATGAGTCTCTTATTTAATCAATCACTATAGGTTAAAACCCAATATAAAATGGATGGTAGTGTAATAACAGATGTGTTGACTGGAAGTATCTTCAGTTCTATGAAATTTTTCTCACATTCATTTGTCTAAAGGAACTTGGATCTATTCCAAATTAATATGGTGAATAGATTAAGAATACTTGATAAAGGTTCCATAATGTATTGATAATATCTTTATAAAACAATAAAACTGTGGATCACATTCCTCATGGTTGGTATTGGCTAATTTTCAATAAATTCAATCTTAGATAGATCCATAGACATACACTCTGATGAGATTTCATATCAGAAAAAATGAATCTTTTTAAAGAAAATATACAAAATTTGTAAATTTAACATATATATTATCCCTTTTTAGGTTCATTAATACAATCCTCAAGAGATTTTCACTGTATTCCATTATCATTGAATATATTTCAATATAACTTATAAAGACTACCAAAACAAGATCAAGGTAATGACTAAATACTCTATTCATTAAACTCATAAATATAATGATGGAATGAGTATAGAATAATGGAATCACTATCAATTCATAACTTCTATAACTTTTAAGTTAGGTTAACTTATGTATATCTTCCATATAGATCCTCAATTGATGATATGTAAAACAAAGTTAATTTTTGGAAATGTTTAGAGCTCTATGAATTTGATAAAACATGTCATCAGTATGGGGTAGAAGATTCTTGTTAATTATTTTAAAATTTTTATGTTCCTCATGAAAAATATAGTGTCCCATTGTTATATATTTCTTCATAAAAATGGAATTGGCTCACCACAAGGTGACACCATTGGAAAAATAAACAGCTTATAATGATTTTTAGGGAGTTTCTTCTTCAATTATAACCACTTAGTTGGGGACATTCAATATAAACACTATAAAGTAAGTGTAGAACTAGGTAAAAGTAATATTAAAACTCCACTTCATGATTCAGTGAAATACTAGGAAACTATTTTAGAAACACATCACCAAACTCCTAAATAATAGTAATATCTTTGATGATGAGTATCTACCAAAATGTCTGAGATAAACAGTCATTTTGAATAAGAATCAAATCCCATATAGTGTTTTTTATTTATATAAAAGGTTCATATTTGTATTATAACTGATAGATGATCATAGGTTGGTTTATAGTGTAATGAATTAATTCCCAACCTAGTAATTTAATGTGGGCTTAATGAAAGGAATTTAAATACATATATAATGTAACATAAAATAAATCATATGAATAATTGTGATTTTTTTAATTAAATTCCCAATAAACATCAACTTGAGAAAAATAATAGGAATGAGACATGATCATCATTAAATTTTTGGTTTTCACCACTAATTTGATATCTAATCATTGATTTCATGTTTTTATACCCTTATAAAATTTATTATATATAAAATGAGTGGGTAGACCCATAATCAAATGAGGCATTATTAGTTCTTGAATAGATAGTAAGTGTACCTTTCACCATGTTATTGTCACACCCCTCATTAGTAAAAGTGATTGAAAGATAGTTACCTTCTTCAATAGAATTATAATGTTATTGAAATATAACTAAGTGATTAGCCTTTTTATTTGAGCATAGGTTTTCATAATTACCATACTTTTCTCATTTGAAAGACTATATTGTGGTTAGTGAATTTGGTGGTTTTTTCTCTATCATTTTATATCTTATTTTTTCCATCACTTTATGAAATCTAATAATTGACAATATTAATTTCCACACAAAAAACAATTACTTTTAGTATTTAGAAAATTCCATCCATGTTTTCATCGACACTATGAGAATGATAGATATCTAATATACTTTTCTCCATGATCTTTTTAGTTTCTTATAAATTCAATCTTTATTTTATTAACAAAACCATGAGGATGATAGGTAAAAAAATCATCCTTTCTACCATGATATAACCTAAAATGATTTCATCATGTATAATGATGTACCATATGACCAACACCCATAAAATACATCATCTTACACTACTGAAGTATTGAAAAAATTTACTTTCAGGTTTGATGATAATAAAAAATTGTACATCACATGTCTTATAAAAGTTGCCTCATAGGAACTTTCAGATTCATCAAACTTATATTTTATCTCAAGTAATTCACTCTATTTTGTCATAAAAATAACACATGGAATATATTTATTGAAAACTATGTTCCTAAACTCATCCCACCCCATGAATTCAACTTCATCCCATTTCATTATGTACAATATAAGTGTACACAATTGACTGTCTTATCCTTCAAAATGATAAAAAAAATAAATAATTTTTATGTTACAAACAATTGAGAAAATAAAATATCATTTAAATGGTACTGATACATTACCCAAAAAAATAGTGGATTAGAGGGACCACTAAAATATAGTGGATGTTTCCTCCTGAAGGACTCAACATATCATCATTCATTTATTTACTCATTTAAAATCTCATCATGATTAATAAATTTAGAATGTATTGTAATTATAGGGACATGATTTTCATTCTAGATCCCATTAAATTTGGTTGATAAGGGGAAATAATTGTATTTTATATTAGATTCATCATTATTCTAGTTCCATTAGGATCCATCTGTTGACTAAAACCAAAAAGCATAGTTTGAGAAAAAATAATCATAGTGGAAAAAATCAATTATTTGATGCCTAAACAATGACACATTTGTTTTAATATATATAAACTTAGGTTTATCCAAGGTTATTTGTATTCATTATATATTCTAATACTTAATAATGGTTTATAATGAAACAGGAAGTTTACACAATAATTTACACTAGGAGTGTCATATTAGTTTCACAGTGAGGGAATACTTAGTATGTAGTAGAATTACAGACAAAGAATATTTGAATTTTTTTGAGGTTATTACACCTAGATGAATCTATTCCCAAACCATTTCTACTTGAAGAAAATATAAATAGATGTTTTTTTGGGAAAACCATAAACATTTCTTTATTATAACATAAGATATTTTTCAATACATAGGATTATTCTAAGGGTTCTCAAAAATGTAGTCTCCATCAAGTTAGTAAGGTAAATAAAACATTCTCTATTACCAATTATAGATTCCCATACTTTTCATACACAAAAATTACTTATTACAAGATGAATATTCAATAAATGACATTACAATCCATATCATAATTATATAGATCTAGAATATTTTGAAACAGAGATATATAAACAAATTATTCCTTAGATATCTATATCATATCCCACTATGTTAATTATTACTATCAACATTCATCAAAATGTCATGCTTAATAACACTCTTCATAACATGCATAATGGAAACAAAAGAAAGGGTGATATATGATTCTCAGTAATGGTAAAAAATGGAGATATCAATGATCACATAAAAATAACAAGATCATAAGGGGTTTAAAAATGATAATAATGTATGATAAATATAACTTATATATCATATATTATAATCCAGGGTCAAGGAATTAGTCTTGGAAGTTCAGTAGATATCAATCATAATGGAATCAAGGAACATGGGCCATGATAGAATAACATTGGAATACAACATTAGTTTATAGAATGAACATTAGAAGAAAAATTATTTCCTTATTCAAGGATCATTTCCACGATTATCATATTTTGTTGGGTTTACTCCCCATTATATTATATATTTATCCAATATTCACTCCCAAGGTATTATATTGGATAAATTCCCTTCCTAAACTAGGCTCACTAATCATTCTAGTATATATTATCTCATTATATATCCATCATTACCATATGTATTAGAGGGATATATAATTTCTAGAACATCTGTCACATAATTAAAATCACAAATTTATGTTCCATAATAACGTAAAACATTCATCATTTCATATTCTGTGGAAATGAAATAAGTTTCATAAATATTTTATCATTTGATAAAAGCAGAGCACCTAGAAAATAAACATGTTTCATAATCAATTCATTATTTTATAATCATAATCATAAATAAAAAATTTCATGAATAATGATAGTATGTTGGTATAATATCCCTATTAAAGCATAGGTAACATGAAAAGATGCAATATTTTTTTGAGAATTTATTTAAATGATAAAAGAAAAATTTATTGGGAAAAATACCCTATTTAATGTAAATTACTTATTTATAATATAAATATTTCCAAAATATTATGTAATTTTTTACATGAAATTAAATATGGAGACATTTAATGTGTATTGTCTCCAGATCTGGCACTCTCTCACATGACTTAAATGGGCTGGTTACGAGACCTCAAGAACATCTTACCATATATCAGAGGCCTCCTAAAAGATTAGTTGGTGTTATAAGTATATTGGGGAGACTATAACCCATTATATAGTGAGAAAAAATAGTTTAATAATCATAAAACAATAAATGAAAATTAGTGTGAAGAAATAATGGAAATCATATAATAAAAAAGAAAATAACAATTACATCTAACTGAAAAATCCAAAAAATGTAATGGAATAATATAATGATGCTTTGTAATATATCTAAATGTTAGGATATAATTAATAAAAATAAAATATTAACATACTCAAACAAAAATGAATGCAAAAACATTGTAGAGGTTGTATTATACACATATGCATTTTCGATGTTAACATTTTCTTACAGATTAAAAGGTAAAAATGTATATATTGAATTAAAATTCAATAAGACCCATTATTTTTTTAGAATCTTATATATACATTAAAAACATCTTAATAACCATCTACAGATGATGGTGATGGAAAAATAATTGTATCTCTATGTAGAGGTGGTAATCCTCATGTATGCATGAATGATACATTCATTTCCTGCTGGACATAATAATGGGTGGATATTGGAGTTTACATAATCATAATGAAATTTTAATATATTTATGACTCAGTAGTTATTATTTTATGACAATTATAATATATTAATAGTATGAATAATAATAAATAAATAAATAAAATGTTGTCTTAGATGATTCCCTCTCTTACAGTTTTCCTCAATTAGATCCTTTTAGGGACACTTGGAATTGAAATTTAAGACTATTAGAACCTATAAATCATGAATAAAAAAGCATATACGATATTTATGAATGGTATTGAAAAGATAAAAGTAAAAAAGTTGTGTAAATAAGAGAAATTTGGTGTGTCCTTTTCTAAGTGGGGGGGAGGAAACAAGCATAATTTATTCAACGATTAAAATATAATACAGAAAATATCAATAAAAATCCTACCAAATAAGTATATATTTGAGCATGTGATATTATGAGGTCGATATAGGTTCATCCAATTGGATTTAGATAAGTTTTATTTTGGTAATTAAACCCTTATTTATTTATTTAACCCAAGAGGAACCTATTTAACCCTTAACTGCGTTATTTTTTTAATGTTTTCAGTAATCATTAGGAACAAAAACAAATGTGGCCTCATGATGACATTTTTTCATGTCTATTCAATATATATATAGATATTCCCTTTTATCAAATTAAATATATAATTTTTTTAAAATACTGTATTAAATTAAATGAATAGAATAAGAATAATATATCCCATAATTTTCATACATTGATATTTTATCCTATAATATGAATATTAAAAATATAATATAACAATCCACACTATAATTGTGTAGGTATAGTACCATGGGAAGTATGGATACATGATCAAATAATTAAATAGATAACTATATAATCTATAATTAATGTCTTCATTATTTGCATCATTATTAGAAATATAATACCTAATACCTATCATTATAACCTGGGGAAAGGAAACAGAAGAAAGGGTGAGCTCATATGCTCTAAAAGGGTAAAAAGGGTAGATATCAATGCTCACCTAAACATGACATGATAATAAGGGTATTTGAACACGAGTGTAACTTTTAAAAGCTGTAAAATTTATATCATATATCATAATTTTTAGTCATATCATAAGGATAGATAGTTCATAATATTTGAATCATAAAGTAATTAAAGAGCATGAACCATAAGATCATTAAATTGGAATAGTACATAAGTTTTTGTATACAGATAAGCGTAGAGTATTATTTATCTAATCGAAAGGGAATATTTCCTAGAAAATCGTTGTGGATTTAGTTCACTACCCAAACCATCATAGTAGTCAATGTTCACTACTAAGTCTATCAGAGCCTATAAATTCCCTTATTATACGAGGTTCACCACCATTTAGTCCCTTTTATTTTAATGAGTTATAAATATTTACTCAATCCATTACAGAGATATAATATTTTTTCCCATTCTTAACATAATTAAAAATAAAACATGTGTTCCTAAATATCATAGAATAATAATTATCTCATAAAACAAGTAATAAAATGTTATTTATAATCATTTAATCTTGTCATAACTCATGAAAAAAATGAAGTTTCCAAAACAATTCATCATTTCATAACCCTTTAAAGAATTTGTTTCCTAAAAAACATGTCACAATAATCATATACCATAAATATAAAAAATAACGAGGATAGAATTGAATCATATCCTTGATAAAATCTTAGTAACATAAATGGATGTTATTTTAGATGAAAAATGTATTTAAAATATGAGTTGGAAGATTTAGTGGGGAAAATATCTTTTTATGTTGGAAAACACTTATTTAAAATATTACAATTTACCAAAATACTAAGAAAAAAACCTTAATTGAAAAAAACATGAAAATAATTAAAGGACACATCAAATAATTTATTTTTCATGATGGAATGAAATTCCATTCATTCCATATAGGTTAAAATAAAATAATAATCTCACACATTTGTTAAAATGTAAAAAAGTACATTATTTGGTAAATGAAAAGAATATTCATTTTAAACCAATTTATAAAAATAAAAAAATTGGTAAAATTTCAATAAATAATCATTGGAAAATAATAAAAACATTTTTAGAAAACATAGATAAGTAATTGAAAGGATATTCAACAAAAGGGAGGAATTGGGTTATTTTTCCTTAAAAACATATTGACCTATAAAGTATATTGAGTGATGAAAATGAATGGAAAATTTATAATATCAATAACTAAATATAATATAAAAAAATTCATTATATTATATAGATCTATATAATGAAATTTCATCATCAGAAACATAATCATAAACTATGATGATAAACTATGAGATTCTTGCAAAAACCCTAACCCCAGGTTTGAATTCCTTCATACATTTTTTGAAATCCAATATAATAAATATATATATGTTATAAATATATTGATTAACCATAATAATATATATCATATAAAATATCACTTCCTTATAACAATTTATCACCTATTTATTAAAAATTCTTCATTAGAATTACTGTTTCGGGTGATAAATACTATGTTTTTTATGTTTGTTTTGGTTTGGTAGTTTTGTTCCTGTTATATTGATCATAGTTAGACCTTATATTTAATTTATAGGATAATTTTTATATCATATATATCTGAAATTCTAATATATTATTCTCTTATTACTTTATATTTAAAAGGAAAATGAAAAAACGAATCACATTACTTCATAGAGTTGACAGTCCACACATACACACGAGCGACTTTATCATTATCCAATAGATTTGAGGGTAACATGATAAATGTGTAATTATAATTACATATGTATAATTATTTAATTAATATAATAATTATTTATATAAAATCTGTCATTTTATCCATCCATGAGGGTGGCGATGGGAAACTAATTACATTAGTTCATAATGTGGTAGTCCGCCGGACATGGGATCAACCGTTTCATTTCCAATGTGATAGAATATAAGATAGATATAGGTTATGAAATTAAAATAATAAAAATAAAGTATATGTAAGATAATATTTTATTATTTCATCATTTTTGAATAATTTTTTAATGAGGTAGAAGATAAAATAAAATGAAAAGGCAAGGTTAAGAATTGTACCTCTTGTTCAGCCAACCTCTTTATTTTTATACAAATATACATCCTACATTATTTTTATGATCAAATAATAGACTCAGTTTTATTGTGAGGTATTTAAGGAAGTTATATGGTTATATATTTTATAAACTAATACACTCTTTATTTCTGGATAGTATAGGAGATGTGTGCCTTTTTATAAGTGGGGGAAAGGACCTATATGGAAATTCCGAAAATAATAAAGTATATTAATGTATTATCAATAGAAAATTGACATAAAGTGAACTATTATCAAATAGTATATTATATAGTATATAAATATTTAAATAAAATATAATTAAGACATGTTTCCAGGCCATTGTAACCCTTATCTCTTTAGTTTAACCCTCTGGTAATCTTTTTTAAACCGTAACCTTAATAACATATTTTTACTATTTTTATTATTAATTAGGAAATAAAATTAAATTGAAATTATAAAATAATTATTATTATTAAAAATTAAAATAACTTAACCATTTTATAAAATTTAATTCACTTAAGTGGCAGAAGTTTATATTAAATTATACTCATAAACCTAACAAATATCAGTTTTCCAATAGAAAATATTTCAAAGTACATAATGTTTATATTTACCAATTAAACATAAATTTTTTTTTCCATGACATAAACTATATTAATAATAATATAATTGAACTAATTTTATTTTTAAACCATTTTAAAAAAAAGTTGATGTTTTTTATTGTTTTAAATAAAATGATAATTGTTAATAAAATTATTTAATCACTATTTATTAAAAAAAATTCAACTTTTCATAAAATTTTAAAGAATTAACTATAAGATAATTTTGAAAATTTTAATTCAAAAATAATGTTAATTTTTTCAATTATATATTATAAAATTTTGAAAAATATTAGTTATTTTATTTTCAAAAAAAAAGAAAAAATTATTTTAAGTAAAAGGTAAATTTTTAATTATTATAAAGCTATTAATATAAATATGTTTTCTTTATATAAAAATTTTTTACATATTCTTTAAATTGTATTATTCCCATTAATATGAACAATTTAATAACTATTTTATGTTTTTACACTTTGTTATGGATCATTTAGAATTGGGGTTCCACGTATTGCAAGCTATCGAAGAGATTAAATTTGTTGAAAATAGAAAAATCTCAAAAAAATGGGTGTTATATTCTAACCCCATTAAAATTAAATTCAACCTATGTATTTTTACTCCTATATAAAAAATTAGGATATATATAATCCATTACATCCTTGGGTTCCAATGTAACTTATATGAATTTATGATTCCTCTAGAGAACAATAACTTGGTGTGAAGTCTTGCTCTGTAGAACTTTTTCTATAAGGTCTAAGATTTCAATAGGTTATACTTTTTAGGGAATATCATGATCTATTTGTGTGACCTATGATTTTATCATAACCTGATTAAATAGGTAGATTCACATAAATTACTTCTCACTAACTTCAAACTCTATATCTCATCGACGCTTGTCATCATAATATTTCTATCGACTCTTAGTTTCCTTATTGTGTTGTTGAAATGATATGACTTTATGTACATTTTCCATAGCTAACTCATGTCATAATAACATTATTTAACTAATTTTACACAAGAATCATGGATATATATACTTCATTATATAGACGGATTTGTAACGACCCATCTAAATTCCTGATTAAAAGTTAATTTTTGTAATAAAACATGACATGAGGATGGTGTCGATCCAAACAACCTTCGAAATTCATAGAACTAACTCTCAGCATATCCCATATATTTTGAATGGTACTCTCAGACTAGATATTTTATTGAGGATAATAACTCAACACTTTTCCTAGAGTTGTTGAATACTTATCTAGAAATTAGTGGTAAACCTTAGATCTTGATCAGATATAGTATAATGTCTTTCTCCATGTAACCATACAACTTCATTATTATATATTTTGGAAATTTGATCAAGAGATAACTATTTATTAATAACAATGATGTGTGATGACTTTAAAAAGATTGGGAGGTAACCCCCTCCATATAACCTTTCACAACTACAAGATTATCCTCCAATATGGTAAACCGACCAGGGAACAGATGGTGGATTTGGGGGCATCCTCACCAAGGTCTCAAACTAAACACTAATAGGTAATGCAACATAGAGATAATATGGGGAAGGGGAGTGATTAGGGAAAAATGGTGCTTAGTTACAGTGTCTTGATCATCATACTATGGAAAATGATATTCAATTCAAGCCGAGTTACTGTCTATCTTCATAAGACTAATAATGGGCAATCATAGGAATGTTATTTCTGGAGGAGTTGAAGGAAAATCATTGATAGTTCACATTGTGATAAAATGTAATGGAATCATTACCTAGGTTATTGAATATACCCTCAAGAGACGTAAGTCACCGCTGGAAAATCACACATGAATTATTCATAGACACTGTGAAGGAAACACAGTTACTGACTACCTATATTCCAAGGAAACACAATGTAAGGGGATTTCCTACTTCTCTAACACCAAGTACTTTCCCTTAGAGGGGTTAAATTTTGTAAGAGCATATGCTCAAGGACATCACTATTTTATACCCTCTTTATTTGTGTCATCTCATGGATTTCATTTATGACCCTTGTTTGATAATAAAATGGAATGTTTGTTTTGGTAGATCTAGTAAAACTGAATTAACATTATATTATTTAATGGTTTTGGGGAGTCAAATGACGAAATAACTGGTGACATTTTTCACTTTCGATTCCAGTATCAGTAACAGTTGAACCAACCCCATAAAATTATGTTACCCATTTTTAATATACATAAAAACCATGAATTGAGATATAAACTCTGAAATATCACATTTCATGTCATCACATAAAAAATACACATTCAGATAACTATACATCATCATACATCTAGGATGAATATATGATGATGAACTATAGGAATCTTCTAATAGATACTTATTCAAATATGTTATGGATGAAATATATACAAGGTTCTTGAACATTATCATTCCATCATAATCAAGTTTGATCTTTGTTAAAAAATTACCTTCTTTTATAGTTTCACATACTCCCTCTACACCTCTTTAATCATCACATTATTATATGTTCAAATACTTATTTTTGAATAAGAAAAATCATAACTTACTTCAATATTTACTAATAAAACCTTTTAAAATCAAGAAATATTGGATTTTTTGGTATCCTCATAATACGTATGCCAACATGATATTTTCCACTCAAATAGCAGACCACCTTTTTCACTTTCCTAGGGTGTTAATGTACTCAACACTCTTAATCCTTAATTTTCTCCAACTATATTATCTGTCACATATTCAACTCTTTCTGTGTAAATATATATGAAAATATTTTTTTATTAGTATATATGTCTGACTTTTCACCATAAAAATAATGCATCCATATCTTTAATTCAAAAATTTCATTAGTTATCTCCAAATCATTTTTTGGGGAAATTTTACTCCTGAACCATGAAATTTCATGAGCTATAGGCTATAACCATATAATTCTGTATGGTAATGCATCCTAGTCTCTCCTTTTTTCATAACAATATATTCAAAAATATTCTCTACTATACGGTAATGTATGAATAAGTGACATAGATGACCATATTTTCAGTTCCATGAATATTTCATCACATATAGCAATCCAAATAAACATGGATCCCTTCAAAGTTAACATGGTGAGTGGATTAAATAGTCCTAAAATATTTTCTACAAGGAATTTTTAATATCCATCCAAACTATGAAAACTAAAAAAATCAATCACAACGATTGGTCTTGTCCAATGGTACAAAATTACATCTTATATGGATTTATAAATGTACTATCACTGGGGATTGTATTATCTAAAAACGTAACAATTTTCAGTTACATATCACACTTTATAAATTTTTCATACAACATTTCTCTACTTAGGGCCTTAAACAAAACAATATGCGTCTTTCATGTTCTTCCTTTCTATTTTAATTGATATCAATATCATTTATAATTTCTATGATAAACTAATAAATTTTCTCTATAATGAAACTATTAATTAAACATATTAATAATATAGGGGAATTAATAAGCCTAAATAGAATCAAAATATTTTTCATTGTTTCGATACATTGTACATAATGTGGTCTTGGGTATATCCTCTTTATTTAACATCAATTTATGATATCTAAAATGAATATAATCTTTAAAATGTATTAATATTTGAATTGTTGATCAATCATGTCATACATACAAGGTAGAAGGTACTTATTCTTTATTGTGATGTTGTTATGTTCTAGATAGTCAATGAAGAGTCACATTGATCCAGCTTTCTTCTTGAAAAAATAATATGTGCTTCCTAAGATGAAACAATTTTCCTAATGAATCCATTTTCATGATTTAAATAGTTTTTATTATTCAATTCATTAAACTCAATCAGGTTTATTGTATATTGTGACTTGGAAATTTTTTTAGCACTAAGTATGAGTTCTACTGAGAATTTAACTTCACAATTTAGTTGAAGAATAATAAATTTATCCAAAAATACATCATAAAACTTCTAAAAAAGGAATATCATTGATGTGGAGTTCCTCCCCCACCCATATGAGAAAATCACCACCTTTAAATAATAATTATGAACTATAAAATTGATGTAATTTCCAAAAAATGTTCATATTTATTAGTGCACTAAATGATGATAAAAGGTTGGATCAGAATATCAAATGAGGATTACCTTCCTTATAAATCAATGCCAAATTTATATAGATAAATACAATCTATTCCTACAAGAACATAAAATTTAACCAAAGGGATAATAACAAGAATTTTTGGAAGATAATTCACACAAACTTCAACTAGAGAATAATCGTAGTGTTGAGATCTCATCGTTATACCATTTCAGGGTTTCACTTCAAATTCAAAATTATATCATTGGGGTGAATTTTTTAAACAGTTGAAAAATTATTTAGATATAAAAGTGTTGGTAGAACTAGGGTCAAATATGATTGTTGACCTCACCTGTTTTGATAATCTGAATTATGATTTCACATACTTTGATAATCCCAAATAATGTGTATCTATATAGTAATTCTTTTAATCTATGATCAAGATGATAATTATATTAAAATAATCCTTCAAATATGTTAATCAATGATTACCTATGTTTATATGAGTTTTGAATTAATTCTAACTCGATCGGTTGTGTTCTGTCTAAAACAGAAGTGTTAAGTAACTAATATGCCTATAACTACTGATAAATATATTCTACCGATAGACTTAGTCTACTGATAGACATAGTCACCGATAGGCCAAGGTCACCGATAAGCAGAGCTACCAATATGTATAAGTCCACTGCTAAGAACATGTATCTGATAGATCATGTCCACCGATATAGACAGATACTGATAGAAACTGAGTTACCGATAGAACAAGTCTACCGGTATGCATAAGTCTACCAATATATATACTTCACTGGAACCAAATGGAGCTACCGATATGCACAGACTAAAATTCTATTGATACAAGCTACTGTTACACCAGAGTTACCGATAGAGTAAGTCTGCCGAAATGAACAAGTCTACCGCTATGAAGCTACCGATACAAAATGAGCTACTGATAGAAGCGAAGTCTACCGATAGATGAAGTCACCAGTATATAGACCTAATGATGCACATATTAATAGCTACCAATACCAGGAGCTACCGATACATGTTCAGAGAGCTACAGATACAAGATCAAACAGCTACTGATAGAAGTTCACTGTTACATAGAGTCAACTGCTACCTACAGAAGCTTACTAATGAATGACTGACCAGTCAAACTCTATACTCTCAATATTATTTATTTATTATGAAACAGTTATATTGGATGTTTTTAATGCAATTAATGTTATTTAATGTGGATTGTTGGCATGTCAGGGAATCGTACCTAGTACCAATGAAAAAGGTAATCATTCTTTTTACCGGAGCTGAAAGCTATAAGATGAAGGACAAAGAACGAATAGAAAATAATGAAGAAGGCACATGAAGTGTGTAAAAGGAAAGGTCTTAAAAACATTGAAATGTGGTGCATTCACACAAAAGGAAAAAAGCTACATTCATACTGGAAGAGCACTGGACATACAAGAAGCCACTCATTCTAGAGGGAAACACAAGTTGCATCTTGAGTTAAGAACTACAAAGAACTCCTCATGCACTCGAGATGATAAATATGAACCTGAAAAACAATAATGAAAACAACCCTATGTTATTCAGACAGAAACCAGAGAAGGACTCAGAAGCATTTCGGATAAATCAAAAGAGTCCAGAGCTGCACTTCACATAACTAGAGAATTCTAAACTCTTATATATTCATTTAGTGATTCTTTTATTTACATTTCAAGAAGTGTGTATACTTTGTATATTTCTTACACACAATGTCTCCTATGCTAAGCTGGAGGATTTCTAAATCCACATCCAAACTCAAAAACTCCCTTGTTTCCAACTGTGGACAGTGGTAGAGGTCAAGTAAGACCTGGAGAGCCTGTGAGCTGTTTTTGGTTTTCCCACATAGAACTGTGGTAGAGGTCTTTATACCTGGACATTGTTTTCACTGTTGTTTTCCCCGATCCAGGGTGTGGATAAAATTTTTAAATTTTTTTTGGGAGGACTAGGTCTCATCTTGAGACCGAACCTCTTGGTTACATCTTCTGTGCATTTTAGTTTAAGTCTAAAGTGTTCTATATATTTTATATGCTGCTGCTAATTACTTTGAAATATAATTTGTTTTAAAGTTACTTTGATCGTTAAATTAGAAAGTGTTTATACTTAATGTGAACTAGTAAGTTATTTTTAAATGTTAATTTAATCTTATTATTAAATTAACTAAGACCTAATCAATCTTTGAGAAACTAATTGAACTTTTACTATCTGTATAAATTCACTACCGTTTAACATATTTTTAAATAGGGGTATTTTAAAAGAAAAATTTTTAACAGAAATTTTTAATTGGAACTGAATTAACTCCCCTCTTGAGTATCCACTCTGACCAACATTTGGTATCAGAGGTTGTTTTTATTAATACAGAATTTCAAAATACTCGATTTTTTCAACTATGTTTTTTGTTGCATCTTTAAAGATCTTAAATTTCTGTTAGTTCTAAATCTCATCTCTTTTAATATATTTTCTAAAATCTAGTTATGGATAATATATTAGAAGGTGATGCTACCAACAAGTCACCTTTATTTAATGGTATAAATTATGTGCAGTGGAAAATTAAAGTGAAAATTCATTTAGAAAGTGTTGGACTTGATATATGGACTGCTATAGAGACTCAATATAAAAATCCAAAAACTGATAGAACTAATTGGGATGAGCCTACTAATATTGCTTAAAATAATAATTGTAAAGCTATGAATGCCATATATTTTTCTCTAGGAGATGAAGAGTTTAAAAAAAATTCTTCTTGCAAAACTGCTTATGAAATTTGCGACACTTCGGCTATTTCCCACGAGGGAACATCTAATGTTAAAGAAATGAGGGTGAATACATATACTATTAAATATTATAACAATAAAATGAGGCCTGATGAACACATTTCTGACATGTATCTCAGGTTCAATGATATTGTCAATACTATGAGCTCCCTTGGAATGGTTGTTCCAGCAATGGAACAAATTATGAGGAAATTAAGATGTCTACATGAAAGATGGAGAGGCACATGTGTTTCCATTTGAGAACCCTGCGACATCAGAAAACTTCCTGTTAAAGAATTAATAGGTAATATTATGATGTATGAGAAAGAACTCAAGGTGAATAAGTAATAAGATGATGAACCTAAAAGGAAGTCAGTGTCTTTTAAATCTACTGCCTCAAAGAGCAAGGATAAAGAGAAAGTTGACATACAAACTGAAATCTCAACAATTGAAAGTTCAGACTCTAATAGTGATGCTAAGATGGCTTAGATAACCATAAGATTTAAAAGGTTCTATAGGAATATGAAATTGTTTAGAAAATCAAACTACAAAGGAAAATATGATAAAAATGGTCATTGGAAGAAGGACTGGAAGAAGCCTAATAAAAATGATGAAATTGTCTACTGTGAATGAAAAACGAAAGGACACGTAAAAGCAGGCTGTCCAAAGTTAATGTTCAAGAAGAAACACGACTACAAGGATAGAATTTATAAGAAATCAATAAAATAAACATGGGGTGCTTTATAAGACACTTCAAGTAATTCTGATTCTTATAAGGGTGAAGATTCTCATAAATCTAACATGTGTTTTATAACAAACACAAGTGAGGTAACACTTGACCCTTCTGTTTTAAATTCATACTATTCTGGAGATGATTCTGATTCTGAATCTGAAAATATATCTAGTGAAGAATTATATGAATATTTTAATATGATAGAAGAGACTTATAATGAACTTAAGGACAAGTACAATGCCTTAAATAAACAGCATGCTTTATCTAGCACTGTTAAATCTGCTCTTGATGTAGAAAGGGAAAAAAATGCTCAATTACTTAAGGAAAATACTGAACTAAAAATGTCTAATGAGTAACTGAGAAAGGAATTAGAAAAGTTCACAAATGGAAAGAACACTCTTAAAAAAATTCTAGGTAAACAATTGGCACCAAAGTACACTACTGGTTTGGGATACCAACTTGGACAGAGAAAGTTTACAAAAAATAGATTTATTCCTAAATTTGGACTAAATTATGGTAATTCTAGTTCTGAAAATTAATATGCTTCAACTAGTTACTCACATTGTTATTAATCAAATAGAGTTTATCTTTCAAAATCTGTTGAATCTATTTATTATATGAGACCCATGAGACAAATCTGAGGTACCTAAAACTTTACTTGCAAACCTTTCTGGACAAAAGAAGATCTGGGTACCAAAATCATTTTCTATATAAACTTTTTTTGTAGGAAACTTGCTTAAAGAGTTCCCATAAGAAGATATGGTACATGAATAGTGGATGTTCAAGGCACATGTCAAGGGATTATTCATCCTTTAAGAGCTTAATAAAGGTCAATGGAGGCTATGTCACTTTTGGTGATAATTCTAAAGGAACAATCATCAGCCTAGGCCAGATTGGTAACATTAATTCAGTTTTAATTTCTAAAGTTTTATTTTTTGATGGACTCAAATATAATCTGTTGAGTATTTCTCAGTTATGTGATGATGGTTTCAATGTTATGTTTGAAAATGATTCTTGTAATGTTTTTAACTCTAAAAATGATTTAGTATTTTCTTCCTTGAGAAATGATAATGTTTATGTTGTTGATTTGAATTATTTAGCCAAGCAAAATGTTACTTGTTTAAATGGTTTTCGTAAATAATCCTTGCTTTGGCACAGAAGAATGGGAAATTGCAACATTTATTCACTTAGAAAACTGACTAGAAATAACTTAGTTAGAGACCTACCTAAACTTGAATTCCAAACTGACAAAGTTTGTAATCCCTGACAAAAGGGAAAGAAACAGAATGTTTCTTTTAAACCAAAGAAAGAAGTTTCAACTTATCATCCTCTCGAGTTGGTTCACATGGATTTGTTTGGACATTCTATAGTTTCTAGTTTAAATGGGATTCACTATGTCTATGTCCTAGTAGATGACTTTTCTAGATATACTTGGGTATACTTCTTAGCTCACAAAAGTGAAGCTTGTTCTTATTTTGTCAAATTCTCCATGTCTATAGAGAACCTTAGTGGACTTAAGATTAAAACCCTAAGAAGTGAACATGGTCGTGAGTTGGAAAATCATGAGTTTGAATCTTACTGCTCACCTAATGGATATAGTCATAACTTTTCTGCCCCTAGAACACCTCAGTAGAATGGTGTAGTATAAAGAAGAAATAGAACCCTTCAAGAAATTGCATAAACTATGCTCAATGAGTATGACCTGCCTATTTATTTCTGGTCTGAAGCTGTGAATATAGCTTGTTATATTATCAATAGAGTCTTGAAAAGACCTATTCTTAAGAAGACCCCTTATGAACTATGGAACAATAGAAAACCTAAAGTTAGTTACTTCAGAGTCTTTGGCTGCAAAGTCTTTATCCTTAATACCAAGGATAATATTGACATGTTTGCTTCCAAAAGTGATGAAGGAATTTTTATTGGTTATTCTTTAACTAGAAAAGCCTATAGAGTCTTTAATAAAAGAACCAAATGTGTCGAAGAATCTGTTCACATAAAGTTTGATGAAACCGATCCACATGAACCTAAGCCTTCTCTTGAAAATCATGAAGAAGATTTGACTGTTCTGGACCTTAATAATAAAACTAAAGAACCTGTTGTAAAAACATCCAGTTCTGTACATATTCTAGAATATGATTCTATTTAACTCGAACTTATAGATGAACTTGAAATTTCTAGTCCTACCTTTACTAGATCAAATCGGATTCTAAAAAATCATCATTTGGATGCTGTTGTTGGCAATTTTGATAGAGGGACACAGACTAGATCTTCTCTAAGAAACCAGGTTGAACATCAAGTCTTTCTTTCACAGCTAGAACCTAAAAATGTCAATGATGCAATCAATGATGAATTATGGGTAATGGCTATGCAAGAAGAGTTAAATCAATTTTAAAGAAACAATGTATGGGAATTAGTTGACAGACCTAAGGAAACTTTGACAATAGGCACTAAATGGTTTTTTAGAAACAAAGTTAATGAATCTGGAAACATAGTTAGAAATAAATCTAGGTTAGATGCACAAGGATATAGTCTAGAAGAAGGTATAAACTATGAGGAAACCTTTTCCCCTGTAGCTATATTAGAAGCTATTAGGATCCTACTTGCATATGCTTCTCATCTGAATTTCAAGTTATATCAAATGGATGTTAAAAGTGATTTTTAAATGGTTTTGTAATTGAATATGTTTTTGTTGAACAACCACCTGGATTTACTAATCCTCATTTTCCAAATCATGTTTTCATGCAATCTAAAGCTTTATATGGTTTGAAACAAGCTCCATGATCTTGGTATGATAGACTTAGTAATTTTATTATATCAAAAGGTTTTACTAAAGGGATTTCTTATCCAACTCTTTTTATTAAATAAATTTCTAAAGATGTTTTGATAGTAAAAATCTATGTAGATGATATTATTTTTGGATCTTCTAATCATTCTTTATGTACTTATTTTTCAATGATTATGCAAAATGAATTTGAAATGAGTTTAATGGGAGAACTCAAATATTTTCATGGATTTCACGTTTTTCAAAATGAAAATGGTATTATTTTGAATCAAAGTAAATATACAAAGGATCTATTAAAACTTTTTTGGTTTGGATAGTATTATGGAATGTGATACTCCTATGATTATAGTCTTTAAATTGGATGCAGATGAAACTGGGAAACCAGTGGATCAAACCAATTACAGAGGTATTATTGGAAGCTTACTTTACCTTACTGCTAGTCGACCAGATATTATGTTTATTGTATGTATGTGTGAAAGATTTCAAGCTAATTCAAATTAATCTCATTTAATTACTGTTAAAATAATTTTTAATTATCTTAAACACACTGTAAATTTAGGTTTGTTTTACCCATAAGGACAATCTTTTGAGCTAATGAGTTATTCAGATGCTAAATTTTCTGGTTTCCAGTTGGATAGAAAAAGTACATCTGGAACATGTCATTTATTGGTAAAATCCTTAGTATCTTGGTGTAGTATGAAGAAGAATTATGTAGCATTGTCTACTGCCGAAGCAGAGTATATAGCTGTTGGTAGTTGCTGTGCACAAATTCTATGGACGAAACACACTCTTTTGGACTATGGATATGATTTTAAGCATGTTTCTATCAATTGTGATAACACTAGTGCAATAAACATTTCAAATAACCTTGTATCTCAATCTAGGACCAAACACATTGATTTATGTCACCACTTTTTGAGAGGTCATTACAAACAAGGCGATATTACTCTTGAATTAATAGGTACTCAACATCAATTAGATGGCATCTTCACCAAACCTTTATGTTCAGATAGGTTAAGTTACATTAAACATGAGTTAGGAATGATTAACCTTGATCAGTAGGTACCTCACCGATGTGAAAACCTCACCAATGTAGAAACCTCACCGATTTAAAAACCTCACCGATGTAGAAACCTCACTGATGGACATCACTGATAGGAATTCTCACCGATAAACCCTACCGATGAGTACACACTGTTTTAAACTTCTGTCTGCCACCAGAATCTGAATCATTTATACTTATGATATTTTAATTATTTATTTTATGATTCTTAAATGATAAAACTATGTCCTAGTTACTTCTAAATCCACCGAGCCTCAAACCCTTTACCCTCAAACCTTAGCTCCCGAATCTCTCAAAAACCCTAAATCCCTCGAACCAGAGATGACAAAAACCAAACTTCTTGCCATCAGAGATGACATTGATGAGCCAAATGAAATGATGCCAAAGACCGAGCCAGAAGATAGAGGTAGTATAAGTAGAACCAGGCCAAAGAGGTGAACAATGAATCCTCATTTGCAAAATAGAGTTATTGTGATCAAAAAAGAGTTGTGCGTGGAATGGTTGTTGGCTAAAAAATCGTTAGTGCTCGAGGTACTGGAAGATCAAAAGTGTGTAGGCTGATTTTCAAACAACAGTTCCCCTACTATCCAAAGCTAGTGAAACAATTTTATGATTTTGTGAGCTTTGAGAAGTCATAAGATGAGAACCAAGTGATTTATTTTGTGAATGGAAGGGAGATATCTTTTTCATCTGTTGAGTGGGATGAATGCTTGAAGGTTCCACACAAAGGTGTTTCATGATATTTCTCGAAATAAATAGAACCTACAAGTGATATATTCGATTATGAATCTGCCCTAGAGGAGATCATGGGTAGTGGAAATCAAAGACAAGTAGTGGCAGGTGAAATGGATGGAGAGGATAGATTGTTATTCAAATTGGTTCAGCATGTATTAATACCAAGGAGTGGGTACTTTGCGAATTTAAGATATCAAGATATCTATCTCTTACATCTCTTGAGACATTGTGTGAAAGTGAATATGTGTAGATAGATAATGTTTCAAATGGAGGACATGACCAGGCCAAAATAAAAGACACATGAATTATTATTTTCCAAGTTGATCTCAGTGGTGATCAAAGTGAAAGGGGTAGCTAAGTCTCAGGATGTGACAGTGGTAGTAAAGAATAATTTTTGTATCACAAGTAGTGTTTGCAAATATATGAAGATAAATTTGAACCCATGGAGAGGAGAATGGGTGAATGATTACAAGAAGGTGTATGATAAATTCAATCTTGTGAATCATCCTTCAAGGCTTAAGGATGTGAGGGATCTAGGTCGAGGACATGATGAAGAAGAACCTGAGTAAAATGATGAGACTGATGAAGAGGAAACTTTTATGGCTGATGGAAGGGATTCAGACGTGCCCCCAAGTTCTGCTGCTGAAATTTTGTGTTCAGAAAAAGAAGATTTAGAAGAAGAAGAAACTCCTGCTAATGAGGAAGACCAGCTAGTCCCTGAGAATGAAGAAGAAAGGTAAAATGAATCTGAATCATCTGATTCTACTTTCTTAAGTCTGAGTCCATTTATTGGAAGCTCAGTTGTGCCTATTAAATAAGTAGAGGGTGAGATGGAAGGAACTGTGCCTAATCTAGAGGAGCCTCATGCTGTTGTAGTTGTTGCAGAGATGGAGTTGATAGTAGAATATTCTTCTGAGGAAGAAAGACCTACATAGAATACTCTTGTTGTACAAGAGAATTCCCCAGGTGAGGGGGAGCATCAAACTAGATTTGGCAATGTGACAGTGGCTAGTGAAATTGAGGATTGGGAAGAAGACCCAAGTTTTGTGGTTTGTGGATTGGACTATCCCGATTCTAATAATAAGGCATCCCTCAATAGACAGAAAACAAATTATGATATTCAGACTAAGTTGTTACCTGAAGATTTGGTCATAATTCATGATCTGTACAAGCTCAACTCTGATCCCAAAATCAGTTTTGTGGAACAAATAAGGAAAATTCAAGCTTCACTGGTGCCATCCATTCAATCGATTATGAATGACTCAGTGACAAGTATATTATCTGAAAGGGAACCTATTTTGGTTGTACCTGTTGATGTGATTACCTGAGGTGATCATGAATCCTTAAAGAACGAGCTGAAATAATATCTTAGTTCCTCTATTGCCGAGTTAAAGCATTTCTTTGTTGAAGATATGAGCAATTTGGAAAATCCCTTTGAACTCTCTCTTAGATGTAATGTCTCTACCTTTGTGGCAGAGATAGTGGATGAAGTTACAGCTTACGAAAATCAGTTGTCTAGCCAGGAAGAAAGTGTTGAATCTCTAAAGAAATCTTTTATTTCTTTAGAATCTTATATTATTTGTAAGTCCCAAGAAGATAAAGATTTATCTTATGTCAAAGGTGTTTTGAGCCAGATGGTATCAGTGTTTGAAGGATTTCAAACCTCCATGAAAGACCATGTCAGCACCCAGGATTCCCAAGTGAAAAATCTTATCAGTGGGTTGACCAAAAACATAAAGGAAAAAAGTAACTTTCTCTATTGGTTCTCTTGCCTCGAGAACTTCAATAGAACTAAACCAAATTCAAGCTACGATGAAGGAGGAGCTTGGTTCATCATCAACCAGTGGCTCTATGGACTCATCTGACCTGAGTAAAGTTTTGATTTCTAAGAGAGATTCATCTAGAGAAATATTGAAGATAGTTCAAGACTATATGAGAGAATATTCTACCTCTCAAAAAGAAGTGAAAGACAAGGTAGACTACTATTTTCAAAGGATTTATACCAAACAAAAACTCAACAATCACTAAAAACTTCTATTAGAAAACCTGAATTTACCTCTTGTCAATCAAGCCTTCAAAGAGAAAGTCAGCAAGCTAAGAGAACTGACTCCAGCCTCGGAAAAATTCATGGAGAACAAGGATGATTTCATTTTTTCTATGGAGAGAGGAGGAGGAATAATTATGGATTTCAGAAATCTTTTGTTGCTTTTCTTGCATGAAGATTCTAGGCCAGTGATTATACCTCTAGATTTGCCTGCCTCCGCCTCTACTGCTTCTCTTATTCAGATGAATCCAACCCAAGCCATTCGAAGCCTTAATCCTATGATCACTCAATTAACTACTCAGTACAGGCCAGGAACAGTTTTAGTGGCTCAGCCTCCTATGATCATTTCTGGAATTCCTAAGCCTTCATCAGCATCCACAGAGTCTGAATACTCTTCTGATCCAAAGGGAAAATCTCACATTGAAGACGTGTATTGAATATGTGGCTAAGATATTTGATAGAAAACCCTTGTATTTTGTTTCCTTGTACCTTTTTGCAACATGAAATACAAATGGCTTTCTTTTCATTCTCATTTCCTTCCTTTTTCTTATTTTTGTTTCCCACTTTTTGATTATCACAAAGGGGGGGAAATATTATAAGGGGAGGAAAATTATATCTGGGAATAATAACTTTTTCATGACCCATCCTCGGGGCCCGTGCCGTGACTACCCCAAGCCCGCCTCCCATAGGCCAGGGGCTGATGACTAGCACCAAGGCGTAAATCCCGATAAAAGGGAAGGCATTGCCTTTATATAAGAAAAAAACACCACAGAGTACACAATATGAAGTAAAAACTAAGTAAACTGGATACAAAAGTATGTGATGGAAGTAAATGGGCTAAAATTCAAACCCAACTGAAAGTAAAGTACAATTGAAAAGATAGTACAACAGTAGTAAAGTAAAAAAGAATCACCATGTCATCCTATGGAACTCCCACCTGAAGGGTGGGTACATATAGTCTCCATAGATCCTCGGTCCGGCCATCAGCTCCGTGTACGTCCTACCATGTGGTCCACCTCCGGGTACCATCCATCTCCACAAGCTTCCATCCCGATCAGTGTTGTTCGTCATCTACATCCAACATAACGTAGTGTGGGCATAACCTGGGCAAGGGTGAGTATATGATACTCAGTAGGGACCCCGAGACCCTCGAAGGTCTCTCAAAATCCACGAACGATAAACCACAATGGAAATAGAAAATCATGAAGTATCAACAACACTACTTAGGTATATTCCCATACATATACCTAAGTCATCAGTTATAGTTCATCTCCAACTCCCAGGCACCACGTAGTCCACAAAGGAAAGAACAACCCAGTCCACAAAGGAAAGCAAGGAAAAGTACAAACATGAAGTATCAACCAGCTCTACTTCGGTATATGCCCATTCATATACCTAATTCAACAATTACAAAACGGCTCCCACTCTTGAGCCCAAGTACAACCCAGTCCACACAGGAAAGCTCGACCCAATCCACATAGTAAAAATAAGTCAATCATATCAATGCTGATAATTGAAAATCAAGAATCTGCTGACACAGGCATACAACTTCTTGAAGAGAGGTGGAGGTTATTAGATGTAGCCTCTGAATCATCTCCTCTGCCGATCCCACATAGGATCCTAGTACAGAAGTCAACACTGCCGAACCCACAGAGGATCCAACTATAGTAGTCATCACTGCCAAACCCATAGAGGATCCAAGTACAGTCGACAATGCTGCTGAACCCACATAGGATCCAAGTATAGTAGTCATCGTCGTCGTACCCACAGAGGATCCCAGCATGGTACACGTCATCATCGAACCCACGAAGGATCCCAGTACGGTAGACGTTGTTGTCAAACCCACAAGGGTTCCTAGTATGGTAGTCGTCCTCGTCGAACCCACTGAGGATCCTAGTAGGGTAGTTTTCCTCGTCAAACCCACTGAGGATCCTAGTACGATAGTCGTCCTCATCGAACCCACTGAGGATCCTTGTACGAAAGTCGTTATCTTCGTCGCAGCCAGTTCCTGGGTTCCCGCACATAGCACGCTCGATTCTGGGAGGGTCCTCTCCATGAGCCAAGGGTTCAATACATCAACTGTCACTAAGTCCATAGTTGATGTATCACAAAGTTCTGTCTCGTCAACAGGAACTCAACGCGACAGACGACGCATCAATCAGACACCCGGTCTCAGAGATATTGGCTTTACCATCCCAAGGGCCTGGTTGGTTTTTAAGCTAAAACCAACCCGACCATACTCCAGTGGTGTCCAAAACTTGACTAGTGTAATCCAAAAGAACCTTCTCACTAAGAGGAATCCAACAAAGTCGACAGCACGTCAATCGGACGTCCGGAGCTCAAGTTATAAGCGTTTCCGCTCTGCGGGCCCGGTTGGTTTCGGGTTCGAACCAACCTGACCATACCCAAAGTCCTCTGAAACCTTTAGTTTAATATACCAAAACGACCTTATAGATCAAAATATCCCAATCGCAACTTACGGTGCATCGATCGGAGGTCTGTAGCCCAGGATATGGGCATTTGAACGGATCTGTCTGAAAACAGGGGGATTGGGCCCAGTCCAACCCGGCCCAATGCCCCCTGGGTCGGCCCGATCCTGGTCTAATGGACCCGGGTCCGGGTCTGGCCCGGTTGGGCACGACCTAGACTTACTTGCGCGGCCCGGCCCGATGTGGGGGTCCGGCCCAGCGAGGGCGGCCCGGCCCGGTGTGGGCAGTCCACCCCGGCGTTGGCGGTCCGACCAAGCGCAGGCGGCCGAGCCAGCATGGCAGACGTGGAAGGGGGGGAGGCACGCCCCGCCTTGTTTTGAATGGCAGCCCCCTGTTGGGTGAGGCCCGCCCTTGCCAGCTGTCAGGGGTTACAACCCCCGGACTTCCCGAAAAACGGTCGTCTGCAACGGTCGGCCAGAGAGCCGTCGCGGGACCCACTGGTCCCGCCACCTTGAACGCTGGTGGCCAGATGTCAGGACGCCCCCTTACTGAACCACTGCGGCCAAGGTCCGCGGCTTCCTTCAGTTCGGCGTGGCGTGACGGCGTCGCGCCCCTCCACCGCTGCCTGCCCCGGCCGCGACCTCCTTGGTGCTCCGGCGCGGCACGACGGTGCCACGCTCCTCCGTTGCGGCCTCTTTCGGCCTCACCGGCGCGGCTCGACGGTGCCGCACTCCTCTGCCGCGGTCCGCTCCGGCCGCGGTTCTCTTGACCTTGTGTGATGTAATGGCACCGCCTCCATTTTATGCCACGAAGAAAACCAACAACAAAACGGGGAAGGAGGTTCGGCCGTGCTCGTGCGGTCCGTCCTCCTCCCGTTATATTGTTAACAGGCTGCCAAAATTAACGAAGAACATCAAATAATCTCGAACGTAAAAATCAACCCCTACCTTGATAATACGTCACACGTTGTCGAATGGCGGAAGATGAATGTCGCAATGATCAGCATCATCCTGTCAATGTTGGAAAGGGAGGAGCCGAGGATGGCATCAGCGTTCTTTGTTCTGCGTTGGAGGGAGAGGAAAACTCTCCAAGTCCTGTGCGCCGTGCTTCGCTGCCATCATTCCACTACTTGAAGAAGTCGTCCATAACTCTTCCCCTAGAATCCTTTATTATGGAGCGGGAGGGCTCGTCGTTGGAAGACAAGTCATAAATAAAGGATTTATGACATAGTGCTCCACCCAAATTAATCGACTACAGTGGCCCACTAAATTGGGGAGATGGTCAAGGGGGTGGTTATTTTTTGGGTGGTCCCCTCATTAAAAAAAGAGGATTCATCCTCCTCAATTAAGAGGGGGATTCAAACCTAGAGGCTCTTCCTCATAAATGAGGGGGAGTAAAAGAGTTATGATTCCCCTCCCATTTATGGGAGGTCTTGTGTGGTTTCCACCATGATCCAACCTCCAAGTGAAGATTCTAACCACTTTATCTGCATGGCATGTGTTTAAAAAAATAAAATAAATTGTTCACTTATTTTATTTTCTTAATCCACGTAAAACCCAAAAACTAACATTTATACCTGATCACCTGCCACCGAGCAGAAAGTCTTCTTTAGGGAAAACTCTCGCTATGAGTTCAACGGTGCCCTCAGATTTCAATTCCGAGCACCGGTTCAAAAGATAGGAAAACCCACTCTTCTGTTCACTGAACGTACCCGAGCTAAACATTGGAAAATGATTCCGGGCACACCGGGCCTCAGAATCTTGTGTCGTCAGAAACTGCACACTCGTAAAATTTCAAATAAATTAAGAAAAAAAATCCCTTGAAATTTCAGGGTCTTTACATTACTCCCACCTAAGGGCTATACGCCCCCCTAAATCTACATCATAAACTAGGGAAATAAAAGAGGGTACTGAGCACGCATCTGAGCCTCCCACTCCCAAGTTCTCTCCTGGAGGTTCTTGTTCTATCAACGAATGCGCCCCATAGGTATCGACCATCCACGTAGGACCTGCTCCTGTTGATCATCGATCTTCACCGGGACCTCTGTAAAAGTCTCCCCATCATCAATGTCTAGCTCCCTGTGGTCAATGATATGCATCGGGTCGTGCACATATTTCCTCAACTGAGATACGTGAAATACATCGTGCACCTGGTGCAGCTGAGGTGGGAGGGCCAGGCGGTAAGCCCCCTCACCTGCCCTATTGAGGACCAGGAAAGGTCCGATGAAGCGCGAAGATAACTTTCCATCGTGCCCAAATCTCCATAATCCACGTCGAGGTGATACCCATAAGAAAACATGGTCGCCATCCTCGAACTCCAGTGGTCTCCGCCTCATAACAGAATAGGACTTATGTCTGCTCTGTGCAGTCCTCATCCTCTCCAAGATGATCTGCACCTTCTTCGACATAGCCTGAACCACCTCTGGTTCTACACATACTCACTCCAACACTATCCACAAAGGATATCTGAAAACGCAGCCAGCTGCTGTCTCACCACTCCTAACAGCTGAATGCCCGATCTCCTACCAAGAGCATCGGCTACAACGTTCCCCTTCCCAGGAGTATAAACTATCTTGATTTCATAGTCTTGGAGGAACTCAAGCCATTGCAGCTATCTCAGGTTCATTTCCTTCTGAGAAAAGATACACCTGATACTATTAAGTTTGTGAGAACCGTAAACCGTTTTCTCAACGAACAATGGGTTAGACTAGCCAAAATTCGAACTCATCTCCATCTTTCATCATCTACGTTCCACCAAAGAGTTGCTGTGATTTCTGCTCTGCCGAAAAGAGAAATCTGGTCTCATACCCTGGATAAACCATGTTCTTTTCTTAATACAGTCAATCCTGACATGAATGGCACAATTTCATGCCATGGACGACGTCGTATGGCCTCGACGCTACTACCAAGAGATCTAACCATTACTCTCGCCTCTAAGGGTCGAGTCACACTATCGGCAGCAGTGTGTGGTCATTGGGTCTCCTCCTGTAAGAATCATGAAAGTGAGGGTCAAGTCAACAATTTTAACCGGAACCTCTCAGTATCCACTACATAAAAAAAATAAAGGGAATAAAATGTCACAAGAGCATGTGTCTTTTATTACTTCATCTCAAGGTACAAAGACACAAAGCATCCACAAACAAAACATAAACAAATCTAGAAGCATCATGAACAAAAGCCTCCATGTCTGGAGATAGACCTGCTCGTGTTCATCTTGTCCCAGAGATCCATGGTCGTAGGCCTCAACTGTCTGAAGCTGAGCTCTCACCTGTCCACCCATTTCCTACGGTCGGGGTGGTCTTCCTGGTGGAGGTGGTGGTAGGGCCTCAAAGCGTCGCCCACCACCCGCTACTCGGACAACTCATCTTCCTTATCTGCATGTTCCCTGTAGACCGCCACGGTCGAACCTCTTCCTAGGAGGTCCCTCTACCATATTCTACACATCTGCAGGGTGGGTCGGGCAGTCTCGAGCCATGTGAACCTGCCCGCCGCATGCATAGCAATGTCTGCTCCTCATGTGGTTGGATCTGTTTTGTGTGCCCCGCACAACCGAACCTGTTTTCTAAGATCGCTAATTTGATGGTCTAGCCCATTTGGTCTTCTGCATCATCTGTCTACTTTCGGCTGCAGAAGACTCCACTTCGGGTTGTCATGTGGAGGGTCTCACCGCTGGTGACTGCTCAGTGAGAAAACTCTCCACTAGAAGGGCTCTCTCCAGCACCTCTGCCAGCGTCGGGATGTTGAGGGAGATCATCAAAACACTAATCTCTTGCCTCAGTCCCTGATCGAAGGTCTAAGACCAGAAGAATAGGTCACGTACCATATTTGTGGAGTAGTGCGAGGGGTCAGTAAATCTCGCCGAGTACTGGTCTACCATCTTGCTGCCCTGCTACAGCTGTAGTAACTCATGAATGCGCACTGCATGGAGGGTGGCTGGAACGAACTCCAAGCGGAAGAGGCTGTTGAAGTATGACCAAAGGATAGATGCCTCGTCGTGCACTTGGAGCATCAGGCTCCACCATCTACCTACTGCCACGTGCAGGAGACTCGCCACAAGGATCACCATGAGGTCAATTGGTGTCCCTACCAATCTGAAGACTCGAACAATAGCCTCCAGCCAATCCTCGACTGCCTGAGGGTCCATCTCTCAGTGGAACCTAGGTGGTCTCTAGAAGTGAAACTCGTACAGTGCACTCTGGTGACGTGCACTCTCAGCTGCTGGGGCTGGTGGCATCGGTGGATCAGCGGGTAGAGGTACCGTTGGTGCCTCCATTGTAATGGGGCCCTGCACCGAGGCCTCGTCGCTCGGTGGGCTGCCATCTCGCACGTAACTGGGATCCCTAGCTGGCTATCATCGTGGGGCCATACTGAAAAGAACCAGGTGCTCCATGGTCAATACAATATACTTGGTGAGCTAACACAATGTAATCACAAAAAAACTTTTCAAACGCACATGCAATCAATGTTTTCATGTACTGAGTCGGAAATCAAGAGTCAGGGTCCTGGGGTATGGATATGTCGGCCGCCGCACCAACACTGGACTCCCTGTACTGACAACCACACTCATTACTTTAAGCATTATTGCTTCACAGAGAATAAATTATCAGAGTCCTGAGTTCTGCGGTAGAACCGACTCCTCTGATACCAATTTGTCAAGACATGTCATCGGGGCTCGTGCTGTGACTATCCTAAGACCGCCTCCCATAGGCCAGGGGCTACCGACTAGCACCAAGGCGTAAATCCCGATAAAAGGGAAGGCATTTCCCTTATATAAGAAAACAAACACCACAGAGTACACATACTGAAGTAAACACTAAGTAAAATGGATAAAAAAGTAAGTGCTGGAAGTAAATGGGCTATAATACAAACCCAACTGAAATTAAAGTACAACTGAAAAGATAGTATAGCAGTAGTAAAGTAAAATAGCAGCACCAAGTCATCCTTCATAACTCCCACCTGAAGGGTGGGAATAGATAGTCTCCACAGCTCCTCAGTCCGGCCATCAACTTTGTGTACGTCCCGCCAAGTGGTCCACCTCCGGGTACCATCCAACTCCACAAGCTTCCACCCTGATTAGTGATGTCCATCATCTGCATCCAACACAATGTAGTGCGGGCATAGCCCGTGCAGGGGTGAGTATACGATACTCAGTAGGGACCCCGAGACCCCCGAAGGACTCTTAGAATCCATGAAGGATAAACCACAATGGAAAGATACAATCACGAAGTATCAACAACACTACTTAGGTATATACCCATACATATACCTAAGTCATTAGTTACAGTTCGTCTCCAACTCCCAAGCACCACACAATCCATAATGGAAAGCACAACCTAGTCCATAAAGGATAACTCAACATAGTCCACACAGGAAAAACAAAACCCACTCCACAAAGGAATGCAAGGAAAAGTACAAGAATTTTGTATCAACCATATCTACTTAGGTATATGACCATACATATACCTAAGTCACCAATTACAAAACGGCTCCCACTGTCGAGCCAAAGTACAACCCAGTCCACACAGGAAAGATCGATCCAGTACACATAGGAAAAATAAGTCAATCATATCAATTATGATGATTGAAAATCAAGACTCAGCTCACACAGGTATACTACTTCTTGAATAGAGGTGGAGGTGACTAGATGTAGCATCTGAATCATCTGCTCTGTCGATCCCTCGTAGGATCCTAGTACATAAGTCGTCACTGCCGAACCCATGGAGGATCCAAGTATAGTAGTCATCACTGCCGAACCCACGGAGGATCCAAGTACAGTCAACAATGCTGCTAAACCCACAGAGGATCCAAGTACAGTAGTCATCATCGTCGAACCCACGGAGTATCCCGGCACGGTAGACGTCGTCGTCGAACCCACGGAGGATCCTAGTACGATAGACGTCGTTGATGAAACCACAAGGGATCCTAGTATGGTAGTCATCCTTGTCGAACCCACTAAGGTCCCTAGTAGGGTAGTCGTCCTCATCGAACCCACTAAGGATCCTAGTAGGATAGTTGTCCTCTTTGAACCCACTAAGGATCCTTGTACGGAAGTCGTCATCTTCATCGCAGCCAGCTCTAGGGTTCCCGCACACAGCACACTCGATTCCGGGAGGGTCCACTCCATGAGCCAAGGGGTCAACACATCAACTGTCATGAAGTCCAGAGTTGATGTATCACAATGTTCAGTCTCATCAACAAGAACTCAATGCGACAGACGACGCGTCAATCGGACGACTGGTCTCAGAGATATTGTCTTTATCGTCCCAAGGACCCGGTTGGTTTTTAAGCTAAAACCAAACCAACTATACTCCATCTACATCCAAAACATGATAAGAGTAATCCAAAAGAACCTTCTCACTAATAAGAATCCATCAATGTCGACAACACGTCAATCAGACGTCTGGAGCTCAAGTTATTAGCGTTTCCGCTCCGCGGGCCCGGTTGGTTTTGTGTTCGAACCAACCTATCCATACCCAAAGTCTTTCTAAACCTTTAGTGTAATATACTGAATTGACCGTCTCAATTCAAGGATCCCAACGCAACTGACGGTGCATCGATCAGAGGTCCATAGCCCAGGATATGAGTGTTTGAACAGATCTGTCTGAAAACAGGGGGTTTGGGCCCAGTCCGACCCAGCCCAATACCCACTTGGTCAGCTCGATCCTAGTCGACCCGACCCGGGTCCGGTTTCGGCCCGATGGGGCACAGCCCAGCGCGGGTGGTCCAACCCAGCGCGGGCGGTCTGACCCAGCGCGGGCAGCCGACCCAGCGCGGCGGACGTGGAAGGGGAGGAAGCGCTCCCCCCCTTGTTTTGAACGACGAACCCCTTTTGGGTGGGGCCCGCCCATGCCAGCTGTCCGGGGTTAAAACCCTTGGACATCCCGAAAAACAGTCGGCTGTAATGGCTGGCCGTAGAGCTGCCGTAGGACCCGATTGTCCTGCCTCCTGGAGCGCCGGCTGCCGGATGTACGGCCGCCCGCTTGCGGAATTGCCATGGCCCTACCCCACCGCGACCCTCCTTTGTGCTCTGGCACGGCGCGACGATGTCGTTCTCCTCCACCGTAGCCTCTTTCGGCCTTACTGACGTGGCACGATGGCGCCGCGCTCCTCCACCACGGCGCACCCCGACCACAGTTCTCTTGACCTTGCGTGGTGCAACGACATCACCTCCATTTCAAGCCACGCAGAAAATCAACAACAAAACGAGGAGGTGGTTTGGTCATGTTCATGTGGTCCATCCTGCTCCCGTTATATTGATTACAGATGGGAAAAATTAACGAAGAACTTCAAATAATCTGGAACGTAAAAATCAACCCCTACCTCGATAAGACGTCACACGTCGTTGAACGACGGAAGACGAATGTCGCGATGATCGGCGTCGTGGAAAACCAGTGTCGTCCCATCAACATCAGAAATGGAGGAATCGAGGGTGGCGTCGGTGTTCTTCGTTCTTCGTTGGAGGAAGAGGAAAACTCTCCAAGTGTTGGGTGTCGGGCTTCACTACCAGCGTTCTACCGCTTGAAGAATCCATCCATAACTCTTCCCCTAGCCTCCTTTATAAAGGAGTGGGAGGGCTCATCATTGGAACACAAGTCATAAATGAAGGATTTATGAGAAAGGGCTCCACCCAAATTAATCTGCTGCAGTGGCGCATTAAATTTGGGAGAAGGACAAGGGGGTGGTTATTGCTTGGGTGGTCCCCTCATTAAAAAAGAGGTTTCATCCACCTCAATTAAGAGGGGGATTCAAACCTAGAGTCTCTTCCTCATAAATGAAGGGGAGTCAAGGAGTTATGATTCCCCTCCCATATATAGGAGGTCTTGTGTGGTTTCCACCGAGATCCAACCTCTATGTGAATCTTATAACCACTTTATCCGCACAACATGTGTTTAACAAAATAAAATAAATTGTTCACTTATTTTATTTTATTAACCCACGTAAAACCCAAAAACAAACTTTTATACCCGATCACCTGCCACCAAGATGAAAGTATTCTTAAGTGAAAACCCACGATGCGAGTTCAACGGTGCCTTCAGAATTCAATTCCGAACACCGGTTTAAAAGATTGGAAAACTCGCTTGTCCGTTCACTGAATGTACTCAAGCTAAACTTTGGAAAATGATTCTGGGCACACCGGGCCTCGGAATTAGGTGCCATCAGAAACTGCGCACTCATAAAATTCCAAAGAAATTAAGAAAAAAAATCCTTGAAATTTACGTGTCTTTACATTACTCCCACCTCAGGGATTTACGTCTACGTAAAGATACATCAGAAACTAGGGAAACAAAAGAGGGTATTGATCACGCATCTGAGCCTCCCGCTCCCAAGTGCTCTCCTGGAGGTTCTTGTGCTACCAACAAATGCGCACCATAGGTATCGACTGTCCATGTAGGACCCGCTCCTGTTGATCCTAGATCTCCACCGGGACCACCGCAAAAGTTTCCACGTCATCAATGTCAGTCTCCCCATGGTTGATTTTATTCATCAGGTCATGGACATATCTCCTCAGCTGAGATACGTGAAAGATGTCATGCACCCGGTGCAGCTGAGGTGGGAGGGCCAGGCGGTAAGCCACCTCACCTACCCTGATGAGGACCTGGAAAGTTCCGATGAAGCATGGAGATAACTTGCCGCTGTGCCCAAATCTTTATAATCCATGTCAAGGTGAGACTCGTAAGAAAACGCGGCCACCATCCTCAAACTCCAGTGGTATCCACCTCCTAACAACATAGGAATTCTGACTGCTCTATGCAGTCCTCATCCTCTCCAGGATGATCTACACCTTCTCCAACATAGCCTGAACCATCTCTGGTTCTTCACATACTCACTCCAACACTATCCACAAAGGATATCTGAAAACGCGACCAGATGATGTCTCACCACCCCTAACATTTGAATTCCTGATCTCATACCAAGAGCATCCGCTACAATGTTCCCCTTCCCAGGAGTATAAACTGTGTCGATGTCATAGTCCATGAGGAACTCAAGCCATCGCCGCTATCTCAGGTTCATGTCCTTCTGAGAATAGATACACCTGATACTATTAAGTTGGTCAGAACTGTAATCCGCTTGATCAATGAACAATGGGTGAGACTAGCCAAAAGTATGAACTCATCTCCACCCTTCTTCGTCTACATTCCACCACAGAGCTACTGAGATTTCTCCTCTTCCAAAAAGAGAAATCTGGTCTCATCCCCTGGATGAACCACATTCTTTTCCTAATAGAGTCAATCCAGACATGAACGGTACTATTTCATGCCATGGATGATGTCGAAAGGCCTCGACGCTACTACCAAGAGATCCAACCATTACTATCACCTCAAAGGGTCGGGTCACACTGTCAGCAGCAGTGTGTGGTCATTGGGTCTCCTCTTGTAAGAATATAAAAAGTGAGGGTCAAGTCAATAGTTTTAACCAGAACCTCTCAGTATCCACTACATAAAAAAAGACATGGAAGAAAATGTCACAAGAGCAAGTGTCATTTATTTCTACAGCACAATGTAAAAAGACCAAAATCTTCCATAAACAAAACATCAAAAAAGCTATAGGCATCATGAAAAAAAGTCTCCATGTATGGAGCTAGTCCCACTCATGTTCATCATATCCCGGAGCTCCATGGTTGTAGGCCTTAGCTGTCTGAAGCTGAGCTCTCCCATGTCCACTCGTTCCCTGCGGTTGGGGTGGCCTTCCTGGTGGTGGTGGTGGTAGGGCCTCAAAGCGTCCCCCACCACCCGATGCTCGGCCAACTCCTCTTCCTCGTCTGCCTGTTCCATGAGGACCTCCATGGTCGAACCTCTGCCTAGGAGGTCCCTCTACTGCCTGTTGCTTATCTGCAGGACGGGTCGGGCAGTCTCGAGCCATGTGACCCTGCCCGCCGCATGCATAGCACTGTCTGCTCCTTATGTGGATCACTCTGTTTCGTGTGCCCCACACAACCAAACCTGGTTCTTGAGATTTCTCATTTGATGGTCTAGCCCATTTGGTCCTCTACATCATATTTCTACTACCGTCTGTAGAAGACTCCGCTGCGGGTCATCCTGCGGAGGGTCTTGCCACTGGTAAATGCGCATCGAGAAAATTCTCTACTAGAAGGGATCTCTACAACACCTCCGCCTGCATCGGGATGTTGAGGGAGATCATCGAAGCCCTAATATCATGCCTTAGTCCCTGCTCGAAGGTCCGGGCCTGAAAGAACGGGTCTCGTACCACATCTGTGGAGTAGCGCGAGATGTCAGTAAATCTTGCCAAAGTACTGGGCTACCATCATGTTGCCCTACCGCAGCTGCAGTAACTTCTGAATGCGCACCACACTAAGGGTGGCTAGAACATACTCTATGCGGAAGAGGCTGTCAAAGTCTGACCAAAGGAGAGATGCCTCGTCATGCACCTAGAGCATCAGGCTCCACCATCTACCTGCTGCTGCATGCAAGAGACTCACCGCAAGGATCCCCATGAGGTCAGCTGGTGTCCCTACCAACATGAAGACTCGAACAATAGCCTCCAGCCAAACCTCTGCTACCTAAGGGTCTGTCTCTCCACAGAACATGGGCGGTCTCTAATGCTGCTACTCGTGTAGTGCACTCTGGAGATGTGCACTCTCAGCTGCTAGGGCTAGTGGCATCGGTGGCTCGTCAAGTAGAGGTACCCCTGGTTCCTCTGCTGTAATGGGGCACTGCATCGAGGCCTCGTCGCTTGGTGGGCTACCATCTCGCAAGTAATTGGGAACCCTAGCTAGTTGTCATCATGGGGCAATCCTGAAAAGAAACAGGTGTTCCACGGTCAATACAGTATACCTGGTGAGCTGACATAAAGTAATTACAATGAAAACTTTTGAAACACACATGCAATCAATGTTTTCGTGTACTAAGTCGGAAATCATGAGTCAGGGTCCTGGTGTATGGATACGTCGGCCTCCGCACTAACACTGGACTCCATGGATTAACAACCACACTCATTATTCTAAAAATTATTGCTTCAAAGAGAAGAAATTATCAGAGTCTTGAGTTCTGTAGTAGAACCGACTCCTCTGATACCAATTTGTCACAACCCGTCCTCGGAGCCCGTGTCGTGACTACCCCAAGCCCGCCTCCCATAGGCCAGGGGCTGGAGACTAGCACCAAGACTAAAATCCCGATAAAAGGGAAGGCATTGCCTTTATATAAAAAACAAACACCACAGTGTACACAAGCTGATGTAAACAATAAGTAAACTAGATACAAAAGTAAGTGCTGGAAGTAAATGGTCCAGAATACAAACCCAAATGAAAGTAAAGTACAACTAAAAAGATAGTACCGCAGTAGTAAAGTAAAACAGCAGCACCGAGTCGTCCTACAGAACTCCCACCTGAAGGGTGGTTACAGATAGTCTCTACAGCTCCTCGGTCCGGCCGTCAGCTCTGTGTACGTCCCGCCAAGTGGTCCACCTCCGGGTACGGTCCAACTCCACAAGCTTCCACCCTGATCAGTGCTGTCTGTCGTCTGCATCCAACACAATGTAGTGCGGGCATAGCCCGTGCAGGGGTGACTATACGATACATAGTAGGGACCCCGAGACCCCCAAAGGTCTCTCAGAATCCATGAAGGAGAAACCACAATGGAAAGATACAGTCACAAAGTATCAACAACACTACTTAAGTATATCCCAATACATATACCTAAGTTATCAGTTACAGTTCGTCTCGAACTCCCAAGCACCACACAATTCACAAAGGAAAGCACAACCTAGTCCACAAAGGATAGCTCAACACAGTCCACACAAGAAAAACAAACCCCAGTCTACAAAGGAAAGCAAGGAAAAGGACAAACATGAAGTATCAACCATCTCTAATTAGGTATATGTCCATACATATACCTAAGTCAACAATTACAAAACGGATCCCACTCTTGAGCCCAAGTACAACCCAGTCCACACAGGAAAGCTCGACCTAGTACACACCGGAAAAATAAGTCAATCATATCAATGATGATGATTGAAAATCAAGACTCAGCTCACACATGTAGATTACTTCTTGAAGAGTGGTGGAGGTGATTAGATGTAGCCTCTGAATCATCTCCTCTGTCGATCCCACGTAGGATCCTAGTAAAGAAGTCATCACTGCCGATCCCAGAGAGGATCCAAGTATAGTAGTCATCGCTGCCGAACCCATAGAGGACCCATGTATAGTCAACAACGCTGCTGAACCCACAGAGGATCCATGTATAGTAGTAATCATCATCGAACCCACGGAGGATCCTAGCATGGTAGACGTCGTCGTTGAACCCACGAAGGATCCCAGTACGGTAGACGTCGTTGTCGAAGACACAAGGGATCCTAGTAATGTAGTCATCGTCGTTGAACCCACTAAGGATCCTAGTACCGTAGACGTCCTCGTCAAACCCACTGAGGATCCTAGTATGGTATTTGTCCTCATGGAACCCACATAGGATCCTTGTACGAAAGTCGTCATCTTCGTCCCAGCCAGCTCTAGGGTTCCCGCACAGAGCACACTTGATTCCGAGAGGGTCCGCTCCACGAGCCAAGGGGTCAATACATCAACTGTCACGAAGTCCAGAGATGATGTATCACAAAGTTCCGTCTCGTCAATAGGAAATCAATGTGAAAGACGGCGCGTCAATCGGACACCCGGTCTCAGAGATATTGGCTTTACCGTCCCAAGGGCCCGGTTGGTTTTAAGCTAAAACCAACCTGAGTGTACTCCAGCTGCATCCAAAACTCGATAAGAGTAAGCCAAAAGAACCGTCTCACTAAGAGTAATCCAACAAAGTCGACGACACATCAATCAGACATCTGGAGCTCAAGTTATTGGCGTTTCCACTCCGCGGGCCTAGTTGGTTTTGTGTTCGAACCATCCCGGACCTACACAAAGTCCTTAAAAACCTTGAGTGTAATATACCAAAACGACCATCTCGATCCAAGGATTCCAACTAAACTGACGGTGCGTCGATCAGAGGTCCGTAGCCCAAGCTATGAGAGTTTGAACGGATCTGTCCTAAAACAGGGGGTTTGGGCCCAGTCCGACCCGACCCAACACCCCCTGGGTCGGAAGGATCCTGGTCGACCTGACCCAGGACTGGGTCCTGCCCGATTCGGTGCGGCCCGGCCCGGCTCGGGCAGCTCGACCCGACGCGGGCGGGCCGACCCACTACTGTGGACGCGGAAGGGGGGGAGGCACCCCCCCTTGTTTTGAACAACGGACCCATTTTGGGTGGGGCCCGCCCTTGCCAACTGCCGGGGGTTACAACCCCCGGACTTCTCGAAAAATAGTCAACCATAATGGCCGGTCGTAGAGCCTCCGCGGGACCCACTGGTCCCGCCTCCTAGAGCATCGGCGACCGAATGTCCAACCGCCCCTTGCTGAACCGCCATGGCCAAGGGTCGTGGCTTCCTTCTGTTCGGCAGGGCGCGACGGCGCCGTGCCCCTCCGCTAGGGCCCGCCCCACTACGGCCCTCCTTGGTGCTTCTGTGTGGCGCGACGGTGCCGCACTCCACCGCTGCGGCCCGCTCTGGCCGCGGTTCTCTTGACCTCATGCGGTGCAACGGCTCCGCCTCCGTTTCAAGCCATGATGAAAATCAACAAAAAAGGGGAGGAGGTTCGGCTGTGTTGATGCGGTCCGTCCTTCTCCCATTATATTGATAATAGGCGGCCCAAATTAACAAATAACTTCAAATAATCTCGAATGAGAAAATCAACCCCTACCTCGATAAGATGTCGCACGTCGTCGAATGGTGGAAGGCGAATGTCGCGATGATCGGCGTCGTGGAAGATCGGCGTCGTCCCATCAACGTCGAAAAGGGAGGAGCCAAGGGTGGCATCATCGTTCTTCATTCTTCGTTGGAGGAAGAGGAAAACTCTCCATGTGTTGGGAGTTGTTCTTCCCTGCCAGCTTTCTGCCGCTTGAAGAAGCCGTCCATAACTCTTCCCCTAGCCTCCTTTATATAGGAGTGAGAGGGATCTTCGTTGGAACACAAGTCATAAATTAAGGATTTATGACAGAGGGCTCCACCCAAATTAATCTGCTATGGTGGAACATTAAATTGTGGAGAAGGTCAGGGGTGGTGGTTATTGCTTGGGTGGTCCCCTCATTTAAAAAAGAGGTTTCATGCTCCTCAATTTACTGGGGAATTCAAACCTAGAGGCTCTCCCTCATAAATGAGGGGGAGTCAAGGAGTTATGATTCCCCTCCCATTTATGGGAGGTCTCATGTGGTTTCCACCGAGATCCAACCTCCAAGTGAAGGTTCTAACCACTTTATCAGCAGGCCATGCGCTTAACAAAATAAAATAAATTGTTCACTTATTTTATTTTATTAACCCACGTAAAGCCCAAAACTATCTTTTATACCCGATCACCTACCATCGAGCTGAAGGTCTTCTTAAGAGAAAACTCGCGTTGTGAGTTCAACGGTGCCATTATATTTTAATTCCGACCACCGGTTCAAAATATAGGAAAACCAACTCGTCCGTTCACTGAACGTACCCGAGCTAAACTTTGGAAAATGATTCCGGGCACACCGGGCCTCAAGATCAGGTGCCGTCAGAAACTTCTCACTCGTAAAATTCAGAAGAAATTAAGAAAAAAAATTTCCCTAAAATTTCCAGGTATTTACAAACTTTTATGCGAAAGGTGGAGAAATATTATCTAAGTGAGATTTAATATGCTTTGTAACTTCTACCTTTGATAACATTGCATTTAATTCTACCTATAGTACATTTCATATTTCACATATTATATTGTTTTCTCTAATAAAATTGAATTTAATGATATATCCTCTGATTCACTACTGATTATTTTGGGGTTATAATATCATAAGTTGTGATTATCAAAAAGGGGGAGATTTTTAACCTCACCTATTTTGATAATCCCAATTATGCTTTTACATACTTTTATAATCCCAAATAATGTTTATGTATATATTAATTCTTTTAATATATGATCAATTTGATAATTATATTAAAATTATACTTGAAATATGTTAATCAATGTTTATCTATGTTTATATGAGTTTTGAATTAATTCTTACTCGATCGGATGTGTTCTGCAAAAAAAAGAAATGTTAAGTTACTGATTTTCCTATAGATACTGATAAAGACAGTCTACCAATAGATTTTGTCTACCGATAGACATAGTCACCGATAGGAAAAGGTCACCAATAAACAGAGCAACCAATATGTATAAGTCCATCGGTAAGCACATGTCTCTGATAGATCAAGTCCACCGATACAGACATCTACCGACAGAAACTGAGCTACCGATAGAACAAGTCTACCGGTATGCATAAGTCTATCGATATATATACTTCCTTGGAACCAAACAGACCTACTGATATGCATAGACTAAAATTCTAATAATAAAAACTAATGTTACACTAGAGTTACCGATAGAGTAAGTCTGTCGATATGAACATGTCTACCGCTATGAAGCTACCGATAAAAAATTAGCTACTGGTAGAAGCTAAGTCTACCGATTGATGAAGTCACTGGTATATAGAGCTACTGATACACAGAGTAATATCTACCGATACCAGGAGCTACCGATACATGCTCAGAGAGGTACCATTACAAGATCAAACAACTACCGATAAGAGTTCACTGTTACATAGAGTCAACTTCTACCTACAGAAGGCTACTAATGAAAGACTAACCAGTCAAAATCTATACTCTCAATATTATTTATTTATTATGAAATGGTTATATTTGATGTTTTTTATGCAATTAATGTTATTTAATGTGGATTTTTGGCATGTCAGGGAAATGTACCAAGTACCAATTAAAAACGTAATGATTCTTTTTACCGGATCTGAATGCTATAAAAGGAAGGACAAAGACCGAACCAAAAAGAAAGAAGAAGTCAAGTGAAGGGTGAAAAAGGAATGGGCAGAACAACATTGAAACGTGGTGCATTCACACAAAAGAAAAAACCTACATTCATACTAGAAGTGCACTGGACATACACAAATCCACTCATTCTAGAGGAGAACAAAAGCTGCATCTTGAGTGAAGAACTACAATGAACTCTTCATGCACTCGAGCTGATAAAGCTGAACCTGATAAACAAGGATGAAAATGACCCTCTTTTTTTCAGATAAAAACCAGAGAAGGACTCAGAAGCATTTCTGATAAATCAAATGAGTCCAAAGCTGCACTTCACATCACTAGATCATTCTAAACTCTTATCTATTATTTTAGTGATTCTTTTATTTATATTTTGAGTAGTGTGTATACTCTGTTTATTTCATACACACACTGTCTCATATGCTAAGAAGGAGTATTTCTAAATCCTCATCCAAACTCAATAACTCCCTTGTTTCCCACTGTGGACAATGGTAGAGTTCAAGTAATACCTGGACAGCCTATTAGATTTTGTTGGTTTTCCCACGTAGAACTGTGGTTGAGGTCTTTGTACCTGGATAATGTTTTCACTGTTGTTTACCCCGATCCAGGGTGTGGATAAAATTTTAATAAATTGTTTGAGAGGACTAGGTCTCGGCTTTAGAATGAACTTCTTGGTTACATCTCCTGTGCATTTTAGTGTAAGTTTAAAGTATTTTATATATTTTATATTCCGCTTCTAATTACATTGAAATACAATTTGTTTTAAATATACCCTAATAGTTAAATTAGCAAGTTTTTATAATTATTGTGAACTATTAAGTTAGTTTCTAAAGTTAATTTAATCTTCGGTTTAAATTAACAGAGACCTAATCAATCTTTGAGAAACTAATTGAACTTTTACAATCTATATAAATACACTACAGTTTAACTTATTTTTAAATAGGTGGATTTTATGAGAAATATTTTTAACAGAAATTTTTAACTGGAACTCAATTCACCCCCCCTCTTGAGTATCCACTCCAACCAACAATGATATTAGTATTTATATAGTAAATGGTAACTGTAACTTTCACCACATCATTTCCCATCACTTATCAGAAATATCGATTTCATGATATTTCTTATTATTTCTGAGTATAAAAGATTTCTAGTATTGATCACCATCATTGACCATTGAATTTGAGCACCAGTTATAATAATGCACAAAATCATTGTGAATGAAAACATTGGAGTGTGGGAGGTTCATTATTTAGAAAATTTTATCTATTTTCATAATTATCTAACTTTTTTCCATCATATTGTTATGGAATTTCCAAATTACCTTCTTTTCCACACATAATATATTTAACAATCCCCTGAAGATAATTTTCTCTATGTTCCCATTGAAACATCAAGAATAAATTAAGGCACAAATTCTTCTCTCTTTGGTTTTTAGAATGTAATTTTAATACATTTGACAATTTTTATCAAAACAATGAGATAAACCATTATCTATAATCTTCATTTCGTCCATGATATCACATATAATGATTTATCCATAGCTAATTATATCCCTTATTGATAATTCCCATTAGTTATTTTATTTTAAGGTACTATATAATCTATCAAAATTACTTTTATGTTAGATTATAATACCAAAATCATACCTCATTAGTCTTTTAAAATTTATCTCATATGCATAAATGGATTTATTACGTGTATTATTTATCTCATTAAATTCCATCATTTTTTTCCTATAAAAAATTTTAGAATGTTATTTTTTAAAAATAGGCTCTTATAATCAACTCACTCCATGGTTCTAATTTCATTATATTACATCACATTCTTGATAAGATTTCACAATTGATTTGATTCTCATTCTAAATGATATAAATATAAAATAAAATTTTTCTCCTCAAAATATAGGAGAATAGAAAATATATTTCCAATGGTACTGATTCATTTCTAAATAACTTCTATATTAGTAGACCCACTTATTTAATGTTGGATTTTACTTATGAACGACTTGATAGAATGTTTTCCTACTTTTTATAATTTGGATATTACAAAATATTACTAGATTAAAATAGTTTCATATGCATAATAAATAATTTTAAACTATATGTCCCTTAACATTTGGTTTTCAGGTGGATGATCATTTCATTTCCTATAAAATTCATCATTAACAAGGTTCTTTCTAGTTCCATCCATTGAATAATAATAAAAATCGTAATGTGAGTATCAATAATCATAGGGTAAGAGTAAATTGTCATGGAAAATAATTTATAGGATATCTATAACATTACATATTTTTTTCAATCTATTACACCTAATATTTTTCCTAGGTTATTAATGATCATTTTATATTAATGTATTTATTGAAGGTTCTCAAATAAAATGTGAATTAACATAAGAATATGTAGAGGGAGTGTCAAACAAGTTGCATTGTATGTGCACACTCACCATGCACTATAATAATGGATGAGTTATACTCTACCAACTCTTTTAATGGTTATTACCTGTAGATGACTGTCTTCCAAAACCAAATGCACTTTAAGTATCCATATTATGATGTATTTCATGGAAAAGAAAATTCATTTCATTAGCATAACTTAGTGAATTATCATATACATAAGACTATCATAAGGGTTATTAATAAATTCAACTTATCATAGTTTGAAAAGGTGTCTAAACATTTATCTTATTCCAATAGTAGCAACACATACTTTCCATACATAGATATTATGCCTCATTTGATGAATATTCATTACATAACATAATAATCCATGCTATAATCATATAGGTCTACAGTCTTTGGAAATGTCGATAAATAAAAAGATGGTTCATAAATGAACTATTTCATATCCCACTATGTTCCGCATAAATAGTTCTTTTCATCGGTACATCATAATTAATACTATTCCTCATATCTTTGGTGAAAGAAAACTTTAGAATTGGTCAGGTGAGAGGCTCAGTAAGCATAAAAAATGGAGATATCAATGATCATAAAAATATAACATGTGAATAAGGGTTTGAAAACAGGGGAGTAACATTTTTAAACCATAATCTAAATGTTATATATCATAAAATTTTGTCATGGAATTTTTCATGGTAGTTCATAACTCACGAATCATGAAGTTAGTAAAGCAAATAATCTATGAGAGCATAACATTGGAATAAAACATAAGTTTTTTCAAAAAAATATATATAGAATATCATTTCAATTATATTAAAGGATCATTTCCATGACTATAATAGTTGATTTAGTTAACTCCCCAAACCATCAGAGAAGTAGGGGTTCACTCCCAGGACTATCATAGTTGATAGAGTCCCATACTAAACTAGATTTATTCCTAATTCCAATCTTGTTTTTTGAATGTGATTTCCATATTAACTCAGTGAATTAGATGGATGTATTATTTCTATCCAACCAATAACATAATTAAAATCTTACATATGTGTGAAAATATAACATAACAAATTTATTAAATCATAAAACACCGAAGGAAATGAGTTTCAGAAAAACAAATCATGGAATAACCAATGTAAAAGTAACGGGTTTCATAAAAAATTCATCATATCATCATATCATAACCTATGGAAGAAGGAATATGACTGATAATAATCATTTCACCATAATCATAAACCATGTAGATAATGAATAAGGATTATAAAATTTGGATCACATCCCTAATAAAACATTACTATTGTCAATCAATTATATTTTAGAAGAGAATTTTGACTAAACGATCAATTTGAATATTTCTTAAGGAAAATTCCATATTCTATTCAAAATCACTTATCTAAAATCTCAAAATTTATGAAATATTAATGAAAAAAAGTTCTTTGAAATTAAATTGAAAACTACTAATTTATTATTTAATTAATTGATTAGTCATGGTGACACTCAATTCTATTCATCCTATAAAAGATAAAATATATCATTCCTTTTATACTTTTGTAAAAACAAATTCAAAGAGTACCACTTTCAAAAAATAAAAAGATGTTTAATTTTAAAATATTTTTAAAATGTAAAAAATCATAAATTTATTTACAAAATAATTAGATAATGGGAAAAATTATTTAAAATTTTTTTACATATCATTGACATGTAAGAGAATGGATTTTTGATAGAAGATAGAAATGAAGTCAGTTTTCCTTAAAACATTATTTTGGTCTATTGAGTACACAATTATTTGAAATTAAAAGGAAACAATAAATTATCTAAAAAAAATTTATACGAACATTCATGAGTTTATTTTGAGTGAGTTCATCAAATTTCATCATTGAAAAACATCATCATAAACAATCTTGATAAATAATGAGATTATATCATATATCCATCTCCTAGGTCTGACGTCATTCTTACATGTCTAAAATTCCTATATAATAATTATAGATTTATTAAAAATATATTACAGAACCATATTCGTAAATATTAAATTATATATGGATTATAAATTTCTATCACTAGTTTATAACCAATAATATTTTAAAATCACTATTCAAGGTGATAACTGCTTCCTTTTTCATGTATGTTTTGGTTCGGTAGTTTTGATCCTTGTACATTGATAATGGTTAAAACATATAAATAATGATAATAAAGATATAATAATCATAGATATTCTTTATTTATTTATTTATAGTCATCTATTAAATGCATATACTGAAAAAAAATAAATACACCATTCATGGAGACGATAGGGTGTATATCAGCAGTAAATATGTTTCACTTTTCTTAACTGATGGGACGAAATAATGTTAAATAATAATTAAAAAAATTTAGAATAATTTATGTATCATAGATATCAAATATATTTATTAAATCCATCATTATTACAATCCATATGAAAATTAAATAAAAAACGAATCATACTATTTTGTGGTTGTGGTAGTCCATAGGTATTAATGAGTGATGTTATTTTGTTCCAACAGATTGGATGGTAAAAATATAAATGTGATACAATAATTATTGAAGTATAATTATCTCATAAATTTAACATATATATGTGTGTGTGTTTGTGTTTGTGTGTATTAAATCTTCTAGTATATGTTGTCGTGAGAGGGGGTGATAGAATATGAATTACATTGGTTCGTGAGGTGGTAGTCTTTTGTATACATGAACCAAGTGGTTTCTTCCATTTCATGGAAGATGATATGAATATAAGTTATTAAATCAAAATAATAAGATATATTATTATTTATTATAATGTTTTCATCATTTATTTAAGGTCTAAGAATACTTAAAGAATGTATAATAAGAGGTAAAATGAAAATGAATGGTTTATAACTATAGTTATTCTTTCACACAACCTCATTAGATTTATACCTAAAGTATTTATAGGATAGTATTATGATAAATAAAAGGAATATATTGAATGTGAAGGGAGGAAATGAATGTATTTGGATAGTTCTTAGCTGAACCAAAATGTATTTGATGTTTGGATATGTGAGGAGTGGGGATACCCTTTTATAAGTGGGGGAGATAACCCACTTGGATTTTTTTTTGAAAATAATATATATATATATATATTCTATTCCCATAAAATCACTCCAAAATTTACTATTAATGATTGTTAAATGAGTTAAGGTGTAAATAAGTATATAAAATAAAATTTAAACATACTTTAATGTGATTTAAACTTTATCTTTTTAGTTTAACCTTCAGTAAAACTATTTTAACTATAACCATGGTAATAAATTCCAATTATTTTTACTAGTTATTTTGAACAAGAAATACATCATCCATATTAACTAATATTAATTATAATAATTAAAAATATGGAAACTATTTCATTAAATTCATTTTATAGAATTAGAATAATTTAATTTAAAATACAACTTAAAAATGATATGAAAAGGGGTCTTTCAAAGATAATTTGGTCATATGTATAAAATGTTTTTTTAAAAAAAAATTCAACATTAAATTGATCACAATGACATAAATTTTTATAATTAGAATATAGTAGAACTTATGTAACTATTAAAACCATTTTGTAAAATGGATCTCATTAATTTCTTTAAATAATAATAAAATATTTACTAAAAGTCGGTATTCTTCACTATTTATTGATAAAATAATCTTCTCATAAAATAATAAAAACTCACTCCAAGATAATTTTGAAAATTCAATTTCAGAAATGAAGATAATTTTTTCAAATATATTTATTAAAATTAGAAAGAAATACATGTTTTATTTTCTCACAAAATCAATAAAACTCTTTTTTATGGGAAAATAATATTTACTAAAGAATATAAAGAATTTAAGAAAAATATTTATTCTTTATATAAAGCCTTTATACATATTTTTAAAATGTGGTTATACCTATTCATACCTCAAAATCGAATAGCTAGGTTATAATGGTATATTATATTATGGTTCATTTATACTTTGAGATATGTGTATTGTATGATTTTGAAAAGATAAAATTAATTATAAAAGGAAATATATCACAAAATCTCCCTATGTTATAGAAAAAATAGTTTTATAGAAAAAATGTTTTCTTAAGTGTAATTTTTTTACCATAATTCCATATAATCATAATTCCAATGACTATAAATGAAATATTAATAATATAAATGAACTAATATTTATTTTAAAATCATTTAAAAATTGAACTTTTTATATGATTTCATTTAAAATATAGATTTCAATAAAAATCAGAATTCATTAATATTCATCGAAAATTTAATATTTTCAAAAAATTATAAAAAATGTAATCTATAATAATTTTGACATGTTGATTTTTAAAAAGAAACTTCATATTTTCAAATATTTTTCTAAAAATGGCATAAAATTAATTATATTATTTTCCTAAAAAAGTAAATAAAAACCATTTATGATAAAAAATATATTTTTAAGACATAAAAAAATTTGATTAAAGAATGTGTACTTTTTTATAAATATATTTTATTATATGAAAAACATAATTTTTTAATTTTTTTGTTATTTCTATTCATATGACTAATTTAACGTCCAAGATACAAAAGTATACAATTTTATGATTTAGTTAGACATGGGGTAGCATGTCTCCAAACAATTGATGTATTTGAATTTTTTTAAAAAGAAATATATCATATTGAGGTTTTATATATTGAATCTTCTCTTTATCATATCATTCTTTCTATGAATTTTATTTCCCTAACCTCTTTTTAATTTTTCATATTGTTTAATTTAACTCCATAGTATATGAAACTACATTTCTGAGTAATATCATTTTGAACTCATTTTAGTGGCTTCTTTGGAGTGGCTAATTTAGAATTCTTCCATTGCCCACTCCTCAAGGTTAAATAGCCATTTTTAAACATTATTATTAAACCATTTTTTAATTTTAGTCACTTATATTTATGTTTTATAATGTATTTCTACACAACTATACTCACTATAAAAGGGGAAATTGTCATCCAAAATCATATATGTTACTCAGTCTTTCAAATATATTACAAGAATACAAGTTATTCATATTCCATGAATTATTCATCTATCCAGTAGGTTTCTTATTACTTTATTCCCTTCTAACTTATTCACCAGGCCTTCTAATATTTTCACATAAAACCATGATTCTATAGTAATCAATGTCCATATGCCCAGACCTTTTACAACACCAACATTATCCAATAAACATATTTCCTATGTATTTAGGTACATTCAAGCTATGTTTTCTAGCTTGGAATTTTTAGGTAGACACCAAAATATTAGGTGCTCAATTTTTTTGGGGTGAGGGTACTATTATTAAAAATTATTATCTTCACCCGTGATGATGTGGTAAATTTCAAAGATTTTTGGCTACCTATTTTGTTACATTTTTGGAATTAAACCATGTATATGTAGTTGAAATAGATTTTATATAAATAGATTCATCTACGTTATGAGATTATTGTCTCTAGGAGATTGAAGTAGGTGCTTATTTATTAGATTTTAATCTATTATTTCCACCAGTTAGTGTATTTTTATTATAAAGTCCCTTCTATGAGTTTTTTGTTAAATCATCCATTTCTTAGCATCTTAATAATTTCAAGGTTTATCCTACTCAATATTTTTCAATATGATGTCCATCTCAATTCCCTTTATATTTAAGATGTTATCCTCAAACTTAACTAAGATTTTTCTTTACATCCCATTAATTCTTCAACTTTTGAACTTGATCCTCAAGAAAATGACTACTTTCATCTTGAGTATTGTTGATTAGAAAAACCCTTTATATTTAATATCTAATCTAGTATTTTTGACACCCATAAATGATTTATGTTCCGCTTCCAATGTATGGATCTTCTCACACATTTTTTTATTACTTTATCATCAAAATACAGACTATATTACAACATTCCTTAAACTTTATTACATTTATCAATTTTATCTATTGGAATTTACCTTTAACATTCAGTTCATTAGTGGGAGAGTTTTATTTTTTTGGAATTTTTATGCTAATTCCTTTTGCATTTCTCTACTATGTTTTTATAATTTTGTGTTTTCATCATATAGCTAAAACATGAACTCAACTATATGATTTTAGGATTTAGTAATAATATTATTCAGATAATAATTTTAAACCCAATGTTTTAGGTTTTAGGTAACTCATTTGATTTATCCTATTTATTATTGGGAGAAGTTTTTTTCCAAAGGATTATTCTTAATACATTTACTATATGAACTCCCATTATGATTATATTTAAATATCGATGAAACTAACTTCTTAATTGATTTTTTTAATTTCCATAATCTTTCTTTTTATATTCATCAATGTTTTAGCATAAATTTCAAAATCCATTTAGGAATAGTGAACAATTTCAAACCTGAGGTTATTTTGAAAAAATATATCTATTTAAGTTTAAATAATATGTTGAAAACAGCTAGAAAATAACAATAGTTAAAATAAATGATAAAATAAGATCTAATAACAATTAGAGTCTTAGTGGATTTTGATGCATTTGAATATTTTACCAAATTAATTTTTATATATTAACAAATTTTTCAAACTTTGGTTCTGAACCTCAGTCACCTATTATGATATATATGGCTCAAGTTATTTTTTCTATTAACATAAAACACCAGAAATATAGATAAATATATAAATAATTAGACATGTGTTTTTATAATGTTTTAACTCAAAATGGGAAACTTACAACTTTCTATGATTAGTATTCACCAAGTCACAAATTCTACACAATAAATATTATTTTCAAAGTATAGTGGTATGGAAAGGTTTCACAATAAAAATATAGTTTCCATTATACATTGTTGATGGTTCACTATATTATACAAGGTAATCGAGACTCCACTATATTACAGAAGCGATGGGATATTAATATTAAATCCCATAGTCTTCAATCTCTTGTCTAGTAGGGCATAATTACATCCACATAATGTGGATTATTGACCTTCCCAATAATATCACTATGGCTAAAAAATTAGTATCCTTCCTCATATAGTTTTTGACATTTATTTTTTATTCGAGAACTCATTCGTGAATCCTAGTTTATATTTATATCCTAACATTATGTTATTATTTTGAAAATTTTTATGGATCCACTAAACTTCTTTTTTGATAAAATAGCCCTAAAAAATTTTAAATTTCACACATACAACGAATGACATGAAATATTATAATATTTCTTTGTAACTCAATGTGAATCTTTCTAGTCAAAAAATTTTGACACTCCAAGACACTAAGTCTAGTTTAATTATTTTTCCTATATTCTTTGAAACCTAGATTATGTCTCACTATAAAACTGACTAAGAAAATTCTTCATTTTTCTTAACCCTTGAGAGATACATGTCTCTTATCTTCTTAGTCTCCCTCTCACAAAATAATAGGGAATCCTTCTACTTCACTATCTATTTTTCTTAAAAATCCTCACAATTTTCCAAAATTATACATTAAATTATAATTTTAATTCCAATATTCATAAATGGAATATAAATAGAAAAAATATACTATATCTAAAAATCATGATAATAATATTACAACTGTTGGTTTCCAAAAAATATATATCCACATCACAATATGTTCTTACGTGGAGTTTCTATATATATTGAGTTATTAAAATATACTTCTCGTTTTCCTTCTCTTTTCTCAAATCCAAATAGATATCATTTGAAACATTTCAATGATTTGTTTTTTTTATCTTCTAAAAACCAATAATATAAATTTCAAATAACCACTCTTCTTCACTGTATAAGAATTATATAGTTCAAACAACATATAGCGTGAGACACACTCTTATAGCATGAGAGGTTCTTAAAAAAACATTACAAATTCAATTGGATTTGTATGAAACATATATAAAATAACCACCCAACATATTCTTAACATTAAATATAAATCACAAATTCAATTGTGATATTTAATACCTTGAATAAAAAATAATCCATTGACTGATTTAAGCTCTATTTATTATAGGAATAAATTAATTTCAAATATCCTTTTTGAAAATGTTATAATAGAAAGAACAATGATAATATCTTCCATATTATCAAAAGATCATTCAGAAATAAAAATTACATTATGTATAATTAATAATTTATGAAAATATTAAAGAAATATCTCTTGAATCATCTGAAGTACAGACATAAGAATCTTGTAATTTCGGATTTAATAATTTTATCTCATAGAATCAAATATTTTTCAGTAAGTGTAGACACATATCAAGTCTGTTGGGGATCCCCTAAAATCCTAGACGACTCCTGTGAAACTATGATTTACTCATATGAAGTACTAAATAAATAATAAAAATAATGGAAAGTCATAAACTCCATATCTATTTCATTCATGGTATTCAAAAATTATTATTCCTTGACATAAATTAATGATTCGATCTTAAAATTCATTTGACTTTACAGAATAAGTGATTCACACTTCTTGTAAAGTCTTATTCACAAATATAAGTCATAAAAATAACATATAATTAATATGTTATTATATAAACTTCTTAAACTTTATTGAAAAACGTATATTCTCCCCTTGAAATGTCATAGATACTTTCTAAAATGTTATTTGAAATATGACTTAACCATTATCTCTGATTTTATCCCAGAAATTGCAAACATCTTCAGTTGAATCCAAGGAAAACTTCACATCATATTAGGATTTTTTAAACATAAATCAATATTATATCAACACATTATTAAGTATGAAACATTCTACTCAATCCTTAGAAAATTTTTATATATTCAACATGGCTTTCTTTAAACTTTCAACAGGGGTATGCCTTTCTAGTTTTTTATTATAAAAGTATTCAGTTGTAGCTTCATTTCATCCAACATATTATCTAACCTATTCCATTCAACATATTTTATAGCTAAATATTTATACAAAAACACTCATCTCTGATATGAGGACCAACTTTACAATATCATAATTTGAGATTTGTTCATATAGAAACCATATCATACATTTTCATTTTCCAATGTAATAAAATTTATTTCCCTCCATGTTCAATGGTATCTTCAACATCCTATATGTTCATAATTGGATATATACTGACTACCTCACAAAAAGATATTTAAATGAATAAATATATAATATTTTTGAAAAAATAAAATAAAAAATAAATAGAATTTTTTCCCAAAAGGAATTTTAATTTAGGAATAGTTTTTTATATCTTTCTACTTGTGTTTATAAGGTGATGATTTTACACACACAAAGAATCACACCCTCTTTATTTTTCATTCCACGGGATTCCCACTATTACTAATAAAAATATTCATGAACTTTTTATTAAGAACCAGGAAAACTCCATATTCCCCAATGTGGGATCAATGTCCTTCTATCCCTATGAACCCTCAAGAAGGAAACTAGTTTAGGCTCTGCCATGAACACCGAAGTGGAGTACCAACCCCCCCCCCCCCCCCCACACCTAGTGTTACTTAATGGGTGTATAAAGTTGATATACACCACTAATAGAAGTTAAATTTTTTTGAATGTATTTATAAACTCTTTGATCTTATCCATTTCCATATTATTAGATGATGAAGATATTTTTATAGTCAATGAGATAATTTTTACTTCAAATTTGACCTTTTTATAAGGGAAAAACCTTAATATAATTATATAAATACATCTATATACTCCTATATATATTTAGGATAATACACCTATACAACATCTCGTGGGAAAAATTACATATATTCCAACAAATGGGAATTTTTATAAAATATCCCTAGGGTTGGACATGCTTTCCTATAAGAGTATCCCTTTCACTAGCAAAGGTGAAAATTGACTCATATTTCCAATAAACTATAACTATTTAATGGAAGTAATATATAAAATCCTATATTTTGAATAACCAATGCATTTAAAATATTATTTCATATGGTATCACATTGTCATTGATGTGATCCCAAGTAAAAGACTCTCTTCCGTGTGTAAGCTACACTGATGGATGATTAGAGTAAGTGGATAATCACATATTATAGGAGTCTCTAGTAAAAGGGATTGGTCTAGAGGCTCTATTGGAATATATATTACTTCATTAAATTATTAAATAATAATATATGGAATCATTACCACATCAATGAGTTTGTATACCAAATTAAAAATAAATATACAACTTACTTCAAAAAATGTTTGGAATTTCCTTCTTAAATTCCTCTATCACCTACATGAATCCTTTATGGTGTCCAATACCATATTATATATATTTTGGTATACTAGGATGAGGTGGTGGTGGATGTGGATAATAGTGTTGTCCACCATTAGACTCGTCCACACCACTAGCTCATATTCCATTACCATTTTTATTGGCGACACCATGTATACCAAGAGAAATTACTTGGTCTCGATGTGGTCGCTGCCATAAAGGTCCATCAACTCTAGTTCCTAAGACATCATCCACATCCATTTTAACGGGGGCGATGTGATCCATGATTACTCTACTACTATAAGCATATAAATTTGTCTCTCTTGACTAAATGGAACTAAACGTGGATCCATTTTCTTTTTTCCTATTAGTTAACATTTTTTAATGTGTTTACCTCTAATGAAGTGATATTATTGGAAGTTTTCATCTATATGCCACCAATTAATATGATGTTGGTAATATTTATCTAACTCTTGGATACAAATGATCAAAAAAATTTCAATGCCCAAATAATTCTTCAAAACACCTACATATGTTTTAATAGAGAACGGTACCCTCCCATCTCAAATATACCATTAAAGTACACACATAAAGTTTCATACTCAAATAATCAATCATGAATCACAACATGGGTGTACCTCACAAGGTTTCTAAACCACATAATCTACTAAATAACCATTTTCTGTCGATATTAGAGTACCAAAATCTATTAGAATCACACTTTCCTTAGGGATAATCCATTATAGTATTATTTGAATAAGTGGAGAATTTAATATATTATTGAATATCCTAGTCACATGTTTAATTGATCAATTAAATTTAGTGTCATTTTCTTCCATGATGAAATATCCATGAAAGAACCACTACCTATGTAATAATTGGACCCCCCCTGACATCACATACATGTATCCTTAATATGAAAATCGGGTCCTGGACTGCTCTGTACCACCAGGGGAGTACCTCAAAAGGTTTCTAAACCTCATAGTCTACTAAAAAAATTATACAGCCTCATTAGAAAACCAAAATACCTTAGAATCACACTGTCCTTAGGGATATTGCATATTACTCTTATCTGAATAAGTTCTCAAATTTCAAATAAAGTAGAATATCCTTATCAAAAGTTTTATTGATCAATGACCATTAGTAGAATTTTGTTCCATTAAGAAATATACTATAAATAACCACTAAATATGTAACAATTGGGTCCCACTAATAACACATACACCTCGCCTTAACATGGACATCAGGTCCTGGTATTCTAAGTACCACAATTTTCCCCCAAAACATGTGGTCCCCTCCTTAGGTCCCACCCTCATCCCTGAATGGGTCATCTATTTAATAACCACCCACATAGAAAAACACATGTTATTTACAGTGTGATTTTTTCACACAAAAACACCCTAACAAACATCCCAAGTGGTCTCCCATAATTATCACTACTCCTGGACAAACATGCTTTAATGCGGATATCTAATTAGGTAGGATCCTAAAAATAAATTTTCACCCTATTGACATGAGCCATTTCATTTAGTAATTTAACCAAGGATCATTCTACTGTGTTACACCCCCCACATTTGAGATGAATGTCCTCTTTGTAGACCCCACATATCAACCTAGTATGTGCCAACATATATAAAGATGGTTTCATGCTCTTATACAATTATAACAAATAGGCCCACTTAGGGTATATACACCCCTACTTAACATAGATATTAGGTCTTGGACCGCATGGTAGTACCAGTTTCCATGAAGACACATGATCCCCTCACTAGGTCCCATCCATGTCCCTGAATGGGTCATCTAACTAATGAATGTCCATACAAGCCAACACATTTTCTTTCTAGTGTTATTTTTCCCCAAATGCACACACCATGAGACATATCCAAGGTGGTCAACCATCCTTATCACTACTCTAGGCAAATAAAAATTAACTATTTAGTTCAAATCATGTAGTCTTTAGAAATGAAAGGTTTACCTTGTTGACATGAGTCATAAGATTTATTCATTTAACCCTTTATCATTATGCCGTGTTACAACCTAGTGGGTAGTTTTATATACAAAATTAATATTAATGGAAGTGATTTCCATCCAATCCTATGAAACCCAAGTAACTAAATCACCTAAAAATACAAGGTAGACTATGTATTAGGAACACATAAAGAAAAATCAACATGAATTTAGTTTCATCCTTTTATGAAAAACCCCTATTTTTATTGTGGGTGGGTTTAATCTCTATTAAAATACTATGGGATTGAAACTATGCTCCACCAATGGGGGAAACAACCCTATAAGGCTCATATACAAATGTCTCACCACTGATCTGTTAAGTGACAAGATGGAAAATTACTGGAAGAGGATCATCCAAAATCTACCCTTGAATCATAATATAGTTAATGAAAAACCCAGTAACATATAACATTATGCATGTACCAACATGTTAAAACCTAATAAAAATTTTCTTAGAGATGTGTGTTGACTAGATGTTTATTAGTTTCCCAGTGAAATATTACTTTTGGTACACTAACTACTCTCTGGGTTCCTTGTTTTTTAATGAATGATCGAGTAACATTTAAACCATATCACCAAGAATCCAAAAATATTGGACATAAGGCTGGTAAATGTTGACCATTTCCCAATGATTAAAATGACTCTGATACCATTCTAACATGTTCTCACCCATTGGGACCCCACCTTGTCTGGATGTAAGCCTTTGGTTCCACCACAAGACCACCATTAATAAGATAATGGCGTGGGAGAAACATCAATAAGGTTTATCACACATATGAGAGAGTCCATAACCTATAATAATAATGATGTTTCCCCTTGACACTTTTTTGTCAAAATTTATAATTCATTGTTTTATTATTCCCTCTAATAAGAGTTAAAAAACATTTTATTGAATAATATAATTGTTATATAATAAAATAAATTTTTTATTTATTATGGTTAAATTTAATTTATATCCAAAAATATTACTATCTCTATAAAAAAATTCATGATTTGATATTATCAATAATTTTTAATTGTATCAAAAGACTAATATGAATAAATGAATGGAACATACACAAAATAGAATAAATCATAAATAAAATTAAATGAAATATACATAGTTTTGATGCTTTATACAAAGATCATATGACCCATACACAAATAAAATGAATCATATATATAAATAATGACTCATACAGAGTCTAAGATACTATTACGTAAAAAGAGTGACTCATATATTTCTAGAATAACACATATGGTTGAAATTTTGAAGGAATTAATCTTAAATGGAAGGAATGATGCATATAAAAAATTTATTAAAAAATATTATTCTCTTGTATTTATATCTTTTACTTATTTATTTTAGTTCCTTAATTATCCTATATATTTTTCCTGAAATTTTAATCTTTATATGTATACATGAGCAAGGAACACAGTGATTAAATGAAATTCACACATAAATTTTATGGAGATTAAACAATAGAAATCATTATTTGAATTCATAATGTCATTATGATGATTATTAATGAATATTGGAAAAAATATGATGTTATTTATTTTCTTAAAAAAACTTCCACAACTATTTATTTGGAAAAGATAAACTACCGTAACAAAAATATATGATGTTGTTGTGTATGAAAAATATATTGAAGTAGAGATTTAATTGAACCAATAAATATTGATGTGACAACAATATGATGATTGAGATGTATAAAAAATATTCATATTCTACATGATGTGGCATTATAAACCATTGTAAACACTACTAATAAAATTTTCTTTATTGAGTATAATAATTCTAGACTCTACATCTCATAATGTGATCGATGATACTTCAATCTTTAGAGATTTTAAAGTCTAGCTTTGGTTATGTGGATTCTTATTTTCTCAACCATTATGTGTGATCAATTTCGGATTATAAATTTTTGTTAAAAAGAAGTACCATTTTTTTTAAACTACCTATTAAATTTTATGTTGGGTTATACCTCTAGGTAGGAAAATGAGAGAATGATTTAGTCATTCCTCTAGGTAAAAAAAGGTAGGTCCTTGGGTTGTAACTCTAGGTTGAAAAAATCAGTTTTTAATGGGTTGTGTCTAACATTATAATTCATGTGTTGTATTGTTTATCCCTCTACTATAAAAGTATTCTCACATGTAATTTCAATTCCACATCAAAGATCAATTTATTAGTGTGAGAAATATACCTTGGGGTGAAAAAGAAGTAAATAGAAGATAAAGGATCACTTTGATACAAACTACTATTAAAATTATTATTATGATTTATATTTAGTTTTCCTCCACTTAATTTATTTAGATCTGTTAAAATAATTATTTATTTGAACTAATCAATACACCACCTCTCAACCATTCGACTCTCTCTCTCTCTCTTTGGGAAAATATTTGGTATCAAATATTGAAATTTTTTATATTGTGTATATATCGGTTTCTAAAAAAATCCTTAACTTGATTGTCTAATGGAAATGATCATTTGAGATAAAAGGTATTTGTTTTTAGTATGGATGGACTACTCAAAGAACTCCATTCTATGATAACACTGAGTATGTATATTAGCATGACTAAATGGAGGCATACCTCAAACCATAATGCATTGTTCATTGGATCATTATAATAAAACCTTAAATATTTCATGATAATGTTACATATTCCATTAATGATATTGATGTATTTATATATGTATTAAAATACAAGGTCGGGAATATTTTTTGTTGTGTAATTTTTATAAATTCACGTAGTCATATATTATAATGTAAAACTGTTCATGATATTTGGAAAACAATTTCTGCCACTCACTATGGAACAAATATTATTAAGAGAAATAAACTTATAATATTATTAACTAAATATCAAAATTTTGACATTGGTGAATAATAAACTATAAAATATATGTTAAATCCATTTACTTGCATAATTAGTGGTATTATATATTTAAGAGAATCCTTGTACAATGATGTTATTCTTCAAAGAGTAGACATATCATTAGTAATTAAATTGCATGATAAAAAGGTTTTCTTTAATTAAAGAAATAATTTTAATGAATATAATGTTTTTAAACTCATTTTTTTATTTATATATTAATTAGAAAAAATAAAAAATTCTGATCTAGAAAATATAAAAATAAATATTATTTTATTTAAATAAAATGAATGATACATCTTAAACATCAAATTCAATGTTACATGAAATTCAAAGTGTTGATGTGTCCCATGTATAAAATGGAATGTACAAAAACAATATTGACTATTCTAGAAAAACAACAAAGTATTATATAATATATTATTATAAAGGAACCGTAATTTTGTTTATAATGAATATCTCAATGTAAGCTATTATGAATGAAGAAGAAGAAGACATATCAAACCATAATTCCTAGGATTAATTAATGAAAGAAATATTAAAATTATGATCATGAAATATAATATATATTTAATTTCAATATATATCAATATGAAATAATCAAATTCTAGTGATGAATCATGAATAAAAAAAGAATTCATCAATTTATTTCTCATGGATTTTTTAAATCAATAAAATTATTCATTTTATGATTCTAATGAATATGATTTTGAGAAACATACTATTTATGAGTTATAATAATAGATTTAATGATTTAAAATAATATTACTAAAACTTCCATTTTTTATAAAGAAATAAAAGAGAATAATAAAAGACCTTTTGGGGGAAAAGAGTTAACTCTTAAAGAAAATAAGAAGATAATATACAAATATTATAAAACTATGGAAAAAGAAACTAAGTTTTTAGATATTATTGAATATGAAATGATAAAATATATGATAGTCTATCTAGACAAAAAAATAATAAGAATAAAAATTCAATGTATTTGTAAAATATAATGACATATTTTTTGATGAAATTTAATGTAAAAAGAAATATTTGTCTACCATTGTTCAAATTAATGAAAACTAGGAAAAATTTAGGAATATGAATAAAATAAAATGAAATAAATCTATAAATTTAAGTGATATAATGCTACTAAAAAATAGAAATGTTTATTTATTGAATGTTCTATAGGAAGAGTATCAATTTTATCATCCTTTAGATATAGGATGATAAGCTATTACGCAAGTGAATTTTCGTTATTATTTCAAAAAACATTAGGACACACTAGATAATTTACTTGTAAATAGTTATATTCGACATAACATTTGAATAAAATTTTGAAAAAAATTTGGGTTCCTAAAGATTCATAATAATACCATAATGGTCCCAAATTATCATGGTTTCCAAAACAATATTAAATCTAATTTTATACGATATAACCATTATAATTTTCAAAAAGGAGACTGGGTATAAGGATAGAGGCTGATCCAAGCATATAAATGAATATATGTACACTTTTTTAACTCCAAATAAATGTGATAAAGGTAATGTGTTTCAAGAAAACTCAAAAGGAAAGGTCAATGGTTTTGGAGATGTATTTATTTCTAAATATTTTATAATTTCCAAAATTTATATGACAAATGTTTGAAAAATAATTTAATTAGTACTTCATAGATATTTTAAAATGATGTGTTTTCTAAAATTCAAAATTCCATGTATATTATATTTTAATTTTAATATATTTTATTATTTTAACTGAAAAAGAAACAATAATTCTAGTAATTATTTCAAAAAAATGGAAGAATATTCTAACTATTTAAATGGTTATTATTTAGAAATAATTTTACACGGTATTATTCTAGGTCCCGAAAATATTAGGTTTTTGTACAAGTTTTCTATGAAAACATTTATTCAAATTCATTTTTTAGGTAAAACCGTATGTTTTATGGACATTTTTTTATCGAATAAATTAATTTTTCATTTATGTATTTCAATTCACTGATTCAAAAATTCATTTCAAAATACACCAACTTTGAATATATTACATGGAACATCAATTTGGAGAATGAAATACCAACTTGGTGTATGTTACATGTAACACCGATGATAATAGAAAACATCATTTTTTATTATAATTATTTAAATAAGATAATTATAACATAGATGTTAAACAAAGTTATTGTAACATCATGGTTCTCGGTGCTGCCCAATGTTTCCCCGTATTCGATTTGTCACATGGCCTCAAGAACATTTTCTCGAATGCTAGAGGCCTCTGACTTGCAGTGAGGGACTTTTGTGTGATAGTGGGTAATTATTCCCTCATTGGTTGACTATCACAATAGAACCAAACATATAATAGTAGAAGAAGTAGTAATACCATACAATAAGTAAAAAGTGTTAGAATGAAAATAAATAAATAGCTGGAGAACATATATAAGTGATGGAAGTCACGCATGTCTAAAAAAGAAGCCAAACAAGTCACAATGTTGGAATACAGTACTAAACCAATGTACAAGAAAAAAATAATCTTTAGCAGCAACATATGCCTCATCGTGGTCTCATGATCTCCATATCCACATCAATCAAATACCTAATGTTGAAGGGCTCTTTCCCTAATCTACACCTGCAACTATATAAACTGTTTTGGCCCAAAATCATAACCCAAATAAATGTGAGATGAATCCTAGTAAGCAACCACCAAAATACCTGTGCCTAACTCTTAGTGAATATATATAATAGGGAAATATGAAAAATTATGTAATAAACAAGGAGGTAATCAAGGTAAATGATACTACAGTTTCAACTACTTCACATACATTTCATTATTTTTCAACTACTAATTCAAAATCAACCCTCTGGGAAAGTTCTCACAACCTATCCTCTCTGTTCAACTTATAATTTAATAAGAAAGGTATAACCACCCCCTACGATAGCTCACAAATCTTACCCATTTGGTCCCATGAAATCAAATACTCTCTGAGGAAGCAATCACCACCAATTCCTCTTGTGGTGTTTTTATGATAAACTATAGACTCTCTAAGGAATCACTCAACGTCAATTACCCTTATGGTATAATTGTGGTAAACTATAATCACTTGGAGGGATCACTCAATGAAAATCCCCCAAATGGTCCCACAACGTGAAAATTATGGCAGACACTCAGGGGAAGCCCTCAACGTCAGTTTCCCCTATGGTCTCACCACACCAGGTTCCCATATCCCTATGTAATACAATCATGCAAAAATGATATCCAGTATCCAATGTAAACTCAAATACTACATGGCTAAACACAACAATTCATTTCACAATCCTGTCGTATAATATCAACGCCATCCTTAGAGTATTAGGCATGGAAAACAAGAACATTCTAACATTCATTTTCAGACCCAATGGAAAATATCAAACAAATATGGGAAAACACATCCATAGAAAGGTAAAAACACCTATTCCGAATCAAAAGCCCTTTCTCATGAAACAAAGCATAGAAGGAAAAAAACATGGTTAAATTTCCTAATCCCACAATACCCTAAACTAGGTTATTGGTAAATGATTTCACATATAATCCGAAGACAACCACAGAATGGAACAAACCACCTACATTGACGTTGTATGATCGATATAGTAGAATTTCATTCTTTGATTCGACCTAGAACACTATAGATCTACAAAAACATTAAAAATTATCAACCACAAATATCTCACAAAAGAAAAGATATCAAGAGGTGAGGCTCTACGAGAATGAATAACTAACTATGGAGACTCCAACTCAATCTATGGTGTTTGATTTAGGGAATAGATAGAGGGTCGGTGGCTCAGAGATGATTCGACAATTCTTGTTGCTCTTAGACGATATGGGGATAGAATAAGACATTTATGTGAATGAGATGCAGCCCCGGTTTATTTAATGAAATAAATGAAAATGTACATGGATTTTACTATTAATTAACATGTTGTGTATTCACCTCAAATAGATCCCAACAATATTGGTCTTCGATGTCACCCCTCATGGACATGTCTTAGATGTTACACGCCCAAGACATGGTCATATGCCGTAATAGGGTACACTATGGGTACTCTTAATTACTCGGTGTGTACTCCTAAAATTTCTAATAAAGAACAATTTTCCTCAAAGACTCCAAAAAAATGATCCATACCAAGAAAGAAGATCTGAGTTCTTATAAACATCCCCCTTAAAGAAATTCTTCCCCGAAATTCCCAAAGAAGGTGGAGAAGAAGAATCTTCGAACAACTCCAGCCACTAAGATCACACAACTATCTCCCTCTCCCAAGTCATGTCTTGTACATTCCTATGCTGCCATGGCACCCATACCAGAGAAACAAACCGACTATAGAGAACATTCATGCTTCGATCAATAATCTGTATATGATGCTCATTGAACGATGTGTCCACCTCTAACTCAACCTCCTCGGGTGGGAAAACATGAGAAATGTCTGAGAAGTAATGTCGTAGTTGAGAGGCATGGAAGACATTGTGCGTGGATTGTTACATATGAGGTAGCTGAAAAAAAATAGGAAACAAGCCAAACTCTCGCCAAAACCTCAAACAACCCAATGTATATCGGTGAAATAATTCCCTATCTCCTAAACCTATTATGCCCAAACCTTGGTGCTACACATTGGAATACCTGATCACTATCCTCAAACATCAAAGGTTATCTCCTTCTATCATCACAAGAAATTTGAAATGACTATGCAGAAGTAATCCTCTTCTAATTCAACTCCACCTGCTCTTTGGTATCCTAAAAAAGATGAGGTCCCAACATAGCATCCTCTCCTGCTTCTTAAAAACATAAGGTTTATTGGAATGGCCTTCCGTTTATAGCCTCATAAGGTTCCATCTGAATAGTTTCCTGAAAACTATTATCGTAGGAAAAATCCATAAGTTGTATGTGCTTCTCCCAAGAACCACCAATATATAGGAATCATGCTCGAAGCATTTCCTCTAGAAATTGAATCGTACTCTCAGACTGGCCATCTGTCTAGGGATGGTATGATATACTAAGAAGTACCAATGTACCCAAATCCCTTTGTAGTACCTGCCAACATAGAGAAGTAAAATGGGAATCCATGTATGAAACAATGCAGTGAGTAACTCCATGTAATCTTATAATCTCTTGGATGTACAACCTTCCCAACTCATTAACACCTAAGGTCTCCTTGATCAGTAAGAAATGAGAAATCTTCGTGAGTCTGTCAATAACAACCAAAACTACATCATTCTATCGATGAGATATTGGTAACCTTGTCATAGAATTTATTGCGACATCATTCCCCTTCCACTTGCTAATGTGTAACTACTGTGAATGTACTTCTGATCACTGATGCTCTTCCTTCACCTACATACAAGTGGAACACCTCATCACAAAATAGTAACATCACTCTTCATACTAGGCCACCAATACTAACGGTGTAGATCCTGATACTTCATGGTGAAACAAGGATGAACTTCCCAAAACAAGGAATGAAAATCCCACATCAGCTCCACAAGTATGTCGGCTGACACCCATACACGTCAATGAAAATGTAAGATATCATCCTCACCTACAGACCATCTAGAAATATAGTCCTCTTCAAACATAGTATCCCATAGAACAAGGCCTTCATAATTTAATAGCTTCCTCATTTTCACTCGATCAAGAAGAGTAGAGATAATAGCTACATTAGAAAGAAACATCTTCCCCCGTCTGTCGCACACATCCAAATTCATATTAGAGAACAAATCCATAAGCTTCCACTCAATAATTCCCTCTTGAACTTCCAATATCATGGTCCTCTAGATCACCGTATCAGCCAATACATTTCCTTTCCAAGGCATGTATAAATCTCCTAGTCGAAAGACCGAAGGTACTCCACCCACATTTATTGACTCAAATTCAGGTCACGCTGGGTAAATATATACATGTAACTTTTGTTTTCGGTGAAAAAAAGTGTTCTCCCAGATGGTAATGTATACAAAAATTTGAGGCATGTACAACTACTACCAGCTCAAGGTTGTGTATTGGGTATTTTTCTAATGTGGCCTCAACTATTGAGACCCGTATGCAATGAAACCTTCCCCTACATAGGCACTCCTTCTAGCACGACACCAGATGCATCACAATAAACAATGTACCTCTTTCTTAGATCTGGAAATACTATTATCAGTTCGGAATTCAACCTCCCTTTCATCTCCAGAAAGGTTGAATTTCAGGAATCTGTCCATAGGTACTTCACACCCTTCTTAGTTAGGCCTGTCAATGGTGCTTCTAAGTGTGAAATGTCTTATATAAAGCACTTGTAGTAACATGTCATCCCCATAAAAATAAATACCTCAAATACTTTCTTTGGATACTCTCATTAAACTACTACTCTCACATTCTTTGGGTCTACTGATACTCCTGTTTATGAGATAACATGGCCGAAGAAGTGAATTGGGTCCATCCAAAAGTAGAATTTTGAGAGACTAGCATATAATTGATGGACTCTCAGTGTACTATAGACGATATCAAGTTGGGTATCATGGTCATGTCGTGTGTGAGAGAACACCAATATATCATCAATGAAGACTGCCAAAAATTAATCCAATTTTTGATGGAACACTTGGTTCATCAGTGGAATAAACATTGTGGTCACATTCATGAGAATGAATGGTATAACCACATACTCGTATAGACCATACCTACTCAGATTGGCTCCAAGAGGTAAATCTGATGGTCTAATGTGGAACTGATGATAACCGAATCTAAATTAAATCTTTAAGAACACCCGATCTCCTTGATGCTGATCAAAGAGATCATCAATCATGGAATGGGATATTCGTTCTTTATCGTCAACTAGTTCAGTTTCCAATAATCCTCACAATGTCTGAGGGTACTATCCACCTACTTAAAAAATATGAAATGTGAGCCCCAAGGAGAAGTACTAAGTCAGATGAAACTGATGCCTATAACTCCGTTAACTGCTTTTTGAGCTCCTGTAACTCTAGTGTAGCCCTCCTATATGTAGAAAAGGACACTGGTGCCACTCCGGGCATAAGATCAAAAGAAAAGTCTACCTCTCACTATAGAGGAGACCTGAAAAGTCCTCTGGAAAGATAACAGTTAAACGATCCACCATTGGAGTAATGTATATCTCTAAAGTCCCATAGTCATCTAGATACATACTATCAATATGGGTTGTAACTTATACCAAACCACGATTCTATGGTCTAACTCTGCGAGCCTAGACATCCCATTCTCCCTTATGTAGAAACGATATTCCCTCTAGTGATGTGAACCTCACCCTACGATGATAGTAATGATAAAAAACCCGGAAGGGACCTAACCAGTCCATTCCAAGAATGACATCATATCCCATCATCTATAAGACATAAATGTCCCATAAGAAGTGACACCCCTTAATATTAAGAGGGAACTCCCTTAACTAATGTAGACTAATTGTTATAGTCCCAAACACAGTGTTCAGTGTTAAGATATTGGAAGAAGTAAATATAAAGAGCCCCAGGATCTCCACAAAAACAACAGATATAAAACTATGGGAAGCCCCTATATCAAAAAGTAAAGAATCTAATACCAAGACAGTTAGAATTGTATCTCTAACTATAGAGGTTCTGAGGTCCTTCTCATGCTGGGACTCATTTATCACAAAAGCATGACTTGTGTTGTAGCCCTGTGAATATGTCTATGATCTATGAGTTGATCAATCCTGTGGTTGTAAAAAACACTATTTCTAACCACTACAGCCCTGACCTCCACCTCAGCCTGAACGACCTGATGAACTCCACTTCCCTAACTGATCTGTGACTAGTGGTCCTACTCCGGTATAGAGAGTCAAAATATAACTCCTATCACCTACTGCTAGTGATAAAATCTAACAAAAATGATCAAGATGACCCATCTTCCAACAATATTGGCACTGAACTCGGATTCTTGTGAAATGTGCATTCGCATTCCCACTATTTATGCACTGGTAGAATAACACCTGGCTACCTGAATAAGTATCCCGCCTACTCAAATATCCATGTATAGAATCCTTGCTGTGCTTCCTACTATCAGTGAGAGAGGCACCAATTCTAGGTGTCAAGCCTCCGTGTATCACAGATCCATAATCCCTTAGGTTGCACTCTTTGATCAGTGACTGGTTTACTATAGATGTGATGGCAGTCAAACTGATGATTTTCTCTAGAGATTGGAAGTCATTCCTGATCCCATCCTCATTTTTCCTTTATAGAAAAAACTCATCACCCCTAGAATGGGTGTGATGTTATGCAGGTCTGTGAAGTGAGAAGAATACTCTATGAATGACAGAGTATCCTTCTCCAAGCTCATGAACATTCGATCTTGATCAGTCCTCAATGTATCTGGGAAGAAGTAGTCATAGAAGGTATGATGGAACTCATCCCAAGCCATAACCTACTGGCGTCCCAGCTGTGATATCACATCCCACCATATCTTGGTGGAATCCTGAAGTATGTACATAAAAAGCTTCACCCTCCTCTCTAGTGGTGTCTCGAGATGATCGATGATAGAAAACATGGCTTCTAACCATGATTCTATAGCTGAAGGTCCTCTGTCCCCTGAAAATGTGGGGGGATACTGCTGCTGAAAAACCCACATTAACTCTTCCATAGATGGGGCTTGATGTGGTTCTCCCTATAGGGTATGCATAGACCTCATGAAGCCTTATCAGAACTGTGAATCCCCACCAGTATCCGGAATAATGGTTGGTGCCAAGTCATGCATGACATGAGAATCTGTTGGTAGTCCCTGATCTACTTTTTCTAGTGTTTGATTATCTCCCTATATCTGGCATTCAACCAGAGGAAATCACATTGGAATGACTCAAAAAGGAGAAGCACATTCCTCAGTTCAATATTATCAAGGATGAAAACATAGAAGTGCAGGAAAGGAACAGGAGAAAGAAAACATTCATGTTTTTCAAAACATAGATACACGGTGTGTATGACCCCAACATGTGTTCCCTTAAGCCCTTACATGGGAGTTTACTTCTTCCAAAATTTGTCATGTAACAGCCCATACACACGACATGTTCTTCTTTGCCATAGTGTGTACACCAATCCTTCCACCCTACCCGAGTACCTCTAAATGACTATACAAATGACACCTTCCTGGGTAACACTACATGGTGTGTGTGCCCTAGACCCGACATATACCCCTTATGTTATAACTATCCATGTCATTTGTCACAAGGTCAGTGACATGGTCAGATCTACATGGTGTGTAATAACAAAGCACTATGCGTACAACCTAGTTTTCATCCACCCGTGTCATTGGTCACAAAGTAGGATAAACGTCTCTTATAACACAACATGTTCTCCAAGTACACGAGATGTGTCACCAACATTTCACAACCTCGTGTCTCTAAAAACACAGCCAACCACACGGTTAAGGACTACATGATGTTTACATATAGTACACAATGTATACGTAATAAAATATGTTCATTCTTGAGTAGAAGGATACATGGAATTTATTCATCATTACACACAATTTATTTTAGTTATTTCCAGACTTTAATCCTCATAAACTAGTCTAGAACCCCATAAAAACACTAAAACAAACATTAAAGTTCCCAATTACTATTTGTGGGGTCCCATAATCCCCGTAAATCAATTCTTGGAATCATATTCATATATAAACAAGTATAACAGTGAAATCAAACACATGATCCACCAAATTTCTGATCCATGACAGCACGTAACACCTCAACAGCCAAATATTTGAATTCATTCAAATGAAACCTTACACCATCGAATACCCTATCAAATATCATGTATTCTATCCTAGAATCTATTAAAAAAAATGCTTATCTATCATATCATTAATCACAACAACATTCAATCAGTAATGCACCCTAAGTGGAATGACAAGAATGCATGACATATGATCTCTAGAATGTTCCTATAAGATGGATGAGATTGAATAACCTCATATCATCAAGTTGAAACAGAAATATAACCTCAATAATATCATTAATAACATCACAAAACATGTGAATCACCCAATGGTGAAATCAATCCATCTGTAATAATTGAAAAACTATAATAATTGAAATTTTCGAGGAATATTGTATTTTCCCTATACACATGTTAGCTACTCTGGGGTACAACATATTACTAACAACCTATTCCTTCTTATCCCTATCTATTCACTCCAAACAATAAGTCAAAGAAGAAATTAATTCCTTTTATACCACTATTAAACATCTCGGTTCTGGTGGCCGCTCAAAGTTTCCCCATACCAAGTTGTTCACATGACCTCAAGTGCATTTCCCCGAATTTTAGATTTTTTCGACTAGAAGCGAGGGACTTAGGAGTGATAGTGGGGAAACTATGCCCTCATTGGCAGATTAACTCAGCAGAATCAAACAGATAACAGTAATAGAAACTGTAATAACATACAATGAGTAAACAATGGAAGACTGAAAATAAATAAACCACTAGAGAACATAAAAAATGATGAATGTATCATATGTCTATGAAATTGGCCAATTATGTCACAATTCTAGAATATAGTAGTAAAACAAAGTATATGAATACAAATATACTCCAGCATCCTGTAAAGACATAGCTTTGTCCCATGCTCTCTATCTCCACACCAATCATGTACCTAAAGTAGAAGGGCTCTTTCCCTTATCTATACCTGCAATAATATAATCTGTTTGGGCCCCAAAGCATGAGCCAAACAGGTATGAGACGAATCCCAAGAGGGAAACACCAAAAGAAATGTTCATAACTGTTAGTGAATGTATACAGTATGAAAATTTTCAAAATTATGTAACAAACAAGGAAGTAATCAAGGCAAAAAATCCTATAGTTTCAACTACATCCAACTACATCTTTTTTATTAGTAAACTTTTAATTCACAAGCAACCCTCTGGGAAAGTTATCACAGCATAACCCCTCTAGTTTGATATAGCATTTAACATGAAAGTTATAACGACCCCCTGAGATAGCTCACACAATCTAACCCCTTTGGTGACATGCAAAAAAAGACTCTCTAAGGAATCACTCATAGTAAATTCCTCATGTGGTCTTTTAATGATAAAATACCAACTCTCTGAAGGTTCACTCAACGTCAATTCCCTATGTGGTCTCATGAAGGTAAACTATAGAAACTACGAGGGAGCACTCAACATAAATCCACCATTTGGTCTCGTAATGTGAAAAGTATAATTGAAACTCTGGGAAAGACCTCAATTGAAATTCCCCCTATGGTCTCACCACACCAGGTTCCCACATCCCTATGTAATACAATCATGCACAAACTTTATCCAAAATACAAAGTAAAATCAAATAATACTTTGATACACACAAAAATTCATATCATAAGAATGTCATATAATATCAACTCTATCCTAATAGCACCAGGAATAGAAAAAAAGAATAGAATAATTGGCAGTTCTAGACCCAATGACCAATATAAAACAATCATGGGAAACACATCTATAACAAGGTAATAAACCCTTTTCATAATCCAAATCCCATTCTCCAGAAACAAATCATAGTAGGGAAACAACATGGTTAAATTTAGTAATCACATAATACCCTAAACATGGGTGTTGAACACTTTTTTTATATATAATCCAAAGACAATCATGAAAAGGAACAAGCCAAGTACCTTGAAATTATAAAATTGATATAGTTGAATGCCAGCTGTTGATTTGACCTAGAACGTCATTGTTATGCAAAATTTAAGAAAAGATCAACCATGAATATCTCACTAAAGTTGAGAAATCACGAGCAGATTCTCTATGAAAAGGAAGAACTCACTGTGGTTATTCTATCACATTCAATAATGTTTAATTCAAACAATGGATGGAGGGTCAGTGGCTTGGAAAAGATTCAGAAATTAATGTCACTCTTAGATGAGATAGGGCTAGAAGAAGACATTTCTGTGAATAAGACATGACCCCTATCCATATAATGAAATAAAAGAAAAATTACATGGTGTGTACTATTAATGAAAGCATAGTGTATTCCCCTCAACTGGCCCCCGACATTAGTAGTCTTCCACGTCACCCCACACGGCCATGTGTTGGCCGTTACATGCCCATGATGCTTTCGTACACAGTAACAAGGTACACAGTGTGTACTCCTATGTACACGACATGTACTACTATAGCTTCCAAAAAAACACTACTTTTCCACAAATACACGAGAAAATAAGATCCATACCTGAAAATAAGATCTGAGTTCTTATAGTTATATGAATAATAATAACTAAATTTCTAATATTTTAATATATAAATAAAACATATTGATAATGAGAGATATAATTATATGTAATGTCATTATAAGTTTAAAAATATTATTTTCTCAAATGAAATACTTTTCATTTCCTTCTATAAAAAATAATAAAATAAAATTTAGGCATATTTATTTATTTAATTTTATAATATAAACATAATTTTTTTTATTTTTAATGTCGATATTATCTTAGGGATAATTTCTGGGATTTTTCTGAGATACAATAATTTTGGTTGACTAGTGAAAAATATTGAGTATTAATTCAAAACTATTTTTTCAAATAATATATTTATAAGGTTCAATTATATTTCAAATTGGTTTAAAAGTTAAATTGGATAATATTTTTATGAATTAATACAATGTTGTTCATTGGAATGATTTTCAATTTAAAATTTGATATAAGAAGATAGAAAACTTCTGGTCGTTTTTAATTTACAAATCTCCAATGACGTCTCATTAGCGGGAATAATTTTAAATCAAATTTTTACAATTTTTGGCTTGGAATTTAAAAAAATTGATTCTATATTTGAAATCATAATATGTAAAAATTAGATTTTGACAAAAAAATTTAGTGAATTTAATTAGGATTAATTACATTTATTTATGTAAAATTAAGCATAACTGAGGACTAAACCATATATTTAAGACCCAAAACGACTTAGAAAATTTTACAAGAGACATTGGTTGGAAATATTTCGACCATATAATACCTTTTATCTATTTTGGATCATTATTTGATCCACGTGGAATATTAAAAATGTGGGTGGAATTCTGTCCTCAAATATTTACAACAGAGCCACTCCTCCTTTATTAAAAAAGGCAACAACCTCTCCCTCTTCTTCACACCTATAAAAACACATAGGTTCATCCAATATATTCCCAATATACTTAAAATAATCCCTAACTTACTCATATGAGCCTCCCCTTGGACATAAATAAACCCAAGAAATCTTTTAGTTACAAACCAAAAGGCGTTTCCTGAATATGAGGTAACATCTTCTCTCATGATCCTTTAATTTTTTTCCTTCTCCACCCCCTATAACCTATTTATTGTATGATTGTATGAAAAAAAGTATCTTAAATGTATTATGATTATTATATTTGCTAATGTTTTGACCTAATCATACACACACTTCTATCTAATGGGTAACAAACATATTAGTTTTTTATAAGGTGAACTACCTCATCACTGAACGATGATTTCTCATTTTTCCTTTACAACATATCTTTGTGTAGATTATGATGGAAAATATATTTGAATATTTAAAAAAATTTATTTATTATATAATTATGATGTTTAATTCCTTTTATAGAAAATATATTTTTACTTTCCATTTGGTGTAAATAAGAAAATTCATTTGGGGAATTATTGACTAACGCCCCCTCGAAGCTATGTGATTCGTTCACACACTATATGGAATATTATTAAGGATGCATTTAGTGAACTTATATGATATATAAAAAATTATAATGATAATTTAATTATATTTCTTACTTATAATAAAATATTTCATATTCTTTTTTTCTTTCAATATGACAATAAAAATAGAAACCTCATTCTTGCATACGTAAGACCTTCCATCTCCACAAACAGTTTATTAAATTTAATAATTATATGTTATATATACTATTAGAATAAATATATACTGAATATAAATGATATTTTTATTGTGTTTTACATTTGGCTATTATGATATAATTTTTGGGACCAAAGATATAACCAATTAAGGCACATGCAAAGAACAAATCTGATAATACACAAAAGTGAAACCATAACATATGATTGTTTAGAATATGGTAATATAATGTCATAATAAAAAAATTGGTATTATATATAATAATATTTATACAAAAAATATATAAAATAAATATGTATTTATTATAGATGTGTATTGAAGGCTTCTGACGAGAGTGAAGACACAAGGTATGTGGATTTCACTCACTTTTTATTTCCATGAGATACAAGATTTATTCAACCAAAATTCCTTTTATGTGGTGTCAATAATTCACATGGATGTATTCAATTATTCGTATACATAAATTATTGGGTATTTATGTATCCCTTATATTATATTTATTTCATGGGATTTAATTTTCAGTAGTTTCTAAATTGGTAAAATATTTTGTCTCAATTTTTGATTTTTTGGAGACTCATGATATGTTTTTCACCTAATTTATTTTAATGGTTTATATAATTAAATTTTACTTATTATATAATAAAATCCTTATTTTTATAATATTTTCATCTTCATGTAATTTCATTTTCATACAAGGAGAGTATAATCCCATATTACCGTGTGATAAGAGTTTGTGGATATAGTCTCATCACTTTTCGAGATTATTTAGGATTTTTCTAAAATTATTGAAATATCATGATCCATATCTCAAGAACACTGATTTAATTTATTATCCAATGGTTATTCAATACATCTTCATTTATTAAGACCCTTTTCCAATCAGTTTTACTTAATTTTATGTAAAACCTGACCATCTCTCTCTTCTATCGAAAATGTATTATATTTAGAAAGAATATTTTTAAAAATATTTTAAAAAATGTTCAAAAATGCTATTTGATTCCCATTTTAAATGTAAAAGTATTTTAAAAACGTTTTATATTTGTAGTTCACCCTATATATGTTTTAAAAGATATTGTCAAAGAGAAAGTATTTCAAATGGTTTCATGTTTTCAAAATTGTTTTTAATGTAGAATGGATATTTTCTCCAATAAATGCTTTATTAAAATATATTTAAAAATTACTAACATATAAGATAAAATCCATTGGTTTTAATCATTCCTTTTTGGGAAATTATTCAATGTTTCTATTCATATTATTTCTCTGAATAGATTATGGTTTTATGAAATTATGTTTATAAATATCTTTTATCTTTCACATGTTATGTAATTTTAAAACTTATTTCTTTTAATGGGCTATGTTTACAATGAAATTATTAATGAATCTTTTTCCATAGTTCAGGGTATTAGTTCATATTTATAATACCCATTTAATTTCATGGGTTATGATATATTTATTTATGATCTTTCATCACAGGTATGTATGATTTCATTATGACATGGTTGTGACCTATATATCTCTCTAATTTATTGGGTAAAGATTTATATATCATGAGATAGAATAATATGGACTTGGGAATGAACCTTAACTACTGTCTTGGTCATGTTAGTGAACCGTGAAAACCAAGATTGTATGAGGAGTCAAATCATGCTACTAAAGATGACCACGTCACTACCATTATAGCATGGGGAGTGAAAGCATAATAATAATACGGTCTTAGAATTCATTCCTCTGAAACTATAGAAATCATATTATATTCTAATGTGTCTTCAACAGTTACATTTTTTATTCAAATTTTATTCTTCCATGGATTATTTTATTTATTTAATTATGATTCATGTCTTATGATCTACCAAGAGTTATTACATGATTTATGAATATGATCTTTTATATGTAGGTTATTATATTATATATTCACTATCATGTTCTCACACCATTATCCTTATGATTATACTTACAGATCTCCCTTGGTTACCATTACTGAGTATTAAAGCTCACCCCTTTTTATGTTTCCTTCCCCATGTTATAAAGATATGTATTTTGTTTGATTTGTCTAAGAAGGGTGATAGTTAAAAATAAATTGGTGGGAGATAATTTATCTCACTAATGTATTAGTTTTTATGTTTCCATGTTTCCAAAGGCACTTGACTAGTACAGTCATTAGGAATATGTTTTTATAATGTTTTAAGTATTCCAAAAATATTATGTAATGTTAATATAAGAAAATAGAGGGTCATTATATTTTTTATTAGACTAAAGGGTTAGTTTTAATTTGGAAGATAACATGATACAACCTTATGACTACCCTAAGGACATGTTTAGGGATAATTATATGGACAAGGAAAGGTATAGGAAAATGTTATGTGATTTTGGTAAACTTTAGATTGAGTGGTTCCCTATAAATAAATCCATTTTAGGATACTATAAGTGGATATGGATATAGCATATTTGTACCTAGGGGTAACAACTCTAACATGAATTTTAGGGACAAATACATCGTAATATGGTACACAACAATAGGCCAGGCTGCAAAGATGGTTTGAAACTCCCTTGGGATATGATTTGGGAATCACAAACTCATCATGAACAATAATTAATGATTTTAATAGAAGTTTCATATTAATAACCTAGGATAAACCTGAGGTGTCATATATTAAGTAAGGTGTCAAAATTTATACATCTTATAAGTTAATTTTCATTAATATATGGTTCCTCGACACGACAATTGTTTCTCACATTAGGAATTTTTGTTTTAGTCAATGGATAAACCTGAATAAACCTTGTTAAAGGTGATTGTAATGGTCAATGAAATGATTTTCCTCCAAAAAAACTCATTGTTTTGGGATCTGCAATGAAAAACTATATTTCCATGCTCACCCATCTTTTTCTTGGTATGAGTCATGGTGGACTTCCAAATGGGAAAAGAAGAGAACAAAATTTTGTTGAGTATTTACTGAGAAAATTTCCCCCTTAATTTAGAGGGTATTCTAATACACTTATTTATGAATACTGGGTCATTACTATAGAAACTATATTAACTTTTATATAGTGTTTAGATCCTGAGAAAGTCATTATAACAGTCTCCCATTAAGAAGGAGAAGTAGATCAGTGGTGGAAACTAATACAGAATATGAGAAATCAAGATGATATTGAATCCATGGATTGGGAAGATTACAATAACGTATTTTTATATAAGTAATTTCCATGTATTTTTCAAACCAAGGTGAAGAAAGAGTTCCTTGAGTTGATGCAAAGGAATGGTGAATCTGTTGTTTCCTATGAGGCTAATTTCATGATACATATGATTTACCCTTCAGGAATTATCATCCAACATGTATTTAATTTTGATATGTTCATCAATGGATTAAAGTCAAGTATCCGAATGATGTTGGACATAAGTGACTTCATTAGATATGAAGAGATTGGGCATTGTCAACTCATGGTTCAATTGGAAGTGGGATTCATATATCAATTTCTTAGTTTAAATAAGAATAGGAAGGTGGAGTTTAAAAGAAAATATAAAAACTATTAGGAAAATAAGATGATATATACTTTGTTCTCTTAGTGTGTGAATAAGCAAGAAGCTTGTTTCTATAAGACGTATAATAATGGTTTTATGTGTGGAAGGGAAGGCCATCAAGAATTTTATTTCCAAAGTGATGGGAAGAAGTTAGTTAATGTTGTAAAGGGGTAAAAAGTGCGAAAAATCTCACTTCAAAATATTTATTTATACATGTGTAAGGAGAATGATAATTATTCTAACCCATACCCAAAGACAAGGGCAGGTGATGGTGATCGACATCAACAACCACTTATGTTGAGGGATGAGGAAAATCTCATAAAATCGCTCTTTCAAATGAGGGTTCCCATAATGACGTGATGAAAAGTATACTTACCATCCACTACAGAACAAAAAAATGTCATATTATATTTTGGATCTATCCATTAATTCATATCTAAATAATTTTCTAAGGGTGATATGATTCCACCAAAAAAATTGGATGTCGAATTAACTATGAAAATCCCTAATAGTATGATGACTCCATCTCATGTCTATGATTCACCTTTGGTTGGATTTAATGGGAACATTCTCCCTTAAAATCATTTCATTATAAATTTGGTGTAATTTTATGTCTTCTTAGGAATGTATTGGATTTCTCAACATAAATCCAACATCAATTTTCATAGAAGGGAGGTTACATTTGATATTTAAAACCCTCCTATAATCATCCATTAATGTGATGATATGTATGAAATTCTTTTATAGATTTCAACCACTACATGAGTATTAATACCAATTCAAAATATTATATTATCTCAAATTATTTTTGATAAAATAGACATCGATGATATGATTACTGTTTGGGATTTTGTGGATGTCATTCTGGAAGAGTTTCATATCCATCCACAAAAATGAAAAGTTGGGATCTCAATAGTACTCATATATGATTTCAATCAAATCACAATGACTCCATATAGAATGTCTCTAATTTTGTTGCAGGATTTGAAGAAGAAACTCCAAGAAAATCATGATAAGGGATTAATTCGGGCATGTGTGTCACCTGGGGGTGCACTCGTTCTTTCTATAAAAAAACAAAGATAGATCAATGCGACTCTTCATTGATATCAATAGTAGAAAAATATCAAGATCAAGAATATGTATCATCTCCCCAATATTGATGACTTGTTTGATCAACTATGTGGATCTTAATGCTTTTCCATGATTGAACTTCATTCTGGATATCATGAATTTGGGGTCATGATAGAGGATATACCCACGATGGCACTACATACAAGGTATAGAAACTATGAATATATAGTGATGCCTTTTGTTCTTGAAAATCCCGCATATATCTTCATGGATTTAATGAATAGAGTCTATTGAGAGTACCTCAATCTGTTTTGGGCAGTCATTATAGATGATATTATTATCTATTCAAAGTATAAGTAGGATCATGAAAATTACTTGAGAATAGTACTAAAGACCATAATTAAGGAGAATATATATAAAAACTTTACAAAGTGTGAATGTTGGATGAAAAAGTATTCATTTTTAGGTCACATAATCTCAAGATATGGTATAGTATTAGATCCATCAAATACAGAGGCTATTGAATGTCGGCCTCGAACAACCACAATGACTAAGATCCATATATTTCAAGATTTTGGTGGATATTATTGATGGTTTGAGAAGAATTTATATATGAATATCTAATCCTATGAACATGTTATCCTAGAAGGGTTTCACATTCATATCGACAAGTGAATGTGACGAAAATTTCAAGTAACTGAAGAGAACGTTAGTTCGTGCACCTATGTTTAAATTAACCTACATGAGAGTAGGGTTTGTAATCTATAATGATGCATCCATGAAGGGATTGGGATGTGTACTTATGCATAAGAACATGTTTGTTGATTATGCATTGTAAAAATTGAAGATTCATGATCAAAATTAACCAAAACATGATTTGGATTTAGCATCAATATTTTTTGCATTAATGATTTGAAGGTGTTATATTTAGGGTGAAGACTGTGAAATATATACCGATCATAAATGTCTAAAATATATATTGACTTAGAAGGGGTTGAACATGCTCTAGAAAAGATGGTTAGAGTTGATAAATGATTATGAATACTCAATACATTACCACCCTATGAAAGAAAATAATGTGGAAAATTCATTGAGTTAGAAAGATCATGCTATCTTATCAATGTTAAGGATCACAAACGATCCAATATTTATGGATTTGTGAAGGATGGATATAGAAATCTAATGTAAGGGTAGAAAATCCTATCTTTATAAAATGAATGTTCAACCCACTATCTATGTGATGATTAAGAAGGTCTATAAAGAATATGTAGAGCTATAAATGAATTTCCAAATTGTTTCTATGTTTAACCTTGATTGGGATAGAATGATATTGTTCAGGAACCGTTGAAGTGTTCCTTATATACTATATTTTAAGAAGAATATTTTATAGGAAACTCATAATTATTTCTTATCTATTCTTCCTAGAAATATGAATATGTATTGGTACATTGAATGAATACTTTGGGTGGGATGGAATGAAGAGAGTTATCATAGATTATATATCTTAGTTCCTGGTATGAGAAAAAGTTAATTATGAAAGAAAACATCAAAGGGAATGTTTCATCCATTACCCCTAAAATATGGAAATGGGAGAACATTACTATGGAATTTGTTATTTGAATACACAAAAACCCTAATGGGTTTAATTACATATTGGGGGTAGAAGATCACATTACTATGTCAGCAAAATTCATTGTTATTAGAGAAGAGTTCTCTCTAGATCATATTTCCAGGAAATACATTATGGAAGGGGTAAGGTTGAATAGAGTTCCAAATTATATTATATCATATCAGAAACTGAGGTTCACCTCAATGTTCTGTTAATTTCATCAGTACAAACATGATACATACTTGAGAGTCAACAGTAGTTATCATCCTCAGATATATAGTCAATTTCAAAGAACAATTCAAACCCTAGAAAATATTATGATATCTTGTTCTCTATATTTCAATTTTAGTTTGGATCAACACATTCTTCTAGTTAAATTTTCATAAAAAATAACTTTCCCTCAAATATTCATATCACACCATATTAATCCCTCTCTAGGAATAAATGTATATATTTTACATGATGAGATGTGGTTGGATAAAAAAATAAATTAAGACATATTATTTGTAAAAAAAATTGTTGAGAAGGTTAGGACTATTTAGTAGCATATCATGGTAGGTCAATGTTAGAAGAAATATTATATTGATAACAATATTCATGATCTATAATGTGAATTTGGTTAAAATGGGTTTCTACGAATGTCACAATGGAAATAAGTTACGAGTTTCTTGATGAAAGGGAAACTAATCCCTTAGTATATCAATCCTTTTGAGATTATTAATATTTTTTGGATGGTAACCTATCAATTAGAACTCCTTACAAATATCACTCATTTCGATGATGTGTTCCATGTATATATAATGTGTATGTAACTACCTAATACCTCATATGTACTGAACTCATTTGTTATATCATGGGAGCATGATCATTCTTACGAGGAGAAACTAATTGAAAATATAGACCGTACAGAAATGATTCTACAAACCATGACCACTCACATGGTCAATTTTTGGTAGAGAAATAACCTGTTCAAGGATTCTACATGTTAACATGAGGATATAATAAAGCATAGGTATCCTCATTTGTTACCCTAGTGTTGAATATCAAGGGTTAAATTCATTTTAAGGGGTGTAGAATTTAACACATTAAGTCCTTATGGACATTTTTATCGAATAAAATAAATTCTCATTTATGTATTGTAATGAAATATGAATAACATTCCTTTAAAATGACATAAATTAGTATGTGTTTCATTGAACATCTATTTGGAACACATTACATGGAAAATAAAATAAGATTATACAACACCGACTTGGCGCCTTTTACACGCGACACCGATGTTTCCACAATAAACCAATTTACTTTTATAATTACTAAAATGAGATAATTATAACCTAGATGATAAAAACAGTTATATGAATAGTAATAACTATTTTTCAATTATTATTTTATAAATTTTCTATATAAATAAAACATATTGATAATGAATTATATAATTTTTTAGTAAAGTCCTTATGTGTTTTAAAATACCATTTTCTAAAATGATCAAATTAGTATGTCCTTATAAAAAAATATAAAACTTATTTTAAAAAATTATATATATTTAATATTAGTATAAAACGTAATTTTGTAATTTATAATGTAATAATTAGCTTAGGGTGATTTTTTTGGATTTTTCCGAGAAAAGTCATTTTTGGATGAATAGTGAAAAATACTGAATTTTAATTGAGAACTTCTTTTTCATCAAATTTATTTATAAGGTTAAATTATATTTTTAATAGGTTTAAAAGTATAATAGGATAATATTTTTATCCATTAATACAATTTTGGTTATTTGAATCCATTTCACTTTGAAATTTAATATAAAAAGATAATATATTTTTAATCGTTTTTACTTTAAAAACCTACATTGTCATTGCTTCAGCGAGATTAGTTTCAGATTAATTTATTCCACTTTTGTGATTGGAATTTCAAAACCTAGATTCAATATTTAGAATCATTACATGTTTAACTTTGTTTTTGAACAAAAATAATTGTGAAATAAATTAAAATTAATTATATTGATTATTGTAAAATTAAGATTAACTAAGCGCTAAACCTTAAATTAAAACCCTAAATGACAATGAAACTTTTCGAAGAGACATCAGATGGAAATACTTCGACAATATAAAAACTTGTATCTAATTTTTATAATTAATTTATCCACTTGAATCATGAAAATGGTGGTACGAATTCTCTCATAAAATATTTACAAGAGTGTCACTCTTCCTTCATTATAAAAGGCCACCTCCTCTCCCTCTTTTTCACAAATATCAATCCACAAAAGTTCTGACATGATATTTAAAATAAAATTATAAATATATTTTATTTAATCCTTTAGTTCTCCCCTTCTATATAAATTAATTCATTTAATCCTTTTGGCACAAACCAAAAGGAGTTACCTGATTAAGCGGTAACGTCTTCTGTCAAGATCTATTCTTTTATTTTATTTCTCCACCACAAACAGTATCTCTATTCCATTCTTGTGTAAAAGAAATACTATAATAAATATATTAGGTTGTTTTAATTCTAATGGTTCTACCTACACTTCCACATAATTTCATCTAATAGGAAACAAACTTGTTGTTTATGTGTTTGGTGAACTATCGCCTCAGTAATTGATGATTGTTCAATTTTCCTTTATCATATCTCATATGGGACATTATGATGTAAAATATGTTTATATATTTCATATATTATATCATTATTTATTTAATATTCATTGATATTTTTAAATCAAAAATCTATTTTAATTTTCATTTGATGCAATTACGATAATTCTATTTTAGGAAGTGTGGACTACTGCGCTCTTAAAGCGACATGATTCGTTCACACACTACATGTAATGTATTAAGAATGTATCTAGTGAACTTATATCATATATATAACAGTGTAATTCTTCTTTAATTATATTATATACATAAATATATATATTTCATTTTCTTTCATTCATTCATTATGAAAATAAAAAATGAAACAACGTTCATGCTTACATACCGCTTACCATTTCCATGAATGGTGTATTCCATTTAGTACTTCTATATTCTATAGATAATTATAATTAAAATATAAAGAATATAATGTATATTTAAATTATTTTTCAAATTATGGAATCATTATATAAGTATAATGAATTAATATATAACAACTTAAGACACATGTGATGAACAAAGAAAATATTACTCGAAGTGAAACCTTAACAAAGGATTGTAAACAAGAGTGTAATATAAGGTCATAAAAAACCTTATATGATATTAGATTTAATAATATGGTTCTTTCAAATATTTATAATAAATTTATATTTATTGTACAATTATATTGAATGAGTACAATGAGAGTAAAGACACATGGTGATTAGATTTTATCTCACTTCTTATTTCTGTGAGATACATGCTTTATTCCCCACCGATTCCTTTTTGTGTGGTGTTTATAGTACCCATGGATGTAATAAATTATTATTATAATTAAATTTACAGTTATTTACATATCCATTATATTCTCTTAATTTCATGGGATTTAAGTATCAAAAGATATTAAATTTGTAAAACAGTTTTACCTCAATTTTCATTCTTTGAGACTCATGTTTATTTATGCACCTAAATTTTATTAGATATATATACTTCAATTTTAAATTTTATATCATGAATCTACTTACTTTAATGATATTGTAAGAATCATGTAATTTAATTTTATTTTATGGAGATTATGATTCCATGTTACCATGTAATAATGGTTTGTTGAAATAATCTCATCGCATTTCGAGATTATTTATGATTATGATTCAATTAATGAAATATCATGATACATTTAAAAATAAAACTCATGAATTTTATTATCCTTTGGTTTTTTAAGATATCATCATTTATTAGTAACTTTAACCACTCTTTGGTACATGATATAATGTTTTATTAAAAATTTGATAATCTCTATTTAGAGTCATAAATCTATTGTATTCAGAAATAATATTTTCCAAAATGTTTACAATTTTTTATCAAATGATCATTGATGCCCATTTTATGGGAAAAGGTAATTTAAAATAATTTTATAGTATTAAATTATTCCTTTCTATGTTTTAAAATAATTTTTTAATGAAAAATGTTTTTAGAATGTTTTATGTTTTAAAAAGTGTTTTTCAATGCAGAAGGGATATTTTCCTCAAAAAAATGTTTTTTAAAAGATAATTCAAAATTAATTCTCTTATAATGTAACATCCATTGGTCCCACTAATGCCTTTTCAGTGAAATTATAAAAGTTTTCTCTTCATATTATTTCTCAGAATGGATTGGGTTTTGATGGAATGATATTTATGAAACTTATTTCTCCTTCATGGGTTATATTCTTTTAAAACCCTCTTATTTTCATTAGTTATGCTTCGAAAAAAATGATTTTGAAAAATTTTATTCTTCCATAGGGTATGATATGATTACATTTTTATAATAACCTTTTAAATTTATAGGATATTATATTATTATTTATGATCTTATGGCACTTGTATGTGTGATTTCATTATGAGATGGGTGGGACCTATATCTCACTCCAATGCAATGAGTAAAGATTTATATCTCAATAGATTGACTAAGATAGTCTTGGTAATGAAACTTGATTACTCATATGGACTTGTTAGTGAACCCTGACTAATAAGATGGTATGAGGGGTGAACTCCAACTACTAATATCTCCGTTAGTGTGGACAATGACTAACAAGATGGTATGGGGAGTGAACCCATACTGCCAACATGGTCTAGGCAGTGCTCCCTTGGATACTATAGAGATCATATTATGTTCTTATTAGTCTACAAAAATTCCATTTTTTATTCATAAGTAATGATTTTATGGAATATTTTCATTATTTAATAATGATTCATGTCTTATGAACGACAAGGCTTTATTCCAAGATTTGTGTGTATGATACTTGATATATAGGGTATGATCTATTCCTTTTTATGATTGTGTTCTCATGCCCTTATGCTCATTATTATAGTTATATGTCTCTATTGTTTAACCTTACAGAGAATTTGAGATAACAATTTTGAATGTTTCATTTCCTAGGTCATAAAGATATGTATTATATTTTATGTGCCTAAGAAGGGTTCTAGTCAAGAAGAACCTATTGTGAGATAATATAGGCCACTTAGGTATCGGTGTTTACGTTTCCATGTTTCCAAAGGCACTAGACTAGTACTGTCATTGTGTGTCTGTTTCTATAGTGTTTGAAGTATTATAAAAAAGTTATGTACTGTTAATGTATGAAATGCGAGGGTGTCTCTAAGTTAAAATGAGATAAAAATATTATTTATGATTATTTCTAAAAAATTAATCACATTTTGATTATTTTAGATATATCAATGTATTCTAAAAAATGATAACCCCTGAAATTAATATTCTTGGCTCATTAATAACAATAAAAATAGAAATATTCAATTGTAAGACAAATGTTATTATTATTATTTAATATTTTAGTAAACATATAATGGTTTATTTTTTATCACATAAATTACAATGGTTATCTAAAATTAATTTTTTATTATAAAAAATTTGAAAATGAGAAAATATATTTAATTTGATAAATTAGATATTGAAGGGGATGAGTATTTTTTATTATATAATTTGAATTTTCGTTTATGATGTGATTATATTAAGAATTTTATTACCCCTATATAACCCTAAAAATAGTGTCATTCAATGGAATAATCTGACAAAATATGAAAGGGACAATGATATGTTAACCGAGTTCAAAACTCCTAAATATTTTTGGGGTAGAGTTAGTTATTACAACATGAAATTTTTCTATTACGATCATTTTAAATAATTTTTTAATAAAAACCACTTATAAATATATAAATGAAGAAAACATAATCTAGTATAATTTTTAGTTATTGGATGTAAAAATTTTATTCTTAATACTAATGATTCTATAGATAAATTGTATGTTTTGTTTGATGTAGGAATATTTTCGGTTTATTATAATGTTAGTAAAGATTATAGATTTTATCACAAAATTACCAAGGTAGTTGAATAATTAATTTATGTTATGTTTTTTGAAAAATACATATAATATTAAATCTTTTAATGAAAATTTATTGTATTTGATCTTAGTGATTTTTTTTTGGAGAGGATGATAATCTAGATTTGAATGTTCCTATTGAGGGGAATCATCAATCTGATGAAAGATATTAGAAAACACACAAAAATCATCCTATAGCTAGATTTATTAGAGATGATAAATCTTAATTTCAAAGAAGTAAATTTTTATGAATTTTTTTATCACAATTATAATATTTTTGATTTAGTACCAAAACAATAATTCAATATAATTAAAAATTTAGAACATTATTTTTGTTACATATTGATAACTAAATCTATTTCCTATAAATTAAATTCAGAATTTAGTTAAACAGAATAAAGGAAGACCAATATTTTTACAAAATGGTTATTTAGAGAAAAACATGATGAATCTTGATAGAATAAAATAATTAAATTCAGTTTAGTTGCACAATGTTTTTTTCACGAAGAAGGTATAGATTATAATGATACTTTCTCACCTAAATTTAATTAGAATATATTATAATATTCATATCTTATGTTTCAAAAATGATTTTTTTCTAAGTAAAATGTATGTTGAAACTACTCTTCATAACATTTTAATATCCAAATAATTTTATCTAAACATACCCCTATATTTTAAACCTGAAAAGAAACATAAACATGATTTAAATGTTTCAATATCTTGGTATGGACTAAAATCATATCTTAAAGAATTGTAAGAAAGTGATTATATATTCATATTAGAAAATGGTTTTATAAAAGTAAATTTAGATCCAATGTTTTTTACTAAAAATTGTTAAAATGATAACTTTGTTATTCAAATTTATATTGATGTTATCATCTATGAATAATGAAGTGATTTTTTTAACGAATCATCCTATATATGAAATGTTGAATCTGATATGAGAATTAACAGACAATTGATTTTTTTTCACATGATTTATGGGATATTTTTTAATCAATATAAATATGATAAATAATTAGTTAAAATATTTGGTCTGGATTCTGGTAAAATTTCAAGTACCCCAATGAGTAATTATTCGAAAGATGTTTTTGTTATTATTTGAAAATTAATGGATATTAATCATTTTAGTTGAATTATTAGTAGATTAAATTATCTCAAATATGTAGGTAACTAATTTTTAATTAGTTTATAATTGATTTATTGATTTGAATATGACATATTGGTGACTCTCATAATTTTTTTTAAAATGATCATGAAATATTCTATATGTTCTATAAATCTTTGTATATTTTATCTTAAGTGAAGTTATTTTTATTTAAAAGTAATTTTTGAATAAAATTCTGGAGGATGAAAATTTGAATGAAAAAGTAGTACGAGAATATATCATTTTTATAGATTTTTTTTATTTTATTGGAGTTTAAATAAAAAATTAACAATTGATTTATACATTAATAAAGCCAACTATATTTTTGTTTTGACTCTTTTTTATAAGTGTTTATACGTGAAAAAAATTATCTATTTTTTATATTCATAGTGGAAGGATTTTTATTTTAGGTGATAACTCATCTATTATTTATATCTATGAGAATAACATATATAATTCAAGAACCCAAAATAATGATGTTAGATATAATTGGATTTGGGATCACGTAAAAAAGTAGAAATCTATTTGGAATATGTTTTTTTATATGATGAATTGGATAAAATTTGTACGAAATATTTGGATATATATATATATGTTTATGAAAACAATTTTTAACCATGGTAATGTGTACATATTTTTTTATTTATTTATGCTAAGGGGAGTATAGAATTTTTAACATTATTTCGAATTGATTTCAATGATCCTTAAAAAAATTTAATACTGGGATAGTAGGAATTTTAAATCTATTTTATCTTAAAGTTTACATGAACATTCATTATCTTGTGGTTAATATTTAATTAATTTCATATAATTCTATAATTTATATAGTATGTTAACTACTTTTTGTGGATACATATTGATTTCAAATAAATATATCGTTAGATTTGAATATATTCTATAAAGATAAAATTTCAAATGTGAAGACATTTTTTTACTTTTTTTAAAACATGCCATAAAGTGGATGATTTAATATTTGTGGTTTAATTTAATATTAGATAGAATATAATTTTATCATAAATAAATTTATGTGGAGTAAATTTTATGAATCATTTTTTATTTTAATCCTATTGGAATATTCTAAATAAATTATAAAATATTTTAATGGATGAAATAATAAATTTCTTGAATATATTTTAAATATTTACCATGAGTTTAATAAAATTATAATTTATTTTATAGTCTAGGAATTTGGTTTTTTAATTTAGGTTTGTCAATATTATCTTGGGAGCAAACATGTAAGAATATACTCTCATTTTGAGGTCTGATCCCCCTTTTTTTGAAAAAAACTTTTTCTCAATTAAAGAGGTGAAAGGGGGGGGGGGTATATGTGGTCTTGTAATAATTAAAGCAGCTATAGATAAGGTCATGGAACGTATGCTCTAGTATTTAGTTCCATCAGTTATACATACAGAGGACATTGGCTTTTTAGTGGGCTTCCTATTGGTAGGAAGAGCTACATGAATCCCACCAAAAAACACATGAGACCCACAAGCCAACTGGTGGGTTCGAAATAGATTTTTATGTGGGGAAGAAATGTAATTACCCTCCATTTTACAATTTATGTATCACTGTAATTATTCCCCCTTCTATTCTGAAATAGAACCATGTTGATCTCTCAACTCCTCCCCACTCTAGCTTGTAATTTTTCCCTTACCCATCATCTATTTTGATTTCCATTTGAGGTGATTAAATCTCCAAGGTAAGACCACTATTTTATTAACCACATTTTTCTTAAACTATTTTTTATATTTTTCCCACTATTTATAGATAACCTTCCAAATTTTATGTATTTTATGGTATTTTTAAAAATCTCTTATTTCTTCGTGAATCAAATCTCAATTTCTGAAGAGTGAAATTCCTATATCAAAAGTTCTGTGATCATTGTGTGAACCCCTTGATTTTCACCTAATATATTATTTTAACTTAGTACCTAAAAGTAAATAATTTATTCCCTAAAATGATCCTAGAATACTTTTGAATCTATGAATTAGCCCTTAATAAATTTAATTTGGAAACTTATGCACACAGATATGGTGGGATTGGTTATATATGGGTTATGTTATACATAAGAGACATAAATTAGTGTCTGTTATATAATAATAAACTATGGGATTTTCCATTTTTAATTGATAATAAAATTATATTTTTGGAATGTAAACTAATGGGGATTCTATTAATTTTTCCATGGGAGAAAATGTTTTTAAATGTATTATATGGTTATATATTTGATTAAATAAATAAATATTAATTCTTGAATGAGATCCTTAGATTATGAGTGTAATGTAATATTAAATAAATTAGAAGACTATTATTGTAACATTCATTATGAGTGAAAGATAATATTTACAAAATGGGAATTCTCAGAATAACCCCTACAATTCTAAGGAACATGTTATGCTATATAAGTGGGAATTCCTAAATAATCTCATTAGATTCCATTTTTTTTATGATCTAGTATTTAGAGAATTAGTTATTCGGATTGTAAATGCTACTAGATATATATTTATGATGTAATGAATAATTATATATTCTATGATATACGTTGTTTTGAATTCCTTGACGAGTGTGCAGATTCTGTATGGTTGGTAAAATTCTTATGGTAGTCAAGACATGATTAGAGTCATTTTATCTTGGCCTATGTAGTATGGTTTGACCCTAGTGAATTATAGAGCTCCAACATCAATGTTTTTTAATTAATTGATTTATTATTTTATCTTTTCAATTTATAACATGTAGCTACATGAACTATTGTGTTTCCCAAATTGGATATTTTATATAACACTTTTTTAGGGTCTTATTGTGTTGTACTCACATCTTACTTGGTACGATGGTTGCTACCCATGTATACATCACTGATACAACATGACATAATGGAAGGCTCCCAATGTCAGATTATTGATTAGGTTTGGGATAGATCATGGTAATGGGGAATGATTTGTTTCTCCTAATTTAGGGATGTTTTCACATTTTTTTGAAATTTTGTTCTCTTAGTTATTTTTGTGACTTGTAGATGTGAATCTTACATGTTCGACTGACTTTTGGGAATTATGAGCATCTTTTTTTAGCATTGGTTATCTTTTTACATAAATAAAAATTATGGGTATATTTCTGTATTAATTTCTATAAGGATTTTACCTCCCATATTTTATTATGCGTTTCACAATCTAATTATGACGTCGTCGTCTCCCCTTGGTAACCTCATAGTCCCTCCTTTCTATTATGTATAATTTGGAATATGGGGAGGCATTATTGAGACATGGGGAACTCCAACTATGATTACTGGTTCAGTGGCTCCTGGGTAGGGGCATTAGAAAGACGAATCAAGTCTCTATTTAGACATTAATAAATAAAGTATCCACCTGTGTTTGATGTGAGTAGAAAAAGAAATGGAGAAGTAGGGACATCATATTTTCTATTATATATCAGATATGACCATTTAGGTTTAGATCAAGTATCCACCTGTGTTTTTAAGGGAGGTTTTTTCCAAGGTATCGATGATTTATATTGAGCCTATTCAGAATATTTCTGATAATATTGAGATCCCTCAAGATAAGATGGTTAAGCTAGTATTTTATACGATTCAGGGACCTATTTAGAGATGATGGAATATATTAGTCCAATAAGAGACGCATGTAGAAAATACATGGAAGGAATGTGAGATCCATTTTTGGACAACATCATCTTGAAGACTCAAGGGGATGATCAAGACAAGGTGTTATTATGCCTAAATTAGTGTAACATGTGTGAAATAGTGTATGTCAACCATATTTCTGTCTTAAAAACTTCATCTCCAATATAAATGAGGATGAAATAAAATGATTGTGGAAGCCTGATGATGGGTTGAGGAATGTTATTTTTGTGTAGGTGAATGTCATTTGGATTACCAACATTTTGGTATTAGTGAACCATGCACTTATCTCTACAATGATCATGAGAGAGGGAATGTTCCTAGGGAAGGAGGGTTATATATAGACTAATAGAGGGTCATCAATAAGGTGAATGTGTGATTATTTTGTGAATCACCAGATAGATGTAGGAAGGGAAACCAATGCGGGGGTTCACAACATTATCACTAGTATGTTTTTAGGACCACATTCAACATAAATGTGACCATGAAATCATGGAATGCATAGCATGTCGAATGAGGGTCCACCTTCAAAGGTTTTACATGATGGTGTAACAAACACCATGTGATAGGGGTTTCAATCCACTAAATGAATTTAGGTTCAATTTTTCTACACCAATGTTAGTGTGTAATTGGAGTTTAAGGGTACAATTTGGGAGATGATAAGGCATTGAAGCATATAGTCATTATAAATAATTATAATAGGGTAGTGTGGGTATGATATTTAGGTTTAATGAAATGACAATAGTTAAAGTAAGTTTCATGCAGTGAAACCTACATTCACAGACCATGATGATGGTAAAACTATTATTTGAGGTACAATAATTGTTTCCTATATATTATCTTTTCATTTATTTAATATTGGGGATTATAAATAACTTATATCAGATATGTTTTTGTAAAAAATGGGATTTTCCTTAGAGTACCAATATGGTGTCAGATAGAGCAACAATCAATTGGAAGCACAGTTTGAAGGTATCTACCATTGTCGGTTGTGTGACCTAGTTGTTAGAGGATATCATTTACTATGGTATATATTTTTCAAATAGATAACCAATTTTTACTAGATTCATGGACTATACTAGTTTGTTTCATACTAATTATGTACTAAATTATATCACATGTATGTTATATTCAGGTCTTCATATGGTAATAAACATGTATATGACTGGTAATGTGAGAAATAAATATGATTTGTGGAATCAAATTGTAAGAATATAGGAGAGGTGACTAATCTAGAAACATTTTTGTAATAAATGATAGTGGAAATAAACATTGAATCTTTCCTCCAATAGTGGATTATTCTAGGATGTATGTCCTGTAGAATTCATAGGGTGACTACCTGAAAGGTGAATCAAGTTCTTGATTGATCTTATAATGGTCTCATATTAATTTTCTATTCCACGTTATAGGATTTATGCGATATAGCTAAAGAACAAAAATAATAGACATATGATTTGGAATCATAATGGTTCATTGATATGAGTTCCTCACCTTGGGGTTATCCAATCTTTTTTTTCTATAAAGTGTGATAGTTAGCTATAGGAATTTGTCTATTGGGGGAAGATAAATAAAATGGAGCTAAGAAACGAAACCCTATTCATAGGATTGATAATTTTTTGACCATATGAGAAGTTCCTATGTGTTTTATAAGGTTTATCCTAGGTCGGGATACCATCAAGATTATGTTAAAACATTATACACACCTCAAATAACATTCTGATGAAAATGTGTCTTGTATGAGTATATGGTTCTGTCATTCATCTGATTGAACTCACTAATGTTGTTTATGGAACTAATGATATGGGTCTTCCACCCATATATTGATTCATTTATAGTCATTTTTATTGATGATATAAATATATTCTTCTATTAATGGGTGCCACACACTCATCATTTTTAGGTAGTGTTAAGAATATTAAGGGAGCATCAAATTTTTCCAAATCGCACCAAGATTACGTTCTAAATTGAACAAGTGTACTTTTTGGGGAATTTATTCTATGAGGATGGTGTATCAAGGAACCCTATGAAATTTATATCTTTTGTGTGTTGGGAGTGGTTGAATAAAATATTTAACATACAATGATTTATAGGCCTAGAAAGAAACTAACATATTTTTTTTCCTGAATTCTCTAACCTTAAAGAGACTTTGAAAATCCTAACCAAGAATGGGATGATGCTTTAATGGTTTGATTCATGCGTGGATGTGTTTTTGGATAAGAAGAATAGACTAACCACAAAACTGATCCTGGCCCTACATGAGTTTAGTATAGATTATTATGCATATTGGGATGCATCAGGGGATCATTCTTGGTGTAGTTCTGATGATGGGAGTTCATTTTATGGATTATACATCATGGGCGTTGAGACAACATAAACCAATATATCTAAAAAATTACCACAAGATAGCATTTGTAGTGTATTATTAGGGATGCATGACACATTATCTTCCTGGTGAGAGGTTCATAGTTTATAAAGACCATGGAATCCTGAAATACATATATTCTCATAGTGTGATTTAAATTTTAATAAATGTAGATGTCTTGAAAATATCATATTATTTAATATTATATCATCTAATTCCCTTGAAAAGGAAAAAAATCGCCAATTATTTATGTAGGAAGACTCAAGATCATATATATTTTTTGGATTCTAGAAGAGAATTTCAATTGATTTCTCTTTTCACTAAGATTTATTTTGGGTTGTAGGACTCTTAAGTGTATGAATTACTCTCATTATTGCTATCAAACCTATACTTTTTAATGAAATTATGAGTAAGAATTTATATAATTGAGAGATCCTATAATTTATGGATAATATTTATTGTAGGAAGCCACCACTAGACTTTCTAGTTAATTATTATTTGAATATTTTCATTCATGATTGTTTCTTAGTACTTTTAATCACATGAGAATAGTGAATGAGTTAATCTCATTCATTTAAGTGGGTGGAGAACCCTTGGATAAAGAAAATTCATCAGAATCTATGAAGAATGTATTGGTGTCCATGAATTTGGAAAGACATAAAAAGTTTTTCAGGATGTTATCAACCTATCATTACGTGATGGATAAATAGCAGTGACCCGATAACCTCTTCCATTAATTTCCCATTTCTGAGTGGAAATGGGATAATGTAATTATTGATTTTCAACTTCATTTTTATGTACACCATGGGGAATGATTTTGTGTTGGTTTTTGTCAATCTCTTGATGAAGGTCACTCGATTCATTCCTATTTTGGAGACATTGTTTATAGATTATACAGTAAAACATTATTTCAATGAGGTTTTGAAATTACTTTGGGTTCCTTATACTATAGTATCAATATGACATACCCAGTTCAACAATTTCTTTTTATAGTGGTTGGATAACGGAATATGTATATATGTTCTTTTGAGAAATTCATACCACCCCTAGACTGATAGAATGTTAGAGTACTCTATTTATATTCCAGAAGGAATGATTGAATAATATGTCCGTAATTCATGGGGATCATAGAGAATAAAAAAGACATGGTGTAATGTTCCTATAAAATAACTATCATGGGTCCCTTCAGATGGAGCCATATTAGTATTTTTATGGGATACCATTTGGTAAAACCCTATTCTAGAAAGATATTGGTGTGGATACAATTATTAGAAGAATACTTATATTAGAGAATGTTGATCATGTTTGGTTGATTCATAATTATATATAGATACACAAAGTTGGTGAGAGTGTTATAAGGATTCACATCACTGAAATATATAGTTTTATATTGGTGTCATAGTATTCATATGTTTGTTTCATAGGTTGGGACATCAACTCTTATGAAGATATGTGAAACTAGAACCAAGGTATATTTGACTATTTGTGATTACATAAAAGAGTGAACTAGTGGAATACTGGATGTCCCTTCTATAAATGTTCATTTCTATGCAGGGAGTGTTTCAAATATCTCATATACGACATCACTTTCCTAATCCATATTTTGTTATTAGTACTAATGACACTGATCATGAGGCTTACTTTTCAATTTAGGATAATGTGATATGTATTTTGGATTGTAGAGTGTAGAAAAATTTGGGAAAAAATTACCCTCTGGTCTATGTGTTATGTTAAAAGATATGTGTTCATGAGGTAACATGGGAATGGGGGTCAGATGTATGTTCAAAATGGATATATATTTTCACTAGGTAGATTTTAAACATTTTAGGACATAGGATGAGGATGAGATATTATATGGTTGGGAGATTGTAATACCAATATATATTTTCAATGTACTCCCTTTTCTAAAGACAATTTATTTTGTATTTTAAATGGTGAAAAAGGGGTTTCATGTGGTATTAATTGAATATAGGAGGCTCATGAGGTTGTCTGGGATTGTAGACTTATGTATTCTATGTCAGAAACTGACTCTTTAGAGGCCACTGGCTAATCCTCGAGATTTTAGAGAAACATGAATCCCACCAGATAGCATGTAACTCCCTGAGATTCTATAAATTAGTATTTTTCTAATTAATTAATTCTTTTGGATATGTATAATTTTATAGAACACTAAAAATACGAAAATACCTATATAATAAATAACTAATTCAAATTTTTTATACACTACACCAAGGTAAGCATGCTCTTCACACAAAACCAAATTGGATTTCATTTCACGCATCACCGAGTTTCTATGAAACAAAACCTTAATATAGTAATTATTTAAATAAGCCAGTTATATCATAGATTCTAAACATGATAGTAATAATAAAAATGACTAATTTTTAAATTATATTTATATGGGTTTCATTTTTTCCTTTTTTAGATAATTTCAGACATTCATTAAGGGTATTCCTTTTACAAATGTTCGAAAAAATGAAAAAGAAACTCATTTATTAAAATATGAAATAGCATACTTAATGAAAAAGATAATTTATTTGGAAATAAATATACACAACATATAAAGGAATAATTTGATTATTCACTTTTCACGATGGAGGGAATTTTGGTTTATTCCATATAAGTAAAAAATACACATTCAATTTTATTTTTTTAAAATTCAATCAAATTGAAACTGTATAAGATTTTTTGTAAAATAAAGTCCCTTATATTGAGTATGACCCATCAGGTAAGTTCATTATCTTCTTGAATAAAAAACTTATGTTTATTTTTTACATTTAGAAATTCATTTTCTGGTTAATAATCCTTTATTTCAATTAATAACATGTTATTTAATATTATTTAATCAATTAAATTCAAGTTCGTAATTTTGATGATACTTGAATCATACATTAAAAATTAGTTTAGTAATTTGAATATGGTCAAATAAATAAATATTCCTCCATTGATAAGAATTATAATTATAGAAAAAAAAACTAAACATAAAATATACAGTTAAATCCAACCATTAAATATGGTTATGAAAAATGAACTATGTTACAATCATAGAGACGGTTGGTCATACGTACGCATTTGTATCATTTAAAATTTTCAACAATCATTATGGAAAGATGGTATGAATTATTTTATATTTTTAGAATGAAAAAAATATCATTAATACCATATTACATAATTTAATATACTTATATATATCATCCATGTGATGTGGTGATGAAAAATGAATCACATATCTTCATGGAGATCAGAGACCACACCTGCACATGAACAACGTTATCATTTTACATTGTATGGAATTGTACAAAATTAAAATATATATTATATCTTAATAATGATATTTATTTTGTGAATATCATTTCAAAAAATTAATTCCATCACTATAAATAGTAAATATAGGTGGTGATGGAAAATGAATCACATCGGTTTCTGAAGCGGTAGTCCACCGAAAACATGAATGATGAATATCTTTCCCATTTTATGGATTCTAAGGAAAGATATATGTAATTAAAATAACATAACAACATATTATTATATTTAATATTTTTTATATTATCTTATTTTAAATTATTTAAAGGATGTGTACGAAGAAATTAATGTAAAACATTTTGTTAAAAACAATATCCTTCTTTGGAAATTCTCCTTTGATTTACACCTTAAAACAATTATTTTTGGATTTATGAAAAAAGAACTATATAATTAAAAGAGGGATTATATATAATTATTTGGGAAGATATTGGCTGAACCAAATGTGGGTTTATTCATGATGGATAGAGAATAAGAGGTTCTAGATTAAAAGGGATTGGAGTAAGACTCTTAGAATTCCACAAAATATTAGATTAATATAAAATGATATTCAGTTCCAAATGGTTCCATGCTAATTTATTTAAAATACAGGATGCAGATAGGTCATTATACTCTCATATAATAAATATTACACATGTTTTTTCTATTTTTTACTCTTATATTTTGTTTTTAACCCCTTATTTATCCTTTTTGAACTTACCATGAAAACATGGATTTTAATGCATTAAGGGTAAAAATACTTACTCTAAATAGAGAAAAGGACCCTAAATAGACAATGGATAATATTAGCAATCATATACTAGAATTTTTATGAAACTATTATTTTATGAATTTTATACCATTTAATAAAATGTTATTTATTATAATTCATAATTAATTTCAATTTTTAGAACAATTCCATATTTTGATTTTAATAGAATCAAGAAAAAATGTAAAATTTGAGACAAATAATTTTTTATATCCCTAGCATGTATTGTTCAATAGAAAATTTTTATCACTATAATTATATAAAATTATATTACTAACAATATATTTAATATCATTTATTTTCTTTTGAAAATAATTAAATAATTATTGAATTATTGATGTGTTAGAATTTGAGGATAATATTTCATCTCTAAAAATTAAAAATAAATACCCATGAAAATATACATATTTTTTATGTATAAATAATATATATAAATTAAAATTTCTTTCAGTTCAAGTCAATTTAAATGTAATATAGTTATTAAATGAAAGAGTGTGTCATTTTTAAAGATTTATTAAATAAAATAACAAAAAGGTCATAATCCCCCCCCCAAAGAAAAAAGATCATTTATTTTACATATGAATTATTATTAGTGACTTTTGATCATTAAATAATATTTAGTTCAATGATAGAGTCATTTTATAGATGTTATCCTATAATTTTTAACCCATAATTACTAGATTGATCCTTTACTGTTGTAAAAAAAATTCTTATGATTTCTATTCATACTGATAAAAATTTGAAGGAAACTATTTTTAAAATTCGTAACCAAATATGTCAATCTGGAATAAATTTTTCAAAATTAGAAACACATAAGTAGCATTTCTTAATTTAATATTAAACCAAACATTTCTATGAAAATCAGTTTTTTTAAATGTTCTTTTTAATGTGAGAATGAATTTATACAAAATTCAAGTATAAAATTAATTTAAAAACTATAATAGGATTATTTTATCTAAAATAATACTAATTATATTTTAAATATAATCCAAAATAGAATTTATTTTTAAATAATATAAAATGAAATACAATTGTCAATGAAATTAAATATTTTTCTCTATTTACTAGAAATTTATTATTTTAAAATACAAAATTTTTACCCAAATCTAATTTTATATGCTGATTTCAAAAATGATATTTATTTCATCAGCTAAAAATTATATATGTTTAAAAAATAATTATAATATTAACTCAAAAATAAATAAAATTCTTTTTTTCAGAAAACATATTTTTGAAAAAATGACATTACCCCAAAAGGACTGATTATTTATAAAGAATTAATTAATATACTAGTATGGATTATAATTACTATTATATATATATATCCAAAATATATTAATCTTATTTGTACACTCTAATTTAACATCCATGTTATAATGGTAATAAATAGATAATAATATTATTTTATTTGATTAGGCTTAGTTTTACATATTTTGTAAACTATCAAACATAATATTTCATTTTAAAATCCTAGGATGTTGTAGTTTTGATCTCGAGGTAGTGATAAGTGATCTTCAAAATTCATAATAGTACCAATAGGTCTTGAAACTAGACATCTATATATAGGTTTATATTTTGAAACATAAAACCTATATAGAGATGGAAACCACGGTGTTTATGGAAGATATGTGTTTGGAAATAAATATTTTCTTTTATGTCTCTTCTCTTCTACTTAGTGGTAGCTTTAGTGGTGCACTATGAAATAAGAGGATGTTCAATGATAATCACATGGATTGTGGAGGTGGTTCTCTACAATGGAACTCCTCTGCACCATCTGCATCATCTAGAAGTGATCCCTAGACATTATTTCATCATTGCATGGTAGGGAACACACAATATTCCTTTAAAGTACCTAAAATGATATTCAATTATTGTGGACAATTGGGAGATATATATAGGTTCTTAAAAAATATTTCTAAACCATATTGTGGTCTTATATCTATAGTTCCAAGGGCCACAATAGCGTAGAAAGACAATTTAATTTCCGTTGGGATCTAGCCATAGGCCTCAAGAGTGAGGAACCTTCACACAATAGATGAGTTTTTAAAAGAATTTTACCCAGGTTCAATGACATTCTGAAGTATTATTTCAATTTCATTTTTAATAGCTACAAATTTATATTATATAGGATCCTCCCAATCATTTATATCTAACTATTGATTCTATGTGCAGAACCTTCCAACTGATCTCATGTCCTTGTTTCTGGAACAGGTGACACCTCTTGGAAAGTGGAAGCACCTGTGGATTTTATGTCCATCCTATTCACTATTGACTTCTAACAAGGAGTCAGTGTATGATTTCATCTTTATTGATCTACATATTTTCTATGAAATCATTAAGATGGATGGGATTTTGTCTCACCATGATAAGATTGATTATTATCATTGGAATGTTTTATTATGTACTACTGATGGGAGATCTCATGTGTTTGAGGGATACTAGAATATGAGGTCCAATCACACAAGACTTTATTATCAAGAGATCACGAAATTTTTTTATTTCATTGTAGTTCAACTTAATTAGGTATATCATGTTGATGATATTCCAATAATGTTTTTGGACATTATCAATGTTTTCCTTGATGAATTTTTTGATCATCTTCTAGAGCTGGAGTTGGAGTTGGAGTTCATCCTCTATCTTGTGTTAGGTATGAAATCGATATCAATACCCTCTTTTCACATGAAAAATATTGATATTTTTAAGCTTGGGATCCCATTATATGATTTTACATAGAATTTTGTTGTTCACCATAGTGTTTTGGTGTAGTCATCCCTATGTAATTTCTTAAGAATATTGATGGTTCTCTAATTTTCATATATACTATCAAATGCTGAACTGAGTGGCTGTGAAGAATAATTTCCCTTTTCAAATATGTATAATAATTATTTCATTTTATAAATGTGGTTAATTGGTTTTAGAAAATCTCTTTTTAGTCAGGATATCATCGTCTTAGAATTCGGGAATCTGATATTCTGAAGACCATGTTCTAGGTCTGGTATGACCATTATGTATCTCTTGTGAGTCATTTAGGTATGCCCAACACTCCTTTAGTTTTCATGTATTTAATGGACCATATATTCCCTTAGTATATTGACAACATTTCATTTATTTTAGTGATTTTTATTTTGGTTTTTTCGAGATTTTAGTGTGAGCACAACATTTTTTGAATCATTATTTTGATATACTATGATGTATTTACCTTTATAGGAAGATTTTGAAATGAAATTTATAAAACCGTGACGTGAATTTATTTGGTCATGATAATTATTACCATGGAAATTTTGTCGACCCTAAAAGTTGAACCATTTCATGACCTAGGGGAGCCAAATAACATCTTCAAGATACAACGATTTTTGGATATTCATGGATACTAATGGTGGTTCATCTAGGATTTGTAGATGGTGGATTCACATTTGAATTCTCTAATTGTGAATGGGGTAAAATTTAATTTGAATAGAAAATTTCATACTTTATTAAATTATTTGAAAAAAATTATGATATTATATCCTGTTTTTGTTTTTTCTTGAGCTCAGTAATGTATATGAGGTTTATTATGATGCTTGTGGTACTGGTCTAGGTTTCTTTCTTATAATGGATTTTCATTTTTTTAGTATAATTATTATCAACTTTGTATACATGTGATTAATTATACCAATCATCATTATGAGATTTATGTAGTTCTGAATGTATTTATTTATTGGATACAATATTTTATTGGGTAGAGGTTAAGATTGTTTTCAAATAATAAGATTATGAACATTATATTTTATCAGAAAGACATAAATATCAAGAAGAGATGGTGGATGTAATATCATTAGACCTTAAATTTTTAAATTTCTTACACCCTAGATAAGTCGAATAGTTTCACATATTTTATCATTATGAATGTCCCACCAAAGTATATATTGGAAAAAATGAGGGAGTGTTATCTAATGGATATTTTCACTAAATTTCATCTTGACACGTGTAAGGGTTTATTTATTGTGGTTCTAGCTAGTGTTTAGTTATCATCGTCTCTCCTTGAGTCTTTTAAATTGGGGTTTCATTAGGATGATGACTTCAGGGAAACCGGAGACTCCAAATATGGTGGGGATACCATCATTGGGTGGAAATTCTCATTTAGTGGTATTAAATGATTTTGAATATGATACATTGAACCTTTGACTGTAAGAAAATATGTGATGGGGGGATTGAAATAATTCCATGTGGGAAGTCATGTATGGAACCATAAAACTGGTCAATGATGTGTAGTGATTATTATGGTTTCTAGGTACAAGATTATACATCAATGTCTTTATTTATTTTTTTATAGTCAACAAAATGTCAAGGACGAGCACTAAAAATCATCAGGTTTTCTTCAGCACAATCTTATTCTAACATGGATGTGGGATGATATTTATATTCATTTCATGCTTGGGCTTCCACATAACAAACATGGGAATAATTCCATATGGGTACTAATTTATTATCTGAAAAAATAAGTTCAATTTATACCCATTCTTAATTCAACCAACTATGAGAACCTGGGAAACCATTATGTGAAATTGTTTTTTTGATTACATAGAGTTCCATTTATCATAGTTTTTGATAGGGATCCCAAGTTCACATATCATTTTCATAGAATTCAAAAGGAGGAATTAGAATACCTCATTAGTCTAAACATGGATTATCATATATATATATATTTAAAAATATAATTATCTATATAGATGTTGGTTGACATATTTCATGTCTGCGTTCTCAAATTTGTTAGATCTTAGAAAATCAACTTGGGACTGGGTGAGTTTTTTTGCAAAAAAATAGCTACTTGTAATCAATATTTATGTGACCATTTAAGGTAATATACGGCATACCATGTATATCTTCATGATGTTGGTTGGATATTTTTGAAGTTTTATTAGTTGTACATAGTTTTTTCTAGGAGATTATGAAAATGATTTAGTTCATTCATTAGATAATAATGACAATCTGGAGCCGATATAAATCTTATATTTATTTTTTATACTCCAATTAGTGTTTTTAGTTGGTAACCACACTTTTTATGCATTTTTCCATACATGGATCATCAAATGTTTTTTAAATAAGGAATTATTCCACCGAGATACCTTGGAAAATTGTATCTTTCTGATAATATAGGAAAGGTGGCTAACCATTTTTTATTTTCGCCCATAGTTCACATTAATTCCTAACCTGTTTCATGTATTTAATTTTCTAATATATCTATCTGACCCATTACATGATTATATATGGGAGGACCATGATTTTGAATATGATTTATTGATGACCACATAGTTAGTTGTGATCAATGATTTACAATAATGGTTCCTTGTGGGAACTCTATACCTTTGGTTCAAGTTCTGTAGTGGCATGGTTCTCATTTTTCAGTGACTTAGGAGTGTGAGGAAATAATGAGACATTTGTAGCTTGATGTATTTGAAATGGAGTCTTATTGAATGGATTTTTGGGGGAATAAAAAATTTATGGTGGGAGATTATAATATCCCTAACCAGTTTCTATGAATATCTTATCTATTTTCATTGATTCCCATTAGTTTAAGAGTCTTCCTCATTATTTTCTCATGTTTTTGGAATATTTATATGAAATATGACTAGAGATATGATGTCTATATGAGTGGTGCACAGTAAGAGAGGATGGTTGTGTCTTGGATAACACATTTTCTACATAGCCAATTTGGACACCTCTTCCATTTTGGGTAGGGTTGCTGAATCGAAGGGATATGTAGTGTAGAGGTGGTTCTTGATGTCTCTTCCATATTAGAGGTGGATATGGTGTGGTTTTTATGGAATTTTTGGTTTTTTTCCATTATGTGTATAGCTTTTAGGCAAGCAATACACAACAGATTCTTAAGAAGTGGATGCCTATGTAGTTTTCCCTTCCACATTGCAAGGTCTTATCCTTTTTAGTATTTCTATAGTATATTGGGAAGTTCAATGCTATTGTAATTATTTTATCAGTTTTAAAATATTATAACCCCATTTTAATATAATTACTATATGATATAATCATATCCCCCTTGTATTTTTGAGCGTCACAAAAAGTTAGTTTGCCCCATTTTACCTCCACTCTTCTCAGATTAGAAAAATGATAGTTATTTTTGTATCTTTCTTTGGTATATTGAACATTATCTTTGAATTGGAATCAGCATTTATCCACTTCTATCCCCTATGAGTAAATAATATGCATGTTTTTATTGGGTTAGATCCATGATTTTTTCATAATGATTCTAGGGATTTATGAATGATATATATTTACTTTAGATATTCATTGGAAGTTAATGATTCATATGATTATTTGATCTTGAGATTAAAGGTAGGAGAAACATACTATAACCTCTATTTGGTGAACCATAGATTATCTTGAATTTCTTATTAATTTTATAAATTAATTTTTCTTTTTGATTAAAATATGTCTAACAATGGGTTTCCATGAAATTATTTTTTCCATTCATTATAGTAAATGGATGTTCTATTTCGAAGCATTGTGAAATGGATTGAAAAATATAGAATTCAAAGCATGATTCTAATTAAAGAGGTTGTTTGGAATTGTGTTTTTAAATTATATAAATCCTTTTTAAATGATTTAAAAATTATTCACATGGGATTCCTTGAATACTTAAGTGGAAGGTGTGGTATTGGGACTCATTTGTTGGTATTTTTTAGTGGTCTACTTTTTTGGGTGTTCATCTTCCCCAAAACTCGATGCATATGTTCTAGGGACTTATTCTTGACAATTTTTTATGTTTAATCATGGAGTCTTCGACTGTTCTCTACACCTAGTGTCCATAAATCTATAGTGTTCACTAGTCATGTTGATAGAATGAGTAGTCTAGATATTCTGACCTATTATGATCCTAGCTATGTTTAACATCATGCATTACATTGTACTGATTTTCATTGATATACATTCTTTTACTGGTGAAATGGATGTTTAAAATTTTGATTTCATATGTTTTTTCTTATATTGTTTGGAACAATATAGAAATAGAAAAAAATTTACCCTGATTTTTTATCTTACAATTTAAATACTTATCATGCCATGTTTTCTAAAAGTTATCTTACATTATGTTATATAAATACTTGATATGGGACACCTACCTGAGATCATATGGATCTTATTCACTAACACCCTGCACATTCCATAATAAATTGGTAATCCTTGTATTGTATTTAAATATAGGAAATGTGAAGGAACCATTGTGAGGTAGTGAGTCTTATGGAAGCAGAGTATGGGAATCTTGTCGTGAGATGGTGGGACATTGGCCACTTATCAAATAGAGTATTATATTTCTATTTTGTTTATAATTTTATTTCATGTACATGTAACCTATTTTATGTCCTACTTTTTGTGATGTATCACCAACACTATCTCTCATTTAGATTTTATGGAATTTTTCTTCATGCCATTCTTCCATTTTATCTATATATACACATTGTATCTCATTTTATGTGGGATGAAAACATTACCTCTTGTTGTTTTTTTGATTCCTAAGTTCTAGTAACCAACTTGTGGGGATCTGTAGAGACCTTTTGGTATATGGAATGTTGTCTCAGGTTCCATTTTTTTGGGAATCCCCATAGAGTTCGTTACATGTGGGAAAAATTGTGATTCTACAACGAGTGGAAGTCTAATTATTTCAACGAATATTACAAGATATAGAATGAACATCATTTTAAAATGGAAGAAATTTGATTTCTTTTTCAATATTAAAATATATGAATTGAGAATATCAATAAAATAAAAGGATTAAGAAGTTATAAAATATCTCAATGCCTTCAATCAGATGAAATATAGCTTCCATCCTAAGGAACTTAATCACATTATTCTATATAAATTCATACTTAAGAAATAGTGTATGGAATATCATTCCTTCACAGGAAATCTCTCTTGAATAAATTTCACTAGATGCTGTAATTTTTAAAATGGATCTTGGAAAGTTAAAGAAAATAAAGAACCCACTTCAAACATATATCAAAGAATATGTCCCAAAAAATTGGGTCAACATAATTTATATAGATGTTATAGGTGATTTGTAATTTTAATGGATATTCCTTTATTAAATGGTGCAAAGTATTTCCACCAAATTATGTGACATAAAGAATATTTATGAAAGAAATATTATAATATATTAAAAACTATGAATAATAATTTTATTTATATTTAAATAGAATATAAAATTTTATGAAATAGAAAAGAAACAAATAATTTATAAATATATATGTAAAAAATGAAAACTTTCTCTAAAAGTTATCTTCTAGGGAACTGACATTATCTTCATCTATAATGAATTGTTTTAGAATAATATAAAATAATTATATATTCTTTTGAAATTTAAAATTTTACTATTTAATTTTTTATACACATAAAGGTCTAAACCCCCCCCCCCCAAAGAATGATTTGATGAAACTGATAAAGAAAAATATAAATAAATATTGATACTTATAAACAAATAAACATATAATGATTGATTATAATTTTATTTCTTTTCTTGAGCCATCATACTTTAGAAATAAGAAAATAAATTCATTTCTATTGATTCAGCTATTATATCTGAATACTTATTTTAATGTTTTCAACACATATCATCACATTCTATAACATAGGCTATCAATTCTTCATATGAATCAGGATCATTTCAATCAATATTATAATAATATGATATTCCACCATCACAATCAAATTCATAAAAATATAAAAATTTTGAATTGAGAGTTATGTTCTTAAAAGACATTATAGTATACTTTCCCGTTATACATGTTTCAAAACTCACAACATTTGTATATAGAAATTTAATTTTTATTCTATAATCACTATATTCAGATAATTTATTAAATTAGTATCTTATTCATTAAGTCTCTATATGAATATTTCTAAAAAAATAATCTTATCATGTTTTTCATTTCTATTATTTCTATTATTATGATAATATCCTTAAAATTGTGTTTTTTTACATTCTATTTGCATATAGAGAAGTCAAAATTTAGTAGGTTTAGTATCACTATCCTGAGAAATCATGTTATAACTTCTATTAGAAGAACATGGTTTAAAGTTATGAGATCAAAAAATTAGAGCACCATACGTTGATTCGATATAAAATACATTTTTATTCTCATCTTTATCTACTTATATTTTATATTAACATTCATACTATATTAAATTGAAAGTAATTTATCATGACATAACCTAGTTATAGGAACTATATCTTTAATAAATGTTCTCTTATATCAGCTTCTCAAAAACTTTATCATCCAATAATTATTTTTTAGTAATATATTATAAATTGTTTACAATTTTTATTAACCTCTAATTCGTTTGATAGAAAACTCATCATCAATGAAATCAAACGCTTCATAATTTTTTTATTGTGTAGATCACATTGACTCTATAAATTTTGAAGTTCCATAATGTTTAAATTTAATATTTTTTTAAATAAAAAATGGGGTTCTCCATAAACAAAATTGGTTCTATATATTCATAATAATTTAACGTAACAATTTATTTTAAAATAAAAAAGATAACTGAAAACCAAATTATTATTCTAATTAAAACCTAATGATTAGTATCTTCATTATTTTATAAATTCTAGTTAGAATAACAAAATTTTCTACACTAATATTGACCAGAAATGATTTCATATTATATCTCCAACACACCTACTAATTTCCATCAATAATCAGCGGTCTATCCAGATATAGATTATCAACACTCCAAACATTTATTCCTACAATAAAAAAACTAATAATTACCAAACATCAATGTGTATGGTAATTTATTAAAGAAATTATTAAAAAATAGAAAATTTATAATGAATATGAACATGCTTAGTCTTAATTGTAATGAGGTTCATTGATACAAGATGTTCTTCTAAGATACAACGACAAGTAAAATACAAGATGGGGGGGTGAATTGCAGAATAAAATGAGATATTAAAATTTTCATCCATTTCTATATTTAAACTAAGGTAAAATATTGAATTCTACTAAACCCAAAAATTATAAACACAAAAATTATAAACCAACAAAATATCAGTGTAAAAATGTAAGCATGGAAAAAATAATATATGTTGGAATTTTATGAACATAATATAAAATAAAAAAACAATGGAAATAAAAGCAACTACAAATAATTGTAGTGATAATAAATATAACAAAACTAGGAAATCTAATTCACAAATCAGGATTCCCTTAAATGATATTATAGAGAGCTCTAATAACCCGGTGATTTACGGGAATTTTACACCAGATTCAACTTATCCTCATATTTATCCTACAAAATCGTTCTTCATTCAATACTGTATATTCCATTGACATAATATGTGGTAATGTATCAGTCTAATTATACAAACTAAAATCTTGGATATGTCTTCCAATTTGAATACCTGAATAAACCACATTGAAAAAAAACCACACTTCTACAAATCGGAATCTCATATCTATCTTCCTTATGGAATCCCTCCCTCAACTAATCATTTTATAACTGGTTATTAAATGATTCTAATATATATAACATAAATAAATCTTCTTACATATAACAGAATAACCATAAATAACATCAGAAACACTCTCATAATAAAAAGTTGTATCAAACATCAAGAAAATGTATGTTTTGAATTTATGTATCATTATATATTCCACCGCTCAATTATATGTACCTATTTGTACGTAATACTATAATTTATTGATTCCATATTCTTTGGGATTAGTTTAAATTTCATTAAAATCACATTTATAATCATGTTATGAACATAAGAAAACATTATATCTTCTAATGAAGTTAGTTCATCACAACTACATTTCTTGTAAATTGGGTGAAAATAGCTTGGATAGAAAACACTATATTTTGTATTTTAATACAAAAAACCTCTAGTATTAAGGATGCTATAATTATATCCATCATTAAATAATCTCATAAAAAAACTGATGTTATGATGAATTATAATCATAAGTGTTATGTGATTTTAAAAACCAAGGATAAAACATTATACGACTCAACATGAACACATAATATGTAATTGTTTGTAAAAATATACCCATTTGGACAAATATAGAACATAAAAGATATATATGATGTAAATTTTTCTAAAATGAATAATCCAAATATTATATCAGTGAACAAGGTGTCCATAGTTAATATAGCCTTCAATATTCATAGTTGATTTCTACATAAGACATATGTTGTAGTGTACATGAGTAATTTTGTGAATGATCAGATTAACTAAATTCAACCAATACAATATCATCCATAAAAAATAGAAGTGGGTGAAGAAAACCTCACTATGGAAAGAATGTTAGTTGAGGGGGTTGTTGAACTATATAGAAGACTGGTTCCTATTCATGTGGTGCTTTCATCTACCAATGTGGTTACCCATTCTATATGTTTGGGGACCACACCCCATCATTAAGGTGGGTATTATAATCCATTAATTATATATAGGAAAAATTCACTAGAGTCTGTATTATTCTGGGGAATTACCAACCCCATATCAACTCTCACTATCTCACCAACTCCCAATCATCATTTCTACAAATTACTAGAATTCCATATGATTTAATTCCTTGAAAAAATAACTTAATGGACATTTTATTTACACAATAATGATATTAATTAAACAATACCCCTCATGGAATTCTTGTGCATCAACAATTGACACATGGATGAAAAAATTTGATACAAATATAATATACCTAAGCATAAGGCATTTACTACTTAAGAAATTATTTTTATACCCCAATGGGTAACCATGCATGTAATTTAGTTATCTAGTCAATCTGGAGTTAACCTACATGGTGTGTCCCAATTGGGTATATAGTATATGGGATAAATTAAAAATTTGGTAATATACATCCACTATATAGACCCATTAATTTCCTGGAAATATATTACCTTATATTAGATGAATATTTATTACATAACATAATCACCCATACCAAAACATATATATTTCATGACCCGAACAACTAGGGCATGCTAGGATGATGAAGAGTTGATCCACAACATCCCCATGTCCACCATCATAGGCTATAGGTTGGGGAATAGTGCTGAAAAGAATAACTAATATGGAAGGGATTAGTCTAATGTACCTATATTCTTGCATCTAACCGTCTCCATGAATAAGTTAATAAGAACAAATATAATTGATAGTGACATATAGAGGAAAAATAATGAATGTAATGTTGAGTCAACAATGTTTTCCTTATGACTTTTCCATTCCTTCTTGTTTTGAAAATCACAAACACCTTATACATTTGCCAATCTATATTTTACTTCCCTAAGGAAAATTTCCTTCCTTAAAGGAAATTTACCCTAACCTAGATTTCCTTATACATGTCAATATTTTTCATAAGAATAAAAATCGGATTCATACCCAAAACCTCGAAATAATATAATGCTAAGATATGAAGCATTCTGTTTTATTATATGAATTCTGGATATAAACTTTAATGAAGTTCCACTCCGAATTCTACAAATGAACTGTAATGAAGTTCTATTCTGAATTCTGGATACGAACTCTAATGAAGTTCCATTCCGAATTTTGGATACGAACTCTCATATAGTTTGACCTTGAATTCTGGATACAGACTCTCATATAGTTCGACTCCAAATTCTAGATACAAAACCTCATATTGTTTCACTCTGAATTATGGACTCTGAACTTTTATGAGTTCGACACCGAACTTTTATGAGTTCTAATCCGAACTTCTATGAGTTCGACTCTGAACTTTTTTGAGTTCGACTCCAAAATTTTACTAGTTCGACTCCGAACTTCTTTGAGTTCGAGTCTGATATTTTGTGAGTTTGACCCTGAACTTTTACTAGTTAGACTCTGAACATATACAAGTTCGACTCTGAACTCTGTATGTTCAGATTTTGAACTCTAGTGAAACTAGACTCCGAATTTCCTCAGAAATTCAGAATGTGGATTTCTACAGAATTCAGGTTCCGAATTCCTATAAAACAGAATCCGAATGTCCTTTTATTATAGACTCTAAATTTTATTTTGGTTAGACTCCGAACATTTATTTGCATACATTCTGAATATTAGTTTTTTTTATGCTTACAATCGCTTCATTATAAAACGATGACATGCTTTTAGTTACACATGTTTTGTTATAAAATGATGTTTTCCATTCTCTTTCTAACTAACTGTTGGTTTAGTGACACGTGTACAGATCCCTCTGAAATTTAAGGATAAAATTACCATTGGAGGAGGGAGATGGCCGTTGGAAATGTTCCTATAAATATCAAATCATTTGAATGAGCTCAACACAACTCTGACAACTTGTGCTTACAGGCTGTTGAAGGGATTTCTAGAGAGAGAGGCTCTTATTAACTCTCAGGCATCGTGCAGAAAGTTTGAACTACTTTTTCAAACTTTTCCTTATGCAGATTTCTTCATGTGACTCTAAATATTTGTGATTACATTTGAGGGATTTCGGGGATAGGGAGACAGAGATTCCAACACCTTGAAGTTGAGGGCTTCCTTGCTGAGGAAGACAAAGGTTCCAACTACCTTGAAGTTGAGGGCTTGCACGTATAGCAAGACAGAGATTCTGATCTTCATATCGAGGGCTTACCCTGGTGTGGGTAAGACAAATTTTATTGAAAGTATAAATCAAGTAACCTCTATCCACGGTTTGTTAGATACCCTTCTCTTTGGGTTAAAAGTGTTATTGTTTGTTTCTTGTACTTTTACTACTTGTTTTTCCGCTCCATTGTGTATTGTAAGGAATTTATAATCTTCTTATATTTCCTTACACTTGTACTCTGATTAATTTAGATTCTATATGGTTTAAGGTAGAATCTCATATTGTAATCTTTGGTTTAGTTCAATTTATAGATCCATATTTCTGAACCATTTTTTCATAATCACTTTCCAGATTTATGAAAGTGCACAGAACTAGAAGTTTGTAACTTCATACTTTGTCCCAATCTTTCATTGGTGTTCGAGGTGTTGTGAATTTTCATAGTTTAACCTTGTTAAACTTAGTTCTTTCCTTGGTTATGGAAAATTTTAAAGTATAAAATTCAGCCACCTCTTGTATATTGAGCATCTACATCATTATTTAGATCATACAATTGGTATCAATGGATGGAAACCTCATACTCTATACTAATCTTACATTTGGTATCAAAGGGAGGTCTCTGAAATACTTATACTCACATATAAGTTTTCCTTGCTCAGTTTTACATTGTTCTATATTTTCCTTGCTTAGGAATATTTTCCTTGAATCTGAACTTTTTTTATTAACAATTTTTTGTGTAGAAATATTTTCTTAAAGAAGTCAGGTTTAAATGTTTGTTCCATCGACAACCTAAATCCTACAAGACCACCAATTTTTGATGGAAATTATTATGAGTATTAGAGAGATCAAATGAAGAATCTCTTTATCAATACTAGAGTAGATAACTTTGTTATGATTACTGGAGGTTTTAAAATTCCGGATAAGGAAGTTAGTGCTTTCACAAACCTAGAGAAGCATGATTATCAATTAAACTATAAGGTACGCAATACTCTACTATATTCAATGACTAGGAACATGTATAGCCCAATTTCTTCATGTGAAACAGATAACTGTATATGGAAGAATCATGATGTTACACATTTTGGTATATCTAAGGTGATTGACACTAGAAGAGCTATGTTGAGAGCTGAGTATCATGGTTTTAACATTCCTTATTAAGAACCTATAAGCAAAGTACAACAACGGTTTATGACTATCGTGAATAGCGTACAATCTATGGGAGAGAAAGGTCTAGATGTTGAAGCTCTTGTGGACAAGATTATTGATGTTATGTCCAATGAGTTGGAATCAAAGTGAACAGCTATTGATGAGAACATGAAGGTAACTCAAATTTTGTTAGACAAACTATTTGGAACTCTTCTCCAACATGAAACAAGGATAAAGAGAGATGCTGACAACATCAAGAAGAAGAATGGGAATGGTATTGTTTCTTTTACTACAACATCAAATCACATGAAAGTAAAGACTCGTGAGAGAGTAACTAGATCCAAGCCTAAGAAGGTTACTATTCAATCTGAATCTAGTGAGAGTGAAGTCTCAAAAAATGAGTTAGCTAATCTTTCTTGAAGAATGAATAAGTTAATTGGTCAAAGAAATTTCCATTCCAGGTATAAGAAGAAGGAAAGGAATGATATGAAAGATTCATAGGTCACATGCTATGAATGCAAGAGAAGTGGACACATATGACCTGATTTCCCTATGGATAAAAAAAGAAATAAAAGAGAGGTATTCTGAAAGGAACAGGAAGAAGTTTTATAAAGCTAAAGCTAAGAAAATTCTGAATGCTAATACTACTTGGAGTGCTAGTTGTGGAGACTCTTCAGAAAGTGAATCTTCAGAATACGATTCATCAGCTCAGAAGAATATGGGATTCATTTCCAATACTTCTTTTCCACATACAAGTTTTATGGACAAGGTACGCTCTGCTGACGCTTTAATAAATTTATCTCTTGATAAGAATTACTATTTCGAAAATAGTACTTCTAATGAAGATACATCATCCTCATAAAATGAAGAACCTTCATATGAAGAAGTATCTATATTTTCCAAGTTACGTGAAGAAAGAAATTGTAAAATTTCTAAGAAATTAGACATGGAAAATACTAGGGATGAAATTCTTACAAAAGAGATTTCAGATCTTTCTTCAGATCTTAAAGATAATGAAGAGCTTATAGAAAAACATTCTAAAGTCCTTGAGAAAGAAAATTGTGATAAGGAAGAACTTTCTAATGATCTTAAAAATGCTATATTAAAGATGAAAGTTTTTGAGGAAAAATCTAACTCTAAGGAAATGATTCCCAAGGATAGGCATTTAGTCATTAGGCTAAAATCCGAAATTTTTTCTCTTAAGAAGCTTCTTGCAAAATTTACCTCTGGGAAGGAAAATTTTGACAAGATGTATTCTCAAATTAATCCTCATGGAAACACTACCCGAGTCGGTTAAACTCACCAAAAAACAGTTTTTAAAAACGTTTATTTTGTTCCTTCTAGAGCTCCTTTTTTCACTAAGTGTCAAAGTGGTGGGCATTGGAAGAAAAACTGTTCTTTGAATAAAGTTCAATCTCTTGTGTTTCATAAATAATATTTTTCTAAACAAATGTGGATACCCAAAATTTTGTTATTTGAAAATCTCAGATCCAAACACGTTTGGATTCCAAAAGTATAATTCCTTTCTTATTTTCAGGAAGACAAAGGGAGTACCAACAACAATACTTGGTACATGGATATTGGATGTTCCTGGCACATGAATGGTAACAAAAAATATTTTGAAAAGATTATCAAGGAGAAAGGAGGAAAAGTAACTTTTGGAGATAATGCTCAGGGAGAAATTGTTGGTATAGGTAATATTTTTCTTCTTTGTAAAACATTGATTTCAAATGTTTTATTTGTAAAGGGTATTAAGAACGACCTCATTAGCATATTTCAATTATGTGATGAAGGATATCTTTTGAGTTTTAGGAATGATAAGTGCTCAGTACACAATTCCAAGGAAGAGTTAATTCTATCTGCCCATAGGCAAGAGAATGTTTACACTTTGAACATAGCAGATCTTAAGAGCCAAGACTTACCATGCCTTAGTGCATTGGAAGATCACACATGGTTATGGAATATAAATCTAGGTCTCTGTAACTTTAGGAACCTATGAAAACTATCTAAGAGAGGTTTAGTTAAGGATCTACAGGAGCTTCAATTTGATTTTTCTAAAGTCTGTGATCCTTGTCAATATGGAAAAAAACATAAATCTAGTTTGAATTCAATCGGTGAAGTCTCAACAACTGATGCATTACAGTTGGTACACATGGATCTTTTGGGTCCAACACAAACATGAAGCATTGGAGGAAAATACTATGTGTTTGTTCTAGTCGATGATTACACTAGATTTGCATGGGTATATTTCCTAGAAAAGAAGTCTGAATCTTTTTCTTATTTCAAAAGTTTTAGAGCCCAAGTGAAAATTGAGAAAAAACATCCTTTGAAAACTATTCATAGTGATCATGGAGGAGAATTTCAAAATTCATATTTTGAAACTTTTTGTAGTAGAAAAGGTATTACTCATAACTTTTCAGCACCTAGAACTCCTCAAAAAAATGGTGTAGCTGAAAAAAGAAATAGAATTCTTCAAGAGATAACTAGAACAATGTTGAGTGAATATTATATAGCTAGAAATTTTTGGGATGAATCTATAAGTACTTCTTGTTATTCTATAAATTGAGTTTTTATTAGACCTTTTCTTAATAAAACTCCTTATGAGTTATGGAACGGTAGAAAACCTAGACTTTCCTACTTCATGGCTTTTGGTTTCAAGGTATTCATCCTGAATACTAAAGATAATCTACAAAAACTCACACCAAAATCTGATGAATACATTTCTTAGGCTACTCCACAACTTCTAAGGCTTAAAGAGTTTTCAATAAAAACACTTGTACTATTGAGGAAACAATGCATGTAAAATTTGATGAATCTGATCCTTTTGTTTTTAAACCATCCCGACCTACATCTTCAGATGTGTTTATAAAAACTGATTTTCAACATTTGATATAAGATCCTTCTGGTAAGGAAACTGTTCAAGAAGATATTTCTGAAACATTTACCCCAGAAGAAATTCTACCCTATGTTGATGAACATGATTTACAAAACCCAAGTCAGGTGTTTCTAAACAATCGTCCCAGTGATAGTATCATTGGTGATTTCAATCAACCTGTAAGGACTAGAAGTTCTGTAAGGAATGAAGTAGAACATCTAGAATTTCATTCCCAATTAGAACCAAAAATCACTGATGAAGCTTTAGGTGATGATGATTGGATCAAATCCATACAAGATGAACTAAATGAATTTTAAAGGAATAATGTCTGGACTTTGGTTGAAATACCTAAGGAAAATTCTGTCATTGGAGCAAAATGGGTCTTCAGAAACAAGTGTGATGAAAATGGATTCATTGTTATAAATAAATCTAGACTAGTTTCTAAAGTCTATAATCAAAAAGAATGAATAGACTATGAAGAAACCTATTCTTTAGTAGCTAGACTTGAATATATTCATATTTTACTTTCCTTTTCAGCATTCTTCAATTTGAAACTTTTTCAAATGGATGTGAAATGTGCTTTTCTTAACGGTTCGGTTCACGAGGAATTTTTTGTCGAACAACCTCCTGGCTTTAAAGATAAAAAGCATCCTAATCATGTTTGTAGACTTACCATAGCTTTGTATGGCCTTAAACTAGACCCACGAGCCTGATATTATAGACTTACATGATTTTTTCTTCAAAATAACTATGTTAAGGGAAATGCAGATACAAACCTTTTTATAAAGAAAGATAAGAAAAATGTTATGATTTTTCAAATTTATGCTGATGACATTATATTTGGTTAAACTCAGCAATCTTTAACTGAATCTTTTGCAGATCTAATGAAATATGAGTTTGAAATTAGTATGATGGGTGAGTTAACATTTTTCCTTGGTTTTCAAATTTCTCAAAAATCATAAGGAATCTACACATCATAACATAAGTATATTAAAGCCCTTCTTAAAAAGTATGGTTATGACAAAACTAAGAGTTTAAATACTCTTATTGGTACCTCAAACACACTTGATCTTGATGAAGCTGGGAAACAAGTAGATCAAACATCTTTTAGAGGTATGATAGGAAGCCTACTATACTTGACAGATAGTCGTCCATACATAATGTTTTTAGTATGTTTATGTGCAAGATATCAATATAATCCAATGGAATCTCACTTAAAGGAAGTGAAAAGAATTTTTCACTATTTAACGGGTACCATGGGTTTAGGACTCTTTTATACTTCGGGAAATGATTTTGTTTTAAAAAGCTTTTCAGATGCTGAATTTGGTGGATGTAGAATGGATAGAAAGAGTACATCAAGAACTTGTCATTTCTTAGAAGATTCATTAGTTTCATGGTCCTACAAGAAGCAACATTCTGTAGCACTCTCCACTGCTGAAGTTGAATATGTAGCAGCTGGAAGTTGTTTTTCTCAAGTGTTGTGGATGAAATTGTCACGACCCGTCCACGGGGGCCGTGTCGTGACTACCCCAAGCCCGCCTTCCATAGGCCAGGGGCTGGCGACTAGCACCAAAGGGGTAAATCCCGATAATAGGGAAGGCATTGCCTTTATAAAAGTAAACAAAACACCATAGAGTACAAGCGGAAGTAATACACTATGTACAAAAGAAAGTGCTGAAAAGTAAAAAGGGTCAGAATACAAACCCAACTGAAAAGTACAGCTACAACTGAAAAGGAAGTACAACAAAAAAGACAAACAACTTGAAGAATAGAAGCATCTCATGGGTCATCCACCTCAGATCCTACATGAAGGGTATGAATAGATAGTGCAGCTCCTGGATCATCCACCATGGATCCTACCTGAAGGGTAGGTACAGATAGCCTCCACAACACTCTCGCCTATCAACCTCCTCCGTGTATCGTCTCGGCATGAAGTCCACCACCGGGTACCGTCCAGTCCTTGAACACTCGGCCTCCGTCAGCGCTGCCCGTCATCTGCAACCAACATAATGAGGTACGAGCATAGCCCATGCAGGGGTGAGTATATGATAATTAGTAGGGACCCCGAGACCCTCAAGGTCTCACTAAATCCAACAAGGATAACCACAAAGAAGGATCTCAACAGATAACCCTTACTTAGGTATAAGCCCATACTTATAACTAAGTTATCATGTAACCCATCTCAATCATGAGGAAACACAAAGGTTATGAAATAAAAAGATAACCACTTCCTAGGTATATTCCCATACATATACCTAAGTTATTATGTGACCCATCTCAATCATGAGGTAAACACCAAGGTCATATACTCAGCTAAAACCATGATTTTCATTATCGAAACCATAACTGCTGAAGGGCTCCGTCTCTGACGAGTACAGTGATCCTGTCATGACTCCGAGGTACTACTCACTAACCTAAGACTACTGAGGTACTCCTCCTGTCGAGTACCACGGGTCTGCCACCTCACAAAGTAGTGCTCCTCCGCCATGGGTCTGCCGCCTCACAAAGTAGTGCTCCCCCTCACAGCCTACAGAGGTACTCCTCCTGTCGAGTACCGCGTGTCTTCCACCTCACAAAGTAGTACTCATTCTCCATGGGTCTTCCACCTCACACAGTAGTGCTCCCCACTAGGCTATACAAGTCACTCCGAATCGAATCGGACAACTAGTCATCAGGTCTCATCCAGCTACACGGTCTCTGTACTCCGTACGCTCATCTCTTGGAGGGTCCGCTCCACGAGCTATAGGTCGACACTTCAAGTATCAAAAATTCCCATGAATAAGTATCTCAAAGGACCGCCTCGTCATTGGGGTCTCAATGCAATAGACGTCGCGTCAATCGGACGCCCGGTCTATGAGTTATTAGCCTTTTCGTCCCAAGGGCCCGGTTGGTTTCGTGTGCGAACGAAACTGGCTGTATCTCAACTGTACCCGGAACTCTCATAGGGTATACTCATAGGGACCGTTTCTCAACTAGATCACCAACGCCGCTGACAATTCTTCAAACGGACGTCCGGTCTGAAAGTTATCATCTTTTCCGTTCTAGGGGCCCGATTGGATTTTGGGTTCAATCCAACCTAGACACTATCCAACTACGTCCAAACCTTAGGAAAAGTATGCCAAAAGTTACATCTCATCAAGAGGAATCCAAAAAAGTCGACGGTACATCAATCGGACGTCCGGCGCTCAAGTTATAAGTGTTTTCGCTCCGTGGGCCCGGTTGGTTTCGGGTTCGAACCAACCCGGTTGTACCCAAAGTTCTCTTAAACCTTGAGTGTAATATACTGAAACGACCTTCTCGATCCGAGCATTGCATCACAACTGACATTGTGTTTATCGGAGTTCTTTATCCCATGTTATGGGCATTTGAACAGATCTATCCGAAAATAGGGGGTTCGGGCCCGGTCTGACCAGGCCCGATACCCCCTTGGTCGGCCTGGCCTGGGTGGCCCAGCCTGGCCTGGGTCGCCTAGCCTGGTGCGGCCAGTTCGCATGGCTAGTGTGGAGTGGGGGGTTACAACCCCCCAGCTAAAGAAACTGGTGCGACATTAAGCCGTGCCGCCCTGCCTCCGGAAAGGCTAAGCCGTTCCGGTTTGGTCCGCCGCCGCGACTCAGCCGCGGTGGTTCTGCTCCGACGGCGCGCCTTTGCCGCTTTCCGTGGACCACCGAACGCGCTCCGGTGATCCATTTAGCTCATCGTCTTCACCAGAGGACCTCCCGGGACCCGATCTTTACTACAAAGGGATTCAAACGCAATTGCGGCCCACTTAGTCCTCGCCCGTCGACCCGCACGTCAATAAACAAACCGTGGAGTCTTCAAATCGCCTCTGTGGCCCCAACTCGGACCACAGTTTTGTTTGGCCTCAACGGCGCGGTGCGACAGATCTGTGCTTCTTCTTTGTGTTCCTTCTTATTTCCGCGTGGTGCAACGACACCACGTCCCCTTCGTTTGAGCCACAACGAGTATGACAACAAGGGGGGGGAGGGTTGGCCGTGTTTGTACGGGCCGACCTCCTCCCATTATAATGATAGAAAGTGGCCAACAATTATCAACAAAGTTCATTAAATAAAACATGAATGAAGATTAAACCCCTCATGAAGTGATCCCTTGATGGATCTACGGAGAGGTAGCATTTTTCGTTGACGTCGGAAGGTGACGTCGTCGTTTGCGGTTTTCCCACGGCGATGTCTCCTCCTTTGATGGAGATCTGGGAAGCGTTCTTTGTCGAAGGTCTTGGAAGGCCCTTCATCGCCAAAGTGTACCCAAAGAGGTGACACCCCCAATATTGTCGCAGATAAGGAAGAAAGGGGTACATCGCCGCTCTTTGTGGAGTCGGCGTTCTTTACTATGAAGTGTCATTCTTGATTGAGAAGGCATCATTCTTCAACGAAGAGGAATTCTATTCTTCTTCTTCTTCTCACAAGAACTCTCTCCAAATTCTCCAACACTGTGTGTCCCAAAATAAAATAATGGCTCACCAATTATTTTATTAACACATTACATTTGAAATTCAAAACTCATCACTTAATTAATTAATTGAGGAGACTCAATACATTAATTAAGGTGTCTGTTGGCTTAAAATAATTAAGAGGGAGAGTGTGAAAGGGAGAAGTTACACAAATTAAGAGGAGGTTACCAGTTAATTCAAGAGGTGTGTTAGCAAGAATTTTTTAAATAGAGGAGGATGTGAAAAGTCACATTTAAAACAAAGGGAGTTTAAGGGGGTTATAAGAAATTCAAGGGGTTTTGGTCTCGTATGGGCCCCACCACACTAAACTCTCCTATGGGAGGTTAGGTGGGTCTGGGACCCACCTCCCACATATTCACACATGGGAAGATGGGTGGTTGTGGACCCCACCAACAACATCCCATGGTAGATTTTAACTTCCTTGAATATTAAAAATAAAATTGTTTACAATTTTATTTATTTCTTCCCTTAAACCCGAAAATTTAACTTCTTTCCCTGAACAAACGCACCTACAGTAAAAGACCACTTAAGCAAATACCAATGCTGCAGTTTCATCAGTGCCCTCAGATTTCGATTCTGAGCACCGGTTCAAAAGTTAGATAAACCCACTCGTTCGTTCACTAAATGTACCTGAGCTAAACTTTGTAAAAAGTTTCAGGGCACTCCGGGCCTCTGAATCAGGTGCCGTTAGAAACCGTGTTCTTGTAAAATCACAAATAAATTAAGAAAAAAATTTCCTTGAAATTTCCAGTTCTTTAAATTACTCCCACCTCGGGGCTTTATGCCCCCGTAAAGCTTTAACACAAACTAGGAATACAAAAGTGGTACTGAGCATGCATCTGAGCCTTCCACTCCCATGTTCTCTCCTGGAGGTTCTCGTGATGCCAACGAAAGCGCACAAGAGGAATCGACTGTCCTCGTAGGACCCACTACTGTCGATCCTCATCCTCTACTAGAAACCCACAAAATTCACCCCATCTCCAAAGTCCAGCTCCCCATGGTGGATGACATGCAAAGGGACGTGCTCGTATCTCCTCAGCTGAGATACGTGGAAGTCGTCGCGCACTTGGTGCAATTGAGGTGGATGGGTCAAGCGGTAACCCACCTCGCATACCCTGTTGAGGACCAGAAAGGGTCCGATGAAGCACGAAGATAACTTGCCTCCATGGACAGAACTCCATAATCCACATCAAGGTGAGACCCGTAAGAAAACATGGTCACCATCCTCGAACTCTAGTGGTCTCTACCTCCTGTCAGCAAGACTTCTGTCGGCCCTGAGCTGTCCTCATCTGCTCCTGGATGACCTGGACCTTCTCTATCATGGCCTGGACCATCTCTGGTCCCATAAGAGCTGCTATGATTTCTTCTTTTCCTTTAAAAGAAATCTGATATCATCCCTTAGATGAACCATGTTCTTTTCCTAATACAGTCAATCCAGACATGAGTGATGAATTAATGCCATGGACAATGTCGTAAGGCCCCTACGTTACTACCAAGAGATCCAACTATCTCTCTCACCTCTAAGGGTCGAGTCACACTGTCAGAATCAGTGTGAGGTAATTGCGTCTCCTCCCGTAGGAATCTTGAAAGTGAGGGTCAAGTCAACAGTTTTAACCGAGACCTCCCAATACACAATAAGGAAGGAAGAAAATGTCACAAGGACAAGTGGCTTTTATTACTGCAGCTCAAAGTACAAAGACATACAACAATGACAAGAAGGAAACTAGAAGAACCAAGATCAAAGGTCCCATGCTTGGAACTAGTCCCTCTCTTGTCCGCTAGCTTCTGGAGCTCTGTAGTCGTATACTTCTACTACCTGAAGATGAGCTCTCCCATGTCCACATATTCCCTATAGTCAGGTTGGACCTCCTGGTGGTGGTGGTGGAAACACCTCAAAGTGTAGTCCACCTCTATCTGCACGGCCATCTCCCCTTCCTCGGCCTTCTACTCCTTGCGGTCTTCCTGGATCGAACCTCTGCCTCTGCCTGGGAGGTCCTTTGTTTATCTGATGATCATCCGAGCGATGGGTCGGACAGTCATGATCCATGTGACCCTGTCCGCCGCATGTGTAACACACCATGGTAGTTCTGGCTCTATCACTCCCCTGGGTGCCTCGCACTACTGACCATGAGTCATACGGCTCGCCACCTGTAGGTCTAGACGTCTTAGTCCTCTGTGTCATCTGTCTACTGCCTGCTGCAGAAGACTCTGCTGCATGCCGGCTAGTGGTGGGTCCTACTGCTGCAGACTTCTCATCAAGGAAAATCTCCACTAAGAGGGATCAATCCAACACCCCTGTCTGCGTCGGGATGCTATGAGAAACAACAAAAGCTCTAATCTCTCTCCTGATCCCCCGCTAGAAGGTTCGGGCCTTGAAGAACGAGTCTCGTACCATATCTATGGAGTAGCGCGAGAGGTCTGTAAACCTAGCTGAGTATTGAACCACCATCATGCTACCCTGCTGAAGATGTAGTAGCTCCTGTATACACACCGCTCAAAGGATGGATGGTACAAACTCTGCCTGGAATTGGCTCTCGAAGTCTGCCCATAGAAATATAGCCTCATCATGCATCTGGGGCATCAGGCTCCACCATCTGCCTACTGCTTCCTGAAGAAGGCTAGCAGCAAGGATCACCATGAAGTCTGCTGGCATCCCCACTAGCCTAAAGACTCTCACCACAGCCTCCACCCAATCCTCAGCCACCTGCAGGTCCGTCTCTCCTCTGAACCTGAGCAGCCTCTAGCTCTGGAACTCGTGCAGTGCGCTCATGCGACGTGCACCCTCTGTTGCTGGGGCTGGTGGCATCGGTGGCCCAACGGGTGGTAGTACCGCTGGTGCCTCAACTGGGATAGGGTCCTGTACTGAGGCCACGTCGCTCAGCGGGCTGTGAGTACGTACAACTATCGGGGCTCTAGCTGGTCATCTGCGGGGAGGCATCCTGAAAGAAACAAACGCGACACAGTCAAATTATTTATACCTAGTGAGGTGACCTAGTTTGAGCTGTTTTAAGGGGAAACCTATGAAAACACACATGAAATCCGTGTCTTTATGCACAAAGTCGGAAATCAGTTGTCAGGGTCTTGTTGTATGGATACGTCGGCTGCCGCACCAACAATGGACTCCCTGAACTGAAAACCACTCTTGGTACCCTTAACACTATTTCTTCATAGAAAGAAAATATCAGAGTTATAAGTTCTGAGGTAGAACCGACTCCTCTGATACCAATTTGTCATGACCCTTCCTCAGGGCCCGTGTCGTGACTACCCCATCCCCTGGCCTATGGAAGGTGGGCTTGGGGTAGTCATGACACGGGCCCCGAGGATGGGTCGTGATAGAAACACACACTCAAAGACTATGGTTTGAGTTTTACTAAAACTCAAATTTTGTGTGATAACACAAGTGCCATTTCCCTTAGTAAAAACCCTGCAAATGACTCTCGTGAAAAGCACATTGATATTAGGCATCACTTTCTTAGGGATCACACACTTAAAGGAGATATCATTCTTCAGTTTATCAGAACTCAAGTTCAACTTGTTGACATTTTCACAAAATCTTTACCCTTCGATAGATTTCAATACATTAAACAGAAGTTAGGAATGATAACTGTGAGGTAATCCTTCTTCATTAACTTCTTGTTGAACAATTATCCTTATATTAATAAACTCATTTTCATAGGGGGAGTACATTATCATGATAGCATAATAAAAATTTTTGTAGTCATTCTTTTTAAAATGATTTTGTAACCAAAATTTTCGTAGTCATTTTTAAGGCTTTTGTAATCAGAATTTTTGTAACGAGTTTTTCAAAAAAATTCATTATGAGCCTTTCAAAATTTTCAGAACTGGAATTTTTGTAATGATGTTTTCAGAACTAAAACATTCGTAATGAGAATTTTCGTATTGGAAACTTTCGTAATGAAGTTTTTGGAACTGAAATTTTTGTAATGAAGTTTTTGGAACTGAAATTTTTGTAATGAAGTTTTCAGAACTGAAATTTTGGTAATGGAAATTTTTGGAACTGAAACTTTTGTAATGAGATTCTTCGTACTCATATATTTCATTCTGATATTTTCATACTCATATTTTTCATACTGAGATTTTCGTACTCATAATTTTTGTATTTAAATTTTTCGTACTCATAAATTTTGTACTGGAGTTTTTTTATTCAAAGTATTTTCATCTTTATGTTTTTCATAGTCAGTTTTTTCGTAGTCAAATTTTTCCTCAAAAAGAATATTACCTGTTACGAATAAACTTCATGGCCAATCTGAAAGGTATGATTTTCTTACATAAGTTTCGTAGTCATATTTTTTTTGCTGGTATTTTCCTATGAGTTTTAAATTTTTTTGGATTCTAGTTTTCTTAAATACGATTGTTTTTCTTCAAACCTCACAATATTGGTTTCATGATTTCCTTGTGGATATTTTTTCAACCGTCAGATCAAATCTCAATGTATCTCAACCATTCGATCAACCATAAAAACTGAACCGTCATCTCAACGCCTATATAAAGGGGACCCCTGAGGGTCGTCCTACATTGTTTTCTCAAGGCTTTTATGTCTTGAAGCCCTGACTCTCTTCTTAAGGCCATTCCAAACTTTGTCAAAACCCATTCCAAATCTTCCTGAACTCTCCATTCGGAATGTCTGTTGATGCTAATTCCCAAGATATGTCTACCTCAAAACCAATCTCAAAATGTATTGTTTACAGGGAGAGGTTAGTGCATCCGAGATTCTTTAAGTATGATTCTATAATATCTAAGAATATAAAATTGAATGTCTGGGAGGAGGTTTGCATGTCGAAGCCAGAGAAACTTGATCCGGTTTATACAGAGTTTCTTATTGAGTTCTATGAGTCTGTTTCCTTCCTTGAAGAAGATGGTAGAGATTTATTTTCTTTCAAGTCTTATGGGATGACTTACAAATTATCTTACATCATGGATGAAAGCTTGGTGGGTTTGTATTATGAAGGTGAAGCTATGTTTTGTTCACATAAGCTTCCGGATGAGCAAGGAAGTTTCAACAAAGTGAAGGAATTGAAATGTCTTGGACATAAAGATGCCAAGACTGCTATTATTTCTCATCTCTCTCCAAATAATCGGATTCTAAAACTGTGGGTACAAGGTTTTCTCATACCAAGAAGGTGTGATAAGGATAATCAAATGAAGAGTGACATATACACCCTAGATTTCATGGTAAATCTAAGGAAGATAAATCTGATGAGGCATGTTTTGATTAAAGATAAGAATATCAACGAAGGGAATCTGAAAGCTCAGATCATAATGTATCCAGCCCTGATTTCTAAACTTATCATCAGATGTCTTTATTCATTAAATGGTTCCAAAATTTACAAGAAATGAAATTGCAAGGTAATGCTATTAAGTGATGATACATTAAAAAGGATGAAAATGGGTTTTTTTTATGAATCCAGAGTATTCTACCCTTTACTAGAAGAAGAGGATAATACCATTCCGGAAAATGTGGAGAAGGCTGAACCCGTGAAGAAAGTTACTAAGAAGATGAATCATAAGGATGTGGTTGCTGAAGAAAAAACCTCCAAAGCTAAGGAAACCCAGTCCGCACCTCCCAAGCTGAAAAAAAAAATCATACCCAGATGAAGTGGCTTCTAAGTGGAGGGAAGACAAGAAGAAGAGGAAAGTCGGGGATCCACAGTTCGGATTGGACCCTACTGAGGCTAAGGCCTTAAAAGAGAGAGTTTCAGATGAGTTAGAAAAACAAGAAAATGAGAAGAATTTGAAGAAGAAAATGTCTAAATCCAAGGTTGTTCAATACCTTTTGAAAGAAACTAAAATATCTTCTAAGAAGATTCTGGTTCTGAAAACCTTCCTTACCGAACCTTTACCAGAGACTCCTGGGAAGAAGTACATCACTCCAGAAATGTCCAAAGGGAAAAAAGTTTTTGAAAGAACCGAAGAAGAAGTTGTTGATAGAGTAGAGGAAGAAGAAGAAGAAGAAAGTGATGATCTTGATAACCTAATCAAACAAGTATAAGATTATCAAGAAATGGATGAATCCGCACAATTAGTCACTCCGAGAAAGTTAGTTGAGAAAGATGATAAGGAAGATGATGTTCAAGAAGATTAAAATGAGTTATCTGATGAGGAATTAAGCTCTGCGAAGCATTATCTTGAAGAAGGAACAGAGAAGGAGAAAATTGATGAAGACAAAATTGTTAAATATCAGAAAGTGAGGAAGAATCTTCAGATGATCAAACTATTCTAAAAACTGATCAAGGTAAGCAAGGGATCATGGATACACAAACAAAATATATCCCTAGTGAAAAAGAAGTTACTGGTTCTTCTAAAAGGAAGTTGGTGCAAATTTAAGAAGAACAATCCCCAAGAAAATTATCAGATTCGGAGTCATCAGCACAAGGTCATGACTTTGTTGTTGAATCTTTGAAAACGTTGGTGGACACCATTCCGATTTTCCCCACTATTGACTCCAGATGCCAAATGTTGCAACATAGTCTAAATCAGAAATCAAAATCCTTATCCATGGTGATGGATAAGTGTGTGAATATTGAAGCTGACCATAGAAATTTTCTTATCAACGATAATGTACATAAGAAATCATGCAGGAAAACAACTTTGTGGTCTATGAAAGTTGAAGAAGACATGGCAAATTTTGATCGTTTTCAGAATGATGTTAAAGATTCCTTTAACACCGACGACTCCATGATTAAGAATCTTCAGGATGAGCTGATCATTGAGAAACGTTCTAAGAGTCAAAAAGTGAAGGACATAAATGATAAGGTTAACTCTCTTGATCAAAATTTTAAAAGGGATAGATATCTTCAGATGGAGCTCCAAGAAAAACTTGTAAAGAAAGGTGAGTTAGTGAAAATTCAATAAGAAGCCATGAAGTCTCAGGAAGAAGTGTTGAAATCTCAACAATAATGAATCACAGCTTTGGAAAAGAAAGCTGAGGAGGATAAAGAAGACTTTAAGAAGCTGAAAATATTGTTGAAGAAGTTTATTCTGAAGGAATATGAGGACAAATAGACAAATCCGATCTTTTGTTGTATTTATATTTACTTGTAAAATTTTCTCAACTCTAATGAAATTTTTCTTGGTTGTATCTTGTGTTGTTATATACTAATATTCCAGGTACACTATTTCTTTTCCATTCCCTTAAATTATTTTTGAAAATCACAAAGGGGGAGAAGGAAAAAGAATTACATAAAAGAGGAGATTTAATATTTAAAATGGAGAAGAAATAATTTCTAAGTGAAGAAATCCTTAAAGTAAGGGGAGTTTCTCATTACGATGTTTTTTATTCCCATGATAATGAAAACTCCATTCCAGAAATCCAAAATACAATCCTTAGAGTTTCAATGCCTAAGGGGGAGTTATTTGTATTCACTATCATTCATGAACAAAGGGAGATAAGTTTTAATTTCATAGTCTAATGAAAATTTTCAAAGACCTTATACTATTTTTCGTAAGGATGTTTGTGCTTTCCAAAAAGGGGGAGATTGTTGAGTCAATAATGTTTTCCTTATGACTTTTCCATTCATTCTTGTTTTGAAAATCACAAACACCTTATACTTAAGAAAATGTATATTTTACTTCCATAAGGAAAATTTCCTTTCTTAAAGGAAATTTACCCTAACATATATTTCCTTATACAAAGAAATATTTTTCTTGAGTATAAAATTCAGATTCATACCCAAAACCTCGGAATCATATAATGCTAAGATATGGAGCATTCTGTTTTAGGATCCAAATTCTGGATATAAACTGTAATGAAGTTCCACACCAAATTCTGGATATTAACTGTAATGATGTTCCATTCTGAATTCTGGATATGAACTCTAATGATGATCTATTCCAAATTCTGGATACGAACTCTCATATAGTTCGACTATAAATTTTGGATAAGAACTCTCCTATAGTTCAAATCCAATTCTGGATACGAACTCTCATAGAGTTCCACTCCGAATTATGGACTCTGAACTTTTATGAGATCAACTCCGAACTTTTTTGAGTTTGACTCCGAACTTCTATGAGTTCGACTCCGAACTTTTATGAGTTAGACTTTGAACTTTTACTTGTTCTACTCTGAACATATATGAGTTTGACTCCAAGATTTTGTGAGTTCGACTCTATACTTTTACTAGTTCGACTCCAAAACAAGTTCAACTCTGAACTCTATAAGTTCAGATTCCGAAATCTGGTGAAACCAGACTCCGAATTTCCTCAGAAATTCAGACTCTGTATTTCTATAGAATTCAGGTTCTGAATTCCTATAAAACAGAATCCGAGTATCCTTTTATTATAGACTCTGAATTACATTTTGGTTAGACTATAAATTTTTATTTTCTTACATTCCGAACATTAGTTTTTCTTATGCTTACACTTGCTTCATTATAAAAAGATGTCGTGCTTTCAGTTACACATGTTTTGTTATAAAACGATGTCATCCATTCTGTTTCTAACTAATCATTGGTTTAGTGACACGTGTACAGGTCCCTCCAAAATTATGGATAATATGACCGTTGGAGGAGGGAGCCGACCATTGGAAATTTTCCTATAAATAGGATCTCATTTGAACGAGCTCAACACAACTTTGACAACATGTTCTTACATGCTTTTGAAGTGATTTCTAGAGAGGGAGGGTCTTATTAACTCTCAAGCATCGTGCATAAATTTTGAACTACTTGTTCAATCTTTTCCTTGTGAAGATTTCTACATGCAACTCCGAATGTTGGTGATTACATTCGAGGGCATCTGTGGATAGGAATAATGAGGATCCAACAACTTGAATTTGATGTCTTCCTTGTTAAGGAAGACAGAGGTTCCAACTACCTTGAAGTTGAGGGCTTGCGAGGATAGAAAACAGAGAATTTGATCTTCGTATCGAGGGCTTACCCTGGTGTGGGTAAGACAGACTTGCTTGAAAGTATAAATCAAAGGACCTTTATCCAAGGTTGTTGGATACCCTTCTCTTTGGGTTAAAAGAGTTATTGTTTGTAACATTTAGTTTTACTACTTGTTTTTCCGCTGCATTGTGTATTTTAAGGAAAGTATAATCTTCTTATATTTCCTTACACTTATACTCTAATTAATTTAGATTTTATATGATTTAAGGTAGAATCTCATATTGTAAACTTTAGTTTAGTTTCAATTTCTGGATCCATATTTCCAGAACCTGTTTTTCGGAATCACATTCCAGATTTAAGCAAGTGCATAGAACTAGAAGTTTGTAACTTCATACTTTTTCCCAATATTTCATTGGTGTTAGAGGTTCTGTGAATTTGCTTAGTTTAACCTTGTTAAACTTGGATCTTTCCTTGGTTAAGGAAATTTTTAAAGTATCCAATTCACCCCCTTCTTGTATATTGAGCATCTACATCATCATTTCGATCCTACATGTAACATTCTCAAGGGAATTCATGAGTATAACAAAGTAATATGGAATGTAAAGGGGAAAATACATGTCCAACCAGCAATGTGTCCCAACCTAACAATAACATGTAATGTAATGATGGGAGATCCCCACTCCAAATCTCCAAATCCTGACATCTATACATGGCCAATTAAACAATGCATCCCCCATAGTCCTCTATAATAACTACTAAACTACTATTTGTCTTTATAAGAGATGACACATGAGGGTGAATCCCATGTAGAAGTGAGTATATACATACCCAGTAGGACACCCTAAATGTTGATTGGGTAGAGGGAAGAAATAGAAGACACTATAGAAGTAAAAATATTGACCCATAGAATGATAGAATCTGATTCCAAGACCAATTATATATATATATATATAATATCAACCCCTTAGGATAGGTAAAGTGGACCACATTCTCATAGCCTAGCCCAAGAATAGAGCATTCCAAATGTTCCAAAGATCCCTCATCAATTTTCAACATCTCATGTGTCAGTCCATATATATAACCACATGAAGGTTCCACATATCGCATCTATGTTTCACAGTCGATGGGGAAAAATATATGAGTAGAGGAACCACACTATAGTGAATCAGGAGGTTCTACATGGTATAAGGAGGACCTCGAACATAGTACGATTAGTGGAAACAATCATTAGGTAGATTACATGTTCCCCAGTCTATCAGGAGGTACCACTCGATAGATAAATTACTACTCTCTAGTCCTTTAGGGGTTACCACTCAATATATAGAAACCCCAAACCCTTTTACATCAGGGGGTACCACTCAGTTGACAGAGGACCAACACCCTAGTCCATTAGGGGGTACCAGTAAGTTGAAATATGACTCGTGCTACAGTCCAACTGGTGGGGTACCAGTTAATAGATAATGTACCTGAACCCTCGTCCATCCATGGGTACTATGAAGCAGATAGAATACACGCACCCTAGTATGATAGGGAGTTACCAATCAGTAGATTGAGGTCCTTCACCTTAGTATGAAAGGGGTAAAACTCATTAGATAAGGGACATGTTCCCTAGTCTATGGGGGGCAACACTTAGTAGATTGGGGACCCCCACCCTAATATGATAGGGGTACCACACAATAGATAGAGGACCCACTCCCTTATCCATCAGATGGTACAAATCAAATTATTATCTATAATAACCATCATCATTGAGAACTTCCTAAAGAATAATCTCACTTGTAACACATGACATCATATCTTAAAATCAACCATGAATACCACCACCTCATTCTACATGAAAAAAAACAAAGGATAGGATACTCGCAGAACAAAATCCATTTCCAAATGAAAGTGATATTATAGGTAGATGATTCCTAAAAATGAATGGACATTGTGTGTAAGGGGACTAAATGGCATGTCTAAGCCAACTAGGGATGAGTCATGTTAATGTTGATGTGCCTTTATCCGTTGTGCCGCATCCATGTATAGTGGCAATGACCATGTCCATATAATCCAAGATTCAATGATGGCTCACAAGTATTAAGTCACATGATCGCTCCAATACTAATCCATGTCCTCGCCAGTACACACCTCTTTGGAAATGAATCATTACACAGTGTGTATTCGGACTACATAAAAATGTATTGGCCACCTGGGGAAGAGCCATGTTCTATTGGACATGCCTATGTACATTGGGACATGCTTTTGTACACTATTCATGTTCCTAGTCATGCCCGTGTCCATGTACACATACAATGCACATCAGGTTTCCATATCCAAGTAAAACGTAATGTTATATTTAACTTAACTGAAAACCCTAGCCGCCACTGTAGGGTCACAATACGTCATGTGTGATTTAGACTATATAACAAGAATTATGGTTTTCAAATAAACTCATATATATTCTACATATCTTAGATCCATTAATTCCCCATCAAATCATGCCCTATATTTTCCCAAAACATGAGTTTCCAGTCACCCGTTGGCTAGAAAATAGAATCCATCTCACTTTCATAAAGCCACCTTGGGGCACTTTTTCATGTGGTTCCTCCCTTTCCTCACTAGATACATGATACATGGTGTAATCAAATGAATCTACCTAAAATCCATATTTTTGTTCTAATTTTTGTTACATTCACTTCCCATGAATCTTTCCTGAATCTAGGGATCTGATCACACTCTATCCTATATGGAAATGTCAAAACATGATTTTGTAGGCCAGCCATGAAGATCAAGAAGAATGAAGGAGTAAGGTTTAATTAAAAAGGGTTAAACAATAATTGTACAAGTGTTCCTAGACAATTTAATATAGATTTTATAAATCTGATATGAGAAACATGCATCAACAGGGTAAAATATAAGAAAAAATCTAAATATGATACATGGGATCATACAAAGGATTAATTTATACATAGATCAAGAAATATATTTGATTACACAAATTCATTTATTCATAAGTAAAAAAATAATAATAATAAGTCCCACCTCATTTTTCTTGATCTTTGGTGAAGAATGATGTTTCCAATGAATGAGAAGATTTGTTGCATTCCCAGCACCTCGATTCTCTTTGATCTTATTTTCGTTCGATTTCCAAATCCCAATTATCCAATGAAGGGCAATTGAATTATCCACTAAACTATCCCATTGTTACATTTATGACGCTTTAGATTATACATAATAAGATATTATGGTAGTAAATTAGGTTTAAATGCATGAATTAAAATAAATCATTAATTCATGTAACATTCACGCTCATTGTTTCCTTATCTGAATGTCCCTTGCCAACAAATTTTATGTTGTTCCATGGTCAAACCCCATGCTTATGTATCAACAATGGTCCTTGTTTTTTCAGATTCAATACTCTATTTAGGTGATTATTCATTTTTTATAAAAACCATCAATCACTAATAAAAAACCTATTTTATATTTTTATTGAAATAATTTCAGACACACCAGGCCTTGCAATCTCACGTCGTCTCAATAATTAGATCTCAAAATATTCCTTTACATATTTCTATGTCTTACAATAAGAAATATGGATTCTACATTATTTCATCCTTCATGATTTCTTCATTGAAAAGAATAAACTAATATGAAATCTAGGGATATAGTGGTTGTATTTTTCTCTCCCACTCCAAGGAGCTATACTACATGCTACCATTCAACCACAACACAAAAGCTGAGGGAATGATCCATCCACATAGGATCCTCTTCTATCGATCCCATATTACCACCAAGTGGTCCATGAAATAGTATTCATGCATATTTTCCTACTCACACTAGTCAATATAATTTTTGTGATAATTCAAATATATTCTCTTCTAAAACACATGGAAGATGTCACACATCCACTAAAATTATCAGTGTAAGTTGTGGTGGTGGGAAAACACACCAACCCTTTACAAGAATGAAAATGGACCAATGTAACATAGAAATAACATTAAACAAATGTAAAATCTCCACAATCCTAACCATGTGGAGAACATAAGAAAACCATGGTCTCCTTACATGAACTAGAAGTTCCTATGATTTTTATCTATTTATTGTTTATGACTTCGACGAGATATCCTCATCCACTTGTGGAACACATGGACTTTCTCCACCTCACCTATAAATGTTTTTTCCAAACATGATACGCCACACTGATATCTGTCTAGCATAAGGGTTTCTTGTGAGGTGGCATGTACAAGGCCTCAAAAGGATTTATACTGATAGTATGGTTGCAGTTATTATTATAAGAAAACTGAATTATGTGTAAGTGATGCTACCACATTTTTCCAAAGGATAACCCAAAATCCCTCAATATATCTTCCATAACATAGATAGTGTGGTAATTCATGAAATCTACATAGGGTTGAAGGGATGTACTAATCCATATCTAAATCATTAATGCCTCATGTTGGCCTATCCAACATTCTAATATAAACCGAGAATAATGGTAAGAGATAACCATTGTTAGAACCCCCTAAAGACTCATGATCTCTCGCATGTAAAACTATCCAAAACACTCCACTAATTTCTACACTGTCATATAAATGATGTGTACCGACAATTTTAGTAGGTCAAATATCACCCATATGGTGTCATGGAGTATCATTGTCTTCCAAAGCCCTATTACTATTTCCGTGTATACGTTACCCCATTTCCTCACTAGTATCTCAAGATGCTGCATGAAACCAATCAGAACTTGGTGCTCATCCATTAACTGTTGGAAAGTGAGGCATCAAGAGATGAACTCAAAGACACTCTACCTCATTCCACCCCATATAAATGGAATTTTAAGATCTAAATAGATATTCCCTACAATTGAATTAACATCCATTGGATATGTTTGTAACACTCTCATCACCTCCAACTGAACCATGATTGGGACAACCGTACATACCTATAAAAGGAAAACATTATTCCCGAATTCAAAATACTAATATGGTGAATATATTAATGATATAGGGTCACATAATACCTCATAGTTTATATCTCCTAAAAAGGAATCTCTCACATGGTAGAGAAGTGGTGGTGTCCACACCATCGACTAAATACAAGCTGCAACATCCTCCACAATATGGGTCAACTTCATGTAAGCCATCTTCTTTGACTTCTCCTAGAAAAAATGAGCCTAAGACATCATATTATGGGAATATTCCACCACACATTCATTCAATATATGGTATAATATCTCAAAGTCGTATTTTTATGGAATTATATCTTGTTAAATTTTCTTAGTTTTAGTTCTCTATGCATGAAGATATACATTAGACTCCGATGGTTTGATTAAAAAACAATGTTCTCTCCCAAAATATTATGCATCCACATCCTCAGAGTGAAGACTACCACTACTGAATCTTGATCTTGAGTAAGGTAGTTCTCTTCATGGTATCTCAAATGCCTCAACCCATATGAGATAAAATAATCCTCTTCATCAACACATATCAAAATACCATTGACAGAGGAATTCAAATATTCTATATACGACATGCACTACTCTGATAGTCTCCAAATAGAACCATTCATTATCCTCAGTCTGAACTACTTGAAGGAACTCTTTCACTACTTAGTCTAGGAAAATGACATCCCTTTTCATGTCAAGGTTCTCAATGGAGAAAACAACCTAGATAATTCCTCCACAAACCACATATAGTACCCCTCCAATCCAAGAAAACTCCTCACCATTGATATGAACTTGGGTGGATCACAAGAAATAACTACATCGATCATCACTGGGTATATAGCAAATACACGCCCAAAGATGGCATTCCCTTGATTGTGAACCTCATGGATCCAGAAATATAACTTTTATAGCTTAACTTAAAGCTAGTGATCTCTATGCAAGTCTTCGACCATCCTCAGGTGCTATGTATGTTCCACATTTGAGGTAGTGTATATGAGTATTCCGTTAAGGAAGAAAATAAAAAATCGGTCCCAGTAGGGATATAATATCAAGTTAATCAAAACCATTAACACCATGTGATAATTCACCACACCGAAAGACATCACCCTAAACTCATAGTATCTTTAGAAACATCATAATTCCAATTCAAAGAATATTTTCTTAGTGAACTCTAAACTAGTGGTAGTTGGATATGAGATTGATATTAAAGAACCATCATGTGGCTCACAACTAATCATAGAAGTCACCTATACTAGATAAGGGGTGGTTGTTCTTTATTGTGTCTTGTTTTTTTGTGAAGATAATATACAAAAATCTGCATTCTCTCATCCACATGTTTCCTGAAAAACAGTAGAGCTTTCCCAGGGAAACACAAGGTCTAATAAAACACTTCTCTTGAAGGTCCTCCATGTATAACCATAGATCCCATAACTCAGTATGGTACATCTGATATAGTGTAGAATATATTAGAGTAATCCTAGGGTGAATGTATATAGAGAAAATCATCTCACACCTTGGAGTTTTCCTCATAAATTTCATGGTACACATTATTAAAATCTACCAATACTAACGAAATATATATATTTAAAGAGCCTACTATGTCAAGGGTTACACTATAAAACTGATGGGTGATGGGATGAAGGGACATCCTAAAGAAACCACTCATCTTGACTTGAGATCTCTCTCTACCATAATGGTAATCTTCTCCCATTAGGGCGGAGTAATCTGACTAATTGGTGGTGATAGTCAATAAGAGATTATGTTATAGAAATCCTGTCAATACACGAGATGAAATTATTTGGTATCGTCCTGATGACCAAAATGCACCATGAATATTTCACTCCACAAAATGATATATTACACTGTCGGAATATAAATGATATCGAAGAAGTGTTCTTTTTAGGAACATAACGTTAATGAAGTTGGGATAAAGTCTTAACTGGGTGCTCTATCACCCACACAAGGAGTAATGATATGAGAGAATGACTCATTACAAGGTTATCTAAAACATAATAAAGATAATAATAAACATATATCATACATATAATTATCTAGTGATATATTGAGTCATAATTCTTTATAGCCTACATCTACCAAAAACCCCAACCACCAACTCCCTTAACCTGGAATGGGCCTCATAGTGGTCATGGTAAAAGTAGCTGCTTATATCTTACACCACCCATAGATCCTCATCATTGATAATGATTTATCCTCATCTAGATATGGATCTATAGAGGACACCATCCCCTCTACTGGGAGATCCATGATCATAGTGCTTCCTTTGACATGGCGGTTTATCTGTAATATGTCTTCCCTCCTCAGCATGTTAGGTCCGAAAACCATGTTCCATGTGTCCTCTCCCATAAAATGCAATGAACACACCCACTACTGGAGCATCGGTCCTCTTTTCTACCATTGTGATGTGTGGCCGCATGTGTTGGTCTAGAAATGGGGTCGTCTCCCACACTGAGACCCTACCAATTGATGCCTTATATCGGCTGGAGATGACTCAACCCCAAGATGTCCACTCCTAATTCCAACATCATAGAGTCCCTATGACATGTATATCTCCATCACTAATACCTTCCCAAACACTATGACATATATATATATATATATGAAAGACTATTTGTTAAGCATTGGAACCTATGTTTGTTTAGAGACACTTCTCAAATGTCCACACCTGGAATTAGTCCTCCAAAATTATATCAAGGGAGTACATTATGAGGCCAGTGAACCTCACAACAAACTAAAAAAAGATAATCCCTCCCCTCCTCAGTTCTAGAAGATCCTAAATGAAATCTGAGAATAAGCATGATGGTTTCTGATAATTATTAAATATCTAGGAGTCGTAGGTCCATGAGAGTGTTTAATATTCATGGATCTACATGAATATAATCTACCTGTGCCTAGATACTCAATGAAAAAACATACTGCTAGTGCAACCACAATATTAGTTGGTGTCCGGAACATTCCAAATATTTGTATCACTAAATCAAACCAAAACACCACAGCATTGTGATTTGAATCACTGCACAACCTTATAAGCCTCTAGAACTAGTACTGAAAGAGTTCACTAATCCTGTAAACATCCTCAGCCTATATTTCTGATAGTATATACTGGTAGACTGATGGAGGTGCTTCATCTTGTACACCTAGAGGAAAAATCTGGTGTGATGGGATTGAGCTACAGCCTCATCACTAATCGAATCATCATTACAATAATGAATTCGTAATTATAATGTCTTTCTTCATAGATTCATCTTGAAAATTTATTCAAGATGTACCAATGTTAGATGAGAATATATATAAGGGGAGATAAATCACGAAGAATAGATATAGAAATAATTCATACATGATGCATTTAAAAATGTTCCATGAAACCCATTTCGTGATATATTGAGTCAAAAAGCTAGTGGTTAGGGTTCTTATGTTGGGATAAGTCAACTGCTACAGCAAAAATGGGTTCCCTAGCCTAAATGCCTCATTTGAGAATCACTAAAACCACCCCCAAAGTTCCCATCCAAATTCATTATGGGACCAAACTACACCAATTTTCCCAAGATAAATCCACATATAATACCCGTATTTAATGATTCAACCCATAGAGGCCCTATTTTCTAGAAGATATCCCTAATATAACTACCCCCATGCTCCCTTACATAGGCATATGATTGGATAAAAAAACCTAAAGGCATAACTAAAATGGGTAGACTATTCTTAATGCACCTGTATCCATGAAGCCTACAATCTCATTTTCAATGTGAAGAGTAATAAATATATTAGATAATTACAATCTTGAATAAACCAATCTCTATGGAATATAGGAGTCTGGAAGTGTGATATGAAAAGTTATTTGAAAAAATACATGCCCAACCAGAAATATAACCCAACATGACAATAAAAAGGAATGTAAATGTAAGAGAGATCCGATATTATTCTATAATACATGAACAACATATTTAGAAAATTTCATTTGGATATCCCCTATACTCTTTTTTAATCACCTTTGATCAATATTCCATCTTCATAAGACATGAAACATGCAGGAAAAGACCATGCATGGGTGATTATATACATAGCTAGTAGGAAACACTAAATACATATGGCGAAATGAAATGTGACACACAATAGATGTATAAATGCCAACCCATAGAAAGAGACAAATGAAATCCAACACAAAAAATACATAAATATACTCATAAATGATTCCCAAAAGGAGAGGGAAATCAGATCTCCAACTCAAATCCAAGCCAATGAAAATACTCTTCCAATAGTTTCCATGGTCCATCAATAATTTCCCACATCTGGTGTGTCTATCCATAACTGTAACCACATGGAGGGACCACACATTTCCAATCTATTTTTTTGTCAAGGGGGTGTGGTATTTAAGTAGAGGACACATACCCTAGTGCATCAAGGGGTTCCACTCAATGTAAGGAGGACTATAACCCTATAATGGTAGTGGGTGCCACTCAGTATGTAGAGGTCTTGTGCTCTTGTCAATTAGGGGGTAGCACTAAGTAGATCGAAGACTGATATCCTAGTCTATCATGGGGTCACCACTTAGTAAATAGAGGACATATCCCTATGCCATCAGGGTATACTACTATGTATATTGAAGACATGTGACCTGGGAAATCATGGGGTACAACTCAGTAGATAAAGTACCAATACCCTAGTCCATCTAGGGGTACAACTCATTAGACAGAGGTCACACACACCTTTATTATAGGCTAGGGACCACTTAGTAAATAGACAAACCAAGCTATTGTATGATAGGGGTTAAATAATGTATATATAGGACTCATTACCTAGTCTATCAGCAGGGTGGGGGTACCACTTAGTAGATAGTGGTCCCACATGCTAGTATGATGAGTGTAACACTCTAAAGACGGAGGTCTTGGGCCCATTCCACTAGGGGGTATGACTATAATAATAATATATGATCACTACCATCCTTGAGTTCCTCCTAAAGATGAATCACACTTCGAGAAAATCACAAAATATCTCAAAATCCACCGTAAAGGAGACCATAATGTTTTATATCAAAAAATATTCAAGATATACTAATTGTGGGACAAAATATGAGTCTAAAAAAAGGAGATATGAGTGGTATTGGTATTCCCAACAAGAAGGGGAATAACATGTAAGGGGAAAACATAAGATATCTCATCAACACAGGGTTGATATGTTTACTCATAGCCATGCCTATGTTCTTCAGGTTGTGCCCTTGTACACTAGTTGTTCTTATCTCCATGTACAACCAGAGTACTTGTTGGGTCTTCTGTACTGAGTCACATGGATTATCTACTTCATGGCCATGTACTCACCAGTACATAGATCTATGGAAATTTAACCCTAAATGGTGTGTACTGGGACTACACATAATTTCTTTGCTAGCTGGGGTGGATCTATGTTCTCCGGGATGTGCCCACGTCCTTCATACCGTGTCCATGAATAATAGTAATGTTCATGGTTTTGTCTCTGTTTGCGAACTCCCAATGTACACACCAAGTCACCTGTACTAAGTCACCTAGTGTGTGGGAGTCCGAAATGGCATGTGATATTTAACAAACCCAAAATTACTATCCATTGTTGCTAAGTCAATACATACTGTGTTTTATTCATAATGCAAAACATGTAGTCGGGACTTTCCAAGATACTCATATCTATAACATGAATATCATATCTATTGATCCCACATCGAATCACACACATAGTTCACTTGAAACTGTTGGAAAGCACCTTTGACCAATGTTAATGGTAATCCTTTATCTAGAAAATGGAACCGGTCATGCTACATGATGTTTCCTTATGCATTTATCACCTATGGAACCACCCATCACCTCATTGGATTACCAAAATGTGGTGTAATCAACTGTATACCCCAAAAAATCACAATATATCGTCTCATTACTGATATGTTCCCTTCTTACGATTCTTTCCCTAATATGGGGTGTTCGATCATACATGATCCTGCCTAAGAATGTCGTACCATGGCCCCATATAACAATGATAACGATTTTAAATAATTAAGGGTTTAAATAAAAAATACAAGGGTGAATAAATGATTGCCCAATAGTTCTTCGAAAATGACTATAGATTAGGAAAAAATATGATGAGAACCATGGAACAATAAGGATAATTAGAATAAAAAATTCAAATCTGGTACATCAGGTCATGGAATGTCTTAATTTAAATGGAGATAAAATAAATAGTATTCAGTCTCCTCAATATTTTAATTATTAGGGTTGAAATCAATAAATTATGAGTCTTACCTCAATTAAAATCCATATTTAGTGAATAATGCCAATGCCAATGGCGGAGAAGATTAATTTCTTTTAAATATCATTGTTTTTCTTTGATAGGTTGTTGTATGATCACCCAATATCAGTTATCCTATGAAGGATGATGAAATTATCCTCTCAATGCTCCCAGGGTTTTGAAGATGACCTTAAAGATTCACCATAACAAGATATTTATATTGGGAATTAGGTTTAAATGAATGAATTAAAATAATTAAATAATTCCCTTAAGATACCTATAAACATTATCCTTATCTAAACATCCCATACCGACCAATTTTAGGTCACTTGTAGGGTGAACCCCACACTCAGGTTTCAAAAGAGGTCAATGTTTTCAATTCAAGGCTCTTTTAAGGAGATATTCCATTGTTAATTAAAATCCATATCTTATGGATATATAATATACATTTTATATTTTTACAAAATTAATTCTTTAAACACAAGGACTTCGAATCGCATGCTATCTCAACACCTTAATCCAAAGATATGTATTCATATATTTTATTTTTTATAAGCATAAAACATGATCTCTACAATATAGGTATCGTGTCTATTGAAATATGGATACATAAACAACAAGATCATATGTGAACGAAATCATCTCCCATAATTTTCTTTACGAATACGACCATTCTTAGAGATATCAAACTTAATAGGTTTATTAAGAACAAGGGGGAAGGAAACATAATAAATGGTTGGATCAAATTCTCAGTAAGGGTAAAAAGGGAGTTATTAATGATCAGATAAACAGTTAATGAACATATGGGTATAAAAACATGAACATAAAATTTTAAAACTATAAAATTCATATCCAATATCATAATCATAAATCATTGAATAAACTAATACATTTCATAAGGCATGAATCATAAAGGAATTAATGAACATGAGACATAAGAGAATAATAATGGAATATGCCTTATATTATTGGAATTAATATAAGAATTAAAAATAATTCCATAGATGACGAGGATTGGTTACAACACTATCATAGATGATTATTTTTTACTCCACAAACCATCATTGTAGAAAATATTCACCCCCAATACTATTTTAGAGAACATATTACTGTAATAATCATGGTTCACTCCCCATTCCAGTCCTATTTATTTGAAGATATATCAAGAATTCTCATCAAATTGGAGTGATATATAATTTTGAGCCCATCCATTAAATAATGGAAATCATAAAAATGTGTACTAAAATTATAGAAAACATTCATCATATCAGAACAATGGAAAATAAATATGTTTCATAAGCATTCTTATATGCCATAACATTGGGAAAAGACACAGGTTTAATAAATATTTCATCAATTCACAATATCCTAAACTAAGGAAAAGGAATGTGTTTCATGAACATGTTTTCATCATAATAATAATGCATCCAATGAAAGAATAAGGATGTTATCATTGGGTGTTATTTATAGTAAATCATAATTAACATAAAGGATGTTATCATAGGATAAAATTTTATTGAAGGACCTCTTGGAACATATCCTGGGAAAATAAACTTTTCACTATGAAGTAACTTATTTAAAATCAAAAAATTTCTCAAATAAAAATAAAAAATGTTCTATGAAAATAATATAAAAAATATTTAACCTAATATTGAAAAATTGAGTGGTCATGTTAGAGGAAAATTCTAATTAGGTCATACATTTTTAAATAATGCATCCTTTCCCATTTTTATAAAAAATTCAAAAGTAACTCATTCATAAAATGAAAAGAAGATACATTTTAAACAATTTTTTATATAATTAAATTATACATAAATATTAATTTCAAAAATAATATTTTTATATAAAGAATTATAATTTTTTATAATACATTTTCATGTAAGGGAAATCATTTTTGACAAAATAGGGAATTAAAGTCGGATTTCGTTTGCAATATTATTTTGGTCAATTAATTATGTAAAGGGTGGAAAATGAAAAGAAAGCACGTAATAAAAATTAAATAATCATAAGTGACAAAAAATCAGGATTATCATGAGAGATATATCATAAATTGTTTTCATCAAAAACATAATAATAAATAGTCTTTATAAGAAATGACTTTTCATCATGAACCCCTTATTACATTGGAAACATTTGAATCATAAGCCCCATGAAACAAAAAAAATGGATATATAATTCCCATAATTATATGGAGAATAATTATAAAATTATTTCATGTTCAGTATATACACCACACAAAATAAAAATGTAGTGGACATTGGATGAGTTCCATAAAAAATTTTGGCAAAAACCTCATACCTCATTTTTTCGATTATTCTACACATTCAATCCATTTATGTAATAAAAATAGGTTTATAATTCATATATTATAGAACCATAATAATTTATATATCATACCAAAAATTATTTACTTATATCTCTTTATTACATGTTGATTAATAATTATTTACTAAAATCACTATTTATTGACACCACTACCTTGTTTTACATTTATATTTTGGCTTAACAATTTTTTTCCTTGTAAATTTATCATGTTTAATTAGTCATCAATATTTTAATAACGATTTAAATATAATATGTGTCAATTATTTAAATTTTTAACTTCATCCATAAAAGGTAGATTTAAAGAATGAATTAAGCTATTCACATAGATTGTAGGCATAACATATGCATGATCATTGTTTTAATTTTTTGATAGACATTGTGATAGTAGGGTAAATAGTAAAAAATAATTACCTAAACATTAATATATCACATATATATATAATATATTAATTGAATAAATCTTCATTATCATCCTATCAAATAATAACTAAAAAATGAATCTCATGACTTTTGAGAGGTGGTAGTCCACATGTACATCCAAAAAATGTTATCATTTAACAAAGGATTGAAACAATATAAGGTTTATGTGATATTATAATTACATAAGTCTTATTATATTATAAATAAAGTATATTTAATCATAAATCCATCTTTACTTTACAATCATGAGTGCCAATAATGGAAAATGAATTATACTAGTTCGTGAGGTGGAAGTCCTCCATACACATGATCGACATTTTTGTTTCACATTTCATTTAAAAAAAGAATATATATGTAGATAAATTAACATAGTAACATAAAATTATACGATAGGTACATGTGTTATAATAACCCTATAGTTTATTACACATTTATTCAAGATTTATTAAATAAAAGAACACATAATAAAACCTAAATGATCAAGAAGTCTAGTGTCTTTGGGAATTATCTACACAAGATAATACTATGAAAATGGGATAATAAAAAATTATTGAAACCTTCCTGTACAAGCCTCTAAAATTCCATAGATTTTAAAACTAATTGGGATAACCATAAACATATATAATAAAGGGTTGATCTTTACAACTTATTAAGGGAGTTAACATGGAATAATGTGATAAGTGTTAGATATTACACATATCAATAGGGGAATAAAAGGTTTGAGTTCATAAACATGATGAATTAGAAATGTTATAGCATGATCATAATAACATGGGAAATGTGACAATAACATAAAACACTACATCATAAACATAGGACAAGGATAACTTCTAATATATCAGGATGGAAAAAGTCCCATAAAGGAATTTTGTTCACTACATATCCCAACATGAAATCTCATTAGAATAAACATTAACTAGTTTATTATAGCACTATATAATTCTTAGAGGACCTGTCACTTTTATTTCACTCTCATGCTTAAACGTTCCACATAGATAACACAAAATCGATTTGTTAATCAACATTGATTCGATGATCAAGGAGTGTTTAATATATATATATATATATATATATATATATATATTTATAAGTCCCAAGTAAAATAATTATAAGTGTATAAATATAACACCCGAAGATTTTATAGTATGTTATTTCTTAAAAGTAATTCAATAACTTGCACTACACGAAACAACAAGTTCAAGCACACCACGACATACCAAACTAGCCGTTAAAAAGTGGTTATGAATAATATTAACTAAATTTTCAACTATATATAATCCTTATAATTTTAGAATCCATATTATGAGTTTTGTAGACAGAATGTAAGAACTAATTCATTTTTTTCAGATGAAAGAATTATTTTTCAAAAAATATACTTTCACCACCTTTTAATGGTGAAACTTTTTTAAATCCAATATTTGAAACTTCTATATATTCAATTTGACAAAATAAACTTCATCTTTATAATCAGGACATATGAATTTAATTTCAATAAATTTTAGGTGATTTTCTTATAACTTTTATATTTGGGTGAATAGTGAAAAATACTATATTTTAACTAAAAACAACTTTTTTAATCAAAATAATTTATATTGTTAAATTATAAATTTTAATGTTTTGGAAGTATAAATAGATTATATTTTTACCATTTAATCCAATTATGGTAATTGTATGTAATTTTACTTTGAAATTGGACATAAACTAGTGTCAATAATTAGATAGTTATTATTTCTTAAAAATACCCTTCATTGTTTTGACAACGGGAATTAATTTTAAATTAATTAAATCATCTTAAATGTTTTGAAATAGGTAAAATAGAATTAATTATTGAATTTAGAATATCAAAATTAACTTAGGGTGAATTGTTCGTATTTTTCTGAAAACATTCAATTTTGATGAATATTGAAAAACACTGAGTTATTATTTAAAACAGAGTTTTTATTTAAATAATTCTTTATTTTATTTAAATTTATTTGAGATCAAAATAGATACATAATACTTATATAAATTTAATGTAATCCATTGGAGTCAGTTTATAATAATTTTAAATATATAAAAATTTTATCGAACTTTTTACCCTCTTTTACCCACCTCTTAAGAGCATATGTAAATTTACATAAAACATATTTTTATCACTTCTGTGAGTTTAATTTTTATAATCTGAGAGAGAAGGTTAATATCAAGGATTATAATATGGTTCACTAAGATAAAAATAATTTTTGGTGAATAGTAACTTTTTACTTTAATTTACCAAGGTTAAAAGTAAATAGGGTAATTAAGGGTAAAAATGAAATTATTATTACCCTATACACATACTAATTATATTGGATAATTGTAATTCGACCAAAAACAACCTTAGGAATAAAATATGACCCTTTAATTTCATTTGGATTAGATTAAGACATTTATTATTATTTTATTTAAAGAATAGTTAAAAGAGTTAAAATCAATGTTTAATAACTAAACCATTTTTAATGTAGGGTTATACATATGATAAATTCGACTATAAATATTCATTAGAAAGATAACATAATTTTATACATAATGGTATTTTATTCATAATTTTTAAAGATTAAATAATTAAATTTATTAATGAAAAAATGATGATAAAGTAATTACCATATTAAAGAAAGAATCAAATAAATGGTATTATAAATATTAAAATAAATATAATTTCTTAGTTTTTTGGAAATCCACGAATTTTATAGGTGAATATGAAACTTTATGATTAGATCAATGTATTATATCATAAAGTAATAATGTTGTTATTATTTTATCAGAAAACAAATATGAAAGAGTGTCAAAATTGACATAAAATAGTTTTTAAAACAAATATTATATTATTAATTGATATAATAGTCCTAAAAATATAAGGTTCGGCCAAAAGACTTATATTATAATATATATGACATTTATTAATCAATTGGGGTTCTATTGACATTTTATAGTATGTTTATTAACAATATTATATAAAAATACAAAGAGACATGGTAAATGTAATATTATTTAACTAAAAGTTAATTCTATAAGTTATGGTTAATATGGTAACCTAAAACTGTATAAAACATATTGGTTGAGTTTCTTTCGACCCATAATTACCTTATATTTTAAATAATTCATTTTTGGATCAATTAGAACCCAAAATTTAATTTATTATAAAATAATATTTTATGTATTTCCCAAGGTTCCCCTCACCCCTCTTATAAATGGTCCCATCACCTTCTCTCAAATTCACACCTCCAAATCCATTTGGCTCAGCCCAACTCTACCAACATATCCTCCCAACTATGCTACCTTAATCCTAGAAGCCTTCCTATGGTTAGAAAGCCAACCTATGAACCCTTTTTGATCAAATCAAAAGGAAGAACCCAAATAAGAGGTAATGATTTCACCACCCTATTTCAAGTTCTCTTATTATTCCACTTACATTTTATTTGTTGTTTTAATTATAAAATAATAACTCTAGTACATTCTATATACTGTGATGTTATTATAAATATGGAACAACTATATTCATTATTTTATCCATCTTATGAATGATAATGTCACCATGCGTGCGTACATACGGCTTACCGTCTCCAGGCTGTGGTGTAATTTGTTTTTCACCACTATGTTATTTGAATGGATATAATGATGAGTAATAAGAATATTAATAATGAAAATAACATTATAATGTCTCTGTAAATTAATATACCATCCAATCCCACACTTTTATGGAAATGATATTGTCGCTCGTGCATACGTACGGATTACCGTCTCCACGACATGATGAGATTCGTTTCCACGTTCACCATTCATTGACGATTATAAAAATATATATTTCTAATAAGTATGTAATATATGACATAATAATTCTAATGTAGATATATATATATATATACTTACATATATCTTAATCACTTAGTTCCATTCAATACGATATGAAAATGGAAACAACGTTTATGCGTACGCACTGACTACCATCTCCATAAACAGTTATTTCCATTTCATATTTATAACTATTATAAATATTTATATTCTAAATATATAATATATATAAATCATGTTTTATATTATGGATGTATTTAAATCTTTATCTATGTGATACAATCAAAAGTAACAAGTTAAAACACGTATGATAAAGAAAGAGATTATTACCCAAAATGTAAATTTAACATGGAAATTATTATTAAATGGGAAGTATAAAGTCATAAATGAATCATGTATGATATCATAAATATTAATATGGTTCTGGTATAATTTAGTAACATACTACGATCTTCATACAGGAGGTTAAAAATACCCTCAAATAATGGAAAGTGCACGGTAATGGTTAATTCCTCAATCTTATTATTATCCGAGATTATTTATGTGTAAGTATTTACTGGGACATTTTTATCATCCATTACATTTTTCATAAAAATGATTTCAAAATGAATATTTTAAGGATTTATTAAAGGAACTCTTAATCAAGATCAAAATTTTAAATGTTTTAATGTTTTATCTTTCTAAATCTTTTTAATTAATGTCCATGTCTTCAAAATGATTTGAAGGATTTATTTATAGGGACATGAATGGTTTGAAATGATAATTATTTTCAAAAGTTTCAAAGTGGTATGGGAAAATTTTATTCAAAAATATATTTTATGTTAATTCCTTTATAAATGTGTAACTTTTTAATGATTTTACAAAAAGGATATTTCTCTCAAAAAGTTTTACTCATTATTTTCAACTATGTCAGCATCCTTTACATGATATTATTTTTGATTGAGGTTGATTTATTGTAATACAATCATCCATATTATATTGAATGAGTTATGATATTTTTGAGTTTGGATGTTCTATTTTTATACCAATCATGGTTTATGGTTAATGTATTGACATTTTGTATGATATTTTTAATACGAAAGTTTATGTTATGTTTCAACTTTTTCATATGAGGAATACAGTAGACTTAGTATGTGACGAGTGGATCCCACTATAGCTCCTAGATGCATCGGTAGGTCTATGAGACAAACTAGTGTCTTGGCACAAGGCCTTGACAAAAATTTTATTTATAGTCTTGGCATAAGGCCTTGACTATGTAGTAATGATGTCCGACGTTAGGCATTCCCTCATTTTAAAATTAGTTATTACATGTGATTATTCAACTAGTAGAATATCCATGTGCATGTTTATATGGAAATGTTTGATTTATTTTTTCTATATTATGGTCAAGTTTGTGTTTAAAAAGGCTGTTGTTTTTATCACACATCTTTCCTAAAAAGTTTATAGCTTCCGCTAAATTATTTACCCTTGCTGGGCATTTGAGCTCACCCATTTCCTTTGTTATATTTTCATAGGATTCAAAGAAGTGTATTATGATTGTTATGCATGGTTAAGAAAAACGGAATAATGTAGTTCTCAAAGAACTATCTATGTTGTGTTTTATGTTTGAAAATGTAATGAAAGTTAATGTATGTAATCTATTTTTCAATACTGCTAAATTGATCGGTCCTTCGGGACTTGATTCCTTGTAATCATGCTAATGTATTAAAATAATGCACCGACTCTTGGTAATTGGGTCGGGTTATTACAGTTGGTATTAGAGGAAGTTTAGAAATAACCTTGGAAACTAGATTTAGATAAACTCTGATTAGAGCACATTACCGTAAGATAGACTCTGAAGATTAGTATAGAATAACTTCCCTAGAATTTTGGTAATGTAAATATTCTGTGAGTATTCCATGAAAATACATCCATGTCTAGATAAGAGAAGGTAGAGGTGGATCTGGCATAGATGTACCTAGGGGTAAAACCCGAAAACACCGCTTTGATCTAGACTCGAACGAGAACTGGTGTATGACAATTGGCCTTACTGCACTCTTGGTTACATCACTCCTGGGGGATATGCTTAGGATAATTCCTGTTTTCTTTACAATCCGCTATGAAGAGTTTATGAGTATATACCTTCAAAGAAAGCATTTTTGTGATTATGGATTATATCCATACACTATTCAATTAACGTTAGGTATTTTACATGTTTGGAATTATGAATTGCGATTTATAAACTGGCCTAGTGTATTCCATTGTATAGAAATGGAACCTAATAGAAGGAATGTGAACTCCAACAATACGTATTATCTAAAGAGTAAGAAGGATCATATCTTTCACAGTATTAAGACAAAATTTATAAGGGAAATAGTATCCCATGTATTCTCAACATATGAAGAAATAATATCATGTGTTAATAAGATAATTAATGAATTCTCTAAGTCCCATGGATTTGAAGGGAAGCAAGAGAATAAAAGCATGGAAGAGAGAAAGATGAATAAAGGGAAGAGGGAAAAGAAGTATTTTCCCATATGTTATAACTGTGGAAAGAATCACCATGGTAAATTCTTGAAGGGAGTGGGATTTTGTTATAAGTGTGGAGAAAAAGGACACCAAGTACATGATTGAAAGGGTAATTTTATTTTTCCAATGTACAATGATTCATCTTCAAGGTGTTGGGACACTACATAAATCAATGTCTCAGTCATCAGAGTATACCTTAAATGATGTTATTGGGTAATAATCAAGTTATGATACAACCTCATATGAAGAGTAATAACTAGTGTTACTATGTTGTTAATATATAATTATTTCATTTGAGTGTTTTATGAACAATATACTAGTTATATTAATTAAGGAGATAAATAAGGATTGTACTACAGTACTATTTTATTGAGGATTTGAGATAATATGGTTCTAATAAAAGTGACTTAATAGTTAGCTATACTTTTTGGAAAACACATGGTTGATGGAAAGGTAGTCCTTAATATGGTTTTGATAATGAGGTAGTGATTTTGGAATAAGAGATGGTTGATTTGGATAAATTATATTGGATATTCTTGACTTCCTTGAAACTGATTAGTAATTTGTATATTCCATCATTGTTGGAGTTTGCAACATTTTTTTGGATAGGAGTATATCTAGTATTCTATAAGGAAAAGGGGAGCATGAATATAATCAATAAGGTTTAATGGTAATTCAGGATGTTGTGGTGTTTTAAAAGAATGCATGATGAAGGTGTTCACATGTTATTACTTGGGAAAAATGATTTTCATTGTGTTTAACATCCTTATAAATTTTGGACAGAGAGTTTGGATATAAGTATTTTGGGTAATTCTAAAGGATGTAATGGATTAAGTTTGAAATTGGATGCTATTCTTAAGGTTATTTTTGGATTGTAATTAAAAAGACAACCCATAGGTCGGGCGACTACTAGTCGCGTCCAACAAGGCCGCGAGACTTCAGCCCGCAACCAAAGAGCGACAAGGGTGAATCACCTACGTCTATACTACATGATGTACTGGTTTGTATAATTTAGATTTTTTAAATAGTCTAATAAATGGATTATAAATTCATTATTTTTGGAGCCCTATTCGATTAGGATAAATATATATTTTTTAGATCTTTTGGAGTGAAAGATGAGTTTCTAGTAGTAATTATTTGAAGGATGAATCTCTACTTGTCATGTACATATATATATATATATATATATATATATATATATAATTTTTTACCTCTCATTAAGACTAAATTCTATTAATTCAATTTCTGATGTGGGTTTTCCGACAACGGTTTTTTTGTATTTTCAACCTTTTATTTTCAAAGAAAAATTTCAAATTGCGAGGACACAATTTATTAAAGGATGGAATAATGTAACAACCCAATATTTCATAGTACATTATTTTTTCAATGTAATTCAATAAATTTCACTACACGCAACACCCAGTTCAAGCACACCATGACTTGCCAAACTAGCCATTCAAAAGCGGTTATGAATAGTATTAACTGAATTTTGAACTATATAAAATCCTTATAATTTTAGAATCTATATTATGAGTTTCATGATATAATTTAAGAACTAATTCAATTTTTTTCAGATAAAAGAAGTATTTTTCAAAAAATATACGTTTACCGTCTTTTAATGGTGAACCCTTTTTGAATCCAATATATGAAAATTTTATATATTCAATTTGAAAAAATAAACTTATTCTTTAGAATCGGTACATAAGAATTTAGTTTCAATAAATATTTGGATATTTTTTGATAACATTCATATTTGGGTGAATAGTGAAAAATACTATATTTTAACTGAAAACAACTTTTTAAATCAAAATAATTTATAGTTTTAAATTATATATTTTTATATTTTAATATATGAAAATAAAAACCATTTATAATATAAGAATAATATGATGGAAACATATTCATTTTTATTTAAAAACTAATGTTTATAATCATGTCTCTAGGGTCTTGCAACAAATCCCTTTAATACACCACCAAACACCCTCTGAGTAAGGTGTGTGACAGTGAGACTTTCATGGGGTGGTTCAGCGTACATGGTTTGGTTATGATCTGGATGATCTTGAAATTCAATTATAAATGGTTATTCTTTGACTTACGTTGTTATATTTTTTCATGTTCTTGTTCTTGGGAAAATCCCAGAGAAGTTATATCCCTCGAAATATTCAATAAATGGGAATCATAGTGTATGGATCTACTAGTTGTAGAAGTCTCTTCCTTTATGTATGTCAATTGGATTTTTTAAAACCTTGTAATTCTACTAATCATGTGATCACTATTCTAAAAATATTTTACCAACAGTAAGGCTTCTAAATGGTCATTTAAATCTGACAGGATATAATAAAATCAAAGAAGTGTATGTTTTATCTATAACCATATAAAATAATGTTATTTTTAATTAAATAATAATAAAATATTAATTTAAACAATTTTAGTTCATTTGAGTTTTTATTATTTCAATATGATTGAATCATATTTTAAGGTGGTGAAATAACAAATAAATCATAAAATATTAGTTATGAATGACTCTTAATCTTTAGAAAACCTCTTTAGGTTCTCACGAAAATACTTTATATGAGTATTTTATTATATAACCAAGGAAACTAGAATATAGGAAGTTAATTAAAGATGCTATTAGAGATGTTATTTTCTAGGACAAAAATATTTGGATGTTTTAATAAAATTTTAGAGGATGTTACCTTTTATAATTGAGAAAAGTGAGAATTTTTAAAATTCCCAAATGTGTTCAATGAAGGGAAGTCACTATGATATCGCCTCCCTCCAAAATTGATTAATAATGGACTGGAGGGTATATTATCCCTATCGACACCTAAATCACATAAAATGATCATTTTCTATACATTTGTTTCTCTTTATCTCTAAGGTTACTCTATTTTCCCATTTTAATTTTCCCCAGGAAACAAGTATTTTTACATTTGTAATTTATCCTTTACTCATAAAAATAAAATAAGAATTAACAGAAAATTTTTAACCTATTATTATAAATATGAAATATAAATTATTAAAAAAAATATTTATATGTTTGAAAAATTAATTTTAACACATGGGAATGTAACACACAAAACCCTAGTTTTAACCTCAAATGGGGTAATTAACTTTTACTATTTTTAATGTTCATTTGTATAAAATAATCTAAATATATTATCTTATATTAATTATTATTATTAAAAATAAAGAATCCATTTTTTCAATTTTAATTTTTACAAGGGGTGAAATTTAGATTAAAATTAAAGACACAAAGGCGATGAAATATGATGATACAAGGAATTTTTTTCTAAAGTATATAATGTATTTATACCAAAATTCAATATAAAAGTAATTCAAATGACACAAATTTAGTTAAAAATAAATTAATTTTAATAATTTTTCATTTAAAACATTTAAAATTAAAATTTTACTTTTTGAAATCTGTAAATGAAATGATATTCATTAAATAAAATTAGTATTTTTCACTATTTATCGAAAATTAATCTTTTCCAAAAACTAAAAAAAATCATTATAATAATATTTTTAAATGATAAATTCAAAAATTATGTTAAATTTTCCTATAAAATTTCTAAAATTTTAAATAATTAATTTTAAAATTATCATGAAACATACAGAAAATTAGAATTTTAAAATAATAATTTTTTTCTTTATAAAACATGATTTATTCGTATCCCATTGGATGAAAAATATATTAGATGAATGATACTTAATTTTATTGAATATATAATATATAAATTTGATATAATTAACACACCTGTAGAGAACAACAAAAATTATTAATATAAAATATAATTTCACGCATAAAAACAGTTTCTTCATAGAAATATTTCTATGAAAATGAAGTAATTCTTAATTTCATTTTTATCCACTTGATAACTAATTAATTTATTGTATATATTTTTAAACTACGTTTTTGATAATTTAATTATAACTCATCGTAATATCTAATAAAATATCTAGGAGATATGTGTAATATTTAATAATAAAGTTTTTATAGTATATCATAGTTTGTTTAAACATTGTGTTGTGTGTAACGAAAGTTATCAAAGAAATTAAATTTATTTTAATGAAACATATTTCATAAATTTCTATGTTGTTAAAATATATCCACCCTAAAAATAATTTATTATTTTAAATTCCATCATTATGATAAAAAAATGAGGATACTTCAACTTCATTATATCATTATGTTCCCATGTAGCATCCTAAAATTAGTGGTTTCACCATATAATATTGACCAGGTGGGTGGTCTTATTTCATAGAAAATTATCTCTATGATAAAAAATATCCACTATTTTTTCTTAATATGTAAGATATTTCTATATTTATTTGACCTTTTATTTATTTCCATATGTAGGATCATGTACATACTTCCATAGGAGAGATACATGAAATTCACTGTGAACATTCAGAAAGGTTAAGTAGAAGCACTAAACAGTGAGTTAGTGTCCCAACTCAATCATGATTCTCTATTGGGAATATATATATATTCTCAATTTTCCCTGTATATATGAATATCATAACCATCTTCTATAGATAAATTCAAATAAATATATTCTCACCAACTTCAAATTCAGGATCTCACTGATTATTTTTTTCATGGATTTTTCTAGATATTGAGTTCGCTAGATGTGTTGTTGAATGGTTCTAAAATTTTCATCCATTTACTCAGATTAATTAGTTCCCAATTATTTTTTCTAACTTCATTACAATACATTAGTATTATACCCATAGTTCCATTAGGGGCCTCATAATGAGACATCTAAATGGTCTAGTGAAAGGTATTGGTTTATGAAAACCTAACAAGAGTAAGTTGATAATCATAATCACTTTTGAATATCATGGTATAATATCTTTGAATATAATCTATTATTTGAATGGTTCTATTGAACTAAATATCTATATGATGGTTATACATAGTTATTAAACATAAAATCTAAAGTAGATCATGTAGAAGAGTTTCCAATAAATTTTTAGTAATCCTTAGATCCCAATCAGATATAATAGTATATGGTACTCTATGAATCCTTTCCAAATACTTAATGTATGACCTAGAATGATAATACATTGAGAATTTTATCTAATAAAAATTAATTTTGATGACTTCTCAAAGATATTTAATAAATTATAAATAGCATTATGAACTTCAGATGCTTTAGAGAGTCTGAAAAAAATCCATGGTGTTGTTTTCCCATTTCTATTCTGGCATGGGTAATGGTTGTAAAATTTTCATAGTAATTGGTTTGAAAACCATAACATTTAGACATTATAATAACCAATATAGATATTCTAGAATATCCCTTTTAATATTTTCCCACATGAAATAATCTTTAGATCCCTAGAAATCATCATAATTCTAGGATGAATAGAGACTCATGAACTATGAGAATTATCCGAACCAACTCCATTAAATTTAGTAATTATAGAACACATACATGGTTATTGAAAATCATTATTCCATATCAATCATGGTTGAACATATGATCATTTATCGCATTATTATGTAGTTCCACATATGGCTTCTACTCCACTTAAATCAACTTAGGGATAGATGGTTGAAAACTCATTTGAGAAATATAATACTTTCTCCCTTCCTCAAAGATTTCTAGATCCATCCTTTTAAAATCCAAATTTTTTGGATAAATTGTTATCCTTATAATTGATAATATATCATGATCTTTTTGATTCAATGTACTAGACACCATGTTCTCATTCCTAGAGTGGTAATGTATTGAGAATTCATGATAAATAATAAACTCTTACCATCTTCTATGGATGATATTCAACTCTTTTTGAGTGAATATATACATTAAATTTATTTATTAATATTTTTATTTTTTTTATTCTACGAAGATAACTCCTCCATATCATTAATGAAAAAAGTATTACAACTAACTCTGAATCTGGAGTTTAGTAATTTTTTTCATGAATCTTAAATTATTGTGAGACATATAATATAACCATATCATTTTTATGATGACTTGTCCCAATACCATCATTGAATGAACACTAAATATCACAAAATCCTTCTCTAATATATGGTTGTGTAAGAATAGGCACACTTTCTAAACTTTTTAAAAGTGCTTTGAAATTTCACTCATATTAATTAGTCTAAAGGAACATGGATCCCTTCATGGTTTAATTAGGGAGAGGATTAGATAGTCCTGGAATGACTCTCCACAAAGAAGTGATAATATCCCAGAAAAACTATAATTTTATAGATCTCAGTTATAATGGTTGGTCTAGGGAAACATTCAATAATATTTGAATTCTATGGATCCATAAATATACAATATCTTGAGAATATAAGAATAAAAAATGAATCATTTTTCAGAAAAAACCCACACTTGTTAAAATTTTCTTATCACATCTTTGTCCCCAAGGTATTCAAAATAATTCTCTAGTTATCAAAATTCACTTCCAGTCCCTTTGTAAATGTAAAAATATCATCTATAAAGACATCAAAAAATTGATCAAGGTAATATTTAAGGACTTCATTCGTTAAATCAAGTAAGATAGTAAGTGAATTAGTAATACCAAATGCCTTCACTATATATTTATAGTGTCCAAAACATGTACAAATTAACGTATTGTTTAAATCCTTCTACATAACCCTCAAGTAAAGGTATCTAGAATGAAATTTAATCTTCGAAAATTATTGAGATTCAGTAAGTTGATGAAAAAAGTCATGGATATGAGGCAGGGGATACTTGTCCTAGATTTTGATCATTTTCTATTCATAATAACCAATGTAGATCCACATTTATCAACATTTTATTTTAGCGAAAATAATAGCTGAACCAAAATAAGACACACTTGGCCAATGTTATCCCCTGTCATGATTCTCAAAGAGTTTCTTCTTCAATTGACACAACTCAACTTGGGACATAATATTAGATGTTCTTGAAATACTTCTAGCATTGGGAATGAGATTTATTGAGAAATAAAATTCAGTATTTGATGAAATAATAAGAAACTACTATGGAAAGAAACTGATGAACTCTAGGACAATATGCATTCATCGATGTTTATCTTCTCTCTAAACATATGATATAAAAACCTATTTTGAAAAAACATCTAGACCCATATAATGGATATTATTTCCATCAGAGGTTTATTTTTATAATATCATTCATATAAAATCATATTTTGGTTTTAAATGTCATACATGACTTCCCTTATATGGAAATTGATGTGGGATTTATATAGATAAATCCAATATAAGCCTAAGATAACATAAAATTCAATGAAATGGAGTGTAATAGGATTTAATGTAAGCACATTCCCAGAAACATCAGAATGAGATGAATCAAATAATTTACATTAAATCATTATAACTTTAGGTGTTTTCATTGGTCCTTTAATATCTAATCCTTGTGGATATGAATAGAAATTCATAGATATGTTTACCTATATATGGGAACACATTTTACTAATATCAAATAAAATACATCAAATTTTGAGTGTACCTTTAATAACATAAAGTTTATCTTTATATCTTCAATCCCTTAGTAAATCCAAAATGGTTACCATGACCATGAACCATCTTTTATCAGATTTATTTATCATGAAAAACCATTCATAGGATGTCTAAATCTTGAGACCTTATATTTAATCTATAAACGCTTACGATTCAACTATTCCATCCCTAATAATAATATATTAAAATAATATATAATGTTTTGTAATGAAAATTTAAATTAACCAAAGAATATCCATCTAGAGTATCAAACTAGGTATATAGTAAGGGCACCCCCATGATTCACAAGAATAATGGATGAGATATACATCACTAGCTCATTTCAATTTTATTACCCCAAGATTAATATTATATGGAACCATATCCTATATTAGTATTTATAAAGGGATGTTTTTCTTGGAAAACCACACAAATTTCCTTACCATGACAACATATATTTTCTAATATATTAGATCATCCTATTTGTTCTCACTACTACTTTCTCATCCAAGTTTTAAAATTTAAACTAAACATTAGATCAAATACCAACTATAAAAACCCATACTTATCATACATATATGTTATATATTATTATATAAATTTTCATTTGATTATATAAATATACATTCCTGAATGATATAGGTCCTGTATCTTTTAAAACATGGATATAAAAACAATTGGTTCATAAGTGAACTACATCATCTCCCACTATGTTCTTCATAACTACGAATTTTCTTCGACTTATCATAAAAAATACATTTCTTCATAACATGTGGAAAGGAAACATAATAAAGGTTGAGCTTAGATGGTATGTAAGAGTTATAAAAGGACATATCAATGATCACATAAACATAACATGAGAAGAATGATATCCAAAAATATGAATAAAATATTAACACCATGACATGGATTTCATATATCATAATGTTGTGACATGGAATAAATATTGAAATTATATAAGACATTAATCCTAAAGGAATCAAAGAACATTTTCTATAATAGCATAACATTAGAATATAACATATATTTGTGGGATAAATATAATTATAAAGAATTATTTGTTTAGTAGTCAAGGATTACATTCAATACTATCATAATGGATTGGGTTCACTCCCCAAACCAAAATAATTATCATGCTTCTCTCCCAAGACTATAAAAATTTATATGGTACCTTACTATACATGGTTTAATCCTTGTGGATGTAAAATTTATCTCATGAGATATCAATATTTACCCAATGAATTGGATGGATATATAATTATGGGACAACTAGTAACATAATAAAAATAATACTAATCTGTTCCAAATGATAATAAAATATTCCTAATATTATGAACCATCAAAATAAATGTGTTTCAAAATCATTTTATCAATGAATAATACAAGGAAAAAAATTGTTTTCATTATAATTTGATCAAGTCATCATGTCATAACCCATGGAAATGGGTCATGTTTCATAAAAATATTTTCATCATAATCATAATCCATCCATATAAATAATGGGGATTTATTATTAGATCATAACCCATATGAATAATAACTAACATCAATGATGTTTTCATAGTTATAAAAACTTTAAAAGTATCACTTGGAAAATTTCATGGGGAAAATATCCTTTTAAATTTGAAATCTGGTATTATAAATTTTAAAATATCAAAAATATTAAAGAAAAAACAAAATTTTAAAATAACCTCAAAATCATGTAAAGTAATTTTAAATTAATTTATTTCTCCAGATGATATAAATTTATATTTATAACATGTACCTTAAGAAAATCCATTCAACATTTTGATAAAATTTAAAAAGCACGTCATTCAAAAAATGAAATAAGATTCCTGTTAACTGTTTTTATAAAAATTATATCTTAGGGAAAACTACATTAAAAAATCAGATAGGAATACTAAAAACATTCTTGAAAAAAATTAGAACACAAATAAATGAAAAAATTTATTTTTAATGAAAGAGATGTATAAATTCGATTTTCCATAAAAATATTTTTTCAGTATCTTGAGTATTGAAAGATAGGAAATGAGAAGGAAAATTTTTAATATCTCGAAATTTATAGATGCAAATAAATTTAATTATTTTAATGATATATTAATAATAATATTTCATCATTAAAAACATAATAAAAATTAATCATGATACGCAATGAGATTGCTACATAAAACCCATACTATTTAGTAACTTTTGAATCACAATCCGCATAACAATGCAAACATTTATGAATAAAATTCCTTTTAGTTTGACTTGGTTAAATTTCATATGGTGATAGAAAACATAATCAATTATCTTAATATATAAAATTTGATTTTGAATTACCATTTAGTATCTTTTCCATTGATAATACAACCATTGAACAATGAATACATAACTAATATGAATATAGTGTTTTAAATAATTCTTTTGACACTGAAGGAGGATGTGATGGCCACAACCAGTAGTATATTACCATTTGAAGACCATTTATCAGAGCTTCCATGGGAGAGATAGATTTTGGTGCATTCCCTAGACCAATCCCACAATGAGATCCAATAACATAAGAATGAGAGAAACTATTTATGGGAGAAGTTCATGCTTATCGAGATCACGTCCCAAACCTTGTTCACCGAACGGGCCCATGAATGACCCACCATAATGTACTTTACTCTTAAGGAAAATGCTGGTGTAATTAATTTATATGTATCAAGTCCCTTATAATAATATTAGGTACATGATTTTTTATTGAATAATGATGATATCTTTCTTCATATTATTGTCACTCTGTAAATGATTTTTATTGCACAATTTGTATTTTTTTTAACATTCAAATTAAATTAGGAAATATATTATGAGTAATTTCTATATATTTTAAATAAATAAAATTTTAATGAAATAAAATTATCAATGAAAAATAATAATATGATTTTAATGATGTAAAATGTAATTTTTAATAATATTTTAACATAGTTTTTTCAAAACTCTTCAATTTTAAATAAATATCAGTATTTATTTCAAAACTAAAAAATAAATTATTTAGAAAATTAGTTATATAAAATGAACATTATTTTTTGAATCAGGACATCAAAATTAATTAACAATGAATTTTTCATAATATTCTAAGGGAGTCAAATTTTTGGATAAAAATTAAATATAGTATAAATATACAATGTGTTTTATGACATCATAATGACCCAATAGTGATGTAATAAATTTTGTTAAAGGTATCCTTGACCATATATATATTTTTTCTAAAAAAATAATATATTTTTATGTTTATTTTATTTATTTTAAAAATGATTTGTGAATCCTCTATGACTTATAATATATTTTATTATTTAAAATAATTTCCTTGAGTGTGTGACACCCCCATACATAATAATGGGTATTATATTAATATTCTTGGCCCATGGACTTAAAAAATAATTTAATTCACTATCCTTTTCTTGAAACCATAGGGTGGTTTGTAGTTTTGAATATTTTATTATTACGTGTCCAAAACAAAAATAATAAATAAATCCTCCTACTTTCTTATATAAACCCTCCCAAACACTCTTTTCTCTTCACTAAAAATCCATTAAGCTCATCCAAATTCTGATAAATTCTCCTTAGAGTCCTCACAAAGTGAATTCAAGCCCCCCAAGAAGCCTCCCCCATGACTTTTGAGTCACACAACCAAGTAAGGGGTTTCTCTAATCACCTTTGAATTCGAGAATCGTCTTTAAGATTAGTTAAATTAATTTCAATAGATTATATTTCCTATTGTTTTTAATCCTTAACATACTGTACAATTTATGTTTTTATTGTGAGGGATAATTTATCTCCCCGTGATTTTTCCCATACCTAATTCATTACTATGCCAAAATTCTGTAAGGGATTTCTCTCATCACCTTTGAATTCAATCACCTTATTTGATATTAGTTCTTTTGTATTTAAATTTATTATATTTAAATTAGTTTTTAATAATTAACTAACTATATAATTGATTTTATTTTAATTATGGATCATTTATAACCCCTCGTTTGGTTACATACCTAAGCCATTACAATGCCGAAATTCTGTAAGGTATTTCTGTATTCTCATTTCCATCCAAGAACTTCTTTTATAATATGCTTCTAAAATTCCATTTTCATATGTTGGGATATGATGTTACATGATCCATTAAATTTAAATTTGTTTTGTAAATTATGATATCCCATTTTAGTCCCATTTAACCCTCCTAAGAACCTTTACGTACACCTGTTAACATTCTGCCATTTTATAAGAGTTCTTTTTCTTTCTCCTCTTTCTTTAAGATTTATTTTATGTGACACCTCTTAATTCCAATTACATATATTGGGGAATGTACTTAAATTTCCCTCTTACATTAAATTTAATGTATAAATTATGATAGACCCCTCTATCTCTCATAAAACCATTTAATTAATATCTATTTTATTCTATAATACTACAGAAATCACCCCACAATTTACTATGCATGTGTAGTGAATACCATGACCATTTCTCTATCAAGGGTATTTACATTTATACAAAAATAATTATTGATTGAGTAAATAAAAGTATGTATTCCAAAATTCTATATCATGGAATAAAATTATGATGTTGAATGAATCTATGTTATATGATCTATCCGGGAATCATAACCATGTTATTAAATTTTTTTGAAGGGGTATCCCTGATTGAAATCTAATGCATTGGGTAATTATTAGTATAATGATATGTCATGTTGGGATATGGGTTCACCTTATTACTTTATGGGAAGTTTTCCTACCATGAGGTTTTGGTGGTTTTCCTTTGACTTATGTTTCTGATGTATTGCTTTATGTTGTGGCCACATTTCCAATGTTATGATTATCGTACTATATCATGCCTTATTATTCATGTTCATTTATGACTCATTGTTATGCATTTTCTATCATGTATTATTATCCTCATGTTATTCCATTATTATTCCCTTACTGGTTCTTGCAGATAATTCATTTTTATCCCATGTAGTATTATGTACGAAGGAATGTTTTGGTCACATAAAAGATGTTATCAATAAAGGTGTTGTTGTATTTCATGTTTTAAGATTCTATGTAATGTTCCTAATCTGCAAATACAATATATCACTCTATATTGAATTAATTTTAAGAGAGATTTTTTATAATAAATCATTTAAAAAAATTAAATTAAGAAGAGGGTTGTTATAGTTCATATCAGGGGATAGGCTTTGCTATTTCTGGGATTAAGACAAGAACACCCTAGTAGAAACCAGTAGGGATAAGATTATGTGTTATAGAAAATACCTAAACATTCATAAACATAAAAAAATTGTTTTATCATTAATATAAATCAAAATATGGAAACTACTATTGGACAAGGTTCTTGAACATATGTACCTTGGAATAACAACTTGGAGAAGGTGTATCGGGCTTGACTTAAGGAAATGTGGTACACAACAATGAGCCTTACTATGTACCGGGTTTGACACTCCGTGATGATATGCTTTTGTAAATTCATAAACTATTTAAAATTATTTATTAATGGAACCAATAAAAAATCCCATATGAATATATATTATGAAGTATATCATGGATGACATAAATGAAGCCTAGAGACACATAAGTTGAAGAGATAAATATAATTTAAAATTTACACTTTTAATGACATTAGATTACCCTTTTATAAATTTAATAGTTAACAAATAAATATCCTTAATTCTATATTGGATAATGTAGAACTATAATGGAAATCAGAAAGGTAGGGTTATTTCCCATAGTTCTACGCTTTCCTTTATATCAAGAATGTTTAGTAGAACTATTCAAACTCCACCATAAACAATAGAAGTAGAGATGTTGATGTATATGGTAAATGGTGAAAATACTGAATCCCATGAATATAACTCCTCCCCTGTCACAAATTTTGGATTGAACTTCGTGGTGAACCTTTTCATACTCCCCATGGTGGAATTCGATACAATTCTAGAGCATGGATTGGATTTTCCTATATAGAACCAAAATAAATTTCCACAAGAGGGAAATCAATCATTATAAGGAAAACAGAACCTTGAATCTATACAAGTGCAAGGAGGAGGATAAATTATCTAAATAACTATCATATCTAGAATGGACATTATTTATTTACGAGATATCGTGTCTATCTAAATTTATTGAGTCTATGGAATGAACTATTCTGAAAGACATTCCTATTGTGAGGAAATTCATTTATGTGTTTCATGATGAATTTCTTGGTCTTCCACCTAGCCGAGGGGTCTAATTTTCGATTGAACTTATTTCTAGTGAATTACCAATATCAAAGATTCTTTTTAGAATTGATTTTGATGAACAGAATGTGATAAAGAAACAACTATAGGAGAATCTGGATAAATGTTTTTTCCCATGTGATTCACTATGGGGTGCACTAGTTCTCTTCAGCATGAAGAGGGATGGGACAATGTGCTTTGCATTTATTATGATGAGTTCAACCAAATCATGATAAAGAATAAGTAATATTTTACCCAAATTTATGACATGTTCGATTAAATACATAGAGAAAAATACTTCTCCATGTTGGATATGTGGTACATATATTACCAATGGTGGGGAAGGAGGATTTCCCTCATGACTGCTTTTCATACAAGGCACAAGCACTATGTGTTCAATGTGACACATTTAAGACTCACTAATTCTCTATCAATCGTCATGGACGTGATGAATAGTGTCTTAAAAAATAACCTCAAAATGGTTTTTAGACTTTATAGATGATATATTGATATACTCCAAAACCAAGGTGGAGCATGAGAATAATCTGTGCACTAGTTTTGAGATCATGCGAAAGGAGAAGATTAATGAAAAGTACAACAAGTGTGATTTATAGTTGAAGAAAGTCTCATTATTGGGGTATTTAATAATACGAAATGGGATATTTTTGGAACCTTACATGATAAAATCAATTGAGGCATGGTTGAGGACAACATATGTGACATATATCCATAGCTTCTCGGGGTTAGTTGTATATTATTGCCAATTTTAGAGAAATTTCCTATGATTGTAAAATCCTCATACCAGGAAAACTCGGAAGGGATTAAAATTTTCATAGGAAGATGAATGTGAATAAATCATTAAATAGTTGAAAGGAGGCATGTCACTACCCCTGTTCTCACAGTACCCAAATGTGGGGTCCTTTTATAATCTTCTGTGATGCTTTAAAGAAAGGATTGTGTTTTCTGTTGATGAAAAATGAAAAATTCATTACCTATGCCTCATGGTGGTTTAAAATTAATGCACCGAACTATAATACACATAATCAAGATATAGAAGTTGTGATCCTTTCATTGAAAACCATGCGGCATTATCTCCTTCAAGAGAATTTTTAAATATATATATATATCACCAAAGCCTCAAATATATATTCACGTAGAAATAGCTAAATATGGACCAACAAATATAGTTAGAGCTCATCAAGGATTAAAAATGCACGGTCCACAACCATTAAGGGGAAGGGAAAAAGTTGTTGGATTCTCTAAATATAACGGAAACAAAAATTATTTCATTAAAGATAATTGAGAAGGATCAGATCATCATAGACTAGAAAAAGATGGAAATGGGAATCATAATGTAAGGAACATCAACATTCCATTCAAAAAATTATTTCTCAACCGTATCCTTTGGAAAAGTTAAACGACACTAAAAAAGTTGTGTGAATTTAGAAGAAAGTGGAAACTATTAAAAATGGAAAATACATGTAGTTCAACGCTAATAAAAATGGTATTTAGATATTTGTGTCCAGACAATGAGTTCCATTAAATCCCATGTTAGAGAAGTAATTTGTGGATTATGCACATAGTTTTAATTTCTATATTCACCCATGAAATACAATGATCTATGCATATATCTGAGATGTATTTGTGGGATAACATAAAGGAGGAGATTTGAAAATATACATCAAAGTTCCTGAAATGGTAGTAGGTGAGGGATGAATGGAAAATTTCCAAGGGGATAATGAAACCATTACCGATAACAACAAAGAAAAGAAAAAATCACCATGGACATTGTCAATGGACTTCCAATGACATCCAAGGGAAAAAATGTTGTCTATGTTGTAGTGGATCACCTTACAAAGGTTGCAGACTTCATTGCGATTTGGGATGATTTATCACTGGATCAAATAGAACATATATACATCATATAAGTGATGAGAATGCATTTTTTTCCACTATATATTGTGTCTAATAGGTATCCAAGAATCACATCTATATTTTGAAAGAATCTACAACATTCTCTAAATAGTAATATGATCTTCAGTACATATTTTCATCCCCAAACTGATGGCCAATCATAGAGGATTATTCAAACACTGGAGGATATGTTGACTAATTTATCAATGGACTTTAAAGGTGGATGAGACTGACATATTGTTTTGGTGGGGTACACTTACAACAAAAGTTTGCATTCAAGCAAGAAAATGGCCCCTTATTAAGAACTTTAAGGGATGAGGAGAAGAATACCGACATGCTGGGATGATGTTGGGGATTGAAAACATATAGGTACTAAAATGGTCAAAATAATAGTGTAGAAGGTAAATTCTATCCAACAAAACACCAAAGATTCTCCGAGTAGATAGATTATCTATTCAAAAAATCGTTGATGAGACCTAGAGTCTGATATTGGAGACATGTAATTCATCCACATATCACTACAAAAGCGATTAATGTGATTTGGTAAGGAGGGAAAGCTAACTCCATGGTACATTTTCCCTTTTGAGATCCTTGATTGCATCAGAGTAGTGGCCTATCGACTAGCACTCCCACCAAAATTATTTCAAGTAGATTATGTTTTCCATGTATTCATCTTAATAATGATCAAACCATACCCATCACATGTACTCAATCCAGATTTGGTACCGTTGGGGATGGAACATTTCTATTAGGACCAATAAGTGAAGTTCTTATGTCGTAGAGAAAACTTTCTATGAAATAAGTCAATGCCTCTTGTCAAAGTGTTGTGGCAGAACCCCATGTTTGATGATGCAACATGGGAATGAGGGGAGGTGATAATGAAAAGTTACCCTCATTTTTTTAGTATGGGAAAAGTAAATTTGGATGGGAAACCGTCAAACGAGGGGATGTTTATAAGGAACCAATATTTATGAATAAAATTCCATTTCTTTTGACTTAATTAGATGTCTTACGGTTATGAAAAACACATTTACTTCCCTTATTATATCCAATTAGATTTTAAATAACTATTATGTATATTTACCATTGATAATATAGTTTTTTAACAATGATCACATTACTAGTATAAATATAAGGTTTTAAAAAATCATTTTTACATAGACAAAGGTAGTGATGAACTCAACTAGTAGGATTGTACCCTATAAAGCCCATTTATTAAAGATTCTAAGGGAGATATCATTTATTGGATTTTCCCTAGACCAAGAACAATATATGATCCTACACCACAATCATGATCCAAATTGTTTACGAAAGAAGAAGAAGCTCATCAAGATCACGACCCATACCATCTCTACTTAACAACCCCATGAAATCCACACCATCATGCACTATAAATTTAATGAATATACAAGTGTAATAAGGGGATATGTATCAAGACCCCAAAAATAAGATTATGTATATTAATTTTTATAGAGTGATGAATATAATTTTATTCTACTTATTATAACATTATAAATTATTTTTAATGGACAAGTAGTATTTTTAGTTAAAATTCAAATTATATTAAGAACAATACATTGATGAGTTAAATTATTTTTTATATAAATAATATTTTAATAAAATACTGTTATTAAATAACTTTTATTAAATATAAATATATCATTTATGAAGATAAAATAAATTTCTATTATGATTTGAAAACATTTTTATCAAAACCCATAAATTTTCAATAAATGTCAGTTTTTTATTTTAAAAGTGAAATTTCATCTGTTTATAAAATTATTGAAATGAAATAAATTTTATTTTTGTAATCAGGCCATTAAAACTATCCAATGGGTTATTTTGAATAATATCCCAAGACAGTCTAATTTTTGGGTAAAAATTAAATACCTTATAAATATAAAATGTGTAATAAGACATCATAATGTCTTAATAGTGATGTAATAAATAATATGAATGTTATAATCGGAAAACTGTATATTTTTCTTTTAAAATAATTAATTTTTTGTGATTATTTTATTTATTTTATAAAGCCTTTATGAATCCTCCAAGACATATAACATATTTATAGGTTTTAAAATCATTTCGCTGAATGTGTAACTCACCTCCATATAAGCCAATGAATTATTTTAAAATGTTTTGACCAAGTACTTATAATATAATTTAATACAATACCCTTTTACAGTTACCATGGGCAAAAACCAAGGGATGTTTTGTGGGTTTGAATATTTTTTTAGGGAGTTTCCAAAACCAAAAATAATAAAAAATATCCCACATTTACTATATAAACCCACTCAAGCAGCCATTTATCTTCCTTAAACCTAATATATGATCATTAAAACTCTTATTTATACACCCTAGGTTACTCCCAAGGTTCCTCTAAGATCCTAAAAGGCCTTCCCCATACCATTGGATTCAGAAATAAAAGTTAGGGATTTCTCTCATAACATTTGATATCAAAAACCTGAATTTAGATTAGTTATTTTAATTTCAATTTATTATATTTAAATTCATTTATAATCCATAACTTACTATCAAATTGATTTTATTTTAATGACGGGTCATTTATCCCTTGTATTCGGTCCCTTACATAAGATGTTACTATACTGAAATTTTGTAAGGTATTTCCCTCATCGCCATTGAATTCAAGATCCTTCTTTGAGATTCATTATTTTAAATTCAATTTCATACATTACCATTTATTTTTAATCCTTAAAAAACTATATTGTTTATTTTATTTTTATTAGGGGTCAGCCCCCCCCCCCCACATTTTGTCCCTTACCTAAGCTGTTACTAATCTGAAATTCCGTAATGGATTTCTCTCCAATCATTCACATTCCATCACTTATTTAATATTATGCTTCTTAAATTCCATTTTAATATGTTATGATATGATGTTTAATGGTTCTAATACATTCCATTGGATTTATAAATGATGATATCCCCTTTCACTCTCATTTATTAATCATAATAACCAGTACATACTCCTGTTACCATGTCCAAATTTTGTAAGTGTTCTTTTTTATTTCAAAAATTTATTAAAGATTGTTTATTATGTTATGTCAGCTCTTTCCAATGACATATTTTGGGGAATTTCCATCCACATTCCTCTTATAATACATTTCATGTATAAATTATGAGAGATCCATTTCTCTGTCATCAATCCATTTTACTAATTTCTATATGATGCCATTATAATACCGAAATCACACAAAAAATTACCATTCTTCTATTGTGAATATGATGCCCATTTCACTATCAAGTTTATTCACCATTATACATATATAATTATTGATTGAGTACCTACATGTATGAACTCTACATTTCTAGATCATGGAATAAAATTTTGAGGTTGAAAAAATCTATGTCATATTATCTATGTGGCACATTTAATCATGATATTGAAATGTTTAGGAAGGGTGCACCCTGACAACGTAATAATTCATTAGTTAATGTTTAGGATCATGAAACATAATGTTGTGACATGGTTTCACCTAATTCCATTATGGGTCATTTTTTCACCAGGATGTCTGGAAGGTTAAGCTTTGTCTTATGTTTATGATGAAGTGCTTTAGGTTGCTTCCACATTTCCCATGTTAAGATTATCATGCTATATCATTCCTTATTATTAAAGGTCCATTATTCCCCATTTATAATAATTTTCTAACATGTATTATTATCATAATTTTATTCAATTATAATTCTCTTACCGGGCATTATATCTCACCCTTTTCTTATGTACTCCCACAGATTTTCCTTCCAGTTTAATTACGAAGGAATGTTATGGTCAGGTCAAATAATTTTTTAATAAATATGTTATTTTATTTCATTTTTGAAGTTGTTATGTAATGTTTGTAAACCCCAAATACAGAACACAACTTGAACGTCAATGTTGTACTAAGTGAAATTTTATGTAATAAATCATGTTTAAATATGAAATAAAGAGGAGTGTTGTTATAAGACCCCTGAAGGGAAAATCCATATATGGATATTTATATCCCAAATTATTGATGAGATGATTCATAAAATATATTAATGTTCTATATATACCCAACACAAAATAAAAAATTGTGAAAATGGATATTTTCTCATGAAAATAAATTTGAGACGAAAATCCCTTACCACAAGTCTCGGCTTTCTTTGAACATGATTGGTGCTCCAGTTGAATAAATACCATTTTATTATAAATATATTCTATAACAATAGTCATATATATATAACCTAAAACATGGTTTACTTATAAAAATATTTACCAATTTATTTCTAATTTTTCATTAAAATCACTATTTTGGGTGATATCTTCCTCGTTTTATATTTATGTTCTTTCTTATGATGTTATGATCACTTTTTCATTGATCATCATTCCATAAAATTTTTATTTTTAATAATTATATATATATCATATATATATTCATTATATATAAAATTATAGTCTTCCATTAATGTTTTAGATACAAAATATGTCATACTGTTCATAGAGACGGTAGGGTCTAGTATGCATGGACATTATTTTCATTTTATGATTGATGTGAAGAAACAAAGTTAAATATCATTCACAATTTAAAAAATAATTTCCATAGAATATATATTATATATTCATAAAATATATACATATTAGAATCCTTGACAAAAAGAAATGACAAATGAATCACATCACTTCCTAGAGGTGGTTGTCCAGACATTCACACAAGGAACATAAGCATTTTCCAAAGCATCTAAAGGATAGAATATAAATTGTCTATTATAACTATAAATCAAAATTATTTCATATATTATATATGTATATATATTCATAAATACATCATCGTATTTCACACAATATAGGTTGTGATGGACAAGATATTACATAAATTCGTGAGGTGGTAATCTACTATACACACGATTAACATTTTTTTCCCATTTGGTGGATGAATAAATGGATATAAATTATAAAATAATCATAAAAAATAATATTATATGTTATATAATGGTTTTATTATTTCACTATTTATGAATAAAACATTAATGTGGTTGAATAAGAAATAAAAAATACTTAGCCAACAATGGATCATCTTCCTTGGACAACCTCTTCTGATTTCAAACAAAATTCCTTATAGAAGGGTCTTTTAATCTACAAAAATTACAGTAGGGTGTTGGAATGTATAAAAGGAAATAATTTTTTCAACTTTGGGATGAAAAAAATGCTTTTTTAGGGTGAATAAAAATGATAGGAAGTTCCATTTTATAAGTGAGGAGTGACAATTTATTACATTCCAAAAAGCTATTCAATAGTGGGAAGTTACTCTAAAAGATGTAAAAAAAATTGATCAATTATAGAGTGAGTATAAGATATGTTTGATCCAAATATCCACCACTAAAAATGAATCATTTCTTAAACATGATATTACCTTTACCTCTGAGGCTACTCACATTTAGCATTTTATTTTTCACCACGATTACTAGTTCTTTTACTTAAGTAATTTATCTATTAATCCTAATGATATAATCTGGTTTATTAGATAATATTAACCCACTAACTGTAATTATAAAATATAATTTTTATTATAGAAAATCCCTATGGGATGAAAGTTAATTTTAACACATGTTCATGTGACACATAAAACCTTGTTTTAACCTTAACAATAATAATTAATTTTTATTAGTTTTTACAAATCATTATGAAAATATTATGTCGATATTATTTAATAATATTAATTATTATTATGAAAAACATTTAATCAATTTTTAAATTTAAATTCATATTAATGGGAGAATTTATATTAAAATTAAACCCACAAACGTGGCAAAAAGTTGTTTTCCAAAGAAAATGTTTTCTTAACTGAAAAAACATATAAATAAAAATTCAACATACAAATTATTAAAATTAATTAACTTAGTTAATATTATTATAATTTAAGAAATTATAATTTTAATGGAATTTATCATAAAATGTTACTTTGGAAAATGCAATAAACAAAAATACAATCTTTAATAAAATTCGTTATTTACAATTTTCATAAAAAAATTAGTATTCTCATTAATTTCACAAAAATTCACTCAATGATATTTTTAAAAAATTTATTTTATAAATTATGTTATTTTTTTAAAAATAAATTTTTAAAAATTGAGAACAATTAATTTTAAAATAAGTGCACAAAACATGATGATACTTGTTTTAGCAAAATACAGCTTGTAAAAAACTCGACTTATTCATTCTATATGCTTAGAAAATAATTAAATGAATAATTAAAAATTAAATTACCTATATAATATTTAAAAATAATTAAAATGATTCAATATTAGTGAATAATTTAATTATTTATGATAAAAACATGTTTCGTTCCTAGAAATATATTTCCAGAAAAATATTTTCTTTTCATTCAAAAGTAATTTGCTTTTATTTCTAATCAATTTATAATGAAATAATTTATTCTATAGATGTTTTAACTATAATTTTATAATAATTTATATATTCATATCCATATTCCCAAATCTAATAATTATGAGCTACCATTCACATTAAATTATAGTATTTTAACAGTGTATCGCGGTTCATTTACACTCAGTGTTGCATGTTATGACAACCCCGCTCTTTATTACACACTTTACAAAAAAAAATTACATAAAAAAATCACTTCATATGAAAAAGAATACCAAGTTGTATAGTGTCATTCAGGTTTAGGGACAATACAGAACAACTTAAAACATAAAGTGAAACATCTTATTGAAAACTTCCTTTACATGACCACTACATTCCCTCGTATTTAGCATTGCATGGGATAACCTGAGAACATGCATAAGAAAAAGGTGATCAATAAAGAATAGTAAGGAAATAAAAAATCATAATATGAATATTACAATACATTCTAGTCAATAGGAATATCAATAGAGAACAAGAGAACCATAAACATAAAATTATGATATTGCGTGTTATCATGACATGGAAATGTGGACCCAACCCTTAACATGGTATTAGCATGAGACATGGCTCATTGAACATGGATCATAAGTATATCTTCATTTAAATTGAATTAGCATGAGTAAACCCTCATTTCACTTGATGTATCACGATACTAATCTTTACCCAATGCATTGGAGTGCTATCAGGGCGCACGCTTCTAAATCATTTCATTTCATGCATAAGTGTGCCACATGGATCATATAACATGGAATCAATCAGCATCATAGTCATTACATGATTAAGGAATGTGGAATAAATAAATTAAAGTTTCATTCATTATGTATATTTGTGTAATGGTGATTACCCTTGATAGAGGCATGGGTATGGAATTCACTACACAATAATCATTGCTACGAAAAAACGCGGTGCAATTTCAGCAGCATAACGACGTGATATAAGAAATCATAAAAATGGTTGATGAGAGAGAAATGGATGTCCCGTCATATGTAAATGAAATTAACAGAATTGAGGGTCATATAGATACATTTCCCAACAAATTTAATTGAATTTAAATACATAATACAAAATAATTACTTGAATATAAATGAGGAGAGAGAAATTCCTTACAGAATTTCGGCATGGTAACATGTGTAAATGGGAGGAATTAATGAGAGATAAATGTTATATATCATTATTAAAATATCAATATGGATGTATGGGGGAGGTGAAAAATTATACCCCCACATTTATAATTGATAATAATAGGGCATAAAAATATAAGGAAACATGGACATAAATAAGGAAAGTGAGAATCCCTTACTAGGATGTGTGATTCCAAATTCTTAGGAGGGGATTGAGAGAGACTTCTTGGGAGCCTAGGGTGATTTTGGATGATTATAGAGAGAAGAGGAAAGATTATGGACGAATTACAGAGGCATTATGTGATGTGGAAGTGGGAGCTTGGGTGGGATTATATAGGAAAGAAGAGGGAATTCTTTATTATTTGGGTTTGGGAGACCCCAAATTAAACTAATCAAAAACACAAACCATATCGTGGTTATATCCAATGTTTTTTTCCAAAGGGGAGTGGAAAACAATATTTTATAAGGCCCATAGAAAAACTTCTTAAAATACTAGGTATGCTCATGTAGAGGTGAGTCACAATCACAAGGAAATCAATTGGAAAAGATACAATGTTTTCTATGTCTTGAAGGGTCCACTAAAGCTTGGTAAAAAAACAAACAAAACTAAAATCACAATATTTTAAAGGAAAATATTTATTGGCTGACCATAATGTTTATAGTATTTTATTACATCACTATTGTGTCATAATGATGTCATAAAAAACATTATTTATTTAAACTATATTCAAAGATTACCTAAAAATTTGACTGTCTGAGCAAATTATGAAAAATTCACCGTTGGATAATTTTGATGTCCTGATTCCAAAAATAATATTAATTTTATCCAAATAATTATTTAATTATGTGTATTTTTAAAAATAAAAAACCTCTATTTTTTGAAAATTCATGGGTTATGACAAAAATAGATTTCAAACCATAATAATAATTACAATTATGTGCATAAAAATTATAAGATCATTTATACTTAAAAAAAATTAATTTTCTAATAATATAATTTTATAAAAAAAGTAATTAAAAATTCCTTTAATTTGTCAAAATAGATTCCTTAGTTGAACATTAACCAAAAAAATATTATTTATGCTTTAATAACTTTTTACAAAGTAACAATAATAAAATTAAAGTATATTCATTATTAACTAATAATCAACGTACATAATCATAATGCTAGGGTCTTGTTGAATAACCCCTTAAAACACTCGTATAAGACCATATGGTATGGTGTGTGATGGTTATAAACTCTTGGGGTTTCTCGGATAACATCTCTCATGTGGTAATCTGTATCAACTTCCACTTATCCCATTGGCAGTGTCTCTCATGCTTATTGTATTCAATCTCGACATGGACTTGATCTAGAGTGAAGCCTAATGATGCCACATCCTTTCTGAGCTCTGATAAATGGACCTCTTATGGGGCAAGTCTACTGGATGAGCCCATCACTTCCTTTGTCTGAGTAAATTGGATATGTTAAAGCCCTATATTTATACTAATCATTTGATCATTCTTCAACAACTATATTAGCAATGGTCACAATTCATAATGGTATTTTAAAATCCAAAACATAAAACCAAATAAGTGAATACATTTTATATAACCATAAAAATAAATTTAAATAGACCAATATGAATTTTCATTAATGAATTTTTGGGTCTTTACAATCTTTCCCCATTTTGAAATTATTTCCCTGAAATTTCCTTTTCCCACACTAAAACATATGTGGGTATCTCGTCTTCATAACTTCTTCTGATTCCCATGTCGCTTCTTCAAACATTTTTTTTCCAAGAAACCTTGATGAGGGGCATTGTATTTTTTGGGCATTTTTTTTCTCTATGATCTAAGATATTCACTGGTTTCTCCTCAAAAGAAAGATCATCCTCTAACTATACTACCTTTTAAGAGAACACATGTGAAGGGTTCATTATGTATATCCTTGATAGGGATATATGAAAGACATCATGTACTTTGGCCATGGTAGGAGGAAGTGCTAGTCGATAGGCCATATCCCCGACACAATCAAGAATCTCGAAGGGGTTGATGTACCTAGGAATTAACATTAATTTTTTTCCAAACCTCAAGACCATCGTCCATGAATATATGCATAGAAACAACATGTATCCAAATTTTAACTCATGGTCTTTTCAACGTTTATCCGCATAACTCTTCTGTTGACATTGGAATTCTTTGATATGATGCGGAATGGTTTTCACTTTCTCCGCCATTTCATTGATCATTTCAGTTACTAACATCTTACACCCATCAAATTCATCCTAGTACACCAGTTTTCATCACATTTTCCCTTAAAGGGCTTCATATGGAGCAATCAAGATGCTCGAGTGGAAACTGCTATTGTAGAAGAATTCATCTAGTGGAAGATGTTGGTGCCATCTTCCTTTGAAGTCCATAGAATATGATCTTTACATATCTTCCAGTGTCTTAATATTCCATTCATATTTACCATTAATTTGGGGATGAAAGGCCATACTGAAGGTCAGTTCAGTGCTTAGAGCTAGTCAAAGACTTTTTCAAAACATCGAGGTGAATCTCAGATCACAATCAGATACAATAGATAGTGGTAATCCATGAATCATTACCACTTATTTGATGTAAATATATGCAATTTGATACATTATGAATACCTCTCGAATCATGATAAAGTGAGTTTTCTTCATAAGACGATCCACAATGACCCATATTGAATTATTTCATCTGGATGTCCTTAGAAGTCCACTGACAAAGTCCATAGTAATGTTTTCCCAATTCCATGTCATTTTGGGTAGTGGTTGCATCATCCCCTTATAGGTTTTGCTCTCAACATTTAATTTCTAACATACCATGCAATTTTATTTATATTCACCAATCTACCTCTTCATATTGATCCAGTAAAAATTTTCATGGAGATCACAATACATCTTTATTCTCCCAGAGTGAATAGAGAATGTTGAGCTACATGCGTCATTCAGAAGCTCCTTCTTTATCTCTGGATTGTATGGTACACATAATTGTGACCGAAATATCACAATTCCATACTTTTCAACCATGAACTCTAAGGATTTAACATTTCTGATAGATTCCACCTTTTCAGAATTTTCACATCCTTTCATTGAGAATCCTCCATTTTCTCCAAGATGGATGGTTGAGTAATCATTTGAGAAAGGATTGATGATGTTCATCCCTTAATGATTCACATGCCCATCCTCTTCAAATATAAGAATATTGGATCATTCTCAATTATCATCAATGACAGAATCACTGGATCCTTTCTACCTACAGAATCTGGAACCTTGTTCGCTTTCCAAGGGGGTATTATATTGATAAGTCATATCATTGATGAGTTCTATCCATCCTCATTGGTGTATATTAAGCTCATTCTATGTGAATATATATTAGAGGTTCTTTTGATCAATATATATCTCACACGTCTCCTCATAGAGATAATGCCACCATATTTTCAATGAAAAGATCACAACTGCCAACTGCAAATCATGCATGGGATAGTTTTGCTTATGGATTTTCAGCTGCCTTACACATAGGATATCACTTTATCATTCTACATCAACACAGAACTCATTCCATTCTTCAAAGAATCACTAAATTCCATAGAAATTTCTCCAATCATGGGTAATCTGAGCACATGTGCAGTGATAATACACATTTTAAACTCCAGGAAGCTCTCTTCGTATTCATCACTCAAAGAAAATTTTACTCCCTTCCAAGTTAGCTTGGTAAGAGGGTCGGACAATCATGATAATTTTTTCACAAATCAGAAATAATATCTAGCTAACCCCAAGAATCTACGGATACCTGTTACTGATATTGGCCTTGTCCATCCCTCAATTGTAGCTGTCACAGAGTGATCCACAAATATCCCATTTATTGTGATGATATGACCCAAGAATGAGACATCCTTCAACTAGAACTCTCATGTTTTGTACTTTTTATAGATCTTATCCTTTCGCATGGTCTCTCGTACAGTTCTTAGTTTCTCCTCATGATCCTCCTTGGTTTTGGAGTATATTAGAATATCATCTATAATGTCTACCAATAAATTTTTTGAGTTAATCTCTAAAGAATCTATTCATTAAGTCCATGAATATTTTTGGAGGATTAGTGTGTATGAAATTAAATACTATGAATTCATAGTGCCCGTACCTTGTACGAAAAGCAGTATTATGGATATCCTCCATTTTAACCGTACTTGGTAAAATCTTGACTGAAAATCGACCTTGGAAATGTATTTTTCTCCATGCAGAAGATTGAAAAATTCATAAATTCATGGAATATGATACTTGTTCTTTATCGTGATTTTTTGAGCTCATGATAATCTATGCAAAGGTGTAGTGGCCCATCCATCTTCTTGATGAAGAGGACTCGTGCACCCCATGGTGAAGCACTTGGGCATATAAACCCCTTATCTATATTTTCTTGTAGTTGTTTTTTTAGATCCTCAAGCTCTAAAACATTTATTATATATGGAGTCTTGGATATTGGAAACTCCCTAGGAATAAGGTCAATTAAGAATTCAACATATCTTCTAGGAGGGAGACCAGGAAATTCCTTAGGAAACACTTCAGCAAATTCTCTCAAAATAGGCATGTTTTCAAGGATGGTTTCTTCCTTGGACTCAGTCATGTGATCCATATACGCATGATCATAGGGTAATAATATCCATGCTTGAGATGATGGAACGAAAGAAGATTCATCATCCTCCTTGAACTTGTACGGAATCGGGTGTTGATTCTCCCCATGGATTATGATTTCCCTCTCACAGAAATTTAGGTTGGATCTAAATAAGGAAAGACAGTCCGTGCCGAGAATTGCATCTAATTCCACCAGAGTGAGTATGGCATGATTCTCGAGGAAGTTCAATCCATATATTATGATAGGGGAGGAGTTATATTCATGGGATGAAATGATTTTCCCATTTGTTGTACTCAAGGACATCTTTACTTCTCTAATTTGTGGTGTTGTTGGGATTATTCTACAAAACCATCGAGATATAAAATAATATATATAACCAGAATCAAAAAGAACTTTCTCTATTCTTGAATTAATAACTAGATTACCTATCAAAAATAAGTTGTCGGGTTTCACTTCAGTAGTAGTGATGGAAAATTCTATCCCTTGCTATTGTGGAGGTTTTTGGTTACCTTCAAAAACAATTATCTCAGGGAACTGATTTGAAAGGTTCCATAGTTCTTTATATTTGATGCAATGAACAACGCATTGAGGTTCGACCGGATCATTCCCCTCCTCTATCACTACTGCATGGTTTTTTTAAGAAATTGATGCTAGGTTCCCTTCTCTTCCACACCTAAATAATTTTCTCATCCCCTTCAAAAATTTCCAGGTTTCTTCTTTCCATACCATTGGAAAGTGGGGTATTGGATCTTCATAGAACCATTTGATTTATCCATCAGATCGCTAGAATTAAAGTCTACCATACTCTTCTTATCCTCATGAAACCCCTGAGATATGCTGATCTCTATTTCGACCTAGAGGTCACATCAGACAATTTCCTCATAGATGATGAAGTCACGGATTGTCAGGGCATTCCGTAGGCTTGGTTTTAACCCACCGAAGAAGTGGTCATCCTTGCATTCAGGGGTAATGAAAAATTCGGATGCGTATTGTGCAATCCTTGTGAGGATTTCTTCATACGCTCGGACGGATTCGTCATCTTTTTGGTAGAGGTAAAGGAAGTTCCATTCCATCATAAGCTGGAGGGTGCACAAGAAGATATTTATCAAAATACATCTTTTGGAAATTCTTCCATTCCAACACCTCAACATCCTTCTCAGGATTATTATTTTTGATCAATGTACACTATTGATCAGCTTCACCCTCTATATGATTAGCAGCCTAGAAAACCTTCTCTTCTCTATATTATTGAAGGATAAAGAAGATATTATAAATAGAGTTGATCCATTGTTCGACGACTGAGGGATCATATGATCCATTTAAAGTAGGAGTTTTTTGTCTCATGAATCTCTTGATAGAGAATTTTTATTTCTTAGGGGGGGGGGTGAACGTTCCTCTTGAACCTTGTATCTATTCAATGCTTGAGTTAACTGAGAGAGTATCGTGAAAATGTTCACGATTCCCATTCCCATCAAACAAGGGATCCCATTAGAATAGTCATCACATTTATATTCAAATTGGTTGTTAGCCTGAGTCCTCATATTACCACCCAATGGATAGAATAAAAGAAAAGTTAGGGGTAACACATAAAGGGTAATCCAAAAAAAATAGATGATAGATAAATTACTTTTATTTCTTTATATTATGAATATATAAGCTTCAATCTATGTTATCCATGATCTACGTTCTGACATGTATTATTAGGGACATTTTTTTAAATTCCATTAATAATGGTACATACTAATATTGTTAATTTACCAAAAAATATCCCCCATGAGTTTTGTAACCAAGAGTGTTGCAAGTCCCATTATCGTGTACCAGGATACCCCAAGTCAAGCCTGGAACACCTTTTCGGAGTTTTCACTCCTTGGTACATCTGTGCCAGAGCAGCCTATACCTGCTCATATCTAGACTGAAATGTATTTTCTTGATAAACCACTTACTCAATACTCACCAAAATAAGATGTTTTTGTATTAAACATAGTATAGTCTCTAAGTCTTCACTAGGGTTTTCAAATCCTAATCCCAAAAATAACTTAACCTATCATCTCATACCAACTATGACAACCCTGCTCTTTATTACACACTTAACATAATTTAATACATAAAATATTCCCTTGTAGAACATAGAATATCGAGATATCAAGTGTCTTTGGGTATTAGGAACATTAAATTATGACTTAAAACAAAAAACACAACATCTTATTGAAAACTTCCATTACATGACCACTACATTCCCTCATACTTATCATTGCATGGGATAACCCGAGTATATGAATAAGAAACGGGTGAGATATAATTCCCAATAAGCGAGTAAAAAAAGAATAACATGATGAATAAAATACATGTAAGTCAATAAGAATATAAATGAATCACAAGAGAAATATAAACATAAAGACATGATATAACATGATTATCATAACATGGAAATGTAGCCACAACAATTAACATGGTATTAGCATGATCCATGGATCATTGCACATGGATCATGATTAAACCCTCATTTCACTTGAATTATTATTAGTAAAGTCTCCTTACACTTTACGTATCATGATAATAATCGTTACCCAATACACTGGAGCTCTATCAGGGCACATCCTTCTTAAACATTTCATTTCAGGCATAAGTGTGCCACATGGATCATATAACATGGAATCAATCAACATCAAAAGTTATTAAATGATTAAATAATTTGGAATAAATACAAGAAAGTACCATTAAAAATGTATATGTGGATAAAGGTGAATATCGTTGATAGAGGCATGGGTTGGTATTCACTACACAATGATCTTGGCTTGGAAAAAATATGGTGCCATTTCGGTAGCATAACAACGGGACATAAGAATTCATAAAAATGGTTGATGATATATAAATGTTAGTCTCAACATATGTACATGAAATTGATACAAAATGGGTTAATATATATTCATTTCTCATCAAATGTAATGCAATTTAGATATGTAATACAAAATAATAGTTAGAATACAAATGAGGATAGTGAAATTTCTTACGAAAGTTCGACATGGTAACTGGTGTACATGGGAGGCAATAATGAGAGAGAAAGGGCATATCTCATTATTAAAATATGGGGAGTGTAGTATGAGGGAGGTGAGAAAACATACCCCAGAAATTATAATTGAATATAAAAGAGAATAACAATATAATAAAACTTGAACATAAATTAGGAATGTGAGAATCACTTACTTGGAAGTGTGATCTCAAAGGCATGGGAGGGGCTTGAGAGAGACATCTTGGGAGCATCAAGAACCTTGGTACGCTTCTCAAGATATGAGGTCAGAGGTTTTATGAACTCCAAAGACTTAGAGTGAAGAGGAAGTGGGATCTTGGGTGGGTTTATGTAGGAAAGGAGTGAGAATTCTTTATTATTTATGTTTGAGACACCACACATTAAACTAATCAAAACCTGAAACCAAACCATATTTTTTGCACATGGTTTTTTCCAAATGGGTGCAGAGGACAATATTTTATAAGGCCAAGGGCCGAAATCTTATGATAATAGGGTTTCATGTGGAGGTGAGTCATAGTCTCAAGGAAATCAATTTAAAAAGATAAAATGTTTTATAAGTATTGGAGGGTCCACAAAAGCTTTGTAAAATATATAAAACAAACCTTAAATTGACTTATTTTAATGGTAAAAAATATATTTTCATAAAATAATGTTTATTGTATTTTATTATATCACTATTGGGTCATTATGATGTCATGAAACACATTATATATTTAAATGTTATTTAATTCTTACCCAAAAATTCGACTGTCAAAAAAAATTATGAAAAATTCATCGTTTAGATAAATTTGATGTCCTGATTCCAAAAATAATATTCATTTAATCCAAATAATATTATAAATATGTTGATTTTATAATTTATAAATAATAACCGACAATTATTGAATTTTTATGGGTTTTAACAAAAATAGCATTCAAACCATAAATAAAATTACAATTGTATTAATAAAAATTATATGATCATTGATAATAAATAAAATTAATTTACTAATAATAAAACGTTATTAAAATATTATTTAAAAAAATCCATTAATTTATTAAAATAGATTCCTTAGTTGATCATTATCTAAAAATACTATTTCTTCTTTAAAACGATTTAGAAAGATAGAATAATAAAATTAATGTATTTTATTTAATATATTCAAATAATGTACATAATCATAATGCTAGGGTCTTCTTACATAACCCCTTAAAACACCCGTAGAATTCCTTAGGGTATGGTGCATGATAGTGGTAGACTCTTAGGGTGGCTTGGATAAATCGCTCGAGTGGTAATCTCTATCAACTTCCACATCTCCCGTAGGCGGTTCTGCTCAAGCTTAACGTATTCAAGAATGGATTGGGATTGTTCAAGATCGAAGCCCAATTATGCCACCTCCTTTATGTGCTCTAAAAAATGGGATTTGTACGAGGCAATTCTACTAGATGAGGCCATAACATCCTTTTTCTAAGTAAATTGGCTTTGTTAAAGCCCTATATTTATACTAATCATTTGATCACTATTAAATAACTATATTTTCAATAGTCACAATTCCTAATGGTATTTTTAAATCCTAATCCAAAAAACCAAATACGTGAATACATTTTACATAACCATAAAATGACATTTAACTAGAAAAAATGAATTTTCATTAATGAGTTTTTGGGACGTTGAACATGCAACAAAATCTATCAATGAAATTAAAATTATTAGAATTTTTTTATAAAATTTTGTGGATTTACTAACATTTTATTCTTTATAAACCCATTCCATTGATGGTTTTCATTATTAAAATTAATCCCATGAACAAATCATTATATATGGGTCTAGGATGAATAAATAAAAGAACACTAGAGTCTAGTTATTATGACTACCTAAAATGTGTTCACGACCATAACAGATGAACAAAAAGAATCATAATTAGTGAAACCAAATCAATGGTTTATGATGAATTTTAATTAGAATTTATAAAGTGATAATTTTAGTAATTTAGTATAGATTTATTAATTAAAAATCATTGATCAAACATAATTAAATAACTTTTTTCCAAAAAATCCAAAAAAACATTCAAAATTAAGAATCATGAATAATTTTTCCCATAATTTAAAACATATAATAATAATACAAGAAAATTTAAAAATAATTACGATTAAAATGTTAATTCACACATTAAAAACAATTAAATAATTATTGAGAATTTGTAATTAAATTAATTCATGTGTATTAATTGAATTCATCTTCATATCGTGTAAACAGTCCACGTTAAAAAATTATCGAATATATTTGTTCCATGACATATGGATGTTAATTATCACATAATTCTTACCATTATTGGAAATTTTTGAAATGTTATTTTTTGGAAATCGAATTTGAACATAAGAATATATGGGTGAATGTAAAAATCAATATGTCCTACCTATATAGTGAAATATCGATCTTTGATGTTTATGAATTTGTAAATTATTATTGTTCATTACCTCAAAATTAATTATCCTTAATGTGTGATGAATGAGATTATTATTATATATGGATATCTCTTATTTAGAATGGTAATCACTACATATAATAACATTAATAATTTTTAATATGGAAATTACATTATGGGTTCTGGAAACTGTATATTTAAATTAAACCAAAAAATTAATAGTCTAATCCCCAAAGAATAAACAAGAAGATTATACCCCTCATAAGAATAAATCTCACATATAGAAATAACTATGGTGTCGAAATTTCAATTATAGGACTTCTTAACAAGATATTTCTTTTTCAGATGCATGTGGCTATATAAAATATAAAAAATATATTATATATTTTCAAAGACTCGCTTCATTAAAAAATTTAAACTATAATTTTGAACAAATTTTAAAAACTATTATAAATATTTTAATTAATTTATCACAAAAATAACTTTTGTAACATAAACATATTTTACATTATTGTCTTCTTTGAAGTTAATGAAAAACATGTCTAAAATTCTATTGATGGACTTGAAATTATAAACCTCATGAAATGTTTTTCCACGAGTTCCCCATATATTTAACGTTTTCTAAATTAGAATTTACCTACTTTTAGTAGTATTTGTTTTAAAAAATCTCTTTTAAATAAATAATACTAATTCCATAGGTTCCAATATATAATATAATCATTTAGAGAGACAAAAAATGAAATCTCATTTAGTTATTCCATATTTGATAATAGTGTCTGTAAAATATCATAAATCCTGTTGAAATGAAAGTTTTATCTATATCAAAACTACTTCGATACGTATTAACGAATGAAGTGATTTTTTTCTATATTACCACATGATATAATCATTTAGGTCCAAATAACCCTAAATATAGGGTGTATTAGGGTAAGCATATTTTCTTTTATAATGGATTTTTTTCTTATGTTAGAGAGAAATATAAATATTCCATACAAAATTAATAAATTTAATATACAATTATTGATTGTCAAAAATTATGACACAAATATGTTTCTTGGTTCACCCCAATTGGATACATATAAGGATACAATGATGATATACTGATGTAACAATGTCTACTAATGTATTGTCATGTGACTGGGATTTTGTAATTGATTCACTATCAATTCCAAGGATTAAAAATTATTTTTTCCAGACACACAATATAGTATGAAATGGTTATGAAATAATTTACACACATGAAATTAAAATGAAAAATAAATAAAAATTAGTACACAAAACTTATATAAGTATTTCTTTAAAGATTCCTCTATTCTTTATATTATTCTAGTTAGTAAACATAAGAACATCATGGCTTCATATACTCTATCACATCAGCCTCCTCTCACTCGGACATGTGTTATAATTTTTTCATTATTTTTTTATGAATTACATATTAAATTTTCTAAACATTAGACTATTTAATATACCTCCTAAAATTTATTAGAAAAAGTACATCCATGTGTCACCCATAAATGGGTCATCAACATTTATTTTACAATATATTTCAATTATATTATAAAAATATCCAAACTTTTTCACATTAAAAAAGTTTAATTAAAATGAAAACATTCATGATTTCTTAAAAAAATGTTTACTTTCCATAACCATGACATGGTTTATTATTCAAAGTATTGAATATGGAAAATCGCAGTCACTAAATCAGCATACTTCATATTTTAAAAATATTTACTTAATTACATTTTCATATTTGTATTAAGCTATAAAATGAAATTATATATTAGAAAGTGTGGGTTTTAAATGAATATTCTTATATTTTCCTCTAGTAAAATGACTAACTCAAAATTAAATTCCATAATAAACTGATATTTAGGAAACGTGATTGTGTCCCACATAAAAAAATACCTCATGTACTACCATGTCATTGTCAGTCAATTATTCCCAGGGTATTTTGTGATATATAAAACCACCATATTATAATCAACATAAATCATGATTATCATTCTTCCAAAAGTGACATAATTCTACAATGATTTAGTGATTTATTTTCTTAAAGGAACCATTGACTACCACTTTATTCCAATAATAAAAGTCATATCTATGACTCCTATTATGATTATAGACATTACATGGGTATTTATTATTTCCCACATATTCTTAAAACATTATAAAATAATCATCATACTTATTTTATCCATTAATATTGTCCCAACTCATCAAATATATCCAATTGAATCAAATTCTGTATAATTTCTATAATTTCTAATATTCTCGATATTAAACGTAAAAATGGTTTAAATATTGTTGGACCTAAAAAAACATGTGTCAATTTAGAGAAGGATCATGGAGATATTTTACAGAATTAAATTAGTTTTTTAATTTTAATATTAATTATATATATATATTCAAAGAGGCAACTTAAACATTATCATAAAAGCGATCACTTATGAGAGCCCATGTTATAAAAAGTTATTATTCTGATATATTAGTAGAATATATGAATATATTAAAATAGAATATTTTGAACCATTTAAATAGAGGGGATAAATAGTAATAATTAATTTGATAATGTAGTTAGACAATATGTAGATATTTACTAGTCTTTTCAAAAAGATAAGTGAAAACTCAATGAAGAGTGAAAATTAGGAACATTGAAAACAAACGAGATAATAAAAAACAATTAATCTCTATGGACCCATCATGTTCTTATATAGAAATTACATATTTTTATATGAATATTTATTATATAACATAAAAATACATATAAGGATAATACTATTTTAGTTTCTTTTATAAACATGGAATCCAAAACAAATGGTTCATCCGTGATCTATATCATCTCCCACTATGTTCTTCATAACTACAAACTTCCTAAGAAAAATCATAAAAAATAATTTCTTCATAATCTAGGGAAAGTAAACATAAGAAATGGTGATCCTAGATACTTAGTAATTATAAATAAGTGAGATACAAAAAGAAAACACCAACATATGGGTATGAGAATATGGGCATAAAATTTTTAAACCAATACTTGAATAACAAAGATCATAATATTTAGTCACTGAATAAGGATTGGTAGTTCATAAGACATGGATCATATATAAATAAAATAACATGATCTATGATATCATAACATTCGCATAAGACATGGAATTGTTTCATACAGATAAGCATAGAAAATACTGTACATAGTATTGAAGGTTCCCTGCCGATGCTATCACGATGGATTGAGTTCGCTCGCCAAACCATCATAGTTGTAAAGGATTACTCCAAAGACCATTATATTAGAAAAATTCACTTTCTGAAATAGGTTCAACACCATCCTAATCATATCAATATTATAATATATACAAATTTACCCAATCAATTAGAGAGGTATATAGATCCCACCCATCACATAATGAAAATTATAAGTATATATTTCATAATATTATAAAACATTCAATATATCAAAACTGATAAAATGAAATGGGTTGCATAAACATTTTATCGTATCATAACCTTGGGAAAAGATACATGTTTCATAATAATTTCATTTTTACATCATATAATATCCCATGAAAACAAATAGTTCTCAAAATTATTTCCTTAATGTATAATAGATGGAAGAGAAAAAAGGTCCATCTACATCATGCCATTTTAAAAAACAATTTAGAGAAAAGAATAATAATGTAATTTTTGGATTATATCCTCAGTAAGTCATAAGTAACATAAATTGGTGTTATATTGGAAATGAAATTATTTTGTAATGTCATTTAAAAAATTTCTTCAGGAAAGAACTTTACACAGAAAATAAATTTTTTAATATAAAAATTCAAAAAATATTTTGAATATTTTTTTCGCTAAAAATAACCTTGAAAAATTATAATGTAATCCTTACAAATTCATTCCAAACTTTTCTTGAAGAATATATCCCTTCTACATTGATTTTTTTAAACCTAATACTCATTGAAAATAAATTTTATTAACAACATCATTTAAATATTATGATGGAACCTTAAAAACAAATTTTCATGAAAATAGATAATTCTATTCATGTTGTACATGTTAAAATAAAGATTCCTTTCACATTTTCGGTAATAGAAAAATGTGAATTTCATGGAAAATTAAATGAAGATTCCTTTAAAATTATTAATAATTCAAATAGTGGCTAATATATCATCAATAAATAGTTTTCATAATATTAATAAAATTTTATGAAAAAAATTATAAAACAAAATTTTGGGAGAAAACGAGTTTTCGACCGAAGAGGGAAATAAACATGATTTTTCATAAATTTATTTTTTTGAAATGTTGACTACATAAAGAGATAAGAATCTACAATAAATTTTTATTCTCAAGATATTACCATATGACAATAAAAAACGTGTTTTTAATTTTTGTTATGTCATAGTATTTCATAATAAAAATTTTAATCATGAGAAATACTGATAAACAATGAGATTGTAACCGAAAATCCATACAACTTTGGTAACATTGATTTGTAATCCTCAAGATTGAAAAATGTTTAATGAAACATTGAATAACATGATGATAGATGAATTCATGATATTAAATATCAAAATAGTATTATGTATACCATATAAAATAATATTGGCGCATAACATAACACATGTCTTATAAAAGGAAAATTGAGACCAAAATCCCTTACCTATTTGGTAACATTTGAAATAAAAACCCCATAAAATAGAGATAATCAAATAGAGATATAAATAAAATAAATTTTATGGAGAGTTAAAAAAAATACATTCATGGTATATAAATAAACCACATTAATGAAATAGGTTGTTAATATGGAATGTGTCTCACATGAGTAAAAATTATGATATAAATCCATTACCATAAGTGTATACTTATTTAATACACATTTAAAAATACTTTATAATTAATATGATTTTATTATTAATATACTACCAATTAATTATTATATATATATTTCGATTTATTATTTTCTTGTGAACTTTTATTACCTATTTATTAATAATTCCATGTCAATGCCACATTTGAGGCAATAATTCATTCTGTTTTTGTATATGTTTTGATTTGATATATTTTCCTATTAATTTGATCATGGTTACATAATATAAATAATTTTAGTAATGATACATATATTATATATATTAATTATATATATTTTTGGAGAAATCCATTAGATTTAGAGATAGATTGTGCAAAACACCATTCATGGAGACAGTATGTTGTGCGTACTCATGGAAAATGATTCCATTCTATTGAAAGATTTGATAAAATATTGGTAAACAATATATTTACATAAAATATTCATTATAATGTAATATATATTAAATATTTACATTAAACCCATCCAAAATATCATCCATTTAATGTGTGAAGGAATCACATCGCATTGTGAGGTGGTAGTCCACCATACACAGAAACAACATTATCATATTATCACATAATGGAGAGTAATGTATATGTTTAGTAATAATTCCATAATTATATTAATATATATATGTATATATTAAATAATTTTTTATATCGATTTGTGAGAGGTTGTGATGGAAAACCAATAACATCAGTTCGCGAGGCGGTACTCCGCTGTACAAACAATAAAAATTTCATATCCCATTTGATGAAAGAGGATATGGTTATAAATCATTACAATAACATAAAAAATATTATTTTAGGGACTTTTTGGGGTTTATTTTATCATAATGGTTTAATAATAATTGAATTAGGTGGAGGATGAAATAAAATAAAATGCCCAGTTACGGGTGTTACATCTCATTCGAAAAATTTTGATTTGGTTTTAACCAAAATAGTTATTAGGATGGATGAAAAAATAAGGATTATAATATGGGAATAGGTAAATTATGTATTTTCTAAATTTTGATGGATGATGAAGTTCTTTTTTATGTGTGAATTGGATATGATAAGGGGTGGCCTTTTATAAGTTAGGTGGGCGGTATAATTGTATCTGTTAATAAGAAAAAGGTGTACCCATGTTTCTATCATGCTATAATGATAAAAAATAGAAACTTATAGAGTTGAAAATAGATAACTTCCAAATATGGGAATAAATATTTTGTTTTATATGTTTTTGTGTCATTTTTAACCATTATTATTTTATTTAAACCCCATGGTAAACCCATTTTTACCTTAAACATGGTAAATAATTTTTGATGTCTTTACTATTAATTTTGGTCAAAAAATATGTTGACATGGTTAGATAATATAGAATTCAATGATTCAAAATATTTAATTAATATCGAAATCATCTATTCATTGAATTGGAAATAATTTAGTTAAAATTAAACTCGTTGATGAGAATAAAAAGATGTTTTCCAAAGAGAAAATGTTCAAAAGTTTAAAGAATTTTTCTAAAAAAGTTAAATATGAAAATGATTATAAATTCCTAAATTATATTAATTGGTAAAAAATTAAATTAATATTACATTTAAAACAAATTTAATTAAAAATTTAACATTATAAATTTTTAATATGATAAGTTATTTTATAAAAAAGAACAATATTTTTCACTATTAATTAAAAAATTATTTAATTCAAAAAAATCCCAAATAATGGCCCTATAATTATTTTGATATTTTTATTTGATAAATTAATATCATTTTAAAAAATTATTTTTGAAACGTGCTAAAAATTACTTTTATTGTTATTTTAAAAAATACAGTAAGAACCTTTTTTTGAGAAAATCATATTTTGAAAATATATAAAGACTTTTATGAAAATCAAGGAATTGTTATAAATATTATTTATTTATTTGAAAAAATAAAAAATTATATTTATGAAGTGTTTAAAACAATTCATACAACTAATATTAATGACTTGGTTTTATTAGTTTCATTTAAATAATGATATTAATAATATATCATGATTTTTTATAAGCTAAGTGTTGTGTGTAACTTAAGATATCAATGAAATGTAATTTATTTGAAATAAATAAATATAGATTCATAGAACATCATATTGTTATAATATAAACACATTTTAATTAATTTCCCCCTCAAAATGCATCACTCTAATGAGAACAAATGAAGATACTTTTGTATTATAATGTTTTAGGTAACCATATATCATCTTAAAACTGGGGCGTTAACCCCAAAACATTAACCAATGGGGTGGTATTTTTTAATAAAAGTTTGTCTATACCATCTAGAATACCCAATACCTATTCCACATAAGAAATATTATTATACTAGAGTATAAAATATTAGTTCCCTACATGTGAAGGATTGGGTATGTACATTTTCTAGAGAGATACATGGACCACATCATAGATTTGAGAGAGTTTTAGTGTGAGTGCCAAATGATAGGTTACTATCCCAATGGGATCTAGATTTTCAAAGGAACTGACATACCCAGGGATTAGTCATCCATTACTTCTAAATATAATTACCTTCTAACACGGATAAATTCTTAGAAACACCATGTCACCAAATTAAAATTATATATTTCAAATGTGATTACCTATAAAACTTTTATGTAAAATCTAAGATTCCATGATGTGTTTCAAAATGAATTATACCTTATCTTTCAAATCATTATGTATATCTAGTCCCAATATCATTCATTCACAACCTTCTTCCAACTTGTTAGTGATAAAAACTTATTTCTATAGAGTGCTTCATAAGGAGCCATATGAATACTTGATTGAAAGATAATATTGAATGGAAAATAAATTAGTGGAAGGTGTTGACACAAATCACCCTTGAAATCTAGAGAAAAATGTTTCAAAATATCTTCTATTATTTTACTTATTCACTCATATATAACACAAGACAATGGATTAAATATAGTGCTAAAATTGATCTCCTTATCAAGAGCTTACTAAAGACTTATCCAGAACAATGAGGTAAACATCAGATCCTGATCCGACATAAAATAATTTGGTACACTATGTACAAATATAAAACTTATTTTAGTTATAATATTAACATATTATAAAGGTATAAGTGTTCTCTAATTGGGAAGATGTGTGGTGAAATTGTAAGGCCATCGACAACAACCCAAATTTCATTATACAGTTTACACATTTTGGGGTGTCCAATAAAAAAAATCCATGGTGATATTTCCCCATTTCAATTATGGTATAGGTGGTGGATATAAAATACCCTTATGATTTATCCTCTTAGCCATAACATGTTGACATACCTAAAACTGAGATACAAGTTCTATGATATCTCTCTTTATTCCATCACAGTAGAAAAAATATTTCCAATCACTATACATAATATTACTTCTATGATTATAGATATTGAATAATTATGAGATAAATATAAAAATATTCTTTAAATTTTTGAATGGAATGAGAATATACATAGTTTTTAAAACTTATCATTCCACCATGATGAATGATAAACTAATAAACATTTATAACCTTTCATTGTAGCTCTACATCTTCCTTATTTTCATTTTTAATCTTCACTTAGAATGATGGTTGAACATTCAATTGAGCCAGATAAGAATTCACTGAGTCCTTCCAGATTTACAAATCCTTCCCACGAAAATTAAAAAAATTAGATCTTTTTTATCCTCATCATAGATAAGTTTTTATGACCGTCTAGACTAAAAGCATCAACTACCTTTTTCAATTTCCTTGTATGGTAATGCATTGAGTAGTCATAATATTTAATCATCTTTTACCATCTTCCCTAGTGTATATTCAACTTCATATATGTGGATATATACATTAATTTCGTTTGATCAGTCTATATATAAAAAATTTCTCCATAATTAGAATTCCTCCTTATCATTACTGGAATCATTTTCACAACTAACTCTAAATGAAGATTTGGGTAATTATTATCATAAAAATTAAATCATTTGGAGTCATAAAAGAAAACCAAGTCATTATATAAAATAATACATCATAAATAAATCAAGGATGCATATCTATATATTAAAAAACCTTTTCCACTAGAGGGTAATGTAATCACATGGTATATGACTAATCTCCTTCCTCATAATCACTTACGCAGTAGAACTTAGTTCCCTTCTCAGTTACCTTGGTGAGTTCATAATATGGTCATGATAAAATATCCTAAAACCATCTATTATACGTATCTGAACCATGAAAACAATAGATCATTATCACTATGGTTGGTCTGTTCCAACATTCGGTGGCCTCCATCTTTGACGGGTCTACCGTTATTCACTCTCTTGATATTTTATGATAAAAAATGTAAACTTTCACAACCAAGATTCACACTTTGTAAATTTTTCATATAGTTTCTCCTTCTTTAGGGGAATTAGTATGATTATTTCTTGCTATTAATCCCCTTACTTTCACTTTTAAAACCAAAAAATATCATCTGTAAATACTACCACAAAATGATGAAGGTAATATATAAATGATCTAATTTATTAAATCCATGTAGATAGTAGGGGAATTAGTATGATCTAATGAAATCACTACATATTCATATTGTTCATAGGTTATACAATTTTTTTTCTTGGGAATATCATCCTTTTTTAACCTCAACTTATGATATCTAGAGAGATGGGAAATTATTGAAATATATTAAGCTCCATATAGTTGATCAAATAGGTATCAAATATGGGTTATAGTATACTTGTTCCAGATCATGATCTTTTTCAGATCTTGATAATTAATGCATAGTGTCATTGATCAATATATATTTTTATCAAAAAGAATTGGTTCACCCCATTGGGAAACACTTGGTAGAATGGATCCGATGCCAAGGTTATCCTAGAGTTTCTTTTTCAATCTGTGCAACTCAATGAGGGCCATACTATAGGGAGACTATGAAATTGGGGTGGAACTATGTTTTCCTAGTATTGGGAACTCATCTTCATGAATGGTTGATGTCAAAGATATTTTGGTAAAATTATTTGAAAAAAAATCAAATAGAATATGTGTATCATTGATGTTGAGTTTCTCCCTAACCATCAGAGATTAATGACCATCTTACATAGGAATCAAAACCCATAAAATGAATGTGATTTACATTATAATTTCATATTCATAATCCCAAACATAGATGATCATATCTTGTTTTTGAATAAAAAATGTGACTTTACTTACTTGGAAAATTATGTGGGATTTATATAGAGAAAGTCATTCCTTTCCTAGGACGGTATGAAATTCAACTAGTGGATGAATGGGAAGAATTGTAGGAATCACATTCTAGAAAACAAAAATATGATATAAATAATAAACTTTAGATTAAATCATCATACCATTATGTGTTTTCACTACTAATTCAATATGAAATTGTTTGGGTGGAATCATTACACACTTATAAAATTATTCAGATATAAATTAATGGATAGATCTAGAGTCAAAAAAGAAATTAGTAGTTCAAGAGTGTATAATAATTGTACCATTGACCAATCTTTATAGAACACCTCCTTAAAAACAACAATCACATGATATTTTCCTATGTCTCTTGTATTAAGAGGCCAATAATTTTGTAACAACCTAGGAACTTATACAAAATATAATCTTTTCATTTATTAATTAAATATATAAATTCGTTATTAATTTATCATGAAATAATTGATATTTAATGAAATTAGGGAATTTTTACTAATTGACTATTAACTTGACCTTGGGACTAGTACCGTGCCTATTAGGAATAAAAATTTGGCCAATAAAATAGTAACATCAACTATGAGTGTACAAATAAAATTTATGTATATTATAATTATAATCCTGATATATTTATATCATTAAATAAGTAAATAATGTTTTTGGAAATGATTAATTTAGTGTTGGTATTTTCGTAATTCATAAATATTTAATTAAATTTTATATTTAAATTAATGATATAATAAAAAATTTATTTTCATAAAATTTATTCATAAAAAATCATTTTCTATTATTTTTATAAGATTAATTTATGTGAAATTAGTTACTTTTTTAATGTGTTATAAAAATAGTTGTAATTTTAAAAATAGCATTTTCTGAATAAATTATGATTTTAATTTAAAATTATATTTTTCATATATAGATTTTTTTTTCATAAAATGGAGTTCATTTTTGAATTATAAATGTCAAAATATGCTTTGGTTGACTTTTTGGGATTTTTCTGAAATAATATAATTGTTTATGAATAATGGTATACGGTAATTTACTATATACATATATATATATATTATAAGATAAATACCCTATTCCTAACAACATGAATGATGTAAGAATAAAATATCAAACTTCCCTTGATTATTTAAATATATTAAGTGATAATTTGCAAAAGATTCATAGTCGTGACCCCAAATAAAAAACTAATGAATAAAATAATCAATAAAAAACCTTCCCTCATCCATTATAAATACCTCTTCTCACCCCCTCTTTTCTTAAAAACTCTAAATATTAGATAATTTTATTAAATATAAAAAATAATATTCCCAAGTCTCTTCTACAAATACAAGACCTAGGGATCTCACAAAAATTCCAAAACCTATGGCCTTAAAGAGGATCTTTGGGAGAAGAGATCAAGAGGATAAAATCTGGTTTCATTTTCTATTATTTTCATTTAACTTATTTTTATTTTTAATACATATATAAACTCCCCTTAACCAATATGAATGAAAACACTATAATCATATATAAAATATAATTTTATCATTTTAATTTAATAATTCACCCTCAATCATAATCTTAAAACCCTTTTATTCTAGAAATAAAAATATCATCTGTGATTGTCAAATTACCAACAACGTGGATGATGTGTTTTCAATTTCCATTAAATGATTAAAGGATCATCATAAAAACATTAATATGGTTAAATAATAAGTTATTATACATGTTATATTTTATGTTATGATTTGGAACTAGTATTTATGTGTAATATTATGTAATAAATCAAATGTGGTTTGCGATGATCAAAATTCGCCGAAATAAACTAAATATAACCACTACTGATTTATATTAAAATTAATACTCATACCATAAAACCAAAATTAAATATTGTAAAATTTAATATAATTTATTTTTATCAATATCATGTAATTTAAATTATAGATTTTTTATTCTTTCTGACAAGACAATCCACAATAAACCAACCATGGAAACCGTTAAATAATTGCATCGAAAATAATAAAAATTACAACATATTTTTAATAAATGGGTTGAAAGATGTTATGAGAATATCATATATGTAATTATAAATATGAATGTGGTTATTTAAATAATTTATAACACTCAAGGAACCATTATACATGAGTTTTTAACATATATGATGTAATACAACCCCGAGGTAAGGGAATATTTAACCCAATTTCCATTAATTTGGGTAACCTTATACTGCATTAATTATGTGGTAGTAAGATTATTTTTGTAATGAATATTGTTTATATTATGTTATATTATAATTATTTATAATATATACACACATTCCTTTTGTTCTATTAATTATCACTTCTGCTATATGGAATAGGAAATGGGTTTTTTCTTTTATAATATTCTTTTTATACTTCTATTTTTATAAAATTAAAAATAAGTTTTTTATGAAAGTATTATTAATGTATTGTTATGTTATGGTTCTTGAGAATTATTATTGATTAATTGTGGGATCTATATCTCCCTCCAATGCATTGGGAATGCTTATGGTTGAGGTCCTCAATATGGTTACTCCAAGTGTAACTGCGATAGTTACACAATAAGGTAGCCATTATGGTTACATTATAAGGTACCAGTGATGGTTTCAAATCACTAGGTTGGAATGGAGATTACAATATTACGAAATTAAATCACCAATTTACCACAATTTTATTGTTTATTATTTCAATGTTTTATGTAAATAGCTTGTTTTCACAAAGTAAGTATATGATACTTTATGGACGAGAAGTACTTCATTATGAAATTTATTCATATGTATATAATATTAATGTACTGAATGTTCCATTATCTTTTATTCCACTTAATAATATTTTTTTCTCATCCCAAGTTTTTTCGTTTTTTTCATAGGTTATAAGGATGTGTAATGTAAAGAAGGAAGTTAGGTTAAATGTTATGAATACTTATCAAAGGAATCATGTTTTATTTTAAAAGTTTCTTATTTTGGAAGAAATGGATATTGGTTTATTAGTAGTAAATCTATATAAATATGTGATGTATGTATGTATTATTTCTTAATTATCATAATATCAAACCCTGAAAAGATACTTAATGTGAAAGAAATAACATTATGACTAAAATTGATGATTATTTAATGTTTTATGGTTGGGTCTTAAGATTCAGTATCAAAGGAAGGTATAAATAAATTTAGAGATTATAATGATGCTAATATAATACCATAAATGATGTTAATATATATTTAATTTTAAATTATATTTAATTTGAATATTAACATGTTGCTTAATCTTTTATATGGCTATTTAGAATGGTTTTATACAGAATAAAAAATGAAGATAAAGTAGGATAGCACTGAAGGGATGATAGCTTTCCAAATAATTTTATTGTAATGGTGGAAATTGGAACTGAGATGTTTATGATGGTAATGGATTATTTGTCATAGGCTATAAATGGAATTGACATCTATGGAATATAATAGTCAGTTATACAACAAAGAAACATGATGATAGTGGAACATTTTATAAGGCAACATCATCCTGCTTTCAGTGGATCTTCTGACCTAGTGGTGGATGAATGGTGTATTAAATCCCATGAGTAGATATTAAATTTCATGTAGTGTTTAGAAAATAAAAAGGTTAGTCCTTAAATTTATCATTTAGAAAGTGAAGATGACCACTGGTGGTCAATGGTCAAGAATATCATCGATAATGATGATAATGATACCTTGGAATGTGATTAATATAAAGATATTTTTAATGAAAAATATTTTCCCTTGGTGGTTCAACTTATGATGGAAATGAATTTTTTTAATTGAAACAAAATGACGGGGATTTTAGTGGACAAATATGAATGAAAAATACCCAATTGGCAAGGTAGTCTTCAAATCTTATTCAAAATCCTAATAGAAAAGTCAATAATTTTTAATCAGGATTGAATCAAATTTATTGAATGGAATTGGCCTCCCATGAATTGAAAAGTTAAGAGAAAATTATTAGATGTGTTGAGAGGGTTGAAATGGAGTTTTCTGATGGTCATCTATACTTTGAAAACAAATAGAATAAGTGGTCTAGATGGAAGGTGGTGGGTTAAAATTAGATATTAGAAGGTAAGAAAGTGTAGTTTACAGTTTGTGAAAGGTGTGATAAAAATAACCCTAGAGAATGTATTTATAAAACCAGGATGTTTGTTTGATCTGGTAAGCTTGTACATATGGCCTAAGATTGTAATGAAAATGATCTTATGATTAATTTTGAAAAGAAAACAATCAATTTTCTTAAATGAGATTTGATGGTTCATTATAAAAATACTTACCCAAAGAAAGATCTGAATAATGGAAACCACAGAAATTATGAGCAGAATGGTTTAGTGAGATCATTTTCAACTACGAGGGGAGATCTCATTCCATCCAATGATGTGGTAGAAGGTATTTTTTACTTATATTTTTCTAATGTATTTATTGATACATGGTCTACAAATTACTTTATATTTGAAAAATATTCTTGTAAATTGGTAATTTTCCTCAATAAATAAGAATAGAAGTTATGGTTAAATCATAGTGGGGGAAAATATTATAGAAAAAATGAATAATGAAGATCTTTATGTTTTTTACTGTTGAATGAAATTCCAAGAATACCATATTGTTTTTATCTTAGTAGAGTTTTATGACAATTAGAGTATGTATTGGATTTATCTTTATCATGCAATGACTGCTTATAGATCTAAATATACTATTTTTCAGAAATATTTTCAATTTTTAATACAATAATGAACCACAAAATTGATAACATATCATGAAACTAAGAAACTAATAAAATAAGGAAAAGAAGTTTTTCTTGTTCACATTTTCAGAAACATGGTAATTGTTTAGATTAATGATGTGTCTGTGTTAAATGAATATATATATATATATATATGTTTTTTCCATTGAGTTACCTAGTGATATACCTGATTAAGATATGGAATTTACTATTTTCTTGGTTCCTGATGCTAATCCAATTTCAAAAACCCCTTACTGAATGTCTCAGGTGGAACTTATTGAATTGAAAAATCAATTGTATGAGTTTCATGATAAAGGATTAATTCATCCTATCACTTCACCAGGGGTGATCCCATTTTGTTAACTAAAAATAAATATGGATACATGATACTTTTAATTGATTATTGAACTTTGAATAAAATTACTGTTAATAATAAGTATCAATTCCCACTTATCGATGGCATGTTTGATCAGCATTAGGGAGCTCAGTATTTTTCAATTGTTATCTTGAGATCCAGGTACCATCTACTAAAGTGGAGGAGGATGACATCTCAAAAAAAATTCATATTAGATATGGTAATTTGGAGTTTGTTATTGTACCCTTTGTTTTGTCAAATTCTCCAATTGTATTCATGGATATTATGAATATAATAATACATGAATAATTGCATAAGTTTTCTTTTGTTTTTATTGATGAAATTTTTTTACATGAAAAAATATTTGAGGATAATGGAAAACATTTAAGGAATTTCTCACAAATTCTCAAAGAAAATAAGTTATATGAAAAAATTAGCAAATGTAATTTTTGGTTGTAACATAATTTCTTTCTTGGGTACACTGTAAATAAGGAAGGAATAATAGTTTATCCTACTAAAAAATATGTCGATAATGAATGGAAAAAACCTAGAAGTGTCAAAAAATATTCAATTTTTTCATGGATTATTATGTTATTACAAATAGTTTGTTATAAAAAAATCATAGTTATATTTTCGGCAAACTACGTTTACACGAAAAGGGATTAAATTTTTTTAATAGATGATTGTGATTTCTATTTTCATGAATTGAAGAAAAGATAGTTGAATGACCCATTTTGGCACTACCCTATAGAAATTGTGAATTTATCATCTATAGTGATGCTTCATTGAAGGTACTTGGTTGTGTTCTAAGGCAGAATGATCACATAACTGCATATGCTTCAAGACAACAAAACTCATGAGTTAAATTATCCCACAAATTATTTTTAAATACCTTTTGTGATTTTTTGCATATAAAATTTGGAGGCATAATTTATACAGATCCAAATATTATTTATATACTGGCCATAAATTTATAATGTATATATTCACATATAAGGAATTAAACATGAGGCATATAAGATTCCTTGAATAGATAATGGATTATGGTTTCACAACCAATTATAATCTTGCAAAATGAAACAAAGTGGTGGATTCCTTGAGTCAAATATATTACACTACATTTACCATATTATGTTTGGAAAATCACCCCTTGATTAATGATTTTATGAAATTTTTCTTGGATATGTTTGTTGAAAGAAATTCCTCGATTTTTTTTTTCATTATCAGTGATGTCATCTCTGTCAAGTAGAATTAAGTAAGCATAGCGGGAGGACTATGAGTTATAAAAAATGTTTAATTTTTTAAAAGGTGTATGTTTCTAGAATTTATCACCGATAAGGTTTCTGTTTTATGATTTTGAAAGAGATTATGTGATCCTTTTGATTCATAGCTGATGAAAAATTTTATAAGTGAAGATCAACGTTCTCCACTTTCATTTCTCCCCCTCAGTTCTAAGTTGTATATAGAATATCAATAGTATTATTGGCGGGATGGAATGAATAGGGATACTTCATATTTTTCTGTGTAATTCTTGAAATTTGAATAGGTTAAATTACAATGACAACTACTAAAGGGGATGCTTCATCCATTTTCAGTGACAGAGTGGATACGAGAAAATACATCCATGGAATTGAAGGTGGGACTACCAAATAATTCTCAAGGTAACAGTATAGTTTGGGTTATTATTGATCAGTTAAATAATCTGCACATTTCCTTTATATTAGAGATACAATGTCTTTGTATTAGCATTCTCGATTGTACCTCAAGAAGAATTTTAGGTTACATGGAGTTCCTCTTTCCATTGTATCTGATTGTGACCCCAGGTTCACTTTAAACATTTGTAAAGGTTATCATAAGTCAATGGGAATTGAATTAATTTTCAGCATAGCCTTTCATCCCCAATCTGATGGACAGACCGAGAGAAGAATTCATAAATTATTGGATATTATTCGAGCATGTTAAATGGACTATCAGGGAAGTTGGTATCAATATCTATCCTTAGTGATGTTTTCTAATAATAATAGTTTTCATTATAGTATACATATGGAACCTTTTGAGGCCCTATATGGAAAGTGTTGTTGAACTTTATATTATTGTGATGAAGTCATGGAAAGGAAGATTATGACACCATAATAGGTATAGGAATTGGATGAGAAAGTGAAGACGATCCAACAACACATGAGGATTTCTTAGAGTATTCAAAATAGTTATGTAGATAATTAGAGGAATGGATTTTCTTTTGAGGCAGTTGATCATTTTTTCCTTAATATATCTCTTTGGAAAAGTGTTATAAAATTTTAAAGGATATGAAATATAATTCCAGGGTTAATTGGACCTCATTAAATCCTTGAAAATATTTTACCAATTTCCTACCGAGTAGATTTTCCTCTAATTTTTTCTTAGGTAGACAATGTTTTTCATTACTCGATGTTGGGAATGTATATTCCTAATTCATCTCAATTTTTGAGAAAAGATTTAGTTTAGATGGTAGAGAACCTTTATTATGAAGAGAAACCTTTTGAGATTCTTTAGTGTATAGAGCATGTAGTGGGGACTACATTAATCCACCTGGTAATGTTTTTGTGATGAAACACAATGGTTGAAGAAGCAACATGGGAATCTGAAATTGCTATGTGGGAAAAGTGCCATTAGTAATTTAACAAGTGAATCTAAATTTTGAGGATGTAATTTCTAGATGTTGGGGGGAATGATAAAATCTCAGGTACTTATGAAATATTTTTTTTTCAATATCTAATTAAATATTTAAATTCATTATAAATTTATAATTAAATAATTGAGATTTAGTGAAATTAAAGAAAATTTACTAATGGAATATGAACTTTTACTTGAGAATACTAACATGACCATTAGGAATAGTAATTTGGCCAATTGAATAGTAACTTAACCCATGATAGTATAAATTAATTTTATTTATATTGTAATGTAATCATGATATATTTATATCATTGAATAAGTAAATAAATTTTTTGGAAATGATACATTATTTATTGGTATTTTTGTAAGTCATAAATATTTAATTAAAACATTATTATTAATATAATTTTTAAAAATATAATTTATTTTCATAAAATAGATTCATAAATTTTTATTTTATTGTCTTCTGATTATAATACAATTTTATTAGTCATTAATTAATTTTACAAATAGTTATAAATTTTTCTAAAATTTTAAAAATATTATTTTTCGAATAAATTTTGATTTAATAGATAACTTATATTTATCATATTAAAAAAAATATTCCAAAAATAAATATCATTTTTTAATTCTTCATATAGATTAATGGTTGGGGTGTAGTTTTGGGATATTTTAAAAATTCATAAATTATTTAGGAATAGTACAATACAATAATTTATGGTATATATATATATTTTAAGATAAATACAATATTCCTATCATAATTAATGACATAAGAACCATAATATTGAATTAAATTTTTATTATTTTACTATATTTAGTGAAAATTCTCAAACTATTCATGTTCTTAATCTAAAATAATAATCCGTTGGATAAAATGATAAAAACTCCCCTCTTTTACTTTAAATACCACCCTTCACCTCCTCTTCTCTTAACACCTCTCAAGAATTCGTAATTATCAAAATTCTACCCTATAATATTTCTAATATTCTTTCCCATATCCATGACCATCTGGTCTCCCCAAACGGCCAAAAACAATTTCCTTATAGAGGCTCTCAAGCAGAAAAGTTGAAGAGGTAAAAATCCTCTTTCATTTAACTTTATTTTATTTTCAAATTTTTTTATTTTATTATAATATCTTCACCTAACCTTATACAATAGGAAATAAAACTCCATTATAATATATATAATGTAAATTTATCATTTTTATGGAAAAATTAATCCTCAAATTTCTTCTCCTCTCCCATTTATTTTAAAAATAACACCAACATTCATGACTTGTTGAATTGTTGACATAATGGACGATGTGGTTTTATTTTACATTACTACCTTCAAGGCTGGTCATAATACAATTATTATGGCTAAATAATATTTTTATATACAAATTATATATTATATTATGTACTCAAATTAGTCTTTATTCGTAATATTAATTAAAAAAAGAAAATTTGTTTGTAATGATCAAAATTCACAAAAGAAACTGACAATCATCACTAATTATATATCTAATAATTCATACTCATAACAAGAAAAATGTATATATAAGGCCATTTATTTTTCTCTATATTAATAATTATTATCTAATTTAAATTCTATAATTTTTCTCCCTTCTAACAAGAAACTTCATAAAAAACAACCATGGAAACAATGAAATAAATGCACCAAAAATAATAAAAATAACAAAATATTATTATTAAATTGGTTGAAACATGTTATGACAATATCATATAAGTAATTATAAGTATAAATATAGTTCTATAATATATTAATAAAACTATTTAATCCATTATACAGAAGCTTTGAACTCATTTTATTTTAGATAAACCCGTGGTAAGGGAATTATTATCCCAATTTCCATTCATTAGGTAAACCTTCTACATGATTAATTATGTGGTACAAATATTATATTTGTAATGAATTATTTTTATATTATATTATATTATGTGAATTTATAGTGTATACATTTGTTCCTTTCATTCTATTAATTTTCACTTCCATTGTATGGTATTTTAATGGACTTGTCTTTTAAAGATATATTCTTACACATATTTTTTTATAAAATTAAGAGGATATATTTTGAATGTATTATCCTTTTATGATTATGTTATGATTCATGGTAATTGTTTATGATGAATGGTGGAACCCCTATAGGGATGTGGGATCCACCCATGAATCCATGGAGTTTTCCCCATTCCATATGTCTATGGAGGAGGAGATGGTGGGGTAATACTCTCTCTTTCTTCCTCCATTACTATTATTCATGGGGGGTGTACTATAATTTTATAGTCTAATTAAAATAGAGGGAGGTGGATAAATACATTGGCTAAGAGAATCACTAAACATGGTTAGTTTTCATAATAATAGTTTTTATTATCTTCCCTAGAAAATGAATTTGAACCATCTTGAGGAATAAAGAATAACCTTCCCTCTCTTATCTCATTGGGATTAGATATGACCCTCTATGAACTGAGGAGGGTACCGTCGATGTGGAACAAATGCTTATCGATGAGTCATTTCCCTTGGAAGGAGAAATATTAATGGATAAAACCACATCTGGTCCCTCTACTATAGAGGGAGAGAATAATCTTAGTAATATTCAATGTACAAAATAATATGTTATGTAGTAATCAGTAACTCTTTATCCTATCAATATTTTAGACCTCCTATTTATTTTAGAGGATCCTGTGACAACAACCACTAGATCTAACACTATCTCAGAAGGGGTTGATCATAATCATGGGCCCTCTGATGAAGGTATGAGTGCTGATCCTTTTTTAATAGGGACAAAAATGTCTTTGCTTGATGATATTCTAGTGGATGTAATTGATGGATAATCCAATTTTGGTCCTGATCCATGCTTCTTGGATACCCCTTTTGGTGATTATTCTATACTATGTGAGGAATTTCATGATTTAAAAATTAAATTTTATTATGTTTTCAAAGACATAAATATTCTATTCTCTATATATGATTTCAGGGAATTTGATAGGGAATTGGATCGATGTAAGTTTTGTAAAAAAATTTCAGGGAAGGCCAAACTCTCAATGACTAATGAAATAAATCAAATACATAGACTTTTGAAAATTTTTATACAGAATGTTTTTCCATGAAAATCTAAAAAAAGGCCTTAAGACCCCTCCTGCTCCTATATTTGATGGAGAACTACATCAAGTTCCTTAAGTTGGGTATTCCCATGATCCTTCTAGAGTGGGTCCCGAGCATTCTCAGGGTGATCCCCCCCATCTAGTGATCTTGATTTGAATTTATAGGGCCATGAAAATTTGGTAAGAATTAATCCATAAATATAACACATCAATGAGTGGGATTCATAAAAAATAATGATATATTTTTTTCCTTTCTGTACACTATATTCCAATGTTGCTGAGCAATTTCACTCATATTAAAGTTATAGAACAAGAACTTGTCAAAACTTATGGGGATTCCTTATCCACATCCAAAAATAATGGTGCAAGGCGAGGTCAAAATTACTACAGAGAGGATAGTACATGTTTCTTCTTTAAGAGAGTTAATATTTGAGTATAACACTACTATTAAGTCTACATCTTTGAAAAAATAGGATTCTCTGGATTCTTTTTCTGCATGTCACCAATTCATATAGAATGATATCTATGAGTTAGTCTTATAGACACCAATAGAAGATTTACCCTCATATCTTTATTAGCTCTAAATCATGTTCATCATGTTGGAATATGGTGGATTCAACTATTGTTTGATCCACTATACTTTGAAAGAATTTTTTTTCCCACGGGAAATAGAACATGAGTTATAATAAATCCTTACTAAATCAAAACTTCTCATAAATTATAATTACCCTGAAGATACATTGTCCTAGCCATATCTTAATCAGACCAAAAATTTGGTGGATTAAAAGAAACATGATGATCAGAAACCCCTTGAATTATTTATCACCCTATAAGAAATGGATACCTCCAAAGGGGAGCTCATAGAAAATCACCATTCACTATAAGTAGTTAGAAAGATTTAAATACTTCAATTGATGATTTATTATAGGATCAATGAATTTTTAAGTAGTATAAGACTACAAAGATAGCTAGGATTCTACTAGATATTGGTAACTCTTTAGAGGACCTCTAACAATTAATAATTCAGGTTGATGTTCTTGTTATAATTATGATAGAGAGGCTCAAACCTGTGGATTATCCTATAAGTTTTTCTCCTTGAATAAATATATTTTTTACCTAAAACTTATTTCTATTTGTCCTAATTTGCATGAAATTTATAAGATAATAATGAAGATTTCACATTTTACCGAATTTTGTTGTGTCAATGCATTGTAATTATCTTGATAGAGAAATAAAGATTCTCAATGTTTTGAAAAGTTATTATGACCTTGAGAGCATTGTTCGAATGTTTCTAGAACTATATAAGATTCCCTATAAAGTTTCTTGAATATTTTCATAATCACTCTAGTTTATTCTAATGTTTTATATAAAGATTAAATACCATGATTGACATGAATTTTACTTATTATTACCTTTATCCATTTTTGACCATACAAGTTTTTTTACCTTTTAATTTTAATTGATCAATATTTCCTAAATCATGAAGACTTAATGCCTAGAGAGATAAAAATAATCATGATCATTGTGTTACCTTTGTGGTTTTCCATCTTGATGAGTATCATGTATCTTTCCATTGATTGTTTATGGTATTTCATTCCAGACCGATGCAACAATTTTTTAGGTAAAATTGTTTCAACCACGAGTTTCTTAGATAACAACCCAAGTACATCCTATATACCATGAATTATAAAAAACTATTCATTCATGAGGAGGGAATTTTTATGACATGTTTTCAGAATTTTTGAACCTGATTAGATGTCATGAGATAAGTACACAAGGAATTATCACAGACCACATTTTAAAAGAGACCATCATTCCACTATTTTTGGGGCATACCAAGATAAAAATAATTTCACTTATATATGAAAATGAAATTAATTGATATCTCATATTAAGATTTGTATTATACAAATCCATGTTTGATGCATATTATTAATATTTAAAACAATATAATCCCTTATAGTCAGACATTATTATTACCAATATGTATATTAGGTTTTTGATGGTTAACAAATCATGTAAACAAGATATGTGTATTTTGGAAGGAACTTGCCTTGTAATGAAGTAAATTCTTATTTTGGTGTTGGACAAGGATTATAGAAGGTAATTTTAATCTAATCATGAGTTTTGCAATTAAGGGACTCATGTTATAATTCCTATCATGGATTATGACCTTGTGAGGGAGATATGGGGTTCAAATTTTATCTATAAGAGCTGGAAATATAAATGGCGATCTTGGAATCACTATGTGTCCCATTGGAATGACAATAAAACCCAAATAGTCTTTCATATGGAATGATTATAGACTGACACATGGAAATGTTTTCCTCTAAAAAAGGGTCACAATGATGTGAAAACTTACATCATAAAATAATGACGTGAACCATATAGTTTAACATCTGTAGGAATGGATTTTTCCCTATAGTTTAACTTTATTTGATAAGAACATTTGCTGCCAATTTTATGTTCTTGTCTCCAGGACCAGCCGCTACATGGACATTCAACAAAAAATGCTCTGTTATTCTCTAGGTGTGAAGATGGAAGGATGTCATCCATGGCCTTGGTGTCCCAGATCTGGTGGAGTGGGATTGGAAATTCATTTAATGGGTGACCACATACCATGTTCTAAGAGTTGTGTCCATTACAATGTCATTAATGGATACATATTTAGGAGTATTTCTTCCGTGGACAATAATACCTATGAGTGATAAGATACATTTAAAAGTATATTGTTAATAACCATTTGTTGATGAATATTATTCATAGTCTAAATAAAGATGTACTATGGAGTTGATTTCACTTATTACTAATATCTAGTGGACGGTTATGGGGAACTGAGTCTTCTAAGACACAAAGTGTAATTTTTAAAGGAATTTAAGTATATATCAAGGGATCATTTTGGCTAGAAATTACTAGGAACATGTAGAGTATTCCCTACACATGTCTAATTCATATTTAATTTATGGAAAAATTTTAAATGAACCTAGGATTTGAGATCTGACCATCACTATATATCCAATGGTAATTGGAATCAAGACACAGATAGTTCTAGAATAAATTCCCGTACTAATCGAGATTTTATGCAGTGATGTGGAATTTTAGAAATCTCCATCAATTCCAGTATATAGAATCTAGTATTGACTACATATATCTTTAGTATAATAATCAAGAAACACATAGTTATATGTAATATGTATTGAAATTGAAAAACACTTCAAATGGTGGTCGTCTCGTGAAAGGAACAAAGTAATGGTAAATTTAACATTAGTAGAAAGATACATAAAACATAGAGTTTAATATCATGTGGAAAGGATACATGATCCCCAACATAAAGATGAAATATAAAGTCTTTTTTTATAGAATTACCATTGGGTTGAAATATAAAATGTTTAAGGTTGAGGTTCCTAGACTGTGAAGTGTCTTTACCATGTGAGGAGGCACACACCAATATTCTTAATCCCACATGAGCTATGATCAGGGTGAGAAACAAGGAATTATGAGGTATTCTCTTTTTACATTGGGGAATGAAAATAAATATTTTGAATTTACTGATTATCACTAGTGGGTATTTATTAAATTCATCCGCTAGTTGGGAGTCATTTTAACTGACTACATAGCGGGAAATAAAACACTAGTGGAGACAATAATACTAGAGTATAGAATATATGGATTCTATTGAGATGAATGATCAAGTTGTTTCAATGTATCATGTGTAAATAGAAATCATGACATATGAAGTTCATGGTAAGGATTAAAGATACTGATATAACACATATGTTGGGTGTGAGGTAAAATTTATCATATTATGGCTAGAATAGGATGTAGGATCCATGCTTCACTACATATCTTCTCAAAGTGATAATCAACAAACACCTAGTTTTCATCATTATACGTAGTTTAACATTATATGGTAAGTAAATTTATGATATTAATTGACTGTTAATAGGTAATGTTTCTCTTATTCATTATAAATCCCTAGGTGATTAGGAAATCATCTTTTTATAAGTTTTTAATTGGATTTCAGTAAATAATCTCATAAAAAAGTTTATCAATATGGTATCATGATGATTCATAGATTTTTTACATAGTTAATCCTATGTTTGGTTAATATGACAAGACAACATTTTATCATATTGTGATGAATAATTTTCATACAATCTATCATCTTGTAACTATTATGACAGGAGGCATTCCTTATAAGATTTATTGATCAGGGTAGCTATGTGCATTGTAATGTTATGTGGTATAGATGAATGGTGTCTTGTAGTTTTGGTTCATAATATAAGGACCATAAATCATTTATCACATGAAATATTTAATAATAAATTTTATGATGTAAGGGGTTTTATTACACTCACCATCTATAGTGATTGAAAAATATGATCCACTATAATAAACCTTATGGATAGAAATAATTAATTTAAATTTTGTTCATTCCTAAAAGGTATCTTTGTAGTTATCATCAATGTTCTGAGAACCAAAACCAATTCCCCTAGTAATTATTTATAAAGGAAGACTTCATTGTTGAACGTTAAAGCTATTAGGTTTTTAGAAACCACTAAATGATGAATGGTTTACATTATCTTCTCATCAACCTTTTAAAATTCATCCACATGCTTCTAAGAGAACCCATTTGTTGGAAACTAATTAGAAATGGAAATGCACAACGATGGAAATTGCAATTTTATAAGAAAAATACTTTTCCCCCATATTCATGTGAATATGGTGTTTCTTTAATAGTAGTATAGGTTTTGGTATGGTAGAAACATAAACAATGTGGAAGATTGTTGGGATAAGATTTCTTGTATTTTCACACCATTTTATAGAGTATTTTCAATTGGGTTTTGTTGAAATATTCTACCAGTATATTTTCTACTACATGATAGCGGGATGAATTGTTGGAATCAATATTATATTCTAATCACAACCTTTTAAATTAAGAAGAATAAATATTTTTTTTTCATTTTCATTCAAAATTGTAATATCGACACAGAACCTAGTAGTAATATTTGACTAAAAAATATTGATGATGATTTTGGTCCCAAATTATTTTAGGGGTATTTATTTATACCATTTATGTAAATATTTGGTTAAAGTGAGGATATACTTAAAATACATGGATATATAATGAGCTTATAGTCCCACCACATCCATTCAATATATAGTGAATGGCCAGGATTATTTGGCTATGCGCAACAAATCCAGGGGTTGATGGGTGAAATTGGTATGTACATGAAATTGATAAAACATTTTGGTTAATTGTTTATAATCCAACATTATAGGAGGATTGAAATATGTGAGCCTTTTGATTTTGTGAGAAAGCATGGTCCCTGCATAATGGGTTCTATAGGTACATGCATGGAATTATTCCATAATGATTATAGTCTCATCTCTATTTATTAATCTATCTAGGATCCTATCAAATCCTTATTCATAGAGAATATTCTAATTCACTGAGCTATCATAGAGTGTAAAATTAACATGAAACCATCAAATATTAAATTTTATATATTTTTCAAATGGATTATTTCATCTTAAGAGATTTAATGGGATCCATTTTATCAACCTTTTCATAAAATTATCTGGTCCACATTTACATTTTTCCTCGATGGTCTCTTGCATACCACAATAGAAAATGGATATTCCACTGTACAGTGTGCAATGTTTATAACTCTATCAACCGTATCTTGAACTTCTAAACCTATAACTGTGTTTTCTGGTAAATATTATAGATCATTATATGAGATAAAGATATGTGTAAATGTTGGATCAAAGGGGAATTCAACCATCAATCCGTAGACATATTTAATAAATGGTATAAGTTCAAAATTTTATTTACCATAATCACTATTTTATTGATTACCAGCTCTGAATCACATTTCTAGTTCTTATGGGTATTTGGAATTTTTAGTGTGACTCATAAGCCTACAATGAGGGATTGGTACTCCACCTCATTGTTAGTTCAATGTTATTATAATAGGATCAAATAATGATATACTTTCATTGATGGAGATAAAAGAATAACTACCCATCTAACTTTATTGAACTTGGGATATTCCATCCTCTTTCTTATTGGGCTCTAGAACATGCCCAGATAATAAATTTCACAAGCTTTCGGGGAGTATATTATATATAATATTTATTCATCTAGAAATTATATATCTATAGGAGTTCCTTTTAAAGAGGGATTTTTTGTTAGGAAATATTCCAATGCCTTCATTTTTTTAGCTCATGTGGTAAGTACAAGATGTCAAACTGTTGTAGGATGGAAACCCACCATGCCAAACTTCCGATCAACATTGGGCGGTATAGTTTGTACATGATAAACATAGTTAAAGAGACCACGTGTACTTCATTTTGTTACAATTTGTACCACAAATTATGAAATAAAAAAATTAATTCTAGACAATTATTATAGATTTATGAATATTGATTCTTAGTATTGAGAATGATTCAACTGAGAAAATAATGGTTTTTTCCTTTCCATATTCATTCCTTTATACGAGGAAATAAACGAATGAATGTTATATGGATGTAAAATATAAGATGATTGGATTTCCTTTGACATGAAGGATCAATACATGTGAACATAGTAAATACTTCTTGATACTATCAAACACATCTTGACATTCATCTATCCACTTATATGTTACACCTTTTTATCATTTCAGTGAAGGTAAAGAACATCCCAAGAATATTTTCTATAAATCGTCAAATGTATGAAGGGATTCCATGTAGTCCAGTAATATAATTAAGGTTTTGAATAAGTAACATTTCAAAAATATCTTATTTATTTATAGGATCATCCTCGATTCCATGATGGTGTACTAAAAAGGTCATTAAAATTCCCATGGTTACACCAAAATCACATTCAAGGTGTGCATTTTATGGATATGTTGTTGTATTTTGTTCAAAACCATCTCAAGGTAAGAATGAGGGTGAAAAAATTATATGAATTCCCCACCGGATCATCAACATAAAAAATGATATACTTTCATAGAAAGGATTTATTGATTTGTTTCATTTCGCACTGGTGAGTAGAACATATATTTTTTAGACCCAAAGGCATCACCTAATGAAAATATACTCTTTGGGGTTTTCTAAAGGAAGTGGATTCTTCAACATCAGGGAACATTAATATTGCATTATATCTCGAACAGTCTTACATTAAAGAGTGGTATTGGTAGGCAATTGTTTAAGAATCACATGTTCTTTAATTGGAACCAGGAAGTCATATTTTGGAAAATGCTATTTGAGATCTTTGAAATCGATTAAAAACTACGTTTTTTCCTTTTTTTCTTGGTTGGGACTATATTTTTCGACCATTTAAATTATTTTACTTTTATAATTATTTTTAATATGATGATGCTATTAACATCAGATTTAACTTCTGTAGTGTGGTACAGATGTGTTCTTTGGTATACCTTTTTATATTAATGATGATATTTGTGAGGATATGAGTTGTGGGAGGCCACATTGGGATTCAGGAATGTGTTCATTGTGTAATTACAAGCTAGTACATCTTGATTCAACATTATATAAAATATATTTAACTCTTGTCCACTAATTGGTATAGTTTTACCAATCCTTATATATTACAGGTCTTCCTATATTCATATATTTACCAATTGGAGTTTGTGGACTAGGGTAGAGAAATATTCTTATAATTCTAGAGGAGAATCATTGTGGAAATATTCCTCTTCATTTCCCTCCCCATATTCCTCTTCTTCCATGATTTCATTAGTCCAGATTATTGATTAATGGGAATTTGAGTTAGTAGGGAGATCATTATTCTAATTTTATAATGTAGAAATATATCAATCATATAGTGGTGATATATATAATCTTTCAAATTCAACTAATAGCATTAGGATGAAATAAATTCCTAGTGATAATGTGACAAAATTTAAAACTGAAGCATCAATGTTGATGGTTGTTTCATAGACATATTTAATATATCTACTGTAGAGACCCGAAGCTTGACGTACATGGAAATTACATTACTTTTTCGAAATACATAATACAAAACAAATACAGACACACAAGGATCGTAACAGTTAAGTGTCTTTGGAAACTTGGAAAATAATCTTTTAATCATGGTGAGAGATCTTCAACATCTCCCAAAAAGATCTTCCCCTTTTGTATTCTTACATAAAAACATTCATTAAATCCAGGGGAAAAGAAAACATATAATGTGTGATCTCAAATGCTCAGTAAGGGTAAGCATGGATGAAATAAAACAAATCATATACATTTGAACTTAAAAACATGAACATAATGTTTAAACATCAAAAGCTTGAGCAATGACATAAAACATAGAAGTACGTAAGACATAGATCATAAAGAAACATTAATAATGATAAAATAGCATGGGAATAAAACATGTAATTGTGGAAAACATTAAGCACATGTTATGATTTCTATAGTAGCCAAGACATTGCTGCCAAGATCATCTTAGTGGACAAAGTCCCTTTCTAAATCGAGTTCACTCCTCGTTCCAGTCCTGTATTACTGAACCGGTTTAACATTCCATTCCACCCATGTCTATCTCATGATATATAAATCTTTAATGAATTCATTGGACGGAGATATAGGTCCCACCCATCTCATAATGAAATCATTCTTACTTGTTCCACAAAATAAACATACATCATTCATAATAACCCAACGAATAAAATGGGTTTCATAAACATCATCCCATCATCACCTAATACATATAAAAGAAATGGATATCATTCATAATAAGAAAATTGAAACCATGTTAATCATAGAGACATTATACTTGAGACATACACATATGAAATAATGTCATCTTAGATGAAAAATGTTTTTGATAAAACACTTTAAGTTAATTCTTGAGGAAAATATCCTTTCCTCTTCAAAATTATTTTATTTCACAAAATTTTCATGAAATTTTAAAATAAAAAGATTTTTTTGAAAATAGTCATGAAATCTTTTGGAGGAGGCTTCATGAAAATAAGGCTTTATAAAACCATAAAAAACATTTTATGCTGTATAAGTTAAAAAAACATTCTCCTCGTACTTTTGTCGGAAAAGTAAAAAAGTACCTCGTATGGAAAAAAGAAAGATTCCTTAAATACCATGTAGTAAATGTAAAAAATGGGTAAAAAGGACATTAAACATACATAAGGAAACTTTTAGAAAACATGGACATGGATGATAACAATAACCCCAGAAAATACTTGCGTATAAGTAATCTCAGATAAAAAATGAGATTTACAAAATTATCCCTTACCTTCTGTCTGATATGCTTTGTATGTATCCAAACCTCCTATATAATGATTTAAATAATGTCATTGACTTATTACAGAATCATATTCATTGTTATGATGTCATATATGGTTCACTGATAACTTTATATTACCCGTTCTTTTGTAAATTCCATGTTAAAGAGCATTTTGGGTAAAATCGTTTCATTTGTCGTCCGTGTTTTGACTTGTAATTATTAATATGATTACTTAGATCATGATTACTTAATTCCAGAATATAAAAAATGATTTATATATAATATATATTCAGAATATACATATATATAATAGATTGATAAATGGAAAGAAATACATTGTTCATGGAGATGGTAGGCCGTACGTACGCATGAACGCTGTTTTCGTTTCCCTATTGAGTTGAATGGAATTAAGTAGATGAAATACAGATATATATATACAGAAATCTATTATATTTATAATTTCATATATTTCATTATTATTTCTTATATATAATTTATAATCATTTTTAAATGGTTAACATGGGGAATGAATCTCATCGCGTCGTGGAGACGGTAGTCCATACGTACGCACGAGCGATGATATCATTTCCATGATCATGGAATTGTATTGGAGTGTATGTATACTATTTCCAAATCATTACCACTTTATAATAATAATATATAGTTATTTATTTTCACCATTATACCGATCCATGTAAGGTGGTGGTGGGAAAATAGATTACACCACGGCGTGGAGACGGTATTCCGTACGTACGCACGCGTGGTGATTTCGTTTTCCATAGGATGGATAGATGGTGAAATAGGGTTGTTTCATACAACATGTCGGTATATGTGTGATACTGATGTTATTAATTCAAAATTAAACAACTAAAAAGAAGAAGTGGAAGAAGAAATAAAGTTGAAAGATTTTTTAACGGACATTACCTCTTCTTTGAAGTGCCTCTTTGAATCCTCCTTTTATGGGACTAAAATTGGTATTTGAAGAAGACCGGGACCTCTAGGATGGTTCTAGGGAACTGGAGAAGAGAATTTTGCAGGTTTTGGCCGATCATGAAGGCTCAAAGTCATGTGAGGAAGAGAGGAAGGAGGTGTCCTTTTATAAGGGAGTAGAGGGGCACCTTTGAAAAAACTCAAAATATTATTTTATTATAATGTCATATTCGGTTTTTAATAGCTCCAAATTGATTTATTTCGAAGCTAAGGTTGGGATGAGTCAAAATCATCTCATAAAATAGAATTTGGACAAGTTTAGGTTTCTATTTTAACCTTATCATTTAGATTTAACTTTAAGTTAAATAATTTTGCTTTTACCGTGTCTTCTTGTTTTCTTACACTATAAGGTAAATAAACATATTATAACAAGCCAAACGAATCCCAAGTCGTTTACTATTAATATATATAACCTTATATATGTCATTAGGCCGAACCTTATATTTTTAGGAATAAAATAACAATTAATAATATAATATTTGTTTTAAATACTATTTTATGTCAATTTTGACACTATTTGGTAATTGATTTTTGTGAAACTCTTAACAGAATTATTAGTTAGAAAAACGTTAACTAAATCAATACTAACATGTCATATTAACCTATAAAATTAGTGGAATTCATAAAAAGTCTTAAATTACATTTATTTTGGTATTTATAACATAAATTATGTCAATATTTCATTAATAAGATAATTACTCCATCGTCATTGTGTCATAAATAAATTAAATTATTTATTGTCTAAAAATTATAAATAAAACACAATTATGTAGGAAATCTCTTTAACATTCTAATGAATATTTATTTTCGAATTTATCTTATGTATAACCCTATATTAAAAATTATTTATTTATTAAACTTTGATTTTAACTATTTTAACCCTTCTTTAAATTAATAATAAATGTCCTAATCTAATCCAAGTGGGCCTAAATGGTAATATTTTATCCCTAATGTTTTTTTGGTCGTATTAAACTTTTACAATAGAATTATGACACATGTTAGGGTAATAATAATATCATTTTTACCCTTAATTACCCTATTTACTTTTTTATCGTGGTAAATAAAAGTAAAAAGTTATTATTCACCAAAATTTATTTTTATCTCATTGAACCACATTTTACTTACTAACATCAACCGTGTCTCTTGGTTTTTTAAAATTCCATTCACAGATGCGATAAAATAATGGTTTATGTAAATTTGCAAATTCTCTTAAGAGGTGGGTAAAAGACAGTGAAAAGTTCAATAAACTTTTTATATATATAAAATTATTATAAAATGACTCCAGTGAATTAATTTTAACTTATATAGGTATTATGTATCAATATTGACCTAAAATGAAATTAAATAAAATAAATAATTATTTAAATAAAAAGTCGGTTTTTAAATAGTAACCCAGTGTTTTCAATATTCATCAAAAATTGAAAGCGTTCAAAAAATTACCAAAATTTCACTCTAGGCTAATTTCGATATTCTAAATCCAAAAATGAAGTCCATTTTGAAAGATAAAATTTATAATATTTCAAAAAGTGGGTATTACTATTCATAATGGCTAGTTCTAATAATATTTTAATAATATATCGTTGTTTAGTAAAACCTGGTATTGCGTACAACACACGCTATCAAAGAAGGTTGTGATTGCGTGTAATGCAAGCCATGTTAGGGTTGCATGTTGTGAAAGACTCCTTTGTTGTTTCGTTATAACATAATCCAACCATTTTTCATTTATACATTGAATATATATATATATACTCAATGTTGAGTAGAATGACTATTATCAAACGAACTTGAACTTGTTTGTAACACAATCTAAGAATAGTGTTGTGTATACTGCAAGCTAATACGGTGTTGCGTATAACACAAGATAATCTTGTTGTAGCATAAAACACATGACATCAAATAAATTAAAAATATTATTTATCATAAAATATCGGGTTGTTGCTTTCTACCCCCTTAAAATGAATTTCACCCTCGAAGTTCGTCAGGGTTATACATGGTTTTCTACTTTAAAGTTTCTTTAATTGAAACCCACATCGTACAATGAAATACCAAAACTTAACTTTAAAAACTAAAGTATGAGACGTAACGGTTACCCAAAATAACTCATCACTGGGTTTCCACGTAGGAGAACATAAGTGAAAATATGGATATGGAAGTGAAATATAATCACCATGTTATGATGGAGAGTGGTAGAAAACATGGTTATGATAAAGACAACTGTCACAAAGACATATATTTTTGATGATCTATGGTACCATCTGATTCATCGGATATGAGAGTACTAGGAATGAAATTTTTACTTTCAAGATAATTTCCCTAATGTTGAAGAATTTGAATTAGAAGAATACTTACTTTACTTTAGTACAATCTCACCGTTGTTTGTGCCTTAAACAATTTCCACTTCATCTCTTAATGAAATGAAGTTCAATTTTTTATCCGTGAAGTGTTAGAAGATCATGTGATGGAATGATGGGTTATTCCATCTGTTTCAAACAAAAGGTTAGAAAAAGTTTTCAAATATACATAAGTCCATCTATTTTAAGGTTAATCATATACGATTCCAAAAATGAACTTATACATCATATATCATCCCACTTAATAAAATAAAACTAGTTTCTACTAACCAGGGACTTCTTGTAGGCCAGTGGTAGGCGATAAAGGCCAGTCATACTTCGGTTGTGGGTTCGATTCCCACAGCCTTGTTTGACGCGATGGGTTGTCGCCCATCCTGCAGGTTGTCCTTTTTCTAAAACTACAGTACTATATCATCCCATCAATAATATCGAAAAAATTTCTATCCTTAAACAATAATAACTTATGTCCAATATAATCCATTCCGATCTTTAGGCTTATCTAAAATACTTCGGTCCAATATCATAGTATAAAGATAACATTTACTAGAAAGGTTATGTACCATGAATGTGAATACAAGCATTTATCTCACATATATCATAAGATATATCTTGTTGGTTGCATTCCAAACACATGAATACCTTATTCATATATTTTCTTGAAACATAAATTACCAAGAACCTTAGTAAAAACATGAATACTATCAAAAGGTAACTCTTTCCACATACCAAAATCCCAACAAAATCTATATAATCAAACCATAAAATCACTTAGTCCTTATATCAGTCATGAGCTCATGAATACAATAAAACATCTCATTATATTCTTATCCATTAATTATGTGCATATCATCTAATTTCCAAAAATATCTGAATAACCTTCCATGGTTACCAGTACCATTCAACAAATACTTTCAAATACTTTAGAAAAAACAATAGTTTAATAATCCTTAGATGATTATTTATTCTATAGTACAATACATTATTCAATATAAACATACTATCATTCAACTAATGTAACAGCCCGAGATTTTGTGAATAATATTCTTTTTAATTTTATTAATGTCTTGTGTTGTACGCTACACCAAAAGGAGCTTGCACAACACGCATCCTTGTCTTGCCTTGCATTACACGCAATCGCGACCTTCCTCGATAGCGTGTGTAATACGCAATACCGAGTTTCACTAAACAATGATGTGCTATTAAAATATTATTAAAACTAGCCGTTATGAATAGTAATAACCACTTTTTAAAATTCTGTAAATCTTATTTTTCAAAATGAACTTCATTCTTGGATTCGGAGTATCGAATTTAGCCTAAGGTGAAATTTTGGTACTTTTCGGATAACTTTCATATTCTGATGAATAGTGAAAAATTACTAAATTATAATTAAAAACAACTTTTTTAATCGAAATAATTAATAGTGATAAATTATTAATTTGAGTGGTTTTAAAGTATATTTAGAATATATTTTTACAATTTAATACAATGTTGGTCATTGGTTGTAATTTCACATTTAAACCAGACATAATCAAGTGTCAATATTTTGATATATATTGTTTCCTAAAAACACGCTATTTATTTTAACAGCGGGATTTAATTATAAAATTAATTAATGCAACTTCTATGTTACGAATTTGGTAAAATAGATTTCATTTTTGAATTCGGAATATGAAATATAGCTTAGGATAAAATTTTGGCATTGTTCTGAAAAACATCAATTTTTGATGAATAGTAAAACTACTAAGTGGTAGTTAAAAAAACTGAATTTTTCATAAAACTTAATTTTGCCGCTTCTGTGAATGGAATTTCGAAAATCCGAGAGACACGGTTAATATCAAGGACTAAAATGCGGTTCAATGAGATGAAAGTAATTTTTTGGTGATTAGTAACTTTTTACTTTTTTTTACCGCGGTTAATAGTAAATAGGGTAACTAATGGTAAATATGATATTACTATTACCCTAACACAAGTCCTAATTCTATTGGACAAGTGTAATTCGACCAGAAACAAACTTAGGAATAAAATATGACCATTTAGGCCCACTTGGATTAGATTAGGACATTTATTATTAATTTATTTAAAGAAAGGTTAAAATAGTTAAAATCAAAGTTTAATAAGTAAATCATTTTTAATATGGGGTTATACATAAGATAAATTCGATTGTAAATATTCATTAGAAAGATAAAACGATTTCCTACATGATGGTATTTTAATTGTAATTTTTATACATAAAAGAATTTAATTTATTTATGACACAACGATGATGCAGTAATTATCTTATTAATGAAATATTGACATAATTGATGTTATAAACACCAAAATAAATGTAATTTGAAATTTTTTATGAATTCCACTAATTTTCTAGGTTACTATGATATATTAATGTTGATTTAATCAACTTGGTTCTAACATTTAATTCTGTTATGACTTTCACAAAAATCATATATCAAATAGTGTCAAAATTGACACAAAATAGTTTTCAAATCAAATTTTATATTATTAATTGTTATTTTATTCCTAAAAATCTAAGGTTCGGCCAAATGACTTAGATAAAGATATATATATTAATAATAAACAATTTGGGGTTCGTTTGGCATGTTATAGTAAGTGTATTAACCATATAGTGAAAGAAAACAAAAAGACACGGTAAAAGTCAAATTATTTAACTTAGAGTTAAATCTAATTGATAAGGTTTAAAATAAGATCCAAACATGTCTAAATTTGATTGGTTGATGAAATTACAACCCTAACTCATCTAATCTTCGAATATGAGTAATTTTTGGAGGTTTTTAAGTGGGGTTAGATTTATTATAAATTAATATTTTTAAGAATTCCTAAGGTGCCCCTCTCCTCCCCTATAAAAGGACACCTCCTCCCCCTCCTCCTCACACCAATTTGAGCACTCAAGCTCAGCCAACCCCTGCCAATTTCTCCTCTCCACTTCCCTAGAAACATCCTAGAGGTTCTGGTCTTCCTCAAAGACCAATTTGAGTTCCCTAAGAGGAGGTCTCAAAGAGGCACTTCAAAGAAGAGGTAATTACCGTTACCAATTCTTTCATCTTTATTTCTTCTTCCACTTCTTCTTCTTAGGTTGTTTCATTATGAAGTAATAACATCAGTATCACTCATATACTGATATGTTATTATAAGTATGAAACAACCCTATTTCACCATCTATCCATCCTACGGAAAAAGAAATCACCGCGCGTGCGTACGTACGGAATACCGTCTCCACGCCGTGGTGTAATCTATTTTCCACCACCACCTTACATGGATGGGTATAATGGTGTAAAGAATAACTATACATAGTTATTACAAAATCATATTTATTCTGATATATTGTATAATCCACTCCAATTCAATTCAATATTTATAGAAATGATATCATCGCTCGTGCGTACGTACGGAATACCGTCTCCACGACGCGATGAGATTCATTCTCCATGTTAACCATTTAAGAATGATTATAAAGTATATATAAGAAATAATAATGAAATATTTGACATTATAAAGTTACTGGATTTATGTATATATATATGTATGTCATCTACTTACTTCCATTTCATGATAATAAGGAAAGTAAAACAGCGTTCATGCGTACGTACGGACTACCGTCTCCATGAACGGTGTTTTTCATTTTATTTATCTATCTATTATATATATATATACTGAATATATATGATATATAAATCATATTTTATATTCTGGAAGTAAGTAAATCATGATATAAGTAATAGTGATGTCAGGAACAACAAGTCAAAACACCTAAGATAAATGAAACGATTTTACCCAAAACGCTTCTTTAACATGGAATTTACAAAAGAACGGGTAATATAATGTCATAAGTGAACCATATATGATATCATAACAATGAATATGATTCTGGAATAAGTCAATAACATGATTTAAATCATTATACAGGAGGTTTGGACACTTACAAAGCAATTCGGACATAAGGTAAGGGAAATATCACAATCTCATTTTTATCCGAGATTGTCTATTCGTAAGTATTTACTGGGGTGTATTTTATCATCCACATCCATGTTTCATAAATATGTAATATTATTTCCATCCACCTACAATTTTTTAAACCCATTTTTACCCTTCGGTGAGTTTTTAGTAAAAGAAATGAAAGGAATCTTTTGTCGTTTTTCGTACGAGGTACTTTTTGACTTTTCCGACAAAAGTACGAAGAATGTTTTTTTTAACTTATACGGCACGAACGGATTTATACTGTTTTATAAAGCCTTATTTTCTTGAAGCTTCCTCTAAAAGATTTCATGACTATTTTCAATAAAATCTCTTTCTTTTAAAATTGCATGATGTTTTGGGAAAAGAAATTGATTTTGAAGAAGAAAGGATATTTTCCTCAAGAATTCAATTCAAGTGTTTTATCAAAATTATTTTCCATATAAGATAATAAAGGGTTCTGTTTCTATCCATATTTTTACATTGATTTGACTATGTTGTGATGGAATTATGTTTATGAATTCCTTTATCTTATATGAATGGTTTTATGATGTCATGTTGTTTAAGAATCCCATTTTTATTACATGGGTTATGCAATGATGTATGATTTATGATTTTGTGGCACACATAAGAAAGGATTCATTAAGAGATGGGTGGGACCTATATCTCCCTCCAATGCATTGGGTAAAGATTTTATATCTCATGAGATAGACATGGCTGGAATGGTAGGTTATACCGGTTCAGTGAAATAGGACTGAAACGAGGGTTACTCGATTCAGAAAGGGACTTTGTCCACTAAGATAGTCTTGGCAATGAGTCATGACTAACAAGAAATGATTTCCCATGATTATGTGTGCATGCCACAAAGTTTCAAGTTTCATGTTATGATTATGGTGATCTCATTTTCACTTCTATGATTTGTTCCATGTTAAGATATTATGAGCTCTTTTGCAGGTTATGATTTTCAAAAAGATATGATATGATTTTTATTTCTTTTGTATACCCTTACTAAGCATTTGAGCTCACCCTTTTATGTTTTCTTTTCCCCAGGATATAAAGAAAGGGTTTAGGTAAAAAAAGGGAAGATCTTTATGGGAGATGTTGAAGATCTTTCACCACGATTAGAAGATTATATTCCGAGTTTCCAAAGACACTAAACTATTACGATCCTTGTGTGTGTGTTTTTGTTATGTACTAAGTATTCCGCAAATGTAATGTAATGTCCATGTACGTCAAGCTTCGGGTCTCTACAGTTGGTATCAGAGGCAAAGGAGGTAGGAATGTATCCGATCCTTGGGAACTCTCACATGTGAGCGTTGGACGAAGCATGGCTCTCCGCCCAAGGGCTTCATGAGGAAATGGCTGCCACTGGGGATGGTGGTGCGTCCCGCCCAGGGGGTGTAGCCGCCCATGGAGTGCCCTGATAGGTATCAACTATAGTCCACTGGAAGTAATTCCAGACCGTTATAGTTGGTATCAGAGGAAAGGTTTAGTCAACCTTTGGAAACTAGGATGCGAGAACTTTAGTGAGATCCCTAGAGATATTTATAAGGTATGTCTAGGGATGTCCCTAAGGATAAGTATACGTATAGGATATAGTCCTAAAACTACGCTAACGATCTTCGAATTTAACCTAAGATTTTAGATATTGAGGGTACTAACCCTTTATTATGTTGTTTTCCCTAGCATGATTTTTGCCTCTCACACAATTCTTTTGGGGTTTTAGACGATGGCTGGAACCCGAAGGAACCGTGTTAATGCGGAATGTGATGGGCAATGCAATGATTGTACCCCTGAGCAACCAAACGATATAGGAGCTGGAATGAAAAATCTTGTAGCCATGATCACACAACTTTCTCAAGCTATGAATCATGCAGGACTTCCAAACGAGCAAAGGAAGGAGCAACATTCTGTTGAATCCTTCATGAGGCAGCGTCCACCTTCTTTCAGTGGGTCTACTGATCCATTAGTTGCTGAACAATGGATTAGTACTACTGAAAAGATATTTTCAGTTCTTCAATGTTCTGAACATGATAAAGTCATCCTAGCAGTGTATCGTTTGGAAGGAGATGCTGATCAATGGTGGAATCTTATTAAGAATACAAGGCAAAGGGATGAAATTGAGTCTATGGAATGGGACGAGTTCAAGAACATATTTTTCAATAAGTACTTCCCTCGTATTCTTCGAACAAAGATGGAGAAAGAGTTTCTTGAACTGAAGCAAAGGGACGATGAATCTGTTGGTACCTATGAAGCAAATTTTACAAGACTTGCAAGGTATGCTTCTGGAATTATCATCCAACCTGAAAGTAAAGTTGATCGATTTTTCAGTGGCTTAAAACCAAGTCTTCGAAGGGCATTAGCTATAAGAGACTTCAGTAGCTATGAAGAAATTGTGCGTTGTGCTATCAAGGTAGAAATGGAAGTTGGTGTTACATATCCATCTCATGGTTTTGACAAGAAACGAAAGATGGAGTTCAAGGAGAAATCTCAGAATAATGGTGAAAAGAAGATGAATGTTTCCTTATGCACAAAGTGTGGAAAGAAGCATGGTGGAGATTGTCTAAAAGGGACTAGAAAATGTTTTAAGTGTGGAAAAGAAGGTCATCGAGCAGCTGAGTGTCGAAGTAATGGAAAAAGGGTTTCTAATGATAAAGCAAACACTGCAGAGAACGCACCACCAACACTTCAATGCTTCAAGTGCAAGGAAATGGGGCATTATGCTAATAATTGCCCTAATCCAAGAGTTAGTGATGATCGACATGAGAAACCACTTAAGGCAAAGGACAAAGGGAAGTCACATGCGATCACTATTGGAAATGTTGAATATGACAACGATGTGGTGGAATGATTAAGTGTTTATGTAATGGGATTCCAAAATAATGTTGTATCTTGGAATATTGGAATATTTATGTATTAGTCTAATGTGGTATTCAAAGTGATTGAGATATTATGCGCATAATGAAGGGAAAACGAGAAAATGAAATGTTTAACAGTATTCATGAGCTCATATAAGGACTAAGTGATGTCATGGTTTGAGTATATAGAATTTTGAGGATTTTAGTATGTGGAAGGTGTTAACTTTTAACTGCATTCATGTTTTCACTAAGGTATTCAAGAGAATACACGATTAAGGACTTTGAATGTTTGGAATGTGACCAACAAAACATATCTTATGATATATGGGGATCGATGATGGTGTTAAATCTCTGGTAATCATTTTCACTATATTATGAGAGTCGACTACAGTATTATGGATAAGCCTAAAAGATTGGAATGGATTATGTTGGACATAAGTTAGTATTGTTTGATGGGATGTTATATAGTTTTGGAAAAAGGACAACCTGCAGGACGGGCGACAGCCCATCACTTCGGACAAGGCTATGGGAATCGAACCCACAACCGAAGTGCGACTGGCCTTTATCGCCTACCACTGGCCTACAGGAAGTCCCTATTTAGTATAAAATAGTTTTATTATATTAAGCAGTATGATATATGAAGTATAAGTCCATTTTAGGAACTATATATGATTAATCTCACTATAGATCGACTTATGTATATAATTTTTGCTAACCTTTTGTTTGAAACAGATGGAATGACCCATCATTCTATCACATGATCTGTTAACACTTCACGAATAAAAAATTCAACTTCATTTATTTAAGAGATGAAGTGGAAATTGTTCAAGGCATGAACAACAGTGAGATTGTACCAAAATAAAGAAAGTATTTATTCTAATTCAAATTTTCAACTTTAGGAAATGATCTGGAAAACCAAAAATGTTGTCCTAGTGATCTTATATCTGATGAATCAGATGGTACCTTAGATCGTCACAAATTTATGGATTTGTGATTGCTGGTTTTTCCATAGCCATGTTCTCTACCACTCTCCATCAGAACATGATGGTTAGATTTCTCTTCCATATCCATATTTTCACCTATGTGGAAACCCAGTGATTAGTTTATTTGGGTAATCGTTACATTTCATACTTTAGTTTTTAAAGCCAAGTTTTGGTATTCCTTTTTTACGAAGTGGGTTTCTATTAAAGAAAATTTCGAATAGTAAACCATTTATAACCCCGACGAATTTCGAGGGCGAAATTCATTTTAAGGGGGGTAGAATGTAACAGCCCGAGATTTTGTGAATAATATTCTTTTTAATTTTATTAATGTCTTGTGTTGTACGCTACACCAAAAGGAGCTTGCACAACACGCATCCTTGTCTTGCCTTGCATTACACGCAATCGCGACCTTCCTCGATAGCGTGTGTAATACGCAATACCGAGTTTCACTAAACAATGATGTGCTATTAAAATATTATTAAAACTAGCCGTTATGAATAGTAATAACCACTTTTTAAAATTCTGTAAATCTTATTTTTCAAAATGAACTTCATTCTTGGATTCGGAGTATCGAATTTAGCCTAAGGTGAAATTTTGGTACTTTTCGGATAACTTTCATATTCTGATGAATAGTGAAAAATTACTAAATTATAATTAAAAACAACTTTTTTAATTGAAATAATTAATAGTGATAAATTATTAATTTGAGTGGTTTTAAAGTATATTTAGAATATATTTTTACAATTTAATACAATGTTGGTCATTGGTTGTAATTTCACATTTAAACCAGACATAATCAAGTGTCAATCTTTTGATATATATTGTTTCCTAAAAACACGCTATTTATTTTAACAGCGGGATTTAATTATAAAATTAATTAATGCAACTTCTATGTTACGAATTTGGTAAAATAGATTTCATTTTTGAATTCGGAATATGAAATATAGCTTAGGATAAAATTTTGGCATTGTTCTGAAAAACATCAATTTTTGATGAATAGTAAAACTACTAAGTGGTAGTTAAAAAAACTGAATTTTTCATAAAACTTAATTTTTCCGCTTCTGTGAATGGAATTTCGAAAATCCGAGAGACACGGTTAATATCAAGGACTAAAATGCGGTTCAATGAGATGAAAATAATTTTTTGGTGAATAGTAACTTTTTACTTTTTTTACCGCGGTTAATAGTAAATAGGGTAACTAATGGTAAATATGATATTACTATTACCCTAACACATGTCCTAATTCTATTGGACAAGTGTAATTCGACCAGAAACAAACTTAGGAATAAAATATGACCATTTAGGCCCACTTGGATTAGATTAGGACATTTATTATTAATTTATTTAAAGAAAGGTTAAAATAGTTAAAATCAAAGTTTAATAAGTAAATCATTTTTAATATGGGGTTATACATAAGATAAATTCGATTGTAAATATTCATTAGAAAGCTAAAACGATTTCCTACATGATGGTATTTTATTTGTAATTTTTAGACATAAAAGAATTTAATTTATTTATGACACAACGATGATGCAGTAATTATCTTATTAATGAAATATTGACATAATTGATGTTATAAACACCAAAATAAATGTAATTTGAAATTTTTTATGAATTCCACTAATTTTCTAGGTTACTATGATATATTAATGTTGATTTAATCAACTTGGTTCTAACATTTAATTCTGTTATGACTTTCACAAAAATCATATATCAAATAGTGTCAAAATTGACACAAAATAGTTTTCAAATCAAATTTTATATTATTAATTGTTATTTTATTCCTAAAAATCTAAGGTTCGGCCAAATGACTTAGATAAAGATATATATATTAATAATAAACAATTTGGGGTTCGTTTGGCATGTTATAGTAAGTGTATTAACCATATAGTGAAAGAAAACAAAAAGACACGGTAAAAGTCAAATTATTTAACTTAGAGTTAAATCTAATTGATAAGGTTTAAAATAAGATCCAAACATGTCTAAATTTGATTGGTTGATGAACTTACAACCCTATCTCATCTAAGCTTTGAATATGAGTCATTTTTGGAGGTTTTTAAGTGGGGTTAGATTTATTATAAATTAATATTTTTAAGAATTCCTAAGGTGCCCCTCTCCTCCCCTATAAAAGGACACCTCCTCCCCCTCCTCCTCACACCAATTTGAGCACTCAAGCTCGGCCAACCCCTGCCAATTTCTCCTCTCCACTTCCCTAGAAACATCCTAGAGGTTCTGGTCTTCCTCAAAGACCAATTTGAGTTCCCTAAGAGGAGGTCTCAAAGAGGCACTTCAAAGAAGAGGTAATTACCGTTACCAATTCTTTCATCTTTATTTCTTCTTCCACTTCTTCTTCTTAGGTTGTTTCATTATTAAGTAATAACATCAGTATCACTCATATACTGATATGTTATTATAAGTATGAAACAACCCTATTTCACCATCTATCCATCCTATGGAAAAAGAAATCACCGCGCGTGCGTACGTACGGAATACCGTCTCCACGCCGTGGTGTAATCTATTTTCCACCACCACCTTACATGGATAGGTATAATGGTGTAAAGAATAACTATACATAGTTATTACAACATCATATTTATTCTGATATATTGTATAATCCACTCCAATTCAATTCAATATTTATAGAAATGATATCATCGCTCGTGCGTACGTACGGAATACCGTCTCCACGACGCGATGAGATTCATTCTCCATGTTAACCATTTAAGAATGATTATAAAGTATATATAAGAAATAATAATGAAATATTTGACATTATAAAGCTACTGGATTTATGTATATATATATGTATGTCATCTACTTACTTCCATTTCAAGATAATAAGGAAAGTAAAACAGCGTTCATGCGTACGTACGGACTACCGTCTCCATGAACGGTGTTTTTCATTTTATTTATCTATCTATTATATATATATATATACTGAATATATATGATATATAAATCATATTTTATATTCTGGAAGTAAGTAAATCATGATATAAGTAATATTGATGTCAGGAACAACAAGTCAAAACACCTAAGATAAATGAAACGATTTTACCCAAAACGCTTCTTTAACATGGAATTTACAAAAGAACGGGTAATATAATGTCATAAGTGAACCATATATGATATCATAACAATGAATATGATTCTGGAATAAGTCAATAACATGATTTAAATCATTATACAGGAGGTTTGGACACTTACAAAGCAATTCGGACATAAGGTAAGGGAAATATCACAATCTCATTTTTATCCGAGATTGTCTATTCGTAAGTATTTACTGGGGTGTATTTTATCATCCACATCCATGTTTCATAAATATGTAATATTATTTCCATCCACCTACAATTTTTTAAACCCATTTTTACCCTTCGGTGAGTTTTTAGTAAAAGAAATGAAAGGAATCTTTTGTCGTTTTTCGTACGAGGTACTTTTTGACTTTTCCGACAAAAGTACGAAGAATGTTTTTTTTAACTTATACGGCACGAACGGATTTATACTGTTTTATAAAGCCTTATTTTCTTGAAGCTTCCTCTAAAAGATTTCATGACTATTTTCAATAAAATCTCTTTCTTTTAAAATTGCATGATGTTTTGGGAAAAGAAATTGATTTTGAAGAAGAAAGGATATTTTCCTCAAGAATTCAATTCAAGTGTTTTATCAAAATTATTTTCCATATAAGATAATAAAGGGTTCTGTTTCTATCCATATTTTTACATTGATTTGACTATGTTGTGATGGAATTATGTTTATGAATTCATTTATCTTATATGAATTGTTTTATGATGTCATGTTGTTTAAGAATCCCATTTTTATTACATGGGTTATGCAATGATGTATGATTTATGATTTTGTGGCACACATAAGAAAGGATTCATTAAGAGATGGGTGGGACCTATATCTCCTTCCAATGCATTGGGTAAAGATTTTATATCTCATGAGATAGACATGGATGGAATGGTAGGTTATACCGGTTCAGTGAAATAGGACTGAAACGAGGGTTACTCGATTCAGAAAGGGACTTTGTCCACTAAGATAGTCTTGGAAATGAGTCATGACTAACAAGAAATGATTTCCCATGATTATGTGTGCATGCCACAAAGTTTCAAGTTTCATGTTATGATTATGGTGATCTCATTTTCACTTCTATGATTTGTTCCATGTTAAGATATTATGAGCTCTTTTGCAGGTTATGATTTTCAAAAAGATATGATATGATTTTTATTTCTTTTGTATACCCTTACTGAGCATTTGAGCTCACCCTTTTATGTTTTCTTTTCCCCAGGATATAAAGAAAGGTTTTAGGTAAAAAAAAGGGAAGATCTTTATGGGAGATGTTGAAGATCTTTCACCACGATTAGAATATTATATTCCGAGTTTCCAAAGACACTAAACTATTACGATCCTTGTGTGTGTGTTTTTGTTATGTACTAAGTATTCCGCAAATGTAATGTAATGTCCATGTACGTCAAGCTTCGGGTCTCTACAACTAACTTCTTAAACCACTGACTGAGCTTCATCATTTCTTTCATCTCATATTTCATTTGTAGTCTCTTCATCACCATCGACATAAGTACTACTCATATGACCATGATGATTCTCTTCATGAGATTTTCCCTTAGGTAATTGGTTTGCATAATGACCATACATTCCACATTTAAAACATCTAATCATTGTTGATGTCATATCAATACCATTATCCTTGTCCATGGTGTTAACTAAATCTTTTCCTTTTCACTTACTGGATTTGTGTCCTTTTTTTCCACAGCCAAACCATCTTCCAGTTCCTTTGAAACAATCTCCCTGATGCCTCTTCCCACATGATTTACATGGGGTAAATTGAACTTTCTTTCCTCTATGGTCATCATGAAACTCCATCATTCTCTTATTATATGAGTCGGAAATCTTACCAAAGTTGAGATTATTGATCATATTATGAGATTGCTGATTAGGCATAATAACGATGTTTGGACTTCCAAATCCCGTTTCATTTGGTTGATCACGAAGAATATCATTCCATTGTCTGTCATATCCTACATTATCTTTAATCTTCATGTTTCCAGACATTTTCTAAAACCCAAAAAGAATACTGTGAGAGGAAAAAATCATGCTTGGGAAAACAACATAGTAAAGGGGGAGTACCCTCAATATCTAACATCTTAGGTTAAATTCTAAGAAAGTTACCCTAGTTCTAGGACTATATCCTATATATATACTTATCCTTAGGGACATCCCTAAACATAACATAGAAATATATTTAGGGATCTCACTAATTTTTTCGCATCCTAGTTTCCAAAGGTTGACTAAACCTTTCCTCTGATACCAACTGTAGAGACTTAATCTTGACGTACATGGACCTTACATTACTTTTTCGGAATACTTAATACATAACAAAAACAGACACACAATGATTGTAATAGTTTAGTGTCTTTGGAAACATGGAAAATAATCTTCTAATTGTGGTGAGAGATCTTCAACATCTCCAATAAAGATATTCCCCTTTTGTTTTCTTACCTAAAACCATTCTTTAAATCATAGGGAAAAGAAAACATATAAAGGGTGAGCTAAAATGCTCAATAAACGTAAGCATGGATAAAATAAAACAAATCATATACATTTGAACTTAAAAACATGAACATAATGTTTAAACATCAAAAGCTTGAGCAATGACATAAAACATGGAAGTACGTAAGGCATAGATCATAAAGAAACATTAAGAATGATAAAATAGAATGGGAATAAATCATGTAATTGTGGAAACCATAAAGAACATGTTATGATTTACATATTAGCCAATGCATTGCTGCCAAGACCATCTTAGTGGACAAAGTCCCTTTCTGAATCGAGTTCACTCCTCGTTCCATCCCTGTATTACTGAACCAGTTTAACTTTCCATTCCAGCCATATCTATCTCATGAGGTATAAATCTTTACCCAATGCATTGGAGGGATATATAGGTCCCACCCATCTCATAATGAAATCATTCTTACTTGTGCCACAAAATAAACATACATCATTCATAATAACCCAATGGATAAAATGGGTTTCATAAACATCATCCCATCATCACCTAATCCATATAATAGAAATGGATATCAATTCATAATAAGAAAAGGGAGACCATTTCAATCATAGAGACATTATACTTGAAACATACACATATGAAATAATGTCATCTTAGATGAAAAATGGTTTTGATAAAACACTTGAAATGAATTCTTGAGGAAAATATCTTTTCCTCTTCAAAATCATTTTCTTTTCACAAAATTATCATGCAATTTTAAAAGAAAAGGATTTTGTTGAAAATAGTCTTGAAATATTTTGGAGGAGGCTTCATGAAAATAAGGCTTTATAAAACCGTAAAAAACCTTTCATGCCGTATAAGTTAAAAAACATTCTCCTCGTACTTTTGTCAGAAAAGTCAAAAAGTACCTTGTATGGAAAAACAGAAAGATTCCTTAAATACCTTGTTGTAAAAGTAAAAAATGGATAAAAAGGACATTAAACATACATAAGTACACTTTTAGAAAACATGGACATGGATGATAACAATAACCCCAGTAAATACTTACGTATAAGTAATCTCGGATAAAAAATGATATTTGCAAAATTATCCCTTACCTAATGTCTGATATGCTTCGTATGTATCCAAACCTCTGGTATAATGATTTAAATAATGTCATTGACTTTTTTCAGAATCATATTCCATGTTATGATATCATATATTGTTCAATTATGATTTTATATTACCCATTTGTTTGTAAATTCCACGTTAAAGAGTTTTTTGGGTAAAATCGTTTCATTTGTCGTCCATGTTTTGACTTGTAATTATTAATATGATCACTTAGATCATGATTACTTAATTACAGAATATAAAACATTATTTATATATAATATATATTCAGAATATACATATATATAATAGATTGATAAACGGAAAGAAATACACCGTTCATGGAGATGGTAGGCTGTACGTACGCATGAACGCTGTTTTCGTTTCCTTATTAAGTTGAATGGAATTAAGTAGATGACATACATTTATATATACATAAATCTAGTATCTTTATAAATTCATATATTTCATTATTATTGCTTATGTATACTTTATAATCATTCTTAAATGGTTAACATGGAGAATTAATCTCATCGCGTCGTGGAGACGGTAGTCCGTACGTACGCATGAGCGATGATATCGTTTCCATGTTCGTGTAATTGTATTAGAGTGTATGTATACTATTTCAGAATCAATACCAATTTACAATAATCATATATAGTAATTTATTTGCACCATTATACCCATCCAAGTAAGGTGGTGGTATGAAAATAGATTACACCACGGCGTGGAGACGGTATTCCGTACGTACGCACACGCGGTGATTTCAGTTTCCGTAGGATGGATAGATGGTAAAATAGAGTTCTTTCATACTTATAATAATATATCAGTATATTTGTGATACTGATGTTATTACTTCATAATGAAACAACTAAAGAAGAAGAAGTGGAAGAAGAAATAAAGTTGAAAGAATCGGTAATGGACATTACCTCTCCTTTGAAGCGCCTCTTTGAGACCTCCTTTTAGGGCACTAAAATTGGACTTTGAAGAATACCAGGACCTCTAGGTTGTTTCTAGGGAAGTGGAGAAGAGAATTTGTCAGGGGTTGGCTGAGCTTGAAGGCTGAATGTGGTGTGAGGATGAGAGGAAGGATGTGTCCTTCTATAAGGGAGGAGAGGGGCACCTTTAGAAAAACTCAATATATTATTTTATTATAAAGTCATATTCGGTTTTTAATAGCTCCAAATGATTTATTTCGAAGATAAGATGGGGATGGGTCGAACTAATCTCATCCAATAGAATTTGGACAAGTTTAGGTTTCTATTTTGACCTTATCATTTAGATTTAACTTTAAGTTAAATATTTTTTCTTTTACCGTGTCTTCTTGTTTTCTTACACTATAAGGTTAATAAACTTACTATAACAAGCAAAAAGAATCCCAAGTTGTTTATTATTAATATATATAACCTTATCTAAGTCATTTGGCCTAACCTTATATTTTTAGGAGTAAAATAACAATTAATAATATAATATTTGTTTTAAAAACTATTTTATGTCAATTTTGACACTATTTGGGAATTGATTTTTGTGAAAATCCTAACAGAATGATTAGTTCTAAAAAAGTTAACTAAATCAATACTAACATGTCATATTAACCTAGAAAATTAGTGGAATTCATAAAAAGTCTCAAATTACATTTATTTGGGTATTTATAACATCAATTATGTCAATATTTCATTAATAAGATAATTACTGCATCATCATTGTGTCATAAATAAATTAAAATATTTATTGTCTAAAAATTATAAATAATGCAAAATTATGTATGAAATCTTTTTATATTTCTAATTAATATTTATATTCGAATTTATCTTATGTATAACCCTATATTAAAAATGATTTAGTTGTTAAACTTTGATTTTAACTATTTTAACCCTTCTTTAAATTAATAATATATGTCCTAATCTAATCCAAGTGGTCCTAAATGGTAATATTTTATCCCTAATGTTATTTTTGGTCGAATTATACTTATCCAATAGAATTAGGACATGTCTTAGGGTAATAATAATATCATTTTTACCCATAATTACCCAATTTACATTTTTACCGTGGTAAATAAAAGTAAAAACTACCATTCACCAAAAATAATTTTTATCCCATTGAACCACATTTTAATTACTAACATCAACCCCGTCTCTCGGATTTTTGAAATTCCACTCACATAAGGGATAAAATTACGTTTTATGTAAATTTGAAAATTCTCCTAAGAGGTGGGTAAAAGACGGTGAAAAGTTCAATAGAATTTTTATATATCTAAAACTATTATAAAATGACTCCAATGAATTACATTGAACTTATATAGGTATTATGTATAAATATTTATCTAAAATGAAATTAAATAAAATAAATAATTATTTAAATAAAAAACCGGTTTTTAAATAGTAACCTAGTGTTTTCACTATTCATAAAAAATTGATTGTTTTCAGAAAAATACAAAAATTTCACCCTAGGCTAATTTCGATATTCCAAATCCAAAAATAAATTCCATTTTGAATGTTAAAATTTATAAAATTTCAAAAAGTGGGTATTACTATTCATAACGGCTAGTTCTAATAATATTTTAATAATATATCATTGTTTAGTAAAACCTGGTATTGCGTACAACACATGCTATCGAAGAAGGTCGTGATTGCGTGTAATGCAATCCATGTCAGGGTTTCATGTTGAGAATGACTCCTTTGTTGTTTCGTTATAACATAATCCAACCATTTTTCATTTATACATTGAATACATATATATATATACCCAATGTTGCGTAGAATGACTATTATCAAACAAACTTGAAATTGATTGTAACACAATTTAAGAATAGTGTTTTGTATACTGCAAGCTAATATGGTGTTGCGTATAGCATAAGATAATCTTGTTGTAGCATAAAACACATGACATCAAATAAATTAAAAAGATTACTTATCTTAAAATATCGGGTTGTTACATTCCACCCCCCTTAAAATGAATTTCACCCTCGAAATTCATTGGGGTTATACATGGTTTTCTACTTTAAAGTTTCTTTAATTGAAACCCAAATCGTAAAATGAAATACCAAAACATAACTTTAAAAACTAAAGTATGAAACGTAATGGTTACCCAAATTAACTCATCACTAGGTTTCCACATAGGAGAACATATGTGAAAATATGGATATGGAAGATAAATCTAATCATCATGTTTTGATGGAGAGTGGTAGAGGACATGGTTATGATAAAGCCAACAGTCAAAAAGCCATAAATTTGTGATGATCTAAGGTACTATCTGATTCATCGGATATGAGAGTACTAGGAAAGAATTTTTGACTTTCAAGATAATTTCCCTAATGTTGAAGAATTTGAATTAGAAGAATACTTACTTTACTTTATTACAATCTAACCATTGTTTGTGCCTTAAACAATTTCCACTTCATCTCTTAAAGAAATGAAGTTGATTTTTTTATTCGTGAAGTGTTAGCAGATCATGTGATAGAATGATGGGTCATTCCATTTGTTTCAAATAAAAGGTTAGAAAAAGTTTTCAAATATTCATAAGTCCATTTGTGTCGAGGTTAATCATATACGATCCCAAAAATGAATTTATACATCATATATCATACCACTTAATAAAATAAAACTAGTTTCTACTAACCAGAGACTTCCTGTAGGCCAGTGGTAGGCGATAAAGGCCAGTCACAGTTCAGTTGTGGGTTCAATTCCCACAGCCTTGTCTGACGCGATGGGTTGTCGCCCGTCCAGCAGGTTGTCCTTTTTCTATGACTATATTACTATATCATCCCATCAATAATATCGAAAAAAGTTCTATCCTTAAATAATAATAACTTATTTCCAACATAATCTATTCCAATCTTTAGGCTTATATAAAATACTTCAGTCCGAGCTCATAGCATAAAGAGAACAATTACTAGAAAGGTTATGTACCAAGAATGTGAATACAAGAATTTATCTCACATATATCATAAGATATATCTTGTTGGTTGCATTCCAAACACATGAATACCTTAGTCATATATTCTCTTGAAACATAAATTACCATAGAACCTTAGTTAAAACATGAATATTGTCAAAAGGTAACTCTTTCCACATACCAAAATCCCAAAAAAATCTATACAATCAAACCATAAAATCACTTAGTCCTCATATCAGTCATGAGCTCATGAATACAATAAAACATCTCATTATATTCTTATCCATTCATTATGTGCATATCATCTAATTTCCTAAAATATCTGAATAACCTTCCATGGTTACTAGTACCATTCAACATATACTTTCAAATACTTTAGGAAAAACAATAGTTTAACAATCCTTAGATGATTATTTATTCTATAGTACAATACATTATTCAATATAAACATACAATAATTCCACTAACTTCTTAAACCACTGACTGAGCTTCATCATATCATTCATCTCATATTTCATTTGTAGTCTCTTCATCATCATCCACATAAATACTACTCATTTGACCATGCTGATTCTCTTCTTGAGATTTTCCCTTAGGGAATTGGTTTGCATAATGCCCATACATTCCACATTTAAAACATATAATCATTGTTGATGTCATATCAATACCATTATCCTTGTCCATGGTGTTAACTATATATTTTCCTTTGCACTTACTGGCTATGTGTCCTTCTTTTCCACACCCAAACCATCTTACAGTTCCTATGAACCAATCTCCCCGATGCCTCTTCCCACATGATTTACATGGGGTAAATTGAACTTTCTTACCTCTATGGTCATCATGAAACTCCATCTTTCTCTTATTATATGAGTCGGGAAACTTACCAAAGTTGATATTATTGATCATATTATGAGATTGCTGATTAGGCATAATAACGATGTTCGGACTTCCAAATCCCGTTTCATTTGGTTGCTCATGAAGAATATCATTCCATTGTTTGTCATATTCTCCATTATCTTGAATCTTCATGTTTCCATCCATTTTCTAAAACCCAAAAAAAATAGTGTGAGAGGTAAAAATCATCATAGGGAAAACAACATAGTAAAGGGGGATTACCCTCAATATCTAACATCTTAGGATAAATTCTAAGAACGTTACCATAGTTCTAGGACTATATCCTATACATATACTTATCCTTAGGGACATCCCTAAACATACCTTAGAAATATATTTAGGTATCTCACTAATGTTTTCGCATCCATGTTTCCAAAGGTTGACTAAACCTTTCCTCTTATACCAACTGTAGAGACCTAAAGCTTGACGTACATGGACATTACATTACTTTTTCGGAATACTTAATACATAACAAAAACAGACACAAAAGGATCATAATAGTTTAGTGTCTTTGGAAACATGGAAAATAATCTTCAAATCGTGGTGAGATATCTTCAACATCTCCCATAAAGATCTTCCCCTTTTGTTTTCTTACCTAAAACCTTTATTTAAATCCTAGGGAAAAGAAAAAATATAAGGGGTGAGCTCAAATTCTCAGTAAGGGTAAGCATGGATAAAATAAAACAAATCATATACATTTGAACTTAAAAACTTGAACATAATGTTTAAACATCAAAATCTTGAGCAATGACATAAAACATGGAAGTACGTAAGGCATAGATCATAAAAAAAATTATGAATGATAAAATAGAATAGGAATAAAACATGTAATTATGGAAACCATAAAGAAAATGTTATGATTTCCATAGTAGCCAAGGCATTGCTTCCAAGACCATCTTAGTGGACAAAGTCCCTTTCTGAATCGAGTTCACTCCTCATTCTAGCTCTGTATTACTGAACATGTTTAACATTCTGTTCCAGCCATGTCTATCTCATGAGATATAAATCTTTACCCAATGCATTGGAGGGATATATAGGTCCCACCCATCTCATAATGAAATCATTCTTACTTGTGCCACAAAATAAACATACATCATTCATAATAACCCAACAAATAAAATGGGTTTCATAAATATCATCTCATCATCACCTAATCTATATAATAGAAATTGATATCAATTCATAATAAGAAAAGTGAGACCATGTCAATCATAGAGACATTATACTTGAAACATACACATATGAAATAATGTCATCTTAGATGAAAAATGGTTTTGATAAAACACTTGAAATGATTTCTTGAGGAAAATATCCTTTACACTTCAAAATCGCTTTCTTTTCACAAAATTATCATGAAATTTTAAATGAAAAGGATTTTATTGAAAATAATCATGAAATATTTTGGAGGAGGCTTCATGAAAATAAGGCTTTATAAAACCGTAAAATTCTTTTCATGCCGTATAAGTTAAAAAAACATTCTCCTCGTACTTTTGTCGGAAAAGTCAAAAAGTACCTTGTATGGAAAAAAAGAAAGATTCCTTAAATAACATGTAGTAAAAGTAAAAAATGTGTAAAAGGACATTAAAAATACATAAGTACACTTTTAGAAAACATGGACATGGATGATAATAATAACCCCAGTAAATACTTACGTATAAGTAATCTCGGATGAAAAATGAGATTTGAAAAATTATCCCTTACCTTATGTCTGATATGCTTCGTATGTATCCAAATCTCATGTATAATGATTTAAATAATTTCATTGACTTTTTACAGAATCATATTCATTGTTATGATATCATATATGGTTCACTTATGATTTTATATTACCCGTTCTTTTGTAAATTCCATGTTAAAGTGCGTTTTGGGTAAAATCGTTTCATTTGTCGTGCATGTTTTGACTTCTAATTATTAATATGATTAATTAGATCACGATTACTTAATTCCAGAATATAAAACATTATTTATATATAATATATATTCAGAATATACATATATATAATAGATTGATAAATGGAAATAAATACTCCGTTCATGGAGACGGTAGGCCGTACGTACGCATGATAGCTGTTTTTGTTTCCTTATTGAGTTTAATGGAATTAAGTAGATGACATACATATATATATACATAAATCCAGTAGCTTTATAATTTTATATATTTCATTATTATTTCTTATATATACATTATAATCATTCTTAAATTGTTAACATGGAGAATGAATCTCATCGCGTCGTGGAGACGGTAGTCCGTACGTATGCATGAGCGGTGATATCATTTCCACGATCGTGGAATTGTATTGGAGTGTATGTATACTATTTCAGAATCAATACCACTTTACAATAATCATATATAGTTATTTAGTTTCACCATTATACCCATCCAATATGGGGGTGGTGGGAAAATAGATTACACCACGGTGTGGAGACGGTATTCCGTACGTACGCACACGCGGAGATTTCAGTTTCCGTAGGATGGATTGATGGTGAAATAGAGTTGTTTCATACTTATAATAACATATCAGTATATGTGTGAAACATATGTTATTACTTCATAATGAAACAACTAAATAAGAAGAAGTTTAAGAAGAAATAAAGTTGAAAGAATCGGTAACGGACATTACCTCTTCTTTGAAGCGCCTCTTTGTGACCTCATTTTAGAGCACTAAAAGTTGACATTGAAGAATACCAGGACCTATAGGATGTTTCTAGGGAAGTGGAGAAGAAAATGTGGCAGGGTTTGGCTGAGCATGAAGGCTGAAAGTGGTGTGAGGAAGAGAGGAAGGATGTGTCCTTTTATAAGGGAGGAGAGGGGCACCTTTGGAAAAATCAAAGTATTATTTTATTATAAAGTCATATTCGGTTTTTAATAGCTCCAAATTGATTTATTTAGAAGATAATATGGGGATGTGTAGAAATCATCTCATCCAATAGAATTTGGACAAGTTTAGGTTTCTATTTTGACCTTATCATTTATATTTAACTTTAAGTTAAATAAATTTTCTTTTACTGTGTCTTCTTGTTTTCTTACAGTATAAGGTTAATAAACTTACTATAACAAGCCAAACGAATCCCAAGATGTTTATTATTAATATATATAACCTTATCTAAGTCATTTGGCCGATCCTTATTTTTTTAGGAATAAAATAACAATTAATAATATAATATTTATTTTAAAAACTATTTTATGTCAATTTTGACACTATTTGGTAATTGATTTTTGTGAAAATCCTAACAGAATGATTTGTTAGAAAAAAGTTAACTAAATCAATACTAAAATGTCATATTAACCTAGAAAATTAGTTTAATTAATAAAAAGTCTCAAATTACATTTATTTGGGTATTTATAACATCAATTATGTCAATATTTCATTAATAAGATAATTACTGCATCATCATTGTGTCATAAATAAATTAAATTATTTATTGTCTAAAAATTATAAATAAAATACAATTATGTATGAAATCATTTTATCTTTCTAATGAATATTTATAGTCAAATTTTTCTTATGTATAACTCTATATTAAAAATTATTTAGTTGTTAAACTTTGATTTTATGTATTTTAACCCTTCTTTAAATTAATAATAAATGTCCTAATCTAATCCAAGTGGGCCTAAATGGTAATATTTTATCCCTAATGTTGTTTTTGGTCGAATTATAATTATCCAATAGAATTAGGACATGTGTTAGGGTAATAATAATTACATTTTTACCAGTAATTACCCAATTTACTTTTTTACCGTGGTAAATAAAAGTAAAAAGTTATTATTCACCAAAAATTATTTTTATCTCATTGAACCACATTTTACATACTAACATCAACCTTGTCTCTCGGATTTTTGAAAATCCATTCACAGAAGCGGTAAAATTATGTTTTATGTAAATTTTCAAATTCTGCTAGGAGGTGCGTAAAAGACGGTGAAAAGTTCAATAGAATTTTTATATATCTAAAATTATTATAAAATGACTCCAATTAATTACTTTGAACTTATATAGGTATTATGTATCAATATTGACCGAAAATGAAATTAAATAAAATAAATAATTATTTAAATAAAAATTCTGTTTTTAAATAGTAACCTAGTGTTTTCACTATTCATAAAAAATTGAATGTTTTCAGAAAAATACCAAAATTTCACCCTAGGCTAATTTCTATATTCCGAATCCAAAAATGAATTCCATTTTGAATGCTAAAATTTATAAAATTTCAAAAAGTGTGTATTACTATTCATAACAGCTAGTTCTAATAATATTTTCATTATATAACGTTGTTTAGTAAAACACGGTATTGCGTACAACACACGCTATCGAAGAAGGTCACAATTGTGTGTAATGAAAGCCATCTCAGGGTTGCGTGTTGTAAAAGACTCATTTGTTGTTTCGTTATAACATAATCCAACCATTTTTCATTTATACATTGAATATATATATATATATATATATATATTCAATGTTGCGTAGAATGACTATTATCAAACGAACTAGAAATTGTGTGTAACACAATCTAAGAATAGTGGTGTGTATACTGCAAGATAATATGGTGTTGCGTATAGCATAAGATAATATTTTTCTATCATAAAACACATGACATCAAATAAATTAAAAAGATTACTTATCATAAAATATCAGGTTGTTACATTCTACCACCCCTAAAATGAATTTCTCCCTCGATATTTGTCGGGGTTATACATGGTTTTCTAATTTAAAGTTTCTTTAATTTAAACCCACGTCGTAAAATGAAATACCAAAACTTATCTTTAAAAACAACAGTATGAAACGTAACAGTTTCCCAAATTAACTAATCACTGGGTTTCCACGTAGGAGAACATGGGTCAAAATATGGATATGGAAGAGAAATATAATCATCATGTTTTGATGGAGAGTGGTAGAGGACATGGTTATGATAAAGACAACATTCACAAAGCCATACATTTGTGATGATCTAAGGTACCATATGATTCATCAGAAATAAGAGTACTAGGAAAATATTTTTGGCTTTCAAGATAATTTCCCTAATGTTGAAGAATTTGAATTAGAAGAATACTTACTTTACTTCCATACAATCTCACCGTTGTTTGTTCCTTAAACAATTTCCACTTCATCTCTTAAAGAAATGAATTTGAATTTGTTATTCGTGAAGTGTTAGCAGATCATGTGATAGAATTATGGGTCATTCCATCTATTTCAAACAAAAGGTTAGAAAAAGTTATCAAATATACATAAGTCCATCTATGTTGAGGTTAATCATATACGATTTCAAAAATGAACTTATACTTCATATATCATACCGCTTTATAAAATAAAACTAGTTTCTACTAACCAGGTACTTCCTGTAGGCCATTGGTAGGGGATAAAGTCCAGTCGCACTTCAGTTGTGGGTTCGATTCCCACAGCCTTGTCTGATGCAATGGGCTATCGCCCATCCTGCAGGTTGTCCTTTTTCTAAAACTACATTACTATATCATCCCATCAATAATATCGAAAAAAGTTCTATCCTTAAAAAATAATAACTTATGTCCAACATAATCCATTCCAATCGTTACGCTTATCTAAAATACTTCGATCCAAGCTCATAGTATAAAGAAAACAATTACTAGAAAGGTTATGTACCAAGAATGTGAATACAAGCATTTATCTCACATATATCATAAGATATATCTTGTTGGTTGCATTCCAAACACATGAATACCTTTGTCATATATTCTCTTGAAACATAAATTACCATAGAACCTTAGTGAAAACATGAATACTGTCAAAAGGAAACTCTTTCCACATACCAAAATCCCAAAAAAATCTATATAATCAAACCATAAAATCACTTAGTCCTTATATCAGTCATGAGCTCATGAATACAATAAAACATCTCATTATCTACTTATCCATTCATTATAAACATATCATCTACTTTCCAAAAATATCTGAATAACCTTCCATGGTTACCTGTACCATTCAACATATACTATCAAATACTTTAGGAAAAACAATAGTTTAACAATCCTTAGATGATTCTTTATTCTATAGTACAATACACTATTCTTTATAAACATACAATCATTCCACTAACTTCTTAAACCATTGACTGAGCATCATCATTTCTTTCATCTCATATTTAATTTGTAGTCTCTTCATCATCATCCACATAAATACTACTCATATGACCATGCTGATTATCTTCATGAGATTTTCCCTTAGAGAATTTGTTTGCATAATGCCCACACATTCCACATTTAAAACATCTAATCATTTTTGACGTTGTAGCAATACCATTATCCTTGTACATGGTGTTAACTGAACCTTTTCCTTTGCACTTACTGGCATTGTCTCATTTTTTTCGACACCCAAAGCATCTTCCAGTTCCTTTGAAACAATCTCCCCGATTCCTCTTCCCACATGATTTACATGGGGTAAATTGAACTTTCATTCCTCTATGATCATCATGAAACTCCAGCTTTCTCTTATTATCTGAGTCGGGAAACTTACCAAAGTTGAGATTATTGATCGTATTATGAGATTGCTGATTAGGCATAATAACGATGTTTGGACTTCCAAATCCCGTTTCATTTTGTTGCTCATGAAGAATATCATTCCATTGTCCGTCATATCATCCATTATCTTGAATCTTTATGTTTTCATCCATTTTCTAAAACCCAAAAAGAATAGTGTGAGAGGAAAAAATCATGCTAGGGAAAACAACAAAGAAAGGGGGAGTATCCTCAATATCTAACATCTTAGGTTAAATTCTAATATCGTTACAATAGTTCTAGGACTATATCCTATATGTATACTTATCCTTAGGGACATCCCTAAACATACCTTAGAAACATATTTAAGGATATCACTAATGTTTTCACATCCTAGTTTCCAAAGGTTGACTAAACCTTTCCTTTGATACTAGCTGTAGAGACCCGAATCTTGACGTACATGGACATTACATTACTTTTGTAAAATAATTAATACATAACAAAACAGACACACAAGGATCGTAATAGTTTAGTGTCTTTGGAAACTCAGAAAATAATATTCTAATCGTGGTGAGAGATCTTCAACATCTCCCATAAATATCTTCCCCTTTTGTTTTCTTCCCTAAAACCTTTCTTTAAATCCTAGGAAAAACAAAACATATAAAGGGTGAGCTCAAATGCTCAGTAAGGGTAAGCATGGATAAAATAAAACAAATCATATAAATTTGAACTTAAAAACAGGAACATGATGTTTAAACATCCAAATCTTGAGCAATGACATAAAACATGGAAGTACGTAAGGCATATATCATAAAGAAACATTGAGAATGATAAAATAGCAAGGGAATAAAACATGTATTGGGGAAACCATTAAGCACATGTTATGATTTCCATAGTAGCCAAGGCATTGCTGCAAAGACCATCTTAGTGGACAAAGTCCCTTTCTGAATCGAGTTCACTCCTCGTTCCAGCCCTGTATTACTGAACCAGTTTAACTTTCCATTCCAGCCATGTCTATCTCATGAGATATAAATCTTTACCCAATGAATTTGAGGGAGATATAGGTCCCACCCATCTCATAATTAGATTATTCTTACTTGTGCCACAAAATAAACATACATCATTTATAATAACCCAACGAATAAAAGGGTTTCATAAACATCATCCCATCATCACCTAATCCATATAAAAGAAATTGATATCAATTCATAATACGAAAAGTGAAACCATCAAATCATAGAGACATTATACTTGAAACATACACATATGAAATAATGTCATCTTAGATGAAAAATGGTTTTGATAAAACACTTGAAATAAATTATTGAGGAAAATATCCTTTCCTCTTCAAAATCATTTTCTTTTCACAAAACTTTTCTGCAATTTTAGAAGAAAAGGATTTTGTTGAAAATAGTCATGAAATCTTTTGGAGGAGGCTTCATGAAAATAAGGCTTTATAAAACCGTAAAAATCCTATCAAGCTGTATAAGTTAAAAAAAACATTCTCCTCGTACTTTTGTCGGAAAAGTCAAAAAGTACCTCGTATGGCAAAAAAAGAAAGATTCCTTAAATACCTTATAGTAAAAGTAAAAAATGGGTAAAAAGGACATTAAACATACATAAGGACACTTTTAGAAAACATGGACATGGATGATAACAATAACCCCAGTAAATACTTACGTATAAGTAATCTCAGATAAAAAATGAGATTTGCAAAATTATCCCTTACCTTATATCTGATATGCTTCGTATGTATCCAAAACTCTTGTATAATGATTTAAATAATGTCATTGACTTATTAAAGAATCCTATTCATTGTTATGATATCATATATGGTTCACTTATGATTTTATATTACCCTTTCTTTTGTAAATTCCATGTTAAAGAGCGTTTTGGGTAAAATCATTTCATTTGTCGTCGGTGTTTTGACTTGTAATTATTAATATGATTACATAGTTCATGATTACTTTATTCCATAATATAAAACATGATTTATATAGAATATATATTCAGAATATACAAATATATAATAGATTGATAAATGGAAAGAAATACACCGTTCATGGAGACGGTAGGTCGTACGTACGCATGAACGCTATTTTCGTTTCCTTATTGAGTTGAATGAAATTAAGTAGATGACATAAATATATATATATACATAAATCCAGTATCTTTATAATTTCATATATTTCATTATTATTGATTATATATACTTTATAATCATTCTTAAATGGTTAACATGGAGAATGAATCTCATCGCGTCGTGGAGACTGTAGTCCAAACGTACGCACGAGCGATAACATCATTTCCATGATCGTGGAATTGTATTGGAGTGTATGTATACTATTTCAGAATCAATACCACATTAAAATAATCATATATAGTTATTTATTTGCACAATTATACCCATCCAAGTAAGGTGGTGATGGGAAAATAAATTACACCACGGCGTGGAGACGGTATTCCGTATGTACGCACGCGCGGTGATTTCATTTTCTGTAGGATGGATAGATGGTGAAATAGGGTTGTTTCATACTTATAATAACATATCAGTATATGTGTGATACTGATGTTATTACTTCCACTACTGGAAAAATGATTTTTCCCAACGCTTCTATACCAACGGTTTGTCAAACCGTTTGTATAGGTACCCTTTCCCAACAGTTTGGCCAAACCGTTGAAAAAGCCCATATTTTGGGCACCTTTCCCAACGGTTTGGCCAAACCGTTGGGAAAGGTTGAATTGTGGAGGCCCTTTGCCAACGGTTTTGGAAAACCGTTGGGATATGCCTTTGCCAACGGTTTTGAGAACCGTTGGGAAAAGTCTAGTGTTTTTTTGGAATCATCCTACGGAGAACATTATATATATCAAAATTTAAAATAATTAGAACAATACAAATATATTTTTATGGAATTTCGTACACAAAAGTAATGTTAGGTTAGTGGTTAAGTCTTTGAGTTATAAACTAGAGGTCCTGGGATCAAATCCCACCGGGTGTTTTATTTTTGGAATTTATATACCAACAGTTCCATTACCGTTGATATAGATTTCATATTACCTATACCAACGGTTTCCAAAAGCGTTGGTATGGGTTTATACCAATGGTTTTTGGAAAACCGTTGGTATAGACCTATCCCAACGGCTTACTTGGATACGGTTCTCCAAACCATTGGTATAGGCTATACCAACGATTTGGAGGCCTATACCAACGGTTCCAAACCGTTGGTAAAGGTTAGTTTTCCAGTAGTGTTCATAACGAAACAACTAATGAAGAATAAGTGTAAGGAGAATTAAAGTTGAAAGAACCGGTAACAGACATTACCTCTTCTTTCAAGCACCTCTTTGAGACCTCCTTTTAGGGAACTAAAATTGGTATTTGAAGAAGAAAAGGACCTCTAGGATGTTTATAGGGAAGTGGAGAAGAGAATTTGGCAGGGGTTGGCCGAGCTTGATGGTTCAAGGTGTAGTGAGGAAGAGAGGAAGGAGGTGTCCTTTTATAAGGGAGGATAGGGTCACCTTTGGAAAAACTCAAAATATTATTTTATTATAAAGTCAAATTCGGTTTTTAATAGCTCCAAATTGATTTGTTTCGAATATAAGGTGGGGAGGGGTCGAAATCATCTCATCCAATAGAATTTGGACAAGTTTAGGTTTCTATTTTAACCGTATCATTTAGATTTAATTTTAAGTTAAATAATTTTTGTTTTACCGTGTCTTCTTGTTTTCCTACACTATAAGGTTAATAAACTTACTATAACAAGACAAACAATTCCCAAGTTTTTTATTATTAATATGTATAGCCTTATCTAAGTCATTTGGACGAACCTTGTATTTTTAGGAATAAAATAACAATCAATAATATAATATTTGTTTTAAAAACTATTTTATGTCAATTTTAACACTATTTGGTAATTGATTTTTGTGAAAATCCTAACAGAAATATTAGTTCTAATAAAGTTAACTAAATCAATACTAACATGTCATATTAACATATTAAATTTGTGTAATTCATAAAAAGTCTCAAATTATATTTATTTGGGTATTTATAACATCAATTATGTCAATATTTCATTAATAAGATAATTACTGCATCATCATTGTGTCATAAATAAATTAAATTATTTATTGTCTAAAAATTATAAATAAAACACCATTATGTATGAAATCTTTTTATATTTCTAATTAATATTTATAGTCGAATTTATCTTTTTTATAACCCTATATTAAAAATGATTTAGTTATTAAACATTGATTTGAACTATTTTAACCCTTCTTTAAATTAATAATAAATGTCCTAATCTAGTCCATGTGGGCCTAAATGGTAATATTTTATCCCTGATGTTGTTTTTGGTCGAATTATACTTATCCAATAGAATTAGGACCTATGTTAGGGTAATAATAATATCATTTTTACCCTTAATTACCCTATTTACTTTTTTACCGTGGTAAATAAAAGTAAAAAGTTACTATTCACCAAAAATTATTTTTATCTCATTGAACCACATTTTACTTACTAACATCAACCATGTGTCTCGGATTTTTTAAATTTCATTCACAGAAGCAGTAAAATTATGTTTTATGTAAATTTACAAATTCTCCTAGGAGGTGGGTAAAAGACGGTAAAAAGTTCAATAAAATTTTTATATATCTAAAATTATTATAAAATGACTCCAATGAATTACATTGAACTTATATAGGTATTATGTATCAATATTGAACAAAAAATGAAATTAAATAAAATAAATAATTATTTAAATAAAAATTCGGTTTTTAAATAGTAACCCAGTGTTTTCACTATTCATTAAAAATTGAATGTTTTCAGAAAAATACCAAAATTTCACCATGGGTTAATTTCGATATTCCAAATCCAAAAATGAAGTCCATTTTGAAAGATAAAATTTATAAAATTTCAAAAAGTGGGTATTACTATTTATAATGGCTAGTTCTAATAGTAGTTTAACAATATATTGTTGTTTAGTAAAACCCGGTGTTGCGTACAACACACGCTATCGAAGAAGGTCGGGATTGCGTGTAATGCAAGCCAAGTCAGGGTTGCGTGTTGTGCAAGACTCCTTTGTTGTTTTGTTATAACAGAATCCAACCATTTTTCATTTATACAATGAATATATATATATATATATATTCAATGTTTCGTAGAATGACTATTATCAAACGAACTTGAAATTGTGTGTAACACAATCTAAGAATAGTGTTGCATATACTGCAAGCTAATACGGTGTTACGTATAGCACAATATTATCTTGTTGTAGCATAAAACACATGACATAAAATAAATTAAAAATATTACGTATCATAAAATATAGGGTTGTTACATCTACGTTCCACTAACACTATTGATATCATTAGGGTTAAAAAGTACATGCCCAAAAAAAATATCAAATTCTAAATTTGACTTACGGGAAACACATACTCATCGAGGAACAAAATGAATGGGTTGAATGGAGCCATTTACAGAACATTTTTGGTGGTAAATTGAGAAACAACATCATCCATGGGATGTTTTCCTTCCATCCATTAAAATACTGCATCAATGTACGGAACCTCTCAATATAAAAATATTGATTCATCACTGTATAATGTCTCAATTTTCCCATTTATTTAGTACATGATATATTGGTGCTATGTGTAAGGGATTTACACATTTTTGTAAAACCAAGGCCATCCTTGGAGGGAATAGAAGGTTGTAGCATACAATATTACTAGGAATTTAGATTGAGACAACAAGTCCCAAAATTGTGTTCTGAGATTCATCCATCAGAGTGCTTTTTCCTCTTTCTTCATACCCATGAAGTGTAACATGAGTAGGGGACTTGTATACTTCAATGTAACCAAACTGATGAAACATTCATATCAGAATGAGACTAGATCCTATTCCATTATCAAGGAAATATGACCAGATATCAATGTCATATTTTTTGCCCAACACATTCAAGGTTCTGATGGGTACCTTTATCAATCCAACCATATCATGTTCTAAAAATGTTATGGTAGACTCAAATTACATACGATGTATCTCTACATAGTATAACTATGTGGTAGTGACCTCATCTTCAATCTCAGGATGACTTATCTTGGCATCAACAAGTGACTCCTAGATATCTATTAGCATGTTTAGAGAATTTATAATCAAGAGTTTTTCTAAAACTGTGGATAACTATTTCATGATGTCATATTTCACAGAAAAAGGACTATATCATCCCATGGGGGGTTATTTCCTATAATGCATGTTAAAATTTGATGTGTCTTGGTTAGAAAATTTTGGTGTTTTATTTGAAGTTGGGGGAACTTTTTATACTTCTAGACTAGGCTGACAGGGCTTTCCTACCTATCTAGGATGACATGACTATTTCAACCCTTCCAAACAATCCTCAAAAATAATATAATCTTGAATAATATTATATAAAGTGGTTATGAATCCCAATTAGATATTTAATTTTTGAATATATCTTTCATGATTATCAATAGTGTAAATATATTTGGTAGTTATGTAAAAGGGACATTCGGTTTGACCACAAATACATCTTCGCTACCCCCCGAGCTCATGTAGACTCTATCAATGATTCATTTCTATGGTATATGAAACTCAAATTGGTAAACCTACTCATCATCAGACAATGGATCCATTATGTGAATGAAATTAATAGGACCAAAGAATAGTTATTTTTCTAATGAGGATTCCAATAGGAGGGAAATTATCATTGTACCATTTGGTGGTATTGTTCTTGTGGTTTTACAAAAGGAATAATGTTTTGATTGGTGAAAATTTATTTTGGTTTCAATACAGGTTCACATTTATGTGGATGTTTTTTAGACTTTCTAATAGACCACTTTTTATATGATTTTTATTCATAAGACCATTTTGGCAGTGAAATAGATTAAGCATTAAAAAATGATAATGAAGGAAATTTATATTTGTTTAACTATTACCTGATGGTAGAATGATTTTGGTTGATTTCATTTCTAGTCATCAAATCGCTGATTTTTTTACCCTTACTTGTAACATCCCTTCATTTTCTATTGCCCTCTGAAGGAGTGGTGGAAAATATTCCACTTGTGTTGGTGGTTTACCAATAATTTCTTTCTTGAATTATATTATATTCCTTATGATTCCATAAAAAACAATATTTGATGGTTTTGCCCAATTTTCAATGATATTGGAAATAATTCAGGCTGCAATCAAGACTAAATTGATAAGGCTTATTTGGATATGGTAGCCTTAATAAATATTTTTCTGTTGGTATTATAAATTACCCTAGAACCATGTCATCTTAGAAGAAGAAAAATTAATTTTTTTTCATTCTTCAAATTGCTAATTCACTGGTATCATTCCATCATCCTTATAGTCATATTGTGGTCGATGTTTTTGTTTAAGAGGTTTTTTGTGTGAGTAAGTGTGGGATTTGGAGATGGAGCCAAAATATAAGTCTATTATAAGTTGTCTATTTTTATTTATACTCTTTCTGTTCCCATTTATGAGGCTATTAGTACTAGATGACCATTGTCCCTATTTCATAAAGAAGATTCATCTAACCATTAGGATACTGTGGAAATATCCCAAAATCTAGTTGTATAATTTACAATAATGAGTAGAATTCATGATTAATCATGAATCTTATTAATGATAAGACCAAAAATATCCTCTGGAGGAAGATTTAAATTCAAGGATTAAGTCAAAATCTTAAACATAGAAAAAGATCTAGAACCACTCATTTAATCACTATATTAACTTTTAGAGATTAAAAAGCACCATCTTCTATAACATCAAGCTGAATTAAAAGAGAAATGTTCATCAAATAACTTATATCCCTTTAATTCATATGGCTGGTATACTAGTATACATGGTGAAGGATAGAACCTATAAGTCCTTCACAAAATTATATAGTTTGGAAACCACTTTCCATTAGATGGTTACCATTATTGGACCAAACCGATACATGGTGTAGATAAGATATTGTTACTAATACCTCAATACATTAATTTTTGGGAATGTAGGATTCTAAATGTTTATCAAGGGCAAGAGTTTCATCCACCCATTTAGGGTATGGATTTATCTCCATTTTTACTGGAGGGTTTCATTCTTCCAAATGATACAATAGATCCCATAGTGACTCCATAGTATTGATATATTTTAGAGGAAATGCCAACTTGGACGAAGCTGGAATAAGGGAAAAGTGGGTTGATCTAGTTACGGAGGTTCTTTCATTTCACAAAATGTGAAACATGTTAGGGCTATCCAAAGAGGAAGTGTAAAATGTAGCTATATTTTTACCCATAATAGAGGAAACTAATGACATCTCAACATCATTGGTACCATGTATATTGGATATAAGTATCCCATAATGAGTAGATGTTCTTACTCAACATCAGTTATTGCAACAAATATTCATTCATGAGCTACGTTAACAGGCTATATGAGATAATTATCTATAGGAAGATCATATCTAAAATGGATGTTCCCTTGGAGAAGTACATCAATGTGTTTTATCAAATCCTTCATCTATCCCTCATACTAATTAATTATTTCCTCATGTGTGATAGTTTCAAACTCTTTGAGAATTTGGTGAGATATTCTTTAAAAATAAACCTTATACATGGAACATAATTTCTAATGAGGTGGTAGGGGATAATTTAAGTGAGCCCACACTTTTTTAGTGAGATTCTTGTACCTATTATGAAAAAAGTATCTAATAACTTCTATAATGATTTTATTTCAGATATATATATATCCTTCTCTTTTCCCCCAATATAGGATTCATGTTTTGTATCAAATGTAGGGATTTTTCAAATGACCTTCACAGATGCATAATTATTTATAGTTGTCTGGTTTTTATTTTAATGATATGAGGGTCATTTTATCTAAAAATATGTTCCGAAATAACTATGATCATCAAGTGTGTTTTTACCATTGATTTATCCCTCATTTTTTCCTACATGGGGCCTTTCCTTATCTATCAATGATCCTATTAGAGTCATATAGGGAAGGGTGAAATGAAGGGAATATCACAAAAGTTTCATCGGGCATGGTTTAGTCAAGAAAGACATGTCATGAAATAGGAGAAAATATTAGTGTTCTCCATCCAGAACTACACCTAATCAATAAAATAATGAACTCTATTGGGGAGGAGAATGAGGTAAAAATGCCACTAGGCCAGAGGGAAGGGGTTGTTTACACTCTACTATTATAGTCATTCGAACTAGCTTTAATGACTTTTTATGGGTATGTTGATCTAGAAATACACCTAGCCCTATAGGATGGGGCTACTCATGTATCATTGTGGCTGAAAAAACTACAACTAATAAATTTATTTTGTGGATATTTATTCAACATTATTCAGGTTACATCATATGGTTTAGACCTGACCAACTTTCATTCAAAAATAATTATTGGTTATTGATGATTGGCCTCACATGAATCATAATTTAACTCAACCTTCTTATATTCATCATCAAATAATCCTTCAATAGATTCTTTCTAAGAATTCCATTCCTTGTGAGAATGGTATGCTTTTGTGAGTGGAATAGAATAAATGACATTAAATGGTGTCACTTCTAATAGTCTCTATTGATCTTGGATCAGGGTAAAATTCAATACTCCTAGATCAATCCATACTCTAATTTGGAAGATTTCTAGGGTTTTAGAGATAAACTAGAATAAATTTTTTAATACATCAAACAAGAACATTAGATACCTTCCTAATGCTTCCTAGATTTAGGGTGTCATATAGATAAGAATGAAGCAAAATCAATTTAAAGATGTAGTTCATTGATTACCATGACATGATATACATTTCTATCATAAGGTATGACATTGTTCATTATGCGATAAAGGGTCATCCATATGTTAAAGGGAATGCCACACAAACATTCTTCTAACAATGAATCTATAATTCCATATCTGGGGGTGTATGAGGGAAAAATCATGAAAAGTATATTATTTTCATCCAATTGTTTTCTCATAAATAATGTGTCTTCTTCACCTTCAGTGGAATATTCCTCCAACAGAACTAACCAAATAGAGAGTTTCATAGCAATATTTTTCTAAACTATGGGGTTATAAATAATTTCATCTAATACATTGGAGGGAAAATAATCCTAGGGTATTTCAAAGTACGACCATTTCCTTGGATTGTATTCTAGTTGAGAATGGACATCACTTGTTAATGGTAATGCATTGGGCACGAATTTCTTCATATTCTAAATAATTACATGATATGAGATGTTTATCATAATTGATTCATAAAGGAGAGGACATTGTTTTTTAAATCATATAATACTACAGAGAGGCCTACCATAGAACATTCCATGATAGGGAGGAATACAATTATGGTTTGATATTGGACTATAATGAGATGTTCTGCAGCATATACCCTTTGTAGACCTTCAGTGTGGATTATAGTAATGGGTGACCATATTGATGTTCTATCTTCCGACCATGATAATTTTTTTATAATAAATAAGATAAGGATTCTGATGATTGATGAATTTGAGACCATGAAAGAAGCCTTCATGGAAGATATTCTGGTGAGGACATCATATGTTTCTAGTAGTACTGATATGAGGATGAACTTCATAACTACGGGTGATGATTTTATAATTTAGTAATGGGTCATTAGGATATTGGGCCAACATGGATATTTGGTTAATGAAATCAATATCTCCAGACATATATATAGAAGGATAATTGACATAATCTTGGTTTTCAATTTTCCTTTGGTGATAATTATTTTTGGTTTCTCTCCTTTGGGTGAATTATACAAATAACAAAAATGAGGAACTTTGCATCACAATAGATGAACAAAAGTGAAATTGATTGTTTTAAGGGATCTATGTTTGGATATTTTTCACTCAATATGGGAATAAGTTGGGACTCATAGGTTTATTATGAACTTATTAGTGTTAATTTATTTATTTGCTTGGGGTTCATCATTTTTCGCACACTCTTTCATGGTGGTTCAGTTTCCAATAGGGTTTGTTTATGTAATTGGAAACTCTCAATTACTCTTATGACCCTGATGGATTATTGGAAACTATTGCAATTCTAGTTAGTATTTGGGTAATTTGACCAATGATTCTTAAGAAATAACATTGTTTGAGAGAATATGAGGTTAGGCTCCTCAAATATTTTTTGGAGGAATTATTTCTTACAAAATAACTATCTTACAAATTTAGGACATAATCATGAATCCATTTTAAAATAAAATTATGGAAAAGAGTACCCTAATGTATTGAAAAACAGTTATAAACATATATTGATGGGAAACTATCTACAGGTATATCATATTCTACATCTATGGATACCATTTTTATATATCATAAGTTCTCCATCCAGGTTAAATTTATTTCATTGTGATGATGGTTTTCTTACACAAAGTTAGTAATTCAGGAATTTATTGTCATATAGGGAGATGAGAGTTTTTTTTTGATATTGTGATCATCACCATGATATGGTATTCCAACATATCCTTATGGTATGAATCTGAATTGACATATTTCAGTGCGACTTAACATGAAACAGCATAACTTTAGGTTCATATAACAGGGTCCAAACCATCCAATTTAATGTCATACAACCTTGATGTATTTCAAAAGGCAGAATAGAAAATGTCAGTTTAGGGGAACCTATAAGGAATATGGACCACCTATTTCGAGGTTCCTCTACTATAAATGTGGACTAGAAAAATATTAGGTTTAGTTTGGGGTGTCAATTTTGATCCTGAGGGAGTTTTCTTTCATTTCATGTTTATAAAGTAAACAAATCCCATATAGTGAAGATTATATAGGGATTGCACAGTATATGAGGACAATGTGGTTGATTCATGATCTAGATAATGAAATTATCTCAACTAACTGTTATTACAATGTGATTCATGAATAGTGGGAGAAATACAAAGAAGTGTATGATCTTAAAATCAACACAATCCCATTTACCCACTAGTGGATGAGAATGATTGTATGAAATGTGGTGGAATACCCCACAAAAAAGACATAGATATTACTTCAGGAGGGATTCAAAATTCCCTATGTTATAGAGGGGAATGGGAAAAATAAAAACTATCCATCATAAAAGAAAAAATTCAATGGTTCCAGTCAATGTATGAAACTGGGAGGTATAGGAAACTATATTTAAGATTTGGGTCCTCGTTATAATGGGGATTTAGAATTGTATACACCCCAAGGATCTCACATATTCAGTAGGATAAGTGCGGGATATATTTTACAATGGAAATTAAATTTAAAATTCATGACATGATTATTTTTCATGTGTCATGAACATTGAAATATGATTTCCTTGTTGGAAGTTTTGATTTGGTCCCCCAAGGAATTGAATCCCATTGAAATGGATTCCATGTCACTAATGATATGACAATGGGATTATAAGGTTCTTCACATAGGAGATATCTACGAAGTTAGAGGATTATTTAACCAGGTGATACCTAGATGAGGCAACGTTTACATCACCCATTTTATTCAAAGGATTAATAGGATTACCTCTCCCATGTGATACCTAGTTGAGCACACATAGATGTTTCCTAGGTATTTCGTAGGTGAGATGGACCTGAAATTCCCTATACAGTTTCTGTATGAGATGAATGCACCGAAATGATACCTCAATGGACTGGTAAGATCTCACTTAAGTGATATTTGAGAGAGTTCGGTGGGATTTCATGCAGGAGATACCTAGGAATGATGAGGATAACTTATAGGGAGAAAACATCATAGGAAACAATCCATGGTCACACACTTCCTATAATTTCTAGGGGTCTTGTTAGGTTCTCTCGCACTACAGAAGCTCAATATTTGAGCCGTGTAAGGTGCATTCATGATTGTATATTCACAATATAGGTAGGATCCTCACAAGTGCCTTTGATTATCCTAGTCCTTTGAATAAATCAAATCCCTTGGATCCTTCTAATTATCTCTTATTTTGTATGCTTAGGTGCCTACCAGGAGGTTTCAAATACTTGGTTTAAGTGATATAGAAAAAAGAGATTCATAGTGAATCTTCATCTTCTAGTCATTCCTAAATGAGGGATCCCAATGTTCTTATTTATAGGCATTTATAGGACCATTGTTGAAGGAGGTAGATTTGTACAAGTCTGTCCCATTAGTGGTACTTGTTATAGGTGTTGCCCACACATATTGTTCTATTAAGGTCGAATCGTGGAAATACTCTAAGTATAAATGTTTTTCTTTAAAGAGTGAAACTAGAGAAAAAGCATGGTACTTAGGGGCAGTTATACATGTTTCATTCTTTTTCATCCTCCCTAATACTAGTGATATTTTCCCATAAAACCATTGTTTCTCATCTGAAAAGGGGAGTGTTTATAGGTTAATTTTTTATGTGTGAAATTGGAAAAAAATTTGTTTTCCCATGGTTTGTTTTCAGTTATTAAATTGAACTAAGTTGTATAAATGTAAAATATTATTGAAATATCAAGATTATAAGTTCAGGTGTGTGGATATTAATATAAGTAAAATATTTTTTTGACTGTATCTATTTTTTTGGAAAATTTTAGATAATGAATAATATTTTATGGAAAATTATTTATTATTTTGGGTAATGAAATTATGTGTTTGTATTATATAATTTTTTATATAATTTTTATGTGTTAGGGATTGGATTCTTGGGTGGTGATTTATATATAGTTTTGTTTAGTTCTACTAAAATGTTTGTAATTGAGTCTAATCATGTTAGGAAATGATGTAATATAAATCCATATTCAATATTAGATCTATATTGGTTAGAGAGTTATATAATTTGAGGATATTTAACCGAAAGTTTTGAACACTATGGTCTTATGGTTTCATGGATTTTTAAGTTGGACGGGTATGTGAGTGGAATTTTTTGGATGTGGGTGAAGTAATTCCATGTTTGATTAATGATTTTGTGGAAATATTATTTTATTGATTATAATTAGACTGTTATTTTTTGTTAAGTAAAACACTATTAGTGTTGAATACTTTTATGAGATGTAGATGAGGTACATTGTTTTCATATGGATTTGGATCACGAGAAATCACATGGTAAAATTTTTAAAGTTTTTATACTCACCCTCTATATGTGCATCATGGTTTACATGTAGATGATTATTTTTTTTTGTTTTAGGTTGTTAAGTGTTTTAATTTATTTTAGTGGATGAAATATCAGTGGTACGCTAGTATATATTTATAGATGTTGTTTCAATTGTTTTATTTATAGATATTTATTTAATTTTCTCATGTTTAAAAATGTTTTATTAGTATGGAATTTTTATATAAATTTTGTATTTATAATTATTATCTTGGACCCACTATGCCTCATTGTGTTAGTATATAGGGGTTTTGATTTGAGTTGATTAATCATTCAATATAGTATGTATCAAACTTACTATATTATTATTTCTCCCTTAGTAGTAAAGGGATGGTTTCAAGTGTTATGTAACATTGAAATTATGATTATAGTTTTTCTTGAGTTCTAGGTTCGGTTATGATGTTAAAAATGGTATTAGTTTATTTAATTTGGGTTATAAAAATAATTGAAAATGGATATGTTAATATATATGTGTTTATTTATAAAATTATATTGTCAATAGTTTTGTAGGGACACATGAGTTTATTAGGTTTTTTAAGATGACGATGTTTCATTTGGCTGACGATTAATCTGTCAATTTTGATTTTCCGAGGTAATGTTCCTTGGACATGTTAAACTAATATGGGTTTAACATATCATGAATGACATGATATGATGGTAGGAATTTCATGGAATAAATTTTAATGTATATTTTTATTCATATTTCTATGATGATTTTTTTCATTGTAGAATACGATATATAATATTATGTTAGGGGCCTATGATTATAAAAATATGATTGGTATTATTATATTTAATTGTGATATATAAACTAATTATTTTATTCAATAGATTCTATATCATGTATAGTTTAAGTCTTGGTTAGCATAATAAATGTTATTAATTATCAGGGATTTATGATTAGATTTAGTAAAATTGGAGGAACATTGAATAATTTAAAAGTTACCATGGATCATATTTATAATTTTAAATGGTTTGTTTTATGGTGTCTAATAGGTGTAGCTTAATGACCCACATTATGGGATTTTTTTGATTGATTGTGTGTATTTTGTTGAGAGGACTTGTTATCAACTCCCAATTACATGGAAAAAATATAATAAACCCATTTACAAATATGGAATGATTTTTTAGGGAAATATTTTTATGATAATAAGGTTATTATATTGGTAGGTCTTTTGATAAAAAATATTTGATTTTATTATTCCATTTTACATGGTAAACTTGGTCTAAAATATAATTTAAAATGATTTTTCAATTTTTTTAGTTAGTCATTAATGTTTGGAATATTGAACTATATTTATATTTCTATAATTTAGATCAATGTTTTTTTATAAAAATTAGTTTTTCTTATATAATGTGTTTTGTTTTAACATTGTTTAAATTAATCTTAGTGATATTTGTTATTTAGAGTATAAAGAACTAATTTTTTGGGTTTTTTGATTATTTTTATGATCATTCAATAAAATGAAAATTTTTATTTCATGTGTGGTTGGAGTTGATTATTAAGTAATATCAAAAATTTTATTATGTTGGGTAAAAATTGTATAATCCATTTAATAATGTCTTAAAATGTAATCATTGTGTGCATTATCTTTATTTTAGATTTTTTTTAAATGATTTCATGTATCTGGTGAAATGATTTATGTTTGTTATAAAAAAATTTCCTCAAATTGGATTTCATGGGTACATGTATGTTATTTATTTTCATTGAAATAATATATTTGTTGACATTTTTTTGGGGAAAATCCAATAAAATAATTGAATTTTAACATGAAATTATATAAAATTATGTCATTTTAATGTATTTAAAATGGAATGAAATGTGTTTGGAAATTTGGAATATAGTATTTTTGAAATTTTAAAAATCCATGGTTATGGTGGGAAAATGGTTTTAGAAAATGTAATTTTTGAAAAAAATATTTTTTTCATTATTTATTGGAATATATTACATTTATTAATGGAAAAACCATTAATATTTGGTTTTTGTGGTATTTACATGATTGAAATGATTTCATTGGTATAAGGTGGGATATAAAAATATATATTTTTATAATTCCTTTGATTATTATTGAATTTTAGTTAGCAAATTAATTGTAGTAGTGATAAGGGAGTTAAGGATTACACCTGAACCAAATGGGTTAATATATTAATTGATGTAATATATGTATAGATTGGGGATTCAAACACTAATATTTATCCTTTGGTTGATGTATCCTCATATATAATTTAGGGTTCCACGTACTCGAATTTATCCCATATTAGATGTAAACATACGGAAATATTGGGGGGAAGGTGTGATGTGAACTAGGTTACGAATCCATTGGATATTATAGAAACATTGGGATCATGATCTATGATAAATCATTGTTGTTGGTTTAGTATTATTTTACTATTTAATAATGGTATTGGAAAATTATATTGGTAAAATTAAGAAGATTATGTTATTTCATTTTAGGGAACCATGAGATATTGATGGGTTTTTAACAAGAAGTCACTATTATTGTGTATGTTATACATTTGAATTAGAGGGCTAATTTACTATGTGATTGTACATAGTAACCCTAATTCATGTTATATCTAAATTTAAGAAACCTAGTGACCTACCATTTATTGAAGGATGTTTTTTCTAGGGGATCAATTCTGGGATAGTTTTGTGTTGATACTAATTATGACATGTGAATTGATTATAAATTTAATTTTATATTAGTTATTAGTAATTTTATTTTATCTTGTTGATGATTAGAACAATTTTGATGCATTTTTTGATTTCTTTTACATTAGTAGTTATTTTCTAAATGCATAGTTGGGGTGGATGATTAATTATTACATGAAACCATTGAAAACATATTTTAATGAGTGATTAAATATTCAGATACTTTAAAATCATACCTTTAATTAGGAAAACAAATTTCCTTGATTAAATTTTTTATAAAATATCCTATTCTAAATGAATAAATAATGACGACCACTATGAAACACCATATCAACAAAATCCATGATTTAAAAACTGAACAAATTAATTTTATCATAATATGATAATTTAATAACATCAAAATTTAATTCCAAAACAAATCATAATGGAATAACATGACTAGTTACTTCCATCTTCTTATCTTTTTTAGAATAAATCGCCACCCAATGAATTGGAGTATTATATCAGACCCACCAACCCTCATATATAATGTTAATGAAACTTAACCCGGCTAAAAACATTTGGACATGCTGTTTAATCATAAATGAAATAAAATTTCACTTGAACTCCTAAGAATAAGTATTTATAGTTATACAATAAAAATAAAAATCAATATCATGTTCTTTGATAAGACATTAAAATTATATATTCACCATACAATGGGAATATAATATACTATGAAAAAATATGAAAACAAAAAGAGGATGCATTGTCAAGAAGAATTTAAATGATATTTGGAAAAAATTTCCATGTAGTGTACATTAAAAAAATAACATTTCTCCAATTTTATACAGATTTTCATAATTTACCCTTATAGAAAATGATAAAAATAATCAATTATATACCACTTAAATTAAAATAAATGTTCGGTGAAAATAAATGTAATCATTCATTTTCAGTATGAAGAATAGTATTCATGAAATATCTTAAATAGCGCATATGTGGAAGTCAAATAATTTAGAACATTTTAAAACAGGTTTTAATGATAAAGCCCTTATGAGTTTAGGGACTATTGAAAAGGGTGGAAATTGAAAGATATAACATGAAATAAATTTCCAAACCACTCATATTTAATAATATTCTTGAAAAAAATATCCATATGAAATTTAATTCAGAAAACTAAAAATAAGAATTATGCAGAAAATGGAATATTATCAAGGAAATAAACTTTAGTTAAGAAATACATTACCTCACATCTGAACATAATGTATAATATTTCACATCCCAAAATAGTTGAGTTATATTTATTTTTAAAATTAGTAATAACCTTTAGAAATTTTAATTCCGTTATCAATATTCTATTTAATGAAATTATATATTTTTTTATATAGCTAATAAATCTATTATGTTCATGTATGTTGTCATACAGTCCTCAACTTCTTCATTGTGTAGATCCAGATAAAAGGGTTCAATAAATGGTTCCAAAATATTTCAATAATCAAAAAAAAAATATTTTAAAAATCATATATATTAATTAAATACACATTCATAACTACCCATATATAGTGGTGATGAAAAATGAATGATTATATTCATAGAGGTGTTAGTCCCCATGTGTACAAAGGTGACATTTTAACATTACAGAGGATGAATAGGAAATAAATTAGATAATGGTTTATATTTATATAATTATAAATATGATTTAAATAAATTAAATATTTATTTAATTCATCTTTATAAATTTCCATTAAAGGATTTAATAAAAAATTATTGACACCAACCTTGGAGGTTGCAGTCCACAATTACAAAAAAAACAAGGTTTTCATTATTAAATGAGTGGAATGAATGTTGAGAATGGTTGTTTCATCAACATGAAAATTTTTTATCATATTAATGGTACTTAGGACATTATATTATTATTTTAGTGATATATTTAAAAAATATTGCAGAAACATGAAACATGAGAAAAATCGGTTAAAATAATTACATATTCTTTTGATATCCTTCTTTGATTGAACTTATGGCCAATGGAATAGGGGTTTATAGTCACCTTATGGGACATGAAACGTGTCAAGGAATGTTTGGAGTGGAATTTTGGAATAATTTTGGATGAAATTAAAACTCATAATTAGAAACCCATGTTTTTAAAAATAAATTGTAACGAATGAAACTTTGTTTTAAGTAGATATTTATAACTAGTCATTAAACATAATTATGCCTCTTTAAATATTTTAATTTAAAAAAAACAGTCATCTATTGTTGTGAGTAGTACGTTATTTATAATTTTATAGAACCAAAATGTTTTTTTCAGGAATAGTAACATAGACTTATGAATAGTAATATGACCCTAATGAATTGTAAATTTTATTATTATTTTATTTTCTAAAGGTTATAAGATAATGTGATGTTGATTAATTTTTCAACGTGTTAAAAAAATTAGTTAGGGATTTAAACTTGTTAATGTGGAATAAATTAAGATTTCATTTGAAAATTAAATTATAATTATTTACAAAAAATTTGAAAAAAAAATATTTCTTTTTTGAATTCTATATGTTGATAAATTATTGAGGTGAGTGTTTGGGATTTTTAAAAAATACATGAATTTTTCGTGAATTATAAAAATACAGTTTTCAGTTTTCCGTATGTTTAATGAAATCATAATGATGTAATAATTAAAATAAAATTCCTATCAACTTGTGTAAATTAATATATGTTATTAGGTATCCCATGTGTCTAACTCGATAAGAAAATACCATGGGTAAGGGCATGGTTTTGCAAAAACCACTAATGAGGTGTCCTTCGAAATTAAGAAAAATTCTCGTTTACTATAAATACATACTCATTACATCATTTTCATTAATTAAAAACTCCTCAAACATGATGATATGGAATATTTACCTCCCTATTAGTCTTCCAAAGGTGTCCTCAATCCCATAAGGGCACATCCTTCAAGTCGTAGGAGTTACTCTAAAATTTAAGAGAAATCTTAACTTATATTTTCCAATCAAGTTCTATTTTATATGGTATATATTTCAAGCTTTTATACCATGGTATTATTTCCATATTATTATATCACTCTAATATTTCATGATTTTTTTTATTAATGTGTGACCCATGTCTCCTCTCTTTTTATTTTTTTCTAAAACCATGTTGAATTATCATTATGCTGTAGAAGTTTCACTTCAACATGTCTATTTTTTAAGCGCTCCTATTTTGTAATTATATTTTAATATTAATTTGATTATGATGGGATTGAAATTACATATACCAATTAAATTCCATATTATATATGAATTATGATATACTATTTTTCTCTCATCAATTTTTTTATGAATATTTATGTGACGTCGATATGCTGTCGAATTTTCATAAGGGATTTCTTATCATTTCTTTTATTTCTAGTTCCATTATTTTCGTTTTATTTCCTAGTATCCACTCATAAAAATTCCATGTTAATTGTAGAACCTTAAAGGAAAAATAAATTTATTATTTTGATTTAATATTTCATCATCCTCTATCTTTTTACCTCTCCCACTTATTCTAAAAATAAAAATCCCACCCTTGATGTTTCGAATTACCAAAATCGTGGACAATGTGTTTCCAATTTCTATTAATTCATTCAAATATGACCATAAAACCCTATTAATGGATGAAAAAAAATTTAAGGTGTATGTTTTAAAATATTTTATGTTCTATAATGAAATTATTTGCATAAAATTAAATTATATAGTGAAACAAGTTCCTGGTTATCGAGGAACCACAATAACTGATCTATACAAACATCATCAATGTCATATCTAATGATCCATGGTCAAATATGGTAATAAAATAATTTATGGTATCATTACATGTTATTTAGAAAAATAAAAACCATTTCATTCAACTTATGGAATTTCATTTCCATATTTCAGTAAAATCATATACAAACCGACCACAGAAATCATTTAAAGAACGCACCCAAAACAATGGAAGGAACAAAGAACTAATAATAGATGAAAAAATGATGCGATTAAATATTCATATAAGGTGTCATAAACATGAAAATGATTCATTAAAATACTAATAACACTCTTATAACCATTATACATGAGGTTTAAACAATATGGAAGTATGACAAACCCAAGGTAAGGGAATTAATAACCCGATTTCCATTCTTTGGGTTAACACTCTACTTCATTTTTTATGTGGTATTAAAATTGTTTGTGAGATTAATATTGTTTATATTATGTTTAATTAAGTGTATTTACGATGTATATATGTACTCCATGCACTCTATTTTGTCTCACATCAATTATATGATAATTATAAGGAACTTTTCTTTTAAAACCCACTTTCTTAATTTTACTTTTCAAAATTCAAAAGAAAGGTTATTGTGAAATTATACATGTTGTATGATTTTGTTCTTATATTTGGAAATTTTATTTGATGAAGTGTGGTACCTATGTATCCCTCTAATGAATTGGTTATGAGATTGTTTGAGGTCTTCCATATGGTTACTCTATGTGTAACTACGATGGTTACACAAATTGTAAGGTTGACCTGAGGGTTACAAGTTATAAGGTAGCCAAGAGGGTTACAAGAATATGTAAGTAATGCCCCATGATACCTTTACCGTTATATTTATGTTTTATATGTTTTGTATAAATTTCCTAGAAATATAATATTTCTCAAATTTAGATTATATGGGTGGATAGTTTTTTTAAATTATTTCATATGTTATAAGTATTCAAGGACTAATATGTTCTCTCCTTCTTTTTATATCCCTTACTAAGGTTTTTATGCTCATCCAATGTTTCTATATGATTTTAACATGTCGTAATGATTTTTAAGACAAATATGTAATCCATGTTGAATTTTTTGATGATTTTTCCAAGAAAACATGTTTTTTTAAAATGTTTCATATTTTTGAAGAAATTGATACTATTTTTATGGAATCATAGATAAATGAATGTTGAATGTTATGTATGTTTTATACAAAAAATCTATAAAACACAAAACATTAAAAGATACTCAATAATAAAGGATGTGAGTTATTGACTAAAAAACAAGATTATGTAATGTAATAAGGCAGAGTCCTTATAGTTGGAATCAGATGATGCTTTAGATAACTCTAGGTGTTTTGATGAAGATATTAGAATACCATAATTGATTTTTTTTACACGATGGTTAATTTGAAATGATACACAATTTTTATATTTCCGCGTTGATTCGACTAAATATTTTTTTGTTTAGAACGGTTTCCTAATAAAATATATGGAAGATGAAAAGGATAGGAACCGAAAAATTGATATCCTTCCAAATCTGCATCCCATAATGGTTGGAATTGGAATTGAGTATTTTGTAAAAGTAATGGATCAGATGACACTATCAATATAAGGTAGGGGAATCAATCAATGATAAAAACCAGTGATATCACAATGGAACACATCAATAGTAGATAATTTTATGAGACAATAACCTTCTACTTTCAATGTATTTTCTGACATAGTAGCGGGTGGAGGATGAATTAAGGCCCTTGAAATATATTTGATGTTAGGTGTTGTTTAGTTAAATAAAATTTATGTCTTTCCATTTATTTTTCTAAAGGTGAAGATTTTTAGTGTTGTTCAATGGACAAGAATATAAGTTCTAAAGAGGATATTGATGCCATAGAGTTTGATGAATTTAAAAATCTTTTCCTTGAATGATATTTTCCGAAGGTGGTGTGAGTTTGGCTTGACAAGAAATTCCTTGAATTTATGAAAAACGATTGAGATTAAGTGGTAGTGTATGAATAAAACTTCACCCGACTTGAGAGGTATGCTCCAAATCTTATTCTAGATCTTGATTGCAATATCAACTGCTTTTACTTAGGATCAAAGTCAATTTATCGAAGAGAATTGGACTCCCGTGAATTCAATGGTTATTAGAAACTTTTCTAATGAGATGAGAGGGTGAAGATGACGTTTTCTAATTATCTGGTGCACTTTCACAAAAAAGAGGATAATAAGTCTAGATGGAAATAGATGGTAAAGAATCAACAAAGGAAATCTGATGGTATGAAATTTTAGTTTCCAATTTATGAAAAGTGTGGAAAAAGCACCCTAATGAATGCCTTAACAAAACTGGGATGTGTTTTCGATGTGGTAAGATTGGATATATGGCTCGATATTGTAATGAAAATGATCATAAGACTAATCCTGATAAGAAAACTATTTACTGTTTTAAATGTGATGAGATGGGTCATTATGAAAATTCATTCCTAAAGAGAGATCCTAATGATTCAATAAAGCATGAAAATAAGTAAAAAGGTGTAGTGATATCCTTTGCGACTACATTAGCATATTTCAAGCCATCCAATGAAGTTGTATGAGGAAACTTGTTTTTTACTCAGTTATTACTAAATGTTTGTTTGATATAGGGTCTACACATTCCTTTATTTTGGAGTAATTTAATAGTAAATTGGAAATATCACTCATCAAATGAGACTGAAACTTATTTTCAAAACACAAGGGTAAAAAATTATAACAAAGAGAAATTTTAAGAATATTTCAGTTATTTTATGTGGAAAAATGTTACCTTAAAACCTTGTTGTTTTTCCTTAGTAGAGTTTGATGTCATACTGGGAATGTATATTCGTTCTATTAATAATTATAATATTGATTATAGAGCTAAAGAAGATGGTTTTCAGAAAGAGATTTAGTTTTTATACAAGAACAAACCCTTAAAATTGATAAAATATCGAGAATCAGATAAATTGTAGAAAGATGCAACAGAAAGTTATTTTTCTCATATTTCTGAATACGATGGAACAGTTTAGATTAATTATTTTCTAGTATTAGATTAATACCTTTATGTTTTCTTGATGTGTTACCCAGTGTCATACCTGATCAAGAAGGTTAATTCACAATTAACTTAGTTCATAATTCTAAGCCAATCTCAAAACCCCCACATCGAATAGCTCAAATGCAAGTTATTGAATTCAAAAATTAGCTGTAGGAGTTTCTTGATAACGTTTTCATTCATCCTAGAAGTTCACCATGGGGTGCTTCAATTTTATTAATTAAAAAGAAGGATGGTTCCATGATACATTTAATTGATTATAGAGCCTTGAATTACCTCACTATTAAAAACAAGTATGCTTTTTATCATATCATTGAGTTTTTTTCTCAGCTCTAGAGAGCTCAGTAAATTTAAAAGATTGACTTGAGATCCAGATAACACCAGTTTAAGGTGAAGGAGGATGACATCTTGAAAATAGTATTTCATACTATATATTAGAATTATGAATTTTTTGTTATGTTGTTTGGGTTAATTAATCCACCTTTTGTTTTCAGGGATCTTATGAATTGAATAATTCATGAGATCGTGGATAAGATTTGGGTTGTGTTTATTAAGGAAATTAGGGTATTTTCAAAGAGTAAATAGGAGCATGAAAAAATATAAGGGTTGCCTTTAAAACAATAAATCAAATTAAACTGTCAATAAAATTAAGAAACTGTGATTTTTTGTTGCAATCAGATTTTTTTCATCATTACATTATAAAAAAGGATAGAATAATAGTTGATCCTGCCAAAACCAAAGTGGTAGATTATTAGAAAAGACCTAAAACTGATACATATATTCATATTTCTATTGTATTATCATGTTATTACTGATGGGTTTTAATAAAATCACATTTATATTTCCTACTAACTAAGTTAACAAAAAAGGGATTAAATTTATATGGACCAAATAATGTGATTTTTTATTTCAGGGACTGTAGAAGAGATTGGTGAATGCTCTAGTTTTTACTTTCCTTCCTAAATGATGAATTTTTCATCTACAATAATTCTTAATTTAACGGAAATTATTGATTTTTGATGTAGAATGGATAGGTAATTTCTTATTATTTAGGAAAAATAAAACTGCATGAGTTAAATTATCCCACACATGATTTTGAATTGGAAACTGTGATTTTTCCTATGAATGTTTGTAGGAATCATTTATAAAGAGAGAAATGTGAAATATATACCAACCATAAATTTATGAAGTATATATTCCCTCAGAAAGAATGAAACATGAGGCATATAAGATGGATTGAACTCATAAAGGATTGTGATTTAATGATCAATTACCATCTGGGAGAAGAAAACAAAGTGGAAAATTCCATGAGTATAAAATATAATGTATCATTAACTGTGTTACCTTAGAAAATTATCCCTAGATTATTGTTTTGAATAATTTTGGCTTAGAAGTTGACGGTCCTGGAAATACATCTCTTTTGTTTCAGGTTTTAGTGGAGTCTCTATTATCAGAAAGAATTAATAAATCACAGAAGGAAGACTGTAAGTTAATGAAAAAGGTAGAATTGGTTAAAATGGGTATGTTTCTAAAATTTTACCTTGATCATGATTGTGTAATAATTTTTGTAAAAGTGTTTTGTGTGCCTTTTGATTTCCAATTGAAAAATTATTTTTTGCATGAAGCTCATAGTTCCCTATATTTGGTACATCCTAGTAGTACTAAGATGTAATGAGACCTTCAAGAGAATTATTGGTGGGATGGAATGAAAATAGATATTTTTGATTTTACCATTAAATGCTTGACCTGTCAACAGGTTAAATTATAGTAGCGTTTACTGAAGGGGATGCTTCATCCATTTCTAGTGACAGGGTGTAAATGGTAGAATGTATCCAGGGAATTTGTGGTCGGACTACCTAAGACTTATCTAGGTAACAATGAGATGTGTTGTTGTAGTTGATCGACTGACAAAATCTTCATTTTTTATTTTTATTTGCGATACACTTCCTTTGTACTAGGTTTCTCAACTATACCTCATTTATATTTTCAGGTTACATAGAGTTCATCTTTCTATTATGTCTAGAATGGATCCAAGGTTCACTTATAAATATTGTAAGGTCCTTCTTAAGTCAGTGGGCATAGAATTAAATTTCAGTACATCTTTTCATACTCAGACACATTGGAAGTCAGAACGAACGATTCAGACTTTGGAGGATATGTTTCAAGTTTGTTCAATGGACTGCCAAAAAACATTGGGATCAAAATATTTCATTATCTGAGTTTTAATATAATAAAAGTTTTTATTCTAGTATATGTATGTAACCTTTTGATCTATTGTATGGGAAAGAGTTTCGAACTCTAGTTTTATGGGATGATATTGGTGAAAAGAAGTTAATGGGACCCAACTCAATAGAGGAAGAGGATAAGAAAATGAGGATGATCTAAAAACACTTGAGGAAATCTTAGAGCAAACCTAAAAGTTATTCTGACAACATGAAGAAATACTTTTATTTTTAGGTAGGTGGTGATGTTTTTATTAGAATCTCACCATGGAAAATTTTTATGCATTTTAGAAATAATGGAAAGATATGTCCATAGTTAATTAGACCTTATGAAATCGTGGAAAAGGTTGGACCAGTAACCTACTGAGTAACATGGCCTCCATGTTTATCTTAGGTACATATTTTTGTTTTCATGTTTCGATGTTGAGAAAGTATGTCCCTGATTCATCTCATATTTTAAGCTCATAGGAAGTTTAGCTAAAAAAGAACCTTTCCTATGAAGAGAAACCATTTTAGATTTTTGATTGAAGGGAACAAGTATTGAGGAATATGGTAATCAACTAGGTAATGGTTTTTCAATAAAACCACATGATTGAATAGGAAACATGGTAGTATGAAAATTATATAAGGGAAAGGCACCCAAATTTTTTTAATTACTAAATAAAATTATGAGAATACAATTTTTGGAAGGTAGGAAAATGTAACACCCCATGTTTTTAAAAATAAATTGAAATTACTGATACTTGGTTTTAATTAATTATTTACAACCCTTCTTAAAAAGTTATTTTTCTTCTTTAATGATTTGTATTTCAAAAATTATTCATATGTGGTTGTGATTAGTATGTTATTTGGAAATTGATAGAACCATTTCTTTGTGAATAGTAACATACCCTTATGAATAATAATATGACTCTAATAAATATTAAATTGTATTATTGTTTTATTTTTAATTTTATAAGATAATGAGATGTTGATTAATTTTTCAACTTGTTAAACAAATTATTTACGGATTTACAATTGTTATTTTTGAAAAAATTATGATTTTATTTAAAATTTAATTTAAAAGTTATTTTAAAAAAATTTATTTCATTATTTAATTCTACACATCGAAAAATGTTTTGGGTGTATTTTTGGGATTTTTTTAAAATAGGTGAATTTTTCATGAATAGCTAAAATACAGTTTTGAGGTTTTAGTATATTTAAGGACATTATAGTGATATAACAAATAAAATAGACTTATGGTCTATATTTTTATAGAAACATATGATACTAGGTGTCCTAAGTCGCTAATACCATAGGAAAATACCATGGTAATGCCCATGGTTTTTTGAAAACCACTAATGATGTGTCCTATGAAATTAATAAAAAACTCTCTCTCATTTACTATAAATACCCACTCAATCTTTCATTTTCATTCCTTAAAAAATAATAATCCTTTAATATGTGGTATATTTACCTCGCTAATTGTACTCTTAAGCAGTTCTTAAGACCCCCAAGGTCCCAACAATCAAATATTTGGAGTTACTCAACTGGGTAAGAGAATTCTCAACTTCTCTTTTCCATTCAAGATATCTTTTATGGGGTATGTATTTCAAGTTTTTATAAATTTTATTATTTACAGATTGTTATATCCCTCTACAATTTTATGAGTCATTTATGAATTGGTGACCTCTACCCTTTCTATTTTTAATTTTTTCTGAAACCATGTTGCATAGCCATATGCTGCAAAATTTTCATCTCAAAATCTATCTTTTTAAGCACTCTTATCATGTTATTATAATTTAATTTATATTGTATTATATTTTTATATGTTATTAAATATATCCCATACTTTATATATTTTCTAATAATGATGATATACAGTTTTGGTCTCATCAAAATATTTTATGAATTTTTAAGTGACACCGTTATGGGGCCGAATTTTCGAAAGCGATTTCTCTACATTTCTTTTATTTTGAGTTCTTTTTTTTTTCTTTCCTCATCTCCCCACATCAAAATTATATGATAATTATAGTACCTTATATGAATTTTAATATTTTTATGCTAATGTAATATTTCATCATTATATCTCTTTTTTCCTCTCCCACTTATTCTAAGAATAAAAGTATCGTCCTCGAGGTTCCGATTTACCAAAATCCTGGACGATGTGTTTCCAACTTCCATTACTTCATTAACATATCATCATGAAACCATTTTAATGGTTCAAAACGAAATTAATGTTTATTTTTAACCTATTTTATGTTCAGGAATAAAATTATATGCCTGACATTAAATTATATAATGAAACAAGTTCATGATTATTGAGGAACCACCCAAATGATCTAAACAAACATCATTGATGTTTTATATAATGATACATCATAATTTATGATAAAAAAATATTTATGTTATCATTATAAATTATGTAAAGTTGTTAATACCATTCCATTCCACTTCTAGAATTTTATTTCCATACGACAAAAAAAATACGAACCGGCCATTGAAATCATGAAAACAACACAAACAAAACAATACAAGGAACATAGTACTAACAATTGAATGGTAAAATTATGTAATGAAATGATAATATATGGTGTTATAAACATTAAAATTTTATCATTAAAATACTAATAACACACTTTTAACCATTAAAATAGAGGTTTAATAAATATGGATGTAGGACAACCCTGAGGTAAGGGAATTCATTACCTGATTTCTATTCAATGGGATTACATTCTACTTCATTATTTATGTGGTGTTAGAATTTTAATTGAGATTAATATTGTTTATATTAGGATTAATTATGTTTCTTATAGTTTATATACATATTCCATCAACTATATTATAACCCACATCAATTATATGATATTTATAAGGGGCTTTTCTATTAAAAACCTATTTTAAAATTCATCTTTACTAAATTCAAAAGAAGTGTTGTTATGAAATAATTAATCCTGTATGATTATTATTTGGTTCTTGGGAATTATTTATGATGAATTTTGGGACCTATATCTCCCTCCAATTAATTTTTTGTATGTAAGTTAGAGGTCGGCCATATGGTTACCCCAATTGTTACATCGATGGTTATACAAATTTTAAGGTAGATGTGAGCATTACAAATTATAAGGAAGCTGATAGGGTTACAAGATTATGTATGTAATTACCCAAGATACCTGTAGGGTTCCATTTATGTTCTATATCATTTTTAAGAATCTCAAGGAAATATAATGTTTCAGAATGTATGTTTTTATGGGCGAAAATTATGTTTTTTAAAATGATTTCATACGTTATAAGTATACATGGACTAATGTGTTATTTATTTATTTTTATATCCCTTATTGATATTTTTGTGCTCATAACATGTTTTAAAATGATATTAACTGGTTATAAGGACGTGTAATACAAACTAAAAATCCATGTTAAACGTTATGAATATTTGTAAAAAAAACATGATTTATTTGAAAAGTTTTATGTTTTGGAAGAAATGGATACTATTTTTGTTGTAACTTAATTATATGAATGTGGAATGTCATGTATGTTTTGTATCCCAATTCTATAAAACTATAATCTTGAAAAGATACTCAATAATAAATGATGTTATTTCTTTACTAAAATTCAAGATTATGTATTGTAATGTGGCTAGGTCCTTATATCATATGTGTCCTTAGATTCTAAAGATTTGGTCGATTTCATTCTCCAAAATAAATGGTGTTTTGAACATTATCCAAACATTAAAGCTTGGGAATATTATTCTAGAAAATCCAAGTGGGTACTAAATGGATCATGTATGATATTATTGACCATTTATGATCCATTGGACTTTGTATGATTTTTTTATTTGAAATTCAATTAATATTTTTTTAATATTAAATACCCTTTAAAGTAATTTTTAAGACTATTCAGAAACTTTTACTTCATTGATAAATATATTACCATGTATCTAAAACATAAAACTTCTATAAACATTTTACAAATAATTTCTATCTTAAAAATACATGAAAGCCTCTATTTTATCTAAATAAAATATTTTTTGATATTTTAATATGCATTTAGATTTAATTTTTCACTGATTGTAAAAGCATTGTGACTATACTTCTCACAAATTTTAGATAATTATAGTATTGTATAAATTAAAAAATAAACTAATAACATAAATATATTTTATTGATAATAAATATTATTTTCTAAAACCATTCATAACATTTTTTATCATTACCAGGAATACATAATTAAGATATTTTGTGAGAGTGTGGAAATTGTATTACATTAATTTGATAATATTAAAAAGTAACTCATTCTCAACGAAACTACATATAAATTTGATTGAATGTGAGATAAAATTAGGGGAAGGTTTATGAATCATCTATAAACTCATTTATGAATAGGTTTGTGTGATATTTTATGGATTTAACTCTAGATATATCATGTTTTCCTTTTTTAACCTTTATCATAGTCAGTAAAATTTACCATGGAAAATTTTATTTGAAACCAAAAATTAAATTTAATATAATCTATTTTTTGAATATTACATATCCAAAAATGAAAATTATTATAAAAAATAAAATGTCTACATGTGGTAGAATATAATTTTAATATTAGTGCACATAAAGCTATACAGAATTTTTTTGAATAATTACTTCTTATGTATAATAAAATGGATATGCTCAAAAATAATGTATAGTATTGATTCCCATAGAATTTATTGGTATACGTATAAAAAAAGTCTTTAAATCTAAAATAAATCCAATATTGAATGCATAATTATGAATAATTTATTAAATTATAATGATATAAATAATTGTTTATTATAATAAAATATAACTTAGGTTCCATAATGACAATCATTAAATTCTAAATTAAAACAAATATTTTTAAAAAACGATATTTTAATAATTAAATAATCATTTTATGAAGAAAATGAGTTTATATATTTTAATTCACTGTTATATCATAAGGATTTCATAATTTTTTATTCGATAAAAATATTATAAAGATAGAAAATTACAATTGGGGATGAATTTCAAGTTGAAAACATTCATTTTTAATCTTAAAGAAGTATTGTTTTATCAAAGATAAATAAATTGGATTAACTAAACCCTCTACTGTAAGGTAAATTTAAAATACCAAGGGTCCAATGAAGATGAATGTCATAATAAAATTGATACACAGATTTATATTAAATATATTCTACCAAAATGTGTATAGAATATTAAATCTGATAATATACAATAAAGAATATATAATAAGTAAAACTATCTATTTATATTAATATGCAGAGGAATTAAAGAAACATGTAACAAAACAAGTAGAAAAAATGAAAAAAAAAATTTATCCCAAAGAGAAGTGTATCAAATGATTTTTGAAAAATTACCTTCATTAATACTTTCATGAATTTTTACATTACGCACACCACGGTAATCCTTCAATCTATAGAGGATGAGATGCAGTTTTTATCTTGATATCCCCACAAGACATTCATTATGCATTTAATCAGCACCTCTATATTCCTTTATCTATAATCCCTCGATTAAAGAATCAAATGAATTATGTAAATCTTAAAGCGACAACCTATCATTGTGTCTTTATAATTGAAACTATATTACTAATGTAATAAAACTAATGGAAGAATAAGTCCACACTCTAGTATCATGAGTGAAAATTTATAGCATGACTCATACCATTGTAGATCAATTTATAAATGATGATGTGATTGTGTATTTATAGGTATGGAATGAAACGGTCAACTTTGTCTCTAATGATAATATTTTTCTGGAAATTTCAGAGGGACATATACAAGCGGCACATATAATGGTCAATAAAATACACATTAGATGACATTATTTTAGCATAAGTAAATATATCATGAGAAACATTAGCATGTAATCATTATTGAAAATATGAATGAATCTAGTTATATTAATAAAAATATTAATGAAATATAGAAACTAATTAGTTATGATAATGATATGAAATCTGATTCTTAAAATAATGAATAACAAATTCTATAATTAAAATGAATCATATTTGATGAAGTATGAGAATTGGATTTATAGATAGATGGAATCAGATTTTAAATTTTGAGATAATCATATTTTTTTGAAACTTTGGGAATTAGATTTGAAATTCATTGTCAATTATATTTTATATTCTAATCTAATCAGATTTTAGAATCTATGAGAATTGGATTCAAAAATTTGTGTGAATCAGATTTGTGGAACTGTGAGAATGTGATTTGAAAATCTATGAAAATAAGATCTGAGAAACTGTGAGAATCTAATAATATGTGTTGATGAAATTTCATTTATGGGTTTCAGTTTCTATTTGGCCTTAAAGAAATGGTTTTTAGACTTATATGGAAAACAACATAAAAGATATTAAATAACATGATTTTAATTATTTTCAGAACTGCATAATATTCCATTATTAAATAATATAAAAATATAACTATTAACAAGGAAAATGTGTTTTTTATTTCCAAGACATAATTGAATGGGGAAAAATACTGAGAATGATTTTGACTCAACGATGTTACAGAATTTTTAAAAAAGGCAGTTTTCACTATTCACATAAAAATCAATTATTTTATATAAATTCAAATTATTCATCCAAATACAATTTTTTATTATAGATTTTAAAATATAATTCATTATTAAAATAAAAAATTTTCAATTTTAATTTGTTTATACTAAATGATATTCAAAATATGATGGAAAATAAAATTTAGAAAAAAATTCCATTTAAAAAATTATGCGTTCTTATTCTTATTTCCTATAAAATATAATTTCATAAAGTGAAAATTTACGAGTTTTTAAATATTAAATATTTCATATTATCACTTTTTTTTGAAAGTGATCATGTTATTTTTATTTAGATAAAATAAAATTAGCATGAATCTTTGTTTAAAAATTTCACATATAATAGTGAATTATTGTAATAATTCGAAATTTATTTTTTATTCTGAAATTTTTTAAATTTCATCAATTAATTTTTATTTAAAATAAATTTGGGAATGAAATAATTTTATATACATTTTAAAATTAATATTTCTTGAATAAGTATAAATGCATGAAATGTAAAAATGATATATTATATAAGATACCTAGGTTATTACATTCTCTCCCCCCTAAATAAATAGTATCCTAAAACGTTTTATTTTTATCTTTCTAAAACTAATTTATATTGACATTGGTATAATCTCATATCATGATATGTAATTTTTGAGATACTATTATATAATTTTGTATTTCTTAAATAAGTATATCACAAACCATGTATGTACGATTATAAGACTCATAATTGTGAATGAATTTCATAAAGAATATATTGATTGTTGTGTCATATAACTTGATAAATTTTTTATTCATCTTATTTTTGGCTTATTTAATCATTTACGTTGAGATTATGATAATATATACATTATTTATTTTAATTCTGTAAGAAAAAATTAATCCTTTTGTTGGCTATTTTGATCAAAATTTACCTTTGATTCATCTCACATGATGAATGAACATGAATAATTTTCCGTTACTAAATAAAAAATTTTAATTTTGTAATGTATCATGAGATCATAAAAATATAATGGGTTATTACACTTATTTCAAGACATTTTATAAACAAAAATTGTTTGTTTGAATATATCAAATAAATTCACAATAAACCATTTTATGAATAGAATTAATACTAAAATATCTTAAATTCTGTCCACCTTATATTCAAGTATTTTTATTTACCCTCTAATACAAAAATTTATTAATTATTTTCTTAAACACTCTAAGTATTACTATTATATAATACTTCTAACATACTATAGAAATAAAACATAAAAAGCATTAAAATTTTCAAAATATTTAAAATTATACTAATCTAATATATCTTAACATATAAGGTTATCGAGACCCTTGATCAAATACTAATTGTGACGCCTTAGACCTACACTTGAGGATCCAGTGCATGAAAAAAATCTTTTACATAATATATTTTATACCAACTATAAGAACCTATACATAACCAAAACATAATTACTAATATTAATACTAAATTTTAGGTTATGATATTTAAAAATTTAGCGAATCCCATACATTATAAAAGGAACACTGTCACATAGTGTAATCATGTCCACAAAAATATATTCATATGTTAAAAATCATGTTTCATTCAAGGGAAATTTTCATCAATCAATATAAGTCCTAAAAATTGGATGATTGAATTTATATAGTTCTTACTCATCCTTAGGCATAGAGAAATGTATTTAAAAATAAGGGATTATAAAAATATACAAAACAAAGGGATAAAAATTAAAAATAAAACTCTTTATGACATTGAAATACATGAAAAAAATTTAAAAATAACATTTTTTAAATAAATAACATTGTGATTTTATAAAAAATGGATTTAAATATGAAATTAAACTTATTTGATTAGAACGTTTCATATCAAAATATTTTACAAAATCATAAATCATTAATGTTATTTACAAACTTCATATTTTAAAAAAATTAATATCATAAAAAGTTATTTAGAATATAGTATTGTAGTAGAATAAATTAACCAATTAATAAAAAATAATGTCATAATGGAATAACTTAACCAGTTAATTATAAATAATATCTTCTAGAGAATTAATCATTACCCAATGCATTACAGGGATATATCATCCCAAACATCATTATATTTAGTTTAAAATAACTAAAACAATAAAACACATTGGTATTTTTAATTTCATTATAAAACTCTAAAAATATTTATTTTAACATATAATAAAAAACTGTTGTAGTTAAAACATAAAAATAAGATATTAAAAGGATATACCAAGGAATTGTAAATAGAGGGATGAGATCCTAGCTTTACCAAATAATTTCTCAACCCTCCATATATGTAATGATCAAGTATTCACAAAAATATGATAAAGAGATACATATAAAGGTAAAAAATATTATCAATTTCATCTTTGATAGAGATAGATTAACAAGATTCAAAACATAGATATGTGTCCCATCTATATGATAACTGAAGAAGGAACTCTTGGATGACACATATACCTCACCCTTCTATATTCACATTGGAAGAAAACATATTTATGGAGATATTATGAAGTACTTATGGTTATAAAATTCATATAAGGGGATTTAATAGTACATGTCTAAATAAATAGTTTGAACAATAAGAAATTTCATAATGTCTTAAATCTAAGGGGATGATGAAACCATTTCTTGTACCAATATGACAATGGGAAAACATCAACATGGATTTACTCATTATTAATCCAAATAATTTAATGTAAATATTTCAATCAGGGTATTGGTATATTATCCTATAATGTTTTCATTCTTCATTTATACTAGACATAATTTCTCACTCATTGAACATTCCATGATATATATAAATAAATTTGTTCAACTATAAGAATTTACACATTATATTTTATCTTATCAAGATCCAATATTCATAAAAACGTTGTATTACAGTTTTCAACCACCATTATACATATAAATATGATTTTTTAATATATTATCATTCTAAAATCAATGGTCAATATTAGAGGTCCATTCAATATCCAGAATATATGTTGGTATCATGATTAATAGATTTCAAATAGAGTTGGGATAAATATATTCATATGGTATAGTTATCACATAATTATAATATCAACTTGTGACTCCCAAAATAACCTTATGAATGTTTATATGAGATGAAATTTAAAATTTCAATATGTTATGATGAATTTAGAAAGAAGAATTTGTTTAGATCCAACAGTGTATTTGAAATGAATGAAATGTTTTAAACATTCCAAAAATATATTATAAATGCTAAAAATCTAGTAGAAGAGTTATATAGAAAATAATTGATGAAATTATGAGTATGTGTTTGGTAAAAAAGTATTCTTTCAGATATATCCATGGATGAGGGTTATGAGATTCATGAAGAAGGAAAAGCTAAGACCTAAAAAAATTGTCCCTTTAAGATTTTTAATTATTTTAGGATGATATATTATCACTCAGCACTCTCACCATACATCTCAAAGGTTCATGATAAATTAAACATATCTTCTTTGAGGATAGAAACACTAAATCCATTACTTTTACTTAACCCATATGTAGTTGAACTATAGGATGATCGTTCTTATAAGGAAAACATGATGAAGATATTAGATCAAATAGAAAAATTTAAAAAAAAAGTAAAACCATATTTTCTACATTACATAGAGAAATCACAGTTTTGAATTAGTAATTTGGAAACATGATGATATAATGATTAAGAAATTCCTTTATTTTTTTCACATGAGTTAAAAAATTTTAAAGTTTACATTTCATTTGGTGTATAATGTATCAAACTATGAATTTATTATGTAATTTTCCCTTAAATAAATATTATAATTAATCACTTATTTCAACTGAATAACTAAACTATAAATAAAAAAGATACATATTATTGAAATTAATATAACAAAATAGAATCATTGTAATATTACAATTGGAAACGTTGTTACTATATTCCAAAGCAGAACAAACCCATAAGTAAATAATAAGAACACAAATATAAAATCATTATATATATGATTATCCATTAAGATTATCACCTTAATTTGAAACTATATAAATAATAAGATCATTATAAATATAATATAAATGTTTAGATTGATGTAAATGAATAAGATGAATTATTTTATGAATGTATATAATACTCTTTATTAGAATAAAATCTATCATTATATGTATAGAAAATAGAAATATGGTCAATGAAAATATAATTATTGGATATATGGTCAATGGGTATTAATTTATTTAAAATCTATATTGATATTTTTTATTATTTATTAAGAAATGAAATTATTATAATATTATAATGAATCATGAATATAATATTTAATTAAAATATTTTCTTATATGAATATATATTATGTGTTGCATATTATTATTATTATTAAAATGATTATAAATATTTATAAAATTCATTGAAATATCAGAATTTATATTTATTTAAAAAAATAATTGTTTTTAAGTTGAATAATTTTATTTATCAGGATGCGATTAAAATTATTTAAGTATTAATATAGACATTTTTAAACATAATGTATTTATGGGTGAAATATATTTTGGTGACAATTAATTTTATTAACCACTATAATGTAATTATTTTAATCAAATATATTTTAAATATATTAAATAAGAAAATTATCATCAATATAATATGTATTAATTATAATGGGAGGATATAATATATTTATTTTATTCTTAAAAATAAGTTTTTTTGGTAAAATTGGTTTTCTTATGCATTATGCATTCATATTTTATTTTTTATGTTATGTATAAAACTAAATATTATTAAATGGAGTTTAAATTTTGAATCATAAAATAAAAATTAGTTAGTAGGGGTCACCTTATATTTTTACTGTAAAATTAATTAACATGGTAATTAATTAAACAAGGTAAAAATGTGTAAAAAATATAAATTATAATGACACAAATTTTCTTGATATTAACATGATATTTATACATTATAGAATAAAATTAATTATAATTTGGATTCAATAAAACTTGTTTCACAAAACTTTAATTACATAACTATCCTTGCACCCAAGTGATTACTTCATTACCCTTGACTTAACTTAATCTTCCAAGGAAATGTCCCTCATTTTCACTTATAAAATGAGATCTCTTACAACCACTCAAAACCACTATTATCCATTCATTTCATATTTAATTATTACCAAATTTGAATAAAATTGACTCATATACTACATTTGGAATCATAGAATCAAAACATGTAGGTTTCATCCATTCATTATAAAGGAAGTCATCATGAGATGGAAAGATTTCTGGAAATTAAGTTATATGTTGTCCTTTAATATTTTCATTTTAGTTTTCAATTTCACAATACCTAAACCAAATTCACAAATAAAATTGTATTCCATTATCATCGAAATTATTCTATTTAAATGATATTATGAAAATATTACCCTATATTCTTAGTCATTCATTTGTTATAACAAGTTATCAATTGGGTCAACTCTACCACTTACATGAAAAATGATATAATGCATACATCTTTAACGATTATAAAACAAAAATGATGGTAATAAAATTTAACAATGAGGAATTTATTATGATTTTATAATTTTGGAATAATCATATATATATATATATGTATATTCAGGAATAAAAATCAACTTCTTTTAGGGAATTTAAATTCCCAAAAGGGGAATTTAATCACTCTTAACAAATTGTGACCATCAATTCCACCTAATAACCACGATAATGAATAAATATATTCAAAAAACATTGTGACCTCCATGTAAATTCTATAGGTTATGAACATATAATCAAATATCAAGGATGAGGACCTCTGTACAAAATCAAGAATAGAAAAAAGTGGAAAATTATCATAAAAATATTAATTTTAAAAAAATTGTATATTACGTGGGTTATATAAAATTTTGAATGAATTTTATAAATAAAATAAATATTAATCATGAATAAAAAAATATTTGTAATATGGGAGGTTATAGAATACTTGTCCAAGAAGAAACTCGAGGTTACAATTTTTCATATGAATTTCCATTTACTGTGGAATGCTTAATATTATACATAATATTTTTTTTATGGTAATAATTTTATCCAATTAACCAATATTATAATTATTAATGTTTAATTCATGTTATATTTAAGGAAATTCCAAGAATCTTCTTTCAATTATTTAGATTCATTTATTAAAATTTTTCTAAGGGTGTTTTAAAACCTCATTTCACTTGAATTAGTATTAGTAAAACCTAATTACACTTTACATATCATGATACTAATCTTTATCCAAAACGATGGAGCTCTATCAGGGATCATCCTTCTTAAACATTTAATTTAATGCATCAGTGGGCCACATGGATCAGATAACATGGAATCAATCAACATCATAAGTTAATAAACGATTAAATAATGTGGAATAAATACAAGAAAGTACCATTAAATATGTATATGTGCATAAAGGTGAATACCGTTTATAGAGAAATGGGTTGGTATTCACTACACAATGATCTTGGCTTGGAAAAAATGCGGTGTAATTTCGGCAGCATAACAACCGGACATAAGAATTCATAAAAATGGTTGATGATATATAAATGTTAGTATCATCATATGTACATGAAATGTATAAAAAAGGTGTTAATATATGTACATTTCTCATCAAAATGTAATGAAATTTAGATATGTAATACAAAACAATTGCTGGAATGAAAATGAAGAGAGAGAAATTTCTTATGGAATTTCGACATGGTAACGAGTGTACATGGGAGGCATTAATGAGAGACAAAATGGATATGACATTATTCAAATATAAATATTTTAGTATGGGTTAGGTGAGAAATCATACCCCAGCATTTATAATTGAATATAAAAGAGCATAACAATATAAAAAACTTTAACATAAATTAGTAATGTGAGAATCATTTACTTGGAAGTGAGATCCCAAAGGCATGGGAGGGGCCTGAGAGAGACTTATTGGGAGCTTGAGGCACCTTGGTATGCTTCTCAAGATATTAGGTTAGACGTTGGATGAAGTCTAAATACCTAGATAGAAGAGAAAGGAGGATCTTGGGTTGGTTTATGTAGGAAAGGAGTGAGAATTCTTTATTATTTATGTTTGAGACAACACACATTAAACTAATCAAAACCAGAAACCATACTGTAGTTTTTGCCAATGGTTTTTCCAAATGGTTGTAGAATACAATATTTTGTAAGGCCAAGGGCCGAAAATCTTAAGATAATAGGGTTTCTCTTATTGAGGTGAGTCACAATCACAAGTAAATCAATTTAAAAATAAAAAATGTTTTATAAGTCTGGAGGGTCCACTAATGCATTGTAAAATAAATAAAACAATAATTAAATAGAATTATTTTAATGGTAAAACATATATTGTCAGAAAATAATATTTATAGTATTTTATTATGTCACTATTTGGTCATTATGATATCATGAAACACATTACATAATTAAATGGTATTTAATTTTTACCCTAAAATTCGGCTGTCAATGAAAATTATGAAAAATTCACCATTAGATAAATTTGATGTCCTAATTCCAAAAATAATATTCAATTTATCCAAATAATGTTATAAATATGTGGCTTTTTTAATTTAAAAAACCGATATTTATTGAAAATTCATGTGTTTTAACAAAAATAGCATTTAAACCATAAATAAAATTACAATTATAATAATAATAATTATACAATCATTTATACTTAATAAAAATAATTTACTAATAATAAATTTTTTTTAAAATACTATTTAATAAAAACATCCATTATTTATTAAAATAGATTCCTTAGTTGAATATTAAATAAAATACTATTTGTGCTTTAAAATAATTTAGAAAGTTACAATAATAAAATTAATGTATAATATTTAATATATTAAAAAAATGTACATAATAATAATCCTAGGGTCTTGTTACATAAACCCTTAAAACACCTGTAGAAGTCCTTAGGGTATGGTGCGCGATGGTGGAATACTCTTGGTGTGGCTTGGATAAATCGCTCAAGTGGTAATCTCTATCAACTTCCACTTCTCCCGTAGGGGGTTCTGCTCAAGCTTAACGTATTCAAGAATGGATTGTGATTGTTCAATATTGAATCTCAATGACACCACCTCTTTTATGAGCTCTTAAGAATGGGCTTTGTACGAGGCAAGTCTACTAGATGAGGCCATCACTTCCTTTTTCTGAGTAAATTGGATTTGTTAAAGCCCTATATTTATACTAATCATATGATCACAGTTCAACAACTATATTTGCAACAGTCACAATTTGTAATGGTATTTTTAAATCCTAAACAAAAAACCAAATACGTGAATAAATTTTACATAACCACAAGGGGACATTTTAGTATTAAAAGATGAATTTTCATTAATTTATTTTTGGGTCGTTGCACGTGTAACAAAATCTATCAATGAAATTAAATTTATTTGAAGTTTTTTTATAAAATCATATGGATTTATAACATTGTTGTCACGACCCGTCCTCGGGGCCCGTGCCGTGACTACCCCAAGCCCGCCTTCCATAGGCCAGGGGCTGGCGACTAGCACCAAAGGGGTAAAATCCCGATAACTGGGAAGGCATTGCCTTTATAAAAGAAAAAAAGCACCACAGAGTACAAGCGGAAGTAAACACTAAGTACAAAAGAAGAGCTGAAAAAGTAAAAAGGGGCCGGAAATACAAGCCCAACTGTAAAGTACAACTCGAAAGGGAAAACAGCGACTGAAAAGTAAATCTGCTACGCTGAGATGTCCACTGGAGATCCCACCTGAAGGGTGGGTACAGATAGCTCCTATGCTCCTCGGGTCCCGCCGTCTGCTCCGAGTATGTCCTGTCCAGTGGTCTGCCTCCGGGTACCGCCTCGTCGTGTAGTCCACCTCCAGGTACTGTCTAGTCCTCGAACATTCGGCTTCTGTCAGCACTGTCCGTCGTCTGCAACCAACACAACGAGGTGCGGGCATAGCCCGTGCAGGGGTGAGTATAACGATACTCAGTAGGGACCCCGAGACCCTCAAGGTCTCACTAAACCAACAAGGATAACCACAAAGAAGATCTCAACAGATAACTTCTACTTAGGTATATGCCCATACATATACCTAAGTTATCGAGTAACCCATCTCAATCATGAGGAAACACAAGAATTGTGAAATCAACGGATAACCACTACCCGGGTATATGCCCATACATATACCAAAGTTAGCAAGTGACCCATTTCAATCATGAGGTAAACACAAGGTCAAAAGTCTCAGCTCAAACCAGGATTTTCATTATCGAAACCGTAACTGCTGAAGAGCTCCGTCTCTAGAGTGTACAGTGGTCCTGTCACGACTCCGAGGCTGCCGCTCACTAACCTAGGACTGCTGAGGTACTCCTCCTGTCGAGTACTGCGGGTTTGCAGCCAACTACCTGGCGCTCCGTCCGCTGAGGGTCTGTCGCCAAATACCGGGCGCTCGCCCAAATAGCCTACTGAGGTACTCCTCCTGTCTAGTACCGCGGGTTTGCTGCCATCTACCTGGCGCTCCGTCCGCCGTGGGTCTGCAGCCAAATACCGGCGCTCCGTCCACTGGGCTAGTCGACTCACTCCAAGTCGAGTCGGTCAAGCAGTCGTCAGGTCTCAGCCGGCTACACGGTCTCCGTACTCCGCACGCACGTCTCCACTGTCGCGGGTCTGTCGCTACTACCAAGCGCACACACTCCGTAGAGTATCGCAGTTCCGCCGCTACAACCAAGCGCTCCACCGTCAAGGGTCTGCTGCTGCATCCAAGCGCACCACCACTGTCAAGTACCACGGGTCCGCTCCACGAGCTACTGGTCGATACTCCAAGTATCTCAAAGTCCCAAGAAGAAGTGTCTCAAAAGTCCGTCTCGTCACAGGGGTCTCAACTCAACAGACGGCACGTCGATCGGACGCCCGGTCTGTGAGTTATTAGCCTTTTCGTCTTAGGGGCCCGGTTGGTTTCGAGTGCGAACAAATCCCGGCCGTATCTCAACTGTACCCCGAACTCCCATAGGGTATACTCAAAGGGACCGTTACTCAACGTAACCACCAACGCCGCTGACGGCTCGTCAAGCGGACGTCCTGTCTGAAAGATATCAGCTTTCCCGTTCCAGGGGCCCGGTTGGATTTCGGGTACAATCCAACCCGGCCATACTCCGACTGTATCCAAAACTCGGGCGGAGTATGTCAAAAGTTCCGTCTCATCAAGAGGAAGTCAACGAAACAGACGGCGCGTCAATCGGACGCCCGGTCTGTGAGTTATTGGCATTTTCGTCTCCGGGGCCCGGTTGGTTTTTAAGGAAAAACCAACCCGACCGTACTCCACCTGCGTCCAAACCTCGGGCGGAGTATGCCAAAAGATCCGTCTCATTAAGAGGAACGCAACGCGATTGACGGCGCGTCAATCGGACGTTCGTGGCTCAAGATATGAGCGTTTCCGCTCCGAAGGCCCGGTTGGTTTCGTGAACGAACCAACCCGGCCGAACTCAAAGTTAACCGAAACCTTGAGTGCGATATACCGAAACGACCGTCTCGATCCAAGGATCGCGTTGCCGCAGACGGTTCGTCATTCGGAGGTCCGAGGCTCAAGTTATGAGCCAAAAACCGAAACTGGTCCGAAACGGGGGGTCCGGGTCCGGGCCGACCCGGCCCGACCCCCCCCTGGGCGGCGGCGGCGGGCGGGCGGCGCGGCGGCTGCGGCGGCGGCGGGCCGCGGCGGCGGCGGCGGCGGGCCGCGCTGGCGGCGGCGGCGGGCCGCGCTGGCGGCGGCGGGCGCCGCACGGGGTGCCGCACGCGGGGGGTTAAACCCCCGCTTCTTCAAGGTGGCGGCGCGGCTATGCCGCGCCGATTTTAATAAAACCGCCCCCCTCACATGAGGGGGGCCTGCTTGTACGGATCCGAGGGGGCAGCCGGCCCCTCCCTTTAAATTAAAACCGCCCCCCTCTTTAAGAGGGGGGTTTTGCCAGTTGGCCGGGGAATTAATTCCCCGGTTCCGGCCGGCCAGCCGGCCGGCCGGTTTTCTCCAACGGGACCGGCAAATCCGGTCCCCTCTTCGGCTTCCGACGCCGGCGGCCCGGCCGCCGGTCTGCTCTTCCGCCGCGGCCCGAATCCGGCCGCGGTCTCCTCGTCCCGCCGCGGCCCGGAACCGGCCGCGGTCTTCTCGTTCCGCCGCGGCCCGGAACCGGCCGCGACGTTCGTCGTCCGGCGCGGTGCGACGGCACCGCGCTCCTTTCGCCACACGTTAATTTCTTTCAACGCGGCGCGACGGCGTCGCCTTCTTGATGTTCCTTCCATGGTGTGCGCGCGACTGCGTTGCGTAAAATTATAAGCATGTTCATCCGCGTGGTGCGACGGCACCACGCCACTTGCTTCCACCCGCATGAATAAAACGAGAACTAAGGAGGGGGGGTTCGGCCGTGTTCATGCGGTCCGACCCCCCTCACGTTAAATATTAACATAACTAAAGAATATCCAAAAGCCTCACGTTTAGTCATGCTAAAATCCATGATTCAAGAATGGAATAAAATAATCAATAAATAACATCCCCTACCTCGGGTTAAGATTTGAAGATTCTTCTACGTTTCGCGGAAGACGGCGTCGCGGAAGTCGGGCATCGCGGTCGTCGTTCGTCAAATCCGTTGACGAAGAGTTACGTCCGATGCGTCACGTTGTTGGCGGATCTTCGTTTGCCGACGAAGAAGGCCCGAGGAGGATGCGGCGTTCCCTCTTGTTGACACCGAGGACGAAGAAGAGAGGCGTCGTTCTTCGTCGGAGTTTGAGCGTTCTTCGTCAAGATGAACGTTCTTCGTCAAGATGAAGAAGATGGAGGAGGAGCTCTCAAATGAAATCCACACAAGTTGGCTAACAAAATAAAATAAGGTCTCTCCTTATTTTATTTACCAAGCCTAGGAATTCAAAACTTCAAAATTCAAACATAACACTTAATTAATTAACATGTCATGTGTAATTAATTTGATGTTAAGTTTACAAACAATTAAGAGGGAGAGAGGGGAGTTTAAGGGGGAAGTTGAGAGGTTTAGGTTCGTGTGGGTCCCACCACACTTAATCCTCTCAAAGTAGGTTAAGTGGGTGTGGGTCCCACCCCCAACTCCTTTTGAGAGGAGTTAACCTACAAAGTGAAATAAAAAGAATTACACTTTTTATTCAACTTTTTTTATAAAACTCCCAAAAACTAACTTTCAACCCGCAACAAACGCAACTCCCGAAAAGGTCTCTTTAAGCGAATATCGGCGCTGCGAGTTCATCGGTGCCCTCGGATTTCAATTCCGAGCACCGGATCAAAAGTTAGGAATTCCCGCTCGTTCGTTCACTGAACGTACCCGAGCCAAACTTCGGAAATTAATTCCGGGCACTCCGGGCCTCGGAATCAGGTGCCGTCTGAAACCGCGCTCTTGTAAAATTCTAAAGAAAATTAAGAAAAAAATTTCCTTGAATTTTACGGGTCTTTACATTACTCCCACCTCAGGGCTTTACGTCCCCGTAAAGCTACATCAAAAACTAGGGAAACAAAAAGAGGATACTGAGCACGCATCTGAGCCTCCCGCTCCCATGTGCTCTCCTGGAGATTCCCGTGCCGCCATCTGTTGCGCACAAGAGGAATCGATCGTCCATGTAGGACCCGCTCCTGGATGACATGGACCTCTTTTGACGTGGCCCGGACCATCTCTGGTCCCACAAGAGCTGCAAGATTTCTTCTTTGCCGAAAAGAGAAACCTGGTCTCATCCCCTGGATGAACCACATTCTTTGCCTAAAACAGTCAATCCTAACATGGATGATACAAATCCATACCAAGGATGACGTCGTAAGGCCTCGACGCTACTACTAAGAGATCCAACCGTTACTCTCGCCTCCAAGGGTTGAGTCACACTGTCGGCATCAGTGTGTGGTAACTGGTCTCCTCCAGTAGATGTCTCACAAGTGAGGGTCAAGTCAACAGTCAACTGGAACCTCTTAGTAACATCACAAAAGAGGACAGGAATGAAAACATCACAAAGGATGCGTCTTTTATTATTGCAGCTCATAATACAAGACGCTACACAAAAGCAACAAAGAACCAGAAGTACTAAGGACATATCCACTAGTTCTGCTCCTGTCCATCGGCTCCCAGAGCTCCATGATCGAAGGCCTCGGCTGCCTGAAGCTGAGCTCTCCCCTGCGGTCGGGGTGGTCCTCCTGGTGGTGGTGGTGGAAGAGCCTCAAAGCGTCGCCCACCACCAGCTGCTCGTCCAGCTCCTCTGCCTCGTCCGCCTCCTCCCTGCGGACCTCCACGGTCGAACCTCTGCCTCTGCCTGGGAGGTTCTTCACTTAACTGCTGATCATCAGCATGGCGGGTCGGACAGTCACGAGCCATGTGACCAATCCCGCCACAGGAGTAACACTGCCCACTCTCGGCACGCCTGGCTCTGACTCCACCCCGGCTTCCCCGTACTACTGGGCCTGAGTCGTGCAGTCGGCCACCGGTAGGTCTGGTCTGCCTGGAACCCTGAGTCATCTGTCGGCTACCTGCTGCAGATGACTCTGCCACGTGCCGCCCTGCGGTGAGTTGCTGTGCTGGTGTAGACTCAGCAAGGAAACTCTCGATCAGAAGTGCCCGCTCCAGTACTCCTGTCTGAGTCGGTATGCTGAGGGAGATCAGCGATGCCCTGATCTCGTGTGTCAAACCCTGCTCGAAGGTCCGGGCCCGGAAGAATGGGTCCCGTACCATGTCGGTCGAGTAGCGCGAGAGATCGGTGAACCTCGCCGCGTACTGAGCGACCGTCATGCTGCCCTGCCGCAGCTGTAGAAGCTCCTGGATGCGCACCGCTCGGAGGGTGGCCGGGACGAACTCAGAGCGGAAGAGGCTCTCAAAGTCTGCCCAAGGTAGAGATGCCTCATCGTGTACCGGGAGCATCAAGCTCCACCATCGTCCTGCTGCTGCGTGTAGTAGGCTCGCAGCGAGGATCACCATGAGGTCTGCTGGTGTCCTCACTAGCCTAAACACTCGTACCACTGCCTCCAGCCAGTCCTCTGCAGCCTGGGGATCCGTCTCCCCGCGAAACCTGGGCGGTCGCTGGCGCTGAAACTCATGCAGTGCGCTGAGGCGACGTGCATCGTCAGCGGCTGCTGCTGGAAGCATCGGGGGCTCGGCGGGTAGAGCTACCGCCGGTGCCACTGCTGACAAAGGGCCCTGCACCGAGGCCTCGTCGCTCGGTGGGCTGTCGTCACGTTCGATTCTCGGGACCCTAGCTGGCTGCCGTCGTGGGGCCATCCTGAAAGAAACAACGTAACACGATCAAACGATTATACCTGGTGAGCTGACCTGGTTTGAGCTGTTTTAAGGGGGAAAACCTTTGAAAACACACACGCAATCAGTGTTTTCGTGCACAAAGTCGGAAATCAGTTGTCAGGGTCCTGGTGTATGGATACGTCGGCCGCCCGCACCAACACTGGACTCCCTGAACTGAAAACCACACTCGGTACTCTCAACACTATTGCTTCACAGAAAGAAACATCAGAGTTATAAGTTCTGCGGTAGAACCGAACTCCTCTGATACCAATTTGTCACGACCCGTCCTCGGGGCCCGTGCCGTGACTACCCCAAGCCCGCCTTCCATAGGCCAGGGGCTGGCGACTAGCACCAAAGGCGTAAAATCCCGATAACTGGGAAGGCATTGCCTTTATAAAAGAAAACAAGCACCACAGAGTACAAGCGGAAGTAAACACTAAGTACAAAAGAAGAGCTGAAAAAGTAAAAAGGGGCCGGAAATACAAGCCCAACTGTAAAGTACAACTCGAAAGGGAAAACAGCGACTGAAAAGTAAATCTGCTACGCTGAGATGTCCACTGGAGATCCCACCTGAAGGGTGGGTACAGATAGCTCCTATGCTCCTCGGGTCCCGCCGTCTGCTCTGAGTATGTCCTGTCCAGTGGTCTGCCTCCGGGTACCGCCTCGTCGTGTAGTCCAACTCCAGGTACTGTCTAGTCCTCGAACATTCGGCTTCTGTCAGCACTGTCCGTCGTCTGCAACCAACACAACGAGGTGCGGGCATAGCCCGTGCAGGGGTGAGTATAACGATACTCAGTAGGGACCCCGAGACCCTCAAGGTCTCACTAAACCAACAAGGATAACCACAAAGAAGATCTCAACAGATAACTTCTACTTAGGTATAAGCCCATACATATACCTAAGTTATCGAGTAACCCATCTCAATCATGAGGAAACACAAGAATTGTGAAATCAACGGATAACCACTACCCGGGTATATGCCCATACATATACCAAAGTTAGCAAGTGACCCATCTCAATCATGAGGTAAACACAAGGTCAAAAGTCTCAGCTCAAACCAGGATTTTCATTATCGAAACCGTAACTGCTGAAGAGCTCCGTCTCTAGAGTGTACAGTGGTCCTGTCACGACTCCGAGGCTGTCGCTCACTAACCTAGGACTGCTGAGGTACTCCTCCTGTCGAGTACTGCGGGTTTGCGGCCAACTACCTGGCGCTCCGTCCGCTGAGGGTCTGTCGCCAAATACCGGGCGCTCGCCCAAATAGCCTACTGAGGTACTCCTCCTGTCGAGTACCGCGGGTTTGCTGCCATCTACCTGGCGCTCCGTCTGCCGTGGGTCTGCAGCCAAATACCGGCGCTCCGTCCACTGGGCTAGTCGACTCACTCCAAGTCGAGTCGGTCAAGCAGTCGTCAGGTCTCAGCCGGCTACACGGTCTCCGTACTCCGCACGCACGTCTCCACTGTCGCGGGTCTGTCGCTACTACCAAGCGCACACACTCCGTAGAGTATCGCAGTTCCGCCGCTACAACCAAGCGCTCCACCGTCAAGGGTCTGCTGCTGCATCCAAGCGCACCACCACTGTCAAGTACCACGGGTCCGCTCCACGAGCTACTGGTCGATACTCCAAGTATCTCAAAGTCCCACGAAGAAGTGTCTCAAAAGTCCGTCTCGTCACAGGGGTCTCAACTCAACAGACGGCACGTCGATCGGACGCCCGGTCTGTGAGTTATTAGCATTTTCGTCCCAGGGGCCCGGTTGGTTTCGAGTGCGAACAAATCCCGGCCGTATCTCAACTGTACCCCGAACTCCCATAGGGTATACTCAAAGGGACCGTTACTCAACGTAACCACCAACGCCGCTGACGGCTCGTCAAGCGGACGTCCTGTCTGAAAGATATCAGCTTTCCCGTTCCAGGGGCCCGGTTGGATTTCGGGTACAATCCAACCCGGCCATACTCCGACTGTATCCAAAACTCGGGCGGAGTATGTCAAAAGTTCCGTCTCATCAAGAGGAAGTCAACGAAACAGACGGCGCGTCAATCGGATGCCCGGTCTGTGAGTTATTGGCATTTTCGTCTCCGGGGCCCGGTTGGTTTTTAAGGAAAAACCAACCCGACCGTACTCCACCTGCGTCCAAACCTCGGGCGGAGTATGCCAAAAGATCCGTCTCATTAAGAGGAACGCAACGCGATTGACGGCGCGTCAATCGGACGTTCGTGGCTCAAGATATGAGCGTTTCCGCTCCGAAGGCCCGGTTGGTTTTGTGAACGAACCAACCCGGCCGAACTCAAAGTTAACCGAAACCTTGAGTGCGATATACCGAAACGACCGTCTCGATCCAAGGATCGCGTTGCCGCAGACGGTTCGTCATTCGGAGGTCCGAGGCTCAAGTTATGAGCCAAAAACCGAAACTGGTCCGAAACGGGGGGTCCGGGTCCGGGCCGACCCGGCCCGACCCCCCCCTGGGCGGCGCGGCGGCCGGCGGCGGCGGTGGCGGCGGGCCGCGCTGGCGGCGGCGGGCGCCGCACGGGGTGCCGCACGCGGGGGGTTAAACCCCCGCTTCTTCAAGGTGGCGGCGCGGCTATGCCGCACCGATTTTAATAAAACTGCCCCCCTCACATGAGGGGGGCCTGCTTGTACGGATCCGAGGGGGCAGCCGGCCCCCTCCCTTTAAATTAAAACCGCCCCCCTCTTTAAGAGGGGGGTTTTGCCAGTTGGTCGGGGAATTAATTCCCCGGTTCCGGCCGGCCAGCCGGCCGGCCGGTTTTCTCCAACGGGACCGGCAAATCCGGTCCCCTCTTCGGCTTCCGACGCCGGCGGCCCGGCCGCCGGTCTGCTCTTCCGCCGCGGCCCGAATCCGGCCGCGGTCTCCTCGTCCCGCCGCGGCCCGGAACCGGCCGCGGTCTTCTCGTTCCGCCGCGGCCCGGAACCGGCCGCGGCGTTCGTCGTCCGGCGCGGTGCGACGGCACCGCGCTCCTTTCGCCACACGTTAATTTCTTTCAACGCGGCGCGACGGCGTCACGTTCTTGATGTTCCTTCCATGGTGTGCGCGCGACGGCGTTGCGTAAAATTATAAGCATGTTCATCCGCGTGGTGCGACGGCACCACGCCACTTGCTTCCACCCGCATGAATAAAACGAGAACTAAGGAGGGGGGGTTCGGCCGTGTTCATGCGGTCCGACCCCCCTCACGTTAAATATTAACATAACTAAAAAATATCCACAAGCCTCACGTTTAGTCATGCTAAAATCCATGATTCAAGAATGGAATAAAATAATCAATAAATAACATCCCCTACCTCTGGTTAATATTTGAAGATTCTTCTACGTTTCGCGGAAGACGGCGTCGCGGAAGTCGGGCGTCGCGGTCGTCGTTCGTCAAATCCGTTGACGAAGAGTTACGTCCGATGCGTCACGTTGTTGGCGGATCTTCGTTTGCCGACGAAGAAGGCCCGAGGAGGATGCGGCGTTCCCTCTTGTTGACACCGAGGACGAAGAAGAGAGGCGTCGTTCTTCGTCGGAGTTTGAGCGTTCTTCGTCAAGATGAACGTTCTTCGTCAAGATGAAGAAGATGGAGGAGGAGCTCTCAAATGAAATCCACACAAGTTGGCTAACAAAATAAAATAAGGTCTCTCCTTATTTTATTTACCAAGCCTAGGAATTCAAAACTTCAAAATTCAAACATAACACTTAATTAATTAACATGTCATGTGTAATTAATTTGATGTTAAGTTTACAAACAATTAAGAGGGAGAGAGGGGAGTTTAAGGGGGAAGTTGAGAGGTTTAGGTTCGTGTGGGTCCCACCACACTTAATCCTCTCAAAGTAGGTTAAGTGGGTGTGGGTCCCACCCCCAACTCCTTTTGAGAGGAGTTAACCTACAAAGTGAAATAAAAAGAATTACACTTTTTATTCAACTTTTTTTATAAAACTCCCAAAAACTAACTTTCAACCCGCAACAAACGCAACTCCCGAAAAGGTCTCTTTAAGCGAATATCGGCGCTGCGAGTTCATCGGTGCCCTCGGATTTCAATTCCGAGCACCGGATCAAAAGTTAGGAATTCCCGCTCGTTCGTTCACTGAACGTACCCGAGCCAAACTTCGGAAATTAATTCCGGGCACTCCGGGCCTCGGAATCAGGTGCCGTCTGAAACCGCGCTCTTGTAAAATTCTAAAGAAAATTAAGAAAAAATTTTCCTTGAATTTTACGGGTATTTACAATTGTAGTCTTTATGAACCCATTCCATTGATGGTTTTAATTATTAAAATGCAATCTCATGAAAAAATCATTATATGTGGGGCTAGGATGAAGAAATAAAAGAACAATAGAGGATAGGGATTATGAATACCTAAAATGTGTTCATAGTAATACCTGATGAACAAAAAGAATCATAATTAGTGAAACCAAATCCATGGTTTATGATGAATTTTAATTAGAATTTATACAATGATCATTTTAGTAATTGAGTATATATTTATTAATTAAAAAACATTGATCAAACATTATTAAATCATTTTTATCCCAAAAATCCAAAAAATTATTCAAAATTAAGAATCATGAATAATTTATCCCTTAATTTAAAACATATAAGAATGTTAAATGAAAATTTAAAAATAATTATGATTCAAATGTTAATTCAGACATTAAAAACAAATAAAAATTTATTGAACTTTGGAATTAAATTAATTCATGTGTATTAACTGAATTCATCTTCATATCGTGTAAACAATCCACGTTAAAAATTTATCGAATATATTTGTTCCATGACATTCGGATTGTAATTATCACATAATTCATATCATTATTGGAAATTTTTAAAATGTTCTTTTTGGGAAAAATAATTTGAATATAAGAATAGATGGGTGAATGTAAAAATTAATATGTCCTACCTATATAGTGAAATATCGATGTTTTGATGTTTATGCATTTGTAAATGATTACAGTTTATTACCTCAAAATTAATTATCCTTAATGTGTGATGAATGAAATTAGTATTATATATGGATATATCTTATTTAAAATAGTAATCACTATATATAATAACATTAATAATTTTTAATATGGAAATTACATTATGGGTTATGGAAACTGGATATTTCAATTAAACCTAAAAATTATTAGTCTAATCCCCAAAGAATAAACAAGATGATTATACCCCTCCTATGAATAAATCCCACATATATAAATAACTATGTTTTCAAAATTTCAATTATAGGATTTCTTAAGAGGATATTTCTTTTTCAAATGTGGGTGGCTAAATAAAATATATAAAATATTTTTTTTAAAGACTCACTTCATAAATAAATATAAACTATAATTTTGAACAAATTTTAAAAACTATTATAAATATTTAAATTATTTTATCACAAAATAACTTTTTTAACATAAACAAGTTTTACGTTGTTTTCTTATTTGAAGTTAATGAAAAACATTTCTAAAATTCTATTTAAGGACTTGAAATTATAAACCTCATGAAATCTTTTTCCACGAGTTCCCCATATATTTAACTTTTTTTTGATTTAAAATTTAGCTACTTCTAGTAGTATTTTTTTAAAAAAATCACTTTGAAATAACTAATACTAATTCCATGGGTTCCAATATAGAATATAATCTTCTAGAGAGAAAAAAATGAAATCTCATTTAGTTATTCCATATTTGATAATTATGTCTGTAAAATATCATAAATCCCTTTGAAATGAATGTTTTATCTATATAAAAACTCTTTTGATACTTATTAATGAATGGAATTATTTTTTTCACTATTACCACATGTTATATACATTTAGATCCAAATAACACAAAATATAGGGTTTATTAGGGCGATCATATTTTTTTCAGAATGGATTTTTTCTCATGTTAGAGAGAAATCTAAATATTCCATACAAAATTAATAAATGTAATGTACAATTATTGATTTTTAAAACTTATTACACAAATATGTTACTTGGTTCACCCCAATTGGATACATATAAGGATACAATTATGATATACTGATGTAACAGTGTCTACTAATGTATTTTCATGTGGTTGGGATTTTGTAATTGATTCACTATCAATTCGAAGGATTAAAATTTATTTTCATCCAGAGACTCAAAACATTATGAAATGGTTATGAAATAATTTTCACACATGAAATTAAAATGAAAAATAAATAAAAATTAGTACACAAAACTTATATAAGTATTTCTTTAATGATTCATATCTTCTTTATATTCTAGCAGTTAGGAAACATAAGAATATCATGGCTTTGTCCCCTTTATCACATTAGCCTCCTGTCACTCTAACATGTGTTATAATGTTTTCATTATTTTTTTATGAATTACATATTAAATTTTCTAAGCTTCATACTATTTAATATACCTCCTAAAATTTATTAGAAAAAGTACATCCATGTGTCATCCATAAATAGGACATCAAAATTTCTTTTACAGGATATGTCAATTGTATTATGAAAAAATCTAAAATGTCTCACATTAAAAAATTTTAATTAAATTGAAAAGATTCATGATTTCTTAAAAAAATGTTTACTTTCCATAACCATGACATGGTTTCTTATTCAAAGTGTTGAATATGAAAAATCGCAGTCACTAAATCAACATACTTCCTATTTTTAAAATATTTACTTAATTACATTTTCATATTTTTATTAAATTATAAAATGAAATTATATATTTGAAAGTGTGGGTTTTACATGAATATTCTTATATTTTCCTCTAGTAAAATGACTAAATATAAATTAAATTCCATAATAAACTGATATTTTGGAAACGAGATTATGTCCCACCAAAAAAATACCTCATGACTACCATGTCATTGTCATTCAATTATTCCCAGGGTATTTTGTGATATATAAAACCACTATATTTTAATCAACATGAATCATGCTTATCATTATTCCAAAAGTGAAATAATTCAAAAATGCTTTAGTGATTTATTTTATTGAAGGATCCATTCACTAACAATTTATTCCATTAATAAAACTCATATCTATGACTCCTATTATGATTATTGACATTACATGGATATTTCTTATTTTCCACATATTCTTAAAACATTATAAAATAATCATCATACTTATTTTATCCCTTAATATTGACCCATATCATCAAATATATCCAATTGAAACAAATTATTTATAATTTATATAATCTCTAATATTCTCAATATTAAACGTAAAAATGGTTTAAATATTGTTGGTCCAAAAAGGTTGTGTCAATTGAGATAAGGATCATGGAGATATTTTACAGAATTAAATTAATTTTTCAATTTTAGTATTAATTATATATATATATTCAAAGAAGAAACTTAAACATTGTAATAAAAGCTATCACATATAAGAGTCAATGTTATAAGAAGATATTATTCTAAAATATTAGTAGAATATATGATTATATTAAAATAGAATATTTTAAACCATTTAAATAGTGGGGATAAATAGTAATAATTCATTTGATAATGAATTTAGACAATATGTAGATATTGACTGGTCATTTCAAAAAGGCAAGTGAAAACTCAAAGAAGAGTGAAAATTAGGAACATTGAAAACAAAAGAGATAATAAAAACAATTATTCTCTAAGGACCCATGATTTTCTTTTATAGAATTACATCTTTTTATATAAATATTTATTATATTACACAAAAACATGTCTAAGGATCATACTATTTTAGTTTCTTTTATAAACATGGAATGAAAAACAAATGGTTTATACATGATCTACATCATCTCCCACTATGTTCTTCATAACTACAAACATCCTTAGAAAAATCATAAAAAATAAATTGCTTCATAATATAGGGAAATTAAACATAAGAAAGGGTGATCCTAGATAGTTAGTAAACATAAATAAGTGACATAAAAAAATGAAAAAACAAACATATGGGTATGAGAAGATGAGCATAAAATTTGTAAACCAATACTTGCATAACAAGATCATAATATTTAGTCACTGAATAAGGATTGGCAGTTCATAAGACATGGATCATATATAAATAAAATAACATGATCAATGATATCAAAACATTCGCATAAGACATGGAATTGTGGCATACACATAAGCATTGAAAATACTTTAAATAGTATTTATGGTTCCCTATCGAAGCTATCATAGTGGATTGAGTTCACTCTCCAAACCATCATAGATGAAAAGGATTACTCCCAAGACCATTATATTAGAAAAATTCACTTACTAAACTAGGTTCACCACCATCCAAATCTTATAAATATTCTAAGATATAAAACTTTACCCAATCAGTTAGAGAGGGATATAGATCCCACCCATCACATAATGAAAATTATAAGTATATATTTCACAATACTATAAAACATTCAATATATCAAAACTGATAAAACGAAATGGGTTGAATAAACATTTCATCGTATCATAACCTTGGGGAAAGAGACATGTTTCATAATCATTTCATTATTCCTTCATAGAATATCCCATGGAAAGAAAGAGTTCTAAAAATTATTTCCTTAAGGTATAACAGGAGGAAGAGAAAAAAAGGTTCATCAACACCATGACATCATAAAAAACAATTCAGAGAAAAGAATAATAATTTTATTATTGGATTATATCCCCAATAAGGCATAAGTAACATCAATTGGTGTTATCTTGGAAAGGAAATGATTATGTAAGGTCATTTAAACCATTTCTTAGGAAATTAAATTACATTTAAAATAGAATTTTTTAAATAAAAATTGATGAAATATTTTGAAATTATTTTTCACTGAAAATAACCATGAAAATCATAATGAAATCATTACAAATACATTCCAAACTTTTCTTGAGGAATATATCCCTTATACATTGATGTTTTTAAACCTAATACTCATTTAAAATACATTTTATTAACAACTTCATTGAAATATTATGATGGAACCTTAAAAACAAATTTTCATGAAAATGGATAATTCTATTCATGTTTTACATGTTAAAATGAAGATTCCTTTCACATTTTCAGTAATAGAAAAATGTAAATTTCGTATAAAATTAAATGATGATTCCATTTAATAAAACTATTAAAAATTCAAATATTGGCTAAAATATCATCAATAAATAATTTTCTGAATATTAAAACCATTTTATGAAAAGAAATTTAAAACACAATTTTGGGAGAAAAAGGGTTTTCGACCGAAAACAGAAATAAAGATGATTTTTCATAAATGTGTTTTTTGAACTGTTGTCTACATAAAGAGAGAAGAATCTACATGAAATTTTTATTCTCATGAAATTACCATAGGATAATAAATCACATGTTTTTAATTATTTTTATGTCATAGTATTTCATAATATAAATTATAATCATGAGAAATAGTGATAAACAATGAGATTGTAACTGAAAATCCATACCACTTTGGTAACAGTGATTTGTAATCCTCATGATTGAATAATGTTTAATGAAACACTGAATAGAATGATGATAGATAAATTCATGTTATTAACTCTTAAAATGGGATTATGTATACCATATAAAATAATATAGGCGCATAACATAACACATGTCTTATAGAAGGAAAATTGAGACCAAAATCCCCTACCTATTTGGTAACATTTGAAATATAAACCGCATAAAAGATAGATAATCAAATGGATATATAAATAAAATAAATTTTATGGAGAGTAATAAAAAAATACATTCATGGTAAATAAATAAACCACATTAATGAAATGGGTGGTTAATATGGAATGTGTCTCACATGAGTAAAAATTAAGATATAAATCTATTACCATAAGTGTATACTTTTTTCATACACATTCAAAAATCTTTTATAATAACTATAATTTAATCATTAATATATTACCAATTAATTATTATATACATATTTCCATTTATTATTTTCTTGTGAACTTTTATTACCTTTTTATTAATAATTCCATGTCAATACCACGTTTGAGGCAATAATTCATTCTGTTTTTGTGTATATTTTGATTCGTTATTTTTTTCTATTAATTTTATCCTTGTTAAATAATATAAATAATTTTAATAGTGATACAAATATATATATATTAATTATATATATTTTTGTGGAAATCCATTAGATTTAGAGATAGAAACATCAAAACACTGTTCATGGAGACAGTAGGATGTGTGTACTCATGGAAAACGATTCCATTCTATTAAAAGATTTGATAAAATAATATAAAATAATATAAAATAATATATTTCCATTCAATATTCATTATAATTTAATATATATGAAGTATTTTCAATAAATCCTTCCAAAATATCATCCATTTAATGTGCGAATGAATCACATCGCATTGTGAGGTGGTAGTCCACCGTACACACAAACAACATAAACATATTCTCACACAATGGAGAGTATTAAGGTATATGTTTAATAATAATTCAATAATTATATTAATATATATATATATGTATATATTTAATAATTTGTTTTCTCTATCTATGAGAGGTTGTGATGGAAACCAATAACATCGATTCGTGAGGCGGTACTCCGATGTACAAACAATAACGATTTCATATCCCATTTGATGAAAGAGGAGATAGTTATAAATCATTACACTAACATAAAGAATTTTATTTTATGGATTTTTTGGGGTTTATTTTATCCTAATGGTTTAATAATAATTGAATTAGGTGGAGGATTAAATAAAATAAAATGCTCATTTACGAGTGTTACCTCTCTTTCAAACAATTTTGATTTGGTTTTAACCAAAAATATTCATAGGATGGATAAAAAAATAAGGATTATAATATGGTAAGTGGTAAATTAGGTATTTTATAAAATTTAATGGATAATGAATTTCTTTTTTATGTGTGAACTGGATATGATAAGGGGTGGCCTTTTATAAGTTAGGTGAGTGGGATAATTTTAATTGTTTATAAGAAAAAGGTGTACCCATATTTTTATCATGTTTAATGATAAAAAATGGAAAATTATAGAGTTGGAAATAGATAACATCAAAACATGGGAAGAAATTTTTTGTTTTATATGTTTTTGTGTCATTTTAAACCCTTATTATTTTGTTTAAACCCCATGGTAAACCCATTTTTACGTTAACCATGGAAAATAATTTTTGATGTCTTTACTATAAATTTTAGTCAAAAAAATATGTTGACATGGTTAGATAATATAGAATATAGTGATTCAAAAAATTTATTTTAATTTTAAAAACATCCATTCGTAGAAGTGGAAATAATTTAGTTAAAATTAAACTCGTTGATGAGACTAGAAAGCTATTTTCCAAAGAGAAAATGTTTTAATGTTTGAAGAATATTTCTAAAAAACATAAATATGAAATTTATTATAAATTCCTAAATTATATGAATTGGTGCAAAATTAAATTAATATAACATTTAAAACCAATGTAATAAAAAATTTAACATTATAAATTCTTTAAACGATAAGGTAGTTTACAATAAAGAATAATATTTTTCACTATTAATCGAAAAATTATTTAATTCAAAAATATTCCAAATAATGACCCTATAATTATTTTGATATTCTTTGTTGATAAATTAAGATATTTTTAAAAAATTATTTTTTAAATGTTCTAAAAATTACTTTTATTATTATTTAACAAAATACAGTAAAAACTTTTATTGAGAGAATCATATTTTAGAAATATAAAAAAAACATGAAAATAAAGGAATTGTTATAAATATTATTTAATTACTTAAAAACATTATAAATTATATTTATGAAGTGTTTAATATTATTCATACAACTAATATCAACTTCTTGGTTTTATAAGTTTCATATAAATAATGATATTAATAATATATCGAGATTATTTATAAGCTCGGTGTTGTGTGGATATTAATATATCAATGAAATGTAATTTATTTGAAATAAATAAATAGAGATTCATAGAATATCAAGATGATATAATATAACCCCATTTTAATTAATTTCCCCCTTAAAATGCATCTCTCTGATTAGAACAAATGAATATACTTTTGTCTTATAATTTTTTTAGTTAACCATATAGCATCTTAAAACTGGGGTGTTAACCCCAAAATAATAACCTATAGGGTGGTATTATTTCATAGAAGTTTGTCTATAACATCTAGAATACCCAATACCTATTCCACATAAGAAATATTATTCTACTAGAGTATAAAATACTAGTTCCCTACATGTGAAGGATCAGGTATGTACTTTTTCTAGAGAGATACATTGACCCTATAATAGATTTGAGAGAGTTTTAGTGTCAGTGCCAAACGATAGGTTACCATCCCAATGAGATCTAGATTTTCAAAGGGACTGATATACCTAGGGATTAGTCATACATTAATTCCAAATATAATTACCTTCTCCCATGGATAAATTCTTAGAAACACCTTGTCACCAAATTAAAATTATAAATTTCAAATGTGATTACCTAAAAAACATTTATGCCGACTCTAAGATGTCATGATGTGTTTCTAAATGAATTATAGCTCATCTTTCATATCATTAAGTATATCTAGTCCCAATATCATTCATCCACTACCTTCTTCCATCATTTTAGTGATAAAAAATTATTTCTATAGAGGGCTTCATAAGGAGCCAAATGAATACTTGATTGAAAGATAATATTGAATGAAAAATAAATTAGTCGAAGGTGTTGATACAAAACACCCTTGAAATATAGATAAATTTTTTTCAAAATATCTTTTATGATTTTAATTATTCACTCATATATACTACAAGACAATGGAATAAATATAGTGTTGAAATTGTTCTCCTTATCAAGATATTACTAAATAATTATCCAGAATAATGACGTAAACATCCGATCCTGATCCGTCATAAAATAATTCTATACACTATGAAAAAATAAAACATATTTCATTTATATTAAGGAAATATTATAAAGGTATAAGTGTTCTTTAGTTGGTAATAAGTGTGATGAAATTGTAAGGCCATCGACTATAACTGATATTTCATTATTCACTTTACACATTTTGGGGTGTCCAATAAACAAATCCATGGTGATATTACCCTATTTCAAATATGGTATAGGTGGTGGCTATAAAATTACCTTAGGATTTATCCTCTTAGCCTTAACATGTTGACATACCTGAAACTGAGATACAAGCTCTATGTTATCTCTCTTTATTCCATCACACTAGAAAAAATCTTCCAAATAACTATACATAATATTACTTCTATGATTAATATATATTGAATAATTATGAGCTAAATATAAAAATATTCTTTAAATTTTTGTATGGAAGACGAATATACATAGTTATTAAAACTTATCATTCCACCATGATGAAGGATAAACTAATGAACATTTATAACCATGCATTGTAGCTCTACATCTTCCTTATTTTCCTCTTCAATCTTCACTTAGAATGATGGTTGAACATTCAATTGAGAAATATAATATTTCTCTGAGTCCTTCCAGATTTAAAAATCAATCCCATGAAAATTGAAAAAATTAGATCTTTTTTATCCTCATCATAGATATGTTATAGTGATCTTTTAGACTAAAAGTATCAACCCCCTTTTTCAATTTCCTAGTATGGTAATTCATTGAGCAGTCATAATATTTAATCATCTTTAACCATCTTCCCTAGTGTATATTCTACTCCATCTATGTGGATATATACTTTAATTTCTTTTGATCAGTCTATATATAAAAATTTTCTCCATAATTAAAATTCCTCTATATCATTAATGGAAACATTTTCACAACTAACTCTAAACGAAGATTTGGGTAATTTTTATCATATAATTAAAATCGTTTGGAGGCATAAAATAAAACAAAGTCATTCTATAAAAGAACACATCTTAAAAAAATCATGGATTCATATCTATAGATTAAGAAACCTTTCTCACTATAGGGTAATGTAGTCACATGGTATATGAATAATCTCTTTCCTTATAATCATCTATGCAGTAGAACATAGTTCCCTTCTCAGTTACCTTGGTTAGTTTATAATATGGTCATGATAAAATATCAAAAAACCATCTATTATTTGAATCTAAACCATGAAAACAATAGATCTCTATCACTATGGTTGGTCTTTTCCAACATTCGGTGGCCTCAATCTTTGATGGGTCTACCAATATTCACACTTGATATTTTATGATAAAAAATGAAACCTTTTACAGCCAAGATTCACACTTTGTAAATTTTTTATATAGTCTCTACTTCCTTAGGGGAATTAGTATGATTATTTCTTGCTATCAATCCTCTAACTTTCACTTTTAAAACATACAAATATCATCTGAAAATACTACCAAAAAATAATGAAGGTAATATATAAATGATCTAAATTTTAAAATCCATGTAGATAGTAAGGGAATTAGTATGATATAATGGAATCATAACGTATTCATATTGTTAATAGGTTGTACAATTTTTTTTCTTCGGAATATCATCCTTGTTTAACCTCAAATAATGATATCTAAAGAGAAGGGAAATTATTGAAATGTATTGAGCTCTGTATAGTTGATTAAATTGGTCTTCAATATAGGGTAGAGTATACTTGTACCAGATCATGATCTTTTTCAACTCTTAATAATTAATGCATAGTTTCATCGATCAATATTTATTTTTAACAAAATGAATTTGTTCACCCCATTGGGAAACACATGGTAGAATGGATCCCATGCCAATGTGATCCTAGAGTTTCTTTTTCAATTTGTGGAACTCAATGAGGGACATACTATAAGGAGACTATGAAATTGGGGTGGAACTATGTTTTCCTAGTATTGGGAACTCAACATCCAGAATAGTTGATGTCTAGGAAATTTTGGTAAAATTATTGGAAAAAAATCTAATAGAATATATGTATCATTGATGTGGAATTTCTCCCTAACCATCAGAGATTACTGACCATCATACATAGGAATAAAAACCCATAAAATGAATGTGATTTACATTATAAGTTCATATTCATAATCCCTCTAATAGATTATTATATTTTGGTTTGGAATAACAAATGTGACTTTACTTACTTGGAAAATTATATGGGATTTATATAGAGAATGTCATTCATTTCATAGGACAACATGAAATTCAACAAGTGGAAGAATGACAAGAATTGTAGGAAGCACATCCTCGAAAACAAAAACAATAGATGAATAATAAACTATAGATGAAATCATCGTACCATTATGGGTTTTCACTATTAATTGGATATGAAATCGTTTAGGTGGAATCATTACACACTTATAAAATTATTCAGATATAAATTAATGGATAGATCTAGAGTCGAAAAAGAAAATAGATGTTTTATAGTGTATAATAATTATTCCATTGACTAATTTTTATTGAAACCCCCCACAGAAATAACAATCACATGAGATTTCACTATTTCTGTTGGATTAAGAGGCCAATAATGTTGTAACAACCCATGAAATTTTAAAAAATATAATTTTTTCATTTATTAATTAAATATATAAATTCGTTATAAATTTACAATGAAATAATTGATATTTAATGAAATTATGTAATTTTTACTAATTGACTAGTAACATATCCTTGGGACTAGTACCATTCCTATTTGGAATAAAAATTTGGCCAATAGAATAATAACCTCAACTATGAGTGGATAAATAAAATTTAGGTATATTATAATTATAATCATGATATATTTATATCATTGAATAAGTAAATAATGTTTTTGGAAATTATTAATTTAGTTTTGGTATTTTTGTAAGTCATAAATATTTAATTACAATTTTATATTTAAATTAATGATATAATAAAAAATTTATTTTAATAAAATATTTTCATATTTTTTTTTCTGTTATTTTTATAAGATTAATTTATTTGAAATTAGTTAATTTTTTAATGTTTTATAAAATTAGTTGTAATTTTAAAATTGGTATTTTTTTAATAAATTATGATTTTTTTATAAATTATATTTTTCATATATAGAATTTTTTTTCAGAAAATGGAGTTCATTTTCGAATTATAAATGTCAAAAGATGATTTTGTTGACTTTTTGGGATTTTTTTAAATACTATAATTGTTTATGAATAATGGTATACGGTAATTTACTGTATATATATATATATATTATAAGATAAATACCCTATTCCTAACAACATGAATGATGTAAGAATCATAATATCGAACATTCCTTGATTATTTTAATATATTTAGTGATAATTTGAAAAATATTCATAGTCGTGAGCCCAAATGAAAAACTAATGAATAAAATAATCAACAAGAAACATCCCCTTGTCCATTATAAATACCTCCCCTCACCCACTCTTCTCCTAAAACCTCTAAATATTGGATAATTTAATTAAATATTAAGAATAATATTCCCAAGTCTCTTCTCCAAATCCAAAACCTAAGGATATCACAAAAATTTCAAAACATATGGACTTAAAGAGGATCTTTTGGAGAAGAGATGAAGAGGATAAAATCCGGTTTCATTTTCTATTATTTTCATTTAACTTATTTTTATTTTTTAATACAGATTTAAACTACCCCTAACTAAGATAAATGAAAACACTATAATCATATATATATATTATAATTTTTTCGTTTTAATTTAATAATTGACCCTTATACATCATATTAACTCCCTTTTATTCTACAAATAAAAATATCATCCGATATAGTAAAATTTCCAACAACGTGTATGATGTGTTTTCAATTTACATTACAACATTTAAGGCTCATAAAAAAACCATTAATATGGTTAAATAATAATTTATTATAAATATTATATGTTTTATTATGTTTTGGAACTAGTGTTTATATGTAATATTAAGTACTAAATCAAATGTGGTTTGCGATGATCAAAATTCACCAAAATAAACTAACTATAACCACAAATGATTTATATTAAAATTAATACTCATACCATAAAACCAAAATTAAATATAATACCATTTAATATAATTTATTTTTATAAATATCATTTAATTTATATTTTATAGTTATTATTCATTCTAACAAGAAAACCCATAATAAACCAACAATGGAAACCGTGGAATAATTGCATCGAAAATAATAAAAATTACAACATATTTTTAATAAATTGGTTGAAAGATGTTATGAGAATATCATATATGTAACTATAAATATGAATGATGTTATTTAATAAATTTATTACACTCAAAAAACCATTATACATGAGTTTGGAACATATATGAAGTAATATAATCCTGAGGTAAGGGAGTATTTAACCCAATTTCCATTAATTCAGTTAATATAATACTGTATTAATTATGTGGTACTAAGATTTTTTTTATAATTAATTTTTTTTATATTATGTTATATTATAATTATTTATAATATATACACATATTCCATTTGTTCTATTAATTATCACTTTAGCTATATGGAATATGAAATGGGTTTTTTCTTTTAAAATCTTCTTTTTATACTTCTATTTTTATAAAATTAAATATTTTTTTTATGAAAGTATTATTAATGTATAGTTAAGTTATGGTTCTTGGGAATTGTTTTTGATTAATGGTGGGAACTATATATCCCTATAATGCATTGGGGTTGTTTATGATTTAGGTCGCATGTATGGTTACACCAACTATAACTGTGATGGTTACACAATAAGGTAGCCCTGATGGTTACTTTATAAGGTACTAGTGAGGGTTTCAAATCATTTTATAGGAATGAAGGTTACAATATTAAGGAATTAATTAACCAATTTACCAGTATGTTATTGTTTATGTTTTCTATGTTTTATGTGAATATCTTGTTTTCATAATGTAAGTATATGACACTTTATGGGCGAGATGTACTTTATTGTGGAATATATTCATATGTATATAATATTAATGTACTGATTGGTCCATTATATTTTATTCCAATTACTAATATATTTTTCTCATCCCATGTTTTTTCGTTTTTTTCATAGGCTATAAGGATGTGTAATGTAAAGAAGGAAGTTAGGTAAATTGGTATGACTATTTTTCAAAGAAATTATGTTTTATTTTAAAAGTTTCTTATTTTGGAAGAAATCGATATTGTTTTATTAGTATTAAATATATATAAATATGGTATGTATGTATGTATTATTTCTTAATTCTCTTAATATGAAACCCTAAAAAGATCCTCAATGTGAAAGAAATCACATTATGACTAAAATTGATGATTATGTAATGTTTTACAGTTGGGTCTTAATAGTCGGTATCAAAGGAAGGTTTAGATAAATTTAGAGATTATAATGATGCTAATAGAATACCATAAATGATATTAATATATAATTAATTTGAAATAAAATTGAATTTGAATATTAAAATGCTGCTTAATCTATTATATGGTTGTTTAGAATGGTTTTCTACTGAAGAAACAAGGAAGCTAAAGGAGGAAAGCACCGATGGGATGATATATTTCCAAATAATTTTCCTATAATGGTCAAAATTAGAACTAATAACTTTATGATGGTAATTGATTAGTTTTCATAGGCTATAAATGGACGTGACATATATGCAACGGAATTTTCAGTTATACAAAAAATAAACATGATGATAGTGGAACATTTTATGAGGCAACATAATCCTACTTTTAGTGGATCATCTAACCCAATGGTGGATGAACGGTGTACTAAATCTCGTGAATAGATATTAAATTTTATGTAGTGTTTTGATAATCAAAAGGTTAGTATTTAAATTTACCATTCAGAAAGTGAAGCTGACCACTGGTAGTCAATGGTCATGAATATCATGGATAGTGATGAGACTTATTCCTTATAATGAGATTAATATAAAGATATTTTCAATGAAAAATATTTTCCTAAGGTGGTTCGACTTATGATGGAAATGATTTTTTTTGAATTGAAACAAAATGAGGAGGATTTAGTGGACATATATAAATAAAACAACACCCAATTAGCAAGGTATTCTCTAAATCTTATTCAGGATCCCAATAGAAATGTCAATAATTCTTAATCAGGATTGAATCCAATTTATTTAATGGAACTGGCCTCCCAGGTATTGAAATGTTAAGAGAAAAATTATATATGTGTTGAGAGGGTTGAAATGGAGTTTTCTAATGGTCATCTATACTTTGATAACAAATAGAAGAAGTGGTCTAGATGGAAAGTTGTGGGTTAAAATTAAATATTAGAATGTAAGAAAGTATAGTTTACATTTTGTGAAAAGTGTGATAAAAATCACCCTAGAGAATGTATTTATAAAACAAGGATGTTTGTTTGATGTGATAAGATTTTACATGTGTCCTAATATTGTAATCAAAATGATCTTAAGATTAATTTTGAAAACAAAACAATAAATTTCCTTTATTGAGGTTTGATGGTTCATTATAAAAATACCTACCCAAAGAAATATCTAAATAACAGAAACCCCTTGGGTTATGAGCAGAATGGTTCAGTGAGATCCTTTGCAACTACTACAGAAGATTTAATGCCATCCAATGATGTGGTTGAAGGTACTTTTTTTACATATATTTTTCTAATGTATTTATTGATACAGGGTCCACACCTACCTTTATATTTGAAAAATATTATTGTAAATTGGGAATTTTTCTCAAAAAATAAGACTAGAAGTTATGGTTAAAACACAGTGGGGGAAATATTATAGAAAAAATGCATTATGTGGATCTTTATGTCTTTTAATGTGGAATGAAATTCCCCAAATACCATGTTATTTTTATCTTAGTAGAGTTTATGACCTTTTTTGTATGGACTGGATTTCTCTTAATCATGCAATGAAAGCTTATAGATCTAAATAGGATATTTTTCAGAAATATTTTATGTTTATTATACAATAATGAACCACAATATTGATAACATATCAGGAAACTAAAAAACTATTAAAATATAGAAAAGGAAATTTTCTTGTTCATATTGTCGGAAACATTGGAATTGTTTAGATTAATGATGTGTTGGGGGTAAATGAATATCTATATGTTTTCTCCATTGAGTTACCTAGTGATATACCTAATTAGGATGTGGAATTTACTATATTATTGGTTCATGATTCTATGCCAATTTCAAAACCCCCTTATTGAATGTCTCATGTGGAACTTCGTGAATTGAAAAATCCATCGCATGAGTTTCTTGATAAAGGATTAATTCATCCTATCACATCACCATGTGGTGATCCCATTTTGTTAATTAAAAAGATATATGGATACATGAGACTTTTAATTGATTATTGAAATTTTAATAACATTACTGTTAATAATAAGTATCCATTTCCACATATTGATGACCTGTTTGATCAGCTTTAGGGAGCTCAGTATTTTTCAATTATTGTCTTGAGATCGAGGTACCATATACTCAAGTGGAGGGGTATGACATCTCAAAAAAAGAATTTCATACAAGATATGGTAATTTGGAGGGTGTTATCTTACCCTTTGTTTTTTCAAATTTTCCAATTGTATTCATGGATATTATGAATAGAATAATACATGAATAATTGGATAAGTTTTCTTTTTTTATTAATGAAATTTTGTAACATTAAAAAATATTTGAGGATAATTGAAAACATTTAAGGACATTCTCACAAATTCTCAATGAAAATAAGTTATATGAACAGAATTAGAAAATGTGATATTTGGTTGTAACTTATTTCCTTTCTTGGGTACACTGTAAATAAGGAAAAAATAAGAGTTGATCATACCAAAAAAATGTGGTTAATTAATGGAAAATACCTAAAAATCTTACAAATATTCCATTTTTTCATGTATTATTAGGTTATTAAAGATAGTTTGTTATAAAAAAATCACAGTTATATTTCCTATAACTAAGTTAACACGAAAAGTGTGTAAATTTATTTTAATAGAAGATTGTGATTTATATTTTCATGAATTGAAGAAATAATTGTTGAATGACCCATTTTTGGCACTACCCTACAGGAATGGTGAATTTATTATCTATAGTGATGCTTCATTGAAGGGACTTGGTTGTGTTCTAAGGAAGAATGATTATGTAACTCCATATGCTTCAAGACAAAAACACTCATGAGTTAAATTATCCCACAAATTATTTTTAAATACCTTTTGTTATTTTTTCATATAAAATTTGGAGGCATCATTTATACAGATCCAAATGTTAATTATATACTGGCCATAAATGTCTAATGTGTATATTCACATATAGGTAATTAAACATGAGTCATATAAGATTCCTTGAATAGATAAGGGATTACAGTTTCACAACCAATTATCATCTTAGAAAAGGAAAAAAGGTGGTAGATTCCTTGAGTCAAAATTATTAAACTACATTTACCATATTATGTTTGGAAAATGACCCCTTGATTAATAATTCGATGAAATTTAGCCTGGATGTTTTTTATGAAAGAAATTACTCTATTTTGTTTTCATTATTAGTGATGTCATATCTTTCATGTAGAATTATGTAAGTATATAAAGAGGACAATGAGTTATAAAAAAGTTTTAATTGTTTAAAATGTATATGTTTCTAGAATTTATCATTGATAATGTTTGTCTTTTGTGATTTGGAAAGAGATTATGCGACCCTATTGATTCATAGTTGATAAAAAATATATAATTGAAGATCAAAGTTATCCACTTTCAATTCACCCCATCAGTTCTATGTTGTATATAGAACATCAATAGTATTATTTTTGGGATGGAATGAATAGGGATATTTCATATTTTTTTGTGGAATTCTTGAAATTTCAATAGGTTAAATTAGAGTGACAACTACTAAAGGGGATGCTTCATCCATTTCCAGTGAAAGAGAGGAAAGAAGAAAATAAATCCATGGAATTCGAGGTGGGACCACCAAATACTTCTCAAGGTAACAATATAGTTTGTGTTATTGTTGATTAGTTAAATAATCTTCACATTTACATCAAATTAGAGATACAATGTCTTCGGATCAGCATTCTCGATTGTACCTCAAAGTGAATTTTAGGTTACATCGAGTTCCTTTTTCCAGTGTATCTGATTGTGACACCAGGTTCACTTCAAACATTTTTATGGTTATCATTAGTCATTGGAAATTGAATTAAATTTCATCATAGCCTTTCATCCCCAATCTGATGGACAGACCGAGAGAACAATTCATAAATTGGAGGATATGATTCGAGCATGTTCAACAAACTACCAGGGAAGTTGGTATCAATATCTATCCTTACTGAAGTTTTCTAATAATAATAGTTTGCATTATAGTATACATATGGTACCTTTTGAGTCCCTATATGGAATGTAGTGTTATAATTTATATTTTTGTGATGAAGTCATGTATAGGAAGATTATGAGACCATAATAGGTTTAGAGATTGGATGAGAAAGTGAAGATGATCCAACAACACATGAGGATTTCTTAGAGTTGCAGAATAGTTATGTAGATAATTTGAGGAATGAATTTTCTTTTGAGCTAGTTGATTATTTTTTACTTAAAATATCTCTTTGGAAAAGTGTTATGAATTTTTAAAGGATATGAAATATAATTCCACGGTTCATTGGACCTCATTAAATCCTTGAAAATGTTTTACCAGTTTCCTACCGAGTATATTTTCCTCTATCTTTATCTTAGGTAGACAATGTATTTCATGATTCGATGCTGGGAATGTATATTCCTAATTCATCTCATTTTTTGAGAAAAGAATTAGTTTAGCTGGTAGAGAACCTTTCATATGAAGAGAAACCTTTTGATATTATTGAGTGTATAGAACATGTATTGGGGACTACGTTAATCCACCTAGTAAAGGTTTTGTGATGAAACACCATAGTTAAAGAAGCAACATGGGAATCTGAAATTGCTCTGTGGGAAAAGTGCCATTAATAATTTAATAAGTGAATATAAATTTCGAGGATGCAATTTCAATATGGTGGGGAGAATGATAAAATCTCAGGTAAGTATAAAATATATTTTTTCATTATCTAATTAAAATTTTAATTTTGTTATAAATTTATAATGAAATAATTGAGATTTAGCGAAAATAAAGAAAATTTTCTAATGGAATATGAACTTTTACTTGAGAATACTAACTTGACCATTAGGAATTGTAATTTGGAAAATATAATAGTAACTAAACCTATGAGAGTATAAATAAATTTTATTTATTTTGTAATATAATCATGATATATTTATATCATGGAATATGTAAATAAATGTTTTGGAAATTATAAATTATTTATTGGTATTTTTGTAAGTCCTAAATATTTAATTTAAACATTATTAATAATATAATTTTTAAAAATATAATTTATTTTCATAAAATAGATTCATAAATTTTTATTTTATTGTCTTATGATTATAATATAATTTTATTAGTCTTTAATTAATTTTTGAAAGAGTTATAATTTTTTCTATAATTTTTAAACTATTATTTTTTGAATAAATTTCGATTTTATAGATAAATTAAATTTATTCATATTAAGGAAAAAAATTCCAAAAATAAATTTCATTTTTTAATTCTTCATATAGATTAATGGTTGGGGTGAAGTTTTGGGATATTTTTGAAATACATAAATTATTTAAGAATAATACAATACAATAATTTATGGTATATAAATATTTTAAGATAAATACACTATTCCTAACATCATGAATGAAATAAGCACCATAATATTGATTCAATTTTTATTATTTTTCTATATTTAGTGAAAATTCTCATTCTATTCACAGTCTTATTTGAAAATAATTAACTATTGGATAAAATAATAAAAAAAACTCTCATTTTCTACATTAAATACCAACCTCCACCTCCTATTCTCCTAACACCTCTCAATAATTCATAATTATCAAAATTCTACCCAATAATCTTCCCAATAATCATTCCAATATCTAGGTTCATCTGGTGTCCCCAAAAGGCCAAAAACAATTTCCTTATTGAGGATCTCAAGGAGAACAGTTGAAGAGGTAAAAATCCTCTTTCATTTACCTTTATTTTATTTTAAATTCTTTTTATTTTATTATAATCTCTTCACCTACCCTTATCCAATAGGAAATAAAACTCCATTATCATATATATAATGTAAATTTATCATGTTGGTGGAAAAATTAATCCTCAAATTTCTTCTCCTCTCCCATTTATTTTAAAAATAATATCAACATCCATGACATGTTGAATTGCCGACATTATAGATAATGTGGTTTCATTTTCCATTTCTACCTTCAAGGATGGTCATAATACAATTATTATGGATAAATTATATATTTATATACAAATTATATGTTATATTATGTACTCAAATCAGTATTTATGCATAATATTAATTAATAAAAGAAAAGTTATTTGTAATGATCAAAATTCAGCAAAATAAACTAACAATCATAACTAATGATATATCTAATAATTCATCCTCATACCATGAAAATTTTATATATAATACCATTTATTTTTCTCTATGTTAATCATTATAATGTAATTTAAATTCTATATTTTTTCTCCAATCTGACAAGAAACTTCATAAGAAAACAACCATATAAACAATGAAATAAATGCACCACAAACTATGAAATAAACAAAATATTATTATTAAATTGGTTGAAACATGTTATGAGAATATCATATAAGTAATTATAAATATAAATATAGTTATTTAATAAATTAATAACACTATTTAATCAATTATATAGAATATTTGAACACATTTTATTTTACATAAACCTAAGGTAAGGGAATTATTAACCCAATTTCCATTCCTTGGGTTAATCTTCTACATGATTAATTATGTGGTACTAAGATTATATGTGTAATGAATTATTTTTATATTATATTATATTACGTGAATTTATAGTGTATACATGTATTCCTTTGATTCTATTAATTTTAACTTCAACTGTATGGTATTTTAATGGACTTGTCTTTTAAATATCACTTCTTAAACATCTTTTTTTATAAAATTAAAAGGATATAATTTAAAAGTATTATCGTTTTATAATTATGTTATGATTCATTGGAATTGTTTATTATTAATGGTGGGACCCATATCTCCCCCAAATGAATTGGGTATGATTATGTGTGAGGCTAGCCATTTTATTACTCCAAGTGTTACTATGATGGTTACACTATATGGTCACCATGAGGGTTACAGACCATAAGGTAGTCATGAGGGTTTCAATATCAAGTAATTCTAAAATTTACCTTTATGATATTATTATTTTTTCTATGTTTTATGGGAATATTTATTTTTTAAAATTTAATTATATAATACTTTATGGGTGAGATGTGTGTGTTTGTGGCCATGTTTTCATATGTATATAAGTATTAATGAACTAATAGTTACTTACCATTTTTTGTCTCCTACTGAGATTTTTGTGCTCATCCTATGTTTTTAAAAGTTTTTCTTAAGTTATAAAGATTCTTATGGAAAATAAGGAAGTCATGTTAAAGGTAATGAATAATTTTCTAAGGAATCATTTTTTATTTTAAATGTTTTATATTTTAGAAGAAATGGATACTGTTTTAGTATTATCAACTATGTGATTTTTAAACACTAGAGTGTGGGTGGTGAATTCAACATAAATTTCTCTCTATTTTTATTTTAAGATAAATTCTACCCATAAATTCATTATTTGGGTTCCAAATGACCATTATTTCCACACTTAAAACATTTACTAACTCCCTTTAGAAAATTTTCCCTATGTTTATTCACATACATTGAGGAAACTAGAAATTTCATCTTCTACTCTCCATGATTTTTATATTTCCCTTTGAATTCAATTTTTCTATTAGAATCCATTTCATGATATTGATACGTACTCCTACCCCATTTCCACCTTGATGGAACACTGATAAATATCTTCATATCTAAGGAGGACTCTATTGGATAATTCCCTTTGGATACTTGGATTTATTCAAATGAAGAATCAATCATCCTTACTTTCTGGTTGGATGATAAAACATGAAACATACCATTAAATTCTTGTTAATCATCCCACGTATAGACCAATGATATCATTATCCTTTTTCTTTAGCTCAATGAACTCATTCTCCATCTTTGTATAAAGAATATGAAGAAATTACATATTGAAAAATAATTCATTAAACACATCCCAATACATGGATTCATTTTTACACGTTCCCTTATATTCATGATGATATTACACAATTGATATGATTCACCATAAAAATGAGAAGGATAAAAAATCACTTTTTCATGTTAAAAACCAAAGAATATAAAATATATTATTAATTTCAGATATCAATTAATCAGTAACAATTGGATTGGAATCATTACTAAAGGGAGTTTTATGTTGCCTCATGAAGGACTAAATCGAATGTTGTTATCCCCTTTAATCATTGGTAAGATAAAATTAGTTCATGGATTGATAATGTTTCATGGTAATATCAGAGATATTTTTCCTTCCATCTCTAATAATATTCACCTACATACAAGGAATGTCATTTCATTTTCTATCACGCTGAACTTTAGCACAATTCCATTAGTTTCCAACCATTACTAAAACTAAAATGTATAATGTAAGATATAATATTTATAGTGGTAAACCACATAGTAATGAATGATCAATTAAAGAATATCTAAATGTGGACACAATAATTTTAATCTATGACATTTTATGTTTAACATATTTTATTCACATTCTTCATCTATTTAAATCATTCTTGATGGTTCAAAATGATTTTTTGTATTCCTAAAGCATACCCCATGGGAGTGTCATACTAGGTGTGTAGGATGGAGAAAAATCATGAACTTTATGACGATATAGTCTATCATTATGCATCATTTTTAGAGTTATTACCACTTGATAATTCTATTCAAGAGACATGATAACTTCTAGTATCCAGTCATGGATGTAATTTCATATAAACTACTCCATCTATCCTTATAAAAATTCTATGAAATTTTCAAATACATTTTCTTATCCTTATACATATCCATAGACAGGTCCTTAGTGATATTATTAACGTTTTCTATTCGTTTTTTCCAAATGATAACTAAACATATCCTCTTATACATAATATAGTGGCCCATGTTTTTCAAACATATATATAACATCATTTTAGATAAATTTTAATTAATTTACAGAAACAGATTCTTGTGGATCAATATTTTTTAATACCATTGCAATCATGGAAACAAAAAAAAATTTAATAGGTTTACTACATAATATCCCACCATATTCTTTAAAAGTATCATCGTTCTTAGTCATTTCATACATAATAGATTTTCATGGATGTTTACATGCCTATAATAACCAATTGTGCTAACTCCCATTCACTCCGAATAATAGAATCACCCATTGGAGGCTGGATAACTCTCTGTCCTCGTTGTTATGGAGGTAACTCATACCTTAATCAGGTTTCCTCCATTGGTTTTGTTAATTATGTTGACTTTTAGGTATGTTAGTGCTTAAATTTCCTTATACCCTCAAGGGGAATTTAAAAAAAGTTTTCCTAGAGACATGTTAATGAAAAATAATGGGTATGGAAATCATGGTGTAATGTTTTGGCCAAAGGATTGTGATTAATGGGCTCTAAAATATTCTAAATGATCTCTACATTGAGACTCATTATAGGATAGAGATGAAGGGACCATACTAGTCATTCCTAGGATGTCTAGTCATCACTGCCAGAAGGAAACTCACGAATTGGCTACCCAATATCCTATTGTGATGGAGAGGCGTAGAAAATCAGTCAAATCAAGGGATTTCAATTAAACTTCACTTCCATCCATAGAATTATCAACCCACATCATGGCAATGGAAATTGAATTTTGGAAGGACATAGCCTCTAGAATCATGAATGTATAGATATTCTGTCCAGATGGAATACATATCACAAATCTTGGGGAAATTAGATCCCATTTGATATTACACTATGATACTGACCATTCTAGTGAGTAGAAGTACCTTTGAGAATAGGAGATGATTGTATATCCCATTGATGATCAAATGTTATCCACAAAGGGTGAAATATAGGATATAATGATGTGAAACTAAGGGGATGTATGATTAAGAAACTAATGAATCGGCTGATTTTGTTGATGTTAATAAGATGTTACTTTCTTCTCTACCCATTTATCTTCCTCATTCAACATAATATTTAGAAGAAATATAAGTGTCAATTTGTAGTTAGAAGAAGAAGAGGCACCAGGGGTGGAATCTGAGTAAAAAAATACAAAAATGACTAGAACCCCTATAGGGATGTGGGATCCACCCATGAATCCAAAGAGTTTTCCACATTCCATATGTTTATGGAGGAGGAGATGGTGGGGTAATATTCCCTCTTTCTTCCTCCATTACTATTATTCATGGGGGTGTACTATAATTTTTTAGTCCAATTAAAATAGAGGGAGGTGAAAAATACATTAGCTAAGAGAATCACTAAAAACGGTTAGTTATCATAATAATATTTTTTATTAGCTTGTCTGGAAAATTAATATGAACCATCTTGTGGAATGAAAAATCACCTCCTATCTCTTATCTCGTTGGGATTAGATATGACCCTCTATGACCTGAGGATGGTACTGTAGATGTGGAACATATGTTTATCGATGAGCCATTTCCCTTGGAAGGAGAAATATTAATGAATGAAACCACATCTGGTCCCTCTACTATAGAGGGAGAGAATAATTTTAGTAATTTTCAATGTGGATAATAATATGTTATATAGAAATCAGTAACTCTTTATCCTTTAAATATTTTAGACCTCCTATTTATTTTAGAGGATCCTGTAACAACAACCACTGGATCTAAAATTATCTCTAAAGGGGTGGATCAAAATCATGGGCCCCCCTATGAAGGTATGAGTGCTAACCATTTTTTAATAGGGACAACATAGTCTTTTCTTGATGATATCATAGTGGTTGTAATTGATGGAGAATAAGATTTTGGTCCAGATCCATGCTTCTTGGATACCCCTTCAGGTGATTATTCTATATGATGTGAGGAATTTAATGATTTAAATAATGAAATTGTATGATGTTTTGAAAGAGATTAATATTCTCTTCTCTATATAGGATTTCAGGGACTTTGATAGGGAATTGGATCGATGTAAGTTTTGTAATAAAAATTCACACAAGGACAAACTCCGAATGACTAATGCATTAATTCAAATACATAGACTTTTAAAAAAAATAATATAGAATGTTTCTCCCTGAAAATCCACCACAAAGGCATTAAGATCCCTCCTGGTCCTATTTTGGATGGAGAACTACCTCAAGTTCCTTAAGTTGTGTATTCCCATGAGCCTTCCAGAGTGCGTCCTGAGAAATCTAAGGGTGATCCTCCCCATCAAGTAATCATAATTTGAATTTATAAGGACAAGAAAAAATGGGGAGAATTAATCCATAAATATAACACATCAATGAGTGGGATTCATCAACAACAATGATCTAGTTTTTTTTCCATTCTGTATACTATATTCCAATGTCAGTGTGTAATTTCATTCGTATTCAATTTACACTCCATAAACTCATCAAACCATATGGGGATTCCTTATCCACATCCAACAATAATTATGGAAGGCTAGGTTAAAAGTACTATAGAAAGGATAGTACATGTTTCTTCTTTAAGAGAGTTAATATTTGAGTATAACACTACTATTAAGTCTATATCTTTGAAAAAATAGGAGTATCTGGATGCTTTTTCAGTATGTCACTGATTCATATAGAATGATGTCTGTGAGTTAGTATTAGAGAAACCTATAGAGGATTTACCCTAATATCTTTATTATCTCTAGATCATGTTCATCATCTTGGAATATGGTGGATTTAACTATTGTTTGATCCACTATACTATGAAATAATTTGTTTTCCCACGGGAAAGAGAACACGAGTTATAAAAAATCCTTACTAAATCAAAAATTCTCATAAAATATAATTACGCTCGAGATAAATTGTCCTAGGTGTATCTTAATCAAATGAAAAATTGGTGGATTAAAAGAAACATGATGATGAGATACCCCTTTAATTATTTATTACCCTAAAAGAAATAGATACCTTTAAATGGGAGCTCATACAAAATCACCATTCACTAGAAGTAGTTAGAAAGATGTAAATACTTCAATTGAGTATGTATTAGATGAACAATTCTTTTTTAAGGAGTCTAAGACTACCAAGATAGCTGGGATTATAGTAGATATTGGTAACTCTTTAGAGGCCCTCTCACAATTCCTAATTCCGGTTGATGTTCTTGTTATAATTATGATAGAGAGGCTCCAACATATAGATTCTCCTATAACTTTTTCTCCTTGAATAAATATATGTTTTACCTAAACCAAATTTTTATTTGTCCTAATTTTCATGAAATTTATAAGATAATAATGAAGACTTCACAATTTACTAAATGTTGTTGTGTCAAAGCAATGTAATTATCATGATAGATAAATGAAGATTCTCATTGTTTTTACAAGATATTATGACCTTGGGAGTATTGTTCAAATGTTTCTGGAACTATATAACATTCCGTATAATGTTTCTTGATATTTTCATAATCACCCTAGTTTATTCTTATGTTTTATATAAATAGGACATACCATGATTGACATGAATTTTTCTTATACTTACCTTTATCCATTTTTGACCATACAAGTTTTTTTACTTTTTAATTTTAATTGATCAATATTTCTGAAATCACGATTATTACATGCCTAGAGAGATATGAATAAACATTACCATTGTGTTACCTTTGTGGTTTTCCATCCTAGTAGGTATTATGAATCTTTCCATTGATAGTTTAGGGACTTTCATGCCAGACTGATGCCACTAATTTTTAGGTAAAATTGTTTCAACAATTAGTTTCTTAGATAATGATCCATGTACATCCTATATACCATGAATGATATTATAAAATTCAAACATGAAGAGGGAATTTTTATGTCATGTTTTCAGAATTTTTGAACCTGATGAGATTTTGAGAGATAAGTACACAATGAATTATCACAAACCACATTTGAAAAGACACCATCATTCCAATGTTTTTGGGGAATACCAAGATAATAGGAATTTCTCTTATATATGAAAATGAAATTTATTAAAATCTCATATTAAGAGTTGTATTATAAAAATCCAAGTTTGAGGAATATTATTCATATTTATAACAACATAATCCCTTATAGTTAGACATTATTATTACCAGTGGCTATATTAGGTTTGTGATGGTTCACAAATCATGTAACCAAGATATGTCAATTTTGGAAGGAATGGGTCTTGTAATGAATTAAATTATTATATTGGTGTTGGACAAGGACGAGGGAAGGTAATTTTACACTAATAACGAGTTTTGAAATTAAGGGACTCATGTTTGAATTATTATCATGGATTATGACATTGTGAGGGGGATATGAGGTTCAAATTTTACCTATAAGAGTTGGAAATATAATTGGTTATCTAGGAATCACTATGTGTCCCATTGGAATGACAATAAAACCCAAATATTATATCATAAAGAATGATTGTAGACCGACACATGGAAATTTTTTCCTCTACAAAAGGGTGACAACAATGTGTAGTCTTACATCATAAAATTAATACGTGAGCCATCTAGTTTAACATCTTCAAGAATGGATGTTTCCCTATAGTTTAACATTATTTGATTAGAACATTTGGTGAGAATTTTATGTTCTTGTCTCCCGGACCAGCCGCTTCCTGGAGATTCAACCAAAAATGCTCAGATATTCTCTAGGTGTGAAGATGGAAGGATGTAATCCATGGCCTTGGTATCCCAGATCTGGTGGAGTAGGACGAGAAATTCATTCAATGGGTGACCACATACCATGTTCTATGAGTTGTGTGCATTATAATGTCATCGATGGAAAAAAATTTATGATTATTTTTTCCAAGGACAATAATACCTATGATTGATAATATACATTTAAAAGTATATTATTAATACCCATGTGTTGATGAATATTATGCATAGTCAAAATAAATGTTTCATATGGAGTTTATTTTACTTACTAATAATTTGTAGGGGAAGATTATGGGGAACTGGGTCTTCCAAAACCAAAGTGTGAATTTTTAAAGGAATGTATGTATATATCAAAGGATCATTTTGGCTAGTAATTACTAGTAAAATTTAGAGTATTCCCTAAAAATGTCTAATTCATATGTAATTTATGGAAAATTTGTGAATGAACCTAGGATTAGAGATCTGATCATGACTATATATCCTATGGTAATTGGAATCAAGACACACGTAGTTCTAGAATGAATTCTCGTACAAATCGAAATTTTATGCTGTGATGTGGAATTTTAGCTTTCTCTAGCTATTATAGTATATAGAATCTAGTATTGACTAAATATATCTTTAGTATAAGAATAAAGAAACACATAGTTATATTTTATATTTATTGAAATTGAAAAACACCTAAAATGGTGGTTCTCTCCTGAAAGGAACTAAGTGAAGGTAAATTTAACATTATATGAAAGAGACATCAACCATAAAACTTAATATCATGTGGAAAGGATACAGGATCCCCAACCTAAAGAGGAAATATAAAGTCTTGTTTTATAGAAATACCATTGGGTTGAAATATAAAATGTTTAAGGTTGAGGTTACTAGACTATAAAGTTTCCTTACCATGTGAGGAGGCACACACCAATATTCTTAATCCCACATGAGCTATGATCAGGGTGAGAAACAAGGAATTATGAGGTTTTCCCTTTTTTACATGGGGGAATTAAAATAAATATTGGGAATTTACTGATTATCACTAGTTGGTATTGAGTGGATTCATCCGCTATTTGGGATTCATTTTAAGTGAAAACATAGCGTTAAATAAAACACTAGTGAATACAATAATACTCGAGTATATAATATATGGATTGTATTGAGTCTAATTGTCAAGTAGTTTAAATGTCTCTTGTGTAAATAGAAATCATGACATATGAAGTTGATGGTAAAGATTCAAGATACTGATATTACACATATGTAGGGAGTGAGGTAAAATTTATCATATTGTGGCTAGAACAGGATATAGGATCCGTGCTTCACTACATATCATCTCAAATTTAGAATCAATAAACACCTAATTTTCATCATTCTAGGTAGTTTAACATTATATAGTAATTACATTTATGATATTAAATGAGTATTAATAAGTAAATTTTCACTTATTTATTAAAAAATCCCTAGGTGATTAGGAAATCATCTTTTTATATGATTTCAATTGGATTTCGGTAAATAATCTCATAAAAAGAGTTTACCAATATGGTATCATGAGGAATCATAGTTTTTTTACATAGGGAATCCTATGTTTGGTTAATATGACAAGACAAAATTTTAACATCTTGTGATGAATAATTTTCATACAATTTATCATCTTGTGACTAATATGACATGAGTTGTTCCTTATAAGATTGATTGATCTAGGAATCTTTGTGCATTGTAATGTTATGTGGAATATATGAATGGTGTCTTGTAGTTTTGGTTCATACAATATGGACTATAAACCATTTATCACATGAAATATTTAATAAAAAATTTTATTATGTAAGGGGTTTTATTACACTCCCCATTTATTGTGATTGAAAAATAGGATCCAGTAGAACAGACCATATGGATAGAAAAAATTAATTTATATTTTTTTCATTCCTAAAAGTTTTCTTTGTAGGTATCCTTAGTGTTATGAGAACCTAAACCAATTCCCCTAGAAATTATTAATAAAGTAAGACAATATTGTTGAATGTGAAATATATTAGGTTTTTAGGAACAACTAAATGGTGAATGTTTTACATTATCTTCTCATCAACCGATTAAAACTCATCCACATGCTTCTATGAGAACCCATTAGTTGAAAACTGATTAGAAATGAAAATGCACAACAATGGAAATTGGAATTTTATAGGAAAACTACTTTTCCCCCATATTCTAGTGAATATAGTGTTTATTTCATATTAGTATAGGTTGTGGTATTGTATAAACATAAAGAATGTGAAAGATTGTTGGGATATGATTTCTTGTTTTTTCACACCATTTTGTAGAGTCTTTTCAATAGGGTCTTGTTGAAATATTCTACCAGTATATTTTCTACTATGTGATAGATGGATGAGTAGTTGGACTCAATATTTTATTCTAATCACAACCTTTTCAATTAAGAAGAATAAATGTTTTTTTTTCATTTTCATTCAAAATTGTAAGATGGACACAAAACTTAGTAGTAATATTGGACTAAAAAATATTAATGATGATTTTGGTCCCAAATGCTTTTAGGGGTATTTATTTATACCATTTAAGTAATTATTTGGATAAAGTGAGGATATATGTAAAATACATGGATATTTAAGGAGCTTATAGTCCCACCACATCCATTCAATATATAGTGAATGGAAATGATTATTTGGTTGTGTGCAACAACTCCAGGGGTTGATGGAGGAAATTGGTAAGTACTTAAAATTGATAACACATTTTGGTTAATTGTTTATAATCCAACATTAGAGGAGGATTGAAATATGTGATCCTTTTGATTTTGTGAGAAAGACTGGTCCCTGTATAATGGGTTCTATAGGTACATGCATGGAATTATTGCATAATGATTATAGTCTCATCTGTATTAATTAATCCATCTAGGATCCTATCAAATCCTTATTCATAGAGAATTTATAATGCATCATGCTATCATAGAGTGTAAAATTAACAGGAATCCATCAAATTTTATATTTTATATATCGTTTAAATGGATTATTTCAACTTAAGAGACTTTATAGGATGCGTGTTATCCACCTTTTAGTAAAATTATCTGGTCCACATGTACATTTTTCCTTAATGGTCTCTTTCATACCATTATAGAAAATGGATATTCCACTGAACATTGTGCAATGTTTATATCTCTATCAATAGTATCTAAAACATCAAAACCTATAACTATGTTTTCTTGTAAATGTTACAGATCATTCTATGAGATAAAAATATGTGTCAATGTTGGATCTAAGGGGAATTCAAAAATCAATCCGTTGAAATATTTAATAAATTTTATAAGTTCAAATTTTCATATACTATAATCACTATTAATTTTTTTGATTAACAGCTCTGAATCACCTTTTAAGTTCCTATGGGTCTTTAGAATTTGTAGTGTGACTCATAAGCCTACAATGAGGGATTGGTACTCCACATCATTGTTGGTTCAATGTTAATACAATGGGATCGAACAATGATATACATTCACTGATGGAGATAAAATAATAACTACCCATCTAACTTTATTGATCTTGGGATATTCCAGCTTCTTTCCTATTAGGATCATGAAAAGTCCATCAAAATGAATTTCCCACTCTTTTGGGGAGTATAGTATATATAATATTTCATTATCTAGAAATTATATATCCATAGGTGTTCCTTTTAAATAGGGATTTATTTGTTAGGAAATATTCAAATGCCTTCATTTTTTTTAGCTCATGTGGTAAGAATAGGATGTCAAACTATTATAGGATAGAAACCCACCATTCCAAAATTCCGATCAACATTGGGCGGTATCGGTTGTACATGATAAACATAGTTAAATAGACCAAGTGGACTTCATTTTGTTACAATTAGTACCACAAATTATGAAATAAAAATATTAATTCTAGATAGTTATTATAGATTTATGAATATTGATACATAGTATTGAGAATGAACCAAGTGAGAAATTAGAGGCTGTTTTAATTTCCATATTCATTCCTTTATATAAGGAAATAAACCAATGACCATTATATGGAAGTAAAATATAAGATGATTGGATTTCCTTTTACATTAATGATCAATACATGTGAACATAGTAAATACATCATGATACTATCAAACACGTCTTGACATTCATCTGTCTACTAATATGTTACCCCTTTTTTATCATTTTGGTGAAGGGAAAGAACTTCCTAGGAAGATTTTCTATAAATCATCAAATGTATGAAGGGATTCCATGTAGTCCTATAAAATCATTAAGGTTTTGAAGAGGTAACATGTCAAATATATCATATTTATTTATATGATCATCCTCGATTCCTTGATGGTTTACTACAAATATCATTAAAATTCCAATGGATACACCAAAAGCACATTCAAGGTGTGAATTTGATGGATATGTTGTTGTATGTTGCTCAAAACCATCTAATGGTAAGAATGGGGGTGAAAAAAAAGAAATGATTTCCCCATTAGATCATCAACATGAAAAATGATATACTTTCATAGAAAGGATTTAATGATTCATTGCATTTCCCACAGGTAAGTAGAACATATATTTTTTATACCCAAAGGCATCACCTAATGAAAATATACTATTTGGGGTTTTATGAAGAAAGTGGATTCTTCAAAATCAGGGGACATTAGGATTGCATTATATCTCGAGTAGTATTACATGAAAGAGTGGTCATGGTAGGTAATTGTTTAACATTCATATGTTCTTTAATTGGAACCAGGAAGTCATATTTTGGAAAATGCTATTTGAGATCTCTGAAATCGATTAAAAACTACATTTTTTCTATTTTTTCTTGGTTGGGACTATATTTTTCGACAATTTAAAATATTTTACATCTATAATTATTTTCGATATGATGATGTTATTAACATCAGATTCAAATTCTTGTAGTGCGGTTCAGATGTGTTCTACGAGCTACCTTTTTATAATAACAATGATCTTTGTGAGGATCTGAGTTGTGGGAGGCCACATTAGGATTTAGGAATTTTTTTTGTGTAATTACAATCTAGTACATATTGATTAAACATTGTAAAAAATATATATACCTCTTGTTCACTAATTGGTATAGTTTCACCAATCCTCATATATTGAGGGTCTCCCTATATTCAGATATTTACCAAATGGAGTTTATGGACTGGAGTAGAGAAATATTCTTATAATTCTAGAGGAGAATAATTGTGGAAATATTCCTCTTCATTTCCCTCCCCATATTCCTCTTCTTCAATGTTTTCATTAGTCTAGATAGTGATTAAAGGGACTTTGAGTTAGTAGGGAGATAAATATTCTAATTTTATAATGTAGAAATATATCCATCATATAGTAGTGATATATAGAATCATTCTAATTCAAATGATAACACTGGGAAGAAATAAATTCCTAGTGATAATGTGAAAAAATTTAAAACTGGATCATTAATATTGATGGTTGTGGTATAGAAATCATTAATATATCTACGTTCACTAACACTATTGATATCATGAGGGTTAACAAGTACATTCCCAACACAAATATCAAATTTTCAATTTGACTTACGCAAAACACATACTCATCGAGGAACACAATGAATGGGTTGAATGTGGTCATTTCTAGACCATTTGTGGTGGTAAATTGAGAAATAGCTTTATCCATTGGATTTTTTCCTTCCTTCCATTAAAATACTGAATCAATGTACTGAACCTCTCAATATTAAAATAGTGATTCATCACTGTATAATGTCTCAATTTTACCATTTAGTTATAAACTGAGATATTTGGGTTGTGTGTAAGGGATTAACACATTTTGGTGAAACCAATTCCATCCATGGAGGGCACGGAAGGTTGTAGAATACTAGATTACTAGGAATTTAGAGTTGGATTATAAGTCCAAAAATTACTTTCTAAGATTCATCCATCAGAGTGCCTTTTCCTCTTTCTTCATACCCATGAAGTGTAACATGAGTGGGGGACATGTATACTTAAATGTAACCTAACTGATGAAACATTCATATCATAATGAGACTGGATCCTATTCCATTATCAATGAAATATGACCATATATTAATGTCATCTTTTTTCCCAACACATTCAAAGTTCTGATGGGTCCCTTTATCAAACCAACCATATCATGTTCTAAAAATGTTATGGTAGCCTAAAATTCCATATGGTGTATCACTACATAGTATACCAAGGTGGCAGTGACTTCGTCTTCAATCTCAGGATGACTTATCTTGGCATCCACAAGTGACTCCAATTTATCTATTGGCATGTTTAGAGAATTTATAATCGAGTGTTTTTCTAAAACTATGAATAATTGTTTCATGATGTCATATTTTACAGAAAAAAGGACTATATAATCCTATGGGGGGTGTTATTTCCTATAATGCACATTAAAATTTGATGTGTCTTGGTTAGAAAATTTTGGTAGTTTATTTGATGTTGGGGGAAGTTTTTATACCTTTAGACTAGGCTGATAGGGATCTCATACCTATCTAGGATGACATGACTATTTAAACCCTTCCAAACAATCCTCCAAAATAATATAATCTTGAATAATTTTAGATAAAGTGGTTATGATTCCCAATTAGATATTAAATTTTTGAATAGCTCTTTCAATATTATCAATAGTGTAAATAAAATTGGTAGGGACGTAGAAGGGACATTTGGTTTGGCCAGAAATACATCTTCCCTACCCTCTGATCTCATGTGGACTCTTTCAATGATTCATTTCTTGGGTATTTGAAACATTACTTGGTAAACCTACTCATAATCAAACAATGGATCCATTATGTGATGAAAATAATATGACCAAAGATTAGTTATTTTTCTAATGAGGATTCCATTAGGTGGGAAATTACCATGGTACCATTTGTTGGTATAGTTCATGTGGTTTTATAAAAGGAATAATGTTTTGAATGGTGAAAATTTATTTTGGATTCAATACAGGTTCACATTTATGTGGTTTTTTAGTCTTTTGAATATTCCACTTTTTATAAGATTTTCATTCATAAGACCAATGTGCTAGTGAAATAGGTTGAGCATTCGAAAATGATAATTATGGAATTTTTTATTGGGTTAACTATTACATGAGGTTAGAATGATTTTGATTGATTGTATTTCTAGTCATCAAATCACTTATTTTATACCCTTACTCGTAACATCCTGTCAATTTTCTTTAACCTCTAAACTAGTGGTGGAGAAATATTCCACTTATGTTGGTGGTTTACGAATAAATTCCTTCTTGAATTCTATCATATTCATTAGGATTCCTTAAAAACCAATATTTGATGGTTTTGAACAATTTTAAATAATATTGGAAATAATTCAGGCTACTATCAAGACTAACCTGATATGGCTTATTTGGATCTGGTAGCCTTAATAAATTGTTTTCTATGGCTATTATAAAGTACCCCAGAACCTTGTCATCTTAAAAGAAGAAAAATTTATTTTTTTCAATCTTCAAATTGATAATTCATTGGTATCCTTCTATCATCCTTATATTCATATTGTGGTCGATGTTTTTGTTGAAGAGGTGTTGTTATATGAGTAAGTGTGGGATTTGGAGATGGAGCGAATATATAATTCTATTATAAGTTATCCATTTTGATTTATACTCTTTTTGTTCTCATTTTTGAGGCTACCAGTACTGGATGAGAATTGGCTATGTTTCATAAAGACGATTCATCTAACCATTAGGATACTGTGGAAATATCCCAAAATCGAACTCTATAATTTACAATAATGAGTAGAATTCTTGATTCATCATGAATATTCTTCATGCAAAGAACAAAAAAAATCCTCTAGATGAATATTTAAATTCAAGGATTAAGTCAAAATCATCCACATAGTAAAAGATCTACAACCTCTAATTTTATCACTGTATTAACTTTTAGAGATTAAAAAGCACCATATTCTATAACATGGATATAAATTTAAAGAGAAATATTAATCAAATAACTTCTATCCCTTTAATTCATATGGCTAGTAGACTAGTATACATGGTGAAGGATAGAACCTATAAGGCCTTCACAAAATTATGGAGTTTAGAAACCACTTTCTGTTAGAGGGTTACCATTATTGGACCGAACTGAGACATGATGTACAGCATATATTTTTACTAATAACTTATTCCATTAATTTTTGGGAATGTAGGATTCCTAATGTTTATCAAGGGGAAGAGTTGCATACACCCATTTAGGGTATGGATTTATCTCCATTTGTACTAGAGGGCTTCATTCTTACAAATGTAACAATAGATCCCATAGTGACTCCATAGTATTGATATATTTGGGAGGAAAGTCCAACTTGGACGAAGATGGAATACGGGAAAAGTGGGTTGATCTAGTTATGGAGGTTCTTCCCTTTCATGCGATGTGAAACATGTTAAGGATATCCAAGGAGGAATTGTAAAATGTAGCTAAATTTTTACCCATAATTTAGTGAACTAATGACATTTCACCATTTTTGGTACCATGTATATTGGATATCAGTATCCCATAATGAGTAGATGTTCTTACTAAACATCACTTATTTCAACAAATCCTCTTTACTAAGCTACATCAATAGGCTATATGAGATCATTCTCTATAGGAAGATCATATCTAAAATGGTTGTTCCCGTGGAGGAGTACATCAATGAGTTTTCTCAAATCCTTCATCTCTCCCTCATACTAATTAATTATTTCCTCATGTGTGATAGTTTCAAACTCTTTGAGAATTTGGTGATATATTCTTAAACATTAACCCTTTAACATGGAACATAATTTCTAATGAGGTGGTAGTGGGTAATTTGAGGGAGCCTACACTTTTTTAGTGAGACTCTTGTATCTAGTATGAAGATATTATCTAATAACTTCTAGAAGGATTGTATTTCGGATATATATATCCTTCACCTTTTCCCCTATATAGGATTCATGTTTTGTATCATATGTAGGGATTGTTCAAATGACCTTCAGAGATGCATAATTATTTATAGTTTTCTGGTATTTATTTTAATGATACGAGGGTCATTTTATCTAATAATATCTTCTGAAATAACTATGATCATCAAGTGTGTTTTTACCTTTGATTGATCCCTATTTTTTCCCTATGTGGGGAATTTATTTATCCATCAATAATCCTCTTAGAGTCATCTAGGGAAGGGTGACAGGAAGGGAATATTACAAAAGATTCATCAGGGATATTCTTGTCATGAAAGTCATGTCATGAAATAGGAGAAAATATTACTGTTCTCCATCCAAAACTATACCTAATCAATAAAATAATGAACTCTATTGGGGATGAGAATGAAGTAAAAATTCCACCAGCCTAGTGGGAAGGTTTTTTTCTCACTCTAATGTTATAGTCAGTTGAACCAGCTTTAATGACCTTTTATGGGTATTTTGATCTAAAAATACACCTAGCCCTATAGGATGGGGCTACTCATGTATCACTGTGGCTGCAAAAACTACAACTAATAAAGTTATGTTGTGGATATTTATTCAACATTATTAAGGTTACATCATATGGTTTATACATGAGCAAAATTCTTTCAAAAATAATTATTGGTTGTTAATGATTGGCCTCCCTTAAATCAAAATTTAACTCAACCTTCTTATATTCATCATCAAATAATCCTTTGATGGACCTCAGTCATCAGGCCTCAGCTTTTGATATTTGTTCAAGATAGATTCTTTCCAAGAACTCCATTTCTTTGTGAGGAGGGTTTGCTTTTGAGAGTGGAATAGAAGCAATGACATTAAATGGTGTCACTTCTAACAGTCACTATTGATCATGGATCAGGGTAAAATTCAATGCTCCTAGATCAACCCATGCTCTACTTTGGGAAAACTTCTAGGGTTTTAGAGATCAACTAACATAAAATTATTAATACATTAAACAAGAACATTAGAGACCCTCCCAATGTTTCCTTGATTTAGGGTGTCGTATAGATAGAAATGAAGAAAAGTCTATTTAAAGATGTAGTTCATTGATTACCATGACATGATATACATATCTATCATAAGGTAAGACTTTGTCCATTAGGTGATGAAGAGTCATCCATAAGTTAAATAGAATTCCACATAATCATTCTTCTAAAAATGAATCTATAATTCCATATCTGGGGTTAGATGAGGTAAAAATCATGAAAATTATAATATTTTCATCCAATTGTTTCCTCATAAATAATGTTTCTTCTTCACCTTCAGTGGAATATTCCTCCAACAGAACTAACAAAATAGAGAGTTTCTTAGGTACCATGCTATAAACTATGGGGTTATAAACAATTACTTCTAATGAATTAGAGGGATAACAATCCCATGGTATTTCAAAGAGTGACCATTTCCTTGTATTGTATTCTAGTTGAGAATGGAAATCACTTATCAATCATAATTCATTGGGCATGAATTTCTTCATATTCTAAAGATTTACATGATATGAGTTCTCTATCATAATTGATTCAGGAAGGATATGAACTTGTTTTTTAAGTCATATAATATTGCAGGGAGGCCCTCTATAGAAAATTCCATGATCTGGAAGAATACTATGATCATTTGATATTGGACTATAATGAGATGTTCTGTAGAATATACCCTTTAGAGACATTCAGTGTGGATTATAGTAATGGGTGACCATCTCGATGTTCTATCTTCTAACCACGATAATTTTTTTATAATAACTAAGAGAAGGATTTTCATGATTGATCAATTTGAGACCATGAAAGTAGCCTTAATGGAAGATATTCCGGTAAGGACATAAAATATTTCTAGTAGTAATGATATGAGGAGGAACTTCATAACTATGGGTGATGATTTTATAATTTGGTAACAGGTCATTAGGATCTTGGACCAACATGGATAGGTGGTTAATGACCTCAATATCACCAGACATATATATAGAAGGATAATTGTCCTACTCTTGGTTTTCAATTTTCTATTGGTGATAACTATTTTTGGCTGCTCTCCTTTGGGTGAATTATACAAATAACAAAAATGAGGAAGTGAATAATTTTGCATCACAATAGATGAACACAAGTGAAATTGATTGTCTTAAGGGATCCATTTTTGGATATATTTCACTCTATATGGGAATTAGTTGGTACTCATAGGTGGATTAGGAACTTATTAGTGTTAATTTATTTATTCACCCGGGGTTCACCTTTTTTCCACACACTCTTTCATGGTGGTTCAGTATCCAATAGAGTATGTTTATGTAATTGGAAACTCTCAATGACTCTTACGACCATGATAGATTATTGGGAACCATTTGAATGGTTGTTAGTATTTGGAGAATTTAACCAATGATTCTTAAGAACTAACATTGTTTGAGATAATAGGAGGTCAGGCTCCTCAAGTATTTTCGTGGGGAATTATTTCGTACAAAATAACTATCTTACAGATTTATGACATATTCATGAATCCATTTTAAAATAAAAATATGGAAAAGAGCACCCCAATGTATTGAAAACCAGTTATAGACATATGTTAATGGGAAACTATCTACAAGTATATCATATTCTACATCAATGGATACCATTTGTATGTATCATAAGTTCTCCATCTAGGTTACATTTATTTCATTATGATAATGGCTTTCATACACAGAGTTATGAATTCTGGAATTTATTGTCATAAATGGAGATGAGAGTTTTCTCGATGTTGGGATCATCACCATGATATGGTATTCCTATATATCCTTAGGGTATGAATCTGAACTGACATATTTTGGTGTGACTTAACATGAAACAACATAAATTTATGTTTATATAATAGGGTCCAAACCATCCAATTTAATGTCATACAACCAAGATGTATTGCAAAAGGTGGAATAGAAAATGTAAGTTTAGGGGGACCTCTAAGGAATATGGACCACCTATTTTGAGGTTCCCCTACTATAAATTTGGACAAGAGAATATTAGGATTAGTTTGGGGTGTTAGTTTTGATCCTCATGGAGTTTTCTTTCATTTCATGTTTATATAGGAATAAAATCCCATATAGTGTAGAGTATATGGGGATTTCACATTATAGGAGGAAAATGTGGTTGATACTTGATCTTGATAACAAAACGATCTATACTAATCGTTATTACCATGTGATTCATGAATAGTGGTAGAAACACAAGGAAGTAGATGATCTTAAAATCAATACAATCCCATTTACCCACTAGTGGATGAGAATGATTGTATATAATGTGGGGAATATCCCACAATAAAGACATGGAGATTACTTTAAGAGGGATTCAAAATTCCCTATATTATAGAGGGGGAGGGGAAAAATATAACACTATCCATCATCAATGAAAAAATTCAATGGTTCCACTCAATGTCTGAAACTGGGAGGTATAGGAAACTACATCCAAGATTTGGTTCCTCATAATTGAGGGGATTTAGAATTGTATACACCATAATGATCTCACCTATTCAGTAGGATAAGTGTGGGAAATATTTTAATAGGGGAATTAAAATTAAAATTCATGACATGATTATATATCATGTGTCCTGAACATTGAAATATGATGTCCTTGTTGGACGTTTTGATTTTGTCCCCCAAGGAAGAGAATCCCATCGAAATGGATTCCCTGCCACTAATGATATGATAGTGGGATTATAAGGTTCTTCACATAGGTGATATCTAGGAAGTTAGAGGATTATTTACCTTGGTAATTCCAAGATGAGGTAGTGTTTACATCACCCATTTTATTCTTAGGATGATTAGTATTACCTCTCCCAAGTGATAACTAGTTGATCATTCATTGATTTTTCCCCGGTATTTCATAGGTGATATGGACATGAAATTCCCTATATAATTTTTGTATGAGATGAATGCACCCAAATGATACCTGGGTGGACTGATAAGATCTCACTTAAGTGATAGTTGAGAGATTTTGGTTGGATTTCACGTATGAGATACCTTGGAATGACAAGGATAACTTATTGGGGAAGACATCGTAAGAAACCATTCATGGTCACACCCTTCCTATAATTTCTAGGGGTCTCATTAGGTTCTCTAGCACTATTGACGCTCAATATTTGAGGCATGTACAGTCCATTCATGATTGTATCTTCATAATAGGGGTAGGATCCTCACATGATCCTTCGATTATCCGTGTCCTTTGAATAGATTAAATCCCGTGGATCATTTTAATTATATCTTATTTGGTATGCTTAGGTGCCTAACCGGAGGTTTCAAAGACTTGTGTTAAGTGATAGAGAAAAAAGAGATTCAGTGACTCTTCATCTTCTATTCATCCCTTAAAGAGGGATCCCAATTGTCTTGTTTATTAGCATTCGTAGGACCATTGTTGAAGGAGGTAGATTTTTACAGGTATCTCCCATTGGTTGTACTTGTTATAGGTGTTGGCCACACATATTGTTCCATTAAGGTCGAATCATGGAAAAAAATTAAGTATAAATGTTGGTCTTGCATGAGTAACACTAGAGAAAAAGCATGGTACTTAGGGGTGGTTATTCATGTTTCATTATTTTTCATCATCCCTAATACTAGTGATATTTTCAAATAAAACCTCTCTTTCTCATCTGAAAAGGGAAGTGTTTATAGGATTATTTTTTAAATGTGAATTTGGACGAAAATTTTGTTTTCCCATGGTTTGTTTTCCATTATTTCATTGAACTATATTTTATACATGTAAAATATTATTGAACTATCAAGATTATATGTTTTGGTGGGTGGATATTAATATAAGTAACATATTTTTTTGTCTGTATCAATTTTTTTGGAAAATTATAGATAATGAATAATATTATATTGAAAATTGATTTATTTTTTTGGATTATGAAATTATGTGTTTGTATTATATAATTTTTTATATAATTTTTATGTGTTAGGGATTGGATTCATGGATGGTGATTCATATATAGTTTAATTTAGTTTTACAAAAATGTGAGTAACTGAGTCTAATCATGCTAGTTAATGATGTAATATAAATCCATATTCAATATTAGATCCATATTGGTTAGAGAGTTATATAATTTGGGGATATTTATCCAAAATGTCTGAACCCTATGGTCTTATGGTTTCATGGATTTTTAAGTTGGATGTGTATGTGAGTGGAATTTTATGGATGCGGGTGAAGTAATTCCTTGTTTGATTGATGATTTTGTGGAAATATAATTTTATTGATTATAGTTAGACTGTTATTTTTTGTTAATTAAAAAATTATTGGCGTTGAATACATTTATTAGATGCAGATGAGGAACATTGTTTTCAAATGGATTTGGATCACAGGAAGTCATATGGTAAAAATTTTAAGGTTTTTATACTCACCTTCTATATGTGCATCATGGTTTACATATAGATGATGTTTTTCTTTTTTTAGACTGTTAAGTGTTTTAATTTATTTTAGTGGATGATATATTAGTGGTACACTAGTATATATTTATAGATGATGTTTGAGTTGTTTTATTTATAGATATTTATTTAATTGTTTCATGTCTAAAAATATTTTATTGGTATGGAATTTTCTTATAAATTGTGTGTTTATAATATTTATCTTAGACCCACTATGCCTCATTGTGTAATTATATGGGGTTGTGAGTTGAGTTGATTAATCATTCAACATACTATGTATCAAAATTACTATATTATTATTTATCCCTTAGTCGTAAAGGGATGGTTTCAAGTGTTATGTAACATTTAAATTATGATTATAGTTTTTCTTGAGTTCTAGGTTTTGTTATGATGTTAAAAATGGTATTAGTTTATTTAATTTGGGTCATGAAAAGAATTGACAAGGGATATGTCAAGATATATGTGTTTATTTATGAAATTATATTGTCAATAGTTTTGTAGGGAAACATGAGTTTTTTAGGATTTTTTGGATTACGATGTTTCGTTTGACTGATGATTAATCTGTCTATTTTGATTTTACTAGGTAATGTTCATTGGACATGTTAAAATAATATGGGTTTAACATATCATGAATTACATGATATGATGGTAGGAATTTCATGTAATATATTTTATTTTGTATTTTTATTCACATGTCTTTGATGATTTTTTTCATTGCAGAATAGGATATATAATATTATGTCATGGGCCTATGATTATAAAAATCTGATTGGTATTATTATATTTAATTGTGATATATGAACTAATTATTTTATTTGATAGATTCTATATCATTTATAGTTTACCTATAGTTTAGTATAATCAATGTTATTAATTATCAGGGATTTATGATTATATTTAGTAAATTTGGGGGAACATTGAATAATTTTAAAGTTACCGAGGATCATATTTATAATTTTAAATGGTTTGTTTTATGGTGACTAATTGGTCTAGCTTAATGACCAACTTTATGGGATTTGTTTGATTTATTGTGTGTATTTTGTTGACATAAATTGTTATAAACTCCCAATGACATGGGAGAAAATAATAATAAACCCATTTAAAAATATGGAATAATTATTTATGGAAATATATTTATGATAATCAGGTTATTATATTGGTAGGTCTTTTGATAAAAAATATTTGAATTTTGTGTTCCATTTTCCATGGTAAACTCGGTTTAAAATAGAATTTAAAATTATTTTTCAAGTGGTTTTTTAGTTAGTCATTAATGTTTGTAATATTGAACTATATTTATATTCCTATAATTTAGCTCAATGCTTTTATATAAAAAGTAGTTTTTCTTATATAATGTGTTTTGTTTTAATATTTTTTAAATTAAAAATTGTGATATTTTGTATTTAGAGTATAAAAAACTGATTTTTAGGTTTTTTTGGTTATTTTTATGATCATTCAATAAAATGAAATGTTTAATTTCATATGTGGTTAGGTTTAATTATTAATTAATATAAAAAATTGGATTGTTTTGGGTAAAAAAGTGTATAAACCATTTAAAAATGTCTTAAAATGTAATCATTGGGTTCATTATCTTTGTTTCAAATTTTTTAAAATGATTTCATGTATCTGGTGGAATGATTTATATTTTTTTTAAATGTTTTCCTCAAATTGGATTTCATGGGTACATTTATGTTTTTTATTTTCATTGAAATATTATATTTGTTGGCAATTTTTTATGAAAATCCAATAAAATGATTGAATTTTAACATGAAATTATTTAAAATTATGTCGTTTTAATGTATTTAAAATGAATTGAAATGTGTTTAGAAATTTTGAATATAGCATTTTTAAAATATTAAAAATCCATGGTTATCGTGGGAAAGTGGTTTTAGAAAATGTAATTTTTGAAAAAAATATATTTTTCATTATTTATTGGAATATATTACAATCATTAATGGGAAAACAATTCATATATGATTTTTGTGGTATTTATATGATTGAAATTATTTTTTAGTATATGGTGGGATATACAAATATATAATTTTATAATTCCTTTGATTATTAGTGAATTCTAGTTAGCATTTTCATTATATTAGTGATAAGGGAGTTTAGGATTACACCTGAACCAAATGAATTTATATATTACATGATGTAATATATGTATATATTGAGGATTCAAACACTAATATTTATCCTTTGTTTGATGTATCCTCATATATAATTTAGGGTTCTAGGTACTCGACTTTATCCCATAGTAGATGTAAACATATGGAAAGATTGGGGGGAAGGTGTGATGTCAACTAGGTTACGAATCTATTGGATATTATAGGAACATTGGGATCATGATCTATGATAATTCCTTATTATTTTTTTAGTATTATTTAACTATCTAATAATGGGACTAGTTAATTATATTGATAAAATTGGAACATCACGCTATTTCATTTTAGTGAACCATAAGATATTAAAGGGTTTTTAACAATAAGTCACTATTGTTGTGTATGTTATACATTTTAATTAGAGGGTTCATTTACTATGTGATTGTACATAGTAACCCTAATTAGTGTTATATATAATTTTAAGAAACCTACTGACCTACCATTAATTGAAGAATGTTTTTTCTAGGGGATCAATTCTAGGTTAGTTATGTGTTGAGATTAATTATGATATGTGAATAGATTATAAATTTAGTTTTATATTAGTTATTAGTAATTGTATTTTATCTTGTTGATGACTAGAAAAATTTTTGATGCATTTTTATATTTATTTTACATTAGTAGTAATTTTTTAAAGGCATAGATGTCAGAGTTTTGAGTGTTTGGACAGGAATGTGGATTTTTTAATAGAATATATATTTATGGTGTAATTTCATTGGTTTTAGGGAATATGTTATGTCTTTCTTGTATGTGACATATTTTTCGATAATGTATGGTGTAGTTGTATATGAGTTCTTTAATTATATATCATGTAAAATCCATGGATCATTGGATCATTGTTACATTATTGTTGTGAAAGTAAATTGTTGAATATTTGAGACACAAATATTTTTTAATTAAATAAATATCATTAGATTTGTTTTTATTTTTTTATTTATATTATTTATATACTAAGTAATTTAACACGATCCTTAGGTGCATGTAATTAGTTTAGAGTGTTAATTGAGTATTTTGGATTTCTTATATTGTATAATATTTTTCTTCATATTATGTAAAATCCTATTTGGTTTCTTGGTTGGGTTTTTGATTAATTTTGATAATTATTTAGCTTGGTACGTAGGAAAGTGTAGTTTGACTCAAGAATTAGTTGGAAAACTTTATTCTGTGACACCATAAACCCACACTCTTGGATCAAATTCTGGAAACAACTTTATTAAACATTATCTTTGATACCTACTGATGTAAATCCAAGATATCATAAACATAATTATATATATATATATATTATCTTTTATTTATTTAGTTTTAGTGATTCATGAAATTACAAACATTATATAGGTAACAATGTCAAATAATGTATATTTTTCCACAAAAATAGGTGCTTATGTTTAATATCCTATTTCATTCATTAAAATTTTATACATTCAGTATTGGTCATTCAAACTCATTGATTGACCATTCTATAGTTAATAAACATCCTTACCCCTGTAAATAACATTTGAAATAATGGGATGAGAAAAAAAAACTTTGTATAGGATATAAATGAAAAAAACATGTTTCGAATTTTGAAGTACATGAAACCATTGAAAACAAGTTTTAATGACTGATTAAACAATCAGATACATTAAAATCATACCTTTAATTATGAAAAACAAATTCCTTGATTAAAAATTTTATAAAACAACCACTTTTGAATGAATAAATCATGAAAACAACTATGAAACACCATATCAACAAAACTCATAATTTAAAAACTGAACAAATTAATTTTATCATAATATTACAATTGAATAACATAACCATTTAATTCCAAAACAAATCATAATGGAATAACATGACCTGTTACTTCCAAATTCTTTTCTTTTTTAGAATAAATCGCCACCCAATGAATAAGAGTATCATATAAGACCCACCAACCCTCATATATAATGTCAAAGAAACATAACACGGCTAAAAACATTTGGACATGCTGTTTAATCATTAAAAACATAAATTTTCATTTGAACTCATAAGAATAAGTATTTATAGATATACTATAAAAATAAAAATAAATATCATGTTCTTTGATATGCTATTAAAATTATATATTCACCGAACAATTGGAATTTAATTTAGAATGGAAAAATATGAATTCAAAAATAGGATGCTTTATAAAGAAGAATTTAAATGATATTTTGAAAAACTTTCCATGTCGTGTATATTAAAAAATAACCTTTCCCCACTTTTATACAGATTTTCATAATTGACCCTTATATAAATTGTTAAAAATAATCAATTTGATACCTCTTAAATTAAAATAATTATTCAGTGAAAATGAATGTAATCATTCATTTTCATTATGAAGAATAGTATTCATAAAATATTTTATATAACGTGTATGTGGAAGTCCAACAATTTTGAACATTTTAAAAAATGGTTTTAAAGATAAAGCCCTTATGAAATTATATAAAATTGAAAAGGGTGAAAATTGAACGATATAATATGAAATAAAATTTCCAAACCACTCATATTTAATAATATTCCTGAAAAAAATTATCCATATGAAATTTAATTCAAAAAACTAAAAATAAAAATTATGGTGAAAATGGAATATTATCAAGGAAATAAACTTCAGTTGAGAAATACATTACCTCACATCCGAACATAATTCATAAGTATTTTACATCCCAAAATAGTTGAATTATATTTATTCATTATATTAGTAATAACCTTTTTAAATTTTAATTCCATTATCAATATTCTATTTAATTCATTTATATATTTTTTATATAGCTAATAAATATTTTATATTCACGCATGATGTCATACAGTCCACAACTTCTTCATTGTGTAGATCTAGATAAAAGGGGTCAAAAAATGGTTCCAACATTTTTCAATAATCATAAAAAATATTTTATAAATCATATATATTCATTAAATACACATTCATAACTACCCATATAGGGTGGTGATGAGAAATGAATGATTATATTCATAAAGGAGTTAGTCCCCATGTGTAGAAAAGTGACATTCAAACATTACGGAGGATGCAAAGGAAATAAATTAGATAATGGTTTAAATTTATATAATTATAATTATTATTTAATTAATTAAATTTTTATTTAATTCATCTTTATAACTTTCCATGAAAGGATTTAATAAAAAATGATTGACATCAACCTTGGAGGTTTTAGTCCACAAATACAAAAAAACAATGTTTTCATTATTAAATGAATGGAATGAATTTTGAGAATGGTTATTTCATCAACATGATAAAATTTTGTCATATTAATGGTTCTTAGGACATAATATTATTTTTTTAATGATATATTTAAAAAATATTAGAGAAAGAAGAAACATGAAGAAAATCGGTTAGAATTATTACCTATTCTTTTGATATCCTCATTTGATTGAACTTATGGACAATGGAAGAGAGGTTTATAGTCACATTATGGGAAATGAAATGTGTCAAGGAATGTCTTCAATGGAATTTTGGAATAATTTTGGTTGAAATTAAAACTCATAATTAGTAACCCATGTTTTTTAAAATAAATTGAAATGAATGAAACTTTGATTTAAGTAGATATTTATATCCAGACTTTAAACATATTTATGCCTCTTTCAAGATTTTAATTAAAAAAACAGTCATCTCTTGTTGTGAGTAGTAAGTTATTTTGAATTATATATAACCAACATGTTTTTTGTGCAATAGTAATATAGAATTTTGAATAGTAATATGACCCTAATGAATTTTAAATTTTATTATAATTTTCCTTTCTAATGGTTATTAGATAATGTGATGTTGATTAATTTTTCAATGTGTTAAAAAAATTAGTTATGGATTTAAAATTGTTAATTTGGAATAAATAATGATTTCATTTGAAAATTAAATTATAATTATTTAGAAATTTTTTGAGAAAAAAGTCTTTCCTTTTTGAATTCTACATGTTGATAAGTGTTTGAGGTGAGTGTTTGGGATTTTTCAAAAATACATGAATTTTTCGTGAATTGTAAAAATACAATTTTCAGTTTTCAGTATGTTTAATGAAATCATAATGATGTAATAATTAAAATAAAATTATTTTCAACTTGTGTAAAGTAAAATATGTTATTAGGTGTCCCATGTGTCTAACTCAACAAGAGAATACAATGTGTAAGCCCATGGTTTTGAAAAAACTATTAATGAGTTATCCTTCGAAATTAAGAAAACAAATCACTCTCGTTTACTATAAATACCTACTCATTCCATAAATTTTATTCATTAAAAACTCCTCAAACATTAAGATATGGTATATTTACCTCCCTATTATTCCTCCAAAGGTTTCCTCGATCCTTTAAGGTCTTATCCTTAAAGTCGTAGGAGTTACTCTAAAATGTAAGTGATTTCTCAACTTATATTTTCCAGTCAATTTCTCTTTTATGTGGTATGTATTTCATGTTTTATACCATGGTATTATTTCCATATTATTATATCACTCTAATATTTTATGATTTTTATATTAATGGGTTATCCATGTCTCCTCTCTTTTTATTTTTTTTTTCTAAATCCATGTTTAATTGCTGTTATACTGTAGAATTTTCTCTTCAAAATCTCTTTTTTTAGCACACCTATTTTGTAATTATATTTTAATTTTAATTTTATTATATTGGGATTGTAATTCAATATCCCAATTAAATTAAATATTATATATTAATGATGATATACCACTTTTCTCTCATCAATTTTTTTTGAATATTTAAGTGATGTCGATAGGCTATCGAATTTTCATAAGGGATTTCTTAACTTTTCTTTTATTTCTAGTTCCATTCTTTTCATTTTATTTCCTAGTATCCACTCTTCAAAATTCTCTGTTAATTATCGAACCTTCAAGGAACTATAATTTTATTATTTTAATTTAATATTTCATCATCCTTTGTCTTTTTACCTCTCCCACTTATTCTAAAAATATAAATCTCTCCCTTAATGTTCCGAATTACCAAAATCGTTGACAATGTGTTTCCAATTTCTTTTAATTCATTCAAATCTGATCATAAAACACTATTAATAGATGAAAAAGAAAATAAGGTGTATGTTTTAAAATATTTTATGTTCTATAATGAAATTCTATGCATGAAATTAAATTGTATACTGAAACAATTTCCTGGTTATCGAAGAACCACAAAAACTAATCTGAACAAACATCATCAATGTCTTATCTAATGATCCATGATCAAATATGTTAATAAAATAATTTAGGGTATCATTAAATATTATTTAGTCATATTAAAACCATTTCATTCAACTTATGGAATTTCATTTCCATATTTCATGAAAATCAAATACAAACCAACCATAGAATTCATATAAAGAACACACCAAAAACAATGGAAAAAACAACGAACTAATAATTAATGAAAACATTATGTAAATAACTGTTCATATAAGGTGTCATAAACATGGAAATGTTTCATTAAAATAATAATAACAATATTTAAACGATTATACAAGTGGTTTAAACAATATGGATTTATGAAAAACCCAAGGTAAGGGAATTCATAACCCGATTTCCATTCTTTGGGTTAACTCGCTGCTTCATTATTTATGTGGTATTAAAATTGTTTGTGAGATTAATATTGCCTATATTGTGTTTAATTAAGTGTATTTACAATGTATATATGTATTCCATTCACTTTATTATGTCTCACATCAATTATATGATGTTTATAAGGGACTTGTCTTTTAAAACCCACTTTTTAATTCTACTTTTCAAAATTCAAAAGAAAGGTTTTTGTGAAATTATACACGTTGTATGATTTTGTTCTTATAGTTGGAAATTGTATATGATGAAGTGTGGTACCTATGTCTCCCTCTAATGAATTGGTCATGTGATTGTTTGAGGACTTCTATAGGGTTTCTCTAAGTGTAACTACGATGGTTTCACAAATTGTAAGGTAGTCAAGAGGGTTACAAGATTATGTAAGTAAAGCCCCATGATACCTTAATGGTTCTATTTATGTTTTATATGTTTTGTATAAATTTCCTGGAAATATAATGTTTCTCAAAGTATGTTTATATGGGTGGAAATTTTATTTTTAAATCATTTCAAATGTTATAAGTATTCAAGGAATAATTTGTTCTCTCCTTCTTTTTATATACCTTACTAGGGTTTTTGTGATAATCTAATGTTTCTATATGATTTTAACATGTCATAAGGATTTTTAGGACAAATAAGTAATCAATGTTAAATTTTTAGATTATTTTTCAAAGAAACATGTTTTATTTGAAAAGTTTCATATTTTTGAAGAAAATGATACTATTTTTATGGAATCATCACTATAATAATGTTGAATGTTATGTATGTTTTATATAAAAACTATTTAAAACTCTAAACATGAATATATCCTCAATAATAAAGGAAGTGAGTTATTGAATAAAAATCAAGATTATGTAATGTAATGAGGTAGAGTTCTTATAGTTGGAATCAGAGGATACTTTAGATAACACTCGGGGTTTGGATGAAGATATTAGTATACTATAAATGATTTTTTACAAAATGGTTATTTTGAAATGATAAATAATATTTATATTTCCATGTTGATTCGAATAAATATTTTTTTAGTTCAGAATGGTTTTCCAATGAAAAATATTGAAGCTGAAGAGGATAGGAAACTAAAGAATGATATCCATCCAAATCCACATCCCATAATGGTAGGTATTGGAACCGAGTATTTTGTGAAAGTAATAAATTAGATGACACTATCAGTAAATGGTGGGGGAATCCATGGATGATAGAAACCAGTGATACCACAACAGAAAACATCGATAGTAGATAATTTTATGAGACAATACCCTTCTACATTAAATGTATTTTTTGACCTAGTAGTGGGTGGAGGATGAATTAAGGCCCTAGAAAATATATTTGATGTAAGGAGTTGTTTAGTTAAACAAAAGGCATCTCTTTCCATTTATTTTTATGAAGGTGAAGATGATTAGTATTGTTCAATGGACAAGAATATACGTGCAATAGAGGATATTGTTTCCATAGTGTAGGATGAATTTAAAAGTCTTTTCCTGGAATGATATTTTCCAAAGGGGGTGTGAGTTTGGATGGACAAGAAATTCCTTTAATTGATGAAAAATGATTGAGATTCAGTGGCAGTGTATGAAGAAAACTTCACCCGACTGGTGAGGTATGATCATAATATTATTATAGATCTTGATAGCAATATCAAATGCTGTTACTCAGGATTGAATTATATGTATCAAAGGGAATTAGACTCCCACGAATTCAATGGTTATTAGAAACATGTCTGATGAGATGAGAGGGTGGAGATAGAGTTTTCTAATTATCTTGTGCACTTTCACAAAAAAGAGGAAGAAGAGGTCCAGATGGAAAGAGATGAGAAAGAATCAACCAAGTAAATCTGATAGTATGAAATTTCAGTTTCCAGTATGTGAAATTTGTGGAAAAATCACCCTAATGAAAGCCTTAACAAAACAAGGATGTGTTTTTGATGTGGTAAGATTAGATATATAGCCAGATATTATAATGAAAATGATAATAAGACTAATACTGATAAGCAAACTATTTAGTGTTTTACATTTGGTGGGATGTGTCATTATGAAAATTCATTCTTAAAGAGAGATCAGAATGATTCAATAAAGCATGAAAATAAGTAGAAAGGTGTAGTGAGATCCTTTGTGACTACATTAGCATATTTCAGGCCATCCAATGAACTTGTTTCAAGAACATTGTTTTTTACTCAGTTATTTCTAAATGTTTGTTTGATATGGGGTCTACACATTCCTTTATTTTGGAAGAATTTTATAGTAAATTGGAAATATCACCTCAACAAATGAGACTGAAACTTATTTTCCAATCACAAGGGTAAACAATTATAACAAAGAGAAATTTTAAGACTATTTCAGTTGTTGTATGTGGAAAAATGATACCTAAAAACCTTTTTGTTTTTTCCTTAGTAGAGTTTGATGTCTTTTTGGGAATGTATATCTTTTATGTTAATAATTATAATATTGATTGTAGAGCTAAAGAAGATGGTTTTCTGAAAGAGAGTTAGTTTTTATACGAGAACAAACCAATAAAATTTATAAAATATCAGGAATTAGAGAAATTGTTGAAAGATGCAATAAGAAGTTATTTTTCTCATATTTTTGAATACAATGGAATTGTTTAGATTAATTATGTTCCAGTAGTATATAAATACCTTGATGTTTTCATGATGTGTTTCCCAGTGTCATAACTAATTGAGAAGGTGATTTCACAATTTACATAGTTCATAATTCTAAGCCAATATTAAAACCCCACATCAAATGGCTTAAATGGAACTTATTGAATTCACAAATTACTTGTAAGAGATTCTTGATAAAGTCTTCATTCATCCTAGAAGTTCACCATGGGGTTATTCAATTTTATTAAATAAAAATAAGGATGGTTCCATGAGACATATAATTGATTATTGAGCCTTGAATAACCTAACTATTAAAAACAAGTATCTTTTTAATCATATCATTGAGTTTTTTTCTCAACTATAGGGAGCTCAGTAATTTTACAAGATTGACTTGAGATCTAGATACCATCAGTTTAGGGTGAATTAGGATGACATCTTGAAAATAGATTTTCATTCTAGGTATGAGAATTATGAATTTTTTTATGTTGTTTGGGTTAATTAATCCACCTTTTGTATTCAGGGATCTTATGAATAGAATATTTTATGAGATCATGGATACGATTTGGGTTGTGTTTATTAAGAAAATTATTGTATTTTAAAATAGTAAATAGGATAATGAAAAATATCTAATAGTTGTTTTTAAAATAATTAATGAAATGAAATTGTCAATAAAGTTCAGAAAGTGTGATTTTTAGTTGCAATCAGATTTTTTTCATCGTCACATTATAAAAAATGGTAGAATAATAGTTGATCCTACCAAAAAATACGTGGTATATTAGTAGAAAAGACCTACAAATGATACTTATATTCAGATTTCTATTATATTATGAGTTTATTACTGATGGTTTGTTAAAGAATTTTCACATTTATATTGCCTACTTATTAAGTTAGAAAAAAAGGGATTAAATTTATGTGGAAAAAATAATGTGATTTTTTCTTTCAGGGACTGTAGAAGAGATTGGTGAATGCTCCAGTTTTATATTTCCTTCCTAAATGATGAATTTTTCATCAACAATAATGCTTAATTTAAGGGACATTGTTGATTTTTTATGCATTATGGATTGGTAATTGGTTATTATTTAGGATAACTAAAACCTCATGAGTTAAATTATCCCACACCTGATTTGTAATTTTCAACTGTGGTTTTTTCTTTGAATTTTTGTAGGCATCATTTATAAATAGAGAAATGTGAAATATATACCAACCATAAATGTATGAATTATGTATTCAATTAGAAGGAATGAAACATGAGGCAGATAAGACGGCTTAAATTGATAAAGGATTGCGATTTCATGAACAATTACCATCTGGGAAAAGAAAACAAAGTGGAAAATTCCATGAGTACAAAATTTCATGTATCATTACCCATGTGACCAGAGAACATGATCCCTAGATTAATGCTTTGATTAATTTTGGCTTATAATTTGTCGGTCCAGAAAATGCATCTATTTTGTTTTAGGTTTTTGTGGATTCTTCATTATGAGACAGAATTAATAAAGCACAGAAGGAAGAGTGTGAGTTATAGAAAAAGGAATAATTAGTTAAAATGGGTATGTTTACAAACATTTACCTTGATAAAGATTGTGTTTTAATATTTTTAAAGTGTTTTATGCGCTTATTGATTCCCAATTGAAAAAGAATTTGTTGCTTGAAGATCATAGTTCCATATTTTCAGTTAATCCTGGCAGTATTAAGATGTACAGAGACCTTCATGATAATTATTGGTGGGATAGAATGAAAATAGATATTACCAATTGTACCATTAAATGTTTGACATGTAAACATGTTAAAGTAGAGTAGTGGTTACTAAAGGGGATGCTTCATCATATTCTAGTGATAGAGTGTAAATGGGAGAATGTATCCATGGAATTTGTGGTGGGACAACCTAAGACTTATCTTGTTAACAGGGAGATTTTTTGTTGTAGTTGACCGACTGACAAAATCTTCATATTTTCTTTTTATTTGAGATACAATTCCTTTGAACAAGTTTTATCAACTATACCTCATTTATATTTTCAGGTTAAATGGAGTTAATCTTTCTATTATATCTGGCATGGATCCTAGGTTCACTTCTAAATATTGGAAGGGCCTTTGGAATTCATTAGGCAAGGAATTAAATTTCAGTACATCTTTTCATCCTCAGACACATTGGAAGTCAGAACGAATGATTCCGACTTTGGAGGATATGTTTCATGGTTGTTCAATGGACTGCCAAAAAATGTTGGGATCAAAATATTTATTTATTTGAGATTTCATATAATAAAACATTTCATTCTAGTATATGTATGGAACCTTTTGAGACATTTTATGGGAAGAAGTTTTGAACTCCGGATTTTTGGGATGATGTTGGGGAAAAGAAGTTGATTGGACCCAAATCAATAGATCAAGGGGATAATAAAACAAGGATTATCTACAAGCACATGAGGATATCATAGAGAATACATAAAATTTATTCAAACAACATGAGGAAATACTTTATTTTTTAGTAGGTGATGATGTTTTTCTTAGAATCTCACCATGGAAAAGTGTTATTCTTTTTAGAAATAGAGGAAAGCTAAGTACACAGTTCATTGGACCTTAGGAAATCCTAGAAAAGGTTGAACCAGTCACCTAATAAGTAGCATGGCCTCCATGTTTATCTTAGGTACATAATTTTTTTCATGTTTTGATGTTGAGAAAGTATGTCCGTGATTCATCTCATATTTTAAGCTCATAGGAAGTTTATGAGGAAGAGAAACGTTCTTATGAAGAGAAACCAGTTTAAATTTTTGATTGAAGGGAACAAGTATTGAGGAATAAGGTAATTAACAGGGTAATGGTTTTCCAGTAAAACCACATGGTTGAATAAGAGACATGGTAGTATGAAAATTCTACAAGGGAAAGGAACCCACATTTTTTTAATAAATAAATAAAATTATGAGAATGAAATTTTTGGAAGGTAGGAAAATGTAACACCCCATGTTTTTAAAAATAAATTGAAATTCATGAAACTTAGTTATAATTAATTTCTTATAACCTTCCTTAAAACATTAATTTTCTACTTTAATGATTTGTATTTCAAAAAATAGTCATCTGCGGTTGTGATCAGTATGTTATTTGGAAACTGATAGAACCATTTTTCTGAGAATAGTAACATACCCTTATGAATAGTAATATGACTCTAATAAAATATAAATTGTATTATTGTTTTATTTTTTAAGGTTATAAGATAATGAGATATTTATTAATTTTTCAATGTGTAAGAAAAATCAGTTATAGATTTACAATTGTTATTTTTGAAAAAAATCTGATTTTATTTAAAAATTAAATTAAAATTAATCTAAAAGTTATTTGAAAAAAATGTATTTCATTACTTAATTCTATACATCGAAAAAAAATTGGGTGTATTTTTGGTATTTTTCTAAAAATACGTGAATTTTCCATGAATATTTAAAATATAGTTTTGAGGTTTCAGTATGTTTAAGGACTTCATAATGATATAATAAATAAAATAAACTTATGGTCTACATTTTTACAGAAACATATAATATTATTTGTCCTAATTGGGTAATACCATGGGAAAATATCATGGTAAAGCCCATGGGATTTTAAAAATCACTAATGATGTGTCCTGTGAAATTAATATAAAACTCCCTCTCATTAACTATAAATACCCACTCAGTCCTTCATTATAATTCATTAAAAAATCATAACCTTTGAAGATATGCTATAATAACCTCCCTAATTGTACGCCCAAGGTGTTCTTAAGCCCCCAAGGTCCCAACCATCTAATATTTGTAGATACTCAACATGGTAAGAGAATTCTCAAACTTCTCTTTTTTCATTCAAGATCTATTTTATGTGGTATGTATTTCATGTTTTTATACATGATCTTATTTCCAGATTTGTATATCCATCTACAATTTTATGAGTCAATTATGAATTGGTGACCACTATCAATTCTATTTTCAATGTTTTATAAAACCATGTTGCATAGTCATATGCTGCAAAATTTTCGTCTCAAAATCTATCTTTTTTAAGCACTCTTATCATGTTATTATAATTTAATTTAAATTGTCTTATGATTTTAGGTGTTATTAAATATATCTCATACTGTACATATTATCTAATAATGATGATATACCCTTTTTTCTCATCAAAATATTTTATGAATTTTTAAGTGAAACCGTTATGGGGCCGAATTTTCGAAAGCGATTTCTCAACATTTCTTTTATTTTGTGTTCCTTTATTTTTCTTTTTCTTTTATCATCTCCCCACATTCAAATTCTATGTTAATTATAATACATTATATGAACATTAATATTTTTATTATATTTCAATATTTTATCATCATCTATATTTTTGCCTCTCCCACTTATTCTAAAAATAAAAATATCGTCCTCGATGTGCCGATTTACAAAAATCGTGGACGATGTGTTCCAATTTCCATTACATCATTAAAATATGATCATGAAACCCTTTTAATGGTTCAAAAAGAATTTAATGTTTATTTTTTAACCTATTTTATGTCCAGGAATAAAATTATATGCATGAAATTAAATTATATAATGAAACAAGTTCACGATTATCGAGGAACCACCCAAATGATCTAAACAAACATCATTGATGTTTTATATAATGATCCATCATAATATATGATAAAAAAACTATTTATGGTATCATTAAAATTTATTAAAAATTATTAATACCATTTCATTACACTTCTTGAATTTCATTTCCATACGACAAGAAAAAAATACAAACCAGCTATAGAAATCATGGAAAGAACACATAGGAAACAATGGAAGGAACATAGTACTAACAATTGAAAGGTATAATTATGAAAGTAAATGATCATATATGGTGTTATAAACATTAAAATTTATCATTAAAACAATAATAACACACTTTTAACCATTAAACTAGAGGTTTAATCAAGATGTATGTATGAAAACCCTGAGGTAAGGGAATTCATTACCAGAGTTCCATTCTATGGGATAACATTATACTTCATTATTTATGTGGTATTAGAATTGTTTTTGAGATTAATTTTGTTTATATTAGGATTAATTATGTTTTTTATTGTTTATATACATATTCCATCCAGTATATTATGACCCACATCAATTATATTATATTTATGAGGGGCTTTTATATTAAAACCCTATTTTAATATTCATTTTTACGAAATTCAAAAGCAGTGTTGTTATGAAATTATTCATCATTAATGATTATTATTTGGTTATTTTGAATTATTTATGATAAAGTTTGGGACCTATATCTCCCTCCAATTCATTTGCTGTGTGTATGTTGGAGGTCTGCCAAATTGTTACCCCAAGTGTAACTGCGATGGTTACAAAAATTGTAATGTAGCTGTGAGCGTTACAAATTATAAGGTAGCTGATAGGGTTACAAGATTATGTATGTAATTCCCCAAGATACCTGTAGGGTTGCATTTATGTTCTATATGTTTTTTGAGAATCTCATGGATATATAATGTTTCAGAAAGTATCTTTTCATGGACGAAAATTTGGTTTTTTAAAATGATTTCATACGTTATAAGTATAAAGGGACTAATGTGTTATTTATTTATTTTTATATCCCTTACTATGATTTTTTGTGCTCATTACATGTTTCAAAATGATATTAAATGTTTATAAGGATGTGTAATATAAACAAAAAATCCATGTCAATTGTTATGAATATTTGTCAAAGAAAACATGTTTTATTTGAAAAGTTTTATTTTTTGGAAGAAATGGATACTATTTTTGTTATAACATCACTATATGAATGTTGAATGTTATGTATGTTTTATATCCCAATTATATAAAACTATAATATGGAAAAGACACTCAATAATAAATTATATTATTTATATACTAAAATTCAAGATTTTGTATTGTAATGTGGCTAGGTCCTTATATCATATGTGTCCTTAGATTGTAAAGATTTGGTCGATTTCATTCTCCAAAATCAATGGTGTTTTGAACATTCTTCAAACATTAATGGTCTGGAATATTATTCTAGAAAATCCAAGTGGGTACTAAATGGACCATGTGTGATATTATTGACCATTTATGATCCATTAGACTTTGTGTGATTTTTTTATTTGAAAATCAATTAATATTTTTTAATATTAAATACCCTTTAATGTAATTATCAAGACTATTCAAAAAATTTGACTTCATTGACAACTATATTACCATGGAATTAAAACATAAACATTATATAAACATTTTACAAATAATTTATATCTTAAAAATACTTGAATGCTTATTTTTTATCCAAATAAAATAATTTTGGATATTTTAATATGCATTTAGATTTAACTTTTCACTACTTGTAAAAGAATTGTGACTATACTACTCACAAATTTTAGATAATTATAGAATTTTATAAATTTACAAATAAATTAATATCATAAATATATTTTATTGATAATAAATATTTTTTTCTACATCCATTCATTACTTTTTTTATCATTAACATGAATACATAATAAAGATATTTTGTGAGAGAGTGGAAATTATATTACATTAATTTGATAATATAAAAAAGGAACTCATTCTCAATGAAACTACATATAAATTTGATTGAGATGTGAGATAAAATTAGGGAAAGATTTATGAATCATCTATAAACTCAATTTTGAAAAGGGTTTTGTGATAGTTTATGGATTTAACTCTAGATATATCATGTTTACCCTTTTTAACCTTTATCATAGTCAGTAAAATTTACCATAGTAAATTTTATTTGAAACAAAAAATTAAATTTAATATATTCTATTTTTTGAATATTACGTATCCAAAAATGAAAAATACTTTAAAAAATAAAATGTATACATGTGGTAGAATATGATTTAAATATTATTGCACATACGGCAATGAATAATTTATTTTGAATAATTACTTCTTATGTATAATAAAATGGATATTCTCAAAAATAATATATAGTAATGATTCCCATAGAATTTATTGGTTTACACATATAAAATAGTTTTTAAATCTAAAATAAATCTAATATTGAATGCATAATTATGAATTATTTATTAAATGAGAAGGATAGAAATAATTTCTTATTAGCATAAAATATAACATAGGTTCTATAATGAAAATCATGAAATTCCAAATTAAATTAAATATTTTTAAAAACATTATTTTAATAATTAAATAATCATTTTATAAAGCAAATGAGTTTATATATTTTTATTCACTGTTATATCATAAGTATTTCATAATTTTTTATTGGATCAAAATATAATAAAGATAGAAAATTACAATAGGGGATAAATTACATGTTGAAAAACATTCATTTTTAATCTTAAAGAAGTATTGGTTTATCAAAGTTAAATAAATTGGATTAACTAAACCCTCTACAGTATGGTAAATTTAAAATACCAAGGGTCCAATAAAGATGAATATCTTAATAAAATTGATACACAGATTTACATTAAATATATTCTACCAAAATATGTATACAATATTAAATCCTATAATATACAATAGAGAATATGTAATAAGTAAAAATATCTAGTTATATTAATATTTAGAGGAATTAAAGATACATGTAACCGAACAGGTAGAAATAATTAACAAAAATATTTTATCCCAAAGATAAGTGTATCAAATGTCTTTGGAAAAATTACCTTCATTTATACTTTCATGAATTTTTACCTTACCCACACCAGGGTAATCCCTCAATCTATAAAGGATGAGATGTAGTTTTCATCTTGATATCCCTATAAGACCTTCATTATGCAGTTAATCAGCACCTCTATCTTCCTTTATCAAGAATCCATCGATTAAAGAATCCGATGAATGAAGTAAATCTTAAAGTGACAACCTATCATTGTTTCTTTATGATTGAAACTATATTAGTAATGTATTAAAACTCATAGAATAATAAGTCCACACTCTAGTATCATGAGTGAAAATTTACAGCATGTAGACTCATACCATTATAGATCAATTTTTAAATGATGAAGTGATTGTGTATTTATAGGCATGGAATGCAATGGTCAACTTTGTATCCAACGATAATATTTTTCTAGAAATTTTAGAGGGACATATAAAAGTGGCACATACAATGGTCAAAAAAATAAACATTAGATGATTTTATTTTAGCATAAGGGAAAATATCATGAGAAATATTAGCATGTAATCAGTATTGAAAATATGACTGAATCTAGTTATATGTATAATAATATTAATGAAATATTGAAACTAATTAGTTATGAGAATGATATGAAATATGATTCTTAAAACAATGAATACCAGATTCTATAAATAAGGAGAATCATATTTAATGAATAATGAGAATTGCATTTGATAAAGAGATGGAAGTAGATTTGAAATTTTGAGATAATCATATTTGAGAAACATTGTGAATCAGATTCAAAATTCATTGTGAATTGTATTAAATTGTCTCAGCTAATCAAATTTGAGAATCTATGAGAATTTGATTCAAAAATATTAGTGAATCATATTTTAGGAATTGTGAGAATGTGATTTGAAAATCTAAGAAAATCAGATTTGAGAAACTGTGAGAATGTAATAAAATGTATGGATGATATTTCATTTATCGATTTCAGTTTCTTTTTGGTCTTAGAGAAGTTGTTTTTAGACTTATATGAAAAACAACCTAAAATATATTAATGAACATGATTTTAATTATTATCAGAACTGCATAATATTCTTTTATTAAACCATATAGAAATATAACTATCAACGATGTTACAAAATTTTTAAAAAAGGTAGTTTTAACTATTCACCTAAAAATAAATTATTTTATATAAATTCAAAAAAATCACCAGAATATAATTTTTTTATTATAGATTTTAAAATAAAATTCATTATTAAAATAAAAAAATTCAAATTTAATTTGTTTATCTTAAATGATATTTCAAAATATGATGAAAAAAAATTTAGAAAAAAATTCCATTTCAAAAATTATGCGTTCTTAATCTTATTTCCAATAAAATTTAATTTAATAAAGTGAAAATTTAGTAGTTTTTAAATATGAAATACTACATATTATCAATTTTTTGAAAGTGATCATGTTATTTTTATTTTGAGAAAATAAAACTAACATTAATTTTTTTTTAAAAAAATGACATATAAAAGTGAATTATTTTAATAATTCAAATTTATTATTTATTCTAAATTTTTTTAAATTTCATCAATTAATTGGTATTTAAAATAATGTTGGGAATGATATAATATTATATACATTTTTAAACTAATATTTTAAGAATAAGTATAAATGCAGGAAATGTAAAAATGATATATTATTGAAGAGAGCTAGGTTATTACATTCTCTCCCCCCCTAAATAAATAGTATACTAAAACATTTGATTTTTCTCGTTCTAAATTGAATTTATATTGACATTGGTATAATCTCATATTATGATATGTAATTTCAGAGAAACTATTATTAAATTTTATATTTCTTAAATAAGTATATTACAAACCATGTATGTACAATTATAAGACTCAAAATTGTGAATGAATTTCACAAATAACACATTGATTATTGTGTCATGTAACTTGAAATTTTTTTTATCCATCATATTTTTTGAATATTTAATCATTTACGTAGAGATTATGATAACATATACATTATTTATTTCAATTCTATAAGAAAAAATTAATCCTTCTGTTGGGTGTTTTGATCAATTTTCATCATTGATTCATCTCACATGATGAATGAACATGAATAATTTTCCATTCCTAAATAAAAAATATCAATTTCCAATGTATCATGAGATCAAAAAAAATAATGAGTTATTCCACTTATTTGAAGACATTTTATAAAAAAAGTTGTTCGTTTTAATATATCAAATTAAATCATAATAATCCATTTTATGAATAGAAATAATACTAAAATATCCTAATTTTTCCCGCCTTATATTCAAGTATTTCTATGTAACCTATAATATAAAAAATTATACTTTATTTTCCATAACATTCTAACTATTACTATTATATAATACATCTAACATATGATAGCAATCACACATAAAAAGCATTTAAATTTTAAAAATATTTAAAATTATACTAATCTAATATATCTTAACTGATACCAAGATCGCGACCCATGATCAAATACCAACTGTGACGCCCTAGACCTATACATGAGGATCCAATGCATGAAAAAAATCATTTACACAATATCTTTGATACCAACTATAAGAAACTATACATTACTAACACGTAATTACTAATATTAATACTAACATTTAGCTTATGATATTTAAAAAACTAGTGAATCCCATACATTAAAAATGGAACACTATCACACAATTTAAACATGTCCCCAAAAATATATTCATATGTTAAAAATCATGTTTCATTCAAGGAAGATTTTCATTAATCAATATGAGTCATGAAAACTAGATGATTGAATTTATATAGTTCTTATACATCCTTATGCCTTGAGAAATATATTTAAAAATAAGGGATTATAAAAATATACAAAACAATGGGATAAAAATTAAAAATAAAACTCTTTATAACATTGAAATACAGGAAAAAAAGTAAAAATAACAAACATTAAATAAATAACATTGAGATTTTATAAAAAATGGATTTAAATATGAAATTAAACTTCTTTGATTAGATCATTTCATATCAAATTATTTTAAAAAATCATACATCATTTAAGTTATTTACAAAGTTCATATTTTAAAAAAATTAATAACATAATAATTTATTTAGAACATAGTATTATAGTAGAATAACTTAACCAATTAATAAAAAAAAAATAAAGTCACAATGGAATAACTTAACCAGTTAATTATACATAGTATCTTCTAGAGAATTAATCATTACCCAATGCATTACAGGGATATATAATCCCAAACATCATTATATTTAATTTAAAATAACTAAAACTATAAAAAAATATTGGGATTCTTAATTTCATAATACAATTATAAAAATATTTATTTTAACATATAATAACAAACTGTTATAGTTAAACCATAAAAATATGAGGAAATATCATTTTATTTGAAAAATATTTAAAATGAAAAATTAAACTAAAAATAGGGATTTTAATTACATTGAGAAAAATATAAAAAATTAAAGAGGAATATTCATAATGAATAATTTAGAATATAGTTGAAACATTTAGTCATGTAGTAAAAATTAAGATATTTTTTTATCCATAGTTTTATAATTAATGTAAAAAAATTGTACTATATGGAAAATGAAAAAAAAAATCATTTTATAAAAAAAATTATGAAAGTAAAGTATAGAATAAAATTTTAGAAAAATATAAAATAACATAGACAAATCATGATTTCATATACATAATCAGAGTTAAATGAGATATAATACACATAGATATTAAAAGGATATACCAAGGATTCATAAATAGAGGGATGAGATCCCAGCTTTACCAAATAATTTCTAAAACCTCTATCTATGTAATGATAAAGGATTCACAAAAATATGATATAGAGATACATATAAAGGTAAAAAATATTATCAATTTCATACTTGATAGAGATAGATTAATAAGATTCAAAACACAAATATATGTCACATCTATACGATAACTGAAGAAGGAACTCTTGGATGACACATGTACATCCCCCTTCTCTATTCAAATAGGAAGAAAATAGATTTAAAGAGATCTTATGAAGTACTTATGGTTATAAAATTAAAATAAGGGGATTGAAGATTATAGGTCTAAATAAATAGTTTGACCAATAAGAAAATTCATAATGTCTGAAATCTAAGGGGATGATATAACCATTTCTTGTACTGGTATGAAAATGGGAAACATCAACATGGATTTATTCATCATTAATCCAAATAATTTAATATAAATATTTCAATAAATGTAGTGGTAGATTATCCTATAATGTTTTCATTCTTTATTTCTACAAGACATGATTTCTCGCTCAATCAACAGTCAATGATATATGTAAATAAATTGGTAAAATATAATAATTTACGCATTATATTTTATCTTATCAAGATCCAAGATTCATAAAAACATTTTATTATAGTTTTCAACCACCATTATATATATAAATATGATTTTTTAATATATTATCTTCCTAAAATCAATGCTCAATATTAGAGGTCCATTCAATATCCAGAATATATGATGGGATCATGATTAATAGATTTCAAATAGAGTTGGGATAAATATATTACTACTGTATAATTATCAAATAATTATAGTATCACCTTGGGAATCCCAAAATAACCTTATGAATGTCTATATGAGATGAAATTTAAAATTTCAATATGCTATGATAAAGATAGAAAGAAGAATTTATTTGGATCCAACAATGTATTTTATATGAATGAAAAGATTTAAACTATCCAAAAACATATTATAAATTCAAAAAAGCTCGTAGAATAGTTATATAGAAAATCATTGATGAAGTTATGAGTATGATGTTGGTAAAAAGGTATTCTTTTAGTTATATCCTTGGAAGCGGGTTATGAGATTCATGAAGAGGGAATAGATAAGACCTAGAAAAATTGGTCCCTTTAAGATTATCAATTATTTCAGGATGATATATTATCACTTAGCACTCTCACCATACATCTCGAAGGTGCATGATACATTACACATATCTTATTTGAGGATGGAAAAACTAAATCCATTACATGTACTTAACCCATAAGTAGTTGAACTATAGCATGGTCTATCTTATAAGGGAAACTTGATGAAGATCTTAGATGAAATGGATAAATTTAAAAAAAGTAAAACCATAATTTCTTCGTTACGTAGAGAAATAATAGTTTTGAATTAGTAATTTGGAAAGATGATGATATAATGATTAAGAAATACCTAGTTTTTTTCCACATGAGTTAAAAAATTTCAAATTCTACATTTCATTAGGTGTATAATGTATCACACTATGAATTTATTATGTAATTTTCCCTTAATGAAAAACTATATTTAATCACTTTTTTATCTGAATAACTAAAATAGAAATAACCATGATACATATTATCGAAATTAATATTACAAAATAAAATCATTGTAATATTACAATTGGAAACATAAATACATTATGTTTAAGCGGAACAAACCCATAAGTAAATAAAAATAACACATATATAACATCATTGTGTATATGATTATCCATGAAGATTATCAACTCAATTTGAAACTATAGAAATAATAATATCATTATAAATATAATAAAAATGTTTAGATAGAAGTAAATGAATAAGATGAATTATTTTATGAATGTATATTATACTATTTATTGGAATAAAATCGATCATTATCTATATGGAAAATAGAAATATGGTCAATGGAAATATATTTATTGGATATATGGTCAATGGGTATTAAATTATCTAAAATCTATATTGATATTTTTTAGTATTTAGTAAGAAATGAAATTATTATAATATTATAATGAATCATAAATATAATATTTAATTAAAATATTTTCTTATATGAATATATATTATTTGTTGCATATTATTATTATTATTATTAAAATGATTATAAATATTTATAAAATTCACTAAAATATCAGAATAAATATTTATTTAAAAAAATAATTGTTTTATATTTGAATAATTTTATTTAAGATGATGCGATTAAAATTATTTAATTTTTAAAATAGATATTTTTAAACAAAATGTTTTTATGGGAGAAATATATTTTTGTGTCAATAAATTATATTAACCACGATAAAGTAATTATTTTAATCAAATATATTTAAAATATATGAAATAATAATATTAACATCAATATAATATGTATTAATTAGAATGGGAGGATATAATATATTTATTTTATTCATAAAAATTAGTTTTTATTGTAAAATTGGTTTTCTTATGCATTATGAATTCATATTTTATTTTTTATATTATGTATACAACTTAATATAATTAATTGGAGTCTAAATTTTGAATCATAAAATTACAATTATTTATTAAGGGTCACCTTATATTTTTATTGTAAAATTAATTAACAAGGTAAATAATTAAACAAGCTAAAAATGTGTAAAAAAGATAAATTATCATGACTCAATTTTTTTGAAATTAACATGATATTTTTACATTATAGAATAAAATTATTTAGAATTAGGATTCAATAAAACTTGTTTCACAAAAATTTGATTACATAACTCTCCTTGCACCAATTTAATTACATTATTACCCTTTACTTAACTTAATCATCCGAGGAAATGTCCCTCATTTTCACCTATAAAAGGAGATCTCTTACAACCACTCAAATACACTATTATACATTCATTAACTCTTTAATTATTAACAAATTTTACTAATGTTGACTCATATACTACATTTGGAATCATCGAATCAAAACATGTATGTTTTTTCCATTCATTATAAAGTAAGTCATCATGAGATGGAAAGATTTAAAGAAATTAAGTTATATGTTGTCCTTTAATATTTTCATTTTAGTTATCACTTTCACGATACCTGAACCAAATTCACAACTGAAATTTTATTCCATTACAATCAAAAAATTTCCATTAAAATGATATTATGAAAGTATTACCCTATATTCGTAGTCATTCATTTGTTATAACAAGTTATCAATTGGGTCAACTCTACCACTTACATGAAAAATGATATAATTCATATATTATTAATGATTAAAAAACATAAATGATTGTAATAAAATTTAATAATAAGGAATTTATTATGATTTTTTAATTTGGGAATGATCATATATATATAGATATATTCATGAATAAAAATAAACTCCTTTTAGGGAATTGAAACACACACAAGGGGAATTTAACCACTCTTAACAAACCGTGGCCATCAATTCCACCAAACAACATTGAGGATTAATAAATATATACACAAAACATTGTGGCCTCCATGTACATTCTAAAGTTTATAAACATATAATCAAATATCAATGATGGGGACCTCTGTACAAAATCAAGCATAGAACAAAGTGGAAAATTATCATTAAAATATTAATTTTAAAAAAATTGATTATTAAGTGGGTTATGGAAAATTATGAATCAATTATATAAATAAAATAAATATTAATCAAGAATAAAAAAATATTTATAATTAGCGAGGTTATCTAATACTTGACGAAGCAGGAACTCATGGTTATAATTTTTCATATGAATATCCCTTTACTCTGGAATGTTTATTATTATACATAATATTTTATTTTTTATGGTAAAAATTTTATCCAATTAACTAATATTATCATTATTAATGTTTAATTCATGTTATATTTAAGGAAATTCCAAGAATCTACTTTAAAATATTTATATTCATTTATTATCATTTTTCTAAGGGGGTTTTACACAATTTTATCTTCATTACGGAATAATATTTATTTATTGAATATATTTACATATGTTGTTTTATATTAAATAATTAATATATTTCTTAATTTATAATTCATTATTTTTGGGAAAATTATATTTTCAATTAATAATATTCTTTTTTTATGGATTTCATCATTCATAAAAACATTTAATTAAGAACAATTTTAATCCACTTTATTAGTTATTTCCCCTCAATGTCCACATTCATTATTTCAAAAAAATGTATTATATACTTATTTTGATAAAAAAATAAGTACTAACTTTTTTTATATTTAAAATAATCTTTAAAAATTTTCAAAATAAGATTTGAGATCTTTTTTTATTGAATATGGTTTTCTAAAAACTATAAAAATTTTAAAAATGAATTTCATTCCACATTTTCTTATTTTTTATCTTTCACTCCACGTTTTCATAGATAATATTAATTTATTTGTCCAGTTCCATTATTGGATATTCTTTACAAAATTTTATATATAAAAATAACCTTATTACTTTAGAAGGAATATTTTTTATGGTAAATTGTAACATAATATTATTATCATAATGTTCAAAATGTTTATTGAAACCCATTATTATGAGTTCACATCCATTTTCCACTACACCTATAAAATATCTATCTATTTGGGGTAATTTTTATGATCAAAACAGGAATTCACTTATGATATACATGTTATGGGAGATCAAGTAATTCCATAAACACAAAAGCCAGGATCTGGTGAATTATATTAATACATTTGAATGATTATAAGGAAGGAAGTCCCGAAGGACCAATCATATTAGTAGTCTTCGAAAATATTTTACATACATGAACATTACATTACACATTCAAACATAAAAAAAATTATAATGCCATTATTCACCTATATTAACCATACATATCTATCATATTACAGTTATTCGAATCCAGGGAAAAAACATAAGAAAGGGGTGAGCTCAGATGCTCGGTAAGGGTAAATAATTTAGCAGAATCTATAATTTTTTATGGAAAGATGTGTAATAAAAAAACCTTTTTAAACATAAAATTGAACATAATATTGTAAAAATAAATCAAACATTACCATATAAACATTAACATTGTTATTATTCAAGTTGAATAATTGTATTTAATTACTAATTTAATAACAAGGGAATGTATAATACATGATATCATAACCGCATTGTTAAGGACATGTTCCAAGACTACAGAAAATATTTGAAGGACTTGTGCTAAGACAAAAAAATTTCTCATGATACACACAGATGCATCGAGGATCTATAGCGGGCCCTTCCCATTACATTCTAAGTCCAATGCATTCCTCATATGTAAAAAAGGTGAAACATAACATAAACATTCATACTAAAACTAGTACAAGAAATGTAAATTCATTAACCATAAACTATGAATGGTATAAAAATAGTACATCTACATACAAAAATATCATAACTCATTTAATAAAGCATGAAATATTTTATTTTAATAAATAAATGTTGATCAAGAATAATATCTACTAAAGGATGTTGACATAGTTTAAAATGATCAGTAAAACCCCTTTGAGGGAAATATCCGTTTTCATGAAATCATTTAAATGTTAAATAATTTATAAAGGAAGTTATTTAGAAGATATATTTAAATCAAAGTGTCTCGTACCATTAGAATCTTTTTAATGTAATTAACATTTTAAAATAAGCATTTCCACATAAAGAAATCCTTGAGATCATTTTGAAAACATCGACACTAATTAAATAGACTTAGAAAAATAAATCATTAAAACATTTAAAATGATGATCTAGTTAAATGTTACCTTCCAGAAAACAAAAAAAATATTACTTTTGAAAACAGTTTTATGAATCATGTACATTGATTAATAATTTGTTCCGGTATACACTTATAGATAAACAATATCAGATAAAAATGAGATTGAGGAAATAACCCTTACCTTGTACTTTCCTTTGGTCGAGGGAACATTTATACTCATGTATAATTACTATAGAATATTATTAAACTATACCAGAACCATATTGTTATTTATTATATTATACTTGATTTATTTATGAATTTATATGAACCCATTTAATAATAATTTCCATGTTAAACTAACATTTTGGGTAATAATTGCTTTCTTTATCGATCGTGTTTTAACTTTTAATTCATTATCGTATAACTTATATCATTATTTAAATAATTAAAGAATATAAAACATTAATTATATATCATTTATATTATGAATATAATTATTAATAATATATAGATATGTGAAATGGAAACACAGTTCCTGGAGACGATGGTCCGTATGTACGCATGAACGTTGTTTCTGTTTTCTTATCGTATAGTATTGAAGCAAGTAAAAAACATATTTTATCTGCATAAATAGATATTATTCTTGTATAAATATTTTTTCATATATCTCATTCTTAATCAATATATTTATTTTTATAAAAATTCAAAATGGGGATCATTGAAGATGAATCTCATCGAGTTGTGGAGACGGTTAGCCGTATACGCAAGAGCGACAATATCATTCTATCGATGATCAAAATGTTTTTAATTCGATGGTATATTATAAATAAAGAATAATTTAAACGTTATATACATTATTTAAATTAATTAGAATAATTATTCTACCCATCCAAATAATATTGTGTTGAATTAAAAACAACACCAGGACGTGGAGACGGTTAGCCGTACATACCCACGTATGTTGACTTTTTCATTCATAGCATGGATAGAATAATGGATACGGTTTTACAATATTTATAATAATATATTAGTATGTAGAAGGAAATATAGGTATTATTTTGGTATGGAAATAAAAAATAAAGAGGATGTGGAAGAAGAAAAGATTATTAAAAGAGGTGAAAAAGTAATTACCTCTTTTCAGGTGCTTCCTTTTGACTTGAACAAAAGGGATCCTGAGGATGAATTTATGATAAATTTGAGGCCTATAATATTATGTGAGGGTATTTAGGAGGATATTTGAGTAAGTTATGGCTGATCCAAATGTATTTGGAGTTGTGAAGTTAAAATAAGGGGAAGTTCCCCTTTGTAAGAGAGGTGAGGGGAACTTTAGAAAAATCTAGAAATATTAATTTATTATAAATTATTTTCTGGTTTCTAAAAGAACCAAATTGATTTTTTTAGGATACGATAGGTATGGGTATAAATCCTCACAAACAATATGCTTTAGACACGTTTATGTCACCATATTAACCTTATCTTTTCAGTTTAACCCTTAGTTAAATTGTTTAACTTTTACTATGACTTCTTGTATTATTATAATACATGGATATTAAACAAACAATAAAATTCCAAGAGAACATAAAGAGGTTCATTAATGACATATATATAATTATATAAGTCCTTTGTATGATCCTTGTAGTTTTGGGACTGTTATATAATTTAATAAAAGTTTATTTTTTTTAAAACACATTTATGTCATATTTGACACAATTTAGTATTTTGTTTTTGTAAAAGTCAGAAAAACATGATTAAATAGAAGAATAATTAATTTAATCAACCATAAATTGTCATATTAACCTAGAAAATTCTTGAAATTCATCAAAAGTCTGAATTAATTTTTTTTAATATTTATAATATCAATTATTTTAATCGTTCATTATTAAGTTAATAACTGTATCATCATTGTGTCAAAAAAAATTATATATTTATTTTCTAAAAATTATAAATAAAATACCATGATGTAGGAAATATTTTTATCTTTATAATTATTTTTTATAATCAAATTTATCTTTTGTGTAACCATATATTAAAAATGTTTTAGTTATTAAAATTTGAATTTCACAGTTTTAACTCTTCATTAAATAATATATAATAAAGTTCATTATGTAATAAAAGTTGATCAAAAGAATCATATTTTGGTCCTAATGATGATTTTAGTCAAAATACCTTTATCCAATAGAATTAGGACATTTGATAGGGGAATTAAAATATCATTTTTACATTTAATTACACTATTTACTTTTGACCGTGGTAAATAAAAAATATATACCATTCCCAAAATAAAATTCAACTTTTTGAAAAACATTTTACTAAATAATATCAACCGTGTCTCCTGGATTTTTGAAATTCAATTCATAGGGGTGGTAGAATTTTATTTTATGCAAATTTTCAAATGTGCATAGAAGGTGGGTAAAAGACGTTAGAAAAAATTCAATAATATTTTATATCTGTAATCTGATTATAAAATGACTCCAATGAATTTAATTGTACTAATATATGGATTATATATCTATTTTTTCTTTAATATAAATTTTTAATTAAAATAATTATTTAAATGAAAACGTCGGTTTTTATCTACAATGCAATGTTTTTCACTATTCACAAAAAAAATGAATGTTTTCAGAAAAATACAGAAAATTAACCCAAATATAATTTTTGATATTATATATTCAAAAATGGTGTCAATTTTACAAAATTCAAAACATATTAGTTTAATATATTAATTTAAAATTAATTACCGTTTTCAAAACCTGAATGCGGGTTTTTAAGAATTAAAAACTATCAAAATATTGACATTTGTTTATGTCTAATTATAATGTGAAATTACTTCCAATGACAAAAATTGGAATAAATTTTGAATAAGTAATCTAATTATTATTGAACAAACACAAATTTATAATTTAAAACTATAAATTTGTTTTATTAAAAATGTTGTTTTCAATTACATTTCAGTATTTTTTCACTATTCATAAAAATATGAAAGTTATTAGAAAAGTACCAAAAATTTATCCAAATTAAATTTTTATGTCCCTATTCTAAAGAGGAATTTTATTTCATCAAATTGAATATTTAAAAGTATCAAATATTGGATTTAAAAAGGGTTCTCCATTAATAGGTGGAAAATTACATTTTTTGAAATATACCTCTTTTATCTAAAAAATTAATTTTTTTATTATATTATGTCTAAAAAACACATAATATTAATGTTAAAATTATATAGATTATATAAAATTTAAATTTTAGTTAATGAAATTCATAACTATTTTTTGAATTTTTAGTTGGGTAAGTCGTGGTGCGCTCAAACTCAGTGTTTTATGTGGATCAAGTTATTGAATCACAGTAAATATATAACATACTACGAAATATTGGGGTGTTACATTCACAACTCCATAATGAATTTCAACTTCCCAATTTGAAATTGTTCTTCAAAAATAAACAGTTGATGATAGAAAATACCTTTGTGGAATAACCCACATCGGAAATACGGTTAATAAAATTAACTATTAATAAGAGGGAAAGGGAAATGAAAAAGTCAACACATAATTATGGATTCAAATAGGACATAATTCGTGGAAATTAAAGATACATAATTGGAGGGAAAACCTAAATATTTAAAGGGAGTTATTCAGGTTATAAATATCAAAAAAAAGTAAACAATAAATGGAAAATTGAGGGCCTCAAATCCTTAAATCTATGATGATTTAAAATATCATCGGTTCAACAAAACATAAGATATTAAGACAACACATTTTTGTTTTTATGATACTTTCCCAACAGTTTAAGAAATAATTTCTTTATATAATATGAAAAAATAATACTTTACAAGTACAGTTCCATCCTTTAACTAATTTCTACCACAAACTCATCTTCTACTCCAAAAAGATAATAGAAGGCAAAAATATTTTTTTATATCAAAATCATATAGGGTTTCAAAAAAATTATTTTATAATTTATTTTTCCTACAATTTAAGAAAAACAACATAATAGAAACCAGGACCTCACATAATCTAGTGGTAGGTGATGCATCCTTGTCGCCCTTCGATTGCAGGTTCAAGTCTCACGACCTTGCTCGACGCGACAGGTAGTCACCTGACCTCTGAGTTGTCATTTTTATAAAAATCCCAAAATAATATTAGAAAATGTTTTATTATTAAAAAATAGTATTCAATGACCAACTTAATTCATTCCAATGTTTAGACTTTTCCAAAATACTTCTATGTAAACTCAAAATCCTAAATTTATAAGGTAGATAAAAATATTGAAGATCTCTTTTTCCATGTAATAACATGTGAATACCATTATAATGTATTCTCTTAAAATATGGTAACACCCTTAACTACCTGAAATCCTTATTGATTACATTCATGCTCCCTTATTCCACATAGAATTGTATATATACACCTTATATCCAAAAATGATGTAATCTCCAACAATTATGGAATAAACAAACAATTAATTTTTATCATGGTAGTAAAAAAATCCAATATAATTTTTCGATATCAATGATATATTATTCTAAAATAATTATTTCAGTTTTAGAAACATATTAAGGGTTATATTTCCCCCAACCAAATATTTTCCAAAATATTTAACTTGAATCTATGTCACTTTACATGGTACCATAAAATCTCAAATCCTTAATGAAAACGTACGGCAGTACAATCCTTCTATACATTATATTTCTTATAACTTGTACATAATTAATATGATATTCATGTGACACATTATTTAATAATATATTAAGAAATCTAATCATTTTATTCATCTCTGGTATTACCATAACTTGATTATTATCTAATAGCATCTTTTGTGGTGTACTCTGATGAGTGGGATATTGATTCACATAGTGTCCCAACTACATGTAGATGAACCATTGTACATTTGAAACCTTTTTCTAACCCTTTAAATCACATAAATGGTGTTCTTTTCCACCACACTTATAAAATACTCCAATTCCATTACCGAATTTACTAAGAATATTCTTTCCACAATTATCACATGTTGGAAAATCAATCTTTCCCTTCTTCCATTTATCCATATTTTTCTCTTCCACCCTCTTCTTCTCTTCCTTAACATAAAATACATATGACTCGTAGAATTCATTATTATTTTAAGAACAAGTGATATTATTTCATCATATGATGAGAATGTGTGGGAGACTATTTACTTTCTAAATGTTGCCTTAAGACCATGAAAGATATGATCCTTCTTACACATTGGGTCATGCGTGTTACTAGAGTTCAAATTCCTTATACTAGGAGCCATTTTTAAATGATGACATACACTACGATATATCATATCATAATTTAGAATAAAAACTATAAAAATTATTAACATTAATTGAATATTTTCACACATAAAGTCTCATAATCATAAAAAAGGTTTCTTTATGTGTAATATTTACTCATAAATCCTACATAACAGTTTTTAAAGAAAATTTGAATTATCCTAAGAATATACACTAGGAGTGTCAAAACAGGTGTCTAGTAAGGCCTGTTGTCATGTACTAGGATACCCCAGGTCAAGCCCAAAACTCCTAGTCAGAGTTTTCACACCTAGGTACATTTGTACCAGAGCCACATCAACATGAAGCATCTAGACATGGATTTATTGCTTGTAAATCCCACATAATAACTACATTACCGAAATTTTTGGATCTTCTTCTATAATAATACTAAAAGTATATCTCAGGGTAATGTTTCCTAATCATAGTTAATCTAAATCTAATTTCCATGTTTATTTCTAAACGTCCATTGATCGAAACTGTAACGCCCTGACCCAGAAGCCCGGAGCTAGTGCATTATTTTTATACATTAGCATTATTACAAGGAATGAAGTCCCGAAGGACTGATCTGTTTAGAAATCTAGGAAAATAGACAACATACATGAATGTTACATTACACATTGAAACATAAAACACAACCTAAATAATACTATTTTAGCACCATTATTACCCTATCTTAAAAATGTATATAAATCATAATACACTTCTTTGAATTCTTGGAAAACAAAACATAAGGGAGGGATGAACTCAGATGATCAATAAGGGTAAATAATTTAGCGGTAGCTATAATGTTTTTAGGTAAGATGTGTAATAAAAACCAGAGCCTTTTTAAACATAAAAATGATCATAATATGGAAAAAATAAATCAAACTTTACCATATAAACATGCACATGGATATTCTACTAGTTGAATAATCACGTGTAATAACTAATTTCATAACAAGGGAATGCATAATGCCGAACATCATAACCACATAGTCAAGGCCTCATACCAAGACTACAAAAAAAACATATCAAGGCCTTATTCCAAGACACTAATTTATTTCATAATACCTACCAATGCATCGAGTGGCTATAGCGGGTCTCGCCTATCACCTACTAAGTCCAATGCATTCCTCAAATGAAAAAAGGTGAAACACAACATAAACATTCATACTAAAACTATCATAATAAATACCAATACTTTAATCTTAAATTTTAAATGGTATAAAAAATAACACATCCACATTCAAATTTATCATAACTCAATCAAAAGAATATGGAATATTGTGTTTTAATAAATCAACCTCAATCAATAATAATATCTATTAATGGATGTTGACATAGTTGAAAATGATCAGTAAAAATTCTTTTAGAGAAATATCACTTTTTCATGAAATCATTCAAAAGTTAAATAATTTATAGAGGATATAATTTAAAAGATATCTTTGAATAAATTTTTCCCATACCACTTTGAATATTTTTAAAGGAATAAACATTTTAAAACAATCATTTCCATGTAAATAAATCCTTAAAATCATTTTGAAATCATGGTTATTAATTACATAGATTTTGAAAAATAAATCCTTAAAAAATTTAAAATGATTATATTGTTAAAAGGTAACTTCTATAAAACCATAAACTATTATTTTTAAAAAAAATATAAAACATGAACATTAATGATTTATATGGCCCAATAAATACTTATAGATAAACAATCTCATAAAATAATGAGATTGAGGAAATAACCCTTACCTTGTACATTCCTTTGATTGAGGGTACATTTATCCTCCGGTATAATTACCATAGTGTGTTATTAAATTATACCATGACCATATTCATATTTATGATATCATAATTGATTTATTTATGACTTTACACTACCCATTTAATAATCATTTCCATGTTAATGTAACATTTTGGGTAATAATCACTTTCTTTATCGTGCTTGTTTTAACTTGTTTTTCTTGATCGTTTCACATAGATCATGATTTAAATACATAAATAATATAAAATATTATCTATATATCATATATATTCATAATATAAATATTTATAATAGATTTTTATATGAAATGGAAACACCGTTCATGGAGACGATAGTCTCGCAGTATGCATGAATGTTGTTTCTGTTTTCTTATCGTATAGTATGGAAGTAAGTAAATGTAATATATTTAACTACATAAATATATATTATTGAAGAATAAATATTATTTCATATATCTCATACTTAATCAATATATATATTTTTATAATAATTCTTTAATGGTGATCGTTGAAGATGAATCACATCGTGTCGTGGAGACGGTAATCTTTACGTATGCACAATGTTACAGGCATTGGAATAAGAAAATAGCTTTAAAAGAGGTGATGAAGTAATTACCTCCAATTCAGGTGATTTCTTCTGATTTGAACAAAATGGCTCCCTAACATGGATTTATGATCAATTTTAGGCCTCTAGGATTAATTGAGGGTAGTATGGAGGAGATATGAGAAGGTTTTGGATGAGCCAAATGGCATTGGAGTAGTGATGTTAAGAGAAGGGGAAGTACCCTTTTATAAGAGAGGTGAGAGGCACTTTAGGAAGAGCTTGAAATATTGATATATTATAAAATAAATTTCAGTTAATAAAAGATCAAATTTGATTTATTTTAAAAATAAGGTTGGTATGGGTGTAAATACTATCAACCAATAGGTTTTAGACATGTTTAGGCCACTATATTGACCTTATCTTTTAGGTTTAACCCTTAGTTTAATAGTTTAATTTTTACCATTTCTTCTTGTATTATAATAAATGGATAATAAACATACTATAAAAAGACGAGAGAACCTAAAGAGGTTACTTAATGACATTTATATAATTATATAAGTTATTTTACTGAACCATATATTTTTAGGTCTACTCTATAATTTAATAAAAATAGTATTTGTTTTAAAAACTCATTTATGTCAATCTTGACACTATTTACTATTTTATTTTTTTGTATGTCATAAAAACCTGATTACATGGACAAAATAATATTTAATCAACCATATCATGTCATATTATCCTATAAAATTATTTTAAGGAATCAAAATTATCAATTTACATTTATTTTAATATTTATAACATCAACTAATTTAATCATTCGTTAATAATGTCATTACTACATCCTCAGTGTGTCCTAAATAAATTTTATTATTTAATGTTTAAAAATTATAAATAAAATACCATGATATATGAAATATTTTTATATTTCTAATTATTATTTATAGTTGAATTTATCTTGTGTATAAACTAATATTTAATATGTTTTTGTTATTAAAATTTGAATTTAACACATCTTCTTTAAATAAAATATAATAAATGTCATACTCTAATACAAGTGGATTAAAATGGATATTATTTTTTTCCTAAGGTTTATTTTTTTCTAAATACACTTATACAATATAATTAGGACATGTGTTATTGTAATTATAATATCATTTTACCCTTAATTACCCTATTTACTTTAAACTGTGGAAAATAAAAAAAATGTTACGATTCAACAATTTTTTTTCATCTTATTGAACCACATTTTACTTACTAATGTCAAATGTGTTTCTTGGATTTTTTAAATTCAATTCATATAGGAGGTAAAATTAAATTTTATGAAAATTTTCAAATGTGCCTAAGAGGTGGGTAAAAGACGTTAAAAAAAGATCAATACATTTTTATATGTATAATCTTATTATTAAATGACTCCAATGAATTATATTGTACTAATATATGTTTTATTTATTTATTTTTACTTTAACATAAATTATACATTAAAATAATTATTTAAATGAAAAAGTCGGTTTTTATCTACAACGCGATGTTTTTCATTATTCATCAAAAAATGAATGTTTTTAGAAAAATACCAAAAAGCCACCCAAATTGATATTCCAAATTGAAAATGATGTCAATTTTACCAAATTAAAAAAAATATTAGTTTATTTAATTAATTTAAAATTAATTCACGTTGTCAAAATAAGAAAGCGTGTGTTTAAGAAGTAAAAACTATCAAAAGATTAACATGTGTTTTTGTCTAACTAAAACGTGAATTTATTTCCAATGAAAAACATTTGATTAAAGGGTTATAATATAATATAATTATACTTTAAAACCACTCAAATGTATAATTTTATACTATAAATTATTTTGATTAAATAAGTTGTTTTCAATTAAAATTTAGTATTTTTTTTCACAATTCATCAAAATATGAAAGTTATAAGAAAATTTCAAAATTTTTATTGAAAATAAATTTTTCTATCCCGATTCTTTACAAGAAATTAATATCATAAAATTGAATATAAAAAAGTATCAAATGTTGGATTTAAAAAGGGTTTTCCATTAAAATGTGAAAAATTGCATTTTTTAAAAAATAATTCTTTTTTCTGAAAAATTAAATTTGTTCTTATAATATGTATAAAAAAACACATTATATGAATGTTAAAATTATATGGAGTATATAAAATTGAAAATTTAGTTAATAATATTCATAAAAACTTTTTGAACGGCTAGTTTGGTAAGTCATGGTGTGCTCAAACTCGGTATTATGTGTGGTGAAAGCTATTGAATTACTTTTAAGGGATAAAATATAATGAAATCTTGGGGAGTTACAAATTAGATTTATTCTTTAAAATATTCTAATTCATCATATAATCTTATTTCATTCCATTTTAAAATGTGATGTCACCCATCATCTTTCCAAGGCTTTCATAGTGAGATGTTAGGTTCATATAATCAGGTACATTGTACTATAGTTTATAATTATGTGATTAGTGGGTATGATATAGTAATCCAATATATTGGTCAAATATTTATTACTCATGAGATATTAATAAGAAATGAGATTTGATTCTCTATACACTATGGGAAACATGTAGGGTTTCCTTATCCACTATGTTTTGGGAAACAAGTTCTAATTCTTGACCACTATGTTATGATGGTCTTGGTATCTAATGATGAAAAATGTTATGAATTCCGATTATTATTCTTATGATATGTTTTTATTCCCCATTTATGTGCCATAATTTGGTTTAATGAATAATGATGATGTTATTATTCCAAGAACATGATAAATATATCATTCATTTTAATTACTATTCTATTTTGTGTATGATACCATGATATTATATATCATTCTATCATAAATCATAAAAAACATATGATTTTTTATTCATTTTAATTATATATTTTACCCAAATTCTTATTTTATCTTATGCATATAATCTTACCTTTTTCAACTTGTTTATATGTTTTTCCCTTTCTGAGGTTTTGAGATAAAACATTCTTTTTTTCCTTATTATTCATTGAATTATATATTAGATTATATTTTAAGTAATTTATTATAGAGGATTTTTTTATATGTTTAATATATTAAATGTAATAATAAATTTCTATACCTAATCTCTAAATACAATAAACATTTGGTATTTTTAATTATGTTTTTATTTTCCCGATGTAAAATTTACGTTATGGAAATGTTTTAAAATATACATATAACTTGGTGGGGATATCAAATATCACTATGCAGAAGGTAAAATAGAAACTTCAATCACATTCATGAAAAAATACCATGATAATAATGAATACATTTTCTTTGGTTCCATTGAAATTCCAAATTTTTATATAACCATTTTCAAAACAATTGCCTCTCGAATAAGTAAATTTCACTTTGATGATGTCACAGAAAATTGATGTTTATAAAGAGTAGCGAGTGTGATTTTGGGGTACCTCTAATAGTTGTCTCAAAACAAGGTGAAAAAAATACAGCATTAATAAAATTCACCATAATAGAATCCATATAAATGTGGAATATATTATTTATCAATTTCATAGATACTGTTGGATCATTTATCATTGAAAAAAAAGTTACTAGAAACATTTACAACCTATATTAAATATTGAATCTATTCTATAACATGTTCTTTTCCCATTTACCATGACCATGATTAAATGATCTCAGATAAATCACTAAAAACCATCAGGTTACTCTCACATAATCAATTAGATAATATATTATAGTAATCAAATATCGATTCAAGATTATCACCTTTTTATCCCTTCAATAATAATAAAATAATTGTAAACTCCCATCAAAATTTTTATATTAGAATAATTATAATCACATGTGTGTTATACTCTTCAATATAAATCCATTTAATTCAATGTCTTAAATATAGAAATTAAAATACATCATCTATTTTGGAGCCATGTGATTTAGAGTGTTGGTTGGAGTGAGTCTGTCAAGAGAGGGGTGAATTGTGCAGCAACATTATTTTTTGTTAATTTTTTTAAAACATATACATATCAAATTAATTAAAAATGGATAATTAATCAAAATAAGGAATTAGTATATTCTTGATCATTATAATAATTTCGTAGTGTAGGATTAAGACTTAGTCAATGAAATATTTGAAATTGCTTTGTAATTTAAATTTAATTTATGTAATCTAATACTTTATATAAACATATGATTAGACTAGCTATCAATGTATAATTTTTTGTTATTGATTTAAAAAAATTGGTCTTACTTTCAAAATATGGAAAAAAACTAAATCTCACGGCATAATAAACACATGGTTTCATCCCAATCTAATTCATAATAAAATTTAATTGGGAATCACCTACATCCAACAAGATTATTATAACAATAATATGATATACAAGACAGATCATGTTTTTTACAATAAACAACACAGAATCTTCCAAAGAAAAAATACGTTTCCACATTTATTCATGTTTTAAAAAAGAATATAGGCCATGACGGACCACTTACACCATTTTTGTTATTATAAAAAATAGATAATTTTTATATTGTGTATCTTGCACATTTCATTAAAACCATTGGAGATAGTTTCTATGGATACATTGTGAAAATAAAAAATTATCAAAAAAAAATCATAAAAAATAGAACAAAGTGTTGAGATAGAGGGATGTAGATATTCTTAGTTTGTGATGCTTCTGATGATTTAGGTTCTTTATATTTTGTTTGTTTAGGGGCTTAAACATGATTTACAGAAATTGTAGGAATATATAGTATAACAGTGTTTGGTTTCTCTATCTGTAGACTATCCAAAACACCTCTACATAGATCTCTTGCAATTATGTATAAAAGTATTTATATCTTTATTATATTTTACACATTCACCCTCCCATGTATTATCTATGAAGCACATAAATCTAGATATCAATAGCCATATGCATGCTGTAGATATATTAAATAAATAGCTATACAGATTAAAATTTTCTATTGATGAATAATATTATATATTTCGTTATGTATAGTAGAAAAATATGAAAACTCTATCTTTTTATTCAATGGATTCATGGTGTTATTTTGGAACACTAATAATCAAATCATGTGAGGATTCTTTAATTAAGTCCAATAAACTGAAAATTTGATGAATTTAATTTGAATGAATGGTAAAACAATAATTTTATAAAACTGGTGGTGGGTCGACTCTAACCTCAGCATTAACCAAATGTATCACATAAATGTGATAGCACATCTGGCCGTGACATCACTCTGGAGGTAGAATGGATTCTAATGTGGTATAGTTATGGTGGTAGAACATATTACTATAACACACATAGTTATATAATAACTATCGTTGTAACTTGTCTAATGGTAGAATATTTGGAATTAGAATGTATGGTTGAAGAAGAATTTGGACCAATGTTTTCGCATGTATGAAGGTAGTAGGTCTGGAAATAGAACAACATGTTATAGTATAGATACAAGTAGAATAGTTGAACTATATTCATAACATTTATGTATGAAATGTTGGTCATAAAATAATATACTATCATAAAACAATAATCTAATTAGTATTGTAAGAATCCTGATTTGTGATCATTAGAAGTAGGAGGTCCAAATAATCCCCCCCTTGGATCATAAAAAATCACAGAATTTTATAAACCATTAACAAAAAATATGATCATAAGTATATAAATAAAAATTAATGATGTATTCTTAACATTTTAAATTTCTATTGTAATATATTTTGAATTATAAGTACATGAAATATAATTAAAAACTAAACCTAAAATTTGTAAACTGAAATGTCTAAAACATAACCAGTAAATATAAAATTTTAACAAGTTGTCCCCATTTTGGGATTATAATAAATAAAAGAATATATGATAATAACGAAAATATTTAAAGATGAAAATAGATACTTCCATAAAATACTATATTCAAAGTAATACAAATAAAAACTTTATAATTGGGAAAAAACCTATCAATGAATAATAAATTTCTAAAACACACTCATCTCTTTGGGAGGTAGGATCAACTGGTTCATTTTCATTGATTGTGGTAGGAGGAACTATTATAGAGGATGAGTTCGAAGATGTAGTCTGAGGCTCATCTTAGATCAACACTAGAATTATATGGCCAATGTATTCAACTAGTGACAAACTGAATGGATGATGTAGAAGTGACAGTGGAGTAAAATATACTATATTATTTAATATAGACATAGGGATGTCCTCTGATTCCAAAAATATTTTACAAGATACATAAATAAATTAACTCCTTATATTGAAAAATTCGATGATAATGTTTTCAACACTCTCTATAATATGGAATTTTGTTTCTAAATGATAAAAAACATGATTAGAGGTGCTAGGTCATTAAGTTCTACTAATTATTCCTTGAAGTCTCTAGTTATAGCTATAATACATAAGTTATCAACTAGATAATTGGAATGAGAATTCAACGCAAGCCTTTTATATAATCTAGAAAGGGTTTATTTGATATCCTTGGTGTTGGTTTCCCTCTCACGTCGGGATTCATTAAGACACTCCATTGACAATTTATATATATTATCAAATGTTTTCAAATTTCGTAAAGGTCCTCCTGATGATTTGTATGGATATATCCCATGATGGATTCCGTCTCCTCTCTGACTATGGCATTGATCAGATCTCCATCAATATAAAATGAATAAGGTGTATTATTGGATATATATAAAATAACTACGAGAACATTCACCAACCTATGGATAAGAGTATTCTAAATAAAATATACTGTGGAAATCATATCCTCAATAATAGATATTACGGATTCCATCTCATTATATAGCCATAAATTTTCAATCTCATCTACTTGAATATTCCAATATTTTTGGGATGAATATGGAATGTGATAAGCTCAGATATGTTCCAGGTATTATATTTACAAATTTGAAAAACTAGATTCTCCAATTATCTTAGAATTACATTGAAATCAGAGATCATCCACTATATTAATGTTTCCAAATCATTATTGGTCAACTAATCTGATGGTACAAAAGGAAGATAAGGTAGAGGTTGAGGTACCATCTCTAGTATAGGCACTAAAACCACTCCATGCTATGATAAAGTGCATGTAACATTAGATGAAAATAATTTAGGCACACCATAATTATAACCCATCTCAACCAATGATCCCTTCGGATCAATCCACTAGAAACCAAGACAAAAGGGCCCCCATGCTCTGCTATATTATTATGATCCTCAAAACTGCCATCATCTCCATCTGTAATTGGGTATGAAATTCCATGTAACAATAACCAGGAGATGGTTCCCCCTTGGATATTGTGATATCCTTAGCTAAAACAGAAAGCTAATCCCTATAGGCAAACTACATTATAGAAGAACTGGGAGATTTCATCCACTCAGAAGACGTACATAGCTCACCTCTAATGAAGGAAACATCACTAGTATGATGAATAGTACTTGGTCTCTCCACAGACCTCACTAATCAAAAAAACTAGAGATAGATGCAACAAATCCCTTTCAATGCCATCACCACCACTGCCATGATCTTCTTGGTCGTGGGGTGAAGCATACATTCCATTATCGTCATATTTTTAGAACCATATGATACTTTAAAAACATTTTCAGATGTCTTAAAAGAATAAGGAACTTTTTCAACTCTAGAGACATAGATATTATATTATTATCCTTTAAATAAAAGAATATATCTAATAGGTAGTCAAGCACATGTACTTTCAAAATCCTGAAACATGATAGGTAATTTTGCATGTCTGGACCACTTCCCTCCTCAAAATAAGTGATAGGTCCACAAGGATGAAAACCCTAAGAGGGGGGTCAATCAGGGTATGACTAATTTAAAATTAACACCCATTATGATCTTGTTTTTCTATTAAGAAAAACACTCTTCTCTCTCTTTTCTGTTGAACAATATAAATAGAAAGTAAAGAATCCACACGGCACATCAATTTTTACTTGGTTCACCCTCACTAGGATACGTCCAAGGAGCATACACCAGCAATGTTCCGATGTACCAATTCCACAAAAAGCGCACTACTGTTTACATGGTTCAGGATAGATAACTTCTATTACCAAGATCATTACCTTTACAAAGTTTAGGTTCAGCTCACTATTTTCCCAAGGGTCACTCCCTATCACTCTCTCTCTAGATCACTACCAGGGGAGAAGATAACCTTCTTCCCCTTCCTTTTCTCCATTCTCTAGAAAGGATCCACTCACAGTTTATAGACATATAGGTATCTTCATTATCACTAATGAATACATCCTTTGTTGTATTTTGATACTCTGTTGATGTCCAAATTTCACCCGTATATGAATCTGACTTTTCACCGAAGGTATCGGGAAATCTTCCAGCTTTCACACAGCCCTCAATCACTACCATGAAACAATCATTCTTGGTGCCCTTCACTAAGATATCGCGAAAGTCTTCAGCACGCAAGTCAAAACTGGCATGCAAGTCCACCTCAACCACTTGTGTGACACAAGCTTCTGCTACTCCAAACTTGTGCGACACACAACCCTTTACACCCAATCCAATTTTGGTGTGCAACCAACAACATTCGTGCTTTTTCAAAACATGGAACACAAGTGTCACTAAACCACTTGCATGAAACTTCCTTCTTCAACTCAGAACCTGCGTGACTCTCTTCCTTCCTCACCCAGACAACCTTTGATGTGCAACTATCACCTGGCACACAACCTCTACTTGTGCGACCACAGACCACTTGCGCGACCACCACACCTGCGCGACGGGAGATCTAATTTTTCTATGTTTTGAACTCTTCACCGAATGAGGAAGGGTCTACCTATATTTATAATAATTTGAACACCCTGCGTGATGGCATGAAAGTCTCCCTTCGGCGCGCAAGTCTCAGAGCGCAAGTCTCCTGCCGTGCAAATCCCTTGCGCGACCAACTCAAAAACTTGCACGCCCCTTATCCATTTTCCATACTTTGATTCTTTGATCTTGAAAAACACATGGCACACAATTTTCCTATCCTTTAAGTACACGACATAATCCGGTATCTTCTCTTTTCGTACCCCCTCCAGATCATCCATTCATTTGTCGACGTTCTTAAATCAATCATGGATAGTTAACCACATCACTTGAACTTGACATGCCACCATGAAATCCCCTTTGTCAAAAAATATTTATATCATGGTTTGCTTTGCCAAAAATCACAGTACAAATGTCCATTTTTTCAACAAACACAATCACCTCAAAAATGCTTCAATGATTCCTTGAGGTATTTTTCCCAATAATCTCCCCCTTTGGGTATGTTGACAACTCTTCCATAAAAACATACAACGTTAATTCTTCAGCCACCATTCGCCTATTGCGATTCCGACAGCGTTCGAGGATTTACTCAACACATACTCTAAGCCTACATGAGAAATTCTCAACATGAGAAACAAGAGTAAATGAAAAGTTCATCAAGGAATCACTTCATCTCTGACACCCACTATTGACACCAAACAGATACCAATTTTTGGAAATATTCTTACCACATCCCAACACCACTCTTCTGCTTTCATCCCGATCCTCAGCTGTCATGATATCTATTATTTGATCATTCACTTCTAGCATTGTCATATTTAATACTCTCCCCCATTATGCTCACATATTTTACTCTTGTCAGCTGCAAATCCTCTTTAGCACTATTGCATGTGTTGTCCAAGATAACCTATGGCTATGAACATTGAACCATCTTCAACTCCCCCTATTTGGCTGCTCCACCTATCAGCTTCTCCCCCTATCTGTCATGATTTCTCAAATAGCCACACTTTCTCCCCCTTGAACAATCACTATTTTATCCCCCTTTGTCAACGAACCCAAAGGTCACTCCTTTGTAGTCTGTAACAGAGTAGAGAACACATATCATCACATTAGGGAAAAACACATCATACCTCGGGGAGAGGGGGGATGGTTCCACATCCACACTCTTTTAAGTACTGGGAGTCAAATGAACTCCCAGAGCCAGTCGATGCCTTTCAAACTTTTCCTTGAGTAGGTCCTTTGTCAGAATATTTGCAACCTGTAGCTCTGTAGAAACATACTCTAACTTCACAAGCCCTTACTACACCTTCTTCGTGATGAAATGATATTTTATCTCAATGTGCTATGTCCTTGAGTGATGAACTGGATTTTTTTTAAGATTTATAGCACTTGAGTTATCACACTGGATTTCGATCAGAGACTTCACTTCAACTCCCATATCTTCAAGATGCTGCTTCATCGACAATAACTATGTGCATGCATGAGTGGCCAAAATATACTCAGCTTTCGCGGTGGAAAATGAAATGAAATCTTGCTTCTTTATTATCCCTAAAATACACAATCCACCAAGATAAAATTCACCACCTGATGTTGATTTTCTATCATCCACTGAACCGGCCCAATCTGCATCTATGTAACCCACTAACACTGATTGAGATTTTTCATTATACATTAGACCAAAATCCCTGGGCCCTTTGATATACCAAAGTATTATTTTAACTATTAGCATGTGGCTTTCCATAGTATTAATTTGATATCTTGCTGCTTGGCATGTGGAGAGAACAATGTCAGGCCTTGTTTCTGTTAAGTACAATAGTCTTCCAATTATTTTCCTGTATTCTGTGATATTAATAGCCTTTCCATCCTAATATTTTGATAATTGCATCCAAGTATAAACTGGAGTCTTCGTCTCCTTGGAATTCTCCATTCAAAACCTTCTTAAAACCTCCCTGGAATATTTGGATAAGGAATGAATGTTCCATTCCATCCTTGTGTCACCTGAAGACCAAGGAAAAATGTTAGCTCTCCAGTCATTGACATTTCAAACTCATTTTTCATGAATTTGGAAAACTGTCTACACTAAGCTTCATCTAATCCGCAAAATATTATGTCATCGACATAAACCAACACCAACATCCTTTGATTACTATCGTTGCTGAAATAGAGACTATAATCAACTCCTCCAGGCTAGAAACCAAGCTTTTTCAAGTACTGATCAAGCCTTGAGTACCATGCTCTTTGTGCTTGTTTTAGCCTATGTAATGCCTTATTCAGCCTGTAAACTTTGTTCTCGTCCTCATGAATGAGAAAACCATCTGGCTGATCAATGTACAACTCTTCTTCAAACAACCGATTTAGAAATGAAGATTTGATGTCCTTCTGGAATACTTTGAACATTATTTTCACTAATATGGAGAAAAATAATCTGATTGTCTACAGCCTTGCAACTGGTGAAAATGTCTCATCAACATCAACACCCTCTATTTGGGAGTATCCTTTGCACACCAGACATGCTTTGTTTCGAATCACTATGTCATCTTCGTTCATATTATAGCGAAAGACCCATTTTGTCTCGATGACATTATTATCTGACGGCCTCGAAACAATCTCCCATGTCTAGTTATTTTCATTCTGATCATGTTCTTAATTTATAGCCTGAACCCAATTTTCATCTTCAGTTGCATTAGCAAAAAATTTTGGCTCTACTTGAGATAAGAATGATGTCTACTGTAGTGACTTCATTCTTCTTGTATGAATCAGAGCTGTCTGATCACCAATGATATTCTGCATATCAATTTCAGCTCAACTCTTTGGCTTCCTTATAGACAAAAACTTGACACTTTCTTGTTCATCATCAGTTTCTTCTTCTGAGTCATCATCTGCCACTTCTGCTCCTCCTGTGTTGTTATCCTCTTCATCACATTCATCAAGAAAATATTCATTATGTTGTTGAATATTTTCTTTATTTTCCAAAATAGTGATGTCATTGCTCTCAACAATTTTTCTCAGCCTTTTATTGATGCATTTATATGCTTTGATTTTAGCTGAGTTGTCAAGTAATATCCTCTCATTTTCTCGTGATTCAATCTTCATGGGGTTTTCTTTGTTGAGGATGAAACACTTACTTCCAAATATTTGAAAGTATTTAAACATTGGTTTCTTTCTGAACCATATTTTATACGGAGTCTTCCCTTCCTTCGGACACAATATAGCCCTGTTTGAAATATAAACTGCTTTCAATAATGCTTCCTTCCAAAATATCTCTAGTAGGTCCTTTTTAATAAGCATTGTTCTAGAAAAGTTGTTGAAGATCCAATTTCTCCTTTTAACCACTCTATTCTGTTGGGGAGTTGTCACTGATGATACTTGATGCCTTATCCCGTGTTTCTCGAGATAGTCTTATACATGACTATTTTTGAATTTGGTACCATTATCAGTACGTAACTTCATAATTTTCGACCTAAGCATCCTTTCTGATTCCCTCTTATACTGCTTAATACAATTGAACACTTCTGTCTTATGGGTAATGACAAATTCCCAAGACATTCTGCTATAATCATCAATGAAAAGGATATAGTATCTTCTCCCACTTATGGCTCGTGGTGAGATCGGTCCACAAACATCAGCATGCACCAATTCGAGCACTCTGGTTGATTTCTGTTCCTTTGGCTCGTATATCTTTCTGATGATCTTCCCTTTTTGGCAAGAATCGCACATATGAGTGAGATCCCGTGATAATTTGGGAAGATCTCTAGCAACATCACAGTTTACAAGATCTTCCATAGATGGTTGGCATAGATGACCAAGTCGCTTATGACACATATTGTTTTCTTCCTTTCATGATAAAAGACACATATCTTCTTCCCCAATTACAAGGTCAATATTTCCCTTTGTCCTTTTCCTTGTAGAACGACTACTCCATCTTTTCCTTTGACAAAACACATCTTCTTGGTAAATCGGATAGAGTGCCCAGAGTCATATAGTTGACTGACACTGAGAAATTTATGACTAAGACCCTCTTCTACTAAGACATCAGTGCGTCTCATCTCTTTGCCTCCAAACTTTTCCTTTCCTGAGCCAATAATCTTTAGGCGTTCATCATTTCAAAATTTGACGACTCTTTCTTTGTTATATTTTATGCCTATAACAAGATCTTTATTGCCTGTCATATGAGATGTGAAACCAATATCACGGATCCACACACCATAATGATCTGATTCCTTAAGGGGAATTTCTGTAACGACAGCCTTCTCATTCTTCTTCTTCTTGGTCCATATTTTTTCCTTCACACTCGGCATGAATTGAGACTTCTGTTCTTTCTCAGAGTATGACAAACTAGCTTCATCTTTCCAATCTGAAAATCTATTCTACATTTTTAAATCACCCGTTGGTTTATTGGTCTGCTACTTTTGAACGTTTTGATTCTGCTTTGGCACATTTCTCTGTATGGTCTAAGTGTAGTAGCTAGCCATGTGCCCAAATCATCCGCACCAAAAATAGTGTCCTTCGAAATATGTTCTGGAAAACTATTCTCTATTTGGATGCCACCTCTATTCTTATTCCCATCGATATATCTTGGCTATAGAATACACATACTATGAATGTCCCATCTTTCCACAACAATAACACCTAAGATAAGGTGAATTCCTTCGTGTTACTTATGCACTATGAGTTTCCCTTTGAGATATTTGAATATTCTGATTCTCTTATCTTCCCAAATCAACCTTCTATCTCAGAATGGATGCTTGCGGTCTGACGTCCATATTTACAGCTTTTTGTTTTTGATCAAGCCCAAATTCGGCCTTGGTATCTATGCTCAATTGCTGCATTATTCCCTCAAAACTACAAGCCTCCTCTTTCATATTTTCTATCTTTTGAATGGCCTTTTTTCAGATATCACATTGGGGGTCACGTGTTTTTCTTGATCTGTCATTTTTCATCATAGACGAACCACTTCTTCTTCTTGTTCATTGACACACTTGACTAGATCTTTCACTTTTATATTCAAGCCATTGATCTCCCTTTTCTATTCTTCAATTTGGAGCATATACTCACAAACTGATTCTGAGTTCTCTGGTGTTGATAACTTGAGTTTCTCAATTTCATCCATCAACTCAGACTTCTCTTCTTCCTGCTGCTACATATAGAGTTTGGCATCATGAACAACTTTGTCAGCTTTCTTTGTTTTGCCTCTCCAAACATCTATCTCTTCAAGAGCAGCCTCTAACTCACCTTTCATGTCAACTCTTCCCTTAACTTCTTCTTCTTCAACATCACCTCCGGTTTCATTCTTCCCTTGAGAACTACCATTAACTTTCACCATAGAATTTTCTCTACGATCTTTACAATTTTCAATATCCTCTACCTCTTCAACCTCAAACTCATCTGAACTGTCTATTTCTTGTGAAAAAATATTCTTCTTCTTGAAGAAATTTATCTGGAATTGCTTCTTCCCATTCACATAGGCTGAAGATCTCTTTTGGGGAATTTAAACTTCATATTCATCATTTTCTTCTTGAATCTTTTTGGGGAACCATTCCACAAGATTTCCAACCTTTCCACATTGAAAACAAGCAGATGGAAGCTTCCCTTTAAACATTCCTTTTCCTATTTGAAGGTTTGAGGAGAGGAATCCCATCACCTCATCTGTCTCTTCTTCTTCTTGGGAGTCTTCAATGGTGAGCTTCTTCATGGCCTTAAATTCCACCTCCTTGGATTTCACATTTTCCATGGAATCATTCTCATCATTCATAATTTCATATGCAACAAGGGTACTGTGCAGGTTATCCAACGTCATCTATTTTGGGTCTTTATCTTCCAAGACTGAGACGTTTAGATTAAACCGAGGTGGATGTTTCATCAAGATAAGCTTCACAATCCTTATATCTTCGATGACCGTTCCAAGACCACACATATCTTCCACAATAGCATTTACCCTGTCAAAAAAAGCATCAACAGATTTATTTGGGCTCATTCTCAGATCTTCATATTTGTTCCACAAAACTGGAAGCTTTATCTCTCTGACTTTTTTATCCATTTAATATTTGTTCAAAAGTTTTTCCCACATAGCATGTGACGTTTTTCATGACATCACCTTCATATAGATAGAATTGGAAAGGGCTCCACATAAAGCATTAATACCTTTTGTGTCGGCATCTAGCTCCCTTCTTTCAGCTTCTGATAATGCTTTACTATTGATGTCAACTGAGATACCATGCATAGTGACGAATACACATCTATTCCCAAAGATAAAAAATAGTGTTTCATTCAATTCTTCCATATCTAAAAATTAATTCCATTGAAGATCAGAATCCCTTTATGATTAATGAACTCCATTGACAGAAAACTAATATCACCCTTTCCCTTTGATACCAATTGCTAGGTCCACAATGCTAAATACCTTGAGAGGGGGTTGAATCAGGGTATGACTAATTTAAAATTAACGCCCATTCTAATTTTGTTTTGCTGTTAAGAAAAATACTCTTCACTCTCTTTCTTGTTGCACAATATAAACAGAATGTAAAGCATGCACATGAAACATAAATTTTTACTTGGTTCACCCTCACTGGGCTACACCCAAGGAGGATACAACGGAAATGTGACGATGTACAAAATCCACTAAAAGCTCATTGTTGTTTACAAGGTTTGGGATAGATCACTTATATTCCCAGGCTCAATGCCTTTACAAAGATTAGGGTCAGCTCACTACTTTCCCAAGGGTCACTCCCTGTCTCCCTCTCTCTGGATCACTGCCGGTGGAGAGGATCACCTTCTTCCTCTTACTTTGCTCACTACTATAGAAAATAGCCACTCACATTTTATAGACTTTTAGGTCTCTTCATTATCACTAATGAATGCATCCTCTGTTGTATTTGGATGCTCTCTTGAAGTCCAACTTTCTCCCGTAGATGAATCTCACTTTGCACCAAAGGTATCAAGAAATCATCAAGCATTCACACAACCCTAAATCACTGCTGTGAAACAACCATTCTTGGTGCCCTTCTCTAAGATGGCACGCAAGTCTTCAGCACGCAAGTCAAAACTGGCACACAAGTCCACCTCAACCACATGCGTGACACAAGCTTCTGCTACTCCAAACTTGCGCGATGCACAACCCTTTACACCCAATACAATTTTTCCATGCAACCAACAAATTTCATGCTTCTTCAAAACATGGTGAAAAAGTGTCACCAAAAACCTTGCAGAAAACTTCTTTATTGAAATCATAACCTGCGCGACTCTCTTCCTTCCTTGCCCAGACCACCTTGGATGTGCAACTATCACCTGGAACGCAACCTCTACTTGTGCGACAACACACCACTTACGTGACCACCACACCTGCGCAACGGGAGATCTGATGTTTATAAGTGTTAAACTATTCACCGAATGAGGAGAGGTCGACCTGTATTTATAGGAATTTGAACACCCTGCGCGATGGTGCGCAAGTCTCCCTTCGACACGCAAGTCTCGGTGCGCAAGTCTCGTGCCGCAAAAATCACTTGCACGACCAACTCCAAAACTTGCGTGACCCTTACCCATTTTACATATGTTGATTCTTTGATCTTGAAAACATATGGCATGTAAGATTACTCTCCTTCAAGTACACAACGTGCAAGGCCCTTTTCCAAAAAACGATTTTTTTTTAATTTGTCGATTTTCAGGCCCAAATATTTGGTAAACACTAGAAAAAAGTGTCACCTTGTATCTTCTCTTTTCGTACTGCCTCGAGATCATCCATTCCATTGTTGAAATTCTTGAATCAAACATGGATCGTTAACCACATCCCTTGAACTCGACATTCCACCTTGAAATCCCCTTTGTCAAAAAAAAATTTATGTCATGGTTTTCTTTGTCAATAATCACAACACAGATGTCCACTTTGTCAATAAACACAATCCCCTCAAAATGCTTCAATGATGCCTTGAGGTATTGTTTCCCAACAAGAAGTATCCACATACACAAAAATTAAAAACATCCACTTTAACATGTTTATCTAAATAAAACACAATATCATCTGGCTCTATGCCATGTTCAAAAAATTCTTAGGTCTGTTAGGGAATTCTAAATGATTAAATTCCTAACGGAGCTTTCTCTATCATCAATCCATTTATTCATCCATGTGTGCCAATTGAATTTCATCCATTTATAAGAATTGTTTTTCTTAAATAGATACCACCACATTTTACCTCTACTTACACTTCCTCATAACCTAATCCCTTGACATAAAACATATACAAGAACAATATAGTGTAAATACCATAATTTTACCAAGAATAATACATTCTCATCTCCATAATGTGCAGCATAAGATGTTTACATAGATTAATTTTATCACATAATTTAATATGGAATAAAATATTGGAATCTTGAAATATCATTGTAAAAAAATACTCTTATTTTGAGATATATCATATACCAGATAAAAATGAACATGAGACTACCCTCACCATCGAGTTATGTAGAAGAAATTATTCTCCCTAAGACATTCTTAGTTATCTCTAGTTGTGTATCCTCATTCAAAAACATCTCTCTATCACATGGAATTTAACCTTGATATTCATCATAGACTCCCAAATGAGGTAAATTAATTCAAAAATAACATTATTTATAATAAAAACTAACATACTTTCAATCTATTGTACAAAAAAATAAAATCTTTTATCTTTCCAATGTTATACTATACATATTGGTAAAAATACTGAATAACCTTGGATAAAATGGTACATCATTCCTTGAGAACTATTATATCCTTAAACAGTTTTGAATAAACTTTATCACCCATGAAATTCTCTAGAACCACCAATCCATGATTAATTTTTCTCTACAATAAGTAAATGGTCAACAAGAAGAGGATCTTTTTATTTGACTACATAATGACATGATTACCCCTGAGAATACCTCACTGGCTATGATACTCCTAGAGATGATTCTCAAGGGATCACAGATCCCACTATTTCACTGAATTAGAAGGTTATGAAAGAGTTTAATGAAGGTTAAATATTTTGGGAGAAGGGAAGTTGAAACAATTTAAAGGGTATGTGTGAGAGAGAGTGACTCGATTTGGATTTAGGTTGGATTTTATTATTTATGGATTTAAAATAATATAAGATAATAAAATATATATGAATAAATGAAATAAATATTTAACAATGAAAATAGGGAATATAAATTCAAAAAATAAAAATAGACACTAGACTAGTAGCACTTCAATAATGGTTATTCCAATGGTGGATCACCAATGGTGGATGGCCAACGATGGATCACTCTATGGTGGATCACTCTATGGTGGATCACCTATTTTTTTATAACTAATTGTAAATTAAAAAATGGTGGATCACCCAATAGAGGATCAACAAATAGTGGATCATTCCAATGGTGGCTCACCCAACTGTGTAATAATAATGGTCGCTCCCCCAATGTTGAATCACCCTTAGAGCCACAACTAATGGTGGATCACCAATAGTGGATTACCTAGTGGTGGATCACCAATGGGGGATATTTAAAGATAAAATATTTAACTCAAATTTATCATCCCTAAATCATGTTTGATATATTAAAATCTCTCATAATTTAAACACTAGGTAAAAATATCATCAACATTATGTTTAGTTCCTATGAATTCAAGACTTATATAACCTTTTCTAAAATTATCTTTCAAAAAATCATTTCCTTAATCAATATTTTATCCATTAGAATGATAAAAAATATTATAATAAATATTTATATCACCTTTTTGTCACAATTTATAAGTAAATGTATAAATTTATATCCATAGTAAAGAAACGTTTGTTTTATAAACAATTTTTTTTGAACCAAAACATCATGAAAAATTGTATTCTTCTTTAGCAGTGGATAGTTCAACATAAATTTTCTTTTTTACTACACTAATATACTATTTAATTTCCCATAATGTGGCATGTTATCTCGGTAAATTTTCACTATAACTTTTATCCACTAAAATCTATATATGAATAAATGACAAAATGACATAATTTTTGTCTAAGGTAGATCAATCTGAAATTGGATGTATATTTGAGGTATTTCAAAATTATTTTATTAGTAAGTCAGTGATATTAGTTGGTATTTTCTTGATAATTAGTACATATACACACACTAATCATAATATCTAAATCAGTAGAATTTATTTTTATAAATCTTCCAATCGTACCTCTATAGCTGGTTTTATTTACTGACATTATAAATTAATCAAGATTCATATTACAAGTTTTACTCATTGAAGTATCACTACGTGTAGTGAAATCTATACTATGACTTTATAGAAGATCTATAGTGTACATTTTTTGATTTAGAATATATATATATATATATATATAGAAAAATTTGAAATCAATAATGAGTTTACATTAACCCATTAAACACATTTCAAATTCACTTTTCATCATTTCTGATAAATCAGTACACAAAGAATTTTTAAAGGAAAAAGAATAACATTGTCAACATTAATTTTAACAAACAAATTAGCCATTTAATTTTTTTATAAATAGTGTATGATCATCTATGCATTCTGAAAAAAGACTAGAAATCAGTAAAAAAATAATCCTATCATAACAAGATCTAGGGTATTGTTTTAAACCATATAAATCAATTTTTAATTTAAAAAATGATTCATAAAATGTGTATTTTCAAATATAGTGGGATGTTAAAAAAAATCCTCAACAATACACCCACTTAATAATCTACTCTTTACATCATTTTGATATAGTTGGCAATCCAAATGTGCAGCATAGGAATGTAGTATTTTAATATATTCATGTATATCCACTAGTGAAAAGGTTTCATCAGAATCAATATCCTCTTCCAAACAATATCATTCAATAAAAAATGTTGAATGATTTTTTAAAAATGTTCTTGAATCTTCATCATTGTTTATAAACACACACTAAGTGGAAAAGTTATAGTGTCTTCAGGTATTTATACCAGTACCAAAACTCTAATTCATTCAAATTTATTATTTTATGGTTTATTTTCCATCATCCAAAAATCAATATTAATTACATCATTAATGTTCTTAGTTTAATGATTTGATAATAATTATTGATGATTAATCCAATTTATAAGAGAAGATCTAGTTTGTGTACCTATGGTTATGTCTCTAACTACAACATCTAGATAATGATATCTAGGGGTCATAATAATTCAAGGGAAATATGTGCTAGAAATCTCATTTTATTTTAAAGGTTTATATTAAGGTTTTTTTTAAATGTATGATTTTTATACTCGTTTCATAGAATTTACAAAAGGTTTAGCATTGATATTCTGATTTAAAAGAACATCCTCTAGATTATAAAAATGGGTATTATGATCATTTGGATCTGATTCCTCAAATATTACATGAAATTATTCTTCCACAATAATCATTATTTTGTTAAAATCCCTATATGAATCATTACATGTTGAATAACCAAGGAACTTTTCGTCATTACATTTTGAAGACAATTAAAAATGTTTTCATTAGTATTAATAATAAGAACTTTTAATCTAAAAAATATTAAGTAATTAAAATTTTCTATTATAACATTCCGTAATATATATAGAGAATTGTTTAAGAGATGTATTATTAAAACTCTATAGATTATGTACCAAGAAATATTAACAAATTCTTCCAAAAAATAATGATGTAAGTCAAACTCATCGAAAATATTCTAAGAAATTTCAGGAAGGATACTGTTTCTCTTTTCCATGAAAACATTTTTTATGGGGAACAAGGTGTAGAAAAGATACAATTAAAGAATTTTTTTAGAAAAATATTCAATGTTTTGACTTTCAATCTCGCAAACATGATCACTTATTTAGATCTTAGTTCTAGGTCCAATAATATTTTCTATTTATTAAGAATATATCCTAAAATTCCAATATGAATCACATTTTTGATCTATAAATAATACCCAAGTATACCTATAAATTAAATCGACTAGAACAAAAACATAGTGTTTCCTATTATGGCTATAAATCATTGAATGTTTAAATAAATCCTTGTAAATCAACTCTAGGAGTTTAGAAATTGAACTTATTTTATTGATTTTAATGATATTTTTTAGGAATAAGTTTTTAACATGGGGTATATGCTTTATCATTGGGAATTATAGTTTCGGTAGATCGTTGACTAAAACTTTAATAGTTAGATTTATTTGTTAGTGAATATTATAATGGAATATTCTCTTATTCCCATGAAAATATTCATTTTTAAAGGACTAAAAAAGTAAATATTCTAGGAAAATAAATAATAATAATTAACAGAATAATCATTATCATTTTTTAAATTAGTAAACACTAAAAATGTTCTAGCATAAAAATTAGAGTAATTAGTTTGTAGCATAAAAATAATATAATCTTCATATAAATGTGCGATTATAATAATATTACACATTAATCCATATACAAAAAAAATTATAAATTAAAAAAGAGTTACAATTACCCATTTATTCAAGGTCGATAATTTTACAATTGGGATTGTCCCAAAAAATGTAATTTCCACCTTCCACTATTATAAAGTTCTTGAAAAATGAATTATCTTCAGTCATGTGTCTAGAACAAACACTATCTAAATACCATAAATTATTACATGATCTTTTCATGAAGGTTTCCACAATAATAAATTTACCTCAAAAATGACTTTGGTACCCAAATATTCTTGGCTCGAGAAATTTTTGTATGAAATGATTTAGGAACCCATAATTTCATAATTGGATATCTATATGATAATTTTAAACTTTTATAAACAAACAATTTTTAGGACCTGATGAGTAAAAATAGTAGAATAACTAAATGATATATATGTTTGAATAAATCTTTTTTTAATCATTAATATTTATCCATGTTGATATCCAATCACAGTAGTATATTAGGGTATTATTTTTTAAAGAATTTAGGTAAAAGTATTTATACCATCTATATATCATTCTAGATCCTTATTTTATTTCTCAATGGAAAATATTAACTCATCATTTTTTATTTAAACTGAGCATTTTTAACTTTATAACTAATATGATTAATTTTAAAACATGAAGATATAGAATGATGCTTCTTAAAAATATTATATTTTTATTTATGTTAATTTAATGTATCCTATATAATATTACGGTAAAAAAAATAACAATTCATTAGACATATTTATATCCCTGATTTCATCTCTAGAATGATTAAAAATATTAACAATAGAATCATGAAAAGAATTAGATACATCATATGTTTTTATCATATGAAACATGTTATCTCTATCATTCTTAAACTCATGGGTTGAGTCATAATCACTCAATAATTCCTTAAAATCACTCATTGTTTCATTAATTTCATTATCTCACTTCATCTTCTTATCATCATATATATATTTTTTATTTTGTCTTAGGACACCCATCTTTGACATAACCATTCCCTTTTCACTCAATGAAAACTACGCCATTTATAGTATCATATTTATTTAATCCATTATCCAATTTCCACGATTTTCATATTTTCATTTATAACAAGGTTTCCTAATGTATTTTTTTGTTAAAATTATTTAATGTGATAGCTTAGTGGTCTATTTCTTCATCACTTTTATCAGTTGATTTCTCATTACATGAACAATCAACCTCAATTTTAACCTTTTTATGAAGCAGTATATTTTATTGGTAAATTGTTTTTGGTTAATACTCATATTATCTGATCACTTTGAGTTCCATATCATAATAATAATATTTCCTCATACCTCTTTTATAAGTAACATACTAACATCACCTGATTCTCATATTGAGACTATGGATTCTGTCCATCTTTATTGTAGACACCTCAATTGGCACATCACATAATACATGTTAGAAATAAGGTTCCCTAGTGAGGGAATTATGTTCATAATCTCATTAATAATAAGATATATATCAGAAATAGGCCCATATTGTTTTATCTAAAAATTATTTTATTTAATAGTATAATTATTTAAGTAGATTTCTTTGGAATTAAATTTTACCTCCTGAGAAACATCTAAGGTATCCCTAATTTCCAAGGCAGTAGTACATACAAATATCCTATTTAATTCCCCATCAACCAAATCCCAATATTAAGAATTCCTGGATATAAATTTTTTTATTATATTATGTGTTATTTGGATAAATATATATTTTTATATCTGTTTTGGGAAATTTATATTTTTATTTAATGATGGTCGATATTTGAAAACCTGTACTTTCAAGATGGATTTTCATTTTTCTATTCCACTAATAATAATTAGAAAAATTAAAATAAGAATTTATGTATGTAGAAGATCCATGTTCTATATTATCTATAAATAAAAAAAAATTCTAAAAAAAATTAATTCCATATCTTTAAAATAAAACTAAATTATCGTTTAAAATATTTTTGAAAATAATTTGATGCCAAATTTGGTTATATTGAGTGACTCAAGAGAGGGTGTGGGGGTTAATTGAGTAGCCAATAAAATTTCTATTTAATACACATAAAAATAAATCCCCCAAATTAATTAAAAATTACCACTTAATCAAAATAGTAAAACAGTAAAATTTTGATCATCCAAAATATTTCTCAAAGTGGTATTAGAGATCAATTAAAATAATAAATAAAATCATTTTAATTTTTTTAATCAAATTAGTTAATTAAATACCTTATATTAACATAGGTTAATATTGACTATCAAAGTATAATCCTAGTTTTCATATTTAAAAAAAATTAATTTTCGACAATGAAATAATGAAAAAACTACTAAAACACACATTATAATAAAAATGGATTGAGTATAAATCTTACACACAATACCCTCCATTTATCCAACACCCAATTATATGAATATTATTAGAAAAATAATATGATCCAAAAACAAGATTGGTTTTTTTCTAGAAAAAAACACAATATGTATAAGCTTAAATCATCTTCCAAATTTAATTATGGGAATTTAAAAACATTTTATGAAGGGCCTCTCCACAGTTTATACAGGTATATATAATAATTGAATTATAGATAGTGTGTCTACCACACTCCAGTAAAAGATCATGTGTTACTGTGTTTGGATAAAAAGAAATTTAAAAACACTACTCAAATGTAATGATTATGGTAGAGACATAAAGAAGATGATATAGAAGGATGTGGATATTCTTGGGTTGTGAAGATGAAGATGCTTGGGTCTCTTCATGTTTATCTTTGTGAGGGGATTGATCTTGTTTTAGTGAAAATTTATGAAAATTGAGTGTCATGGAGTTTAATTTTCATGTATGTAGATTCAATAGAAAACATCTAAAAATATATCTATAATTAATGTAGGAAATTATTTTTATCTTAGGAGTATATGACAACTTGATCCATATATGTATAATGTATGAAACATGTAAATAAAAATTTAAAAAACTACATGCATGATGGATATCTCTTGATTAAATAAACTTTCAACATCAAATGATACAATGAAGAACAATATTTAAGATATCCTCTTACATAGAAGCATATCCCAAAATGTTTGAATTTGTATTCAATAAATCTATTGAGTCATTTATGAAATGAAATTATGGAATCAACTTAAATTCATCGGAATTCCCCCCCAATGATTAGTAATTAGATGCGTTAAATTTTAATGAAGTATAGAACAACAACATTAAAAAGATGATATTAGACCAACTCTGATAGAAACCTATACCAATGGTAACACAAACTTCTAGAACAACATATAGTGGTAGGATTTCTCTACCAATATCATTAATCTAGAGTTACCGTAGCTCTAATAGCGGTACACCTTGAGGTAACATGTCTATTGGTTTCATGTTTGATATTAGTGGGTTTATTGGTAATAGAATTTGAAATAAAGATAGCACATTCCTACTAGTTGTAGGTCTGGAGGTAGTGAAACTAGTGATTGAATAGAAGAACGTTTCACAGTTAAACCAACATTATAATATTTACACATCCAAATTTATCAAAAAATATAATACTATCATGAAATAGAAATCTCATTAGTTACCTAAAAATCATGATTTGTGAGCTTTAAAACAAAGAGGATCCAACATAGAAGAATTGATATGGGCCCCTATTCATGTACAAGATAAATCATAAAATCATCCTATTAATCACAAGTAACCCTAAAATATTCTTCAATAATAATTTTATGAACAAATTAACAACCATTATAATATTTTTCCACTCTCACACTACCACTACTCCTTATACCATAAGGGTTACATGTTCTATCATGTTTTCCAATTTCATGAGTTCAAATATCACCATAATTTCCCATACATCCAACACCACAATTAACATATATCAATCACCTATTTAACCTATATTAGTAATATATGTGAGCTATCATATCATCTAAATATTCACACCCAATGTTGAAATTAAATCGTTTAAATTCCTGAACCTCGATGAATTATTCTTCTCTTAAATTATTTATCTTAATTTAATGGAAAATTTATTTTGGAGGTCATTATATGTTTAATTTGGTTGGATATGGAATAGAGACTATTGTGGATGAATGAGATGTAGGGGGGGGGGAATTCTACCTATAATAATAACATTCACCTGAATTCAATTGGATTTTAACTGAAATTTTCATGGGGGATGGAATATGTTAATGCATCTACCACCAATGTTCCAATGGAAACCATAGGGAAATTTCTTCAAGGGGATATAATATATTATTTAAATTATAAATCTAAATACCCACTTTTAATACCCAAAAGAAGGATTTATTTCCTATTCACTCTCCTTGATCTATGTCTTATAACTTATTATCCACTCTTCTATCCCAAGTTATATCTTTCTCAAATTTTTATATTATGTTGTGGTTTGATCGAGGATTCATTATCCTAAAAATTTATGTCTTGAAATCCACATCTAATATTATCATTCCTATTATTATTCACATTGTTTTCATATTATCAACATTATGAGTTTAATACATTTCAATTTTATATACATTCATAATATTTTTTGGTTTTTATATTGGTGAAGGGATTTATTGGAAAATAATAAGGTATTTATTTGATTTCATTACTTGATTTCAAACTTCTCGTAAATAGTGGTATACAAAATTATATTTTCAATCTTGGATGGTTTTATGTTTTATGTCTTGACTTGATCTTCACTCTATGGCCTAAAACTGAAATACTATAATTCAATTGGTATGTGTACCCATTTAACCTCAAATACCTTTATAAAATTAAACATGCAATAGTATTGGGAGATGGGAAACTAATTAAATTAATGAGATTAAACCAAATAATGGTATTTTCTAATGTATTGGATAAAATAAGTTATTTTACATTGTTTGTTTATTATTATTATCCATGTCGGAATACAACATTGAATAAAAAGCATGAAATAAATTTCATGTAAATTTTTTAACATAAATTTCTGGTATACCAAAGTTTAGAATATAAATTAATTATATTTTTACATCCATCACCTACTAAATTTAATTCATTTTTTATTGGTAATAATATTTTTTACTCTCTATTATTATGGTTACAATTATTATCATGATGGAACACACACAAACATATTGTTATATATACATTAAATTTGTATTTTAAACCTTTTGTGTATATATTATAGAGGGAATAGAATTCCATCCCTAACCCAATCACAGGATGAACTCACAACATTTCAACATATTAAAGTCATGCCCATATTCTGGAAGTGATGGGATGTTAGAATTCCCCTACCAAAAATACATGATGTTTTCCCCCTAATTAGAAATTCTATTTTGTTTCTGAATTCATTAAAATAATCCTTATATATAAGTGTGGTTGTATATATACACATGTATCATAGATTTAAAGTCTTGAGAAATGCCTCCCTTATTGTGATGTAAATGTTGTATCATCATTGACATCAAGGCATGGCTCTAAATATTTTTTGAGATAAATATTCATATCTTTCAAGAAGTTTCAATTATATAACCAATGATAATGTATAATATACATTTTTTACATGTTTCACTTCACATTATATTGGTTCTATATTGGTATTTTTGTTGGCACACACTTTATATTTTGATATAGTTCTTGGGATGGGGTGAATACAACAATCTATGTTTTTCTACTCAAAAATTACATAGGACCCATTATGTACTTTTGGAAACTTTTTTTATTTGATATTTTTAAATTTAATGTTCATAAATATGAGAGATATTCATAACCATAATGACACAATGAATAAGTGGTTATTTTTTCCTTTTCCCACATGGGTTGATGAGTTCAACATGGGATATATATGATGTCCTTCTAGAGAGTATTCACACCTATGAACATATATCTAGGTCCCTTAGGAATTCTTTGGTCTACAAAAAAATATATATGGGGAGTTTGGTGTTTGTTTCACTAACATTTTATATATTTGGATGTTTTTAAACCTCTTATTTATCATGATTCATATGTAACTAATATTATGACATTATAAATTATTATGTTATTATACCCACTTATGTTGAACAATAGAATAATATTTTTATAATAAAAACACGGGAAAATCATTCCTCCTTTATATATAATGCACATTTATTGATTAATTGGTTTTGAAAGGGGAAATACAACTCCCATTCATATAAAACCTAACCTCTGACACATATGCGAGCATCTACACACAAGGGGGCTGTTTTTATTGTTATGATGACATGGATTTGATGTCGTCATACAATTCATTTCACAATATTTATAAATTATTATCAAATCACAATATTTAGTGAAACATACCCCAATTTGTAACTCTTTCACAAGAACAAATGTGGCTGGTTACAAGACCACAAGATAACACCCCCATATACAGTAGGATTTCCCCTTAAAGTGCGTGTGTGATATGCATATTTGGGAGCCTATACCCCCATGATTAGAGAAAAATACTATGGAAATAATCAAAAAATAGATATCAAAGTAATCATAATAAGTGAAAAAACATATCATACAACTGGGAAATAAAATTGATGTAAAAATAAAGCAATAATAATGAATCATGTAATTAATAGCTCAGATGTATATAAATGAAAAATTGAACAACATACAAATAAAATAACAAGATGAAAAAACTAATTCCAAATTACCCATATCTCAAACCCCATGTTGGACCCATATCCCAACTCCATCCAATATAGAAAGCAATAATCAACATCAAGGTCTATTTCCCTTATCCAAACCTTCTTCCATGTAATGTTCTCAATTAACATATAGTGTCCTGGAAATGGTTTGAGTAAAACATAGTAGCGAAACATCACCATGTCTAATAAAAAATAGTATAATAATAATGTCTTGAAATAAGGAAATAACAGTATAATTAAATAATCATTTAATTGAACTCATAAATAAAACTTTTCTAAATCTATGCTATAATGTTTTTGAGCATGTGGAAGAACAATGAAAAATTTAACCATCGACCATGACATAATCAAATTACTGGGAATCAACCACTGCATAATCATTTCATCCTTTGAGAAGATCCATCTATATAATCATTTCAACATCGCCTATGCCAATTCCAATGTATTACAACTTGAGCTTGTCTCATTAGACTATGCTAGCTATATAATAATTCCACCATGTATTTCATAAACAAGCCTTCTATATAACCATTTTAGCCTCACCAGGAATATCCCTATATATAAGAATTTCAACATCAACACATGATGTCAAAACAACAAGGATATCATAGTTGAACATCATAAGCCTCAATAGTAAATTTTCAAAATTACCACTTCTCTTTATTTGTAAATTAATATTTTTTCTCAATTTTCCCAAATTCATAAAAATATCCCATATTCTTTTAAAAAAGTGATCCTATGTTAAGAAATCACCGAAATCTCATGTAATAATAAATACACCATAAACAATTAGCTAATTCAATATTATTCAAGGGTCTGGTCACTCAAATGGCACTATAAACCTAATGTCAAGACAGTAAATAGAAATGGATCTAAAAAATATTAAAATTCCAAATTTTTCATAATTCATCATTAAATTAATTAATGTGCACATCACGGCGGTGCAGTCACAATATTTCACATATTCAACAATTAAACATGCCATATGGTTGTGGTTGAACCACCAACATTTATTTGGTGAATAAGAAACCCTTCCAACAGAAATCGCTGATAAGAAATATGATGAGGAAGATCAAAAAATGAGCATATATCAGAAAATATTGATCAATAGACTTATCAAACTAAAACTGTAGAAAACAACCACCACAAAGATAAATATTGGAAGATAAGGGAATACCTATGAATGAATACTCACAGGTAATTAATTTCATGAACGTTACATAATAAAGAGAAGAGGAGACTCTAATTGTGCATGGAAATCATTCAAGGGTCGAGAGAGATGGGATGCACCAAAGGTATGAAAAATTGTATGTTCACAAAACAAAATAAAACCAAATATTCAGAGAATTATATAATGGGTAACCATGTTTCACATTATTTATTTCATATTTGTGAGTAAAGCCCAGAAATTCATGACCTCATGTGGATTAACCAATTCCCAAACACTACACGTCGTGTAAGGACCGCACATCATGTATTCACTTCTCATCATGAACCATGTTCACTGATCATGCTTATAGATAGTAACATTTATTGTAACTCATATACACATCACATAATTCCCATATAGATTGATCTCTCCTTGTTTTCCTCTTAGATAACCTGCACAACCTCTGACACCATCCAAAATCAGGAGAATCCCTCATAAGACCCTTTTACAAATTTATATCTAGACTCAAATAATTTTATAAAGAACGCATACCTAATAAAAATTTCATTTTCCCAAATAATTCTCATTTTCAATGAACTATACTCAATCAATCAAGGTCTAAAGGCAAGTAATCCAAAAAAGTAAATTTAATAAAATATGCATTGAGGTACATATCTGGTGAAAGAGGGTATTTTAAAACCTCCCCACCATATAACCAGTCAACCCATAATTTCTAAAATAATTACAATGTGGTGTCAACCTAAATTTTTGGACACTATACTTTCATATCAAACTTCCTCTCCTAGGTCTCCTCTTGAACACACCCATGATTCCAATAAACTTGAACAAGAGGTATGGTCCTGCCGTAGAGATAATTCTCACTATTTTCTAAAAACCATATCATATTATCCAAAATGGAAACATCATAAAAAAGTTCAGCGTCCTCAACATCAAGCACATGAGAAGGGTCTGAATGATATATGTGATGTTATGACACATGAAACACATTAGGCATGGAACAATAGTTTTTTGGAAGGGATAATTGATACAGCAATGGTATGAACCTATAAATAATCTCAAAATCAAAGAAACCCCAAGGGAAAAGCCTTCCATGTTCACTAATATGGTGTTACCCCAACCAATGTTACAATTGATGGATTCATGATGACAATCATTAAACTATATAGGTTCTCTTCAATGTTTAGTTTAACATTTATACCTTCTATACACAACCACCAACTACCTTCTGGTCAACTAAACCTACTCAAACATCTCTTATATGATACTAGGTCCAACAAGAACTCACTCATATACCTCTAACCAACAAAGAGGATAATAACATGAACATCCATAAAATTACATTAAAGGATTCATTTTAATAAAATCAAGGAAGTTATTATTATATAAAAATCCCACGATTTATATATAACACTCCCATGAACCATAAAATAAATATTATAGGCTTGTAACATATCTTATAGAATATAAATGGACAAATTATATTGATAATTATTCTCAACATGATAATCTATGGTCAAGTGAATATGTATTATCATAGCCTTCTAAATAGAAGACCAGAACTATAATGTGAATCTAGGATCTCAATCCGAAATGACACTCCTCAAAACACCTTGTAGTCAAAATTTTTCACACACAAAGTGTCTACCAAGATCATCAACATTAAAGGTCCCAATAATATGGACTAATTCATAAATCATTATCTGTTGATCTATGATCACGCATACATCATCATTGTTATGGGTTGTTTTGGGTAATCATGTCAAAAAATGTAATGTGACATCATCTTATTTCAACCACAGAATGGGAAACATATGCAAAGTAAAAACTAGACTATGATGCCTGGATGTCACATAAAGATAGGTGAATCATATTTTCGAAAATCCCACTATATCCCTCTTCATTCCTAAAAAACAATACTATCTACAAATATCGTAGTACATATCTTTTAAACAATGATGTACTTACAGTCTAGAAGCATGAAAACCTCTATTGAGTTCCTCGTACAAGCCCATAGGAACTGATAACCATCCACAAAAAATGATGAGGATTGAGACTACTGAGGAAACATAATGGTGGTAACTTCCCCCATATACGTTTTAACTTAGAACCAATCTATATGGATCAAATAACTTCTCTATTATGATCTGGTCAAAATCATGTATAGGATATATGTGGAAGATGGAAGTACTCATCTTTAGGACTAATAATAATGTTCATACTTGTCTAATTTGGGTTTCATAATCCACAACTCATCGCAAGACTCAAAAATATCTTTTAAGGTGTATTTGGGATCAATGTATCGGCAATGAAATTTCCCTTGTCTGATTTATAATCCATCAAAAATTAAAAATATGTTATACACTCAACCGAACTCACTTGATGAAGGTTTATGTCCCGCTAAGAAAATTTGTACCTGGTGATATTTTGGTATGTGTCCACATCAAACCTCCCACCCATAAAGATAGAATTCAAAACTTCAACAGAATTGTACCAATAATGCTCACTGTAGATCATGAGTAGCATAATTCATCTCACAAGGTCTTAGATTTTATTATCCATAAGAATCCACTCGATCCTCAAATAACATAAATACTCTGAGTCCAACTATATATATTTCACTACAAAAAGTATATGATTTACACAACAATTGAAATGATAGTATAGGTGAGAATTTTCCCAACTTTTCATCCCCTAAAAATCTATATCATTGGAATCTGAATAAAAAATTCAACACATTATTTTTCATCCCTAAAATGGGTTCTCCCATATGGGAGAAGTTCTGGATAAAGTGTTGATAATAACCTATTAAACCAAGAAAAATATAAATATTGAATAAATTAGATGTTTTCTCAAAAATTGAATTGGATGAAATCTTTTCTGGGTCCCTTGACACACCTGACTATAAGATGACATGGCTCAATATGTGCACATAATCAATCCAGAATATGCATTTTTATATCTTGTTGGAAAGGTGATTCACTCAAAATGTACTCTTGATGATATAAATATATTAGTCATCATCAACCTTAGACTATAAGTACACTAATATTTATTCCACATGAACTACCGCAAACCAGTTCAAGGAAGGTTGAAAGATCTTATTTATCAAATCCATGAATATAGCCAGTTCATTCTTCAAACAATACAAATCACTATGAACTCCAAAAAACTATAACCACTCCTAAATTAAGTTTGAGGTATGTTTGATGGTTTCACCCTCATATTTTGGTATCATAATCAAAAAAATTTTTTGGATAAGATCTTAGAACCTCTCAATTGAATGAAGAGATCATCAATATAAGGAAATGGGTACTGATTATTGACTATCGTATGGTTCAATCACTAATAATACACACATAATAGAAAAGTACCATCATCATTCATAGATAAAAAATGGTGAACCCTATATAGATGTACTAAGATGTATGAGACCCATATCATCTAGATTATTCAAAATTAATTTTAACACTAGAATCTCTAATAGGGACATTCTATAAGGAGTAATATAATCTTTCTCTACTCTCAACAATAACATGATATTGAACTAAAACATTCACTCTGGTGGTAACACATAGAACTCATTATAAAATAAATCTAGAAATTAGTTTAACACTGGAGGAAAAGAATAGTACTTCACACCACTATCATCTAGAAGAAGACATACTATTTGATCCATGTGAAAATATAATGTTAACTAAATTTGACCTATACGACCCGCCTGATGAACTTAACCCCCCGGTTAAAATATATTCCTCCTTCTCGAGATATAATGGTAACTCTCCAATGGTGAATATTTATTTAATTCTAATATTAAACTAGCCAATCCATAAATAGAATCTAATTACAACTGTTTATTTCCCAGATGAATGGTTCCAAAATTAAATGGTAACAAACGATCTATTGATAAAACATGTTGAAACATTTTATATTATCTAACTGCACTACTAACATTGTGTTAATTGTAAAAAACCCATCAATTCCTTCCAAAACCAAGAGCAAATCATTTTAAAATATAAAATATAAAATTATATGTGATTCTCTTTTATAAATAATATAATGAAATGGTATAAGATGCATGAATCATACCTCTAATGGTAGATGGTTGTTCATCCACCATATCCAGAGTACTCTAAATATTGTTCAACATACTATCCCATATTCCTTCAAATACAATCTTACTCCCCTAAGAATTTTCCATAGTTTGGTGCTACCATTCTAGAACTCGGGTACCATATCTCCTACCTCGACCTAAACATCCAATAGAAATATGGCTGGAAATCTCTTAAGGGGTAGGTGAGACCTTCATAGACTCTAGTACCCATCCTAATACACTACTACATCTCTTATATGAAAGGTTTCAAAAAACATCTGATGATGACCTAAATGAACATAAGTATTGTACTCCAAATAGGGATATGGAAACTAAGGCCACTTGTGGACTAACATCACACACTAATTATACTAAAATGGGAAACTTTCCTGGGATGGCCACCCAATAATCTAACAATTATTTCCATATTTTCTATGGTGATAACAACCATTGAGATGTCACTTTCCAAAATAAGAAGATATTACAATTTCTATAGCTGAAATAGTGTGGTCCCTGCTCCGTGCCACTCTCAAATTACATTTCGTAATGAGGGCCAAATTCATCACATATGAAAAGTTACTCAATAGAAATACATTCACCTATGAAATGATATCATAGAAAAGACCATCCTAAAAATTACTTTTCTTATTGATCTCATCAATAGATGGAGATGGTTCAAAGTGCTATAGGATAGTGAAGTATCTGGAGTAGTAAATCACTAAAATTTCATCATATAAAAGATGTTTAAACTTATGATCCTTCCCATTCCTCAAAATCATTGGATAGAACAAGCTCAATAACATAACTCCAATGTCATCCTAGGATAACTCATCATTATTCCCAGATTTCTCCTGAATAACCCAAAATTTAGGGAAGGTCTACAAATCTTGTATGAAGAATGTTTTAGCCTAATATAGATGGGTTTATCAAGGTTATTTAATATCAAATAAAATGAATCAATCTAGAACATACCGGCCTATGGTACACCCTCCCTAGAGAATGTAGGTATATGATATAACTAAAACTCCCTCTTCAGATCATATATAAAAGGTGTTGTGCGAATAAACTCTATTTCCATAAACCCCATAACCCTCAAAAATATATTGTTAAGATGAAGATCCATCTAATACTTCCAAGCTATAAGAATCTCCATCACAGGTGCGTTATGAGAATGCTGATTTTGAGTCTCCAAATTATCAGCTAAAATATGATGCTGAGGGATTTTCTATATTTAAAAAACACACTCTCAAGATCACTGGTTAAAAATAAGGTTAACCTCAATCTGTCACAATAATAAAGAACTATTGACTCATTGTCTCTATAAGCAAGGAATACAAGTGTTTTAGCATTACATTGTAGTCCTATAATTTTATTTATCAAATTTTATAGGTATATCATATCACAGTTCATACATGAATATATATATCCCATGCAATAAATATGACCCTATCATTTATAATTCATGCCAAGATATACGCTTCTGATCCAATCATGGTGAATTCAAACAAATTTTATTCCACATCAGGGCCAAAGTAAACTATCTTTAGAAAAAATAAAATCACACTACATGTAAATCACTTTAGGTGAAATGAAATCAACTACACAGATAAACAATAAAAATGAAAATCCCATCCCCAAGTACTCACCTTTTTTAAGAATATCAACCATGTAGAGATATCATCACTTCCCCCACAAGATACTATCATAACATATAGTTTCATAACAAGATGGTTCTTAGAAAATATTTATAATTATTAGTACAATATTTTGAGTTATTTTTATATTAACAGAGCATATATCACTATGTATCCCACCACCTTCAAAAATTACATCCAAGCTAAGACTAGACATGAATCAAAAAACCTATGCCATTGCTTGTAATATTTGAAGTGGAAAATCTTGAAGAGATAGTATCAAATAAATATCCAATGAAGCCCACTCCTCGATTGGGGAAGAAGTAGTCATTGACAGAGGATTTATTGGCGAATGAATGAACGTGCCATGTTCTTCGACAACCTCACCAGCACTGCCTGTCAGGCCTCCAGTTCTCAACGACTTACTGGGAAAATCAGACATGTCGTTGGGTTTCAAGTCCTATCATGCACTGCCTTCCATGCCTCGAGATCATTTCCTAGGAGAATAAATGAACATGCTTTCGTGTTTGAGTACCTCGTTGGCACTGTCTGTCAGACCTCCAGTTCTAAGAGACTTTCTAGGTGAATCGGACGTGCTGTCGTGTTTCAATTCCTCACCTACGCCGCATTCCCTACCTCTAGATCGTTTCCTTAGAAATATTTCAGAACATAATCCCCTTACCTCCATTGATTGTTTGTTCCTCTAAAATTATTTCCCCCCAAGAATGAAACTCTTTGCGGAATAGAGGTTGTTTTTTAGTTCCCCCAGGCACTCAGATATCCCATCATACTTGGGTTAGCTTCTCCCATGCATAAGCTCATAACCAAGATATGAAGTATCCTCATATCCTTTATACCTTTCCAAAATAGTAAAGTGTTATAATGTTAAAAATTCAAATTTGATACTTCTTTGTAACATCCTCTGATCAGGCACTCTCACATGTGGCCAAATTATGTTGGTTACAGGACCTCAAACTCACCTCATCATATTCTAAAGGCTGCTTTATATTAGTAACAATGTGATAAATATAGTGGTGAGACTCTACCCCTTGCTTTAGATAAAAATAATAGGAATATAATAAAAATAAATATCATAGTAATGATAATAAGAAAAACTAATATATCATACAATTGGAAAATACAAATAGGACACAATAAAATAATAATAATGAATCATGTTATGACATGCAGATATGTATCTATGTTTAAAAATAAAAATAGAAAAAATAAACAAAACAACTCACACAAATAATCCCAAAAGTCCATAGTGTCTAACCACTAGTCAGTCTTATCTCCAAATTCCAACCCATCCATGAACCATCAATTAAAGCCAAGGTCCATTTCAATTTTCCAAACATGTATCCATGTAATATTTTCAAGTACGAAACCATGGTCTAAATTGGGTATGATTAAAACTCATTAGGTCAGCACAACCATTTCTAAATAAATCTTGTATGATAATAAGTGAATGTAGTAAAACAATAAAATCTATATTAATTAATCAATTAATACAATGGATAAATCAAACTTATTTGTAACTATAAAATAATGTCTCTGATAATGTATCATTACAATTTCAACCATAACGGTTAAAATTGGAATAATCCAAAAATAGGACAAAGGCCACTGTATAATAATTTTAGCCTTCGAGAATTTCATTATATATAAGAAATTATTCATTGACTAGGAAATTCCCACTATATAATAATTTCAGAATCACTTGGCATAACAATATATATATATATGTCTTTGTGTGTGTGTACATTTATACATCACTGGATATAGACCTATATAAAATAATTTCGTCATAAATGCTAAAATTCATAACAAAAATGTCACCATAATATCGATTCATCGTAAGAAACGATGGTTAAATATGAAAATTAACATTTCACATTAAATTCAACATCTATTTATATATTTATTTATCAAAAGTAATATCAATTTCTAATATGCTAATACCAAAGGGTTTATATGTCATGAAATCTACCAAATCTCATGTAATTTGAAATACACCTTAAGCCAGTAGACAATTAAAAATTATTCAATGGTCTTCTTTACCAATGGGTAACCACAAGATAGGTCACAAGACATTGAATCCAGAGGGATCCAAAGAACAATCCAATCCATGATTTATAATAATTCATCCTTTAATAAATTAATTTACACAACATGGTGGTGTAATCACTGAACTTCAATTCTCCAAAATTAAACAAAGAACATGGTTGGGTTTAGAAAAAATACCTTTATCTAGATATTATGAAACACTTCCAACTGGAATCATTATTGAGAATGGAGGTCTGCATGTCCAAAAGAAGGATCCTATTTTAAAATATATAAATCAAAACTCTAAGAAAACTATAGTCCCATGAAAACCACCAATACAAAAGGGAAAGATCAGAGGGAAGGTGAAATTTAAGTAAGAAGACTCTATGGGGATGGATTTCTTAAATAGGAAACCCATATTTTAAGAGGATACACTAAAATCACATTGACATCATCCTTCAGTTGAGAGAGAATGGATACACATTTGGAATTAAATATTTTATGTGCAAGGCCGAACATAAAACCACATATCATGAGAAGTACATGGCACATAACTCCCTTGGACATCATTTATTTCTCATTTAAGAGTATCACCTAAAAATGCATTTCATTGAGTGAATTTACCCCTTCCATAATATTAATCATATTTTAATGGATTCAAGACATGTATTAAAATGACTTTGTGAATCTAGTTCGCATCTTGTCTTTGGGTATAGTTACACATTCTGTTACTAATTTACATGGAGTGTAATTACATGAAGATTGATTTCATCATATTTTCCATGGACTGAACATGAACAACCTCTAAATCAACCCAAACTGTTGTGAAAACCTCAAAATCATACTTTATATTTTCATTCTTAGACACCATTAATTGAAATAAAAATACATCTATGAAATTTATGTCATTTCCCCTTAAAAATATCTCTTTATTTGAAAGAGATTTTACCAAACAATGTCTAATGCCAAGGAATCCCAAAAAAAGGTTTAATGGATAACAAAGCATGACATACTTGTTAAATGACAGTATCATTCATTTAAGGAGTATGGGTATGGGATAATAAAGGTTTCATAAGTTATAATAGTTGGGACTCGATAAATAAATCAAATGTTTTCCAATCAATGTTATTATTAAAAAATATTGAGTTACCTAATATAATATTCATTCTCTCTTTTCGATTATCCCTTTAGTATAGATTTTTTAATAGGTCTCATTCAATAAGGTAGTAATCAATAGGTATCCATGAGTACCATATCACTTCATTTTGATTAAATTTTAGTTGTTGTTTATCATTTTACTTTTATAATAATGTATCTACTATCGAAACTTTAGTTCACATGATACAACCTATCATGGGATGAATAGGATTCACTTGAAATATCTTTTTTTAGTTAATGTCCAATTTTAATTTATATTCAAATTTTCAAAGAAACCTTGAATCTATCAAAGTGATCAAACAAAATCATATGTAAATAATTAACTATAAAGAAGCACATATATAAATATTTTACATTTCTTACACAAAATGGGCTACATCCATGAAGAACATATCAATTAGGTGTTGATATACCTAACATTCACTACGAACTCTTTTATGATTAAAATATTTTTGATAAAATCAATGCTCATATAAGTTTTACAACCTATATCATTTACATTCATTACATTAAAATAGAGTTACATAAAATTAAAAATTATATCATAGTTTAAACTCAAAAGGATAATAATTTATTATATAAGCCCATAAAAAAGATTGTGCCCCACAATTCTATGAAATACACTCATTATTCTTCCTTAATATTCATATAATTTCATTACTTGAGGTTCTAATCTTCTACAAATTTCTATCCGAACACATATTAATCTTTAATTCATGATATTTCATAAATCCCATAGTTGAATCACTCTTCAGTCATTATTTCATGATTACTATAATACATATATTTCTCTTATCTTATTTCCTATAAAATGGTCCATTTTATCTAAATAATTTCGAATTTCATTTTAAAAGGTCACATTAGAAAAATCAATTTTTATCCACATCCAATCCATCAATTGAATTGTTTCGATGTGAATATAAACTGTAGAAATTCAAAAAGGTAGTAATTTGAAGTCTTAAAACCGCAAAACCCTAATGAGAATGAAAAATAACCAAATCTATTTGAATGAAATATTTTTAAGGAAATATATCATGGAATATTACATTATGGAATAATAGTATGTGGTCTTCTTTATTAACTAGTTTCATCATGAAATTATAGAGAATATCACAACATTGTCAGGAATAATGTTACCAAAATTAACAACGAATAAGTTTCAGGAAAATTATACTTTATTTTGGTTCTAACCTGTAAAATCCTAGGTAAATAAGGAATAAAATATTTATATATATATATTAATATTTGTGAATTAAAAATAAATTTTACTTTAAAGGGTATTCTATGTTCGATGGCGTACATGACATGCAATAATGGGATTCTCCCAAAATCTCGTATTTCACATAATGCTGAGTCATAATAAAAATTAAAAATATAATATTATTTTAAATGGTAGTTAACGCATAGCCGTTGTATTTTCAAGAACAAATATAACTAAATAAAATATTATTATACATGATTGTTAATTCTCTCTACATTTATCCAATAAATTTTTTAGGCCTAAAATTAGAATGAATCCAATATTAAGCATGAAATACTATAATATTCTTTAAACGGTTGTTTTACCTATTCTTGATGGAGAAACCTTTTGAAATATTTGTTTTATAACTTTTAAATGTTCTATTGAAATAAAAAACTTCTATATAATCGGGAAATCAAATTTTACTTTGTGTAAATTTTTTGTAATTATCTAATAAAGTTAATTTTTCAATAAATAGTGATAAATTCCACATTTTAATTCAAAACTAAATTTTCATCTTATTTATTTATATTATAATATTGATCTTTTAAATTGTTTTAAAGTGTAATTGGATTATATTTTTACCAGTTAATGAAATTTTGGTCATTGAATGTTTTTTCACTTTGAAATTGAACATAAACAAATGCAAATCTTTTCATACTTACTGTTTCTTAAAAACACACTTTTTTGTTTTGATAATGAGAATTAATATTAAATTAATTTCTACTAAATCTATGTTATTAATTTAGAAAAATTAATTCCATATTTTGAACCTGGAAGTCCAAATTGTGTAAATAGGTAACTTTTATTTTTATACATTATGAATATTTACTTCATTAAATATTTTATTTACTATAGTTATTGGGTAAATCGGGTAAATAAAGGTTAAAAATAATATTATAATAATATTAAATTACCCATAAACTTGTCATAACCCTATTGGATTAGGTAGTTATGACCAATGGCATCCTTGGGTCTATTTTGGGACCCCAAAGAGCCACATAAAATTGATAATGACAATTTATATTAATTAATTTAAAGTAAATACAAAAGTAACAAAAACATATATCTTATAGTAAAACATTTTTTATATATAGTTATATAAGTTATCTATTCAAATATAAATATTAATTTGAAATTTAAAAATATTTCCTACATCATGATATTTTATTTCTAATTTTTAGACTTCAAATAAATAATTTTTTTTGAAACAATGATGATGGAGTGATTACCTTATTAATGAATGATATAAATAAATGAGATTATAAATTTAAAAAAATTTCCCTACCCAGTCAATTAATTATTTTATTATTTTATTTCGAACAATATTTATCTTATATTTTAATTTAATGAGTTTGGACTTTTGCAAACTGAAAATAATTATATAATAAAATAATAATTTCAAACATTCCTAAAGAGCCCCTCTCCCACTTATAAAAGGATGCCAAATCTAACCCAATAGACACACCTCTCAATCCCATTGTATCATACAACCTCTACTCAAATAATCTTCTAAAATCCCAATATTTTTCATATAATCCTTACCTTAGGCATAATACACTTCAAGAAATCCATTTGGTTCAAACCAAAGGGAGGTACCCGATTTAAAGGTAACGTCTTCTCTCAAGATCTTTTCTTTTATTTTCTGTCTCCACCCCCTATGCTCTTAGTATTCTTTGTTTACATAAAAACGCATTATATAATATATACATGGGTTTTTTATGATATGTATTCATTCTACAGTTACACATACCTCCATATAATGGGTAGAGAACATAATGTTTCTTTGGACGACGAACTACTGCCTAAGGAAATGATGATTGTTCAATATTCTCCAAACACCACTTATGGTGGACATTATGGTAGAACTATAATTATATATTATATTTATTATAATTATATTCTCAATATTCTTCTATATTTTTTATTTACAACATACCTTTATGATTTCTTAAATGCATAAATACGATAATTTAATTTCAGGAAGTGCGGACTACCTCACCCTCAATGTGATATGACTCGTTCATGCTTTACGTGGAACATATCAAGGATGGAATTAATAAAAATATAACACATATAAAATATATATTATAAATTATTTATAATATAAATATTTATCATTTATTTTTTATTTATTTAAAAATGAAAAAATAAATGAATGTAGCGTTCATGCGTACTTTCGAGTTACCGTCTCAATGAACAGTGCATTTGATTTCATAAGTCCAAATGGTATAGAATTTTATAAATACTTATAAAATGGATATATATATGATATATATGGAATCTAAAACTGGAATATCATTCTAAATATAAGCTAATTTAGGCCACATGTACAATTTTTAATTATAAAAAGTTTATTTTTGAATCAGAAGGTGATTATCCATGGGAAATGGGGGAATTTCTCAGAGAGTGACCATGAATACTATGGTGGTATGATCATTCCTTCTTTTAGTGATGTGGTCCATGGAGGGAAGACGATGGTGATTGGGACTCAAGAAATCTTGACTGCTCCACCGCGATAGAGGTCAATGAAAGATTACACCTATCTGCCAAAGCCGTTAGCCACAAGGTCCTCCGGTGGCAATAAGGATCTCTTATCCTTGGAATGGATGAATATGTGAAGGAAATATGATATGTTTATGAAGCATTATGATATCTCATAATGGTAAACGACTACTTTGGATGAAGATTATGGAGATGGGTATGGTTTTTGTGACATGTAATTTCTTTTCTTTTTGGATTTTGGTGCTTAACTACTGTCTTTTTCTTTTATTTTTATAAATGGTCAAGGTGTTATCCCCTGGCTGAGCATCTCTAGGGTATAGATTGGCTCATGTTTATTATTCAGTAATAACAATAAACATTCAATAAAATTTGGACTTGAGGTAAGGGGTTTTCATCTCAATTTATATTCTCGTGAGATTCATGCTATAATTTCCATTATTTCCATTTGTGTGGTGTACATACTATCCCTGATTATATTCATTGTGTAATATACTTTAATTTTTTTGTATTTACATCATCAATGTATGATACTTTTTCATGGGGTGTATGTTTCATAAGTTACACAATTGTTAAGGGAACCTTTCACTATACTCTTTTAGTAAAATACCTCTTTTATGTTATGTCTTTTAAATTCCCATTTTATTAAGTTTTGATATGTTCTTATATATACATATTGCTGTAAATTTTATGTCCATGTAGTGAGATACCCTTTTCTCTCTCATCAACTCATTTTATAAATTTTTATGTGACATCATTATACTGTCGAATTTTTCTAAGGAAACTTCTTAACCCAATTTCAATTATTTGGGTTAAACGTATACTTCTTGATTATACAGTTCTATAAATATGAGTGAATAGCCTCTGATTGTTTGACACAAAATATCCACTTATATTCAGTGTATTTATATTTGTCACAAATAATTATTTCATTGATTTATCCATAATCTAATGGTATAATATTTGTGAAGGACTTGAGATGAATCTCATTTTATTAGGTGATATTTTTAATTAAACATGTCTTTATTTTATATATTGTATAAACCCCTTTATGTTTTCTTTTCATTCAAAGGGCATTTTTTTCTTCTTATCATTTTACTAAGCAACAAAGCTGATTTTTCTTCTTAATTTATATAGTGACAATGACCTTTCTGTCTCCACAAGTGTTATTTGATATTTGGATTTTGGAACAATCCATAATGTTTTTAAAAGGAAAATAAATAATATATAATATTTTAAGTATTTTGGTATTGAAAATGGTTTTGAAAATGGATTTGTTATGTCAATATATTTTAATGATGTATTTTGATTTAAATGCGGAAATGTTATCGTTTCTTTATGTTTGTTTTATATCTTATGATTACGTTATGGTTCATGGTAATTGTATACATATATTGGTGGTTCCGTGATAACCCTTAGGTTGGTGTGACTGAGATAGCAATCCAATACATTGGGTAATTTGACAGATGTAAATGTTAATGTTTCTCCTAAAATATTTAGGAAATATACTGTGATGAGTATTCCAAACATAATTATCTATGAGGATGTGAAAGATATAATGTATGTATGTTATGTCAGACCTAAGATACCTTTCTGATCTATGATTTCTTTGTGTTATGCATAATTCTTATGATTTTATGAAGTATGTTATGATTGAAAAGTATGGTTTAATTGATTTTTATTTATTGATGAGATAATGTTTTCATTCCTTATTTTATAACTGATACTGAGATTTTTATTCTCATCCCATGTTTTGAAATGTTTTTCACAGGACTTATGGATGAATATGGTCAATGATGGGATAATGGAAAAGTCATGTAGTCTAAAACATGGAACTACACATGATTATGTTTTAAGAGTTTTATTTTATGAAAACACTGAACCTGAGTAGAAATGTCTAATTTGTATGTTTTGAGATGTAATGTAATTTTTATTACCTATTTTTATAAAGCTCTAAACCGGATAAGATCCTCAATGTGAATTGATTATTTAACTCGTGATTATGTACTGTTTAATGTTGTAGCCTTATAGATTTTAACAGAGGTCGGTTTAGAAAACTTTAGGGATTAGAAGTTTTTGTTAACCACATGGATAGTCCCCATGTATATTATTTCAATTAAATCCTTGTTTTACAACTTTTTAGATAAATAAATTTTGGTTACAAATATAAGGAGTAGGATCTCAAACAATATTTCAATCTCTTCATGATGATATGATTTCAATAATTATTGCAATTCCATGTTTAGATGATTATGAAACTGAATGTACCATATAAGTCACATGCAAGTAGATTTTTGAGATAGCAAACACCTAAACTATACCTATATATCATCGTGGATCATGTGTTGTATTTAATCAAATCATATTTTCACAATATTCTCATATTTTCAAGAAAGATAAATATTATCATGGAATTTTCAAATATTTTACCTTATCACAAAATTTTGGAGCATATTATGATTTTGAAAAAGGTAATAAATAAGGAGACCCTTGAACAACCTATTTATATTTGTTTTTACAATATAGTCTCTTACCATATATATATGTTATTTTAAAAGGACCATTGAATGAATGTTTCAACACAAATTTGGTCCAATTGTTTTATTAAAATCATGTTTTATTGGATTATTTAAATTATATGTCATGCGTGATAACATTCCAAAACTCTTTTTCTGGGAACACCCATATGACCCAAGTTATACAAGGTGTATTTGGGTGAAGTATGAAAATTATTTTGAAGGATCTCTAAATAATTATTGCAATGAATGGACATTCTACCTATGTGAACAAGATCATGAAGAAACCAAATGGTCACCATGATCAAGGTATGATGATATTTCTACTGGGAATGGTTTTATTTTATTATATGGCGGTGAAAAAAATGAAAATATATAATATGTTGAGGTCATAATTTATTGGGATGAAAAGGAAATGTAAAAAAACCTTTGAGGTTAAAACATATTAGGGTTATTTTTGATTTTTATAGAAAGGACAACCCATAGGATAGGTGACATCCCAGCGTGTTTAGTGATTCTGCATGAATAAAACCCACAAATGATGGGTGACAAGGGGACATCGCATACCACTGGCATACATGATGTCCCTGGTTAGTACGTCTTATTATTTTTACTTAAATGATTTTATGGATCAAGAATAAGATGATTTTCAGAACTTATGTTTTATCATATGGATATCCATAATATAGAAAAATGATTTTGTGATTAAGTTATAAAGGTTATTTTAGACAATATTTTCTCTTTTGGAACATTATATGCTTAAGGGAAATAGAATACTATGAGATCTCATTTGTGAAGTAATGGTTGATATTTCATTTTGAAAGAATCTATATTTTTATTGTGGACATACAAAAATTTGCGTTATTTATGGAAATGACTAACCTATCATATAGAATATGTGATTAGGTTAATTACACACTAGTATGAGACTTTAAGAGTAATCTATGTTATTTGGAGATCAATGTTAATTTTTATCATGGAAGATTATGTGGTCAAATCCTTCTGAATTTTCGGTTTCAAATATTGTTTGGATTATTTTGAATAATTTAAAAGATAATTATGTATTGAATGGTCTTTCTTGAACTTTGGATACTTTTTTATTTAATTTTGGAGATTAAGAGTAGTATTTGTTTTTATACAAATGATTATCCTTTTTGGGGATTATCTGATCTCATACTATCCATTTTTGGTTTTGTTTAATGTCTAAAGACAACGGAAATATATAGTTCTTACTTTGTGGATTATTTTATTTTCTAGAAGTTGATTCTAGTGCTTTAGGTGTGACCACGTCATCATGAATACTTATAATTTGGAGAAAAGATTAGTTTGTGGAAGAAATTTATTAAGGGATTAAACTATCCTTGAAAGGAAAGAATATTTCATTACGTTCATAGTCAATCTCATAAATAAATTCCAAAACATTATGAAGGGTAACTCAAAACAAAATATGTTGTCCCTTAACTTTTCCTACTGGTGAATCAAAGACCATTTAACCCATCATATGTTTATGGTTTTCAGATTGTTAATATTCTCTTTATCATGATTTCTATCACTCTCCATCACAACTTGATAATTAGTTTCTCTTCCACATCCCTATTTTCCAACATGGAATTCTAGTATGTGTTATCTCAGGTGGCCTTTTTTACTTCTCCTTATTTCATTTAATGTGATAGTTTTATTGATGCTTTTCTGATGTGGGACTTTTAATATAGTTTCATAGCCCAATTTTAAAATTGCGAGGACACATTTCCCAAAAGGGGGGCAGGATGTGACATCCCAGGTAAAGAAAGAATATTATTTTTTGATATTTATTAATATTTGTGCATTAAATATTAATTTCAATTTAAAGGAGATTCTATGTTTGATGGCATACCTGACATGCAATAATGGGTTTCTCTGAAAATCACATGTTGCACATAAGGTTGAGTCATACTTAAAAATAATAACATAATATAATTTTAAATGGTAGTCAACGCCTAGATGTTTTATTGGCATGAATTAATAGAACGAAATAAAATATTATTATACATGTTTATTAAATGCCTCTACATTAATCCAATAAATTTTAGAGGCATAAAATGAGAACAAATCCAATATTAAGCATGAAATACTCTAATTTTGTTTGGAAAGTAGTTTTACCACCATTAGATGGAAAACCCTTCAAAAATCTAGTTTTTATCACTTTTATATGTTATATTTGAAAAAATAAAATTCTTATTTATAATCGGGACATAAAAATTTACTTTTTATTTTTTTGTTATTTTTATGATAAAGTTAATTTTTAATGAATAGTGAGAAATATCGTATTTTAATTCCAAACTGCATATTCATAAAATTGATTTATAAAGTTAGATTGTTATTTTAAATGGTTTTAAAGTGTAATTTGATTATATTTTTACTTTTTCTTTCGAATTTTTGTCATTTTATGTCATTTTACTTTTAAATTTGATATAATCAAATGTCAATATTTTGATAATTATTGTTTCTTAAAAACACGCTATTTGGTTTTGACAACGAGAATTAATTTTAAATTAATTTCTAGCACTTTTTTATTTTGAATTTGGAAAAATGGATTTATTATTTTGAATTAGGTGGTACAAATGGAGTAAATAGGTAACTTTTATTTTTAGACATTACGGATATTAAATTTATTTATTTACCATGATTAAAGGGTAAATGTGGTAAATAAGGGATAATATATAATATTATAATAATATTAAATTACCCTTAAACGTTTACTAACCCTATTTGATGAGGTATTTACCATGAAGGGCATCCTTGGACTGATTTTGGTACCCATGGAACCAGTTGGGAGTGATAATGACACTTTATATTAATTAATTGAATGTAAAGACAAAAGTAACAAAAACATATATCTTTTAGTAAAATAGTTTTTATATGGAATTATATAAGTTATCTATTCAACTATGAATATTCATTTTAAAGAAAGAACGATTCCCTAAATCATGGTATTTTATTTATAATTTTTAAACATCATATATAAAATTATTCATGACATAATAATGGCGTAGTGATTACCTTATTAATGAACTATTTAAATAAATTAGATTATAAAATTTAAAAAATATCCAAAAACTGCAAAATTATTATTGAATGATTTTATATCGAACAATAGTCATATTATCTTCTCATTTAATGAGTTTTGGACCTTTTCAATCTGAATATAGTTTTTTAATAAAATAATACATTCAAACATTCCTAAAGAGCCCCTCCCCCCTCTTATAAAAGGACACCACCTCTAAACCATTACAAACACCTGTCAAGCCCCTTGGATCATCCAAAATCTACTATAATATGCTCCCAACATCCACATATTTCTCCTATAAGCCTTACCTTAGGCATAAGGCACTTCAATAAATCATTCAGTTCAAACCAATAGGAGTTACCCGATTTAAAGGAAACGTCTTCACTGAAGTTCTTTTTATTTATTTTCCTTCTCCACTCCCTATTCTATCCTTATTATTTCTATAAATAAAAAAATATTATACCTAAAATACTATGTTGTTTTTATGATATTTTTTCTTACTATACTTATACAAACCTCCATCAAATGGGTTTAGAACATAAAGTTCTTGTGGATGGCGAAGTACTGCCTCATGAAACGATGATTGTTCAATCCTCTCATACCACCACTTATGGTAGACATTATGATGGAACTGTAAATATATATGATATTTATGATATTTATATTATCTCTATTCTTCATTATTTTTCATTTACATCATACCTTTATGCTTTCCATGATGCGTAAATACAATAATCACAGTTGAGGAAGTGAGGACTGCTGCCATCTCAATGTGATATGACTCGTTCAAGATATACATGGAACATATCAAGGATGGAATTAATGACTTTATGTAACATATATATAAAAAATATTATATAGTAATTATAATATACATATTTATCATTTAGTTTTCATTCCATTAAAAATAAAAAATAAATGAATGTAAAGTTTAATCATACATACGGCTTACCGTCTCGAAGAATAGTGCATATAATTTCTTTTGTCAAAATGTTATTGAATATTATAAATAAATATATACTGGAAATATATGATATATTTTATATCAAAATAATGACTATCATTCTGGTTATAATGGAATTTTGACCACAAGGTAAAATTGTAATTATAACAAGTTAATTTTCGACTCATGCTCCAAAAATCAAAAAAAATGTCTGATATGAACCCAAGTAAATAAAAATAATTGTAGCAAGGTAATAAGTGATATAAATACAATAATAAAATTGAATATTTTTCTTAATAATGTAGAAATTAACTTATGTTTATTACTCAGGAAGAACAAGGAACATACAAGACAATTGAGACTTGAGGTATAGGGTTTTCATCTCACTTTTTATTCCCGTGAGATTCATGCTATATTGGCCACTATTTATATTTGTGTGTTGTATATACTGGAAATTATTGTATTTTTTGTGTAATATAATTTAATTTATGGGTATTTATATCTTCATTGTATGATCCTTCTTTCTTGGGTTGTATGTTTCGTATGTTACCAAATAGATAAGTGATCCTTTCATCGTACCCTTATAGTAAAAGAATTCTTTTATGTAATTTCCTTTCAATTTCAATTTTATTATGTTGGGATATGTTCCTCTATATCCTTATTGCTTTAAATTCTATGTCATTGTGATGATATACCCTTTCCCCTCTCATCAACACTTTTTCTGAATTTTTAAGTCACGTCGTTATGCTATTGAATTTCCCTAAGGGAACTTCTTAACCCAATTCCAATTCTTTTGTTTAAAATTATACATCTTGATTATGTCTTCATATAAATATGTGTGAATTCCCTCCGGTTGTTTGAATCATAATATCCACATATATTAGGTGTATTTATATTGTTCACACATAATTATGTCATTAATTTAACCATTATATAATGGTACAATATTTGTACAACACTTTGTCTCAATATCCTTTTATTGAGTCATATTTTGATTTATACATGACTATATTTTATATAGTGAATAAAAACAATTGACTTTTCATTGCATTCAAATGGAATATTTTTCTACAAAGAGTTTTACTAAACAATAAGGGGTATGTTTCTTTTTAACGTAAGCTGTGAAAATGACATTTCTACCACCGTGAGAATTATTTGATATTTTTCTTCCTTAACAAGAAGTAGTGTTTCTAAAAGGAAAATAAATACCATATACTCTATTACATATTTTTTATTGAAAATATTTTAGATAATGGATTGGTTATTTCAATATGTTTAAATGATATATTGTGATTTAAATGTGGAAATTTTATCCTTCCTTTATGTTTGTTTTATGTGTTATGATGACCTTATGGTTCATGGGAATTGTTTACATATACGAGTGGTTATATGATAAACCTATTGTGCGTGAGCCCTAGATAGATCTCCAATGCATTGAGTAACATGGTGGAGGTAATAGTTAATGTTTCTCCTAATATATTTTGCGAATATATTGTGATGGGTAATCCAAACATAATTCCCTATATAGCTGTGAAAGATACAATGTAAGTATGCTATGTATTCCATATGTTACCTTTATGATATATGATTTCTATGTGTTATTCATAAATATTTTGATTTCATGAGGTATGATATGATTGAAAAGCATGGATTCATTTATTTTTATTAATTGATGGGACAATGTTTTCTTTCGTTATTTTATAACCCTTACTGAACTTTTCATGATCATCCCACGTTTGGAGATGATTTTTACATTACTTAACATTGAATTGGGTCATGGATGGGATCAAGGAAAAGTCATGCAGTCCAAAAAATGGAACTAGACATGTTTCTTTTTAAATAGATTTTATTTTATGAAAAAAATGTAAACTAAGTAGAAGTGTCAACCTTGTAATTTTTGAGATGTAATGTTATTGTTATGACCTATTTCTCTAATGATATAAACCTCAAAATATCCACAATGTGAATACAGGATATCACTCAAGATTATATAATGTTTAAGGAAAGGGCCTTACATGACCACAACAATTTCATTTATTTAATCATGAACTGTGTTCCCTTTGTATCATTACATGTTCAAATTTAAAATAATCTTGATTATGAAACATGTTATGGTATGAACCTATTCTACTATGTTGGAATCTTTTTAAAACCAAAATATTTTAAAAATAAGAACACCATGTTTGATAAAAGTATGATACTTAACTTCATGTTTATTGGATATATTATGATATATTTATTTTTAAATAATTTCAGTCACATTGATAGCTTTAAATACATGCACCATTGGGTTTGAACGAAACATGATACTATATTAAAATATCATTACTTAAACATTAAAATTATCACTGGTCTGTTATGTTGGTTGGTATGAATAGTTATAATTAAATAATTAATTTTACAGTGCTTAAAATTAGTTAAAATAAAATAAATGTGTATTTTTTGATTACTAATAAAATAATAATCATATGAACTAAAAATGAAATATTTTCCAAAAAAAATATATATTTCAAAAAAGTAGTCTACTGCTGATTTCTGAACATAATTTATAATTATTTTTTAGAAAGTTTACATATTTTTTTGAATGAATAAACTATATTTTTAAATAAATATATCAAAATTATCATAGGAATAATGTTCGTGAATTTTGGAATAAGATTTATTATATTTATGAACAATGAAACATACTGAATTAAAATTGAAAACTACAAATTATTTTTGAATTATTTATAATATAAAATTATAATTTAAATTCATTTTATTGTATTTTGAATAATTGTTCATATAGTAATCTAATTTAGGTCCTTAGAATCATTTTGAAGTTGAATGTTGATATAAAAACACTGTATACTATTAAATATTCTTATTTTGAAAACCTACTTCTCATCCCATCTATATTAGTAATTTTAAATTATTGTTTTGCGCGTATTTGAATAGAATTCGTAAATAATGTAGTTGATAATTAATATCAGAAACATTTATACTATCTTAAAGGTTCATATTAGGTTTTTCCAAAATTTATTGTAAAAATAGTATGATTATTTATTGTGATTAAGGTAAAAATTTATTTACTGGAGGATTAAACAAAAAATATAAGGGTTAAACGTGACCTAAAAATAATCAAAATACAATTTTATATCAGTATTTTGACCTTATAATGTATAATTTTCATGATTAATCAAATTTGGAATCCTTTTTCATGAGAAAAGTAGTTTAATACCTTTTTCTTTTCAAAAATTACAAATGTTCCACTCTCTTCATTTATGAAAGGCCACCCACTATCCTCTTTCATCAAACCATAGAACCAAACCAGATGAGCCATTATCTATCCAAATCACTTCCAATTTCCATCACCTCATCTAGGAATAATTATTTGGGTCATAAATTCATTCTAAAAAACACATTATGAATAATTCTAAAGAGGTGGTCCAAAAATAGAATAAATTACTGATTGTGGATTTTAGATTTTTTTCTTCTCCCATATCCTTAATACATTCATAATTTATGAATATATAGTAATAAGTAGTTCCTCCATTCTACTGATATAACACCCCGAGATTTTATGAGAATTATTCATTTTAATTTCTTTAATGTCTTTTTTGTACACTTCACCAATATTATCTTGCACTATACGCAACAATATATTAGCTTGTAGTATACACAACAATATTTTTGTCTTGTGTTACACGTAAGATCAATCTTCCTTAATAGCTTGCATTGTACGCAATACTAAGTCTCACTAAACAACGATATGTTATTAAATATTATATAAACTAGCCTTTATGAATAATAATACCAACTTTTTGAAATTTTATAAATATTATCTTTCAAAATGGACCTCATTTTTGGATTCATAATATCGAAATTAACCTAGGGTGAATTTTTAGTATTTTTCTGAAAACATTCAATTTTTGATGAATAGTGAAAAAACACTAGGTTATTGTTTAAAACCGAATTTTTATTTAAATAATTATTTATTTTATTTAAATTTATTTTAGGAAAAAATAGATACATAATACCTATATATGTTCAATGTAATTTATTTGAGTCAATTTATTATAATTTTAGATATATAAAAAATTTTATAGAACCTTTCACCGTCTTTTACCCACCTCCTAGGAGAATTTAGGAATTCACATAAAACATAATTTTAGAACTTATGTGAGTGGAATTTCAAAATTCCGAGATACACTGTTGATTAATTAAGTAATATTTGCTTCAATGATTAACAATAATATTTGGAAAATAGTTACTTTTAACTTTTATTTACTACGGTTATAAGTAAATAGGGTAATTAAGGGTAAATATGATATTATTATTACCATAAAACATGTCCTAGTTCTATTGGATAAGTTTATTTCAACCAAAAACATCCTTATAAATAAAATATTACCCTTTAGGGCCACTTGGATTGTGTTAGGATATTTATTATTATTTTATTTAAAGAAGATTTAAAACATTTAAAATCAATATTTAATAAATAAAACATTTTTAATATAGGTTTATACATAATATAAATTCGACTATAAATATTAATTATAAAGATAAAAATATTTCCTACATAATTGTATTTTATTTATATTTTTTATACCTTAAATAATTTAATTTATTTATGTCAAAATGATGATGCAATAATTTCCCTATTAATGAAATATTAACATAATTTGTATTATAAATACCAAAATATATGTAATTTGAGACTTTTTATGAATTAAAATACTTTTATTGGTTAATATAACATATTAGAGTTGGTTAGATGAATATTTTTCGAAGTAATAATGCTATTAGGAATTTATAAAAAACAAAATACCAAATACATTCTAAATTGACATAAAAGAGTATTTAAAACAAATATTATATTATTAGTTGATATAATGGTCCTAAAAATATAAGGTTTGGCCAAAATATTTATATAATAATTAATGAACCAATTTCGGTTCAATTTTCAATTTATAGTAAGTTTACTAAACATATAGTGTAAGAATACAAGAAGACACAGTAAAAGATAAATAATTTAACTTAGAGTTAAATCTAAATGATAAGGCTAAAATGATAACCTAAACTTGTCTAAAACCCATTGGTTTAGATGATTTAAACTGATCCCTACACTAGCTTTGAAATAAGTCACTTTGGAGCCATTATTAACAAAATATGAATTTATTATAAAATAATATTTTAGGTTTTTCCTAAGGGGCCCCTCACCCCTCTTATAAAAGGGCACTCCTCCTTCTCTCTAATTCACACCTCCATAGCCATTTTTCTTGGCCAAACACTAACCAAATACCCTCTTAATGGTCGTAACTTCATCCTATATGACTTATTTTATTTAGAAAGCCAACCTAGGGTGCCCTTTTGGTCAAATTAAAAGGAAGAACCCGAAGATGAGGTAAATATCTCACCACCTATTTCAAGTTCCTTTCTTCTTCCTCTTCCTCCTTCTGTGTTGTTTCCATTATAAAATAATAAATAAATTATGTTCTATTTACTGTGATGTTATTATTAAAATTATACAACTACATTATTAATTTTATCCATCATATTAATGAAAAATTCACCACATGTGCGTACGTATGACTTTTCGTCCCCATGTCGTGGTGTAGGTTATTATTCAAACATTTCATATTTTGGATGGGTATAATAATGAGTACAAATGATATAAATAATAAATATAACATTATTATGATTCTTTATATATGATATACCATCAAATTATATGTGATTTTAATATCAAAAGAATGATATTTTCGCTCGTGCGTACGTACGGACTACCGTCTCCACGAACACGATGAGATTCATTTTCCTTGACTAACCATTCAAGTATGATTATAAAGTATATATAATAAATAGTCATGAAATATATTACATAATAATGATACTGGATTTATGTACATATATGTTTCATTTACTTTAATTCCATTCAATTTAATAAGGAAACAAAAACAGCGTTCATGCGTACGTACGACCTACCAACTGTAGGAACAGTGTATTTCATTCCATTTATCGATCTATCATATATATATATTCTGAATATATATTATATATAAGTCATGTTTTATATTCTGGAATTATGTAAATTAGGATATAAGTAATAATATCATGAACAACAATCGAAACACGTACGATAAATGAAATGATTTTACCCAAAACGCTGCTTTAACATTGAATTTACAAAAGAACAGGTCGTATAAAGTGAAAAGTGAATCATATATTATATAATAAGTATTATTATGGTTATTTTACATGTTAATAATTTTTTTAAACCCACTATACAGGAGTCTCAAACACATATGGAAGAAATTGGACATAAGGTAGGGGATAATTATTCCAATCTTGTTTTTATCCGAGATTGTTTATTCATAAGTATTTACTGGGGTTATATTTATCATCCACATCCATGTATTCTAAAAATGTTTTCATAAAATGAATATAAATATTCAATGTTTTTTTAAAGTCATTTTTATCTTTTTTTGACTTTTACCACTTGATAGGGAAATAATCTTTCTTTTATTTACCATACGAGGCACTTTTTGACTTTTTCTGGAAATGTACGAGAAGAATGTTTTTTTATCACATACGGCATGAACGGATTTTTATAGTTTCATAATGCCATATTTTCATGCATATTTCTCTACATGATTTCATGACTATTTTTTAAAAATTCCTTTTCTTTTACAATTGCAAGAAATTTTGTGAAAAGAAATTTATTTTGAAGAAAAAAGGATATTTTCCCCAAGAATTCATTTCATGTGTTTTATCAAAACCATTTTCCATCTAAGATGAAATTATTTCATATGTGTATGTTTCAAGTATAATGTCTCTATTATTTAAATTGTTTCAATTTTTTATGATTAAATTATATCCATTTTTTTTATATGGATTATGTTATGATGGAATGATGTTTATGAAAAAAAAATTATTCTTTGGGTTATTATGAATGATTTATATTTATGTTGTGGAACACTTAATAATGTTTTCATTATGAGATGTGTGGGACCTATATCTCCCTGTAATGCATTGGGTAAAGATTTATATCTATTGAGATAGACATGTCTGGAATGGAAAGTTAATCTGGTTCAGTGATACAGGACTGGAATGAGGAGTGAACTCGATTTAGTAAGGGTCTTTGTCCACTATGATAGTCTTGGCAGCAATGCCTTGGATACTATGGAAATCATATCATGTGCTTAATGGTTTTCCATAATTACATGTTTTATTTTATCATGATTAATGTTCCTTTATTATCTATGACTTATGTACTTCCAATATTTATGTCATTGCTCAATATTTTGATGTTTCATGTTCATGTTGTTACATTCAAATGTTTATGGTCTGTTTTAAGTTCTCCATGTTTACCCTTACTGGGCATTTGAGCTCACCCTTTTTATGTTTTCTTTTCCCCAGGATATAAAGAATGATTTTATTTAAGAAAACCAAAAGGAAAGATCTTTATGGGAGATGTTGAAGATCATTTACCATGATTAGAAGATTATGTTCCGAGTTTCCAAAGACATTAAACTAATACAATCTTTGGGTGTCTGCTTTACTCATATATTAAGTATTGCACAAATGTAATGTAATTTCTATGTACATCATGCTTTGGGTCTCTATAGTTGGTATCAAAGTGAAGGTTCAGTCATCCTTTGGAAACTAGGATGCGAAAACTTTAGTGAGATCCCTAGATGTATTTTTAAGGTATTTCTAGGGATGTCCCTAAGGTTTTGTATAAGTATAGGTTATAGTATTAGAATAATGGTAATGATCTTTGAATTAAACCTAATATGTAATATATTAATGGTACTCCCCCCTGATTATGTTTTTTTCGTAGTATGATTTTTTTCCGCTCACACATTTCCTTTTGATTTTTAGTCAATGGAGGGAACCCGAAGGAATTGGTTGAACATTGATTATGATGAACAAATTGGTCACTATGAGTGACAAAATTGTGTAATGCCTAATGTGAAAGATATTATGATTATTCCGAATCAGTCATCACGGTATATGATTAACAAGGTGAACTTTAGTTGTATTCATATGTCATTAAATAAGAGGAAGATGGACTTTTATGCATGTTCAAATGGTGAGGAACATAGAGGAAGGAAGATTAAGCTTTATATATATCAAGAAGAAGGGAAGAAGAACCTTGAGGAATACCTCAAATAGAGGTAAAGATGTTATCTGTGTGGGGAAAAGGGTCATAGAGTGACAGACTGTTATGGAGTTCATTGTCTTATCTGTGGAGAACATGAGAATTACCCAACTCAATGCCCTGACCTAGGAGGTTACTTCTAAATCGAGGAATTTCATATTCCAAGCCAATAATTGAAGAAGATGGATTGAAGGGATTATGTATTAGAATTCGTGAATAACGTTGTTGAGGTAATTTTATGGTATATTGAAATATCTATGTATTGGTTTATTGTGGTTTTCCATAAGAATATGGTACCGATAACCATGAAAAGTGATTGAAATATTTTTGGAAAGCAGATCATATGCGCATAATGAAGGGATAAGGAGAAAATAATATGTTTGATAGTATTAATGATCTCATGGCTGATATAAGGACAAAGTGATATCATGGTTTGAGTTTATATGTTTTTTGGGATTTTGGTATGTGGAGAGAGTAAATTTTTTACAGCATTCATGTTTTCACTAAGGTTATATGGTAAATCATGTTTCAAGAGAATACATGATTAAGGAATTAAAATGTTAGTAATGTGACCAACAATATATATATTATGATATATTGGAGATAAATGATGGTATTCACATTCTTGGTAGATGAAATTTCTAGTATTCATTTTTTGTATACTATGAGATTTGATAGAAGTATTTCTGATAATCCTAAAGGTTAGAATGGAATAATTTGAACATCAAGTAGTATTTTTTAAGGCTAGAATTTTTTTTGGATTTTATTTCTGGAATGTTACAATAATGTAGTTTAAGAAAAGGGACAACCTGCAGAACGGGAGACAACACATCGAGTCAGACAAGGATGCGGGAATCGAACCCACAACCATAGTGCAACATGCCTTTATCGCCTACCGGTGGCCTACAAGAAGTCCCTGGTTAATAGAAACTAGTTTTATTTTATTAAGTCGTATGATAGATGAAGTATAAGTCCATTTTTGAAACCATATACGATTAATCACACCATAAGATAGACTTATGTATATATCTTTTTCTAACATTATCTTTGAGACAGATGGAATGACCTATCATTCTATCACATGACTTGATAACACATCACGAAAGACAAACTCAACTTCATTTATTTAAGTGATGAAGTGGAAATTGTTCATGGAATAAACAATAGTGATATTGTACCAAAATCAAGTAAGTATTTCTTTTAAATCAAAAATTTTTCAACATTAGGGAAATGATCTTAAAAACAAAAAATGTTGTCCAAGTGGCCTCATACCTGATGAATCATATGGTACTTCAAATCATCAAAAAGTTATGGCTTTGTGATGGTTGGACTTTTCATATCCATGTTCTCAATAAATCTTCATCCAAACATGATGGTTATATTTCTCTTCCATATCTATATTTTCACCTATATTCTCCTATGTGGAAACCCATTGATGAGTTACTTTGGGTATCCATTATATTTCTGAGGTTTATTTTTAAACTTATTTTTTAGTATTCCTTTTTATGAGGTGAGTTTCTATTAATGAAACATTCTTGTATAAAACAATTTATAACCTCGACGAATTTTGAGGGAGAAATTCATTTTAAGGAGGGCAGAATATAACACCCTGAGATTTTTTTGGAATTATTATTTTTAATTTCTTTGATGTCTTTTTTTGTACGCTTCACCAAGATTATCTTGTGCTATACGCAACAACTTATTAGCTTGTAGTATATGCAATACTATTCTTGGCTTGTGTTACACGCAGTAGCAACCTTCCTCGATAGCTTGTGTTTTAAGCAATACTGAGTTTCACTAAACAACGATATTTTATTAAAATAATATATAAAATATACCTTATGAATAGTAATACCCACTTCATCAAATTTTATATATTTTATCATTCAAAATGGACTTTATTTTTGGATTCAGAATATCGAAATTATACTGGGGTGAATTTTTGGTAATTTTCTGAAAACGTTCAATTTCTTATGAATAGTGAAAAAACACTGAGTTATTGTTTAAACATGTTTTTTTATTTAAATAATTATTTATTTTATTTAAATTTATTTTAGGTAAAAATAGATACATAATACTTATATAAGTTCAATTTAATTCATTGGAGTCAATTTTTATAATTTTAGATATATAAAAAATTTTATAGAACTTTTCACCGTCTTTTACCCACCTCTTAGGAGAATTTTTGAATTCACATAAAACGTAATTTTACCGCTTTTGTGAGTGTAATTTCAAAACTATGAGAGATATGGTTTATATCAGTAAGTAAAATGTTGTTCAATGAGATTTAAATAATTTTTGATGAATAGTTACTTTTAACTTTTATTTACCACGGTTAAAAGTAAATAAGGTAATTAAGGGTAAAAATGATATTATTATTACCCAAACACATGTCCAAATTCTATTGGATATGTTTAATTAGACCAAAAAAACTTTAGGAATAAAATATTACCCTATAGGTCCACTTGGATTAGATTAGGACATTTATTATTATTTTATTTAAAGAAGAGTTAAAATAGTTAAAATCAATGTTTAATAACTAAAACATTTTTAATATAGGGTTTTAAAAAAGGTAAAGTCGACTATTAATATTAATTATAAAGATAATAATATTTCCTAAATAATGATATTTTATTTATATTTTTTATACATTAAATAATTTAATTTATTTATGTTACAATGATGATGCAGTAATTACCTTATTAATGAAATATCAACATAATTGGTATTATAAATACCCAAATAAATGTAATTTGAGACTTTTTATGAATTAAAATAATTCTCTAGTTTAATATAACATATTAGGGTTGGTATGAAGAATTTTTGTCGAAGTAATAATGCTGTTATAAATTTATAAAAAACAAAATACCCAATAGTGTCAAAATTGACAAAAAAGAGTATTTAAATAAAATATTATATTATTAATTGCTATAATGGTCCTAAAAATATAATGTTATGTAAAAAGACTTATATAATAATTAATTAACTAATTGGGGTTCTATTGGACATTTATAGTAATATTATTAACTATATAGTATAAGAATACAAGAAGACACGATAAAAGTTAAATTATTTATCTTAGTGTTAAATCTAAATGATATAGTTAAAATGGTAATGTAACCTTGTCTAAAACCTATTGGTTGAGAATATTTCAACCCATACCCACCATATCATATAAATAAATCAATTTGGAGCCATTATAAACCGAATATTAATTTATTATAAATTAATATTTTATGTTTTTCCAAAGGTGCCCCTCACCCCTCTTATAAAAGGGCACTCCCCCTTCTCTGAAACTCACACCTCCAAAGCCATTTGGATAATAAAACCCCTGCCCAAATACCCTCTCAAATGTATTACCTTAATACTAGAGGCCTTTATTTAGTCAGAAGGAAAACCTAAGGAGGCATTTTGATCAAATCATAAGAAATAATCCGAAGAAGAGGTAAATATCTCAACACCTATTTCAACATCGTTTCTTCTTTATCTTCCTCATTCTTTGTTATTTCCACTATAAAATAATATCTCCATTATATTATATATTTTGTGATGTTATTATAAAATTTTTACAACCATATTAGTTATTTTATCCATCCGATTATTGGAAAATTCACCACAAATGCATGCGTACGGCTTACCATCTCCATGTCGTGGTGTAGTTTGTTATTTAAACATATAATCATTTGGATGTGTATAATAATGAGTATAAATGATATAAATAATAAATATATCATTATTATGATTCTTTATATATTATATAACATCCATTTATATATGATTTTAATATCAAAAGAACTTTATTGTCGCTTGTGCGTACGTACAGACTACCACCTCCACGAACGTGATGAGATTCATTTTCCATGATTAACCATTAATGTATGATTAAAAATTATATATAATAAATAATAATTAAAGATAATACATAATAATGATACTATATTTATGTATATATATGTTTCATTTACTTAATTCCATTCAATTCAATAAGGAAATGAAAACAGCGTTCATGCGTACGTACGACCTACCATCCACTACTGGAAAACGGACCAATACCCACGGTTTGGCACAAAACCGTGGGTATAGGGTACCCCTATACCCACGGTTTTTGCAAACCGTGGAAATTGGGGTAAAATGGTGACCTATACCCATGGTTTTATAAAACCATGGGTATAGATTATTTTTGAAGACCTATACCCACGGTTTTGAAGAACCGTGGGTATAGGTGTTTTTTTTTGAAGGTGTATACCAACGGTTTTGGCCAAACCGTGGGGGTAGAGTTTTCCAGAAGACCTATACCCACGGTTCTTCAAAACCGTGGGTATTGGGGTTTATTTTTTTCAAGACCTATACCCACGGTTTTCAAAACCGTGGGTATAGCTTTCCCGCCATTAGGCGGGGAAAAAAATTATGCGGGACAATGGGGAAAAATTGGAGGGAACACGATTTTTATTAATACAAATACAAATATAAAAATATATGTTGAAATGACAATAAAATGCCTTAGCCCAGTCGGTCCCTTTGTTCGGCGCTCTCAGGAGATTCTGCATGAAGCCAGGGTTCGATTCCCACCGGCATTTATTTTTCATAACAGAACTAATATTAATATATATATATAAAGATGTATACGCTTTACAATGAATTAGAAGGTAGATCGGTTTGTCATTGCTGCGGTACTTGGCCGGGGTGCGGTAGGAGACGCGGTTTCGGAACCCGGGGGCGAAATATTTTTGAAAACGTGAAGTTAATTATATTCATATATATATATATATATAAATATATATTAGTATTTCAAGTAAAGACAGTAGCTCGGTTGGTCCTGCGGGTCGCTTGTAATATTTGCGTCCAGGGTTCGAAACCTGCTGGACGTGGGTTTTTAAAAATCAAACGAAACGCGGTTTTTTAAAAATGAATCGAATATATTGCCTACGGTTTTCAAACCGTGGGAAAAACTACCTTGCCAAGCTGTACAGCGTGGTACTTATGTGTGACACACCTATACCCACGGTTCTACCAAACCGTGGGTATTGGTCAAGACCTCTATCCCGACGCCGTTCCAGCCCACGGTTCGCAAAACCGTGGGTATAGCCTATACCCACGGTTTTGGGGGCTATCCCCACGGTTTTGAACCGTGGGTATTGGCCTTTTTTCCAGTAGTGATCTCCATGAATGGTGTATTTCATTCTATTTATCGATCTATCATATATATATGCTGAATTTATATTATATATAAATCTTTTTTAAATTCTGGAATTAATTAAATCAGGATATAAGTAATAATATAAAGGACAACAAGTCGAAACACGTTGGATAAATGAAACAATTTTACCTAAAACGCTGCTTTAACATGGAATTTACAAAAGAACGGGTAATATAAAGTCATAAGTGAATCATATATGATATCATAAGTATTATTATGGTTATGATATAAGTTAATAATATGTTTAAACCCACTATACAAGATTCTAGAATACATATAGAAGAAATTGGACACAAGTTAATGGATAATTATTCCAATCACGTTTTTATCTGAGAATGTTTATTTGTAAATATTTACTAGGGTTATATTTATCATCCACATCCATGTATTCTAAAAATGATTTAATAAAATGCTTACCAATATTACATGTATGTTTAATGTCATTTTTACCCTTTGTTTACTTTACCACATGACATGGAAAGAATCTTTCTTTCATTTACCATATGATTCACTTTTTGGATTTTTCTGGAAAAAGTATGAGAAGAATGTTTTTTTAACTTATACAGCATGAACAGATTTTTATGGTTTTATAATGCCGTATTTTCATGAATCTTACTCTACAATATTTCATGACTATTTTCAAAAAAATAATTTTCTTTTAAAATTCCTTGAAATTTTGTGAAAAGAAAATGATTTTGAAGAAGAGAGGATATTTTTTCAAAGAAATCATTTCAAGTGTTTTATCAAAACCATTTTCTATGTAAGATGACATTATTTCATATTTGTATGTTTAAAGTATAATGTCTCTATGATTCACATGGTTTCAATTTTATTATGATGAACCGATATCCATTTGTTTAAATGGATTATGTTATGATGAAATGATGATTATGAAACCCATTTTATTCATTGGGTTACTATGAATGATTTATGTTTCTGTTGTGAGGCACGTAAGAATTATTTCATTATGAGATGGGTGGGACCTATATCGTCCCCCAATGCATTGAATAAAAATTTATATCTCATTAGATAGACATGGCTGGAATGGTAAGTTAATCTGGTTGTGTGATATGGTACTGGAATGAGAAGTGAACTCGATTCAGTAAGGGACTTTGTCCACTATGATAGTCTTGAAAGTAATGCCTTTGCTACTAAGGAAATAATATCTTGGGCTTAATTATTTTCCACAATTACATGTTTTATTTTATCATGATTAATGTTCCATTATGATCTATGAATTCTGTACTACCATGATTTATGTCATTTCTCAAGAATTTGATGTTTTATGATCATGTTTTTACGTTCAAATGTTTATGGATTGTTTTTATGTTCTCCATATTTACCCTTACTGAGCATTTTTGCTCACCCTTTTTATGTTTTCTTTTCCCAAGGATATAAAGATAGATTTTAGGTAAGAAAAACATAGGGGAATATCTTTATGTGATATGTTGAAGATCTTTTACCATGATTAGAAGATTATGTTCTGAGTTTTCAAAGACACTAAACTAATATGGTCGTTGGGCATTTGTTTTTGTCCTATATTTAGTATTCCACAGAAGTAATTTAATTTCTATGTACGTCAAGATTTGGGTCTCTAAAACTGAGAGTTTATCATTTAATTTCATGACCTATATCAACCTCCTCTTCCCTCAAATGGGAAAAGATTACATGGATTGTGTGTACGGAAGACTACCACCTCATTAACCGATATTACATGTTTTCCATAAACAAAATTTCATAGGTTTTTATGATAATTTATTTAAATAAAAAATATTTTTTTGAAAATATAAATTTTACTCTTTTTAAATATATCATTAATACCTTATTTACATTCCATTTTTTATGATATATGATTCTAATGATCATCTGTATGGCAGACTGTCTCCTCATGAAGTGATGTTATTTGTTATTTTATAATGGTTTATATGGAAGATAATAAGAATAATGATAATTAGTATATGTGATTAATATGAAACAATTATTATAGAAACGACATATTAATATTTTTTAAATTATTATATATCATTTTATTTCATATCTTTTCACTCGCTAAAAGATGATAACTTTATTTGGGTATGTGTGGACTACTACCTTCACGAAGTGTTGTGGCTCTCTTTTCCTCACAATATAGATGAATGATATATATGTATGTATATTTATAAAAATAATATGTTATTTCTGATAATATTATCATTAATTAATGATAAAATATTACATATCCCCTTTCTACAATGGTCATTGAAAAATAGAAATGTTACTAATGCATATAAATGACCTACAATCTTCATGATCCTAGCATACTTAATTTCCCAAAAACGTCTTTCATGATTGGATTTAAATGTATAATTTATGTATAAATATGATAAATTTGATAAATTTTATATTATTATTTTTTAATATGTTTATGTAAAGACCTCATAGTCAAATATAATTATTACTAAAGTCGTCTTTGAAACATAAATCAATTATTTTGTAAACACCCTACATATACAAAATTGAACACATAATTCTATATAACATGGTATATGTTAAGAAGAAGGAAAAATAAACATTAAATTTATTCTAAAATAATTAAACAACTAACATTTGATTTTATTCTAGTTTATATAAAATGTACGTGATTAGTCAAACTCAAGGTAAGGTTTTCATGTTTAAATTTTACTTTCATGAGACATATTTCATATTCCCTAGTTATTTCAAACATGTGGTTTATATTCTGACCCATTATATATTTTATATAATTAATATATTAATATTAATTTTATTTCATTTTTCATATGATTTTATTTCATTATGGAGGTTTATGATTCAAAAAAATTACGAAGTGGTTGGGGTATATTTCATTATCATATCATTATTCAAAACTTTTTTTCTATTTATCCAATGGGATAATAATTTTATATTTCTATCATAGAGTCATTATAATTTCATCTCATAGAGTTATTCATGACATTTTTCATTGAATAGTACCATCATTCCTTTCCTTGTACATTAATACAATTAAGAATGTTTTTAATAAAATAAATCTTTATTTTTCTCTCATATTAAAAATCCTTTTTCTTCCAAATCTATGTCTTACATTTTTCAAAAAAAATGATTTCTCTATATCTAAATGATTTATTTAATTCATTTTTACCGATTTTTTATTTGTTCTCAAAATTGTTTGAAATAAATATTCTGGTCATCTTTTGGATAAGGAACATTTCTAACCATTCAAAACAAAAAAGGAATTTTCTTTTTAACTTATACAGAATGCATGGAACTACTCGCTGCTCTAATGATCACATATTTGAATATTACTTCCCAACATTAAAAGATTATTTCTAATGAATGTATTTCGTAATATTATATATATATCTATTATTAAAGGATATTTTCAATAAAAATCATTTTAATAATAGTCTAAAATTTTTCAGATTTTAAAATAAAAAGGGTAACTTTCAATGAATAGTTATTTTACTCAAAAAATGGTCTATGTGATATTTCAAAATAATTTTATATCTAATTATAAATCCTTTGATTTAATTTTTTTCTTCAATGGTGATATACTATCATGATTATATCCTTATTATTTATCTAGATGGTTTTTGACCGGTTTGACTGCAGATGTACTATATTGATACCATTATTTTTTCTCTTGATGGTTTATGATTATTTTTATTGATAGGTAAGAATTTTTATATTTCATATTATAGTTTCAATATTAATGTGTATGTGGATTTTTTTTACCACTTTTAAATGAGGAATGAAATTAACTTAGTAAGTGAATGGGGAGAACCGCTATAACCCCTCAATGAATTGGTATGACTATTGAAACACACTAGATTGAGTTTTTGGATGAGGCCATTGTAATGTTTGATATATCTTATCATAATTCATTGAAATTATGTTTTATATGACCATCATTATTCATTACATCATTAGTAATTCAATTATTTACATTACATGTGTTTTTGTATTTGATAGAATATCCATGTTTAAATATTCAAGTTCATTTGAATATTTATATAGAATTATTTTATCATTATTTGTTCCATACACATTATGCTCATGTTACTGATTAATTTGGATGTGTTTCATTTATTTACCTTTCGATATTGATAATTCGAAATTTATTAATCTCTTCCATTTATGTTTACCCTTAATGAGTGTCTTAGATCCCTCTTTTATTATATTTTATTACCCTCATGATACCATGACATGTATTCTGGTTGATATATTGGGGTATGTTATGAGTAATAATGGAATTATCATAGAAAATATTTTTTTTGTATTTTATGTTTTATATTTTAATAATAATCTCATGTATATATCTCTTTTACAAGTGTAAAAATGTATTTGATTATTTTAGGAAGTGATGTATTTTATCTTATTCCTATGTAATAAAGAAGACAACAACTATGGGTTATTGGGACTGTGGTCACTGTAGTTGTAATATAAAGTAGAAACCATAGGAGTGAGTTTCTTGAAAACGTAGATTAAGGAACATAACCCTATGGAAAATGTTTATGAGACGTATGTATGGATATCCTAAAGTCTTGAAAAGGAATTCATTACGTTTTTTTTTTCTGGAAAATAAATCTCTATATAGAAAAGTTCGGTCGATGTTGTTATTGAATAGATGTTTCTTGGGGATTTACACCAAAAAGGGTTCATTGGGATCGACCTAACCATCACTTGGTGCATGAAAGAGAGCCTTACTATACACCTTGTTTGAAAATAATGGTGGATATTTATAGAAAAAGTAAAATTATCAGTAAAAACAGTTATGATAAATTTGAAAATATGTATATCCCAAACGAAAATATGTTAATGATTTTGAGATTAAACTTTTATACAAATTTTTAATTTATGATAAGTGAATCACTTGTATTGGGGTTATACGTTACGTTTCTTGATAATTTGATCTAATATAGAATATCCCATATTTTAGAAATATTGGTTGTTAAAATAATGAGAAATGTATCAATGTATATAATCCAATGAGTAAGAATGATAATTTATTTTATTAGATTAAGCTAATCATCCAAAGGGAACTAGCCTCTAAATTTTTCTAATCATATAAGGGCATAATATCATGTGGTATCAAGAAATATAAATAATTATCAATATATTATAGATTATAATGGTTGAAATAAGAGAATATGATGGTTGAAGAAAAATTGGATATGGGGAATAAGGGTACGTTTGAATTTTCACAATGTGATAAGGGTTGAAAAAAACACCCTAGTACTTTCTTGAAGGGAATGAAACTTTTCATCATTATTGTAGAAAATGGGAAATATACTCATGATTGGGAGGGAAATTATGAATATTATAATGTGAATTGCTTCCATGGATATTAATTGAGGAACTACACATAAACATAATTTAATCGTCAAGGGAATATACACCAAAATGAGATATGTGGTGAAGGTGATGATAAAGAAATTACTTTAGATGAAGTATAATGATTAATATTAATTTTTTGGATTCTTGATTTTTTTATTAGAGTTTTATAACAGTGATATTTAGGTTATTCAAATTATGAAATGTATAATAATTGTATTCTACTACTATTTCATTATGTATTTGATAGATTATGTTTAACAATACTGATTGAAAGGAAAATTGATTCCATTGTAAGGTGAACATGCGGGATAAAACATGATTATGTGAGGAAAAACCATCCTATGTTTTCAATGAAGACATAATAATGATAGTGTAAATTTTTATGAAGGTATTGGTAACATTTATTGTTTATCTAATATTTTTTGAGGTAATTATGAGTTATTAAAATTTTGGGACATTATAGGAATTATATTCATATAGTTTTATAAAAATTAAAACTTGAATACTGGGACGATAACCATCACATCTGTTAAGGATGTGGGGAATAAACCCTAAAATAATGGAAGATAAGGGTTTAAAACATACCACTAGCTTATATGATAATCTGGTTACTATTTAATGATTTTTATTTAACTGATTTAATGGGTAAATATTAATGTTGAACAATTGGTTTTATATTTTTGGTTTACAAATTAATGTATTATACTGGATAACATGTGATAACAATTTTGTTTTTGGAAAATATTTATAACCATATAGAAAGAGATTTCACTCTTTTAAAGTTCTTAAGATCTCTTAGATGTTAATTTTAGTGGTTCGGGAATAGTAAAACCGATAATGGATATTTCATTATTTTAGAATAAAATGAAGTGTATGATTATCAAATTAAAACCAAAATATTAAATTCTGCCTATGAAAAAGAGAGATTTATAACAAGTATATTTTTAAATATTCCCAGTCGAGATGGAAAATGAATTAATCAACTCTATGTGAATAATTATATAAAAAATGGTTTTATAATACCTTCATTTATGTTGAAACTATGGACTTTTAAAAAAATACATATTTTTGGTTTTGAGGTCTTAAATTTTCATTTATTATTCATTTTCTTGTGGTCAATAACCTCTATCACTCTCTATAAATATTTATGGTTTTATTCTATGTCCATATCATCAATTTTAACTAATTTTATCCTACCTAGTAACCTAGTTATGTCTTATAATAACAACATACAAGCATTTCACTCTTAAAAAGAGAATATTTTATTATACCTTATAATTATATGGGATTTGAATAGTGGTATTTTCACATTTTTAATGTTTGATTAATCGGATGGAGAATAAATTATGAGAACACAATTTATTTAAGGGGGAGAATGTTACGCCCAGATATTTTTCAAATAGGGATATCATATTCAAGAGAGTGTATGAAAACCAACAATAATATAAGAAGATAATGTATCATAAAATTAATTTATGATATGTTTTTTTTAATTTAAAATAAATCTTATATATATATTTCAATCCATTCCACCCTAGGTTTGAATGAAACTAATCAATCTATTAAAATATTATTTTATTAACATCACCAACATAAAGTAAAAATTATATTGGAGGATATAAATATTATTAGTTAAATAATTTAAATTTTATGGTTTACACATGTGTACAATAAATTCAATGGTCATATACTTATAATACATAAACTATGAATCAATTGAAAAAAAATATTCTTTCTGAAAAACTATTTTTTTTTCAAAATTGTTGTTTAGCCACGCTATATGCTCATAATTTATAATTATTATTAACAATTTGAAAACAAATATTCTGTAAAATATAATTCTATTATTAAATAAACAAATCAAAATTTTATTATCATTAATTTTTGAGAATTTTGTGAAATGTTTAATTTTTTTTTCGTGGTGAAAAAAACACGAATATTAATTTAAAATATAAATTCTTTATAAATTCTTTATAATGTTAAATTAAATTATTAATATTATTTAATGTAAAATTTGATAATATATATATATATATATTAAATAAATTCAAGGAAATATTAATAATTTTAATATTGAATTTTGATATAAAACCATTTTCCACATTAGTACATTTTCTCTTTGAAAAACCACTTTCATGTCACCTATATGGGATTAATTTTAAATAAATGTTTTCCAATTATGTTAATATAATTTGTAAAATATATATTTTCTATGGATTAATAATATATAATATTAAATAATAGGGTCATCGTAATTTTTTAAAATATTGAAATGAAAATATAATAATGATTATTTATTATGGTTAAGGTAAAACATTGTATACAAGGGTTCAATATAACAAAGATAATGGTTAAAAATAACTCCAATCTTATCGAAAGACCCATTTTATGACGACATATAGACCCTGTCACTTATATGGATCATGAAAACATAATTTATCACCCTTATAAAATAAAACAAACATGTGAACACTTTTTTATTATAAAAAATACAAGTGCCCCACTCACCTCACTCATAAAATGACACCCCTATCCTCTCTTATAAAAAAACCAATTTATTATAGAATATCCCTAAAAAATAAAATACCAAGTTATATCTAGTAATTCTGGATTCCTTTTTATATTTAATTCTATTCAAAGAAAACTTTTGGTGCAATCCTAAAGAGGTTGTCCAAGAAGAGTTAACATTCCTAACTATGCATTTTTGCATTATGTTTTGGTCTAGATCATTCAAATATTCATTATTTATTATTATATAAATGCACCATTATATACCATATATTGTGATGTTATTATGTTAAGTTTATATCTTACATCCATGTTGTCTTACCTCAAATGGGTAATGATAATGTCGCTCATGTGTATGGAGGACAACCGCATCACGAACTATTGTAACACGTTTTCAATCAACACCTCCAATGGCTGGGTAAGATGATGGATATAAAGTCTTTATATATATATATTATATTTATAATATAGTTATAGGTTTTATTCATAAATAACATATAAAATTTTAATTTCCATTTTTTCGAGAATATAATAACGTCGCTGGTGTGTACAATAGACTACCGCCTCACAAAGTGATACGATTGGTTTTTCAAAGATTATTTCAATAGATGAGAATGAGAATAAAATTAATAAATATATATTTTAAAAATGAAATAATAATGAAATTAATGAAAAATTTGTCATTATGAAAATATAAAATATCCTTTCCATTCTAACATTATCACTCATTGAAAGAAGATAACATTGTTCATGTACATCTAAATTACCACCATCACAAAGATATGTGACTCTCCCTTCCTCACTGCATTTTTTTTATTATTTATATAAGTATATTTAATTAAATAATACATTATTTATGGAATTTTGATCACTATGTAATGTTAAAATATTACTTACTTCCTTTAAATAATGTTCCTTGAAAAATTGAAATGTTACTCATGCTTACGTATGACCTATCATCACCAAAATTGCAACAAACATCATTTCCCAAAAAATATATCCTTATTAGTCATAAAAGAATTTTTGATTTCTAAATATCATAATTACATCACGATAATTATTTTTTATATGTTATAAATAATTATATATTTCACTAATAGTAAACCTATCGAAGTCATTTTTTGCACATAATCCCAATAACATTAAAACACATAAAGTAAACATAATTGATTATGAAATTATATATTAGAATATAATATGTGAAATAAAATTAATAATAAATAAAAAAAATAATTTTATGAAACTTAATAAATAACGCAATTTTATTATTCACGAATAAAAATTATGCATATGCATAGTGGGACTCAACCTAAGGGTTTCTCGTCACACTTTTACTAACATGAGACACATGCCATAATAAGCACCAATTTCCATTTTTTGTGTATATACTTACCTTTTTATGTATAATATCATTTATACAATTAAATAATTCTTATTTAATGTTTTATTTTATGTTATTTATTTCACGTTTCTTATGATAGAAAACTTACCAAAGTGGTATGTGTTTAGTTCACAATGTCATCACTATTAAAGATTGTTTTTGAAATTCTACCTTGGGGAAATTATTTAATATTTATTTTATAAAATAAATATATTATATAATACACGTTTTATTCATGAACATAATCATGTCATAGTACAATTTTACCTCCTTTTTAAATAAAAAAATATTATTATTTTTTGAAATAATCATAATTTAATTTTATCTTCAGTAAAAAACCCATTCCTTTGAAAAACATGATTTCTAAAAAAATGAAAATGTTTTAAAACATAAGAAATTTAATGAAGAACATTTTATACATGTGTACATTTTTAAATATGGGTTTAACAGAATATTCTTGTCATTTTTTAGATGTGTTACTTCTTTATCCCTTTTACAGTATAAAATGAACATTTTTTTACATATGTGACATGATTAAAATTATCTTTAACAATGACCATAATTTCATTGAATTGTACTTTTAATGTGTAAAAGATTCATGATAATGATAATATTATCCTAATATTATATAATTTATTATCTTTAAATTTTATTTTCCAATAAAAGGATTGTCACAATATTTAACATATTTTCTTATTTTAGAATTAAAACGGTGATTTTCAATGAATGATTATTCTCTTTAATAAATAGAGCATAGGATATTTAAAAATAATTTTCCATATAAGAAGACATACATTGAATTAACATATTATTTAATTGGGATATTATCCAATGATATCATTATTATTATTTTTGTGGATTGTTTAAGATCAATTTGACTGGGGGAAATACTATGTTGATACCGTTCATTGTACTCATGATGGTTTATGAAAATGATTATTTTTTGGGAAATTTTATAAAATTTAATATTATAATTTAGATATTAATAATTCTGTGCATTATGTTTCCACCCTTTTATATGAGTATTGAATTGGACATATTTTATGATGGGTGGGCCTATAATAGCCCCTCGATGAAACAACATGTCATATAAGAAAAACTGCATTGGGTTTTGGCTAAGGCCTTACCCATTTATTTCTATGATTAAGAATAATTCATAAACATAACATTTTAGATGTTTATAATTATTCATTCCATCATTATGAATCTAATTATAGATATTTAGTGTTATTATTCCATTAATTATAAAATCCATGGTAATTTTTTCAAAATCTTGTGGTTATTATATGAAATTATTTGATCACCATTTATACATTTCATATAATGCTCATGTTATTTATTAAGTGGAATATATTTTATTTATTTACCTTTCTATTATGACTATGACATAGTTTTCATATATTCCACTGTATGATTATGCTTATCAGTCATCTCAGGTCACCCCTTTATTATTATTTTTATTTTCCCTAACATACATGGAAGTGTTTTCTGATTCATATACAAGGATATAGTATAAGGAAAAATGTCATTATAAAATAAAATATTTTTTTCATTTTTCATATTTATTACTTTTATATATATAGTTTACCAAGAAAACTAACATATTCAGTCCAGTGGAATGTGATTTATTTTATTTTATACCAATGTAAAAAAGATAACCACTATCTCTTGTCAACTGGGCACAAGGTCACAACTACCTTCATATAAATAGAACCACATAAATCCCCTTATGTCTCACCACAAAATGACCATCATTCCAATGGTATTAAAAAACATATGTTTATACTCCTCCACCCTAATTACTCTTCGATATGCTCTTCATAGTGTGGTTATCCTTCAGTTTCTCTAAAAAACAATTATATATTAGAGATAAAATACATAATATTTATCAATACCAATTACCTATACCTTTAATATGGGAATTAAAATTTTATTATTCCATGATGAATAACCCTTATTAATTGGAATTAACCACTAAATATGAGACTTAACCATTATGTTTTTGGATATAAAATTTCTCAGTGACCTCACTAAAAAAATTATATGTTTGAAAAACAGAACATTATACTATTTTCATCGAAAACCGAATCCAAAAAATATTAAAAAAAAATACACGATAATTTAATTTTATTCAATGAAATTATAACTGATAGAAAATCCACCATTAAAACACGTGGTTTCAAAATGCACCCCCTTTGGATTTCTTTGTTAATCCTAAAAATGTTCCCTTATGTTTTTATATTTTGTTTTCGATTATATATATATATATATATTCATTCATGTTGATCCATTTCATTATTCCCTATGTATATAAGTCATATTATATTAATTCTACCCCTTTAAGAATAATACATAATGGGATCCCCTTTTCCATATCTAATAATATCCATTCATTTGAGATCATTTACTATGAAACAAACAATGAAATTTTCTATTAACTATTTCTTTGTTCTTATATATGTCAAATATCATTATTTTAAACCATAGAGAAAAGTTAATTTATATAATATTTTCTTTGTTTTTCTATCAAAAAAATATTTCTCTTCAATGTTACACACATTTTTTGTATCCCCGAAACTTTTTTACACCCAAAATAAGATGATTTACCCCAAGATAAAACAATATCAAAATGAATCATTACATACAATGGGGAGAGATGATGTTAAACCTCCTTAGTTGGAGGATATTTTAGGACCCCTCAGACTGAACTGATTCTTGAAAAACACATTTTAAATCAACATTTTAGTAAATATAACACCAATTTTTTTTGTCAACTTCCAAAAAAAAATACAATTTTACAATATTTTTGTCCACATTATCTTCAATAAAGTGACGAAACATCTCAATGTGTTTTTTTGAGAGTATTCTACAAAATAATTTTTTTTAATTCAATGTAAATCATTTTCATTCACGGAATCAGCATTATTTTTCTCAGAAATTCATTAATATCATAAAATTACTAATTCCATAACATCAAATATCTTCAATTTTTTAAAATTAAATATATTATGAGGATTTTGTACAGTAGGACAGATAATCCTACTTCTTACATAGCAATCGAATTAATTTTTTTCTAACGTCGAAAGCTCCACCACTAATGTATTTTTGATAAAAATATCATTAACCCATTCTACTTATAAATAAGTTTCCAATTCTAGATATTCTCATACTTTAAAACATGTTTGTTCAATGTTCCCTAAATTCAATGCATTATACTATTTAAATAAAAGAGGTTTTCCTTTATTTTTGAAGTTCTAAATATTTTTCCCTAGAATATATAATATATTATATCATAACTAGTTTTTATAAGATATATTAATCATGATGGGGCCCAATAATTTTCTAAATATGTATTATATTATTTTATATTAATATTCAATATATTTCATAATAGAACAAACCCTAGAACTGTAAATTTTTAGAGTCTCTAGAGATAATATAAATAATCCACCTATTTCAAGAAAATATTCATTAAATACTAAAAATATCAAATGAATCAATCCACTTCATTGAAATAACCTACTTGAAATCATTCATTATTACCTAGGGAAATACAACTAAATAATGGGTGAGATTAAATGCTGAGTAATGTTAAACATAAGAGATAAGAATCAATGATCATAGGTGGGAATAATACTAGAGTAAGTGTATGAAAACATAATCATAAATTACAATAAATATTCTTAAACTGTAAAATATCATTAATCATAAATCAATAATTACAGATATTTCAAAATAAAATCTATTAGTTGCAATTCTCTGGAAACATCAATAATAAATATTAGTCCATGAAAAGATATCATAAGAATAAGACCTATGTATTTGGAATACAAATAAGCATGGAAAATAATTTCCACAGTCAATACTTCGTGCCATGTATATCATAATAGAGTAGGTTCACTCCCAATTCCATAATTTACTTAGTCAAGGTTCACTAACAAGACTATTATAGATAATATAGTTACTTACTGATCATGTTTCACTCCCCATTATTTTCTATATTATCTAATTATAAATAAATCTATACCTAATACATTGAATGGATATAGAATCTTGGATCCACCTATAACATAATGAAAACCATAAATAAATATTCTAAAAGGTTATAAAAATTCATCTTATCATTATATAATATTTTCATATCCCTTGGAAATGGTATGGGTTTCAAAAACATTTTATCATTTCATTATATAATTACCTAATAAAAAACAAACAGGTATCATAAAGGTATCATCATAACATAATTTACTAGTGTAAAAATGGAAGCTTCTATGGAATCATCCTTAATTCATTATAATGATCATCACTATAATCCATAACATTAAATAATGTAGATATAATTACAAGATCATATCCCTAGTGAAGAATTGAAATTCTTAATGGATGTTAGAAAAAAATTAAAATACCTCCAAAATATCATTCGTAGCTTTGAAAAAATGAGAAAGTATCATTTTTTTTTAATATAATATTAACTAAAGATACCATATTTCTTAAAAAAATAATTTCCTTGAAAACAAAAAAGGAAACATGTGAATGAATATTCAATGAAAGAATGGTATGATGGTTACAAAAACTATTCACACATTATACCTAAAATGAATGCATTCCCATGACGCTTTTGTAATAAGTAATAAATACCATTATGTGAATTTTTTTAAGATTACTATTTAATAAATTATAGATAAATTCCATGTTATTAAAAATAACATTTCTAAAACATTTACCTCTTATAAATGAATATTGATAAAAAATGGTGAGTATGTACATAGATGAAAAAATTATTTGACATACCTATATATTAATTTGATTTTCAATTAATAAATGTTTCTCAATCATTTAATTAAAAAAAATATGGGATAATTTGAATGAGTAATAAAAACATTATAAATAACTAGTGTAGAATAAATTGTATCGGTTTTAAAATTTATGATCTATATATTTTCCTTTGTCATGTATTTGGTATATACAACCCCAAAAATAAATGGGATTGTGACATAAACACTTTCCTCAGGTTTAATATCAATTATTATTATTTCAAATATCCAATCTAACATATATATTATAAATATATTTTAAAACTACATTCATAAATTAAATATTATGTATCTTTAATATATAATTTCTAATTATCCTTTCATTGATAAATCTTCATTACAATAAACATTCAGGGGAAAATGAGTTCATTTTCAATGATTTGTTGAGTTTGATGGTTCATTTATGTTCACATTTATCATGGATTAATCATCAAAAATATTAATTATTGTATAATTACCATATTTATTCATCATATAAACTTTATTAAGTATTCATATAAAGAGTTGAGGAAAAGAAATCTGATCAATTCCTGGATGTGGTAGTCCATACATATGCATGAGCGATGTTATCATTTTTCAATGAATAAAAATGTAAAATAGTAGGTAATTTTGTGATAATTATATAAGAATAATTATTCCATAAATATAAATTATAAAATGTATATAGATTATAAAAACTAACCATTAATGATGGTAATATAAGATAAATTATATCACTATGTGTAGGCGGTAGTCCACACATACACACGAGCGATGCCTACATTCCCCATTTGATAGAAAGAGGAAAAAGGTTGTCAATCCATAATAAAAATAATAATTATCACCATTTAATATAATTTATTAATTATTTTATAATTTATAACATATTCTTATAGGATGTAAAATAAAAAATAAAATAAAATGTTCTTTGTTGAGAGTTATAAACCTTCATTAAGAAACCTCTATTGGATTATAACATAATAATAGAATGTATGGAATTACGATCAAACCATGTCATATACAATGTGTAGACAAATATTATGAAGACATTAGGGAAGGACTTGGTCGATATAGATCACTCTTGGAGAGTGTGAAAGATATAAGAGGTGGTATCTTTGTATAATGGACGAGGAACACATGTGGGATATTTATAAGATTATAATATAATAATGTCTTACATATTTCATGTGCCTCTAAAAGAAAAAAATTTCAAAAACATAGGATGACTATTGTCCAAAAATATAAAAAATCAATTTAAATCAAGTTTTTATTTTTGATATTTTAACTTTATTTATTTGGTTAATCCCCTAGTACACCTGTTTTAACATGAACTATGTTAATTTTTTTTTCACTTTTTGCTATTTATTATGACAAAAAATTAAGTGCAAATTAGAAAATTATATTATTTATTTTGATTCCAAATATTTAATAAATTTTAAAATATGAAATTTTAATAATCATTATAACATCATTTTCAAATATGTGTGAAAAATTCAATAAAAAATATTTTAGTAAAATGAATTCTTAAGAATAGGATTGACTTTTCATTAATCCTTTTCCATATAAAACACTACTAGATAATGGATATAATATTTTATTGAATACATTATCAACAAAATTAATTAAATTCATTCATAAATATGGATTAATTTATTTTATTATTAAAAATATTATGTGCATAAAATTAGTTTTTTAAAAAATAAAACTTTTTTTACTTTAAAAACTTATATTAAAATTCAATCCATTTTAAAACTAGTGAATTATTTTTAAATCTATGTAAAAAATAATTTTTTGTAATTTACTGAGTCATATTGAAACCTAGAAATCCAATGATTAGGAAATAAATTTAACATTAAATAATAATATTTGTATTCAGGTTCATTTAAACTAACTGTTATGTATAATGAATCATATAAAAGAAATCTAATTTATTTAATGGTAAATATATAATTAAATCTCATTGTCTTACCTTTTAACATCCTTATATGAATTTATCCCCTTAATTTTCATCACATAAAAAACTAAGGATATTTCTTCATCATAACATCTTTGGTTTCTCTTGTAGATTTTTTAAATTTATATTTTCATTAAAAAACATTTCTTATATTAGTTTTCTTGTTCTAACGAACATTCTCTCTTCGATGAATAATATAATTTCCCCGAATTTGGAACTCTCTCACATGGCCCGAAATGGTTGGTAATGAGACCTCAAATGCACCTCCATTTTTGTTAAAGGATGTCACCTAGAAATGGGGCTATGATATATATTGTGTGGTGACTATACCCCCAGGTTACAGAATTAAAATATAGTGGAATTATCCAATAAAAATAATAATAAGTAAGCATAACAGTGTAGAAATAATGTAAATAATATAATATAGTTGAATACCTTTAATCAATTTAACTGAATAACCTAATAACAAATAAATCAATAATATATTAAAATGTAGGAATTTGAATAAATTTCATCCTAGATTTAATAAAAATATTAAACTCTAAGAGACTCATCAAAATACTCAAAAGTCCCCTATCTTGAACACCATGTTTGTCCCATTTCATAACTCCAACCCATACATTAAGAAAAAACCCCAACAATAAGGTATTTATGCCTTTTCCAAACAAGCTCCAATTTAATCTATTCAATTACCATATGATGGACTAAATAGGGTGCGAGTATGACTTAGACGGTCGACACCATTGTGTCTAAAAATTTCCAGTACAATAAAAGGTATAAGAAATAATAAATTAAATAAGAGTATGAATTAATTAATGAAATTAATTAATACCCTATCAACATTCTTTATCCCCATGTCCAAACATCATTAAGAATGTATTTCAACCATGAAAACTATTTTCGTATAACCATGGGATTACATGACCTAAATTGGGACTGCGCCATAATGTGTTTGAGAATGTATCACAACCCTGCCAACAATATCCATATAACCATAGTATGATATAACCTTATATCCATGGTATATAACATAGTAAAGTGGTTCAATACTTCAATATAATCATTTCAAAATTTAATCCAGGTCGAGCCTTCTATATAAGAATTTCATCACTTTTCACTAGGTATAACCCTCTATATTATAATGTCCACATTTTAAATGGGCCACTCCCACTATATCAACATTACATTATGTTTCATTTCTACTAGAATACTATATAAGAATTTTTTTCAAGTGTCACTAGGGAAACACTCAATATATGATTTTAAGCATTCAATAATGACACAAGCCATAAAAATTACGATAACCTAATATAACTTCTATAGGATCGATGGTTAATTATTCCAATTACTATTTCACATTAATTCAAACATTTTTTATGTCTAATGTTCGTGACGAAAAAACCTACTAGCTATCTTAATAAACCATTAAATACTTGGTTAATTTAAAATAGGAAGATACATACATTCCATTTCATGCTAAACTGGACTTAATCCATTAAAAATTATTCAAATTCTAGGGTTATTTCACTAGAATAGTAGATGAAATCCAGGTTAAAACCCATTAGATAAAAATGTAATCGAAGGAATAATTCAATTAATAAATTAAATTTACTTGGTGCGTGATTGGTTGATGTGATTGAAATATTGCACATACATGAAAATTATCAAACCATAGGGTTATGTTTCAGATCCCTACCATTTTCATCCAATAAAAAAATGCTTCCAAATAACTGACACCCATGAGGAACAAGGTACATATGATCATATGAAGGATCCTTGATCAAAATTGTCCAAGATAAAAACCAACAACATAGACGGTTAAGAGGATATGTTAAAACATTTGGAGATATAAGGGATATATGGGTAAAATAGTCCAACACCAATTATGAGGGATTTATCTCAAAAGTGGGGCATTCAGATGGGATGTTGGAACGAAAAAATTTACTGGATAGTTTCCCTAGTTAGAGAGGAAAAGGATTCTGTAAGGTAGAAGTAAAATACATCTTCAAAACATACATCAAAACAATATGTCAGGTAATTACATGTATTGGAATAAATTTACACATTGTGTAATTATTTTTAATGAGATACAGAAGAAAACCCATCACATTTGATGAATATAAAAAACTAACATTAAACTACATTTAATCAACTTACACAGTGTGAAAATGTTCTACATATAGGGCTTCTAAACTATTTCCGTATAAAAACCTATAATCCATTTAAATATTACCAATATACATAGAACCCATGATAACACTTGAAAAATTTATAACTAGACTCCATTAATCCAAAAGAAAACATATTTTTAATTTCTTTCATTTCTTGAACAAAGGATCTTCATATCATAACAGGACATGTGAATGAAACTAGACCACCCTGATGGGAGGGGTGAATTAGGGTGTAAAATTTTTCACTACATTACTGGATCTTATTCCAACGTTGGTAGGAACATTTTTTAAACTTGTATTATATTTATGTATAGTAATTAAAACATTCACATGCCGAAGGATATTACCATACTTTTTATCTTGGTTCACCGCTAAGGGCTCTGTCAAAAGAGAATATGTCGATAAGTAGTTAGTCATACCAAATTCTACTAAACTTCACTAGTTGTGGATTACAATGTTTTGGGTTCAATAAATCTGTCCCATGCATACTAACTTTAAAATGGTTATGGGATAGACCACTACTTCTCTCATATAACTTCTGTAGAATCCATCAGGCTCACTACCTTGGGAAATGTCCTGCTTAGTTTATCTAATTGAAGGTCACTTCAATAGATTGGTATGAAAAGTATTTGTTTCTATTTATCATGAGACACTACTTGCATCAAAGTCCAAAATTGATCCTCTATAATATTCTGTTTTATCCTTTAATTAAATTAATAAATGAACTAGAATATATTCACTTGTCATTCATGAGAATAAAAAACTCCTTTTTTGATTTTTTTTTTCATTTCTGCAAATGGTCCCTGATTCGTGGAAATGTCTTTGATCTACGTACAAGGCCTGCACTACGCAAATTACTAGTCTGTTTACTTAGCATGATCTATATACTATTACTGCTCATCATACTAAGCATACTACACGTACTACATATACTATGCGTAACGCCTCTACTATGCATCCCATTCCAACTCCGCACACCACACCGCCCTTGCTTTGTGCACCACCTTCACATATCGCCTCTGAGTAAGGCCTCTATGTACCACCTCTTCATACCGCCTATGTGTACTGCATTCGCATACCACCTACTCCTTTTGCAAACATCCTCATCAAATTCTGAAAATTATTTCATCTCTCACATATGACTTTTTCTTATGAAAAATCTCTTCTGTAGACAACTCCTTCAAATTTCGTAAACCGTTTTGTCTTTCGAGTAGCACTTCATCCTATGCATAATCTCTCTTGTGTACCACATTCGGACATAACCGAGTTTTTTCACATCGTTGATATTTTCATATCAAATTCACTCACTCTTAATAATGGTATTAGCATGCCTTATATAGGCCAATAACACTGCAATTTTGGCCAATCCATTTTACCCAACTTATCAATGTGGGACAATCATCATTGTGAACTATGATCCTTCAATATACTGTGAGACTCCATCATGTACCCTGACCCTTCAGCGAACTATGAACCTTCGCCACATACCGCGTGTCTACCAGTCCTCATACTGCTTCTCTTCCACCAACGACAAGTCATTCCACATACTGTAACTCCTTCCACAATGAACCATTTTAAATACTGCAATTCATTTTGTGATCCATTCCATGAACCTTTCAACAAAGCATTCTGTTTACCATTCCTGCTACATGGTATGCAACCACAAACCATTACATGACATGTTATGTGGTTCATGCTCCATGGTACATAGTTTTCTTCCATTACTAATTTCCTTCATCATTTTACATCTCATTCACTCCCATTCAGAAATCCTTCCATTTCCCAAACAAATCCCTATTTTGAGGTCCAATAATTTGGTAAACACTAGGGAATGGCACCACCCTGAATATCTGCTTCAGTAAGAATTCCCATGATTCTTAACTATCATTTGGATTCTTCATGAATTAGTGTATTTCATCATAAACTCCACTCACTGTGATATATACTTTTTGAAGGTTCTGTTTCATCATTGTTCAATTTTGTATGGTCATTCTTAAATATTAAAATATCACCATGAATCCTCCTGAAAAAATAAATGTCTCTTTAAGTATGCTTTTTCATGGTCTCTTTGAATAGTGTCATGTTGCCAGATCACTTTTTAACTTTAATCCCTTCCACACTCTCTGAGATGGTTTCATTGTTATAGAAAATGTATAACCTTTAATACATGTGATTTGAACCTAAGATGAGTTCATTAATGGTTTGAATTACCACTCTCAACAACTCTAGAGTTCTCCTTAATCTCTTTCTTCATTTTTATCATCATAGGAAAATGTTTAAAATAAATTATACCTTAAACAAAATGTGTTTTAAACAATCTCCCCCTCTATAATTTCATTTCAATTCCTTAAAGTTTACCTCAATTGAATGTGTAAATATCAAAATGAGAATATTCTCTCTCCCTAAACATTCATTTCACTTGTCTCACCATATTTACAAAAAATAAAATGTTCATGGGAAATGGGTATCATTTCATACTTAAATAATGTGCCATAAATCATTTCTCTCTAAGTCTACATGAGCAATGATCAGTGTAGAAAATGAGAGGACTTGATTTCGACAACAAGGCTAACCATTATTCACAGATCATGATACTGAATAAGATAATAACTCTTTTACTTTCTCTTAAAGGGGTTTACACTTCCATTATTTACTGAATAAATTGATTATGATAGTGAATAATCATACTTAATCTCTTGCACTCACTTCAACAATTAGATCAAAACCATTCAAGTGCAATTTGTAGGATAACTGGTCATGAGGCACTTCCATTATTCTTATGTCACTAATTAATTAAATTACTACCCCTTTTAAAATGATATTCATTATGGATAACCAAGGTGGAGGGATTTAGAAATTCCATACCTTTTCCAATGATAAGTTCATCACTAAATTTCCAGTGTAATTGAATTTAATACAAAATTATGTTGATACTGATTGATATAATAATTTTACCATCTTCAACATTTTTCTATCCCTCAAGGGAAAAATCATCATAATCCTCATCAAGGATGATACTTCATCATTTTAATCATTGAATATCAATTGAAGAATCTTTCCAGGATAGAATATTCATAAGCATAGATATAAAAAGTTAACAACATTTTCTACTTCATGAGTTCTCTTCCTGAGATCATTCTTCACATTAAATTACCAGTATGATCAACACAAATTTTATTCAAAAATTATTAAGGGAATAAGGTGGTTCATATTTGTTTCTTCACTGTGATTAGGATGGCTGATATGGTTTTCTTGACAAAGATGATCCATTTTCTCCATTCTTCATTATCGCACATCGGAACATCTTTTCTAATCTATGTTGATTTCACATGAATTTGTTCACAGTATCTTCTGCTTTTCATGGAGTGTTTTCTTTCATAACAACCTTCAATAATGATAAATTATTAATCTTTTATGGGATACATATTTCTCTGGTATTATAGTTAGACAACCTTCTACAATGTGACCAGATTTCATACATCTCCCACATAAAACTTATTTAAACCATGTGTTTAGTTTTTTTATTTCACTCCATATTGCACTTTGTCATCAGGAAGTGAATGTTTTTTTCTCCTTTAGAACCATACTTGGCCATTTAATCTTCATGTTTCAACATTATTTACAATGATTTTGGCCAAATTACCAAAATGTCATTTATAACTATTATAGTAGGTTTGTATCTTCGCCGCAGGTTAATATGAGTGTCATCCCTCTTAGTTTCTCTCTTCATTGAATTTCCCTTCAGTTTCATATATATAACAACCAAGGTCTCCTCACCTTCCCTACTTGAGATCTTCTTGGAAAAATTTGTGTTCACAATATTCTTATAATTTCTTCCAAATGTTTCTTGTTAATTATTAGTCCTCTTCTATGATCCTCTCTTCTTATAATCTTTTGATTCACTTTGAGATGAGCACATACCATCCTTGCGACCACTACCATTGCATGCATCATAGATATTATAATGCATTCCAAATATTCTTGTAGTATACATATGGTTCTGAATCTATATATTTGGCTTCTTCCTCTCTAGAATGACTCCCCTTGTGATGTGATTCCTTTTTTATTTTTGATTTTGAGGATTGTACCCACAATCTAATGCTCATTGCCCAACCTTTTTATAGCACAAACATTGACTCAAATATTGATGTCATTGTATTATGTTGATATACCTTCTTCTTGACATTTTTTCTCTTTTTGGATAACCACCTTCCACATTATTCTTCTTATTTCGCCCAGATATGGTGATATGTATCTCCTCATCCATACTTATTTTGAATTTATCTTCTAGTCTACATTTCTTGTGGAAACATATTTTGAAACATGAGTACAATATTGGTTGGATGGTACCTTATTCCTCTAAACTACTTGTGGTATATCATCGAATGATGTTAGGATCTTCTTGTCAGATAATGGAGGTATTTCAACTTTAGGTTCCTCTAGTGAGAATTGAGTAGTAATAGGCACTGTTTTTTGAGATAGATCACTAAAACATGTCTTGATTTTCTTTTCACATGTTTAATGTCCTATAGCTCTATAATCATCCAATAAAAATAAAGTACAAGTGGAAACTGTTTCTTTATTTTTTGAATGTTTAATATCTTCCTTCTCAAGATTGGTTAATGAGCATCCAATTTTAGGCTTTCCATTTTTAGTATGCTCTTATAATTTTCAATCATGGTCATTTTCTCTTCAAATGTATTCCTCAATAATTCAACCTCATATTCATGCATCTTATCTTTGTTTTTTTAACAAATAACCATGTTCCATGAATTTCATGGACATTTCATACAAATATACACTCTTTAATCTAGTGCTCTTATTCAGGTCATCTTCAAGTGCATGGATCTATTCTTCTAGAGTCTTTTTTGAATACTCTCTTTATTAAAAGAATTTAATCTATTTTGTGAGCTTTAAAAATTTATGAATTTTTCCATTCTTTCCCTATTCATCATTGTCATCTTCTCCTCCCATTCGGGTGATCTCATATTGAATACATTACAAAATTCTACAAACAATAGATACTATTTCTTCATGAATATCATGAAGGTATGTTCCTAATCTCTCCTAGTCACTTGAGAATGAAATAAATATGTCTTCCATTACCCTAGTAGAAACTTGAAATACCTGATCTTTACTTTCCAAGCCTGATATTTCTTCCATATTGGAATGGCATGGAGAACTAGAAACATCATCTTATTTTGAGAAGATGACTTCCTCAATTGTATCTTCTCTTTATCTTTACTATTCTTCATTGACTTGATGGGTATAGACTTCTACATAGATATAATTGATATTTCATCAAGACTGCTATTCAATATTGAATCTGGAAATAAATCCCAAATCATATTCTAAATATAATTACTGATGTGCACCCAATATATGTAAACATTTTCCCTTTGATACCAACTGAAGGACCCTAGACCACCATGAGAGGTGATAAATTAGGGTGTCACCTTAATATATTCTTTACTAGTTCTTGACCCCACATTAGTATGAACTTTATTAAACCTATATGATGGATATGTGCTGTAATTAAAACATTCACATGCATAAGGACAACACAACAAATTTTACATGGTTCACTACTAAGGGCTACATCAAAGGATTATACACCGATAGGTTACCAGTCATACTGAATTCCATTAATCATCATTTTAAATGGATTAAAAACATTTGGGCATAGTTACACTATCCCATTAACACTACCATTACAAAAGTTCAGGGATATCCCACTAATTCACTCAGATCACTTCTGTTGACTCCCCCTAGTTCACTGCCTTGGGAGAGGACTCAATCAGTTTATCAACTTGAATGTCTCTTCAACAAGTTGGCAGGAAACGTCTTTATCCATATTTAGTATGATTCACTACTTGAATTAATGTCCCGAATTGATGCTCTTTTCTATTCCATTTTCTCCTTTATTTCAATTAATTAATTCACTAGAACATCTTTCATTTTTATTCACTAGAATCACAAACTACCTTTATGATGTTTTGGATTCCACATACAACCCTGATTTGGAGGATTGTCTCTGATCTGCATACCACACCTACTCTGAGTACGACAATTGGTCCGTGTACCGATCATTCTCTGCGTACTGCACCTGCTCTGCATACCGCCATTTCTCTGTGTACCACCTCTACTCTGCGTACCATGCCTCCTCCACACACCACACCTACTCTGCACACCACCCTTGCTTTACACACTACCTTCATGTACCACCTCTGTTTACGAACTTTATGTACCACCTCAGAATACCACCTCTGTGTACCTCTTCTAGTACCACAGATTCTTTCCACTAATATCCTCTTCAAATTATGAAAATTATTTCATCTCCCACAGACCACTTTTTCTCACAAAAAATCTCTTCCATGGACTACTCTTTCCAATTTTGCGAACTATTTTGTCTTTCACGTACCACTTCTTCTTACACATAATCTCTCCTACATACAACTTTTAGACATAATCAATTTCTTCCAAAGAGATGATATTTTCTAATTTAATTCACTCTATCTTAATGATGGTATTAACACTCATTATATAGGAAAATTACACTACAAATGTTTCTAATATGTCTTACCAAAATTTTCATGGTGGGGAAATCTTCACCGCGAAGTATAATCCTGCCATATAATGTGATCCCCCACCACCTTCTGTGACCCTATGACAAACTGAAAACCTTCACCACCTACCATGTGTATTTCAGTCCATGTACTGCATCTCTTAAACCAATGTCGAGTCATTATTTGTACCTCAACTCCTTCCATGATGAACCATTTTTGATACCGTGATGTGTTCTGTGAACTGTTCATCAAACCATTCCACGTACATTTCCAAGAACTTGGATTGTGGCCATGAACCATTCCTAGACATGGTACACGGTTCATGCTCTGAGGTATCAAGTTTGTTTCCTTTTCATATTTCCTTTGTCATTCTGCATCTCATTTACTCCTAGATAGAAATCCTTCCATTTCAAAAAACCCGATTTCGAGGTCCAATAATTTTGTAAACGATGGGAAATATAACTTTCTTAAATATATTCTTGGGCTAGAACCCCCATTCTTCTTCAATTTCATCTAGATTCTTCCACATTCAGAGGCTTTCACCCTGAACTACATCCACCATGATATATACTACCTTAACAGTCAGTTTCAGCATCGTCAGATTTTGTATGGTCATTCCTAAATCTTAAAATCTCCATATAATCTCTTATACAACAATTCATGTATCTTTACATAGTATCTTTCACGGTATATTTGAATAGATACATGTTTCATGATCACTTTATAACTTCATACCCTTCCACACTCTTTGAGATGGTTTCATTATGGTAGCCAATGTATCACCTTTCATATATATGCTTTGAATGTAAGATTGGTTCATCAATCATCTGAATTACTAGCCTCAATAAATTTGCTTTTCTTATTCATCTCCTTCATCATTTTGATCTTTATTGATAGATATAGTCAGAAAATACAACCTTATTCAAAACTTGGTCCCAAAAACATGATCATTAAGGCTCAAAAAACATATAGAGAGATGTACCTAAAAGAAGTTGAGACCTTAGAGCCATCCCAGCATAAAATATCATGTCTATAAGTAGCTCAAATCATCACTATGGAATGTTTATGAAAAATTATGTTCACTATGATCACATATCAGACTACCTCCCCTTAGTATCCACCTAAACAATCCAATTATTTAAGTACACTTGAACCAATAGTATTGTCATAGCCTACATATAATTTTCACTACAGTCCACGATTCATGTCAGATTCTCCTCAAAGGAGGCATCAACACTAAGCTATAAATATACTACATCGATCAAGAATTATTGTTTTGGGTAATATCTTTGAAGTTGTGACACATGGAACAAATCATACATGGTATTTTATAACTATGTAAGGGATAAATGGTATGCCATTGTACTAACACTATGCACTATCTCAAACTACTCTACAAACTTGGGAACTAGATTTCCTTGTTTCTTGATACATAATTTTCCCAACCTATGGACACCCAAACGAAAACACAATGGCCTACCGAAAACTCAATAGTTAATTTCTAATTTTTAGATTATGAATTTCCCATCTCTACATGGTCACCAATTTCTTCCTAGTCAACTAAACATTCTCAGATATCACCTTCATGAGGCTAGTCCCAACAATCACTAACTCACCAACCTCTAACCAATAAAAAGAGAATCAAAATTTACCTAAATAATTTTCCTCTAAAGGATCAATTTATATAGTTCCTTAGAAGCTCTTATAATATAAAAACTCCAAGAGTGCCATAAGACTCTCGCAAGAACCAACAAAATCAAAAAACACTGGATCACATCATATCCTCCAAATCCGGAATAGTCCACTCAGATTGACCATCATTTTGAGGGTGATAGGTCATACACAAAAGAAACTATGATTCCAGAGCCTTATGGGGAACCTAACCGAAACACGATATTAAATGAGGATCTATATCTAAAATTATACTCCATGGAACACCATTTAACTGAAATACTCCAGGCATGTGAATATTTCCCATATCATCAAATGTTACTGCTCCCCTATTTTGAATGATTTGGGATACCTTCTATAGTATATACACAATCACACAAACAACATTACTCTTATGGGCTATCTTGGGTAATACCTTCAAAAAATCAATGGTTACATCAACCTTTTTCCACTAAGGAATGGGAAAAAAATTAAAAATCCCAAATTTCCATTAATTCTTATATTTACCCAATCGATAAGGGAAGCATATCAAAATTAATAATGTTACCTAATTTTACATTCATAACCACCTATAATGTCAATGGATATCACGATGCATATTTTTCAAACGATGATGTAGTTCCTATCTAGAAGGATACAAATAATTCACCAAATCCTTATGGAAGGCCATAGAAAAACATATTAGGCTATGTAAAAGACGAAAATTTCCACTAACAAGAAACCATCAAGGTGGTGTATCCCCACTATATAACGTGAATCTTATAACTAAGACATCCAGATCATAAATCATCTAATTTTTAATTTAGTCCAAAATAACTGGTATAACATATGTTGAAGTCAGCTATACTCATTACTATGACTCTAAAACATCTTGAGGCATGACTTTAAAGATATCCATTACTTTCTACTCATCAGAAGATACTTGAAATACCTATTTTTGTATATTTTAACTAAAATAATCATAAATGATGTTTCCCATAGCATGTGTATAAGGAAAATCAATATTAAATGTCAACAGATACTCAACCCACCTCTTCTGCTAATGTTTCAGGTCCCATTAATAAAATACATACTTGAGGATCATGTGTTCAGTACATACCAAAAAATTCTCACCCATGATATAATTCCTCCTGAATATCAGGGCTTATACTACTACTTCTAAATCCAAATCTTGGTTAGGAATATTCCTCTCATGCGTTCTCAGCTTTTGGGAGCCATGAGAAACCACTCAATTTTCCAACATCAGAACTACACAGAGTCCATCAATGGATGCGTCAAAGTACACAGTATAATATTTACCTATAAAAGGTAATGTTAGGATTGATGTTGTGGTCTTCCTACACTTTCTATCGTTAAAAGATATATCAAAATCAGTATAACAAAATAAAATTCTCCAATATTGGTAATCCCTAACATGGGTTCTCTCGGACAAGATAAATTCATGATAAATTGTTGATAATACACATCTAAACCCAAAATATTTCAGTATCACAAAGACATTTTTGGATACCCCCAAGATAAAATGTTTGCAACTTTCTCTGGGTCCACTGACACTGATTCCTCTGAGATGATCTAGATAAAGGAGTGAATATTATAAATCCATATTTTTTTCTATAGAGTATAGTCGATTCTCTCTCAATGTAATCAAGATGATTATAATATTATTTGGATGATCACATAATGGGTATAAGTACAATAAGATATCAATGTTAATAACCACCACAAACTGGTCTAGAAAATTTTAAAATAGCTTACACATTGTATCCATTAATACGACTAGTGTTTTGTTTGATCCATACATCGTCACAATGAACTCATGAAAGTTATAACTTCTCCAAAATGTAGTATGAGGCATGTTTGATGGTCTCACCATCAACTGATGGTATCCAAACCTCAATTTGATCTTGGATAAGATCTCAGAACCTCCCAGATAATCAAATATTTCTTCACTGCATATAAGAGGATGTCGGTTCTTGAATGTCATCTATTTCAATATTTGATAATCCAAACATAAATGCAAAGATAGAAATGTCCTCTTGGAGAATACAATTAGATAACCGAAATGATATTCAAATGAAAAAAATGAAACCATTGGGTTCAATATCATCCAGCTTAACATTCAACTCCTAAAATATCTGTTGGTTCTATTTTTAATTGGAGAATTTTAACTATCTCTCCTACTTACACCAACTCAATCATAAACATGATATCTCACTCCACCAGAAAGCTATAGAACACATTATGAAATATATCATTATAATGGTCTACCACTAGAAGATAATAATCCTACTACATTCCAGAATCATCTATACAATGGTTGACTTTTTGATTTATGAGACAATCCAATCTACATTGAATCATTCTTTCATGAATATACCGTAGATGCCACTCTCCCATGTGTTAATAGCTTCCAACTTCTAGAGATAAAAATGGTGACCCTCATCTAGTAATAGTTGATATATACCAAGTATAGAACTAAAAAATTCATATCAATTGTCAAATTGAATCCTGTCATTTCCACCAGGAATGAAACCCAAAAGAAATGATAAGCACCAATATCTAAAGAACAATCCTTGGAATGTTTGATATACACTGATTGTACTACCAATGGTGTGTCAATTTTTAAAGAATCATCCCTGATTTATTTGTTTTATTAGAAAACATTTAAAAAAATTTAATATAAAAAGGAATTTGATTGTCATGTATCTAACAATACAAATGTATCTAACAATACAAATGACATGGTATATGACTTAAGAATTATAACTCTAAAAGTATATGATCATTCATCTACACTACATAAAGTATTCTACATAAAATCCAAGAAACCAGCCCCTCTACTATAGGTTTCATACTAACTCCACTAAGCTATACCCTCTTATTGGGGATATTATTCCCTCCTTTGGGTAATAAGTCCCCTACCTCAAACAAAAGAACCCATGGAACCCTAGCTACCTCTCTCATGAGGCATATTAAAGTCCTCCCCAGACCCTGGTGCATTTCATGATCCCTTGAAATTTATATTCTACTTCCAATCGCCAAAAAACAAATTTTGGTGTCCCAATATTATATATGTGTGAAAATATTTAGAATGGTATTGAAATAGAGGTCGTGTTTGACCCATCTTACCACACTGTTAGTTCTGAAATTCTATATAGTCCTGAGATAGTTAACTACTTCCCTAACATCTCTGTTTGATGTCGCCCTGGTAAAAACTATCCCCAAAAGACTTCTTTCTAAGAGAATATGAATTCATAGTTTTCCATATTGAAATTTCCAAGACATTTATTTAGGCCTCTATCATATTTTCATTGGTGATGAGTGACTAATTTATTAGGTCTTAAAAAATTTTCAGACAAAACACATTCACCTACGACCAGATCACATAAAAAAGAACATCCTGAAAACATCTGTCCCTTGAGATCTCATTACCTTCCAATGAAGCTGAAAGTGTTGTAGTTTAGTGAATCCTTTAATGTAGTTCAACACTAGAATTACCTATCATGTTTGGTTCATGAATTAATTGTCTTTCTCATACTTTAAAGTATCAGGATAGAAATGTACCAAGAACATTGTCTCAAATTATATATATATGAGAAATCCTCATACTGCCCTTCCTAATCCAAAATTTCTGACCAAAACATCACGGGTCCACAAATCATACATACAGGAATCTTCAACATAATATCTAAGGGTGTCTCAAGATTCTTATGGATCATCTATATATACTCGATCCAGAACTCATATGTCGAGGGGACTTAATCCAAAATAAATGTAGGTAGATGATGTATCAAAAACACCCTTCTTATTTCACAAATTAAAGGAATAGTGATAATAGTCCCACTTTCTGTGTATCTTATGAATCTAAATAAGCTTCCATAAATCTAAACATCATTTTGATCCTCAGAAACTACATGAAGTTGATGTTTACCTATCCCAGGAATGTGCTGATTTACACTCTCATGATGCTCAACAAAAAGATGACAATGAGAAATTATCTCTACAATACAAGAAAACTCTATAGAACATTGGATATAACTTGGTCATCCATAGTAGATGACCAAAATAGAGAACCAATAACTAATGGTCTCTCTAAACATTGATTAAAAGAATTTTTCATTATATAATAACTCATTTACTTTATTTATCAGGTATAATAGATTTCTCAAATCACAGTCTAATAGAAAATTATATATCACCAAAAAATAAATATTACCCTATCATGGAAAATGTATATCAATATATCCATATATGCCTATTTTGATGTGTGAATAATCATCTTATGCAATACCGGTCCATGAGTATGAATCTAAGTAACAAATAACATCATAGATAATAACCTCACATGACCTGAGAATCAACCAAGGTGAAATAAAATCAACTGTAACAATAACAAAGTATAGAGAAAACCTCATCCCTAGGAACTCAGAAATTCCCCCATACATGGGTTACCTAATTCCATGAAAAATCTCACAACCATGTACTAACACATCATAGACTCATTTATACCTTTCCCAAATAGTAATGAAACTAAAAAGAATCCTTCTCTTCGATACCACTTTGTAACATCCCCTGATTTAGAACCCTTTCACGTGGCCAAAAAGGGTTGGTTATGAGACCTCAAGTGAACCTCTCAATATTTTAAAGGTGGGATATGTATTGTGTGGGGTCTATACCCCCTAATTATATAGTTACAATATTGTCAAATAATCTAATAGGAATAATAATAAACATGCATCATTGTATATAAGGAATGTAATGATTATAATAAAACAGAATGTAAAAAATCAATTCAACTGAATAATCAAATAAATTATAAAGGAATAAAGTAGTCGTGTTATAGAATACAACCAAATGAGATGATATATGCATTAAAAAATAAATTTCCAGAAGACTAAAAGAACCCAAAATTCCACAGTCTTGAGCCCCATATTGGTCCTATCACAAAACCCCAGCCCATCAACCAAAAAAACAATCTACAACAAGGTCATGTGTCCTTATGCAAGCACAAATCCATATACCATTCTCGGGTAAAATGTGGCATCATGAATTTGTTGTGTCTATAACTCAGTGGTCTGACATTAATTTTTTTAAATATATCTAGTCAGATTAATAGTGTAATCAATAATATAATAAACATGATTAATTAAACTATTAAATTAATACCATATCAACCCCCTTTAACACCATATAATAATATTACTAAGTATTTCTTACAACCATTCCAACCATAACAATTTAACCCAATTCTAACATAACCTTCCTCAACACCATGTCAGAATGATTATGAGTTTTCATTTAAACCATGATAGAAATATCCATATAACGATGGAATATGATAAACTAATAACTTAGGTATAAAACATATTTATGTTGATAAATGCCACTATATAAACATTCAAACATTTAATCTCGTCTGATCTTGATATATAAGAATATCATCATGTTTCACTAGGGCATTCCCTCTATATAATCATTTCAACATTTCCACTAGGCCACACCAGATATATCATAATTTTAGCTTATGTCACTGGGCTTGGCCTACTGTATAATAATTTAAGATAATATCACAAGGAAACCACCCTATATAATCATTTCATCATTTAATCATTGTAGAATTCAAAAAATACAAATATCCCAATATCACATCAGCCTAATCAATAGTTAATTATGAAAATTACAATTAAACTCTCATTTTCATGTTTTGTAAATGAATTGGTCATAACCAAATAAACAAGTCTCTTTTCTGAACAAACATGCCAATCAAAGTAGAATCTATATCAAGAAAACACACATAATCCATTTAATTCTAACCACACATTAATCCATTAAAAATTTATTCACATTCAAAAGTTTTCCCACATGAATGTAAGCCATAATCCTTGTTAAACCCCATTGGATAAATAGGTACTCCAGGGAATAATTCAATTCATCATGTTAATTTTTTCAGTGCATGATATATTGGAAAAACTATAATATTACACACATATTAAAATTATCAAACCATAAGAATAAGGTGTATACCCCTTACATTTTACATCAAATCAAACAATGCCTCCAGTAACAAATCCCCACAAGGAAGAATGTGTAGATGATCGCAATATGGATCCTAGATCAAAATTGATCAAGTCTAACTTAGTTTGAACTCTAAATCACACGAATTATTGTCATCACTAATTTTATGTTGACTCTGATCAACCATGATGTGTTTTTAAATATCTATAACCTTCAATTAAATTTCCTTAACTCTTATATGGGTTAATAGATTTTTTTTACCTACCATGATCCCACCGCATTAGATTTATCTACTTCCTTCCATAGAGAGATTCATTTGGATCTATCTAAATATTAAAATTATATGTTTTATTTGAAGAAAATATTTCAGAATAAAGGTGTGGTCCCCAAGCACCTTTGTAGTACATATAAAATTATCTTGAAGTATCTTATAGGGATTCAATGGTTCTCTCTCAATGGAAATATATTGGGTGATTAATTTTGGAACCATAACTATGTATCTATATCCTATGTGATACTTATCTAAAACATCAGGAAAAACAATAGATCCTGATAAGATACAATTGAAAGTAGTACTCGGTGTAATTTCACCACTTCTGTAATTTATATCATGGAAGGATTATAAATAAAGAAATATTATATAATGGAAAAAAGGAATTCTATCTTTTTTTGGTGAATAAAAATAACCCAAATCACATCATTCCCATTAGATGTGTTTTGGGGGATTGAAAATGAAATACATGGTAATGTTTTCCCATTTCCCTTATATAATGAGTAATGGTTTTAACATACCTATAGAATGATGTCTATCATACATTTCTTAATTAAATACAAGGAATAATGATATACACATATCAATATCATTTTTCATGTTATCTCACTTGAAATACTCAATCAGGTATCTATAAATCTGGGTAATATTTAGATGAATTGAGAATGATGAACAAAAAACTATTTATAATAAATCATTAATCAAGTATAGTGTTGATAGGGAATATACTCAATTATTAAACCTTATCATTATATAATAATCATGGCTGAAATTAGGAAAATTTCTCCCATTATTCTACAGTTACACATCTTACTTTTGCATCACATTAATGCACATATAGATATATCCATGAACATTTGTTTTTAAAAGATATGATATTCACATTCCCCTCATGATTTTAAGAATAATATTATATAAATACATAAATATTTTATCTCTTTAAATCTTAAAAAAGGAGAAACATTATTGGTTTTTTTAAAATAGAGCATAATCTACCATTATCTTATGAAACCCCCTCTAATTATTACACATTAATTCATGATTTACTACATATGAATACACATAATATAACATGGAATATAGATAATTATAATTTCATTTCTAATTAGGTACATTAAATGAAAATTTAAAATAAGGGATTTGACAACATAATCAAAAAATTCCTTGACATGCCTGTATTATTCGGTTGTACATAAAACTATATGGGATAACCTCAGAACATACCTAAGAAATGGGTGATCTGTAAAGACTAGTATGGGAATATAAATTGAATAAAATGAATGAAGTAACAATTTTTAGACTAAAATTATATCAATTGATCATAAAAGGAGTGAAAATAATAAACATGAACAATGAGGCCTGATATAAAATGATTATCATAACATAAACCAGGGAAATGTGGAATCAAATTAAAACACTACATCAAAAAAAATGTACAATGACAACTGCTAAGAAATCAAGATGAAAAAGATTCTTGTGATGTATTAGATTCACTCCCTACTCCTGTAAATGATGTATCATGTTATTAAAAAATTACCCAATGTATTGGAGCTCTATATAATTATTGGTGCACTATTCACATTCATTTTATTCTCAGGCTTGAGTGTTCCACATATATCATAACAGATAGAAGAATTTGTCATCAACTTTTATTCCAAGATAAAGGAGTGTTAAATAAATATATGAAAGTGCATAATAAAAGAAGTATAATTTCATGAAGTATGACATCCATGACAGGAAATGGTTATGGTTATTCGTAACACAATTTTCTGTCATGGAAAATTGAAATAAAATTTCAACATCATAATAAGGGTGTATAAATGTCCATGGACTGGATTAGTGATTGGGAATGCGGTATATAATCATTTATAAATATAATTGATATTAAAATGGTATGTAATGAAGTATTCCATAATTATTAATTATAGATAGAAGGCATAAGATAACGAAGAAGTTTAAATAAAGAGAAGAAGGGGATAATCCATTACCCGGATAGTTTGATTCCAAAAGCAAATGAGGAGCATATTGAGAGATTGGGGGAACCTTTGGGTGACTCTAGAGAGGTGATATAAGAGTAAGAATGTTCTCCAATGTTTTTTAGTGAAGTGAAATAATATATTTGTTATGTATATATAGGGAAAGAGAGGAGGGTAATTTATTCTTTTTTAAACAATGGTTTTGGACTTTATATAATAAAATAACCAAAATAAAAAATGTACCCGCGTTTTTTAACCACGGTATCTACCAATTTTGGGTGGTATTAAATATTTTATTTCTCCAAGGTCTGGAATTATTAAAAAAAATCCATTATAATGTGGAATTGAATCGTTTCCATAAAGAAATGGTTTTAAAAACATAATATATTTAATAGCTTTTGGAAATTTTATAAAGGCTGTACAAAATTATTCAAATAATAATTTAAGAAAATTATTTTATTGGGTAAAAATAATTTTTTTCATGGATACCATTTAAAAGATTTATTACATCACTTTTGGGTCCTTATCAAGTCATAATACACACTATATATTTATAATATTTTTTTTACCCGACAATCCGAATATCGTAGATAAATTAGAAAAATTCACTGTTAATGAATTTTGAAATTTTGGTTCAAACAATAATATTTACATTATCAAACTAATTTTTTAAATATATTAATTTTAAATTCAATAATTAATATTATAATTAATGATAATTGCTGATTTTTTTACAGATAAAGTTTAAGAAATCATTTTAGAAATTACATTTGATATCATAAAGGTTAAATTTTAATCAAATTTATCAATGATGATATAATAAAAATATTTTATTAAAATATGGTTGTTTCTAAAAATCTATTAATTCATCAAACAGTAATTTCGTAATTGAAAATTCATATCACATAAAAATATAATTTTTTTTATACTATCAAAATTTAATATTAATCAAACATGTTACCTAAACATTTATAAAGTAAGATCATTAAATATAATCCTAATTTAAATGAATATAGAATATAAATATTCATGTTGTTGGGGTTACATTTTTCTAGTATTTTTAAAATTATTTTTACCCATAATTACCTATTTTCCTTTAACAATGTATATTAATATTTACAATATTTTATATTCCCATTATTCAAAAACTAATTTAACCTTATTACCTAATATTATTCAACATTATACCTAACATGGAATCAAATTTATCAAAATAAACTCATAGTGGTAGAGGAAAATAATAAAAAATAAAACACTCAAGGATGATTCAATGTAGTTTTCCAAAAATATATAAATTTTTTATGAAAATAAATATTTTTAACACTATATCTATTAATCATCATTATATAAATTTAAATTAATCAATACAAAAATATAATCAAAAAATTAAATTTCAATCATTTAATCTTATGAGTTATTTTAATTTATTATAATTGAGAAACATTATTCATTTTAAAATATTTTTCATAAAAATGCATTTCAAATCATAAAATAAAAAATATACTAAAACCCATTATAATGATGGTTTAAATGTAATAAAATGAATTAAATATAATAAATAATACTTATTGGACCTAAAAATAAAATTAAAAAAATCATTTGGCTTTAAAATATATTAATTTATCAAAATAAATAATAATTTTAGATAAAAACTATATTTTCACTATTCACTGAAAAATATATATTTTCCAAAAAATCCCAACATTCATCATAAGATTATTTTAAAATGTTGATTTTAAAAATTAATTTTCTTATCAAACGCATTTTAATTTTTTAAAAAATTATAATTTTTTTAATAAAAATAATTTGTTAAGAAAACGTATTTTGAAAAAAAAATGAAATTACAAAAAATTGATTATTTATTTAATAATAATATATTAATATATTTAGAATATATATATATATATATACATATAATAAATTATTTAATATTAATCTTATTTATAAATTTAATAGTTGGGATAAAATGGTCATATTTAAACAATCATTGTTTATTTGGGTTCAGTGTTGCCAGTCACATACATCATTTAACATAGTTTTATATTTTAAATACTCAAGGTGTTACATTTCCCCCGTTTAATAAATTTCATCTTCATAATTTTAATATTAACACAATAACCAATGTCTTCGCAGTAGAAAATATCATTTTTGAAAACCCCCATCACAAAATGGTTAATAAAATATCTTCTTGAAAAGAGAGAAGGGAAGTATGAAGGTTATCACATAACTAGGATTCCAAGTTGGGGAATATTTGTGGGAGGTGAAAAAATTTACATTGAAGAAAAAACTAACTCTAAATAAATAACTAGAGTGATAGAAAACTAGTTTAGGATAATGTAAAATACAACAAAACCACAAATCATTGATGGTTAAAATGATCATTAATACATCAGATTTGAAGGTATTATGAAAAAATGTTTTTTAATGTTGTTTTCCTAGAGAAAATGAATATATATAGCCTTTATACTATATACCCAAAGAAATATTATTTATTGAGAAGTATAATTTCATCCTATATATTCGTCTATTCTCCAAATTATGATTACTCAAGGTGAATATTTCTATTTGTGGGAAGATGTTTATTAAGCTTCTAACATATCACATAATCCAGCATATTATGGAAGGTTATTCCACGGATTTCAATCCGTTGACTATAATTAAGGTATAATTTAGGATTATTATTTTCATTCTATTAAATACATAAATGGAAATGCAATTACATTTAATAGATAAATTATTAATGACATTTATTTCATAACATATGAATTTCTAGGCATCAATCTATGTTATCCATGATCTATTTCTTAATGTATACTCTAATGAAAATTGTTTTCCCTTAATAGTAATTCGTAATGGGTTTTTGAATTTAACAAATCATATCCCTCAGGAGTGTAATACTGGGTCTATAGAAAGACCCATTTCCATACACTTGTTCCTGGTTGAGTCTAGCTCAATGCAATGTTTTTGGGTTTTACCAATATGTACATCTTTTCCTAGTCCACGTCCGATTATAGTATCGATAAATGGAAGTATTGTTTTTGTAAAAAACTTACTTTATACTTTACCAAAAAAATTTATGTTTTCTTATACTTAGCTTTATCCCTAAGGAATTTTCTAGAGTTTTCTAATCCTAATTCCAAAAAATAAGTAAATATTTACATTGATACCAACTATGACAGCCCTTCTCTTTGTTACACATTAATTCATGATTCATTACATAATATTAGAAATAATAAAACCATTAATATAAATAATTCTAATGACTTTTTGAATTAAATAAATTTCATAACTACTTAAAATTGGGATGCCAAAACATTATTAAAAAATTCCATGATTTGATCTTATTATCCCATTTTACATAAATCCACTTGGGGTAAATTTGGGATCTGTAGAAGAAAGGGATGAGCTATAATTCCTTGTAAGCAAATAAACATGGAATAATATGAATAATGTAATACATGTTAGAATATTGGAATATCAATGGGGGAATATAAGGAGTGAGAATCATAAATATGAACAATGAGGAATTATAAAGAATGATAATCTTAAAGGAAACATGGGAAATGTGAAAAAAAAATAAAACAATTCATCATAATCATAGTTCAAGGATTTCAACAAAGACATCATGGTAAAAAAAATTAAGGTTATATCTTTCCATGACCATTTATTGGCCCATGGCCATGTCAAGGTGATACCCATAAGAAAATATGACCCCCAACCTCAAACTACATAGGTAGTAAATAGAGATATGTATATTAGTTTATTCTACAATTAGTTGTAGATCGACATAATTCATGATTAACTGAAGCCACTCTGATGTCTCATACAAGAGACGATGACCTAGTAGCACTTCCTCTATTACCTCTATCTAAAAAAGGGTGAATGAAACAAGCTATCATAGAAGGCATTATAAGGGTCTGGTTGAATCCTCATAGGAATGCCATTATTGTAGGATAACTTGATAAGATAGATATGCATCTCCTCAAGACCTGTGAAACAAAGGACGCATGATCGAAGCATGGCCTCTAACACTTTTATATTATGTTCTAACTATCCATTAGTCTAAGGGTAAATATAAGTTTTTTTGAAAACTAGTGTAGTCATAGTTCTCTACAACCCTAATCCGAACCACTATGTGAAACGAGAATCCCTACATGAAATGATAGTTAGAGGGACTATGAGTCAGTGTATGATCAAAAGGACATATATTCTTCTTCACTATTCAACTGAGAAAGAATACCATGTTGGAATTAAGTGAGTTTTGTTTTTTATTAGATCCAAAAATACCAAATCTACATCACTACATTAAAGAAATCCTCAATTAGAAAACTATGATATCTAGAGTGAAATCTTCTCATTTACATTATAGGGATGGTTATGTCTGTAAAAATCTTGTATGATACTAGTTCACAACCCTTATCTACTGGCAGATGGATCAGCTAGAGATAAAACCTAGTATATGATGTTTCACCCCAGTCTATCTATATTGATGTCTCATATCTCGATACAACTTACATATTCCTAGATGATTTTTTTCTTCTATTTTATTATTTTTTATGGAATTTATTTCCTTCATCCATATATACCAGTTTTCTAGTTTTTCTAGAGACATGATATATGTTATCATCATTTTGTATGTGATTCATTTTTTAGTTGATTATGGATTCTGGGATTCTTATCATTATTTTCGCTTCTTATTTTAACAGTATTAATATGATTATTCTATTTATAGTTTATCTATATCTGTTGTTATTCACTCTTACATGAGGGAATAATATCTTCAAAGGCACACAGATAGACCTCAATAATAACAGAAAGCCTCCTACTTATAGAGTGGCACACATGAGGCCATTTGGACACCCCGAATCAAGGGAAAATTTTAGTGGAACCTAGTGGGCCACATGACCTCATTCACACCTCCTTATACCCCATAGGATGATGACTAGTAGTAAGGCATAACGTTGTGTCTGTGGGGTAACTACTCCCTCTTGTAAAAGTGGAGGACATCATATGTTTATAAAAGATAAATAGAGGAAGGATAATAATAATGGGAAAGCATGCATCAGTAATAAGGATAAATATCTGTGAAAATATAGTTATCTAATAACTGAATCACATAAAAAATTATGATAATGTATTTAATATCTGTAGAAAAACAACAAAAATAGGTATACATGGAACCATAAAATACAAACTATAAAAAATAATAAAAAAATAATCCAAATAAAATCTATAATCCTGAGAATTGGTCCAATAATATACTACATTTCTCTATCATAATAAAGCAATAAAGATCATGTGTCCAAAGAAGGATGCTTCCCATGTTAAATAAAAAAATACAAATAATCTGCATGGGAATGATTGACATCCTCAATGGGGTGCGAGATAAATCTCTAATGCCAACCACCAATGACACCTACCGTATTTATTCTATGAATAGAAACTAAAACAACATTAATGTATATATATAATTCTATGTAGCAACATTTATATACATACCTTGGTACGTAGTTCATCATCATATCATTTCCGAGCATCTAATTAATTTACTTAAATCATATTCTAGTATATAATATGTGATGTACGAGGATCCAATAAATAATCAAGTTTTCCTATAATACTAATAATGATAATATACTATCAAAGGTCATGACCAAGGAATCCTTAATTGTGAAAATAATGAAATAGAATCCAATGTAAAAACCCATATAATCCTTTACCATAGGGGTTGTTCCAACTCAATAATAACACACATCTTGGATAAAGGGGACTAAGTGTAATCCAAGTGACATCAATAAAGGAATTATATTGTAAATTATTTTAACCGAGTCCAAGGATCTTATCCAAAATAAAATTGGTTAAGCATGACTTGGGCAATGGGGTGAAACCCTGATGCTATGTGTTTGAAGATATCAAGCTAGACCAAAGGAGTGTATCTGAGGAATCCTATCATCTGGAAGATTGGGAAGGAATCCAATGGTACCATGTAGGGAATCCACAAGTACACAAGGACCATGTTACAAGGTGGTTATATACCTTAGTAACTAGATCCTTTACTTGGAATGGATTCCTATGAGTGCTCAAGGAATCACCTTGAAAATCAATGGTTGGATCATGCTTAACAATCCTAGAAAGTTATAAAGGTCTGTATGTAAATTCAAACTGTATACATATATAAATATTTAATTTAGGATATGTAATATTTATTCAATTAGATAATTTATAAGGTACATTCTATTTCAATTCATACTCAGTGATAAGTATAAATAAGACATGCATCTATTTATTACATTCATCTCATACTAAATTATTAGGTTTATTCTCTTACCATTCTAGATGGATTATTGGTAGGGAGGATGTTTCTTTTTGGCACTAAAATTGGGTGGGAGTTACCCTAGGCATTCTGGTTTGTCCTCCTCCCATGATAACATTTAAAGAGGCCAGTAATTATCCATCCTTTATTGATGAAATTTTGGACAATGATTATAAGGAAATATTTGATCTTATTGAGTTGAATTGGGATCTGGATAGATGTGTTTTCTTAGCTTTTAATTTTTGTTACTTAAGGATGACGGATTTTTTTGAATCTCGGTGACTAAAAGTTATCAAGATCCCTGGAGTAGCATGGTTTGGGGTCAAAAAATACCAATAAAATTCAATTTCCTTTTATGGAGAATAAAGAATCAATCCTTCTCCACATATGAGTATGTAAAAAGGCTGGGTATCAACATGGTTTCTAAATGTCACTACTACAGGGTTCGTAAGGTGGAGAGCTCACATCACATATTTTTCGAGAGTGATTGGCCTAGGGAAGTGTGGGGATTATTTGGTGAATTCATTGGTTTTATGACAACAAACATCATGGATGTTCCATTCTTCGAATGATGGTTCCATAGAGCTACTGGAGAGTGTCCAGAAAAAAATGGCCAGGTCATTGATTCTGAATATATGCTGCTTATGTATTGTGTTGGCCAAGAAAACAACCATATTTGAGGGCATGAGATGTTCATGGGAATCTATTTCTATAAGGATTAAATGTTTGTTGGTTTGATATGGTTGTTGGCATAAAAAATTTGAGTATGGCTCCTTCTTTTTTCATTCTATAGGTCTGGTAGGATATGGTTCAACATTCTTATTTTGTGGGAAGAGCTAAATGGATATGTTGATCTCCGCCTAGTAGGGGTCTGAAGTTAAACATTGATGGTTCTTGCTTGTCTGGATTTATGAGGGGCGGTGGAGTGGTCCGAGATCCCAAAGGGGAGGTGGTGTTGGATTTTACAGCCTTCTATGGGAAATGTAGATCTATAAAGGTGGAGGCTAAGACCTTATGGTTTGGAATCAGTATCTGTGAATACAGGGGACTGAATATCAACATAATAAAGACTGATTCCAAGGTAATTCTTGGTTACATGCAGGGTAATATCTCTTCTGCTTGGGATATCTCTTATATTATTAAGAGGGCGTGGTCGAAGCAGGAAAACAAGGGGATTCATGTGAATCATACATGGCGAGATGGTAATATGGTGGCAGATTGCTTCACATCGACAGCGGAAGAAACTCAAAGGACTAATGTATTTGTTTTTTTTTAATTTTCATCATTTTAAAGATTAGGGGATTAACCTAATTAGGGGAGACCTGATTGGAATCCACTGATTTAGGCCCCCCTAACCTATTCGTTTTGTTCGGCCTTGCCCACTGATTCATTGTAGGGATTCTTAATAAATATTCATTGTTGGTGATGTATTCTCTTACCATTCACATTCATGATATGGTGCATTATGTAAATTCTACCATATATAATTTAATTAATAGTAACTAGGCCACATGGTTTCTAAAAATATACTTTCTATATGACATTGGAAATGTTAATTATATAATTGGGTATCATACCCAAGAAGGGTCAAGTTGATACTATACATGTTATATCCATTTACTAGTTCAGGATACATTGAATATATAATAATAGATAAGTTAGAAGTACAATTTTTTAACACACTCAAATTGTGGATCATTTAGTTATAGAAAACCATTAATGGAATTATTAATAGAGCACCCTACTTGGGTTGTGTGTCAATGAGTTCATAAACTCTAATAAAATAATGATCTTATATAGAATGGGCACAATATTATGATCCAAATGTTTAAAATAATGTAATATGAATTTAATAGTGAAAACCTAAGGAAATATTCATGTGTGAAACAATTTATGCTTATAAAAAAGATATACATAAAGGATGAGTTATAGAAAACCAACCCTAATACTACTGAACTCTCCTAATCTAGTATTTTACATTAATTTGGAATGGAATGGAAGAACACTAAAGAACATATCAACTCTATGAAAATTAGGAAAATGATACTTCATCAAAACAACTTCACCGATATGAAGAAAAATGATAAAAGGTGCTAAATGACTGAAGTACTTACAAGAGCACATCCAACATGATAGATAGATCAGGAATCAGATACCAGATAGAAAAACAACATCAAATATATGATAAGGTCTTAAAGGGGACTCAGAGGAAGTTACCTCATGTGTGTGGGAGATAAATAATGAAAAAATATATGAGGAAAAATAAAATGGGTTCACCCCTTCAAAACATTTCCCAACTTTTACACAGAGTGTAAATGATTTACACATCATGTAATGTTGGGGACTTCACTCCTAATAATTTAATTACAAATAAAGAATTGGACTACGAGTACATTACACATAAATTCTTTACTACACTTCATGTATTCCAAAGACAATTAATGTACAATTAATTTGGTAGGATTTTACCCCGGCAACCTTTCTTCCTAAAACAAAAAGCCCGACCTTAAGTTGTGGTTTTATGATTTTAAGCCAAAAGAAGACTAAAAAAAGGTTTAACGGAATTGTTAAAGGATCATTACATGAAGTATAAAAAAATATTCTTTCAATAGAGGTGTATACATGTGATATTATGTGTCACAAGGAGATAGATTTTATGTTGCCTCTAGATATTATTTATTTTGGTTTCGGAGATAATGTATTGGTCGGCATAGGCCACTCCCAATCTTATACCTTTTTTGTTAATACATTTATTTTGTATATAATGACTAAATATGTTGTTGAAATATCTCAAGGTTTTTGTAACATTTGAATTATGAGGTTTTATCTATATTTTACATATTGTTCTTGTCTTTTATAATATGATATTTATACTATGTAATATTTTGGTCTATTTCATTTGAAATGTTATATTTTCACATGGTATGTTATTTTTAACATATGGATACTTAATGGTATATTTATGTGAGAGACACTATAACTGCCCCATATTTTATAGAGTGTATTTTTTAAAAATATGTTAAAATTATTTAGTATGTTAGGTCATATGAGACACAAAGCCTAAACGAAACTCACGATATTATTATTTAAATATTACTATAATAACATATCTGTTAGGTTTTTACCTTTAAATATTGTTACCAAAATTAATATATATATATATATATATTACCTACACAATACAACTTTATTTATTAATTCTAATTAAATATGCACTCAATCTGTAGTAATGTTATCATATACATTAGAAATAAATTATCATAAAAAATAAGGTTTCATTCATTTTAGGAGTGAATATTATAATTTTTTTTGAAATTATATAATTTTATTTTATGAAAATAATATTATTTTACAAATTATAATAAAAAATAACATAGGATAAATTTTTACGATATTTATAGAAATATTGATTTTGATGTAAATTGTGAAAATAATTGATTTTTTAAAACTATCGTTTTCTTTGTATTCAAAGTCTTTTTATGATTTTAATTTGATATAAATTTAATATAGTTATTATTTAGTAATATATAATATAATTCACTAAATTTCAATCATTTTTTTTGATATAATTACCTCATTTTTCATGAAAACTGTTTTCCATGTGTATTTTGGTTTTTATTTTAAAATAAATTCATAATCATATACATTTTGGATTCTGAAAAAATGGATTCCATGAATTGAATGAGTGGGTATAAATTTAGTAAATAGGTAGCTTTTCTTTTTGGTTGATATGAATATTAATCATAGAAATGTTTTACAATGATAAATGTTAAATTAGTTAATTTATGTTAAAAATAAATTGATATCAACAATAAGTTAAAAAAAGTTACATTAATATTATTTTATGAGTATATCATAACTATTATCATCAAATTTTTTAGATCATGATATTTTAGGGTTATTTGAATGTTATTGTGAACATTATAGTATATTATTTAAGGAAAAGACAAACATGTCACACTCTAGTTATTAATAACAATAATATTATTAATAAGAAGATAAAAAAGGGATGAATTTGATTATAAATAGTATTTTAAAATATGATATATTTATTTTCATTATGGTTATTCATTTATAATTTTTAGTGAAAAAAAATAACAGAAATTGTTACACAATGCTTATGAAATAGTTATTTAATTAATGGTGTAATCAAATAAATGATAATAAAAATAATAAAGGTACTATAGTTTGATATATTTAATTTCATAAAAAATTATATTCCTTAACCTGGAATTTTTAGGATATAATGAAATAGTTTTTCAAATTTGATTTTGGTGTGGATATTTTCATTGTCAAGGTAATGAATAGTTTCAAAAATGAAAATATTAATATTTGGGGGATTAATATTTTAATAAATTACTTAAAAATCGTAAAAATCATAAATAGTATCAGAGAAGAAAATATATGGTCTAAAATTTCATCCCATAAGAATTCTTAGTCCATTTGGATGCTTTTTAATCAGTAATAATTATATTATATTATAATATTTAAGGAAAATTCAATAGTTCCCCTCTCGTCAATATTAAAAGGCCATCCCATCCTTCATTTCATTACACCACATTCAGCTATCACGATTGAAAAAACACTGACCATTTATATTTTAAACATCCTCATAAAATTTTGATAGGTTCTTGTCCTCCCAAGAGACCACTCATAGATCCCTTCTGAAGAGATCTAAAAGAAGTCCTCTGAAGAAGAGGTTATCATCTATACCAACTCTTTCGTGTTTATTTTTTATTAAACATACTTTTAATGTGTTTTTAAATTATAAATTGATAAATATAGTATAATATATATTCTAAAATGTCATTGTTGTTATGATACAACTATATTTCACCTTTTATTCATCCTATAAAAAATTGAATCCACATTCATTTGCCCATACGGCGTACCATCTCTACACAATGGTGTAATTTTTATAAATAACCACATTAAATGTATAGTTAAAATGATGGAAATAAAGAAAATATATAATAATAATGACATAAATTTGATTAATTAAAATCAATATATCCTCAATTTCCCTACCCAATCACCATTAAGGGAATGATATTATTACTTGTGCGTAAGAATGGTCTGCCATCTCCATGAAGAGATGTGATATATTTAACAAATATAGAATTAAATAATAGTTCTAAAAAATAGTTGTCCAAAGTAAATGGGTCCCTACCTATAGTAATAAACCACCTTTTGAAGGGTATATATGGTATAGATAATATGAATCTAATAACATGATACCCAATAAATTATAATTTCCTCCATTATTAATTTGATTATTATTATTCAAGATATTTTCACAATGATAATATGTCAGATTCATTTCTTTCTCAATATACTGATTAAATGGAATATGAATCCAAATATTTAATATTTGATAAATTTTATTCATTATAATAACATGATAGAGATGTTATTGATTAATTGAAATGTTTGTTTACTTATTAACATTGTTATATTGGTTATGCATTATTGATTCAAGATACATTCTTCACTCTGTAACCCATATTTTGATTTAGATATCACCATTATTTTGTTTCCTTTCCCTATGAAATGAAGAAGTAATTATTGAATTAGTTCAAGGATGTGGAAATTTTTCTTTCAATATGTAGTATCTTATGTATTATATTGTATTACATGGATAAAATATGTATCTATTTTACCAGATCAAGAAAACTATTTGGCCCTTCTAGAATTGGTTCCTGGTATACTGTGCCAATGTAATAAATTATACAAAACTCTCTGATATTGGAATCATGGTTGTTATATTTTATATTATAATTTTTTAGAAACTTGGATTACTAGATTTATGAATATATATATTATCAAATGAACACCATGACATAATTTTAGGATAAGTGTAAATATAGGTTAACATCATTTCAATTTGGTTATCACCATGGATAACCCATGTTAAGTACACAAAATAATTGATTTAGAAGAATATTTCATGATTATTCGATAGCTCACTATGATTGTAATGGTTGATACTTTGACATTGTTTTTTGTCTTTAGTCATGTATAGTAACTAGAAGAAACCATATTTCCATTTATTATAATTGAAAATGTGATGATCCTAAGATGAAAATTGAATTATAATGTTAGTGAAGGATATTTTGATATTCGTAATCATTTATAATGATATGTGATTAACAATCAACACCTTATCAAACACTCAGAATCCCAAATGAAAGGAAGGATATAATTTTATTAAAGCACATGTAGTGGAGGCCATGGGGACATAATGATCAATTTCATTCATATAAGAATTATTGAAAAAGAAGCCATAGAGAATAAGTCAAATGAAAGAGAAAATGTATTATGTATGGGAATTAAGGACATAAAAACCCAATTTATGTGAAAACATGACAATTTTTGTTAACATAATGGAAGAAAATAATGGTCTCCCTATGGTATTATTTATAGTCAAATATTTTAACATTTGGAAGTATGGTAATTTTGGAGATCAATGTCTGAGGGAGAAATCTCATGTTTTTTATCATAATGATTCTATGATCAATGGTTATATTTATTTTGATTAACATAATAAATATTTAATTTTAATGGATAGAGGTATTAATTAATATTATTAAGAAGTGTATATAATTATTTTAATAATTATGTGGGATCATTAAAGTGAACATGTATATTGATTCATGAATTATGTTTTAAATGTATTTTGTCAAAGATATTCTAGTTATAAGATAATTGAGATATATGATGATTATACTTGAGTAATTATTCATTATGGAATTTCATGCCTGTGATGAATAGTACCAGTAAATAAGAGAAGCAATTCAGTAGAATGATGATAATTTTAAATACATGTGATTTGGTCAAGAAAACCCTAAAAGTGCACATGAATTTGGTAAAATAATGATAAATATTTATTTATAGGATAGTTTTGGTGACCTTAAAAATATATTGTTATTTAATGATGAATAAATTTATGATGTAGGTCACTGCATGTTTTTGGGATTATGAAATATATTAAATAATATACGATTTTATTTAAGGAATAATGGGAGAGTTAATTCATGAATGAATACATGTTTTTATTAATGTTTTATCATGATTCAACTATTCAAGAGGTTTTGGTAGAATATGTTATCATTGTATTATAATGATTTAAATGTGACATTATGTACTAATTTATGATGCCTAAGGATATCTTTTGGATAAAAATTCTAAATTTTAAATGTGGTTTATAATATTATGGAAGAGTATTTAGGTAAAATAAGTATGGAATGGATTAAACTGAACATTGTATAATATGTTTTAGAGTAAATTATTATTTATCATATTGGATTACCTATGTTATCCATTTTTGTAATGGTAAATATTTAGATGCTAAAATAATTACTTATATATATTGTGATTCCTTAAAATTCTTTTAGCCAAGAAAAATTCATCTCAAATATCCATTTCCTAGTATAAGAGATTAAGGGGAAATTGATCAGTGCACAAAAAAGGGATGAGATTACGCCTACTAAATAGAAATATTCTAGTATGTTTATTTAATGGAGTGATTTAAGGATATATTAAAATAATCCACCAAATTTAGAAAAAACATTTTGAAATAAAATCATTATTTGATTACTTTTCTTTCTGTGAAATCAAGGGAATTTTAATCCGTCATAGATTTATTAGTTTTTGATGTTTAACTATCAGATGACCATTTTTCCATCACATTATTTTAATCCTTAGGTGTTAGTTTTTTTCATTAATTTAGAAATTTTCAATTTCCAATAATTTTATTCAAATTGGTAACCTAATGTAGTGGTGACCATCACATTTACCTTTCCCTATTTTTAATATGATGTTTTATTAATACGTTTTACGATGTGGGGTTTCCAAAAAGTTGAAAAAATTTATTACCAATCAAAATAAAACACAGTGGGGACTCAATCCAATAAATTATGGTATAGTATAACACCCCATGATTTTATGGTATGTATCTTTTTTAAATAAATTGAATGTTTTTAATAGCTTATATTACATGCAACACCAAGTCAATATGAATGAACAAATAAAATTAATTAAATATGATTATTAAAAAAATTAAATTGGAAGGTATTCATAGTATTAACTAAATTATAATATATATATATAAATTAACTAAACAGTAAAATTAATTTATTAATTATTATGAAATATGTACTAAATTTTTAGCAATGTAATTAAATGCTTCCGAAATATGTGTTTTTCAAAAAATGGGTTTTCTTGATTTTTATGAGCGAATATTATAATCATTTATTGGATCTTTTGTAAAATTTATTTTATAAAAATAATATAGTTTTTCAAGTCATCATAGTAAAATTTTCTTATGGTGACATTTTTATATTTATGAAAATATTGATTTTACTGTGAATAGTTTCAAAATGTCATTTTCCTATAAAACTAACATTTTATATATTCATTAAAAAGATACTATTTTATATGAATTTTACCTAAAACTAAATTTGGTACAATTTAATAACATATAATCAAATTAATTAAATTTTAATTGTCCTTATACCTAATTTTGTTATAATTACACTTTTTGAATTAAAATTAATTTTTCATGGAAACTATTTTTCTTTAAATTTTTCATGTTTAATTTTAAATTAAATTAGGAAATATTTTTTTCTGAATTTTGAAAAATGCATTCTGTATTTTTAATAATTAGGTCCAACTAGTGTAAAATGGACCCTTTCATTTTTTTCCAATATAGATAGTAAAAATATTATTTTTATTAACATGGTAAAGTGTAAATAAAAAAATTTAGGTAAAAAATAAAATGATCATAACAATAAAATTTCCAAAAAAACATACCTAAATATTATTTTATAGGTGTTTCTCTACCATAATACTCCATGGGACGAATTGTTTACCCTTAGGGGTCCATGATGATCATATTATGATCTTTATAGTGACTTATTTAATGGAAACTCAAATATGTCACACTATAGTTATTAATAAATACAATATTATTGACATGGGTTATGAAAAAAGGATATGTTCGACAACAAATAATATTTATAAATATAAATTAATGTTATTAATAATTTAAATTTTTTAATATTTTGTAGAGAATAAAAAATTAGTATTAATTTTTACACAATTCTGACGAAGTATTTATTTAATTAATATAATAATAAATTATATTATATTAAAAATATTAAAATTTAAATAATTGAAGATATTTAAGGTGATACCAAATTTCTATAGAATAAAATTATATTATTAGTAAATAATAAAAAAAAATTCTAATTTTAATAATTTTTTGATGATTTTATTGTCAATGTAATCAATAGTATCAACATTCCCAAAAATGATATTTTTTGTTATTAATATTTTAAAAAATATTAAAAAATGAAAAAATATTACATAAGAACTAAGGGATTAATATATCGTCTAGAATGTAATACCATATGAATTTATATTAAATTTATAAGTTTTTTTCTATAAAATATTCTAATTATATTATAATATTGTAATAAATTCCAAAACATCCTCTCACCTTAATTATAAAAGGGAATCCCTTATTAAACTTGTTTACACTGTATTAAACCATATAGATCAACCATAATATTCCCATTTTAGTTATAAGTATCCCTATAATTGTTATATAGTTTTAATTCATTTCAAAATACCATCTTTATACTCCTTCGGAAGACATTTAAATTAAGTCCACCTAAGAAGAGGAAATAGTCTTTAATAACACATTCATGTTTATTTATTATTATCATCCCTTTACATGGGTTTTTATATAATAAATTTATAACTATAATATAGTCTATATACTGATATGTTATTATTATTATTTTAAAACTAAATTTTATGTCCTAGGATAAACAAGAGCACCCCATGTGTGTACATATGACTTATCATCTCCATGATGTGTTGTGACTTGTTTCAGATCACTGTAGTAATTAGATGGTTATAATGATGGAAATAATATATATATATGATGATAATGAAATTATAATTATTTTTTACTATTAATATATCATTAATTCTTCCACACATTCACTATTAAGGGAATGATACAATCGCTCGTGCGAATGTACAATGAATCATCTTCATGAAGCAATCATACTCATTTTCTATATCCAACATTAATTAATGATTTTGAAAATTTATTAAATCCAATAATATATCTTATTCTAGAGTTAATAACTATCTGTATATCATTAATTTATATCCCATGCACATAAACATGAACAAAGATGAAAAACATGCATGGAAAATGAATCTTTTTACACCAAAAAAATGGTAATAATTGTATATTATTAACAAATGGGTGGTAATATAAGGCCCCAGCCTTAAAACTTACTTAATCTTGAGTTATTACAAGATTACACATTGAGGATCTTTTCGGGTTTAGAGTTTTAGAGAATTAGATCATAAAACTTGCATTACATTCCACATATAAACCAAGTGGTTACATAAAGATAGTATTCTTCATTCCCATAAATGGAAACACATTCGAAATAAAACATGGATCATTTCTTGACACTTCCTTGACACTATCATCATATCATGTACCTTTCCCTTGACCTATGAATAACATTTCAAAAAAACTTGGGATGAGCATAAAAAGCTCAGTATGGGTTATAAAAACATGGAAAGGAAACATGGGTACATATATAAATAAGAATGAAATCATACTTTACCCATAAAACATAAGCACTTTAACATACCTCATCAAATCATGAATAAATCATATAAATCATAAGACATAAAGGTAACTTGAGGCATTCATAACATTCTTACGTAGGGAGTAACCCTCTTGGTTACGTTTGGAATACCCATCACAGTATATTCCCTAAAATATCTTCGGAGAAACCTTAACGTTTCACTCCTTCGCGTTACCCAATGCATTGGAGAGCTATAACGGGCTCACCCGCCCTTAGTTTATCACGGAACCACCCGTCTTCATAATAATGCCCAAGAACCATAACATAATCATATCACATAAAACATGCATAAAGGAAACATAAAATTTCCACATTTCAATCACGAGATATCAATACAACACATTGATATAAAAACATTATGAAAACCATTTTCAATACCAAAATAAAAGAAAAGTAAAACATGGTATTTATTTTTCTTTTAAAAAGAATGTATGGCTTGTAGAGGAAGCCGAAACTCAAATAACGGTCACGACGGCGGAGAAGTCGTTTTCGCCGCATACATACGACAAAAACATTCCCTTTTGTTGTTTAGTAAATACTTCATATAAAAAAGATTCCATTTGAATAAACATAAAAGTCAAAGGGGTTTATACACCGTATAAAAGAAAGTTGTGTATAAAATAAAATATGCCTCAATGAAAGAAGATTGAGACGAAGTCCCATACCTCGTATCCGACTTGACCCGACCGTTCTTTAATATCCTGAATAAAAAACTTGAGTTAATCTCTACTTGCTTAAGAACCTTTTTCAAGTTCATTATTCCTTTTATACCATGTTATGGACATCATGTAATCATTTAAGTTAATAATGTTCATTTTGTCGGTATTTGGTTCTTAAGTCAAAAATAGAATTCTTACACTTACATGTTGTTAATTTGGTCAAAGGTTCATTATATCCAGAATGATATTAATGATTTGGATAACATATATATCATATATATTAATCATATACATGTAATTATAATATTACATCACATTTAGAGGTAAGAAATGAAATGCACCATTCATGGAGACGGTAAGTTGTACGTACGCATGAACGCTACTTCCATTTCTATTTCATATTTTCTGGAATGGAATAATAATGATATAAAAGTATATTATAATTCCAGTATAATAACATATATAATATCATTAACTTTATCCTTTACACATCCCACATATCGTATTAACGAATCAAATCACTTTCAGGGGGCGGTAGTCTGCACTTCCTAAAATGAAGATATCGTGTTTAACCACAATGGAAACCATAAAGGTATGCCCAAAATGGAAAAAACATAAGCTTAAGGAAAACATAAACATATTATATATCATATATAAAAATAGTGACATCATAATGGCCACCTTTGAAGGTGTTAAATGAGTATTGAACAATCATCGTTTCGGGAGGCAGAATTTCACCATCCACAGAAACCGTATGTTCTTTAGCCATTTGGTGTAGTTGTGTGGGAGTTTAGCTCAAATAAATCATATAAAAACATCCTAGTATATTTATGATACTGTTTTTGTTACAAAATAAGTAAATAAAAAGAGTTTAGGGGGTTGGAGAAGCAAAATAAAACAAATGAACAAGAGAGAAAGAATTACCTTTAAAAGTGTAACTCCTTTTGATTTGAGCCTAAAGGCTTCCTTTGAAAGGATTATGCCCAAAGGTAATCTTCTAGGATGAGGAGAGGAATGTGTAGATAGTAAATGGGCAGGGTTTGGCCGAGCCAAAGGCTTGTGGAGTGTGTGAAATGAGGTAGAGGTGGGGGCCTTTTATAAGAGGAGAGGAGAGGCACTTTTGGAAAGTAAAGAAATATTACTTTATTCGAAAATGTGTTTCGGTTTTAAAAGGTCCAAAATTGATATAATTTGGGGATAAGGTGATAAGTGTTCGAAATCCACTCATCCAATTGGTTTTGGCCATGTGTAGTTCATAGATTTTACATTATCTTTCTATTTTATTTAAATCGTCAAATAATGATGTCATCGCTGCATCATTATTATGTCATAAATAATTTAATTTATTTAATGTCTAAAAATTATAAAAAAACTACTATGATGTAGTAAATAGTTTTATCTTTCCAATTATTATTTATAATCAAAAATATGATCTTTATAACCCCATGTAAAAATTGTTTTCGTAAAACATATTATGTTTGTGTCATTTTTACTTTAACATTTAATAAAATGTTATTTATGTCATTTCCCAACCAAAGTGTCTCCATGGGGTCCCCAAGTTGACCCATGGCTTGTCTTGGTCGGCCATGACACAACCAATAAATTTGGGACATGTGTCTAGGTCATTTCATATTATTAAAGCATTATTTATACCTTAAACTACACTAATCACCACTAATCGCGATTAAAAACTTAATAAGTTACTATTCACCAAAAAATTATTTTAATCCCATTGAACCACATTTTACTTCTTAATGACAACCATGAATGTCGGATTTTTGAAATTCATAACACAAAAGTGGCAAAGTTTCATTTAAACGAAAAATCAGTTTCTTTAACTACCACTTAGTGGTTTCACTATTCATCAAAAATTGAAGTTTTTCAGAAAATTACAAAAAATTCACCCTAAGCTATATTTGATATTCCGAATTCAAAAATGAAGTCTATTTTAAAAAATTCAATACATATAAGTCAAACTAATTAATTTAATAATTAATTCCCGCTGCCAGAGCAAATAGCGTATTTTTACAAAACAATAAGTATCAAAAGATTGACACCAGTTTAAGTCTTATTTCAAAGTGAAATTGATTCCAATGACCCCCATTGGATAAAATGGTAAAAATATATTCATATTACACATTAAGAACAATTAAAAAGATAATATAATCATATAAATAAATTAGATTAAAAAGCAGTTTTGATGTAAAATGCAGTATTTTTCACTATTCATTAAAAAATGAACATTGTCAGAAAAATACCAAAAATTCACACAAAGTAAATTTTGATGTCCCAATCATAAAGAATAAGTTTATTTTGACAAACATAGTTTATAAAATTGTCAAAATATACATTCAAAAATGGTTTTCCATCAAAAGGCAGTAAAACAATCTTTTAAGAATATTAGTGTATTCCATGCATAAGATTGTATTTATTTTCATTTTAAGCCTCTATAACGCTATCTTAATCATTAATAGACATAGATAAAAATATCTATTATTCATTGCTTATTTGGGATGTTACATCCTTACCCCCTTTAGAAAATTGCCTCCCCGCAATTTATTTACTTATCGAATAAATGGGGGTATTTATCCCTCATTGCATTTTCAGATTCCCATGTTGCCTCTTCAATCATGTGGTTTTTTCACAAAACCTTTACCTGGTGAATCACCTTATTCCGTAACACTTGCTCCTTGTGTTCAAGAATCTGGACCGGTTGTTCCTCATATGATAGGTTCTCTTCCAGCTCAACTACCTCTGGACTCAAAACATGAGATGGATCTGGCATATATTTTCTCAACATCGAAATGTGAAAAACATTGTGTACCTGAGATAAACTCGGAGGTAAAGCCGCTCGGTATGCAACTGATCCAACTCTCTCCAGAATTTTGTATGGTCCAATGAACCTTGGACTCAACTTTCCTTTCTTACCAAATCTCATCACACTTTTCCAAGGAGAATCCTTCAGAAAAACATGATCACCTACCTCGAAAGATAGATCCTTCCTCCGGTTATCCGCATAACTCTTCTGCCTGCTCTGAGCTGTTCTCATGTGTTTCTAAATCTGCAGAACATTTTCTGCCATCTCTTCTACCAATTCTGGTCCCATCAACTTCCTTTCACCCACTTCATCCCAGAAAGCTGGAGTTCGACACCGCTTCCCATATAATGCCTTAAATGGTGCCATCTGTATACTGGAATGAAAGCTGTTATTATATAAAAACTCATCCAAAGAAATATGTTGGTCGGAACTTCCCTGATAATCCATAGAACAAGCTCGTAGCATATCCTCCAATGTCTGAATTGTTCGTTCTGACTGCCCATCTGATTGAGGATGAAAAGCTGTACTAAAATTTAATTCAGTACCCAACAACTTCTGAAGGCCTTTCCAAAAGTTAGAAGTAAACCTGGGATCACGATCCGATACAATGGAGAGAGGAACTCCGTGTAACCTGACTATCTCTATAAGATACAAACAGGAAAGTTGATCAAGAGAGAAAGTATCTCGTATAGCAAGGAAATGAGTAGATTTGGTCAAGCGATCTACAATAACCCAGATTGCATTATTACCTCGAGATGTCTTCGGTAATTCAACAACAAAGTCCATGGATATATTCTCCCATTTCCACTCTGGCACTGGTAAAGGCTGAAGAATCCCTTTCGGTAACTGTCGCTCTGCCTTAACCTGCTGACAAGTCAAACACTTCACAGTAAAATCAGCAATATCTCTTTTCATTCCATCCAAACAGTAATACTCCCGCAGATCTCTATACATCTTAGTACTGCCTGGATGAACTGAAAACGGAGAACTACGAGCTTCACATAAAAACTCTCTCTTCAACTGTGAATCACAAGGCACACACAATCTCTTCCCAAATCTCAAAACACAATCATTATCAATGTTGAATTCAGGGAACTTACCTTTCTGAACCAGCTCTACATTTTTCTGCAACTCACTATCTTGCTTATGTGCTTGCTTGATTCTATCTGATAGAGATGATCTCACTGATACCTGAAACAAAACAGAAGGACTTCCTGCACCAACAACTTCTATGCCAAAGTTCATCAAATCCTTAACCAAAGGATCACGTTCCAAACACAACATTGTTAATGAAGCATTACTTTTTCGACTCAAAGCATCAGCCACTTTATTTGCTTTTCCCGGATGGTAATGAATTGTACAATCATAATCCTTGATTAATTCCAGCCATCTCCTTTGTCTCATGTTTAACTCTTTCTGAGTGAATATATAATTTAAACTTTTGTGATCGGTATATATTTCACACTTTACTCCATAAAAATGATGCCTCCAAATTTTTAAAGCAAAAACAACATCAGCTAGTTCCAAATCATGTGTAGGGTAATTTAACTCATGAGTTTTCAACTGTCGTGAAGCATAAGCAATTACCTGATCATTCTGCATTAGGACGCAACCAAGTCCTTTCAATGAAGCATCACTGTATATAACAAACTCACCATTCCTGGAAGGTAGTGCCAAAACTGGAGCATTCACCAATCTTCTTTTCAATTCCTGAAAACAATCATCACATTCTTTTGTCCCGATAAACTTAACACCCTTCCGAGTTAGCTTAGTCATTGGACTAGATAACCGTGAAAAATTTCTAGCAAACCTTCGATAATAGCCCACCAAACCAAGGAAGATACAAATCTCGGTTACATTTGTGGGTCTTGGCCATTCTTCCACAACTTTTGTTTTTGCAGGATCAACAGTTATTCCATCTTTAGAAACAATATGGCCAAGGAAAGAAATTTGTTGCAACCAAAACTCACACTTGCTGAATTTACCATACAGTTTCTTTTCTTTTAAGTTTTGAAAGATATCCCTTAAATGTTTTTCTTGCTCCTCTTTACTTTTAGAAAACACCAAAATATCATCAATGAAAACCACCACAAAATTATCCAAGAACTCATGGAAAATTCTATTCATTAAGTCCATGAATACAACAGGTGCATTGGTTAGCCCAAAAGGCATTACTAAAAATTCATAATAGCCATATCTTATACGGAATGCGGTCTTCAGAATATCTGTCTCCTTTACCTTCAGCTGATGGTACCCCGATCTCAAGTCAATCTTTGAAAAAAACTGAGCTCCCTGGAGCTGATCAAACAAATCATCGATATGAGGCAAAGGATATTTGTTCATAACAATGATATTATTCAAGGCTCTATAATCAATGCAAAGTCTCATAGAACCATCTTTCTTTTTAACAAATAAAACAGGAGCACCCCATGGTGATGTGCTAGGTCTAATGAAACCTTTCTCTAATAAATCTTGCAATTGCTCCTTCAACTCTAAAAGTTCAATTTGTGTCATTCGATAAGGGGGTTTTGAAATTGGCTTAGCATCAGGAACTAAGTCAACAGTAAACTCAACTTCCCGATCTGGTATTATTCCAGGCAACTCATCAGAAAAAAACATCAGGATACTCATTTACCACTGGCACATCATTAATCTGAACAGTTCCTTTATTTTCAACTACGTGTGCAAGGTAACATTAATTTCCATCTTTTACAAGTTTCTCGGCCTCTTGATATGTTATCAAAAGTAAGGGTTCATTCCTGTAAACAAACTGAAATTCTTTCTGAAAAGAAACTTCTTTATCTCTACAGTCAATCTTAGCATGGTAAATAGAAAGCCAATCCATACCCAGGATAACATCAAACTCTACTAGAGGTAGAACAATAAGGTTTGCAAGTAGGTTCTTTCCATAGATAAGGATATGAAGATTCTTATAAATTCTTTTTGCCTCAACATTCCCCCCAGGTGTTTTTACCAAAAGTTCAGGAGTCATTTCTTGAGATGGTATTCCCATTTTACTAGAAAAAGTTTCAGAGATGAAAGAATGTGTAGACCCCGAATCAAACAACACACTGGAATAATCTGAGAAAACAAACAAAGTACCTGATACAACTTCATTTGATGGCCCGACATCTGCTGAAGTAGTTGCAAAGGATTTCACCACCCCTTTCTGCTTGTAGTATAACTGCTTCCCATCACTCAAGCTCCTTTTCGGACACTCGTTTTCATAGTGACCCATCTCATTGCACTTATAACATTTCACTAACTGTAAATCAAATTTGTTCTTACCTTCACCTTGATCCTTTTCAGTGAAATCACGAGCCTTATGTCCCATCTTACCACATCGGTAGCACTTCCCAGAATTCAGAAGACATTCCCCACCATGCCTTTTGCCACATTTATCACAAACTGGAAACTTAGTTCTCTTACCATCAGACTTTTTTGAAGAATTCATACCTTTCTCCTGCCACCTCGGTCTCTTCTTCTGCTGGTTGTTATAGAAAACTTGGTCATCGGAAAACTCCATTTGCACCTTCTCAGCACATCAAACAAGCTTTTCATAACTTTTAAACTCACGAGAAGCTAATGCCCTTCGATACTTTGGCTTTAATCCTGAGTAGAAACGATTGATTTTACTATCAAGGTCCCGAATAAAATTTGGATCATACCTTGCCAATCAAGTGAACCTTTCTTCATAGGCAGCCACTGAGTCTTCCTCTTTCCTCAATTCCAAAAATTTCTTTTCCATCCTAAGTCGAACAGCCTTAGGAAAATACTTCTCAAGAAACATACCTTTGAATTCATCCCAGTCAAGAGCATCAATATCATCGGTGTCCCTGATATTTTTAACCATAGACCACCACTGATCTGCTTCACCCTCCAAACGGTAAAAAGCAAATCTAACCATTTGATTGTCTGAACACCCAATGACATCAAAAATCTTCCCCAGTGCTTTAATCCACCCTTCAGCTAGCACAGGGTCAGATGATCCTCTGAATGATGGTGGATGTTGCCTCATGAAATGTTCCACCATTGACATGTTCCTCTGCAGTTGGTCTGGCTGATCTCGTGCATGTATACCACCGCCATTTATCGCTTGAGTCAACTACGCCATTACTACAACAAACTGTTCAGTTCCAATTCCGACCATTTCTGGATGCTGATTCGGAAGGTTATTTCCTTCTGTATGCCTTCCTAGCACTGCTTCCCTGTTTCCTCTGTGGAAAACCATTCTGAACAAACATGTCTTAGATGAAGCAACATGGTAATCTTTAAATGCTATATCATTTCAAAAAAAAATTATTTTTGGATAATCATTTAATAGAATTCTAAATCCTAAAGTTATCTAAACCGACCTCTGATACCAACTATAAGGCCCAGCCTTAAACCTTACTTAATCTTGAGTTATTACAAGATTACATATTGAGGATCTTTTCAGGTTTAGAGTTTTAGAGAATTTGATCATAAAACATGCATTACATTCCACATATAAACAAAGTGGTTACATAAAGATAGTATTCTTCATTCCCATCAATGGAAACACATTTGAAATAAAACATGGATTATTTCTTGACACTTCCTTGCCACTATCATCATATCATGTACCTTTCCCTTGACATGTGAAAAACATTTCAAAAAAACTTGGGATGAGCATAAAAAGCTCAGTATTGGTTATAAAAACATGGAAAGGAAACATGGGTACATATATACATAAGAATGAAATCATACTTTACCCATAAAACATAAGCACTTTAACATACCTCATCAAATCATGAATAAATCATAGAAATCATAAGACATAAAGGTAACTTGAGGCATTCATAACATTCTTACGTAGGGAGTAACCCTCTTGGTTACGTTTGGAATACCCATCACAGTATATTCCCTAAAATATCTTTGTATAAACCTTAACGTTTCACTCCTTCGTGTTACCCAATGCATTGGAGAGCTATAACGGGCTCACCCGCCCTTAGTTTATCACGGAACCACCCGTCTTCATAATAATTCCCAAGAACCATAACATAATCATATCACATAAAACATGCATAAAGGAAACATAAAATTTCCACATTTCAATCATGAGATATCAATACAACACATTAATATAAAAACATTATGAAAACCATTTTCAATACCAAAATAAAAGAAAAGTAAAACATGGTATTTATTTTTCTTTTAAAAAGAATGTATGGCTTGTAGAGGAAGCCGAAACTCAAATAACGGTCACGACGGCGGAGAAGTCGTAGTCGCTGCATACATACGACAAAAACATTCCCTTTTGTCGTTTAGTAAACGCTTCGTATAAAAAAGATTCCTTTTGAATAAATGTAAAAGTCAAAGGGGTTTATACACCGTATAAAAGAAAGTTGTGTATAAAATAAAACATGCCTCAATGAAAGGAGATTGAGACGAAGTCCCATACCTCGTATCCGACTTGACCCGACCGTTCTTTAATCTCCTGAATAATAAACTAGAGTTAATCTATACTTGCTTAAGAAACTTTTTCAAGTTCATTATTCCTTTTATACCATGTTATGGACATCATGTAATCATTTAAGTTAATAATGTTCATTTTGTCGGTATTTGGTTCTTAAGTCAAAAATAGAATTCTTACACTTACATGTTGTTAATTTGGTCAAAGGTTCATTATATCCAGAATGATATTAATGATTTGGATAACATATATATCATATATATTCAGCAATACATGTATTTATAATATTACATCACATTTAGAGGTAAGAAATGAAATGCACCGTTCATGGAGACGGTAAGCCGTACGTACGCATGAACGCTACTTCCATTTCTATTTCATATTTTCTGGAATGGAATCATAATGATATAAGAGTATATTATAATTCCATTATAATAACATATATAATGTCATTAAATTTATCCTTTACACATCCCATATATGGTATTAACGAGTCAAATCACTTTCAGGGGGCGGTAGTCCGCACTTCCTAAAATGAAGATATCATGTTTACCCACAATGGAAACCATAAAGGTATTCCCAAAATGAAAAAAACAGAAGCTTAAGGAAAACATAAACATATTATATATCATATATCAAAATAGTGACATCATAATGGCCACCTTTGAAGGTGTTAAATGAGTATTGAACAATCATCGTTTCGGGAGGCAGAATTTTGCCATCCACAGAAACCGTATGTTCTTTAGACATTTGATGTAGTTGTGTGAGAGTGTAGATCAAATAAATCATATAAAAACATCCTAGTATATTGAAGATACTGGTGTTGTTACAAAATAAGTAAATAAAAAGAGTTTAGGGGGTTGGAGAAGCAAAATAAAACAAATGAACAAGAGAGAAAGAATTACCTTTAAAAGTGTAACTCCTTTTGATTTGAGCCTAAAGGCTTCCATTGAAAGGATTCTGCCCAAAGGTAATCCTCTAGGATGAGTAGAGGGATGTGGAGAGAGTAAATGGTCAGGGTTTGGAGGAGCCAAAGTCTTGTGGAGTGTGTGAAATGAGGTAGAGGTGGGTTCCTTTTATAAGAGGAGAGGAGGGACACTTTTGGAAAGTAAAGAAATATTACTTTATTGGAAACTGTTTTTCGGTATTAAAAGGTCCCACATTGATATAATTTGTGGATAAGGTGATAAGGGTTCGAACTCCACTCATACAATTTGTTTTGGCCATATGTAGTTCATAGATTTTACATTATCTTTCTATTTTATTTAAATCGTCAAATAATGATGTCATCGCTGCATCATTATTATGTCATAAATAATTTAATTTATATAATGTCTAAAAATTATAAAAAAAATACTATGATGTAGGAAATCTTTTTATCTTTCCAATGACTATTTATAATCAAAAATATGATCTTTATAACCCCATTTAATAATTGGTTTCGTAAAACATATTATGTTTGTGTCATTTTTACTTTAATATTTAATAAAAAGTTATTTATGTCATTTCCCAACCAAAGTGTCTCCATGGGGTGCCCAAGTTGACCCATGGCTTGTCTTGGTCGTCCATGACACAACCAATAAGGTTGTGACATGTGTCTAGGTCATTTCATATTATTAAAACATTATTTATACCTTAAACTACACTAATTACCACTAATCACGATTAAAAACTTAATAAGTTACTATTCACCAAAAAATTATTTTAATCCCATTGAACCAAATTTTACTTCTTAATGACAACCATGAATGTCGGATTTTTGAAATTCATAACACAAAAGTGGCAAAGTTTCATTTAAACGAAAAATCAGTTTCTTTAACAACCACTTAGTGGTTTCACTATTCATCAAAAATTGAAGTTTTTCAGAAAATTACCAAAAATACACCCTAAGCTATATTTGATATTCTGAATTCAAAAATGAATTCTATTTTACAAAATTCAATACATATAATTCAAATTGATTAATTTAATAATTAATTCCCGCTGCCAGAGCAAATAGCGTGTTTTTACAAAACAATAAGTATCAAAAGATTGACACCAGTTTAAGTCTAATTTCAAAGTGAAATTGATTCCAATGACCACCATTGGATAAAATGGTAAATATATATTCATATTACACATTAAGACCAATTCAAAAGATAATCTAATCATATAAATAAATTAGATTAAAAAGCAGTTTTGATGTAAAATGCAGTATTTTTCACTATTCATTAAAAAATGAACATTGTCAGAAAAATACCAAAAATTCACACAAATTAAATTTTTATGTCCCAATCATAAAGAATAAGTTTATTTTTACAAACATAGTTTATAAAATTGTCAAAATATAGATTCAAAAATGGTTTTCCATCAAAAGGCAGTAAAACAATCTTTTAAGAATATTAGTGTATTCCATGCATAAGATTGTATTTATTTTCATTTTAAGCCTCTATAACACTATCTTAATCATTAATAGACATAGATAAAAATATCTATTATTCATTACTTATTTGGGATGTTATAGGTAAGATGCTATATTAGAATTATATATGATATAATAAATATTAATATGGTTTAATTATAAATTAATAAAATTATTCAAACCATTATTTAATATTTTAAATCACGTTTAACATAAGGAACGAGCATGACAAGATATGTTCTTCTCACTTTTATTTCTATGGGAAAAATGCCTCAAACACAACATATTTATTTTTTTGGATTATATACATCCCATGAATTTTATTTATTATTATAATGAAAAATAATATTAGATATACATGTTACTATAATTCTATGTTTTTCTTAGGACTCGTGATTAAAAAGTAACGAGGAATTAAGTGTTTATTTCTAATATTATCATTATTCAATTTTGTTAATGTTTAATCCCATAGTGGGGAATATTTAAATTTGATTTAAATGTTTTCTAAAAGTTTTTTACAAGTTTTTTAATATTATCATACAATTTTTAAAAGATATTTTTATCGATAATTTACTTTATAGAAAAATGGTTTAAAAAGAATATTTTTATCATTTACCAAATAAGGTACTTTATAACCTTTCTAAATCAAATACAAAAGCATTGTATTTTAAATTATAAAACATGGGAATATTTTCCACGCTCACTGGGTTTTATTTCTTTAAACATTATATTATAAGTTCACAAGTTTACATTCAAATAAATGTTTTTCTCTCATATTTTTGTATTTTATTTTAAAAAGTGAAATTGAGGTCGAAAAAGATATTTTTCCACAAAAAAATTTTTCATGATAATTTTATTGTACATTTTTTCATAAATTAAGAAAAATGTTATTTTTAATTATTCAACCTTGGGTATATGTTTTAATGATTCTATACACTAAATCGTTTACTTACTTCTGAACATTGAATATATCATTTATCTTAAATGTAGATTCCTTAAACTATATATTATTTTTATATACAATGTGTACATTTAAATTGATTTGATTAATTAGTAAAATATTTTTTTATATGTATCATTTAATAAATATAGATATTTTCTGATAATGAATTTTTCTTCATGAATTAATTTGATCAATCGATATATAAATAATGCATTTGAGTTGTGGTGACTGGTGGGGACCATAATTATATAGCCCAATGAAGAATAAGTGGATCTCATTAGGCAAATCAATTAGCCAAATTAAATTGGTTTCAACATGTATTTATTAACTATAATGTGAAAGGGTTTTAGGGTATAGGTAATATGTTACTGAGAACATATTATCGGTTTTATTGGATAAGAGATGATCAAGAACCCTCGTCAAGGTGGATTCAATTTGCCCTGACGGTTGATTATGGAGGGTTTCATTTCATTAAATATCATTAACCACATGTCACTATTTTAGTTCTTAATGTACACTCCCAATGGTTCACCCATCCATAAAGAGGTACAAACCTTCATTCAAATTTAATGTTGTCAATTGGGCTTACAATCCTAATGATTCATAGGGGATTAAATTGTTCAAGAGGATGGGAGTTCGGGCTAAACACACCCTATTGGGGGAATTGTTTCTTACGTTGGGACTCTCTAATAGATTTAAGATATATATGATAACATATTCCTTATCATGATATAATATAGGTTACCCTAAAAAATAAGTATAGGTTATGTATCTTTTATATAAAAATGATAAAGGTGGTTTCCTTATTTAATTCATGTGTATATATCCAATTTTATTCAAATATTTACCAAAATTGAGTAGTAGTTTATATGCTGATGCTACATAACAAGTCACTTTAAAATATATTTCCTTGTAGGGAGGTGTTTAATATTCTGGGGAGGGTATTAATCCATTAAAGGGAATCATATTTTGTGTGTTTATTATATGAATAAAACCCCAAGGTGTTCATTAAACCCATAATGTTTAAATTCATATAGAAATAAATTATGTGTGGGGTCCTAGGACCAAAATACATGGGATTTATTCTCAAGGAGACATCCTATGTATCTTAGTTATATCATGAATTAGATTTATCGTTGTTCGGTCATGGATTAATATTGTCCCCAAGGTATATTCCATCATATAAGGGATACTTAAATAATTCTAACCATCTAGGATTACATTCAAAAATTTCCTTAGATGGTGGAAATTCATGATGTCAATGATGTGTTCATTGTGTCTCCTAATGATCACTTGAGCTATGGTCGGTGTGAGAAACAAGGGATAGAAAATGATTGAAATAATTTCATATGAATATAGGGATTATATACAAGGAAAACACTAGTAATGTTTAATATAATGATTCTTCCTTAGTAAGTCATCATACATATCTCAGTTATGGTAGGAATCAGAGTCATCAAATTTTAGTTGATTTCTTAAACCATAAAGGGATAATACAGAGTGATCTGCACATGATATAGATTGGGTATCAATGGTTGAAATGTCAGAGGCATGAAAATAAATACTCTTAGATAGATGTTTATTTTATTTCAAGATTAAGCATTAGGATAGAATCATTTGTATCCAATTTATGGATGGAATCAAATTCCTCATAGTTCAATCGGTCATGTATTACACATTGACATTTCCCTTATATTGAGAAATGCTAGAATGACATGATCATCATGACTCCTTAAGCTCAAATGAACTATTCTAGGTGTGAGAAACAATGATGGGTAGTTAATTAGTCTCATTTCTCTTTTATTCTAGACTTATACATTGAGACATCCTTTTAGATGTTTAACATTGATCTCAAACCATAGAGAGGCATCTTATGTATCCAAAATATGGTATGAATCAGAGTTATCATAGTTTGGTTGATTTCTCAGTCGAATGAAGGATGATGTAGTGTCATTAGCCCATGGAAATTATTGGGTTCCAATGGATTAAATGTTTGAGATATGGAGGATATTACAATTACGTTTTACCTATATGTGATACGTTTCATATATTTCTACTAATTGGGATTTACACACTGAGGTTTCTCTTTTAATCCGATCTTTCACACTAAGGGTGGAAAACATTATCAAGACCTAATATTCCCTTTGGTTGGAGCATACACACAATCATTAACCATATTTATGGTACATATCATATCATATAACTGATTCAGGATTAAAAAATGGGGATTCCTTTTTTATAAGTCCATACACTCTGAGGGTGGAAAACATTATCAGGCCTTATTTTGTCCATTTGACATGGAATACATTACTTCCTGACATGCCTGTATACCTTATTGGCATGACATTATTTTATGGTTAACATGTTATAGGATGTTTGAACATGTCTTTTTATATTTCTAGCATGTACAAATACAATCTCATGATCTAGTTGTGTTCTCTATGGGACATTGAATATCCTGGATGACTTGTTTGATGTTCATCGCATGATCCAAGATTACTTGTTTGGAGGACAACGTGGGACCTGGAAAGATGGTATTAGAAGCTATCAAATGATCCTAGTTGACAAGCTTAGAGGATATTTCCTTATATGGATCATATTCCATTGTTTCATTATAAAAGATAGTTGATATGCTAGAAGGGTGTCGTGGTAGTCATTGTGACATGTTTGGAGGGTGACACACAATCTTGGATGACATGTCTTTGTTCATCATGAGATGTGGATGGTGTTCCTGAGGGACGTCGTGAGAGTCAGTTGATATTCCTGGGTGCTATCATAGGACATAGCTAACAAATGTAGTTTCCATCATATAAAATGGAAAAATAGTCTAATGTATATTTTAAGTTTTAGATGGTGAGCCTGGTGGGCTTTATGAGGCGTGGGTTGCATGCCTGAGGGGGTGCTATGTGACTTTCATAGACATGTCTAGAGGTCTTCACATGATCCAAATATTATACCAAAAAAGTGTCTCGTGGCATGGGAGACATGTAATAGTGTTTTTCAAGTGACATTGATGGTTCACATGATGTTATTTATGATCTACATATATGTTCTTTACATAATTATCCCATCTTTTAGTCATTATTATAACCATATATTATGAATGCCTTAGATTTTTTCAGTGTAATATTTGATGTAATTATTAGGTGATTTAGTAGACATATTGTTTTCCTTTCACATGTCTTACCATAATTCCTTCACATGATGTATGAATGATCATGAAGTTTTCTTTAAGCATGCTTCTTGATCACTATATATGCTACCCAGATTATACCTGAGGTAATACGTTCAAGTTGTGAGATGAGATTCTTTGAGAAATCTAATATAGTTCATGGGTGTGTCGATGCATTAGTTTTATGACTATTAGAGGATTCATTTATTCTGATATTTATTTCCTTTTTTTATTTCAATGGTTGATGATATCACATGATTATATAAGTGTTATAGAATACAATCACTCTGCTACTTGGTGATGCATTTTGTGACCAACCAATGGTTTTTGGAGATACATGAGCATTTAATGTACAACTCAATATATTTTTAGCCTATAAAGGCAAAGGGGAGGGTATAAGTTCACCTATACATGTCCATGTCCCTTAAAATTATGATGATGATATGATAGTAAGATATCATGGGATGTGAAGGACATGTCACTGTGATCCTATGGTGTATTTTGGAATTCCAAGGGCATGTCACATGATGTTTTCTACCACAATAGTCTCCCATATTACCACATTTTTATTTCCATTGATTATTTTACAAAGATTGGGGATCTTGTGATGTTATATGAATATTGTATAGGATAATAGTTCTCATCATCAGTGACATCTAACATGATATTTACAATACCTCGAGGCCCAAACCCTTCAGATATTATTCTCTGATTTCCTAATGAATTTAAGATGGTTTACTGGAAATCAACTGACTAAATAGCTATGTGACATACGGGAGCATATCTGGCTACCGTCGTGGGACCAAATTTTGTTTGGGGAACCTTTAAAAGGGAATAAGTAATGTTTCAATGGGACATTGAGGGATCTTCCATAGTCGATGTGCTGCAGGTGACATTATATTTGTTAGGTAATCACATGTTTCCTATAGGGTTACACCATTCGGAATATCTTTACCAAATTCTTATTCCTTTTATTTGAGGGTAAAATAAAACACATAATCATGAATGTCAAAATGTTTTGATTCTATGATTCTCATTTGGTGGGAAAAAATAAATTACCCCCTTCAGAACATTGTCTGAGGTGATAAGGGCTCGATTCAGAGGAAATTAAATTCTTGAGTGAGACTTTGGCTCTGTCTCCAATGGGTCCCTAGGGTGATGCTTTTTCTTCCAAGATTGGTTTGGTAATACATGGGGTTCCTTATAAATAGTGGTGCAGAGAGAGAATTCAATAACTTAATACTCAATTCTCGAATGCTCTAATTCCATTCTTCCATCATGTATCCACTTTCCATGGACTTACAGCAATAATCCATCTTGTTTCCCCACCATGAGCCTATTTCATGAGGAATATTCTTCCAAACATTTTTTTTCTAGGATACCAATTGAGCCTATTCATGTAATTATCATTTATAATAGTTTAAAAAAATTTCATGGGGATACATGATTGTCCTGATGGTTCCGTGGGATCAACTATCTTGATCAAACGTTCGATTCAATTATTTGCGAATAGTGGGACCATGGAAAAGGTGAGTGATAATTTGTATTATAAGGGGTCATGTAGTTGTTCAAAAAAATGTGTTCTTATGTGACCCATTAAAACGTTATGGGAAACACAATTCATAAATACTTTATGTGATTCGTGAATCCCATTGGTTGATGTGATGCACATGGTGCTTCGAGTTTTTCTTGTCTTTATTTTTAATGTATTTTATCATATATTTATGAAATATTACTCTTAGTTTTATTCTGATGACTTCTGGATCCCCTAAAAATACCTCTAAATGGCTAACCAAAGGTCAATGATTGCTTGAAATTACAATTATTACCTTCGATGCTATGTGAATTTAAATAACAAGATTCTAAAATGACTTCTCTAATTCGATCTTCAAAATTAACCTCTATCAAAAAATATTCTTATATAAAGGTTAATATTGCAGGATGATGATTTCAGTCCTCCCTTGGACATCAATATAATATCCCAATTGGTTTTACAATCTATCAATTTTACTCAGGTAATAATTTAAAAACATGACCGACTAGTCACAACTTGATCCCAAGGGGTGTCTTATATGATGGGAAGTTCTCCCTTGGGACTTGACAGGTTTCATTTCACTCATCAGACCATCACTAAGAGCTACATGATTATATTCATATAATCTATGATAAGTTTTTTGTAGTATATGGATCTCAAAATTGGATCCCCATCTTAAATATTATTTCTCCAATGAATTGGTGTGGACAATCCTAGTCAGGAAAAATCACATAGAGCTCACTGACAAATTTTATAGGGTCCATATTTATGACCTAGTATGGAATTAAAAATTTATTTTCTATCACTATCTCAATTTTATTTGATAACTGATCATCTGTAGGTTCCCTATAAACAAATAATTTAATTTCTCCCTTGGCAAGGGGAAATCGGCCTATGGGATATCTACCAACTGAGGGGTATCACCCACCCTCTTTGAGATATTAAAGATTAGATTATCCCATGCGTAGTTGTATGACATGAACAATTTAATACTCTAGTCTTAGTGAAATGAATTCTAAACATTTTGAAAGAGATGTTGAGGAAGTAGGTGAATACTAACTCCCTTTTATCATTTAAAGATGAGATTGTCATTCTTCTTTACTATAGAAGGGTTAGGAAAACTACTATACTCCCCCATTGGTGACCTTCAAAGAATTTTTTTGATTGTATGGATTGTATTGGGCTATTTTAACAGATTAGGATCATAATTAATGGAGATATTGAGAGAATTCACAAATCTCTCTAAGCCTTTGGCTAACTTGCATTATGGTGATGTTCTTCAACGGATATATTTTCCTATTTTGGGATGTGCGTACAAGGATCTAGTTTAGTATGCTGGTAATTTCAGTATGAATAGTGGAGGAATGACAGTTTAATATAGTGTTTCTGAACCTATCATACCTATAACAACATAGGTGCCACATTAAACAATACATCAAGCCCTATAGGATGATTGGGCCCTTCTTGTTTCTATTTGGATGAATTATATAGAATTTCTATTATTATAAATAAAACAATAAAACAAGGATCAATTATGACTTTTACCTTCCCATATTTTTGAACATATATGGGATTGTGGATATTTCAATTATATATAATGAGATTAAAAATCTATGGATTTTATTTTCTAGCTTTTCTTTCACCTCTTATCTCGCTCTAACTGGTTTGATCATTGAAAATTGAAGAGGCCCTCTCGATGATATGTCATACATGATCTCCCGTGTAGACGGGGTTCTTGTAGCTAGGATGGAAAATTTAATCTTCTATGATCCATAAATAGCATATTATTTTTCTCATTAGTTTTGTTTCACCTAAGGGGTGTCTTTTCTTCTATCAGATGGTGTGTAAGGAAATCGATAACCGGGGATCAACATCCATTTTTTGATGATGTATTCATGGGATTACATTGATGAAAAGATTAATATTTCATTAATCAATGATCCAAACATTCTTATAAAGGATTATGGAATGGTTTGGGTAGTATCCTATCTAGGTATTTTCCTTGGATGATCGATTCATCATGTGGAAAATTTATTTTCTTCTCCAACCCCTCTTTCCATGGCAACAATGCTGTTGATTCAAGATTTGTGAATGACTTCGTGGAATTTTCCTCATCATGATGATTCCATTATGACAGAGGGGCTGATTATTTTGAGGAAATTATCCCTCAATAAAAATCAATGGGTGATGCCTCTATTGAGGGGAGGATATATAGTTCCTACTCACCTACTTTATTTGTATCTCAGCTAGTTGATCCTCCATTTGATATGGGCATCCCTTCCGTCATAGAATCTAAGACATGGATCAAGATGTTATGAAATAAATTCAAACATGGATTATTGCGAATCCTTTAGAAATATTTCTTATCCAATGGGATCAACCTCATAATTTATTTCCTGACTTAGGGGGTAGGTGTCTTCAATCCAAAACTGTTGTAATAAATGTTGAAACAAAATGTAAAAAGACATCATGATTTGAAAACCAATGATAGGATCATGCATGATCTCACGGGCAAGGCTACCCTTGTTATATAGATGAAGAAGGGATTTTAGGCACTATAATTAACACACCAATTTATATCTAAACGACATTACAAGAAGTATTCATAGGCCATTAAAATGTTGAGACATAAGAAAGTCAACACACTCTTATGTTCTGATATTTCAAAGTCATCATCCTCTTTGGAAACTTCTCAAAAGAGAGTAAAGAAGCTGACTACATCAATCATGGATCTCCATACTAGGTCATAAGTAGATGAGGATGGGTGAGTGGGGATTCATCATTCAATTGATGCTTTTATGAAGACTCTCGGTGACTCTAAAAACCTTGATGATCGAATATTATTGTAGTTTCACAATTGATATGTATTCCATTTTAGCTGATATTTCATTGAGAGACTGTATAATATGATGATTCCTTCTCTTCCACACTACTAATGATTGGATTTTTTGAACTCTATATGTTTCTATCTAGTTTTTTCTTTCATTCATGATATTCATGACATTTCATTGATCAAATTTCATATTATTTTCAAATTATACCCATCATTCTCATAATATGATGTAAACCTAAATTCCGGGTTCAAAATGTTATCATTATAATAGATTATTCTCAGGAAGTGATCATGAATCCCCACTAAACTAGATGTATTACTGTTATATCAAATCAAGATATATTGAGATTATATGATTCACAGAATGATAATTTGGGTAGAATACATGTTTTTAAGGGATAATTTTAAATATTTTCCCAAATCCAATAGGTTTGGGGAGAACATATTAGTGTTTACAATGTCAATACAGTGGGCCTTGAAATTTTTTTCATCCATATAGAAAAAATCATTGATGTTATGTAGTTTAGGGAATTTTATCTTGGACCTTCTATTTTTGTAGTTTGGTTCTTTTACCGTAGATATTTTATCAATTTAGTTTAGGTAATTTTATCAAAGAAATTATATCGTTATAGTTTAGGGTATTTTAGATCAGACATTCTATCACTATATTTTAATAAATTTAGCTTGTATGTCCAATATATATAAGCTAGGGTATTTTATATTGGATCTATTGTATCTTTTTTTAGGTTTATTTATCTCTGGCATTTTATCGTTGTATTTTAGGGTGTTTTAGGTTGTACCTTCTATCATTGTAGTTTATAGTTATTTTATCTCCTACCTGACTGATGATCATGGAATATAGTGGATACATTCCATTGATGACTAAAAACATACCAAGGTGTTGGGTCCATCAATGGGATTTTCTAGTCACACGAGGATTAGAGATCCTATCCTGAACGGAGGATACACCTCTAGCTGGTCATCCAAATCGATTATGTGTTTGTTTAATTTCATAATAAAGTTGTCTCCACTCTTTTACAATGTCCATGTAAGGTTTATATATGTAATATTGGTCGAGAGAGAAATACCAGTGATGCTAGGTATACCAGGATAGTTGGAGTATAAGTGATATAATTCATAACCCAATAGTTTTAGTCTGATAAAATGTGATGGGGATGAAATATCAGGGATGAACCATAACACCTTGAGGTGTTCAGTTCTTCCGTGGTGTTTCTTGGGCTCAAAAAGAATGAATCTCTTTTCTGGTAAAGAGAATATGCCTTTAGTTGGCAAGTTAATTACCTTATTCATTGATGAGATTTTCATGAAAAGATGATCTTCACTGTTTTTTGAGGTCCATGAATGATTTTTGATGACTCCAACATCAGGATGATGTTGTTCTATATGGGAAGAGAGCTATGTATGAAGGGTTATGGAACTCTAGTAATGATTGTCTCTATAATTGTAAAGATTGAGACCTATACCATGTGGTTTCTAATCATGAGGTGTGTTCCATCAATTGTTTGGGAATGTAGTGTCACATAATGAACTTCATAAAGGGTATAAAACAATGTGTCCAATAATCAAGGATGTAGAATGAACTAGAATATTTTGATATGATAATTATAAATCATGTTCAAAAGTACTCAGGTGATGAGAAAGGTCTCAGATAGTCATTATAAGAATGACCCATAACACAGTGAGGAGATGGATACTTCCGTAGTGATTTTAGGTCTCAGAAGGATTGTAAATCCCTTTTTATAGAGTGATTTATTTGTTTAATGACCATAGAAACATATGCGGGGGCTATGCGAAGACAGTGATAGTCAAGAAAAGGGTCCCTTGAAGACAGATATCCTCATCCATGGTCCTTGGAAGGTTTCAGTGATAAGAGGCACTCAAATCATAAAGTTTGATTTATGGGGAATAAAATATTCAAGAAGGTTTTGAGAACCCTAATGGCTGTGAAAACACCTAGAGAATATATTATTATTGTAAGAATATGTGATAAATCACTAATCTAATATTTTTGTTCCAGCATGTTCCAAAAATGATTTCATTTTTTTTATTAGGGTTATAGAGTAGGGCCTTAGATATTCATTCATTGTTCATTTTCACCATACTTTTTCACTAATCAATTGTGTTGAATATTTTAGAAAAGTATGAAATGAATTTTTTTAAGTAATCACTTTTTTGGGTTTCAACCTTATATGTTCTATGCCTCTTTCTCTAACATTTCAATGTCTTTCAATTAAGACCATCATAGGATGTATTTTAAGGTAGTACACTATTGACAAATGTGTAGGTAGTTTAAGGCCATGAAACACATGGAACTAATATTTACGATGATATTCACGAGCGTAATTATGATTCCTAGGGTCATGAGGACCCAAATATCTTTATTATTAGGATATGGGAATTTTGTAAACCATAGATTGTGGTTATTAGGTCATGATTAATGATATTAAAAAATCATACTAGTAGTAGTTTAGAGAAGAATAAGGTTTTGTGTTATTCTATGGTGATTCCAATTTTTACAATGATCTAAAATACCTTTTTACAAGGAGATTCATTTGGTTGAAAACTATAGTCAGATAAACTGGAATCATATAAATACATGCATAGTATAAAAAAGGGTCCCTTGTAGTTGGGTATCCTCTTCCGAGGTTTATAAAAATATTCATGGAAATATGAGGCACTTGAGAAATAATGTATGATTTATGTATTTTGGTTCTTAAAAGAAGATGGATTCACCATATACTCTTATTGAATGGGGTAAGGATGTCATGTTCCATTGATAAGAGATGAAAAAAGGGTGATGTTTTTCAATGGATAATTACAGGTGGTGGGAATTTTTTTTTGTGCCATTAAACATAATGTTGTGTGGAAATATTCCCTGTAGTTTATGGTCTTGAGATAATGAAGGTACCTTTATGTTTAAAATCATGTAGTAATAACATTGTTTGTTTTGTTTTAATGTCACGATACTATGATTTTTACCTTGAAGTTTAATATCATATGGTAAGGATACCTTCTCCACAATTTTTTCTTCTTGTGGTAATGATGTTTTCCATGTAGTTAATCTTTTTTTGGTATCGTTGGTTTCTGTGTAGTTTACCATCATGTAGTATGGATTTGATAATAGATAGTAATGATTGTGAAATATATATTAAATGAACATACAGGACGTTCAAAGATCTGAATCTTAAAATGGTAGAATGCATTTGTATGGCTCAACCCCAATCAATTTTTGGTACATTTCTTTCTTTCTAGTTAATGTATCTATGACCATGATTTGAGATATGGGCATTTCTATGTGTGTTTTGATGACCAGAATCAAGACATACATAGTTCCTGGACATAAAACACTATATATAGGTATGTCCCATATGTAGTGGTGGAATTTGTTTGCATTGATTATTGTACATAGGCCCAAGATTGGAGATTCTAGTGTCACTATGTATCCGATGACGATAAGAATCAAGACACATATAGTTATTATGGAACCATGATGTTTAATGTCATTTATCAATGATGTTATCTTCCCAATGTGAAAAGGGGTATGATGGCTAAACCCATGGGTGGAAATATGGACTTCATAGCATATATTATAATGATAGTAATAAATCCATACATATTTCTTATAGAAGGACCAACCTATGCATGTATTCCCTATATGTAGAGGGGGGTATATTTATTTATTATTGATGGACCTATGTTGGGAGATTCCGACATCACTACATATCATGTGATTTCAGGAATCAAGTAAATCATATTTCATTAAAGGAGGTGTGGTAGGAAATCATCCCAAATAATAGGAGTCTCCTCGGGCGAGGATGGCAGGAATGTTTAGTTTTAGGTCTTCAAAGAATATATACTATGCATTTTAATGTCATGTTCAAAGGACTTATTGTATTTCATTTAAGGTCTTTCATTCTGGACCATGATAAACCCATTGTGAGTTCTTCTGCCTTTATTTTTAGGTTAATCATTTATTGATGTTCGAACGATCACATGAGCTATGATCGGTGTAAAAAATACGGAATTGAATGGGTTTCTCTCATCGTGTAGATGAGATTAAGGATATGATAGTGTAAATTGAGTACCATTATTGGGTAGACAAATATATATGATCATGGAATTTTTATACTTTTAATTGAAAATTAAAATCAATCCATACATAGATCTACAAACCCGTGCAGTTTAACATTGTGTAGTGAAGACAACATCCCTGATGTTTAACAACATTTTGTAAGGACACGGATCACTCGATTTGAAAGGGAAGAAACACCATGGAAATTTGATGTTTTAAATCACGTATTAAAGACATCTGTTACGACATTTAATATCATGTGGATACACAATGATCACCTGATGTGAAAGAAAAATTATATTGTTGATGGGCCCAAGACTATAGGATCATCCATCAGTATCTATATTATGATAGAAATAATTAATGGACACATTTTTCATTGATGAATGGATTCTATTTATGGAGATACCTATCATATGGGGATGGATGATTTTCCTTCATCCTTCTCATAATTAAGGCTCGTGTGTGGTGATTCTTTGGTGAGATGGGTCTTCAAATGAATTATAACATAATGTGGTTAGGACATAGTTGTGTAGTTTAACATTATGAAACTGGTAAAAGAGACGACGTGAAGTTTAACATATTTCTATCTGGATGAGTTCAATATAATGTAACATTGTGTTTTTTGGATGATCCTCTGTATTTTAACATCATACTACTAGGACCACTACATATAGTTTGGACTCATGGGGTTAGTATATAGTATGTCATGTAGTTTAAAGTCTTACTACAAGGAAATTTTTGTGTAGTTTAACATCACAAAACTAGGATGACATCATAGTGTTTATCATAATATTTTCAATAAGTTGGATTCCTAGTAGTTTAAATTATTTCATATAGGACTTACAAGTGTATTTTAATGGAATAAAAATTATACAACTCCATACAGTACAATGTATTTGTTGAGAAACCTCACATTAGCGAGCAGGTGTGACCCTCTCCCCATCCATTTTGAATATTAATAAGTATCCATTTTGATAGACATTGTGTATAATGTAAGACCCTTACCATTTGGGTTCCATAATTTCTAGATTATTACCTAGTATCATGGGGGTTGTGAGAGGCCACAATAGTTTCCCTTAGAGGAATGAACTAAGGTGAACCTTTTGGTGTAAGGCTCACACAATCTAGTTTTAATCGACTTTATGGTTTTTCAATGTACCCAATATATTCTCATTGAGCTTTTATAACTCATATAGCTGCTAATTCGACATCAAGTCCTATATGATTTATCCTCAAATAAGAATTTTTAGCGAACTTAGTTGGGATTTTATGGTAAAAACTACCTTTTTCCCATATACCAATGAGTATGTATTTTCTTGTGTAGTAGTATGTGTAGTGGTATAGTAGTCCCAAAAAAGATAGAGGAGCTTGTCCAGACATGAATTCTTATACTTATTACCCATCTTTTGATGTAAATTTGATAGATTATAATTAAAGGCCTCTATATTTCAATTTTCTACTTAATGATAGCGAGATGAGTGATTGGACTTGATGTTGTACTCCTGGTTCAGTTTATTCGACTCTATAGAATAAATGTTAATGTCAGTGTCTATCAATATTTTGTGAGGGACTTTGAACCTTATGATGATATGAGACTTTACAATTAAAAGAATATTATTCATCCTAAATTATTTGAGTTGTATCATCTTAGCCCATTTGGAGAATAATTCAGGGAAATTAAAGATGTGCTTAAACTACATGTTTCTTTCTCAGGCATAATACCCAACAACATTGATTCCCAAAATGGCCAATAGACTGGAATATTTAGCAATATGCTGAAATTATTTGGTCAGATATATGATGTTTTAAAGGATCTAAAATACATGAAATCTGTTGGTTAATTCCTCACATTCCTATATATTGGGTTTCTAGTGATTACCTAGGATCTTGGCTTGGTGGGAGAGTCGGGTCCCATACTGATGAGTGGCATAGCATCTTATATGGACTTCATCAATGATTTAGTGAATATATCATTCTAATTTGCATATGAGGAGGATTTTTTCACTGATATTATTATATAGGGACATGTCTTTATTTGGAATGATATTAAATGTAATGTTTTTTCCCAACACCAAATTTGTTCTCTTTTGGATCAATCTTTCCGTAGAGTCTTGTTTTAGAGGTAACCAATTCTGTGATCCATCCATCTTGGCAAGGAATCCAATTAATTATGATATGGGGGTTTTTACCTGATTAATTTTTTTCATATCATAAAAAACAATTGATGATACCAATATGCATTGTGTAATATGGGATATCACTTTTGTTTTTCAGGTTCAGCCAGGAAAGTGAATGCATTAGAAAATGTGTCGTTGGGAACATTTTGTGATCATGGAACATAACGCACCATGGGCTCAAAAGGGAACTCCTCCATCAGTCCCCTATCATAGCCTACATGGGGGATAGTTCTTCCTTTTTATGGAATATTCTCTATTTATAATATTTATCACTAGGTCCTACCCTTCTTTGATATTCATGTAGGCAATATACAACAATAGGGAAAATTTCAACCCAGCAATGAAGGCTTGGTTTTCTGCCTCACTATTCATTTATCCTTCAGATAGTGACAATGATTAGGGAAAAAATTATTTGTTTGGTGATAAAAATTCTATACCAATACCAACTTGGTTGATTCTAATGTTCTAAATCGTTTTATGGATAACAGTATAGGAGGTTCCATTAAAGTATGTCTCCCAAGTCCAAGTAGTGTCGTGGGAAAAGAATACCTCCAAATATGGGAGATCAGTGTCTACTGGTGTATTCTCTGAGGTAGGATGTGATGCAATAAAATCATTCTGGGATTTCGCTATCATATACTTTTTTACATGAATAATATTCCATATTGTTTCAAAATGACAACCCATGAATTCATACACCCCATTTACATAGGATGACCAAGGTTTTACAAGAGTGAATCAATAAAAGAGAGAATATGAACTTTATGGTGGTTCATATAATGCCTTATATTTTTGCGTTGAGGCTGAGTGAAAAGATGTTCTCTTTAACGTCATATTATTGGGTCATTTTACCTAGAATTGTTCTTAATAGGTACTAGGTAATGTTCTCCCTCCTCGCATCATTTTTATGTGTGAGTAGGGTTCCTAGTGGAGGTTCCATGGTGGCCACATAATTGAATATTTTCCACCCTTCTACAAGAGGTATAAAAACTAGTGGGTGTAGTAAATATTTCTTGAGACATTCAAATTCATCTAGGTAGTCATCATCCCATTGATAGGTGATTCTATTCTTCATTATCCATGCGAAGGGGGAGCTATTACATCCTTGTTTTCAATGAAAATACAAATGTAGGTGAGGTTCCCTTGGTGTCCATTCAGTTATTTGAGATGTTTGGGGCTGAAATTTCGAAAATTTCTCTAGTCTTATCTATGTCGACCTCAATGATGTAGTGTCATTCCACAATGCCAATGTAATTATCTAATATTTCCCTAAAGGATCATTACAATAGATTCATCCTTAGAATGTGATGTTCTAACATGTCAAAGATTATTTGGAGACCCATGAAGAGATCACATCCAAGTAGGGATTTGACCACCAGTTCATTGGCACAAATTTTTTTTATTCTAACCAATAAAAGTTTACAGATATGACACATGACATGTTGTTATCATGTATCAGCATTCTCTAACCACATGGTCATTACCTATTAGAATATGATCCATTAACGTGTTATTAAGATATTATCATCTTAAACTCCAATGGAAACCATTATCTGATTATAACCTAAATACCCATCCATGAAGAAAATGTCATAGAAACCATTAGATTTATCAATAAAAATCTCTATCATCAGAAATGGGAAATATTCGTTTTGGGAGTTCTGATCAATGTCACTAAAATAGATTCAACCCCTAATTTCCTCATTATTTTCCTAAAGGAGATGATATGGGCGTGACATCAGGGATATTTATCTTTTCAAAAAACGTTTTATTTGATAAATTTGTGAACCTCAACCTATACATTGGTGGAATGACAGGGATTCTAACTCCTAGCTTCCCAGATACATCCTCAATGCTCATTAGGTTATCTGATATTTTGTGTGGCCCTATCTGGATTCAGTCTTGGAATTTCTGAAAAGTTCCAAGAGAACCCATATTAATGTTTCATGATAAATGATATGTACATATCATTCACTTCTAGGGGAATGGTACAACTCATCCATATTGGTCACTAATCTTCTTATGTTCCTAGATTTTCCAGCCTGAGCTCATCCATGGTTGTGCAGATGTCTTCCTCAAATGTACAGGGGGCATTCATGAGTGAATCAACATATTCTTCCACCTCTAAGTCAATGGAGACAATTCCAAATGGAGTTTTCAATATTGGCGCTTCTCTATCACTATTGAGGTGAGATATACCATGATAATATACATAATCATCATCTACTACCTTATTCATTATAGGGAGATAATATAGTTGATTTTCCTTGACACAATTATTGGTGTCATAAGCGGATTGGATCATTGGGACCATGTCAATTTCCTTAACTAAATTTATTGGGAGCACATCGTATTTTTCAAGAATAATCTAGGTATTTTTAAGGGTTTCCCCAAAGACATTGGGGTATGAAACCTATATATCATCATCCACCATTGGTTATTTTCATTCAATTTTATAGAAACATTCTACAGCTTATGAATATCCAAAATTCATGATGGGGAAATTATTACCATGTAGTATCCTGACTATTCCATCGATGGTATTTTTAAAAAAATTATGAATTGTTTAAGGTACCTCAATCTGACCAAAGACACATGGTTTTCTGATCAGGACATTTCATGTGGTTTCTTTCTTGATAACCATAAACTCACTATCAGATGTGAGATCCCCATACTATATTTTGATTTTGATCTTCTCAAGAGGTCTTTTATCACTGTTTTTAAACACTTAAATGGTAATTTTTAGGGATATAAGTTCCATTCACTATATCCTAATCATTAAATGTATCTGACATGGATAAGTATGATCACGTAACCATTTTCAAATAGATCCCTTTAGATGTCGGCATTACTGAGTCTACTGAAAACATATAGGGGCCAGTTTTCCCTTTGATGACCTATTTCTGATATTGGGTAGTGAACAAGATGGCATGCTGACATTTTTATGGCGTGGTCTCCACTCAATGAGCATTGCATATAGAAACTTATATCTCAATTTCCTCTATGATTTGGAGGGCCTCAACGAGTGCCTCACTAATTTATTTTTAAACATGGAGCACATCCATGATTTAGTGTTTGGCGGGGGAAACCCCAAAATGTTTTATAATATAGTACTTTTGTGCTAGTGTTTGGTACTTTCCCATGTGATGTTTCTTTAGGGAATATATATTAGGATCCAAGGAATTCAATATGGGCGGGTCTAGTGCATTTTCATAGGTCATGAGAGAATCTACTATTAGAGGATTAAGTTGTGTCGGCCTTTCATGTTGTCTGGGTTGATCAGAAAATGAATCCACTACTAGGTGGTCATGCAAGACTACATTATGAGGACGACAAATAGAGGGTTCTAGGACACCAACATGCCTTTTTGGGAATTTTGGATCAATTTATTATGGTTCTCAGCTGTATATTTTTCCTCTATGTGGATGTGACCAAAATATTGGGTCTAACCATGCCCGTGATATCCCATGTATCCTATGCTCATACAGAAGTGGCCTCTTCTTTCCCTATTATGATTGGGAAACTCTTATTCTAATTGTTTGCGGTAGTTTCTTTGTGGTAGTTTTAGTAACAATCATGAAATAAATCTAGTTATAAATTATAATATAGTAGCTATTTCATAAAATATCCACAATAATTTTTTTACATTATTCATTATCAATGGATTCAATTAAAACACCACTAGATGTTTTTGAAAAAAAACCCTACTCCCTCCCCCCCCTCTCCCTCTACATGACTCCAACACCCCCCCCCCACATCCCCCGACCTCCTCTCCTATCCCAAGAGGAAACCCCAAACATGAGACCCCATTACCCCTCCCCCCCCCGGCCACTTCCTCTCCTCTCCTTGCCGGTGACCCTGAGCCTATGAATATATTTCCCCCAAACTCCTCCTTTCCTCTCCCCGGTGTCATCCCCAAGCACCCAACCCTGATCTTGTACCCCTGACCCCAGTAACCCCCCTCTAACCTCACTCATTTCAGATTGGTTCCCTTATTTATTAGCAAAGCATCCCTCCCCCTCTCATCTGAGCTCCCTCTACCAGGCTCAGATACCCTCCTCGATATCATCATAGAACCCCCTAAATGTTTCATCATTCTCAACATAATTTTATTATTGACTATCATTACATGGAAAATAAACATTGATAAAAATACTATTTAATTCGTTCTTTATTTATTGGAATGTAATTATATATATATATATTATAATGTGTTATTTGTATTTTGAGAATAGTTTTTTGGAGTTATAATAATAAATAATTTTGATTTTGTCATATTTTTTTAAATGGTTTATGGTATTTATTGGTTATAGAAACTATATCAATAATAGTTTCTTGGTTTTTATTAGATATTAATGAATTCCACTTTGTTCTATATATTTTAATGCCTCAAATTATTGATAAATACATAATTGACTCAATTTTCCAACTCATGATCAAATGGTTGTAGGGATTGAGGTTACACATGGTTTCATTACCAATATTGGCATGGTATATATGGATAAATTCCATTAAAAAGAGATAATATACCCTTTATAAAGTTATCCTAATGATTTATGTGTTATGAATATGTATAGTAATAATTTAGTTTAATAAAATATACAAATTAATGATAGAGTAATTATGGTTAATATTTAGATTTATGATTATTTATTATATATATTGGCAATTGGAACATCAAACATTATTCCATTTATTTTATTTTAATTATAATAATTTCTAATAAAACTATCAATAATGTGTAGTTTGTTTGTTTTTGAGTCAAATGACTAAATTTTTATCATTTATTCGAAAATCACAATTGAAATTATTCAATTTTATGGAAACATAATGTTTTTTATGTTTATTTAAAAATGAAGGAACATATGATTTGATGTCAAGTGAACATAGTTGATTTATATAATTCAATGAACAACATGAATTCATACTAATCCAGTTCCATAGAATATAGACATATAGAGTTGAATATTTTTGATATCCACTAAATATTGTGATATTGAAATAATGTATAATTCTCATTAATATTTTTAAAGGGGTTATCTTGGTATTAGTCATATCTTGTGAAATGGTTTAGACATTAGTCCATATAGCTAATATTTAAATTGAATGTACACTCCTAGGCACAACAGTAGGGTAGAATACAACATTATATTTTATTTAATTCATCACATTCATCTTTATTTGTGAGAAATGCGAATTTATTTTATTATTGTTTTTTATTATACGTTCAAAAATGAAAATTTCATTATTCGATTCATCCCATTTTCTCATATAGTTATTATAAATGTCAAAATAATGATTAATGGTGTTATTTAATTTTTATTTTACTTATTTGATTAAATATTAATATCTTTTATGAATGGTGGAGGAACGAGATGGGATAGACAAATCAATCCATAGAGATTAAGGATTGTAGGAACACCCAAAGAGCATAAATTAAATAACTTATATCACAATTCATGTTATCAGTTGACCAAATATACCAAATTCAAGGAAGTTCCAGGAACACAATGAAGTTAAAGGATTTTCATCATTATCTATATTTTCAATAGGTTATTTTTTCTTCAAAATTAATATGGTTTACTAGTATATTAAAATGAATGGGGAAATGTTCTTGTATTGGATTTGGATGGGGAAATCTTGAAAATAATTGAATTGTGTCATAACTAACTTATTGTTTGTATTATTCTATCAAATTGGATGACACAATATATTTTTTTATATTTGATTTAATGATAATCTGAAATTTTGTGGTATTCTAATTATAAAAGTTTCTCTCTTTCTTAAAGATTTCATCACATACATTATTTTCACATATCTGAATGTTAGGGAATTTAGTTCATTCACAATAGATTTTAGCCAAAGTATTCTTAGAATCCAGGAATGTAGTTTAAATTTCTACATTTAAGAGTTCAAAGACTGGATCAAAATCAACAATATTAACTATGTCTTATAGAATCTAGAAATTTTATATGATATTGATTCTACTATTAACACACTAATCAGGATGGATTATGAAAATGAAATAGTAAATTCTAAAAACCATTATAAGGTTTTAGTAAAAGTTGAATTCTGTTTATCTATGATATACAAGGTAGTACTATCAACCTATGAGGAATAAACAAATATAATAATTGAGTTTGAAAAGATTCATTTATTTTTTGAACTTTTTCCAAATCATTGGCCCCTCTAAGGAAAATTGTAGGGGGGACCTTTTTTTTCTATATGTCGCTTGAAATGGCATGATTTCCAACAATTACACAAGATATATAGAAATTGGAAACCAGTAGAAACCATGAATAAATAGGTTTAATACTCTATATGTTGTGATGTTATACCCTCTCTTACCAAAAGTTTTGAATTGGTACATGGGGAAAATCCTTATACTATTGACGATTATTTCAAAAGGGAATAAGTTATCAATCCACATTGCATTCCAGTAAATGAAGTACCTAATGCTATAAACCCTATTTCTATATCATGTTATTAAAATGCAATGAATTATTCTAATAAATTGATAAACATGCCCAAGATGTTATGGGATGTCACTGTGGGGGAAACTCATCTTGGTGTTACCAGTCTCTCTATTAAGGATGAACTAAATGATATATAAGGACCGAACATGATTATGTCTATTACAAAGAAATTCAAGAAGATAGGAAATTTTTTGACCAAGAACATGTGGATTCTAGTTAGTGGAAGGTAAGAAAAATGATCTTAAGTGAAAATTAAAAAAATAAAAGATGACGACAGATGTCGTCCAATTCAAGATGAAAAAATCTCACCCTCAAGAGCATATTGCTCTTGTTTTGTTTTTTGAGAAGGACTCTACACATAGAATATCCACCTTTACATCTAAATGGAATCACTGTTACACTATGGATAAAAAATGCAGGGGAAACCATCATTGGTAACACATGATCTGAATGTCTTGGACATTGGGATGAAAATAACTAAATCTAGTGGTTCTTTTTCCCAACAGAGCACTGCGATTTCACCCAAATAGGTGTTGAAATATGTTCTAGGAAAAATGTTTTCAAATGTAGATTATGGACATCCTATTTTAGGGTCTCATGAAAATTTAAGTGATAATTGTAGTGGAAACACCCAACATAAATCTACTAATTATTCAAATCAACCAAAACATTTCACTAAACATTTTTTTAAAAATTAAGATTTCTAGAATAGTTGTAATGGAATATTCTTACCTAGGGAGTGAAGACGGTAATTCATACATGATTAATAATTATAGTTTGGATTTAGATTCTTTATAGGTAACCGAAATAATCTCTCCTGATCATGGAAAATGACAAAGAAAAACATTTAGAATATAAGTTTTCTTAGCTCTTTCTTTCTTCTATGACTTGTAGAACGTTGTTGATGTCTGAACACAATGTAATTACTTCATTAAATTACCTAGAGATTTTTCTAGTGAAAAATGATTGGGATAAGATAATGTTTTGTCTAGAAGAAATCATGTGAAAGGGGAAGACATGTTTGATGGTTAGATCTCCTAAATATTTTTAGTTTCATGCAACATGTAGAAGTGAGGAAGATTAAAAAATCAATGATCAAGTTTTTTTAATCAAGGATAAAATCTGATGTCGTTGATGTCGGACCCCCTAATGATGGAGGTGGGCCATGTGATAAAGATAAAACTGGGAGGAGAGGGTAACATCTTCTTGGTCAATATGAGAGACTTTCCAATAATATAATGATCAATCTATCTTGACCATATTAATTGAATATTTGGGTTTTGTGTATCTTGTTACATCATTGTACTTTATACACTTTTTTTATCTTAAAGGTTCTTGAGCCTTACCTTTAAAAAAATTAATCATTTATATCAGTATATGTGAATGTACATGGAGAATATAATCAAATACCACTGGATAATTTTTTTTAATTTACCTCTAAAAACACCTCGATATGGCAATGGATTGAAATAGTTTTTATATTATGTAGTTGCAAACCGATTAGTGGATTATAGAATATAATATTTTTGTCATGATTTCAAATTCATGTGATGTAAGAATAGAAATGAAGTACATGATAAATTTATATTGAAAAAGTTTTCTTCTCGATATGTATGTTTCATTTTTCATTGGTGAATCAATTGTTATGAAAATTCAAAACAATAAAAGTACTCTCAAAGAAATACAATGTAATCTAATAGGGAATAATTAAGTTCAAAACTTGATAAATGATGCATTTGGATTTATAGAATACAATGTCTATGATTTCAATTTATTAATAGATTTTTTCAGTTGATCCTGAGTAGGTTTATCTTTCAAAGAACTTATCTTCTGAGAAGAATTATTTTTATGAATTTGTTGAATAAGGATAACAAGATCTATATGAAGGGAGTGAAAAGTACTCAAAATTGACTTTTCTTATTTAGTTATATCATTTCATGCATCTATATGGAATTAATGACAATTAAATTTACACAATTTTATTGTTTATTCATGATGAATTTATTGATTTTAAGATCCCTTCAACATTCTATGAGATGAAGAATGTCATCAATAAACATAGACTTGATTATACCAAAATACATGCATGTTTTAATTATTTCATTCTTAAATAGGGGAGGTGTATGATAAATAAGAATTTAAAATATGTCATACATTAAGATGGTAGCCAATGAAAAATTGTGATAGTATAAATCCATACAACCCCATGAATAAACTGAAGAAGAAAATTCCTGCAAATGTATTGTGTTACATCTATATATCATCTAAAGTTGGATTTTTTCTACTATCATGTCACCTAACCACAAAGCCACGCCATCAAATATTCGGCATCCCACCCTCCTAACCCACTAAAACCTAAAGCGATCCTGACCCCAATTCACATCCCCGGTTCCCTTCTCCCTACTCTAGGGTTCCCGCACCCCTCCCTGATTCCCCCCACCATGAATCTACTCTCCCCTCCCCTTTATGATTACCCCCTCCAGCCATGACTCTACATCCCCTCTCTAGTCGTGACTCCACCAGAGAGTGATCCACCTTCAGCTCCTCTGACTTCTGATCCCCCGACTTTGGCTCCTCTAGCTACGGCTCATCTGATTTCAGCTCCTCTGAGTTCCCATCACAATCGCCTTCATCTCTATTTGTTATTCTATGGTCTGTTCTAAGGTACTCATCATCTACCTTCGTCTCAATCAAATAATTTTATTCCATCTATCTTTCATAGATGGTTTTTCCTATACTGTCATCCCGCTCTTCCTTCATCTCTAATCGACCTACTGTTCCTGTACAATGAAGTCCTCGAATACTGGACTCAAGATCCAGTAATCTTCTTGGGTTCCCACACCACCAATTTATACTTCATATTTTACCAGGTACGCCTCCTCCCATTTATAATCTATGTTAAGTTATTTTTACATTCAGGTATGTTTCATTGAAATCCTTGTTATCAGGCATTTATAATCAATGAACTTCCACTATTTTACCAACATCGATATTGTATACATATATTTGATAATGGTCTTCACAGGTTACACTGGGCATAAAATCTTCTCAAATTTTTAGGTAATGACTATGCGGTCATTCCTTTTATTTTTGGGTGATTTATTTCACCTAAGACATGAATTCTTTGATAATAAAAATACTCATATGTTGTGATGTAATTTTTTTGTGTATAATAGCAATAAAACCTATATTGAAACATCTGATTACTACTATGTAGATATTTCCTAGATAATATTTAACATGATCTACTGATATTAGATCATAAGGTTTGGTTTATTATTATGTTTGTTGGTTTATTCTTAGGTTTTTTTTAGAATTCATACATATTTTCTACAGAAATGGAGCTCTAATTTTAGCAATGATCCTTCGAATACAAGCTCCTAAACCAGGACATGATTCCTCTTGGAACATCAGATCTTCATCACCATATAAGGTCCTTCTTCTATGTTTTCCCACTTTTTCTTCTATGTTTTCCAACTTTATGTCGATGTTTGGAAACTATAATATTCATGATTTGAAATATTCCACACCTAGAATTTTCTGGAAAATCTAGAAAAAACAGTACTTATCATAGGTAATACATGTTTTCAGAATTTATTTGAATGTCCTTCCAAATTCATACCAATTGGTAAGAATTTGGGCCCAATGGTCTACTATTTTTACTGATTTGGTAGTTTTTCATGGCTGACATTTTTTAAATATACCAGGTGATTCATGGGGGTCTTCACTACTACCTTTTGGTGAAAATTCATACTATAATTTTTATTCATTTATTGTCTGATGATGTCTTACTGGTGTTTTTTCCTTTCTATGGTTTTTTATGTGTGAATTATTTTGATTTTAGGATATCGGTTCGCATCGAAGAAAATTTTTTTGCATGGAAAAAGTTACGGTTCATTTCAAGTTGGTACCAGGAAATCCTACACTACAACATATGTATGCTTATTTAATTTTCCAGACTAATTATCTATTTGATCTTTTTCATATCTCATTGTAATGGATTTTATCATGTTGTTCATGATTGGAAATATTATCCTTTTATGTCTTATTTTAATTATTTGTTAAAGATAACATCATATTTTGATTTATTTTTACTACTGGGTCTATTAGAGTCTTCGGTACAATTATCATTACCTTCAAGTCTATTTGCATCCACTATATATTTATTTTTATGCACTAATAATATTTTTCAGATAGCCTACATATCCATATCTCTTCAACAGATATTTTTTCCTAAAATTGTGGAATTAACCTCCCTTTTTCCATCATTTTAGTGGTATTTACACTCAATATGAATGTTGATAATTTTTCCTAAAATCATGGAGTAAAACTCCCTTATATCCAATATACGACTGTAGGTAATTTTTTTTAACTATTGTATCCACTATATATTGTTCTTATGATTTAAAAAACAGCGGAATATTATTCATATGAGATGGTACACAGAAACCAAAATTTTAGGATAATTGCATGAATCTGCCAATTATGCATGACTATAGGAACATATAGGATACTTTCACCCACCTTCTCCTTGGTTCACCTCCCACAATCACTTAATTTACCTTTTGTTGTGACAACCACTATTTACACCGCTTTCCAACCACCTCGAAAACTACCTTAACAACACCCATACATTCTTCAAACATCCTACAGACCAACCTATCTGCAATAGATATTTCATCATACAATCCTTCAATACATATCCCTTTTTTTCATTTATGATTATTTGCAGTTTATCAAAAGCTAATGATACATTCATACTTCTTTTTCATATTAAAAACTCCATGTACACATCTATAATCTGCTCGGTCTTTATTTATTCACCATTCATTAATAGTTGGGTGTACATTCAATTCATCATAATAATATACTATTACTGGTATAAAACAACCCTAGCAGTGACTACATGCACATTTTAAATGTTATTTGTATTTAGACTACACATTGTATATACTCTAATCATAATACTGGGAAGAGGTTCAATTATGCTGGATTTTTTGATTCATTTTTTCTATATTGTAACCTTACTAAACTTTTTTTATTTTTATAGTTTGTGATGTGTTTCTTCTATTAATTTTAGTAGATGGTTTATCATCGAAGAACATGTTCAATCATGGGAACTAGTCAGTTTTTATGAAGTTGGTACCCGATTAAAATTGTATTGTCACAAATTTCATCACATTATTCCTTTATTTTAAATTCATACTACATTTTTTACTTGAAAATGAATTCTATATATTTTTATTTTATTTATTTTATGATGATGGATTACTGGTGTTTATTTATTTCTATGGGTTTGTATGTGTGAATTATATTAATTTCAGGATATGGGTTTCCATTGAATAACATTTTTTTTGCAGAAAAAAACTGATGGTTCCATTGATGTTGGTACCTAGCAATCCGGGAAAACATCATATGTAAGATTAATCAGTTCTCCATACTGATTATCAGTTTGATATTTTCATCCCTAAACGTGATGGACTTAATAATGATGTTCATGATGAGAAAATTAGGATGGATCACTACTTAGCTTTATGATTTCATGACTAGGAATCTTATCCTTTTAATGTATTCTTTCCAATATTGGTTGAATATAACATCATGTTTCACTTTATTTATCATACTGGATAATTGGGAAAGGATATATGCTCAAATTTTTGAATTTTATGTTTTATTTCTTGCTTTATTAAGAGAAATTAGAATATATTTATCATAAAAAAATCCTCCCCAGTTATCCCACCCTATACTCTCTATACTTATATACATATATACGTATATTTACATGCATGCATGAATTTTTTCTAAACTTCTATTTCAATATATTTTATTTTTAAGTGCAGGAGGAGGATGAAAAAGAATTTAAGGAATCAAAATTCGATGACATGAAAAACAAGAACATTAAAGCATGTCCCATTATTAGAGGTATCCATTGTCTTTCCTTACTCTTTACTGATTAATAATCCTCCGATTCAAATGAAAAAAAATATTTGTGTCTCCCTGAGTTTCTATTGTTTCTCTAAGACAACTATCACTGCCAGTTTGTCCCGTATATTCATATTATTCTAGATTATTCTGTTTTTGTTGCTTCTGATGTGCAGTCATCTCTTAGAACTGAAAAAATAGACTTTCATTTCATCTGTGATAATAAAACATAAGTTGGCATGCCTTCATGGTATAATCTGAATCCTATTACCCATAAAATTATTTAAGTTGACCGAATTCACTAGTTTGACTAGTTAATAATAGATAATTCTCCAGTTCTTGAAGCTATTCTATGTAAATGAATACTATAGAACAAACCAGGTGATGCATGGTATTTTTTACTACGGATTATCTATGTAAATGAATACTATATATTTTTATTCAGTTATTGTTTGATTATGACTATTTGGTGTTTTTTCCATTCTATCGTAATTGATTTGTGAATTCTATTGATTTCAGGATATGTGTTCGTATTGAAAAACAAGTATTTGGATGGAAAAAGTGATGTTACAGTTGAAGTTGGAACCAGGCAATAAGATGAGTATAAAATATATTTTTTCTTAAAATTAAATATTCATCTTGTCATTATTAAATGAAGATAGCATTTTATTTTTTCAAATATGTATAATGTTCTATTTTTTATGGTTTTAATGAATTTTTTATTAAAAATATATCTGTTATGTATGTTCTTATTTTGGAAGGGATATATGCTATTGTAATAAAAAACATGCATTTGAGTCATTGAAACAAAATAAATTCTCTATTTTTGTCAAGGAACACAGAATACATTATGGTAGCTATGGACCAACCTGTTTGCAATATGATAAGTAGTGATTCTAGCAGCTCCAGTTATGAGGAAGTTCATGGGTGTGTATGCATCCATGTCACAACACATATGGTATCCATATCCATCCCTTTGAATTCGTAATTTTCAGTATTTTAATTACCCATTTCAATCATTTTTTGGGATTTTTTCCTTTATGAGTTTTAGGAATACAATCTTAATTAGATTGGATTTAACATTTTACCATTGGGATTGATGTCTGGATTACATATATTTTCTGACTGAACAAGAAACATGTGAGTTTTCACCACATTTTTTGAGATTAAATTTGTGAAAGAGTAGCCGAAATATCCATGTGCTCATTATCATATGTAGGTTCAATATGGATTTATATTAAAATATTTCTACCTTTTCGTTATTTTCTGGTTTCACTAATATCATTACTTTATTTTGTGATGGCACATATTTTCAATTTTCAAGAGATTGATGTGAAGAATTATTCATGTGAATGAGGTACACCTTTCATAAGGATTTCAATATATTTTGTCCAATTGTATTCCAATATTATGTATCACTATATTCTGATTTTGAATTAATGAATAATTATGTTCATTAACTCTACATCATACTATAATATATGTTATGTGGCCATTTATATCTAATAATATTTGAAAATAACAAGATAGTTGATGTTTTCCCAAATGCCAAGGTCATCCACGAGCAGAATCCTTCTCTATGCCAGTCTGCCTTTCTTGATATTGTTGCTGCTTTCCCAAATTCCAGTTCACTTCATACTGATCGCTACTTTTCAAACACTACTACAACTCATTTGGTTTAGATAATGACACAATTCTGGAGGTATTTTTATATCCCAATTTTATGTATAATTTATTTCCCATTATTTTTTATCACCAATATTTTCTACTACAAGTTTCTACTGTACAGTGAACCCAACATCCAGGATAGGGGCTCTAACTACAACAACTACTCAGACAACTAGTAGAGGGATTTACTAACATGGTTATATTCTGATATTCTCTCTCCCAAGAACTCACGAGACATTATGAATAATCAGAAACTACTATTACAACACACGTATTCTTTTTTCAGATAGAAATATTTCATTGTAAACATATTATTATGTTTTCTTGGTTAGAATCTTTTTCTTTTACAATGACATTCACTATTTGAAATGTCATATTTTTACTCATTTTTACATTTTCATTTACATGAGAAATGTATCCTGTATATAATTTGAGAATTGGATTATTTAAGAGAACTAAATTTCTTATTTTATTTGAGCAGTGGATCATGAATTTTTGTTGAGATGTGGGTCATTTTTAGATATTGGGAATCATATCAACGTTAGAATGCACACGCGAGTACTAGTTCCTCTAGAAAAGGCTTGAATAGAATATTCATTTCATATAATACTATATATGACATGAAGTGGGATTCTTGGGATATTATTGATGGATTGATGAGACATCTAAAAGATTCAATGTCATGGATGTTTTTGATTCGATATATCCAAATGTTTCTTTGATCCTAGGAATTTACGCGTGGGATTAGCTTAAGATTGTTTTAAACAATTTTCATCTTTATATACATATTATAAAAATTGGCATGTTTTTTGATCCCTTATAATATAACTCCATATATGTATATGAAGAATACATATTTCACAATTTCAATGATTTTCCCCAGAACAAATAACCCTAGAAATGACTTTGATATATACCTTCAACCTGTAATCAATGAATTTCATGAATCATCAGATGATTGTGTGGAAACATGTAATGATTCAACAGGACAACTATTCAAAAGGAATACTACTTTAATGTGTAAAATTAGTTATAATCCTAGAATGTGAAATTTATCTTGTTAGAAGATTCATATTGGTTTTTCTTTTCTAGTTTGTAATTTTGATTTTGAACCTCAATGATTTCCCCAGAGCCAAAAATGGTGTTTTATGTTTCATAACCATTTTCTTCATGCTTCTCATAAATTTTGTTTTACATAAACATGATTCAATAGGGATATTGAAATGAGAAAGTAACTAATGATGTTACTAGGTTCATAAATCCTAGGAATTTATTTAATGTCACTAAAGAATTTTGAAAATTCTATTAGTTAAATGATTGTGGAAAAGGGTATAAGGTACAGTATCTAATGTAGATGGAAGACAACCATTGAATAAAATGATTAAAATTTTCAAACATCATTATTTGACATTTTATTTGATACGTTATAATATGGAAATAATGATTATTGAGAGGAATATCAGTTAAATTTAATTTTTATTATTCTTAATGAGATGAGTTAATCGAAGGATCGCCTTATTGCTCCTAAGGATTTGGATTCAGTGAATATAAATCATGGTTTGTGGAAAATTGATATAAGAACATATCCTTAAAATATTTTTAAAATGAAACATCAAGAGAAATAAAAATTCCATGGAACATTAAAAATGAAAATGAGCATGTTGGATATTTAGGTAACATATCAAGGTGCATTGACATAAAACATCAATAGTTACAAGGAATGGGAATTCATGACTCACATGTTTTTACGGTGCATTTTTTTCCATTGGATTCGTGTAATAAATTACTTGAAAAACGTAACTACAATTATAGTTGAGGTTTTTACCTATTTAGATATATTTTTTTAATAATCCTTAAATCTTTCCGAGTTTGATAAACTTCATGAATTGTTTTTACACTATATCCATTGGAGATGTTATTTCACCCTTCATTATTCACAATCAGGATTCATTTGACTATTTAATTGGTTAAAGAAGCTAAACATGGTTGACTAGTACTCTATCTATGGATGTGTCCATTGTATAAGTACATTGATATTTATTTTATTTTCATTGCTGAATTCAATTTTATCAAATCATTGTGAAATTTTTTTTTTTAATTAGGTACTTAGGTCATTTGTAATCATATGTGACAAATGAAGCTCAAACCTAAGGATATATTACTGAATTCTACATAGATGATGATTTCAAGGCCATCTGTTCTAGGTATTTGGATGGGATTGATATCATATTAAATCCTATTGGATGTGCGGACGACATCTCTATTAATTCTAGTTCTAGAAATCAGTCCTTAGTATTTCTAACTATTGGATGACCAATTGGAAAGGTATAAAATATTACACAGTTTCAATTGGAGTTTCTACAAGAATATAAATATAGGATACTCAATTTTGTTATCACATATCGATTTTTTGAAAATTGTAACTACAAACAAAGAGGAGACTAAGGGTTTGAGCTCAAAATGAGATGGAATTAACAAAATCTGTTAATAAGGAAAATGTAAAATGGTTTTCCCGTCATGTATTTATATACTCATATTCATATTACCGATGTTTAGTTATTTTCTGTATGTTGAATGTTACAACTTATATTATTTTCCAAGATAATTAATTTTTATAATTGAGATGAAATATCAAATTATATGAATTTACGGCTCGAGGTCTAATAAGGTAGACTAAGAGAATTGATTCATATGGTATTCATGGCTTTGGGTTACATATAATTTATCAGGAATAATACTTAAAAACTAAAATAGTGGTGTCTTTACATTTTCAGAGGTGCAATAATATAGGATTTTTATTGATATAAATGATGTAAACTATAATGGTATATTTTAGATGTCTTATTCAAATGAAAATGGGTAAACATTTATAGTGGTATAATGGAAGTTTCATTGAATTTTACATTGATAATCTTCTATTTCATGGTGAATATTGGTGACTGTGCATAAAATGATCTATTCATCTTGGATTCTGAATTAAAGATGGTTTATTATGTGGATGATGTAATACATGATGGTTGGAGTGTTTTTTACACTTAAAGTAGAGAGAATTATATGATATGGGTGATGGATGACAATTGGTGCTTTGTGGTAGTGAACCTAATCATCCACAAAATATTGAACTATTTTTTACTAACAATATCAATGTGGTAGTTATTTTTTATGTGTGTAACTATAAAGGACTCGTCACAATGTAGGTTGATAACAATGAAGAAAATGAGTATAAATATAATTGGATATATAATCTGGTAATGAAATAATATTAAAATTTATCATTGATAAGTGTTTTGTACATATATACATTGTTCTAGTTTTTCATTATTTTTTGTAAAAAAAACTAGTTTTTCATTTATTTTTATGTTATGTAGGTAAACCATTTGAAATATAGGAATGCCAATAAAAAAATTAGGATACTAATTGAATATCATATCGGAGCATGACACTACTATAATTATCTTCAATGGATCCCAGCAATTCCATTTAACATGAGACTCATAGAGTGCCAACTATATCCCCATATTTCATTGATAGCCCACTGCCTCATTCACCTATGAGGATGGAGTCGTTGACCACCCCTCTATCTAGGGGATATTGACATCATAACGTTACTACTATATACGATAATTTTTTTTAAAAAACTATATATATTATAGATTATTAAATTTTTTTAAACATATAATGATAATCATAACAGGGAAACAAATATGAACACATAAAATGTATTGGACCTGAAGGATTCCAATATTATCATTCCACTTGAGGATTTTTGGGTTTCTACTAGTGACGCTGCTGGAATATACGAGCAGATTCATGGTCATTTTTCTTATGAGACAGTGATATTTCCCATTAATTATAAGGGTTGGAGTCATAAAACTAAAGCCTGAAAAATGAGGACTTTGAAACAAAAAGTTAGAATTAACTAAATATTTCATGATAAATATCATAATATGCTTGAATAATTTTTTACAATAGTTATAATGTGTTATATTTTTTTTACATTTATATGTTTTACATTTGTTTTTACCTGACTCGGTTTCACGCCCAGGTAATTTTCAAAGAATATATATAATATCCATAAAAAAAATAACACATTTATATAGAAAACATGAATGTTAAGTTATACTGAACACATCTTGTTCCCGATTGACGTGGGGTTTATTCCTACACATAAAAAATAAATTTTAGATCTGTATCCATATGTTTGAAAATAATCCAAGCATGTTTGTAATATTTTGACACAGTAAACACTTATTAAATGTACAAAATCCATTAAAAATTGATGGGGGTAAAAACCATTGAAAAGAAATCATATTTGCATATAATAAAGTGTAAATTACAAAATATTGAATTCCAAAATTTAGAAACTGATTGAATGTCATTCCAAACAATGTTTTTTTCTATTATGGTTGTAAACATGTTTTTAGTGTTTTAAAACACTAAAAAATACATTGAATGGTTAAAACCAAGAAAGAGACATTGTATTTTCCTAAATTATGTGGGAAAATATATATTTTGTTATGAAATTTAGGATATTTCAACACATCATCACAAATATCAGTTATTCCATTATTGTCGTAACAAAATTTTTAGTGTTTTAAGACATTGATAAATGAATGGAATGGTCAAAACCCTATAAAATGACCTCATATTGATGATAAATATCTAAGAAATCACTCATAGTTTTTTTTACATTTATTAATATACAACACATCTATTGGATGTGCGGTGTGATCCGAATTACTTGATAAACAGTTATAAAATGTAAAAAATCCCGTAAAAACAAGTTTTTGCGAATCAAAACATGGGAAAAATGTCTTATTTCCATAAAATCAGTGGAAAATTACATAAGATTTATTTTATAAATTCATGAAATCATGATATATAATTCTTAATGACAATTTTCCCATTATGTTGGTAAACACATATATAGTGTTTTAAAATACTAAACCATGTGACAACTGGTCAAAACAATGAAAATCAATTTATATTGTTTTAAATTCAGTGGAAAAAACTGTAGATTTAATTATGAGTTGTAGGAACTGTAGAACCATCATTATAAATGCCAGTTTTACCATTATAGCCATAAACACATTTTTAGGGTTTTAAAACACTATAACTTGAATGGGTTGGTAAAAATAACAAAAATATTTTATTATTGTCTTGAAGTCATGGGAAAACTATGATTAATTTTATTTTGAAATGTATAAACCAACATCGGATAATTTTGAGTGACGGTATTCCCGTTATAGTTTAAAATGTGTTTTTAGTGTTTTAAAATAATAAAACATGTGTGGAATAGACAAAATAAAGAAAATGATGTCGGATTATCCTGAAATCAGAGTAATGTAAACTTTGATTTAATTTTGAAACGTTGGAAGTGATGAAACATAATTCTGATTGATAGTTTTTCTATTATGATCTTAAACATATTTTTATAGATTTAGAACACTGAAATGTGCATTGAATAGTTAGAACCATGAAAATGACATCATATTGGACTTAAATAAGTTGAATACCAGAGTAGATTTAATTTTAAAATGTATGAAATGATGGCTTATCATTCCAAATGACGGTTTTCCCATTATAGTCGTAAACAAGTTTTTATTGTTATTAAACACTAATACATGCGTCAAATTGTCAAAACATGAAAAGAAACGTTAGATTATATTTCAATAATTATAAAACAACTCTAGTTTTTATTGGGAAATTTAGGAGTTGATGGACTATCATTCTAAATGATTTCCTGTCTATTATGGCCATAAATGCGTTTTTAGTGTTTTTAGACTCTAAAAAATCTATGGAACGGTCAAAAGAAGCAGTGCAAGATCATATTTTTTTAAATCAGGTTAAAAAGACTAAAAATTTAATTTTGAAATATAATAACTAATGACATGAAATTCTTAATGATGGTTTTCCCGTTATTACTATAAATACGTTTTTAGTTTTTCTAAAACACTAAATTGTGTGTGTAATGATCAAAACTAGGAAAACAACCTCAAATTGATGTAAAATCATAGGATAACCATTTTATATCTAATTGTGAAATTTAGGAACCAATGACATAATATCCTGAATGATGGTCTCTCTATTGTGGATATAAATTCATTTATAGTGTTTTAAGAACCTAAACCATGCGTGAAATGTTCAAAATAAATAAAATGATGTTGGATTGTACTAAAGACAATGGAAAACCACCATAGATTTAATTTTGAAATATAGGAACTGTCAACACATCATTTTGAGTGACGGTTTGTCGATTATGGACGTAAACATGTTTTTATTATTTTAAAACACTAAAATGTGCACAATATAGTCAAAAAAAGAAAATGATATCATATTGTACTGAAATCATGTTAAATTACCATATATTTAATTATCAAATGTATGGAATGATGACACGTAATTCAGAATGATGGTTTTCCCTAATGGATATAATCACATTTTTAGTGTTTTAAAATACTAAAATGTGTATGGAAAAGCCAAAACAAAATAAAAAAATCTAATATTTATTTTAAATCAAGGGACAACCACTAAATTACGGTTTTTGAATTATAGTACATTCTATAATATCAAATTATTTAAAAAAATGGCTAAATAAATTTCATGCACACCACACACCGCTTTAAAAATAAATTACAATAATTACTGATTCCTTTTCTATTAAAATTGTTTAGTCTTATCATAAATAGATATGTTTCTATTTTAAATTTTTTTTGAATTAAATATAACAGGTTTTTTGTTAATATTTATTCTATATGATTAAATAAATTATCAATTTTTCTGTGTAGAATTTTGAATATATTCTATCTCTTTACAATTTCACTTTTCTTTTCAAAAAATGTTGAGGTTTTTATTATAGGTTCCATATGCTAGAAATAGGCTTGAGGTTGACCATTCTAATAGGATAAATTTATTAGATGTAGGATTTGATGGTTCTTAGTTTCAGTGGTATATATAATTTTTATCTATTATTCAACTATAATTTGATTTATTATGTTTAGTTTTAATTTTTGTTTTAATTTTTGTTATAGCCGATGAGATGATGTGGACAGTTTCAGTTGATGAGATTATGTAGAGGCACACGGAAACAGTGGAGGTTGTAAAATTGTAGTATATTGGTCATGGGTTGTTGTGGGAAATATATTAAATGTATAAATTGAAAACTGAGTTATTGGTTGATTTGTTGGGTGGTTGAGAATTATGTTATTATGACATTGGTAGTTTGAATGAAAATGAAAGTGTGTTTTATAATTTATGGTTATATATATATATGTTTTATATTATATCATGTTATTTTTTTAATATTTATTGTTTTTTATTAAATAATTTTTAAAAAAGTCAAAAGATATTTTGCGGTATTTTTTATAACCGTCACGCAACAAAAAGTATTGAATATATTAAGCATAGGTTTTGATTAACTACTGCTAACAACCAACTCTAAATGCATTGTAGTGGTTAATATTATTTAATTTATATTCATAATGGATTTTTTATTAAATAACTTCCACTTTGTAACAAACATATTGCAACTAAATTATACATAAAGTTTCACTTAAAAACCTCCACAGAATAAAATAAACATCCCATATTTGACTATAGACCATAAAATACATTGATGTTTTGTGAACCACCTATAAATAATTAGGTGGTGGTTTAAAAACTACTCGAACATTAAATAACATCCACTAACTATTTTTTTAGGTCATGTGAAAAGATTGTATGTGCATGGAATAAATAATTTTTTCAAGTTGTTAGTTGGTTAGTTCATGTGTTTTTTTCTTCATGAAGTCAGTTTTTTATTCAGGTGGTAGGTTGTTTAATTCAGGAACGTCACTAGTTCTGCATGTGGCTAAATTTTTTTCATATGGTCAGTTGGTTTGTTCATGTGGCCATTTTTTTATTCACATAATTATTTTTTTATTATATTCAGTTATACGTTTGTTTTAGTTTATGGGGTAGTTATTTCTACTTGTTCACTTAATTGTGTTTTCAGCTTAATGATTTAATGTTTGGTCCCATTGTTTGGTGGTTGGCCCCATTGTAATGAAATCCAATGTTTTCTAAAATTTAAAAAAACATAGAATTTCATAAATATGAGTTTTTAACATAATTCATTGAGATTAATTATTAATATATGTTTTTATATGTAGATTCCATTTTTTATTACTTACTTTGATGTCATTTATATTCCAAGGCTTTAAATGACTCTTTCCAGGTGAATCTAATTAAAAATGATTAAAGGTGTAAATAATTATTTTGGAACTATTTTTTGGATACTACAGAGTCATGTATCGTAATTAAAAAAAGACCTCCATTTTAATTGTTTTATTATGATTATTTATTTTGATCCTAGAATTTATAGATATATTCCCTTAAATTCTAGTGATTTCTCCATTTATTATTTAAAGAACCATCCTATGTTGTTCGCAGGCCATTATGTGATCCTTTATTCTCCTAGTTTTTTGTGAAATAAAGTGATGTGTAGCTTAATGAATTATGTAGGTGATCTAGAACATAAAATTAAATTAGTATAGGTGGGAAATAACTTTGATTCAATTTCCTATATTTAAATTTGTTTGGATAAACATAATTAGATAATATTATATAATAGAATTTCCAGGAGAATGATTATTTTTTATTTTGGGAATATAAAAAGTAAGAAGGGTAATATTTAACATTGTTTTATATTATTCAATTATTTACTAGAACTAGTCTCTTAATTTTATCATATCTCGTAAAATAATAATTTTATGGAAACTAATTATTTAATTTTTCAAAATATAATAAAATAATTTTTTTTATTTCATGTTTTTAATACCATATAATAAAAGAGTATATATGTAATATTGTTAATTATATAATTGAAATAGAAATAATACTATGTGTTGTCGGTAACTATGATTACCATATGATGATAGAAAATTAGAATTTAAGGAAGATTATTTAAATTTTTTATGATTATCTTAAGAATGTGAATTAATGAATCTATATATTACTTCTTAATTAATTGAGATGATAATTAATTATAAAATTATATTATTATTATATTGAAATTATTATTATCACATATTATGTAAAAGTTATATTTTTTGAGTTCAGATGTGTTGTTTGATGATATTTGTTTTCATCTTTTTATATACATACCCTCTGATATATTTTTTAGTTTTTAGTAGTTGTTTTTTTATCATGGTATAATGTGTAAGAATATAAAAAACATTAATATAGTTAATATATAATTAAATTAAATATGAAAGATTCGTATGACTAATAATTATTTTAGGGTAAATTGATATGAGAAAAATTCTAGGAATAATGTTTCTATCATTATTATATAAGAATTATTGATGAATTAGGATTCATTGTTAAGGAAAAACTACTGAATAAATTGGTCAATCCATCATGGAATTAAAATGGTTTACCATTAATGATATATCCATTGGGGATGATTAACAACCTTCATGATTATAGGATACTCAATTTATAGGATCATATATATGCAATTTAATTTAAAACACACACACACACACACACATATATATTTAATAAATATTTATTAACTAGAGATATAGATCCATGATGTGATTGATTGATAACCTTGTATGGTTGGATTATTGATTGTGAAATGGGTTAGAGGCCCAAGGAAGAATTTATGGAATGAGGTGTTAGATATGATGATCGTGGTATAATGGGGTTCTAGTTATGATGCTACTATGGGAATGAGATTTCATAAGTGGTGCTATAAATATTGTTGGGGGACACCAGTGTGCTTTGGTTGAGTTTATTTTAGGTCTTTCTAATCAAGTATTACCTTATTTATGTTAAAAGATTAATGGTATGATAATAATTAGTTATTTATATGACTAGATTTTAATAGGTAAACACAATTGAATGTTATGAAGTATGATTGCATATTTGGAGGGGTAGGATTTTCTAATTTCTAGAGTACTTGTCTATTTATAAAATAATAAATAAATTAATGAAAGAACAAGTTAGTTTCTTGATGCTTACATTTGATTATAACACATTTGTGGTTATAAAAATAATACATAATTAGATAAGCACTATGATGGTAATATTAAATTCTAAATCCTGGAATGATAATGGAATAATATTAATTTAATTATAATGAAATAATTAATATTGAACATGATACGTTTATTCATATTTGATATATAGACCATAGTGATGGAACCTAGGAACCATATGAGATGATAGTGGGTGATGAGTCTTACGCTTGGTTGTTTCCTTAATTTGGTTGTGTGTTATAGCCATTTTGAATGTTTTATTATCTTATATGCCCCACACACACTTTATAAGAGAAATCCACACCATGAGGTTCTGGGGTGTTTTCCCCCACTTCCTGGTTAGTGAGGATACACATTGCTGACTATCCCTTCTCCCCCACTCAATCTTCACTTATATAATTACATACAAGTGTGAGTAAGGGTTATTTCCCATACATGTGTGATTCATTTTGTGATGTATTATGGTCATTTTCCTTCAATTTATTCTAGATTTAGTTTCAAAAAGATTTTTAAAGGTGTATTTTTTATTTTATGTTATGGCCTAATGTATAGTTGACAATTAATTATTTTTGGTGGATTATAAAAATATACCAAGTTACTATATAGGGAATGTGGATGTGATGAAAATTTTCACACATTACATGGTATGACATAGTTTCCCCTATGTTTTTTGTAGTATTATTTCGAAAGAGACAATGGCTCAAGGGATATGATTTTTAGGAGTAAGAGAGGTGATCCAAAGGGGAATTGTTTTTGGGTTACCCAATTATCTCTCAATATATATATATATATATATATATATATATTCTCAATATATTTTCTATACTGCTCTACACTATTTGACAGGTGATAGATGGCGGGGACATTAAAATAGTATTATAAATATTTATGTGATGAGATAGTTTCATTTATTTATTCACTAGGATTTGCTATTCTTATTTCACATTATTCAAGAGAGAATTCATAGTGGGTCCTATTTTGTATACATGTTATGGTCACCCAATGTATATATAAATTATTTTCTAGGATTTTATGAGTATTTTTGGAATCAAGCTAGGTATTGATAGTTTTAGGAGTTTTTTGGGGGACATTGAGAATTCATGGACACTTATGAACATCTATCTCTCTTTAATTTTCATTAAATTTTTATCTAGCTATGTACAAAATCACATCATTTATTGGGATTAATTTTTTATTTGTATTGAGCATTATATAGTTTTTATTTTTTATCATGTTATCACATACTTCCCAAACAAGCTTATTGGTAATGATTCACATGTTTGTGATTATACACCCACATTGTGAGTCTCTTGCCCAAGGCTTATTGAATGTAGGAATAAATTGTCAAAATATATCTTACTACATTTAAAACATAAGATGGGTATCATTAGAGAGGTATGGGGGGTTGTGAAAGTGTTTTATCAATGGTGATACTGGAGAGGAACAATTGAATGTGGGATTAAGAACTGGTGATGATGCCTTTGTTGGTTGGAAAATAGTATTATATGGTCTTATAACATGTTGTCAATATTGTATACCATCACAGATATAGTATTTTAGGCACACATCTGTGTTGGAACCACTTTGTGTATAGGTTTGTATTTGTTGTCAATAGTTGTCAATGGAATATCAAAATGAAGGAGATCATGAAGTACTCCGATGAAGTAGAGGAGTAGTGATTCAGATGATTTTTGTGCTGATCGTAAGTTCAAAGAACATGTGTTAAAGGTGATACATTGTTTACAACAATGAAGAATGTGAGGAGTAATCCATCCAAGGATGATTAAAGCAGGATGGTGTTTTTGGATGAAGACCATGCAATTCCTCCTTATTGCATGAAGTTGATCATGACGGTTGATGAAGGAGGCAATGTGCCAATGAGTTGACTTATGAAATGGCCAGGCACATCACATTGTCATAGAAGATGATGGTACTAAATCTGTTCCTTCAAAGAATACATATCACAATAGTTGAGTTTGTGATAAAAGCAAAAGAGTTGCTGAAGGATACAGATCACCAAGAAGAAGTGTTGTTGAGGTGATCGTTCTTGTCGACAAAACAAACAAACGACATACAAATTTGTTGACAAAGGAGATTTCATGGTGACATGTCGAGTTCAAGAGTTGTGGTCAACGATCTATGTTTGATTCAAGAACATCGACAGAGGAATGGATGATCTGGAGGCGGTACAAAAAGAGCAGATACAAGGTGGCGTTGTTTTCCAGTGTTTTCCAAATTTCAGGGCCTCAAAATAAACAAATGAAGAAGAGTGATTTTGGCAAAGGGACTTTCGCGCCATAATCTTGGAGGATAGGAAACTTGCGCGCCATATGTTTTTGAAGATCAGAGCATCATAATATGGCAAAGGGATAAGGGTCGGGAAAATTTTGGTGAGGTCGCGCTGGTGAATTATGTGTCGGGAAGAGACTTGTGCGCCGACGCCATGAATGCATTAGAACTTGCACGCCTATGGTTTTTCGAGATCAGAAGATCCAAATTTGGAAAAGGCAAGATGTTCGCGCAAGTTTGGATGTTGATCGCGCAAGTGCCTAGCAGGGGCCAAGACTTGCGTGCCGATGGATGACTTGCGTGCCGCCGCACAGGGGGTCCAGTTTGCCTATAAATACTGGACCACCCCTCCTCATTTCTCACGGAGATCAAGACTTTGAGATTGTTCGAGCTCTCGTCGCGCAGGTGGTGGAACCGCGCAAGTGGTAGTTGGGTCGCGCAAGTAGAGGTTGCGCGCCGACTGATGGTTGAGAACCCTAGGTGATTTGGGAAAGGAAGGAAGTGAGTCGCGCAGGTTTGAAGTTCAAGAAGGCAGAGTCGCGCAGGTGCTTTAGAGACACTTGTGCTCCAGGTTATACTTGCGTGCCTAAGACTTGCGTGCCGGGGGAGACTTGCGCGCCGGGCTTGAAAAGAAGAGCCAGATATTGTTAAAGGACGCCCGCCTTTCTGGATCTGCACAAGAGCTGAAATATTTCTTGATACTTCTAGTGCAAAGTGATATTGAAGAAGAAATATAAATGATACATGCATGATCTCATGCATACATGGAGAACTGATTCTGAACACACCGAGTAAGCTGAGCTTCATTAAATAAGCAATCACATTAGTGATTGTGATTCAGGAAAACGAAGACAAGGGGATCTAGTGCATTCATTCATTGCACTAAAGAAGAAGGATTGAACTAAAAGGAGCATCAAATCTGAACCCTGATGCATGCAATGTCTAATGCTGAACATTAGATGAAGAACTTCAATGCACACCTATTGAAGATATCTTCACGTCTATAAACTGAGTGAGACTTCACCAACGGCAGTGAGCCAGGGGGAGTCAATGGGAGTGACCTGAGGGACGCAGTGAGCTATCCCTGAACAATTGTAAAGGCAGTGAGCCTGGGACAGAGTGACTATACCCGAACCTTTGTAATCTACAGCTAGTGAAGCATAGTAGGATTTAGGTACGACCGACAACCTGTCGGCGTATGCTCCTTGGACGTAGCCCTTAGTGGTTAACCAAGTAAAAATAGTTGTGTCATCTCTCTTCATATGAATGTTTAATTACTGATCATATCCATCATACAGGTTTAAGTAGTTCCTACCAACGTGGGAACAATATCCACAACTAAAAGAAGAAAAAGTTGCCACCCTGATTCACCCCTCCCCTCTCAGGGTGTCCCGGGGTCCTACTAGTGGTATCAGAGCCAGGTTAACGTATATTGGATATTCTCCAGTAATTCTATTGAGAAGAGGATTTGAGTTTCTTTCATAGAGTCAACAATGAAGAGCAGTCTTGATAATGACGCAGTCATTTCTGAGCAGAAATCTATATCCACCAAGACTTTGACAAATAGAAAAAAGATAGATAAGAAGATGATGAAGAAGTCCCCCACATCCAAAGAAGATGAAATGTCTTGTTCTCCATGATATTCCAATAATGAAGAAACATTAGGCATGGAAAGTATCAAGCAGGTGGCTCAAAACTCATCCAGAGGAATGGATGATACCCCTAATTCAAGCTTTCAAGAAAAACTCAGAACTTATCTGCATGATATTCCAGAAGAAACGGTTTCTATCATTTTTAGCCTATTCCAATCTATGCAGGTTGAGATCAGTCGATTAGAAAGGGAAGCTGATAATATGGAAAAGGGGTTGGAAAGAAAAGTTATGGAAAGTATGAAGCTCATCAAATGGGTGAAAGTCTTTGAAGAATAAGAGGAAGTCAATAAGACTTTAAAAGAAAGGATCCATGTACTTGAAGTTGAGCTGAAGAAGAGCAATGAAGTCAAGAATTTTTGTATGGAAGAAACATCCATTAAATTCAGGGAACTTGACTCTTTGTTACAAAACAAAGTTAAGATGCATGAAGATGAGGTTGAAATGTTGAAGAAGACTTGTGAAGAGAAGATGATTACGATTGAAGATCAGAAGATCATCCTCAATATTGTGGGTAAATGATTGGAATCTCAGTTGACCAAGATTGAGAACACACATATTGATACTTCACAAAAGAATGAAATGAGTGATGCTTACACTCAATGTTCGTTGGAGGAGTCTAAAGCTGAAATGCCTCCAACATGTGATAAGAAGATTATGACAACTCTTGATTATCCACATCAAGAATCAGTTTCTGCTGGTACTCAATGCTCACTAGAGGATTCAATTGTCAAAAGACCTCCAACATGTGATAAGAAGATCATGACTTCACTCTTTGATCTATCACAAGCAACTGAGAAAGTGAAGGTACCGTCCAAACCATATTTTAGTCATATTTCTAAATACACTCCTACAATCACTGCAGGTGGGAAGAAAAGTTATAAACAAGTATGGATGAGAAGAGGTGAGAAGAAGAAACCTACCACCATGGCTATGGTGGATGGGAAGAAAAAGGAGGAAGTGGGTTCCTCAAATAGAGCACAAAAGATTTAGCAGGTGGCCCAACAACTTAATACAGAAGACACAGTGAAGAAAAGATTTGTGGGTCAATGTTGGTGTTGCAACAGATTTGGGCACTGTGCACTGGATTGTCTTTATAATCCCTTACATGGAAAAGCACAGAGACTGCCTATATCAAAGAGAATGAGGCCAGAGAAAAAGAAGCAACATCAGCAGGTCCAGAAGCATATGCTTTCTGCAAACAGATTTGGAATTATTGATAACATCTGTGATGTACGCAACGGCAGCGGTCACAATGCAGGAACATGTCCATATCAATCTGCTTTCACTGTTGAAAAGAAAAGAAGACCTCTGATTCCATCAAAGAATGAAGCAGCTACCTTGGGGAGAAATCAAAAGAATGTTGTGAACACACATTTCCCCAAGAAGATCTCAAGTAGGGAAGTTGAGAAGACTCGGGATTTTAGATCCATGAAATTGAAGGGTCATTCATCCAAAAGAAACACTAAGTGGGATGAATCTCGGATGAACCCATGTGGAAGACCTAAACCAGCTGCAAAAGTTCCAAATGATATATTGGTCATCTGGCCAGAAGATTTGAAATGAATAAGGAAACTTGAAGATGAGAAGGCCAAGGCTAGTGAAAAAGGAAAAGAAAAACATTCACATGATGAAGACACAGTGTAGGAGAGATTGCAAACAAAGAGAAACACACGTTTCAAAGAAGTTCTGTGTGAGAGATGCAAGAAGTCTGGTCACAATGCAAAAGGTTGCCTAACATTAATACCAGAGCAAGAAGTAGTCCTTAAGAGGAGTAAGAATGTATCATTTATGATGGCTGCTAAGAAGAACAATTCTCTGCACAAAGCAGAAGAGAATGTGAACATAGCCATGCCACACCGATAGATGTCAGAACATATGTTCAAATATGCAGGCATGAATACTGGAGTGAACAGAGGAACTTGGTTGAGAAAAGAACCTCAACCAAGCAAGTCTTCTTGATGAAGCAAGAAGGAACCACCTTATTCCCGTAATCATTTGTGTGTTGTATTTGTGCTAATAATGAAGGGAATTGAAAGTGAAGCATGATCTCAGGGGGAGAACCTGAGAAGTAGTGAATGTTGTCAACTCTTGATAGCCAAGCTGAAAAAGTTTCAATCCATAGTAGATTCATCAAATGATATTCAAAGATTATGATGATGAAGGATCACTCTGGATGAAGATGATGAGGAGTGTTTCCCTTAAGGGGGAGAAGAATGAAGAATCTTCCATAATCACTGTTTCAATCAATATCAACTCCAGCTGGACTCAAAAGCAGTTACTCTATGAATTTCTTGAAGAACACGTCAATGGAGAAGGAGTTTCAGGTTGATTATTCCCTATCATAGTTGATCTTATTCTACCTGGAATTAATGTGGTAAACCCTTGAAGATAAGATACATGAGTTATCATCTCATGTTGGTATCATGATCTATGGATAATGGAAAGACTTGTTGACTTAATCAAATCCTCTTGTTTTCTACATCGAGCATTACTCAAGTATACTTAGAGTGAAATGATTAATGAAACATTTCTTAAGTGTGGATTGATACCCTCCCCACCACGTGCTTTGTATTTCTTGTCAATAAGGGGGAGAGAAAGTGAAATGAACGTTTGAAAAGAAAAGTTGATGAATAGAAGATTCTCATTCTGACAATGACAAATTCATTTCAGAATATTTATAAGGTATTGACAACAAAATAAAAAGGGGGAGATTGTTGGAACCACTTTGTGTATAGGTTTGTATTTGTTGTCAATAGTTTTCAATGGAATATCAAAATGAAGGAGATCATGATGTACTCCGATGAAGTAGAGGAGTAGTGATTCAGATGATTGTTGTGCTGATCGTAAGTTCAAAGAACATGTGTTAAAGGTGATACATTGTTTACAACAATGAAGAATGTGAGGAGTAATCCATCCAAGGATGATTAAAGCAGGATGGTGTTTTTGGATGAAGACCATGCAATTCCTCCTTATTGCATGAAGTTGATCATGACAGTTGATGAAGGAGGCAATGTGCCAATGAGTTGACTTATGAAATGGCCATGCACATCACATTGTCATAGAAGATGATGGTACTAAAGCTGTTCCTTCAAAGAATACATATCACAATAGTGGAGTTTGTGATAAAAGCAAAAGAGTTGCTGAAGGATACAGATCACCAAGAAGAATTGTTGTTGAGGTGATCGTGCTTGTCGACAAAGAAACCAAACGACATAAAAATTTGTTGACAAAGGAGATTTCATGGTGACATGTAGAGTTAAAGAGTTGTGGTCAACGATCTATGTTTGATTCAAGAACATTGACAGAGGAATGGATGATCTGGAGGCGGTACAAAAAGAGAAGATTCAAGGTGGTGCCGTTTTCCAATGTTTGCCAAATTTAAGGGCCTCAAAATCAACAAATGAAGAAGAGTGATTTTGGCAAAGAGACTTTCGCACCACAATCTTGGAGGATAGGAAACTTGTGCGCCATATGTTTTTGAAGATCAGAGCATCATAATATGGAAAAGGGATAAGGTCGCGCAAGTTTTGGTGATGTCACGCAGGTGAATTATGTGCCGGGAAGAGACTTGCGCGCCGACGCCTTGGATGCATTATAACTTGCGCGCCTATGGTTTTTCGAGATCAGAAGATCCAAATTTGGAAAAGGCAAGACGATCGCGCAAGTTTGGATGTTGATCGCACAAGTGCCTAGTAGGGGCCGAGACTTGCGCGCCGATGGATGACTTACACGCCGCCGCGCAGGGAGTCTAGTTTGCCTATAAATACTGGACCACCCCTCCTCATTTATCACAGAGCTCAAGACTTTGAGATTGTTCGAGCTCTCGTCACGCAAGTGATAGTTGGGTCGCGCAACTAGAGGTTGCACGCCGACTGATGGTTGAGCGCCCTAGGTGATTTGGGCAAGGATGGAAGTGAGTCGCGTAGGTTTGATGTTCAAGAAGCCAGAGTCACGCAGGTGCTTTGGAGACACTTGCGCGTCAGGTTATACTTGCGCGCCTAAGACTTGTGCGTCGGGGGAGACTTGCGCGCTGGGATTGAAAAGAAGAGCCAGATATTGTTAAAGCACGCCCGCCTTTCTGGAGCTGCACAAGAGCTGAAATATTTCCCGATACTTCTGGTGCAAAGTGATATTGAAGAATAAATATAAATGATACATGCATGATCTCATGCATACATGGAGAACTTATTCTGACAAAGCCGAGTAAGCTGAGCTTCATTAAGTAAGCAATCACATCAGTGATTATGATTCAGGAAAACGAAGACAAGGGGATCTAGTGCATTCATTCATTGAACTAAAGAAGAAGGATTGAACTAAAAGGAGCATCAAATCTGAACCCTGATGCAAGAAATGTCTCATTCTGAACAGGAGATGAAGAACTTCAATGCACACCTATTGAAGTGACCTTCACGTCTATAAACTGAGTGAGACTTCACCAACAGCAGTGAGCCAGGGGGAGTCAACGGGAGTGACCCGAGGGACGCAGTGAGCTATCCCTGAACAATTTTAAAGGCAGTGAGCTTGTGACAGAGTGACTGTACCCGAACCTTTGTAATCTACCGCTAGTGAAACATAGTGGATATAGGTACGACCGACAACCTGTCGGCGTATGCTCCTTGGTTGTAGCCCTTAGTGGTGAACCAAGTAAAAATGGTTGTGTCATCTCTCTGCATATGAATGTTTAATTTCTGATCATATCCATCATACAGGTTTAAGTAGTTCCTACCAACGTGGGAACAAGATCCACAACTAAAAGAAGAAAACGTTGCCACCCTGATTCACCCCTCCCCTCTCAGGGTGTCCCGGGGTCCTACAATATGATCTTCAGAAATGACTTTGATGTTTCCTAGAAATGTCAGGTGAAGAGATGTTACTTATTGGGTAGATACCAAGGGATGAGTTGTAAATCATTTTGTTATGATCATGTGTTTGAACTGAGTAGAAAATGGGAAATGGATGAAAATTAATAAAAATAATTAACTTTAAAAAATTTGTGTGATGGGTTAGGATTTTATTTTGTATATTCATTATTAGTAATGTGTATAGGATGACATAAACATTGGGTACATATTGAGTTCATCCAATTAGAGTGTCAATAAAATCACCATAGATTAGAGTGTGATGATAATGAAACTCGAAGGATTATATTCAATGAGTTTTAGTGTAAAAGTATTTTGAATAATGAGGGATCTATTTTATATCATAAACTGAGGGTAGGATGAAGGAGGTAGTGATCAACATTTCATTGAGTCATTCTAAGAGAAATATATCTTGGTTTCGTTGGTGATGATGATACTGTTCAATGCAAATAAACAATAGTAATTCTTATCCCTCATGTTTTTAAGGATTTAGTAGTTTTTTTGGGATTTTCCAAGATCATGTTTCTATGATTGATTTATTTAATCAACTACTGAGCTTAATTTTTGACCGATTATATTTACCAAATTCATGGTGATTTTTATGGTCTTTTGTTGATAATTTTTATGACCATTTAATTTTCTATTTGATTCTTGAAAAATTATATTGTTAGCCACATAATGTGAATAAGAATAAATATCATCATTATTCAATTGCATGATCATCAAAATGAGTGTTTGGAAACCACCCTGTTCACCTTATTGAAATCCACCTATTTTATCCTTGATCATTGATTACTTGTACAATATAAACCTTTAGATTTTACGACCCAAAAAAATTCTCCAAATATAGTAAGTTAAACACATTTCATAGACTTGTTTTTTAGGTTGAGATATTATAAGGGGAAGGGGTTTCTCAACCCTTATACATATTATTCTACATCTATTTCCTCAAGCTCAGTGTTTTGAAAATATAGAAAGGGGGAGGGGTTTGTGTCTTTAAATACTTGTTATACTCTTCTTTTTATCCTGAAGTGGTGTGGGTACCTTTTTTAGGAAGGATTATTTTTACATATTAAATTATTATAATCAATATATTCTTCTCTTACACTAGGTGATATGGGACTTGAACAGATGGAATGTGATATTGAATATGTTCTATTCATTTAATAATTTCTAAATGGTAATAGATTATTTTACACTATGTTGTGAGTGAAATTATTTACATTTGAAGATGAAACCTTGGATTTAAGTGCTTTTAACTCATAAGCAATATTATGTTTTGTTAATTCCAATATCGTGAACCTAATGACATCCACCTTATGTGAATAGTAAAGGGAATCATTTATTTTTTTAGTTTTTTTATTTTTATATTCATTTTATACAAAAATTTGGAATTTTTTTATTCATTTAAATCTAAATAATTGGGGCAACACACATAAAATTTCATTAAAAGAATAATTAAAAAATACTCATAACTTTGATAACCTGAATCACTGAATGTTAGGTGAATTATGATATAGTATAAATATATTTTTTATCCTATTAATATAATTTGTGTGTATGAATATGAGTAAAATATTATTGAATTAAATTTATATTGTTTTTACTCAATACTTAAGAATTAAATAATTATTTTGAAAAAACCACTTAGTTTTTATTGGAGTCAGTTTATGCTTCGAAAAAATATTTTCTTCAAAAATTATTTTCATAGATTTTTTCCATTGAAATTATAATTAGAAATTATATATAATAATATTAAAATTAATTTTAAAGTCATCATATTAAAATTATCTTAAAGGGAAATTTTGATATTTTTATGAAATGTTTGATTTTTCAATGAAAAATGAAATATACTCAGATATAAAATACTATAATTTATTTTTATTAAATCATTTGATTTAAAAATGAAACCAATACTTTGAATTTTTAATTAATTACAATATAAACGACTTGATTTATAATAATGTAATTTATTCAATTTTATATGAAATTTTGTTGATTTGATATATTATAATTTTTGTGCTTAAAAACTATTTTCAAAGATTATATTTTCATTGAATTTTACAAATATATATATATATATATATATATTAATTTCTAACACATATAGATAATGAATATTGGGAAATTGATATTATATTTTGAATCATAATGTTATAATTATTAAAATTGGTACATTTTATTTTTCGTTGTTTTAAATAGTATCCTTGTTAAATATCTTTCACCTTGGAAAGGTTAAATGGTTTAAAATAGGGTTAAAATAATGGGATAAAGAGTTAAAATATCTCTTACACATGAGTTTAACCTATTGAGTGGGTTTATTTTTTCCGTGATCGTAATTTTTTGGAATATATGGTCACTTGGTTACATTTTTATTTGATTATAACCATTATATTAATTAATGTTGAAATAAAAATACCCAATGTCACTTTATAGACTTTAATAACACTAAACTTTTTATCTGAGGATAAGAAATAGGTTGTATTTTCTTATAAATTCATATTTTAAACATAAAAAATTTATAAAAATAATTTCATATTAATTTTTTGTGATTAAATAGTTACATTAAATACATACAAACCTCTAACACAATATATATTAAATTATTCAAAAAATAAAACAATTGATTTTGAAAATATTAAAAGTTATACAATTTTGTTGAATTTATTAGTTCTATGAATTTTTTATATAGATATAAAATGTTAGGTATGGGTTAAAATATTATATTCTAATTCCATATTTATCTTGGTCTCTTTAATTTTAATTTAACTGAACTGTTTCAAAAATAGCATTAATTATAATATATGAGAATAATATTTTATTATATTAATTCAATATAAACAAACATAAATAGGACTTGTTGGATAATATATTGTCTAAAATTTCATACCATGTTCATTTTGTAGCTATTTGACACATTATAATTAAATTTACAACCCATTAATATTGAAAACAATGTATCGCATGTAAAGATAAAATTGTTTAGCTAAAGTGTAAAACATAATGATATTGCTTAAAATGGGACAATAAAATATATAAAATATATTTTTAGAGGATATTTAGGTACTAAATTATTTTTATTTATATATCTATCCATTTGAAATAATTTTCAATACCTATGTATTAATTATATTTTAGTGTTTAAAAATTTTCCAAGAGTTCCCTTCACCTAACTTATAATAGGACACCCATTATCCCGTTGGTATACACCACATTTATCCATATATTTCTACCAAACCAAGATAATTTATCTTCACAAACATCCTTTTCCATGTCCTGGAGTTTTTTTCTTTCTAAAATTCCTCCCTGAGGCCCCAAAATAGTAGATCTAAAATAAGTATACTAGAGAAGAGGTAATCGTCATTACCATCTCTTTAAAATTTATTTATTCTTATATGTCCTATAAATATATTTTAACCATAATAAAATAAAAAAAAACATAGATAAGTCTTAATGTTATTATTACTATGGTTCAACCACTTTAATTCTCTTTTCCATCATATTAAATGATAAATCCTCTCTCGTGAGTAAGTTTGTCTTACCGTCTCCACACAACTGTGTAAATAATTTTTCTTCAATTTTTTTCTTTTATGGTTATAATGAATAAAATAATTATAATATATTATATTTATGGAATATTTATTCTTCTAAAATTATAATATCATATATATATGTTAATTACTTCCAATCAATTGGAAAATGATAACGTTACTTGTGCATACATGCGAACTACCATATTCACAAAGAAATGTTAATAAATTTTCATTTATTCTTTAAATGGATGGTTATAAGGATATATTTAATGAATATATATTATATATAGGATAAAATAATTATTTATGAATTGTTAATTGTTATTTTCCTTTCGTTCGTTCTAATAGTAGAAATGTGAAAACAACATTCATGAGCACGTATAGCCTACTTTATCAATGAATTGTGTAATTAATTTTCATGTCTGTAATTTTTTGTATTAATAAAAATAAATATATTTTTTTTATATATTATATTTATATCATGATTAAAATTCTTTAGATGATGGAAAAATAATAAAATTATAATGACTGGAACCAACAAATGATAATATGCGAGGAAAACTATCTGGTTTTCCATCGAATATCGATTTTAATGGAAAATTATTCTTAAAGGTATAATTAGAAATTATGAAAGTTATTGTACATCATAATTTTTATATTCCTAAATTTATAGATTATAATTATAATTTATAATTATTTATGATAAATGAGTTTTTAATTCATATGAAACATGAAAAGAGATAAGGTGATAGATTTATAGTCTGGCTTTTGTTTATTGGTGACATATACAAAATTCAACACTCATTTATTTTTGTTGTTGTATATAATTAACCTATGAAATTTTATATCATTTATATCATTATTTTCATGATGTTTAATGTTTGATTTGATGTTATTATTTTATGTGTCTTACGATTCAAAAGTTAGCAATTTAGTTATGTATTAATATTACAATCTAAATATTTAATACAATTGTCTATAATTATATTTACTATGATGATATTTTATGATATAACATTCAATAAACTCATTAATGTTTCTCTCCTATAGTTATTTATTGAGATAACATTTTTCCTTTTTTTTCATTTCTTTATATACATAGAAGACTGTAAAATCATTTTTTTAAACATATTTAATATATCTCTTTGGTTGAAAATTCATTCAATTCCATTTAAATTCTTTTTAAAATGTTATAGGGAATTTATTGACTATTATCCAATGAATATTTAATTTCATTTTTACCAATGATTGAATTATAAAAAATTGTTTAAAAGGAATATTCATTAAATTTAAAGAATGAGGAACCTATGAATGTTTAATGAAAATGGTATAGGAATCTTTATTTTAAGAAGCCATGTATGAAAAAAAGTTACAACCATGATGAATGCTCAATTATTTGAAGATTCCTTTAATGTATTCAAATTTTATTTTGAAATAATTTTTTTCACCATAAATGTTTTATTTTTTTCATTTTATATAAGTGATTTCAAAATTAGAGAAGGTATTTTTCTAAAGAAACATTACAATGATCTCATGAAAGAATGTTTAATTTATGACCACATATTTAGATTCTACTTATGATTTAATGGGGATATGATCCAATGATAACATCATTTTTTTTCTAGATGTATTATTATTATAATGAAATGATTTTTATGAAACTCATTTCTTTTCCACAAGTTATGGAAATTTATTAGATGAAAATTTAATGAAACACGTTTATTTATCACGGGTTATGACAAAATAGATTATATATAAAACCAATTTATTTCTCATGGGTTATGATATGATGACTGTTTTATGATATTATAGAACATATCATTATGATTTTATTTATGTCATGGGTGATACCAGAAATATATATTCCTCCAATTTGTTGGTTAATGATGGATATATCATGAGATAAATATGACTATACTGAAGAGTGAACCCAGTTCAGTATGGGATACTATGAATTATGATATAATTTGGAGTGGATCATGAGTAATACTATGGAATGAAGAGTGATCCCAATCCTTAATGATAGTGAAGTTCCCAATCAGGATCTAAAAACACTGAGAGGGGAAGGGTGTGAATTAGTGATGTCTTTTTCTTTTTATGTTTCCTTCTTTTTAAAACAACTTTCGCCTCTTGTTAAAGAGATTTTTCTCTGCAGAACGAATACAACCACATGAACACAATATTTGCAATGTTCACTACTCAATAAGAGTTCCTATGTCCTTGGTATGGTATATTAATAATCCAGTACCACATAATCCACTAGAAAACAATCCATTGATGTGGAATACAATGAGTAGGATATACCCTCACCCTCATGTAGAACATGGAAGACAATACTCAATTGTGTGTGAACCCTCTAAGCACAGATAGTGAATTATAGTATTTTTAGTGCTTCTTTACAATTAAACAGGTCTATTATTTGAAGTAAAAATCTTCACTTTCTTACCCAAAAGCCAGTATGAACTATCTTACGCACAACCGAATACATGTGTGGACCACAAATCTTTTGTGAACCCTTTTAGGTGTCTTGTGAGAAACCTTTATGCCACATGCGCAAGATTCAACTTTTTTCAAGAAACACCTCTTGCGCACAACTTCAATATTGCGCACTACTCTCTTCTTGAGAACAGCTTCTCTTTCTTGCGCGCAACTCTATTTATCTCATGCACTCCCATTTTTTTAATATTTTCCTGCACATGAAAGCTATAAATTTATCTAAGTGTTGATCAAATCAAATGTGAGGGGGTCACCTCTTATTTATAGACCCCATCGACCACTACGCGGAAAAACCCCAATGTGTCATGAAAGCACCTTACGCATCATGAAAAACCCCATTTGACGTCACATTGGGTGGGTAAGTCACACATCATGCAAAACCACATGTGATGTCACATTGGTCACGTAAGTCTCTTTTGTGCCATCCTCATCTTTCCCACACTTCGTTGAATATTTCGCGCACTTCATGCCTTTTCTTTTTTTTGATGTTTGGACCTCAAATCATGACTTGTGTGAAAGATTCCAAACTCCCTACAATCTTTCCCTAAAAAACCAATCATTCGTGCAAACCTCGACTTTTCAATATTGTGATTTTCAGATCATTGAACTCAACTTGCATGTAAAATACCTAGGCATCTTTGAATGTTCTTTTGTGTTGTCTCTAGATTTTTCGTTCCTTTGTCAGTTCTCTATTCACTACATCCCATAACCATTATTTAACATTCATCATAAATTCCACTATTGTGATATATATCCTTTGATTGAACAACTTTAGTATTGTCATATTTTTAATAGAAATTACTGTAAAATCACTATCTTCCAACATCATCATTTATTCCAATCAAAACTACATATGACTTGCATCACCTTTCATCCCCCAATCCTTAACAAGTCTTGCTTCATAAGTTCTCCTAAAATATGATATTGGGAAATATAAATCAGCAAGGCATCATCTTATTTTCATGTCCTTTACAAAGGTAATTGATTGGTATTCTGGTACAACAAAAGACAACACTCTGTAATAGAAAACTCTTCTAACTTCCTTATCTATCCAACTTGGTCCTAGCAATCTCTCGCTTTGTATTTTGTTATCAACCAAGATTTATAAATCAATGAACATTGTAAACTCATTCAATGGATTACTTATCAATAATTCTAAGCCTACATGATCTAACTCATTATAGGAAACAAGAATTATAGATAGTCAAAACCATACTGTCTAAAAATAGTAACTATGAAATTTCATGATCATATATCATCATCTTTCTATAGAACATATTTCAAGCATCTACTTCAGCATTCTTCATGTCTTCAATTTTCCAGGAATACAACAACATTTTATCTTACAACCACTACAAAAAATAGTTAGAATAGTTCACACACATACATGCTAGATTCACAGCTTACCCACAACTACCCCTTTCTGCATGCTTTCAAAAAGATAGATTTATGAAACAATTCTCACAATACAATTGTAAGATTAGAGAGGGGACATGTACCCGTACCACAACATTGATGTGAATGAGGTTGGACACCCATGTTCAACCTCGATTTATCAAATGGTTCCTTCAGTAATGGTTTTGTGAATTGGTCAGCAACTTGTTCCAATATAGGAAAATACTTCTGCTTGAATTCATTCTCATCCACCTACCCTTTGATGAAGTGGTACTTTATGTCATTTTTTTTTGAACAAGAATGTTGTACCAGATTCTGTGTAAGATTGATTTCACATTTATTATCACAACCTAAGAGAAAGGGTAGCATTTCTACAACAAGTAGATCTTCCAATTGAGTCTTTATCCACATTAGCTGAGATTCAGCTTGAGTAGAAGCAACATATGCTCCTTCAATTATTCTAAGAGTTAATGAATTTTGTTTCATGGTATGCAAACTAACCCAACTTTTCCCCAAAAATAAAACTCCCCCACATGTGGATCTTCATTCATCAACATTTCCTTCTCAATTAGAATCTGAATACCCGAATAGATAAATATTTCTTGTGCCGTCATACCTGATTCCAAAATTTTTTGTGCCATTGATATATGTGATAATTTTTTTTCCAGAAATCAAATGTTATTATTTAGGAGTGATCTAAAATCTTTCACATAAAGTGACAGTATATACGATGACAAGTCTTGAGGAAGTCAAATACAACATACTTCCAATCAAATTCCAAATCACTTCCTAATCAACATACTCTCCTTCTCCATCTTTATACAACTTGGTTCCCCATAAAATTTGTGAGGACACTGGTTTCAAATTTTCCATTCCAATCTTCTTTAGATGTTCCTTAGCATACTTTTGTGGTGACAGAAAAACATGATTCTTCCTCTATGAAATTTTTTGTCCAAGAAAATATTTCATTCATTTCAACATGAACATCTGAAATAACATCTTCATATCCATAAAAAATAGTTGACTTGATCTTTCATCATTCCCGACAAAGATAATGTCATCGACATAAACAATAATGATCGGTTAAAAATCCTGACACTCTTTGATGTAAAGATTACTTTCAACTCTACCTTTCTTAAAATTCAACTTCCTCAAGAAAGTATCTAATTTAGAATACCATTCCCTCATATCCTATTTTAGCCTATACAAATCATTCTTCAACCTGCACACATATCATTCATCCTTTCGAATAACAAATCCACAATTTTAATCAATGTAAACTTCCTTGTCATGGTCACCATTCAAGAATGCTGATTTTACATCCATTTGATAGATTTTGTATCCTCATTGTGTAGAAATATAAATAAAGATCCTTACTTTTTCTAATCTTTCCACCAGAGTAATGGTTTTATAAAAATAAAAGCCTTCAATTTGTGAATATCCTTTTTTAAACAATATTTCTTTGTTTCTTATTAAATTACCTTCTTCATTCAACTTGATCCAGAAAACCCAATTTCTACCAATAATGTTCTTGTTGTCTGGCTTACGTAAAAGTTCCCAAGTATCATTCTTCTCTATCTGATCAAGCTCTTCACTCATAGCATGAACCCATACAAGATTATAAAATTCATCATTTACATCATTCAGTTCAACTTTCGAATAAAGAGAAGTAGGTGTTATATCATTCGTTGTTCTTCTTATTTGAACCATCTAATGTTGATATCCAATAATGTTCTAAGCCTCCACTTGTTTCCTCATCCTAGGATGATTTGTTCAAGCTTCATCCTCATCACTCGATATTTATGAGTCGGATACCTCTTCTTGAGTAGGATTAACACATTCAACAACATTATCAAAATCGCTAAAAAATATTCTCTATCCCACTCAACTTCAACATCAACATATGACTTCTTTTCATTCCCAACATTTTCAAAATATTTTACATATGAAGAATCAATAATTATTCCTTTCTCTATTTTAATACACTTATATCCTCTTGTTTCTAGAGAATAGCCTAGAAAATTCCATCAACTGTTCTTTTCTCAAACATTACAAAGTTTCCACCTTTCTTCTTTATAATTCATGGACTCCCAAAAACTCTTAATTGTTTCCGACAGGGAGTTTTTCCATAGAAAATTTTGTATGGAGTCATATATAAGTTTGGAATATAGAAATATCAGTTCCTAATATACACAGTAGTGTTCATGTCTTGCCTCCAATAATAATGAAAAATATTATGTTCAAGTAACATAGTTCTCCCCATTTCCACTAGGCATTGACTATTTCATTTAGCAACCCCATTTTGTTGAGGTGTGTATGGTGAACTGAACTCATGCCAAATTCCATGTTTCTCAAGGTAACAATCAAACTATTCATTCTTATACTCTCCACCATTATCAGTTCTCAACTTATTTATTGAATACTCACAATCCTTGTCTGATTTCCTCCTAAAACTCTTAAACATTATTAGAGTATTTGACTTGTGTCTAATGTAAATACCACAATTAATGTAGTAAATTCATTATTGAAAGTAATTAAGCATTTGTCTCCATTTTTACATTGCTTGATCATTGGTCTACAGATATCAGAATGTATAAGTTCCAACAGTATTTTGAGTGAATTTCAACTCTCTTATGAATTGAGTTTGTAATCTTCCCTTTCTCACAAATAGTGCAACACCAATCACTTCTTCTTGATAAATTAAAAATATCTTAGACAATATCTCTTTTTGATAACTTTCACATATCTCTCGGACACATATGTCCCAGCCTTTTATTCCATAACTTATTTTAATCTACCATACCAATGTAACAAGAGTTATGCACTTCACCAACTTGGAACAAATTCCCTCTTATATGTTGTCCTCTTGTGACTATATTTCAATAATTTTCTCTTTTCACAGCAAATCAATCCTTTCAGAAGATAACATTGTTTCCATCTTCATAGAGTTGTGACACACTAATCAGGTTATGTTTCTTCCCATCAACAGATACTGTTTCACTAGATTTTATCTTTTCTTTTCCAATGATGGTTGATCTAACACCTTTGATTCATAGAGATTCATCCTTTCTAGATGTCACTATTCCTTATTTTAACTCTTTCACATTCTTCAATAGATTTAAGTCTCCTGTCATATTAAAGAAACTCCCACTACCACGACTCTATGTACATTATCCTTTTCTAGCTTTCAAATCAGTTTCAACAATGATAACTTTTTGTTCTTCCTTTTATTCCACTTTTTGTTGTGTTTCCTCTAACTTCAAAGCCACGTCAATGTGTTCTAGAAAGAAAACCACGAACTCTTTATTTTTGGACTTATCAAGCCTATCCATTTTAGCATTTAAAATATCAGGCTTCTGAAGATTATTAAGAAATTTATTTTGCTCTGGTAACACACTAAGGCATCCCTTAGCAAGATGTATAGGTCAACCACATCATTAACAAGTAGTTTCTAGAGGTTGGAACCTACTATAGACTTTTATAACAACCTTATCAGACATCTTATGAAATTTATTTAGATATTTTCTCTTTTGAAAGGATTGACTCCCCCTCAATCATTGCCTTTCCTGGCATGCGGAATAGTTTTAATATTGTTGGTTGAACCGACACATATTTTCCATTTGTCCAAATCCACCAAAATACCAGTGATAGCCATAAAATGAACATTTTCCTCATAAACTTCCATACTAATAGGAGTTGTGAACATGCTTCTCTACAATATTATTACCAGAATTCTACTGAACATCAACATTCATATTTTCCAATTTAACTTTATTCTTCAGCTCAAATTTCTATTCAGTATTACTAAAACCAAATGTGGTCGACGTCTTTTTGAACCCAATATTTTTAGGGGCTTCTGATTTTTCAGTATTTCATACTTTTACCACATACTAAGCCTTTACCACATTTCTTTTATCAGTACCCATTCTATCTTTTTTTCAAATTTTGAAGGTAATTTTTCATGTTCTTTATTAGGCTCAATCTCAGTAGAACAATCCTCATTTATCCAACATGGTCCCAACAGATAGTCTTTTTAGTAATCGTTAAATATTAAGGAAGTGATTTTATATTCTTATATATATGCCAAAAACATGTGTCTTATGACAAAGTTATTCTATCATTGCTCATGTTAATTGATTCATTTACGATTCATGACTTATGGACTACAATGATATATTCCATCACTCAATTGTATCATCTATGATATTTTATATATGGTTTTTAAAAGTTTATTTTATATTCTCAACCCCGTATTTTCATGTTATTCTTATGTGATCAGTAATATCTCCCATGTTAATCAGTATTGAGTATCTGAGATCACAATTTCGTATGTTTCCTTTTCCCAGGTTTTGAATAAATGGTTTATTTATGATATGACAATTCTGGAGGAAATTGGTGAATAAATTAGTGGGTGATGATGCAGATCCCTTATAAACCATATGTTTATGTTTCAAAGTTTCCAAACATAATAATGAATTAAAATTCTAGTTCAGAATGTATTATTATGTAGTGAATACGCATATAATATGATGTAATAATTATATATAACATTTATGAGTCTATATTATTGTTATAGTAGTATGTTTTAGTGAGTCATTTGAATATAAGATGAGAATATTTTTGGGAGAATCCTAGGGATAATTATACATAAAAGAAAATATAATAGTGGTTTTGTAAGTAAGATATTGAGTATTTATTAATAAATACTGCTTGATATGGATACTAAAATTGTACATGTTTTTAGGATAGGTTTATCTAGGGGTAATAACCTCGATAAGAGTAGGTCGGGTATATATCATTCATTGTTCGGGGAATAGTGAGTATTCCTTTACAATGATCTTGGTTTAACACACTAGGGTGATATTCTTTTCTTAACTCACATTTTCATTATGTATCATTATAAATTATATTAATAGATTATAACTACGAATAAACTTAGTTAATCCCAAGGCATCATAGAATTAAAATAGTGTTACATGATATATAAATATTATAATTTATTTTTCCTTATTGTGTGGTTTCCCAAAGAGATTATAATTCTATGACTAGGGTTTTTATTTTTAAGCATGGGCTGGGTATTGAAAGAATAATGTTAATAAAGAATTTAATTAAAAATAAAATGATTGTGGATGTGAAAAAAAAAATTAAAAGTGGGATGGAATGATTAAAATTTTTATTATTCCTATTAATAAATTCCCTTATATGAATAAAAACCTAAATATGGGTGATATTCAAGAAAAATTTAATATAAGAAAAATGGAGTTTTATTAAGGCAATGGAGGAAACAACATATAACATCCAAAATGTCGATAATATGGTAAGTAACACAAAATGGAATGTATCTGTGGATCAAGGATAATTTTTAGGAATGGAAAAGAAATAAATACAACATGTTATTGGTGGGGGAAAATAAATTATTATATTTTTTTATTTGGAAGGTATGGTCATTATGAAAATCAATGTTCATGGGTGATAGATTGAGAAGAGGATCAACAAGGTTGTACGAGTAATTGATTTACTGTTGATGATAATGATAATATGAAAGACATATGAAATGTACAAGGTATAAATGAATATGATTATGTATTATAGTTTATGTTTTATGAAGGATATGGGCGGATTGGTATTTTTAGGCATTGGAATAATTTTTTTTGTTTTAGTAGTTTTTTAATGACATTATGGTTATAATAATATTGAAACATTAATATATAGTTCTACAGTATTTTTTCTTTAAAAAATTTCCAGAATATATTGACTTGTAACAATGATATAGAATAGTGATTTAATGATAGGGTGACATTTAATGGAAAACATGTCATTAGGGGAAAAATAAACCTAAATATATGCCTGATTTGGAGATAATAACTTTTAGTTGAGATAGAGAGGTTATTTATATTGATATATAAATGGTATAATATTAGGGACATTTGAAATGATTTTATGAAAACTGGTTTATATTATATTTGGTGAATTTTAATTATTAGGTATTTATGGAATATATTCAATTATATGTAATTTATTAAGGAATGTAGATAGAAAAGTTTTTTGGAATCACGTATTTTTTATTGAGGTTATGTTGTAAATCAGGTGACTTCTATTTTTTAGGAGAATATATGATCAAGGAAATCACCTATTTGGAATGTTACATTAAGATATAATCTATATTATTTTGGTAATTAGTGATTGTTTTATTTTTTAAATTAAAATAATTTCTTTCTATATTTAGGGATGTTAAATTTTTTTGATGCATATTTTCAAAGTGTTTTAATGATAACTACATATGGAATTATTTTGGTTGAAATTTTGGTATTATTGTAAGACATTAAAGTATAATTTATCTTATTGGATAAAATGTGTTATAAACTATGGTTAGGATGATAACTATACATAGACTGAATGCATTAGAAATATTTTATAAATCTTATGACCACTTAAAAATTAATTTTTATGCTCCATGTATGGAATGTTATTCTTGATATTTCTTTTTTAGGAGTAATTGAATATGTAGAAATTAATTTATGAAAAAAATGATAAAATTATTCTTATAATAAATAAATAAATCAAGTATATTTTTTGGGATCTCAATCATGGCTAGAAGAAAATTACTCAACATTACGAAAATGATCTTTAAATAAAAATCCTATAATTTTAGTTTAATTTATTTTTAATTGATGTCCTTTTGATCCATCATAGTTTTATAGATATTTGGTTACTATGTCTATTAGGAATATGTTTTCTATTAGTATTTATTCATCCTTGGGAATTATTTTTCTCCCCATTGTATATTTTATAACTTCCCTCAAAAGTTTTCCTAATCTTGGACCCTTATTTGGTGTTATTTTAGGTATCCATTATGATAACCACATCCCTTTTTCAACGGATGATTTATTATTATATTATTTTTTATAATGTTGGGTTTCATTACTATTTTTTTATAAAATTAAATCTTCAAAGGCTAAGATAAAATTTTTTGAGTGATGTTTATTTAAGCGGAGAATGTAACATCCAAAATATATTAGTAAAATAATATTTAGAATAGATCAATATATTGCCTAACTTGCAACACAAGCTTTAAGAAAATTTTGATATATTATAAAAATAGTTTTATAACATTATTATTGTTTTATAATGTATTAATATGAGAAAAATAATTATTAATTTAAATTTATAATTTTATTTATAAAAAAAATTATTGTTTAATGTAATGGGAATAAGGACAAAATTTTATACTATTAATTTTATGCTTTGAAAATTCATTTTCATAATATATGTATTTTATTCACTTTTGTGTGTGTAAATTAGGAATATATTGTATATTTAACAAAAAAATTAAAAAATAACATCAAATTTAAATTATGTTGATGTTTTGATATATTTATTAAATAATTTATTTGTCCATGAATAGTAAAAAATACATATTTTTCAAATACTATCATTTATTTCCTTTAATTCAATTAAATTTAAAAGTACCACTTTATTGTTGATTTGGTATGAAATTTACTTTTGACCCATCTCATTTAGAATGATATAGTTTATTCCATTTCAATCATAAACAATTATAATTATGAAAAAAGTTAAATTTTATGCTTTAGAAAACATTTTTAAAACTATTTATCATTGAGCCTTATGAATATATATAAAAATTTATTTTTATGACATCTAAGATTTTAATCATGAGAAATTTATTTTATATTTTGAAAAATTAGATTCAAATTTGATATATAGGACCCTTTTATGTTTGGTCAATTTGAATAAAAAACTTGGTAAATATTTGTCACCTAAGTAAGGGTAAAATGGGGAAAACAAGGTTATAGTTTTGGGAGAATGCTATAAAAGTCCACTAACAACTGACTTTATCCAATTGGATAGTGGTGTTCATCCATTTCCATCCTATTTTTTAATATCATGTCACTTCGTTCTATCATTATTTTATTTTGAACATTATAATTTTTTAATAAAAGAATAAATAAAAAATGTCACTCTATTTACTTTAATATATATAATATTGGTACATAAAAATATTTTTTTTAAATTTTTTTAAATTTAATAATTAAAATAAATTCTTATGAAACACCTAAATAGTGTTTATTAAATTATTTTACAAATAAATTAAATTATTTTAAATATTGATATGCAATACAATTTTGGAGAATTATTGAGTACCATGTATTTGTAGATAAATTTAAAATCATAGGGATGTGTTCAAATATAATATTTTCATTCAATATTATTATTGGTGTCTTCACTTTCTAATTATATTAATAGTGTTGATTTTTAAATAAATGATAATTTATGAGAATAATATTTCATTTGTTTGATTAAAATTTATTAAAATAGAAAAAGAACAAAATGTTAATAATATATTGTCTAAAATTTGATCCCTTGGAATTTTCTAAGCCAATCCTTTCCAAATATGTAACGTTATTACCCCTTAAATTTTAAGAAGTCATCAATGAAGATAATGTTTACATTGGATAACCATGAGGTCAAAATAACATATAAATTTTCAAAATCAACCCAATTAAGTCTAAATAAAATTGGTTTTTGAAATTTCAAACATCAACTATTTTTTTAATATATTCTCATTTGGAAGAATTTTTAAAGAGTTTGAAATAATTATAATTTAATATTTTATGAAATTCCAATAGTTAATTACCCCTCGATTTAAAAGGAACTGATTATCTATTTTCTTCACTCCGCTTTGAGCACATTAAATCAACAAAAAACAATCCATTTATCTTATAAATGTCCCTTTGATGTCCTAGTCTTGGTAAAATATAGGGTAATCAAATCAGGTGGGAACATGACCTAAAGGATACCACCCCACAGACAAGAGGATTCAAATTATAAGTGGTTGTCCATGGTGGATCATTGGGGAGACTATTCTATCATGGTCAGAGTGTAGCATAGTGGTGTGGTCATATCCGTGAATAGAAAAAGAATAGGTGATAACTGAACAACAATAGAGTAATAATCCATAATATAGATAAATTATTATTCAATGCCATCAATGTCATATACAAATATTAGGATCAGGGAATTCAATACAAAGAATGGGAAATACTAGGGAACCATGGAAAAATCATATAAAACATAATTAAAAAAATGATAAATATCCCATGGAAATCTATAGTAGCATTTCAAGAACAAGATCAATATTCTTCCTCATACACCATCCTTTAAAAGAAATCATGTATCCATGGAAATACACATTCCCTTGTCCCTACTTGCATCCATGAAGCCTTTCTGGGTACTAAATGACAGCCCAAACATGGTCTGGGACATACTATGTAATCCACTGCCAATGGTGTATAATTTCATCTAGTCAGTGCGTACATACTAATAATTTTGTAAGAAATATTAAAATATGTATTATAAATGGGGTAAATAATCAACCCACATAAGTATGGGTTCCCACGGAACACCAACCCTTTTTTACCTACTTTGGACTTAGAGGAAATATCTCTAATTAAACAGTCTGTACTAATTTAATTGATAAAGAAATCTAGAGAACATTCACATACCCCAATCTCGCACTTTAATCATATCTAAGAGAAGTATTTATAATATGTACATCATTAAATGTAAGTATCCAAAAAATATGGGATTTTTATTTGGAATGGCACAAACATTGGTTAATTAGTTTATTAATTAATTGAATAGAAACCTAAGGTCATCTTTGGAATTTCTAATTTGGAACCCAAGTATGACTGAAGGCATATCCTGAAAGCATCACCTTATAAACCTTTCATAGGAGTTCCTCATATAATCCTTGCTATTTCACTAGGATTTGTTTGAATTATCCATCCTCTGAGTCCATCTATGGAGGTCTATAAGGAATCTGAAGTGTCACATGTAGAAAATATATTAATCGACCCTATAAATCCTATTAAGATGGTATGTGAGTATGATATACTCTATAATACCAAATATAGGATCGAATATATAAACATGAGATGCTCAAATACAAGAGGGGGTGAATTTTATAGTTTAAAATCACTAAGGAAATTTAACCAAAATTCACAACACCTTTATGTTATAATAACTTGCTTCATTCCAGAAAAGTGATTTCTAAAATGAAACATAACAAAAGTTTACATCAACTAATATTCTACCTTAAATCGTATAGAATCTAACTAAATAAGATTACAAGTATAAGGAATTATAATATAGTTATACATTCCTCAACAATACTAATGCAGTGGAAGAACTTGTAACAAAAAAAGTAAAAGTAGTAAATCTTTTTACCCAAAGAGAAGGTTATCCAACAACCTTGGATAAAGGTCATATGATTTATACTTTCAAGAGATTTTGTCTTACCCCCACCAGGTTAAGACCTCGATATAAATATCGGAGTCTATCTTGCTATCCCCACAAGCCCTCAACTTCAAGGCAGTCAGAACCATTGACTTCTTATCCCTAGAAGCCCTCGATTATACACAACAACAATCAGAGTCGCACAAAGAAAATCTGCACAAAGCAATGTTTGAAGAAGTTGTTCAAAATTTCTGCACGAAGCCTGAGAGTTTATAAGAGCCTCTCTCTCTAGAAATCTCTTCTACAGCATGTAATCACAGTTGTCAAAAATTGTTGTTAGCTCTTTCAAATGAGATTTTATTTATAGGCACATCTCCAACGGTCGGCTCCCACCTCCAACAGCAATATTTTTTCTTAAATATCTATGGGACCAATACACGTGTTACTCAAACAATGGTTAGTTGAAAACTGAAAGCATGACATCTTTTTTAACAAAACAAGTGTAAGTATAACTAAAATCCAATATTCATAATGTAAGTAAATGAATGTTCGATGATTAAGAAAAAATTTAATTTAGACTCTATAATACAAGGATATTCGGATTCTTTTTTTTTGGAATTTGGATCCTGAATTTTATAGAATTATGGAGTCTGAATTTCAAGGAAATTCCGAATATGGATTCACAAGAAATCGGAACCTGAACTTACAAAGTTGGGGGGTCGAAGTACATGAGAATTCAGAGTCAGAACTCATAAGAGTTCGGAGTCTGAATTCAGAGAACATGGTTGCAGAACCTAGAGAAGTTCATATCCAGAACTCATATTAATAATTCGGAGTCAGAACTCTGAAGAGTTCATAACCAAAATATGTATTCAGAATTCGGAGTCATAACGCAAAAGAGATCATAACCAGAATTCTGATACAGATTTCAGAGTTAGAACTCTGAAGAGTTCGTAACCAGAATTCTGATTCAGAAGTCAAAGTCAGAACTCTGAAGAGTTCGTAACCGGAATTCTGATTTAGAATTCAGAGTCAGAACTCAGAAGAGTTTGTAACTAGAATTCTGAGAATTTGGATCCTAAAACAGAATGCTTCATATCTAGGTAATTATAGGATTCCGTGGTTTTGGTTTTAAATCAAATTTTACACTTAGGAAAATTATGATATGAGAAATTATAACATGGTAAGGATAAATTACCTTGGGGAAATAAATTTTTCCTTATAGAAGAAAAACATAGTGTAAAAGGAGTTTTTACTTGAGATAAGGTGTTTGTGATTTTCAAAACAAGAAGGAATTAAAAATTCATAAGGAAACCTTAATGACTTAACAATCTCCCCCTTGAATGAAGGAATTTAAAAGTCATAAGGAAATTTTGTTTGACTCAACAATCTCCATCTTTTTGGAAATCAAAAACATCCTTATGAAAATGAATATAAGGACTTAAAAAAATTATAGATTTTGAAATAAAGATTATCTCCCTTTTCTCATTGGTAATGATGAATACGACTAACTCCCCATTAGGATTTGGAACTCTAAGTATCATATTCTAGATTTCTAGAATGAGAGTTTGCATTTAGCATGAATAAGGAAATCTTTGTAATGAGAACTTCTCCTTTGATAAACTCCTCCTTACATAGGGATATTTCTTCTTTTACTTATAATTATTTTTCCTTCTCCCCCTTTGTGATTTTAAAAAAGTGTTTGAGGGAATGGAAAAAAAATATGGTACCTGAAATATTAGTAATAACATCCAAACAGAACAAGCATCCACAATTTAATTGAGATTGGATGTATTTATACAAGGAAAAACAGATACAACAAAAGATCAGATTGGGATATATTTTTCTTCTTTTTCTTTGTAAATCAGCTTCTTCCCACTAGTTTTCAGCCTCTTCAGTTATTTGTGATCCTCTTATGCTTTCTTTTCTAAGGTTGTGATCCTATCATTTTGAGACTTCAGGGCCTTTTTCTGCGCCTTCAACAAGTTATCTTGCTTCACTAGCTATTCTTCCAACATGATCCGGAGATCCCTCTCTGGTTTCCAACTTTTGACAACAAAATTCATCTTCTTATTCAGATATTTGACATCCTGAATCCAAGAATTTTGTTCAAGATTTACCTTTTCTTGAATGTTATTTAAAAGATCCTCGATTTTGGTTGCTTTGGTATCAAAAACATCTGTGACATCTTCTTGAAGTTGATCAAGCTCTATCAAGTCTTCAATGATTTTTTTGACCAGCTAGTCATTTTATGGAAAGTTTTTTTGTGGGCTTCATAGTAGATAAAGAAATATTTATGTTCTGCCTCAACCATTACACACTTATCCATCACCATGGATATGGATTCTGATTTATGATTCATGCAATGTCGGAGCATCTGGCATCTGTAATCAATTGTTGTAATGATCGGAATGGTGTCCACTAACTTCTTTAGGGATTAAACAACAAAATCATGTCCTAAAGATGATGACTCCAAATCTGATATCTTTCTTGGAGATGGTTATTCTTCTAGATATACCAGCTTCTTCTTAGAGGATCCTCTATCTTAGTTCTTCATAAAAATATCTCTGGTTGGGGTATCAACAAAAACATGTTTACCCTTATTGGTTCTCAAAATAGCTTCCTCATCAGGATATTCATGCTTAATTCCAGATAACTATACTATCTTATCTTCTTCAATTTTATCTTTTTAAGCTCCTACCTCAATGTCTTCAGGAAGAATGTTGTCATTATAATGACTCTCTTCCTTAGATAACTAGTTTACTTCCTCTGCAACTTTATCATCTATTCCATGAGTAGAAAGTTTTGAAGATCCGGCTTGAAAAGTCTAGATTTACAACTTTTCGGAAGCACTTTCCTTTTCATGAAAGTCTTCTAATTGCTTTATTAGATCAGTTGTCTCTTCAGTGATTTGAGCTTCCTAAACTTCTTCCACAGCTTCCTTTCCAACATCCTTCTCTTGGGCTTTTTGCAGAGTCTTGAAATTTTTTCCCGGTGTCTCATGTAATGGTTCTACTAAGAAGGTTTTCAGTACGGGAATATTCTCGGATGAAATTTCAGCATCCCTTATAATGGATTGAAAAATTTCAGCCTCTGACATCTTTTTCTTTTGATTCTTCTCTTTGTCTTGCTTCTCATGCTCTTCAGCAGCTTTCACTTTCAGTTCTTTGGCCTCTGTAGGGTCTAGGGCAGATTGTGGTTCCACTTCCTTCTAAGACATTTTATCCACCCTCTACTTTGATATTACATCATTCTAATTGGAATTTGGATTTTTGTGATTTATAGGTGTGGATTGAGCTTCCTTGGATTTAGGGGTTTTCTATGTTTCTTCAACTTCTTTTAGTTTCATCTTCTATCAAGCTTTATTTAAAGGTTCATCTTCTTCAACATTTTTCAGAACGACTTCTGTCTCATCCTCAGGTAGATCATAAAACTGACCTGACTCCTTTGAAAAACCTATTTTAATCCTCTTGAGGGTATCATCACTGATTAGCGTTACATTGCAATTCCTCAACATGGAATTGTAGGGGATCTTTAAAGATTCAAGGAACTGAAATATCAGTATGGAGATTAGGGCAAGATACATGATTATCTATGCTCTCAGATTCCCATTCTTGATATTCTCTATCATAAAGAGAATATTCTTCATCAGATTGATTTTCCTTATATTTACCAAAAAATCTAAGATATACATATCACTTTTCATAAGAGTTTCATTGTCACCCTTTCTTGGTACGATAAGGCCCTGAACCCATAACTATAGTATCCGATTTTTGGTAGTGAGATGAGAAATCTTTAGGTTCTTGACATCAGTAAGTCCAAGGCATTCCATAGCATTCACCTTTACAAAATAACCCTGAACATCTAGCATCTTGTGAGAACAAAATTATACCTCCCCTTCCTAAGATAACACTACCAAGCTAGCAGTATTGGTATAAGAGAGTGCATATGTTTTTCCACTGAAGGAAAATTTTTCTCTATCCTATTCTTTGAAAAAGCTAACTGATTCATAAAATTATATAAGTAGATCTAGATACACAACATCCTGAGCTCCTGTCTTTGAAATGGATATACTCTCCCACATATTAAGCCTGATATTAATTGAGATAATAGATTCATATTTATTGAAGGAGTTCAGATGTACCAACCTATCCCTGTAAATTGGCCACTCCGAAATCGGCATGAGAGAAGATATTTCTTGAGAAGGAATTTTAGCAGACATTCCGACTAGTGAAAAAACTCTGAAAATCCAGAACGGTTTTTTGATGGTGGGAAGAGCTTCGACATGCAAACGCTTTGAAAACTGATGTGGGACAACATTGGGGGTCCCCATTTTATAGGTGTTGAAGCGACAGTTGAACTTCTCATCTAAATCCAATGGATGAGAATTATTTTTATATGATCTGACGGTTGAAATAATAGTATCAAAGAAATTTTTTTCGTATACGGTCTTTTGAGGTTTTTAAAATAACACATTCGGATTTAAGGAAAATAGAATCTAGGAATTTTTAAAAATAAAAGAAACTACCTGTAAGTAAAATGTAATTACAAAAACTCAAGAAATAATCATACCTTTTAGATTGTAAGGAGAATTATTTATATTGAGTAAAATTCTTCTTGAAGGTCTTTAGATTCCAAAAAAAATTGTTTATGAAAAATAATTGAGTACTCAGATCTTAATTACGAAAATATTCATTATAGAAATCATCATTACGAAGATATCGAGTATGAAAAGAAATTCATTACGAATAATATGAAAGACATCATTAGGATAAATATGAAATACTTCACCACAAATTTTTTTTAAAACATCATTATGAAAAATATTGGAAACATTATTACGAAAATTATTGAAAAATTCATTACGAAATTTTTTGGAAACTTCATTATGAAAAATTTGAAAAACTAAAAAACAAATGTACTAACCCTATGAAAAGGAGTTTATTAATGCAAAGAGATTGTTTCAACATGAAGTTAATGAGGAGGAGTACCTTACGGTTATCATTCCTAACTTTTGTTTAATGTATTAAAATCTATTAGAGGGTAAAGATTTTTTGAAAATACCAGAAGGTTGATCTTGTGTTCCAATAAATAGAAGAATGATATCTCCTTTTGATTTATTTTTCTTCCCATATTCACAAGGGTCATAAACTTTTGAAGAATCAAATCTAAGCTCTGGTAGATCCTTAAATAATCTTTTCTTAGAAAGTTTTCATATGTTCCTAAGGTTACAGTGACCTAACCTTCTATGCCACAACCATGAATGATCTTCCATTGCACTAAGGCAGGGTAGATCTTGTCTCTTAAGGTCTTCTAAGTTTAATTTATAAACATTATCTTACCTTTTGGCAGAATGAATAAACTCTTCCTTGGAATTGTGTACTAGGCACTTGTCATTCCTAAAATTCCCAATTTAGCCTTCATCTCATAATTGCCTTATGCTAATGAGGTTTTTCTTAAAACCCTTAACCAATAAAACAATTGAAATAAATGTTTTTCTAAGAAGAATGATGTTACCTAAACCAATATTTTCTTCATGAGAATTATCTCCAAATTTTACTTTTCCTCCTTTCATCTTGATAAATTTTCAAAATAGTTTTTGTTACCAGTCATATGCCAGGAACACCCACTATCCATGTACCATGTATTGATGTTGGTACTTTATCTATTTTCATAAAAACAAAAGAGTCAGACTTTTGGAATCCAAACATTCATGGATCCTGAAATTTCAGAAAGCAAAATCTTAGGCACCCACATCTTATTAGAAAAATAGGATTTATAAAATCCAAAATACTGGGTTTTTTTAGAGAACAATCTTTTCCCAGTGTCCACCACACTGACACTTATTACAGAATGGAGCACTTTGAGGAAAAAAGTAATTGTTACTAAAAATTGGTTTAGAACTAGTATAACCAAAACCAGAACTATTCCTTAGAGGTGGAATTTGATAATACATTTTATCAAAATTTTCTTCACCTAAGGTAAAGTTTTAAAAACACTTCCTCAAGGAAAATATATCGGATTTGAGTTTGATAACTATGTCCTTGTCTCAAAAAATATTTTATTTTCAACTAGATCTTGGCTCGAAAACATTTTTCTTAGAAATTACGTTTTCTATATCTTTGGAAAGTTTATTCTTCTCAGAATTTACTTCATCAAGATTTTTTGAAATGTTTTCAAAATCAACATATTTCTTATCAAGATCTTAAGAAAGATATGATATTTCTTTAGTAAGAATAGTATTCCTAGAATTTGTCTAATCAAGTTTTTTCATGAGTTTTGAATTCTAAATGTCAAGGAGTTTAGAAAATATAGAAACTTCTTCATAGGAAGGTAAATCATTATCATCATAATAATAATATTCTTCATCTGAAGAGTTATAATATTTACTATCATTAGTATTTAAAGAAACATTGGTCAATGATTCAGCATTATGTACCTTAGACATTAAGAAATAATTTTCAATAGGTAGTATGGCTAATAGACCAAGATTCTTCGGTCCAGAAGATTCATAATCTGATGATTCATCTGAAAAGTCTCCACCACTGGCACTCTGGGTTTCATTAGCATTCAATACATTCTAAGATTTATCCTTGTAATACTTCATTATGTTCTTCTCTGAATGTTGTTCCTTTCTTTCTTTTCTCTTAAGCATATGACAATTAGGTCTTATGTGTCGAGATATCTGGCATTCGTAACATGTGACTTTTGAATCTTTCTTATCTTTCCTTTCCTTTTTCTTATATCTAGATTGAAAGTTACTCTATCTTGATATCTTGTTCATCCTTCAAGCAAGATTTTCTAATACATTTTTTGAGGATTCACTTCCACTAGATTGATATTGGATAACAACTTTAATATATTTGGATCTAGTAACTCTCTCAGGAGTATTCGCTTTTATATGATTTGAAGTAGTAGTAAAAGAAACACTGCCATTTCCATTCTTCTTCATTACATTATTAGCATCTCTCTTCATTCTAGTCTCATGCTGATGAAGAGTTCCAAACAGCTCATCTAAGGAAATCTGAGTAACCTTTCTGTTCTCATCAATAGCAGTCCTCTTGGATTCCCATTCATTCGGCATGATTTAGATGATATTATCAATAAGGGCTTCATCATCGAATCCTTTTTCACCTATGGATTGTAAACTATTCAAAATAGTCAGGAATCTTTGTTGCATCTTACATGTGGGTTCTCCATATAGAAAGCAGAAACCATGATATTCAGCTCTGAGCATGGCTCTTCTAGTTTCAATTTCTTTGGATGTTTTAAAGTGAGTAACTTCAAGTTAATTCCATATACAATTTGCTTCTTCACAAGATGAAATTTTGCTATATATGTTTCTAGTCATGGAAAAAGAAAAGTATTTAAAACCATATAATTCAGTTGATATTCATTCTTTTCTTGATTTGTGAAGGTACTAAATTCTTTGTCATGGATTTTATATCCTCTAGTAAGCATAACAAAATTGTCAACAACAGTGTTGATAATGAAAGTATTCATGTGTTCTCTCAAATATTCAGAATCATTTCCATCAAAGATAGGTGGTTTAGTTGGATTGAGATTGTCTATGGATCCAATATTGATTCATGCCATCTTAATGAAAAATATTTCGATAAAAACTTGTTAATATAAAATGTTTTGTAGACATGGAAAATATTCCTAATTATAAAAAATATAGAACAACAGTATCTCTAAGAAAAAATGATTCCGAACTATAAGAGTCTGAAAACCTGATTATGAAAAATTGTGAAACCGAAAGTTCAATTCTGATAATTATTTTCTGAATCTAATCATGAGATTAATTCAGAGGTCACCTCCTCCGATACAAATTGTTGGAGTGGAACATGGTACAAGATAGTCTATCATAAAAGAAATTGAGCAAAGAAAACTTATATGTGAATATAAGTATTTCAGAAACCTACTCTGATACCAATTGTTGAGATGGTATGTGAGTATGATATACTCTATAATACCAAATGTAGGTTCGAAAATACAAACACGAGATGCTCAAATATAAGAGGTGGTGAATTTTATACTTTAAAAATCCATAAGGAAATTTTCTGTAACCAAAATTCACAACACCTCTAAGTTCTAAAAACATTCTTGATTCCGGAAAAGTGATTCCAGAAATGAAACTTAACAAAAGTTTACAAAAAATATGATACTACCATAAATAATATAGAATCTAACTATATCAGAGTACAAGTATAAGGAAATATAAGATAGTTATACTTTCCTCAAAAATACAAATGCTACGGAAAAACATGTAACAAAACAAGTAACAAGTAGTAAATATTTTAACCCAAAGAGAAGGGTATCCAACAACCTTTGATAAAGGTCCATTGATTTATACTCTCAAGAAAATCTTTCTTACCCACAATAGGGTAAGCCCTTGATACGAAGATTAGATCCTGTCTTGCTATCCTCGTAAGCCCTCAACTTCAAGGTAGTCGGAACCTTTGTCTTACTATCCCCGGAAGCCCTCGATTTTATGCAACAACAATCAAAGTCACACAAAGCAAATCTGCATGAAGCAAAGTTTAAACAAGACATTAAAACATTATACATAAAGCCTGAGTGTTTATAAGATCCTCTCTCTCTAGAAATCACTTCAATAGCATGTAATAATAGATATCAATAATTTTTTTTAGTTCTTTCAAATTAGATTCTATTTATAGGGACAACTCTAATGGTCGACTTCCTCCTCCAACGATCATATTTTTTCATGAATTTTGGAGGGACCTATAAACATTTCACTCAAAAAATGGTTAGTTCATAACAGAAAGCGCGACATCATTTTATTACAAAACGCGTGTAAGTATAACTAAAATCTGATATTCGCAATGTAAGTAAATGAAAGTTCAGAGTCTATGAAAAAAATGAATTCGGAGTCTGTAATACAAGGATATTCAGATTCTGTTTTTTAGGAATTTGGAACCTGAATTCTATATAATTTAGGAGTCCGAATTTCAAGGAAAATCGGATTCATGATTCACAATAATTTGGAACCGGAACTTACAAAGTTCAGAGTCGAAGTTCATGAGAATTCGGAGTCATAACTCATAAGAGGTTGGAGTTTGAATTCAGAGAACTCAGTGTTAGAACTCAGAGAAGTTCATATCAAGAACTCGTATTCAGAATTCAGAGTGAGAACACTGAAGAGTTTATAACCAGAATTCGTATTCAGAATTCGGAGTCAGAACTCAGAAGAGTTCATACCCAGAATTATGATTCAGATTTCGGAGTCAGAACTCTGAAGAGTTCATAACAAGAATTATGATTCAGAATTCGGAGTCAGAACACTGAAGTGTTAGTAACCAAAATTATTATTCAGAATTCGGAGTCAAATCTAAGAAGAGTTCGTAACCAGAATTCTGAGAATACGGATCCTAAATCAGAATGCTTCATATCTGGAAAATTGTAGGATTCTGAGGTTTTAGTTTCAAACCTAATTTTACACTTTTGAAAATTATGATAAGAATAATGAAAACATGGTAAGGATAAATTTCCTTAGGGAAGGAAATTTTTCCTTATAGAAGTAAAACATTGGGTAAAAGTAGTTTTTCCTTGAGATAATGTGTTTGTGATTTTTTCAAAACAAGAATGAATTGAAAAGTCATCAGGAAACCTTAATGTCTCAAAAATCTCCCCCTTGAATGAAGGAATGGAAAATTCATAAGGAAAACCTTATTGACTCAACACATCCATCCTTGGTAGTCAACATAGGGTGTCCATGTACTAACCATGGAATATAAAATGGTATCCCCTCTGATCCAATCCATGGAATTCTATATAGGGAACCCATATAGCTCTCATGATGTATGTAATCTAGCATAAAAGTTAGTCTATCCAATGATTTCATATGGGAATCCATGTTTCACCCCTTTTGAATCATAATATCATTATAAATGATTTAATTTAAGTAATTTGGATGAAAATTTTCGGGAGTTCCATGTCCAAACCCAGGTTTCACTCTCGATAGCGTAACAAGAATTTTCATGGGCCTGAAGTCTAACAATACAAATTATGTTCACAGTTAATTCAATTGAAAATCACATTTATATAATCCATTACTCAACTCATAATGTGGATCGAATAATTTCTTATTCTTAGAAGGGATATAATCATATTAATCCACCCTTTTAAATTAATTGAGAATTCTTGTTTTTAAGAACCTCTTATGCCTATGAGCAATTAGAAAATGCAAAATTCATAGGGTCCTGACCTTCCATTCGATCATTTACTAAATTAAATTACACTTAAATAAAATTATGTAACATCCCAGAAGCCAGGGGTAAAATAAAAAAACAATAATAGGTGAATCATTTTATAGGCCACCCATGTTAGATTCATCCAATTTTACAACACTCCCAATTGTGGTTCAATTCAAAGTCCATTGTAACACCTGTATGTTTTTATGAAATATTTTTTTAAATACTTTTAATTCATCAGTTTCTTTAATTTCACGTAATAACGAGTTTAAAAAAATCATGAAACACCCTTTGTATAAAATTAAAATTATATCTTTATCATTAGGTTAGTAAGAATAAGTATAATTAACTTATGTAAATGCATTGTGAATTCATTGGCTATCAATTATTTAGGAAAAATATAAATCAATTTGATATTTTTTATTTTTTATTTAATTACTATTGGTAATAAAATTAATGAGATACATATAAGTTATATACTGAAAAAAAATCTTATTTATTTTCATTAAATGTATATTTTAGTCATAGGGTATGAATAAACCTTATTTGATGTATAATGGCCTATATTTTTTAAAAGGGTAATTTTACACCTTTGAATGGAGGACCCATTTTAAATTATGAATTTCAAACATTAATAAATATTATATGAAATCATAAACATGTTATATAGAATTGGGAAAGAAAAATTTACATTGGTTGAATTTCTGATATTTTTCTGATAACGATCATTTATCGATTAATAGTAAACATATAATAAATTTTATGTTAAAACAAATTTTTCCATAGAAATAATTTATATTGTTAAATTACATTATTTAATGTTTTTAAAGTGTAAATATTATTTATTTTTATAATTTAATATAATGTATGTCATTATCTTTAATTTTACATTGAATCTAGTTGTAAAAACAATTCAATCTTTTGAAATTATTTAGCATTTAAAACTCATTCTCTATTCCAAACTACAAGATAAATTTTAATTTAATTAATGGAAATTATATTTTTTGGAATTTTTAGGAATGTAATCCATATTTCTAATCCTTAGTTTCAAATTATGTAAATCTCTTTAGTTTGTTTTTGGGCATTATGAATACTGACTTCAGTTATTGTTATTAATACGGTAAAATTATTAACTGTGTAATTAAGTGTAAGAATAATATTAAAAAATTACCCCAAAACTTGTATAAATATCATTGGATGAGTGTGTTCCACCAAAATAATCCTTATTTTGAAATTGTATCAATTTTAATCCACATGGATGAGATTAAAACATTTAATTTATTTATTTAAAGAAAATTTAAATATGTCTCACTAAATATTTAGTAACTAAATCATTTTTTATATAAGATTGTCCAAAATATAAATTATATTATAAATTAATATTTTATAGATAACATATTTTCTTTTATCATGGAAATTTTTTTGGAGATAAATAATTATCTTAATAGATTTTACATTAATGATGAAAAAATTATTTAATTGATGAAAAATCAATAATATAGTATTTATGAAAACAATAATGGAAATTAAAAGAACAAAAAATATGATAAAATATTATTTTTAGAATATATATTGACTATAATCATAATATGGTAGAGTTATGGATCATTTGGAGCCTTATAGAAGGGAGTATGACACTTATATAATTTTATTTAATGTGTTGTTAAAGTTGTAAGCTTCATAATTTAATAAGTCTAACAATTTAGTATTAGATTTTCCAAAAGATAAATTCCACTACTAGTATTATTCAGAAATATCTTCTATTAAACATTATCATAATATTTTATATTTAATTTTTATTCAAAAAAATAATCAACATAAACGATTACCCAAAAATTTTGTGGTATTTATTTTATTAAGAGAAATATAAAATAAATGTTATTAAAGATATTAAATTAAATATAATTTGTACTAATTAAAATGTATGAGGAATTTTATATATGACCTTGACCACCTAGAAATATAAATATCCCTTTAGTTCGATGTTATATTTTTATATTAATTTTTTTTTAAAATCAGTGAATTGAAATGTGTCAAACTTGATACAATTAAATGTTTATAAAAATGATGTACTATTAAATTATATAAAATAAATAAATATTTTTATGAAAAATAAATAATTATTATGATATGGTATAGAACTATCTAGTATACTTATTAATGGTTTATTTTACATCAAATAAGTAAATATTTCACCCTTTTAATATGGAATTATCTATTACCATTGTAAAAAAAATAAATAGAATGACAAAGTGTTGCGTAAAAAAATATTGTTTAAATTGAATTGATTACTTTTAAATAAAACTTTTGTTGATTAATGTAATACCGTATGTCATCTAAACATTAAAATTGGGACATTTTGGTGTTTTTTGTGTAGGTTTTGATTTTATTCTAAATTATTTTTTATGGAGTTTCTAAAAGTACCCCTGACCTCAATTATAAAAGGGAACCTCCTCCCTCACCACATTGCTTCATTTTCCACCATTATTCTTTGAAATTACATATAATTTTCCTATTTCAATATCCCTATTTATATTCTAGAGGTTCTATTTATCTATAAATTCCATCTATAGTGCACTAAGAAGATATTTAGAGGTAGCACGTCGAGGGAGAGATAATTTGTTCTACCGATCCATTCAAACTTAATTCTCCTTGAACATCCACTTCTTTAGTTTTTTCATTATAAAGTAACAACACCAGTATCAATGATATACTAATATTTATTTATAATGATGAAAGAACTATATTCCACCTTCTATCCATCCTCTGAAAAACTAAATCACCACGTGTGCGTACATACGACTAATCGTGTCCATGTCGAGGTGTAATATTATTTTCACCACCACCTTACGTGGATGGGTATAATGATGTAAATAATTTCAATATATTGTTATTATAACATTATAATTATTCAGAAATATTATACACCATCCACAACAATACCATAAAAAATTATGGGAATGATATAGTCGCTCATGCATACATACAACCTACCATCTCTACGATGGGATGTGATTCCTTTTAAAAGATCTTCATTAATACATTATTATATAAATGAATGTAATGAATAAATATGATATATATTATACTAATATCATTATGTAAATAATATAACTGTATCCTATGAAGTGGAACATGAACTCTTTCCAAAAAACATGTATAAGAACATAATGGAGTTTATATATGAATAACGAGTCACATTGAAATGTTACTAAGATATAGATGATACAGTTTACATATATGACATCATAAAAATGACTATTATTTTTGAATAATTAAATAAAATTATTTAAATAATTATCTTATATTAGGATGCATATAAAGGATATCATACATAAGGTAAGAGATAATATTTCAATATCATTATTATTCGAGATTGTTTATTTGTAAGTATTTACTACCATATATTTATCATCCATGTCCATGTTTTTTAAATTTTATAATATTATTTATATTAATCAAAAAAATTAAAGCTATTTTTACCCTTTCGTGAATCCTTATTAAATTTTATGAAAGTAATATTTTTTTATATTGTTTTTGAGATACTTTATAGACTTTTCTAGAAAAAGTATGAGGAAAATCTTTTTTGGCTTATACAATATGAATAGAATTTTATGCTTCCATAACACCTAATTTCCATGAATATTAATTTACAAGGTTTCATGTTTATTTTCAAATAAAATATTTTCTTTTTACATTTTGATACATTTAGAGAAAGGAAAATGGTTTTAATAATAATGGATATTTTCCCCAATAATTAATTACAATTGTTTTATCAAAATAATCTTCCATATAAAATTAAGGATACATTTCATGTATAATATCACTATTATTCTTATGGTTGATTATATTTATGATGTAATTCTATTTAATTAAATCCATTTTTACATGGATTATATTATGATGGAATGATGTTAAAGAAACCCATTTTATTACTTCGGTTATTCTTTGATTATCACGCCCCGACCTATCCGTATTTTTTTATTATATTCGTTATTATTATTAATGTTATTATTATTATTATCTATATTATTCTTTTAAGTTTTCTTTTAATTATTTTATTTTACCTTCTCTTCTTTTTCATTTAATTTTCTTTTCATTTTTTTCTCTCTTTTGGTTGTTTTTTCACGCGGCTGCCCCCCCCCTTTATTTTATTTTTTTCATCGCCTTCTTTCCGTAGCAGTTGGTTCACCCTACCACCTATTCCCCCTGTGCCTTCGACCTATGGCAGCACCTCACTTCGGCGCTCCCTCACTGTTGAGCCGCACCTCAGCCACCTACCTACACCTTCGACCTACTACAGCGCCCCGCTCCAGCGTGATGCCCCTACTCTGCAGCCCACCATTGCTCCCCCTTGAAGTGGCTCTCGCGACACCCCTCCCCCCCCCCTCTTCTCCCTTACAGTGCTCCAACCTTGCTGCGGGACTCCCTCTAATGGATCCCGCATTTCAGAGCCTTCACCTACCCCATGCCTGCTCGACGCCCCAGCCAGCACCCTGGCCACCGCATGTCTTCTCTTGCACCACGCCCCTCTTTCCCATCATGCACTACATTACAATTTCCCTCCTACTCACACTGCTCCGGCTTTGACCTACACCCCCCTTCCCGCTGAAGATTCAGCCTATCCCCGGGCCTTGCTCTACCTCACAGTAGCCTGCCTCCAGCCACACCTCCAGCTGCGCCTCCTGCCTGCTCCAACTCCCACGCACGAAGCACCTCTCCCGACACTAGCTTCAACGAGCCACCTTTGGTCCCCCACATGACCTGACCACTACTCCTAATGATCTCTCCCTTCCAGTTTCCACCCGTATTCACCTATCCTTCCCCCTCCCTGCATGTGAGCACCCCTCACCGCGTCTCGGTGCTTTAGCTCCCCCTATACTTACTCTCCCACTCCCCTGCCTACAGTGTGCCCAGCGCGCCTCCCTTAGCCCTCCACCATTCACCTCTTGTCCAACATCCCCACACCCTGCTCCACCTCCCATTCCATCCACCACCCTCTGCCTCCGCCCGGCTGCAGAGCACAGCGCCAACCATCGCACCACCACCCATTTTTCTTCCTTCTTGGTCCCTCTCCCTTGGTCCGTGCAGCACCATCGCCCGCACAACGCCTCTTGTCCGCTCCTTTCAGTGCATGCACTGGCCACGCCTAACACCCCTTCCTCCTTGCCTACCATGAGCAGGTAGCCCGCAGCGCCACACCCTCCAGCTCCGCCCGCGCACTCCTCCTCCTCCAACCTCCCTCCTTGCCTCCTTCACACTCGGCTGGGACACAACACCCCTTTGCACCATGTCCTTCCTTCTCCAGATGCCTCCCCCCAGCCTGCGCTGCACTGCTCTGACCAGGCACCCTACGAGCAGTACCCCAAACCCATGCTCCTACCTTGAAGTCATTGTCTGACCGGCCTCCGGCGATGCCTCCCCCATCTGAGTTCCTGCCATACACCGTCGCACCCTCACTGTTGGACAGCCCCCATATCCTCCTATCCGGGCATGACCCCATTCTTTTTGGCCGCATGCACCTCTGTTCGAGCCTCATTTCAGCCATCGCGCTCCCATCGTGCCTCCTTTCGGCCTCTGAGTTGCTCCGATTAGTCGGTGCTCTAAGGTCACGCGACTTTCATCCTATCACAGGCCCTCCAATAGACCGTGCACCCTTACCAGCGATGTGCCCCCTCTACTGGATATTTTTTCAGGGCTCTGCAACCCCTTGCCGGTCCTCTGTGGTGGAATGACCAGCGCCATCGACTACCGTGTCACCCCTATTCGCGTGACTAGTCACGGTCCTGGATCACAATTGGGCGCACGACGGAAGCCACCACCAAAGGCGAGCGGTTTGGGTTCACCCTGTTTCTCCTACTCCATTACTAAGGTGAGTTTCCCACTATTTATTCATTTGAATCTTTTGAAATCTAGGATTATGGGTTTTTATTGTTTTATTATTGCTACGATGTGTTAGCAGAGAAAGTAGGAAATACCATGATTAACCTGTTGTGCATGCTTGTGCGTGAGTGTGAGATGTGTCGCGTCATCGTAACCGAGCTGCAAGTCAAGGTAGGTCCCCCACTGCACTCACCTTTAAATATAGAATTTATTAATTACTTGATGTTTTATTAATTTTCATTAATGAGAAATAATATAAGATAATTAATTTTTAAATGATTACTTGGAGTGGAAAAAGTCGTTTATTTTATACTGACCACTTGAAACCTTTTCTTGATGAGTGGACACCCAGTTTTGAAAGAATACCCAATTGGAATTTAAACAAAATTCACGGAATATCAAATGTACTTCTCGTTTTAAAGATAAATGATTTATTCTGAACATGTGTTTTCGGTTTTCTCGAGAAATGAGGTTTTGATTTAAAATTGGTGAAGGCACGTTTGGCACTTTAATAAAATAGATTGTTTTGGAAAACCCATTTAGTGGTGATATTTGGTGTGAGTTGATTGCATGAGCTGTATGTGATGTTTGTGCATCGTGACTGATTGATTTACATTGTATACGCACCCCTTTTTATTGATTGTGTTGAAATTGTAACCTAGAATAGTGAGTGAATCTCCTGAGAACAATTGTTGCACTAGTTTAGATTACGCACTGGCTAGTGGCCCCATAACAGGAGAATACTGATTTGTTGCTGCTATGGGGATTGGGCCCCAAAGTTAGGCCATGAAAGGCTATGTCGAGTGTTAGGGCGTTATGACATCATCAAGTTAGGGCATGCCTTCAAGATGAGTCAGATGTATAGTACGTTCTGGATTGTTCACGATCTCCTAGGTTCGACCCATGTTTCCTTTAGTGTTTATTTGTATGTGGAAGATGATTGATAGGTCTAGATCGGTTGTTGTCCCCTATGTGACACTCCTTTCCTTTCCCTTGATGTGTGTTTTGTATTACGTGTGAATTTTCCTTTTTGGATATTAAATGAAATTTGGATTTCTAAATTGTTCGCATATATTTTTTTTAAAAAGAAATATACATATTCCTTTCAAACGTTAAACTAGTTTTTAAATAAAAAACGGCAATGGACAGATACTTGTTTTGAAATGAAAGTGTGTGTGGAAACTAATATTTTATATAATTTAGTTCAAACCTACAATTGGTAAATTATTTAGTTAAAGGTAGTGAATTAGGAATAGTTTTTTGGGCACACCTACTAAGTTTTAATTCTCACGCCTATAGTTTTTTTCCCTGTTTTTTTCTTTGCTGCAAGTTTGGTTCAAGCTTGCTCTCAATGGGAGAGAGTTAGTTGTGGGATGGTGAGCAACTCTCGGAGTTGCGAGGAGTTTTGGTCGAGACCAGGTTAGTGTGTTTTGTTAGTAATTATTTCTTTTCAGGGTCATTTATTTATTTGTATTTTTTCTACTTTTCTATTGCTTTATTTATTTTTATTTGGAGAAATCATTCCCACTTGTCCTCTAATGATGCCCTGGCGCTTGTCGCCAGCCCGGGAGGATCAGAAAAGCCTCTCAGGTCTTGTCACAGACTGGATCGGATGATCATTTCAGGGTCGACCTGGGTTGGTTCGTGACAAAATGGTATCAGAGCAGATCAGCTTCTGAGCGGACCTTGTTTTTCAGAGCACTCATTGTTATTTAGGGTTGTCATTATAGAAGGAGTATAATTGTCGGAAATTGAGGCGTACAGACGAGAAGAATTTCATGAACCCTTGCTCATTCCGAATGTCGAGTTACGATGGGATGTTCGGGTTTGTCGATGACTTTTGATTCTTATGGTTTGTTTGGTATTGGGAAATGAAATGAGAGTCGAGCAAGTGACCTCTCTGTGCTCGCATGGTCTGTTAAGCCATGTGGAGTCAGAGAATTGTCACGCCCCGACCTATCCGTATTTTATTATTATTATTTTAGTTATTATTATTAATGTTATTATTATTATTAACTATATTATTATATTAAGGTTTCTTTTTTTATTTTTTTTATCTTTTTTTATTTTTTTAATTTTTTTTCCTTTTATATCTCTTTTTTGTTGTTATTCCACTTGGATGCCCCCCTTTCTTTTCTTTTCATTTCATATTATTCTTCCCGTAGAAGCCACTGTAACCTACCACCTTTTCCACATGCACCTTCGACCTGAGGTAGTGCCCCGCTCTAGCGCTCCCTCCCTACTGAGTCGCACCTCTGCCGCCTGCCTGCACCTTTGACCTACTGCAACGCCCTACTCTGGCGGGCCTCCCCTGCTCTATAGCATGCCTCAACTCCCCCTTACAGCGGCTCCCGTGACACCCCCTCCCACTTCCTCTTCTCCCTTACAGTGCTCCAACCCCACTACAAGACTCCCTCGGATGAATCCCTCCTTTCAGAGCCACCTCCTACCACATGCATGCTCGATGCCCCAGCCACCACCCTAGCCGCCACATGTCTTCTCCTGCCCCATGCCCCTCTTTCCCTTCATGCACTACATAACTGGCGCCCTACTACTCACACTGCCCCTCATTCGTCTTGCACCCCCCTGCCCGCTCAAGTTTCAGCCTGTCCACAGGCCTTGCTCCGCCTCACAACAGCCCGCCTCCAGCAGCACCTCCTACCTGCTCCTGCTCCCACATGCGGCACACCTCTCCCACCATTAGCTGCAGCCAGCCACATTCGGTCTCCCACATGACCTACCCACTGCTCTTAACGATCTCCCCCTGCTCGTCGCCACCCCTCTCTACCTATCCTTCTCCCTCGCTGCACGCCAGCACCCCTCACCGCTGGTTGGTTCTTTAGCTCCCCCTCTGCCTACTCGCCCTCTCCCCTGCCTGAAGCGCGCCCAGCGCACCTCCCTTAGCTCTCCACCTTTCCGTTCCTACATAGCATCCCCACACCCTACACTTCCCCCCATTCCAGCTAGCACCCTCTGCCTCCGCTCGACTACCCAGCATAGCGCCAGCCAGCGCCCCACCACCAATTTTTCTTCCTTCTTGTTCCCTCTCCCTTGGTCCGTGCAGCACCGTAGCCCGCACAACACCTCATGCCGGCTCCTTGCAGTGCACGCACCTGCCACGCTTGACACCCATTCCTCATTTCCTATCGTGAGCAGGTAGCCCGCAGTGCCACACCCTCCTGCTCTGCCCGCGCGCGCCTCCTCCTCCAGCCTCCCTGCTTGCCTCCTTCGTGCTCAGCTCGGACCCCACACCCCCTTGCAACGTGTCTTGCCTACTCCAGATACCTCCCCTCATCCTGCGCTGCCCTGCTTTGACCACGCACCCTGCCATCAGCACCCCAAAATTGTTCTCCTACCTTGAAGTCGATGTTTGGTCGCCCTCCGGTGCTGCCTCCCCCATCCGAGCTCCTGCCCTGCACCGTCGCACCCTCACTGCTGGCCAGCCCCCATCTCCTCCTATGCGGGTGCTGCCCCATTCTTTTTGGTTGCACCTGCCACTAGCCAAGCCTCATTTTCAGCCACCGCTCATCCTTCGGGCCTCCTTTCGGCCTCGGAGTAGCTCTGATTAGCTATTGCCATCCAGTCACGTGACTTTCGTCCTATCACAGTCCCTCCAATCGGTCGTGCACACTTCCCAGCCATGTAACCCCTCTATCTGATACTTTTTCAGGGCCCTGCAACCCCTCGCCGGGCCTCTGGGGTGGAACAAATAGCTCTGTCGACTCTTGTGTAACCCCTGTTTGTGTGAATAGTCACGGGACTAGTTCACAATTGGGTGCACGACGGACGCCGCCACTATATACAAGCAGTTTGGGTTCACCCCATTTCGCATGCTCCATTGTTGAGGTGAGTATTGCTCTATTTATTCATTTGTATCTTTTGATATCTATGCTTATGGGTTTTTATTGTTTTATGATTTCTATTGTGTGTTGGTAGAGAAAGTCAGCGATACCACAGTTAACTGGTTGCGCATGTTTGTACATGAGTGTGAGATGTTCCTCGTCAACGTAACCAAGCTACAAGTCGAGATAAGTCACCCACTACACTCACCATTAAATTTGTAATTTATTAATTGATTGATGTTTTATTAATTTTAATGAATGAAAAATAATATATGATAATTAATATTTAAATGATTATTTGGTATGGAAAGAGACGTTTATTTTATACCGAACACATGAATCATTTTCTTGACGAGCGGACACCCATTATTGAAATAATGCCCATTTGGCCTTTAAAAATAATTCACAGAATTTCAAATGTACTTCTAGTTTTAAAGAGAAATGATTTCTTCTGAAAAAGTGTTTTGGGTTTTCTTGAGAAATGAGGTTTTGCATTAAAATTGGTGAAGGCCCGTTTGACACTTTAATAAAATAAATTATTTTGGAAAACCCATTTAGGTGTGCTCTTTGGAGTGTGTTGATTGCGTGAGCTGTATGTGATGTTTTTGCATCGTGACTGATTGATTAACATTGTGGATGCACCCCTTTTTTTGCTTGTATTGACATAGGAACCTAGCATAGTGAGTGAATCTTATGAGAATGATTATTGCACTAGTATAGATTACGCATTGGCTAGTGTCCCCATAGGAGTGGAATACTAAGTTATTTCTTCCATGGAGATTGGGAAACTCGGTTAGGCCATGAAGGGCTATGCTGAGCATTAAGGAATTATGACGTCATCGAGTTAGGGCATTCCTTCAGGATGAGTCAGATATATTGTACATTCTGGATTTTTCATGATCTCCTAGGTTCAAACCATGTTTTCTTTAGTGTATATTTGTATGAGGTGGATGATTGAGTTGTCTAGTTTGGTTGCTGGCAGTTATGTGCCACTCCTTCCATTTCCCTTGGTGTGTGATGTGTATTATGTGTGATTTTTCATTTTTGGATAATAACTAATGTTTTGATTTCTAAATGGTTTACAAAAAATGTTTTAAAAAGAAATATACATATTCCTTTAAAACATTAAACTTGTTTTTAAATTAAAAAGGGAAATAGAATGATACTTGTTTGGAATTGAAAGTGTCCGTGGAAACTAATATTTATATAATTTAGTTCAAACCTGAAATTGGTAAATTCATTATTTAAAGGTAGTGTATTGGGAATAGTTTTTTTGGGCACACCTACCGAGTTTTAATACTCACGCCTATAGTTTTTTTCCCTATTTTTAGCTTTGTAGTAGGTTTGGTTTGACCTTGCTCACCATGGGCGAGAGTTGGCTGTGGAATGTTGAGTGAATCTCGGAGTCACAACGAGTTTTGGTCGAGACCAGGTTTGTGTGTTTTGTTAGTCATTCTTTCTTTTCAGGGTCATTTATTTATTTGAAATTTATCTAATTTTCCACTGCATTGTTTATTTTTATTGGGAAAAATCATTCCCACTTGTCCTCTAATGATGCCCTGGAACTTGTCGCTAGCCCGGGAGGATCCGAAACGCCTCTCGGGTCATGTCACAGACTAGCTCGGGTAATCGGTTCAGGGTCGACCTGGGTTCATTGGTGACATTGATGAATGATTTAATATTTGTGGAACACATGAGAATGATTTAATTATAGGATTGGTGGGAGATATATCTCCCTCAAATGAATTGGGTGATGATTTATATCTCATGAGATATACATGGTTAGAACATTAAGTAAATATGGTTCAGTAATATAGGGATGGAACGAAAAGTAAACTCGATTCAGTAATGGACTGTGTCCACTATGATGATCTTGGAAATGAGCTTTTACTAATATGAAATTTTTTTAAAAGAGTATGTGTATGTGAAAAAACTTCTAGAATTATGTAATGACTTATGGTATTGTGTCAATTAATTATTATGAACTTTATTCCCATGACATTATATCCTGATCATTCAAATGCATAATAAGGAATGTTATTGTTATTTTCTTACTTTGTATGGTTATGATATGATTGATATTTCACTTTTTTACCCTTACAAAGAATTTGAGTTTTCACATTCATATGATTCTTTTCCCCGGGTCATGAAGAAGGGTATTAAGTAATATATGTCCAAATGAGTATAGTTATGAATAAATAAGAGGAAGACAATATATATGTTTTTGCGAACAAATTATTTATGTTTCCCCTTTTCTAATAACACTATACCAATACAGTTCTTTCAAGGATTTGTTATATGTTTTAATGAACATACTTCAATTTTGAATTCATATCAATATATATAATTTTTGGGTCATTATATTGGGTATTAGAGGAATGGTATAGTTAATATTTTGAAATATGGATGAGAATGATGTAATAAGAACCCTAAAAAATTTTCTAAGTATAGGTTACAATCACAATGTTTTATAAATGACCATGAAAAACTAATGATAAAACTTGATGTTTCTTAAATATAAATTTTATACATGATTATGTGGTTTTCCCATTGTGATTAGTGTTTCTCACACTATAATTATTTGTTTTAATCAATGGATGGAACCCGAATGAGCTACTTTATTGCTGAATGTGCAGGGAAATAAAAAAATAGTCATCCTAAGAAACCAAATGTTATGGGTGATAGAATGAAAAAAATGTAGCTATGTTTCCAAAACTATCAATCATGTATGCCAACCAAATAAGTAAATCATAGAGAAACATTATGTTATGTTCTTTCAGAGGTAGTACGCACCTTCATTTTGCAAGTCTTTTGATCCATTAGTGGATGAACAATGGATCAGTACCACTGAAAAGTTATTTTTAGTTCTATAATATTCTGAATGAGAAAATTCTTAATAGCCATCTATCATTTGGAAGGTGAAGTTGATCAATATTGGAATATTCTCAAGAATACGAGGCAATGAGATGAAATTGAGTCCATATAATGGTATGTGTTCAGGAACATTTTTTCAATATTTACTTTCCTCATATTCTTTGTAAAAATACGAGGATGGAGATCCTTGAACATATATAAAAGGATCGTGAATCCATTGTTACTTATTAAGAAAATTTTACAAGGCTTGAATGTTTTGCTTCTAAAATTTTTATCCTACCTGAGAGTAAAAATTGATCGATTCATCAGTGTCTTAAAACAAAGTATCTTGAGGGAATTATCCATAAGATACATTAATAGCTATGAGGAAACATTTCTATGTGCTATCATGGTTAAGATGTATATTAGTGTAACACATTGGTCCAATGGGTATGATAAGAAGTGAAAAATGGAATTCAATGGAAAATATAAAGATCACACTAGAAAGAATATGATCTTTCCCTTGTGCTCAATGTGTGGAATGAAACATGGAAGAAATTATATTAAAGGAACTATTAAATTTTTCATGTGTGGAAAAGAAGGCCATCAGGCAGTTGAATACAAATCTAATGGAAAAACTAGGTCTAATGATGTGAAAAATTGAAAGGCTGCATAGAATTAACCTTTCATACTTCAATGAAACATGATCATGGAAAAGGGGAACTAGGCCAATAAATGACCTTATCCAAGGGTTATTGACGATGACCAACATCATCAAACTCATAAGGCCTATGATATAGGAATGTAACATGAAATCTCTATCAAGGTTGTGGATTATGATAATGAAGTGGTGTAATGTACACTTACCATCCACTATAAAGTAGAAAATGTTTTATTTGATTCTAGAGAAAACCACTCTTTTATTTATCATCAATTTTTAGAGGTATTTCTATATTACCTCAACAATTAGATGGTGATTCAGCAGTGACAACAATTAATGTCACAACAGTCCCATAAAAAGTTTATAATTCTTTTCCATTTGATTTTTGTGGGGGAAGGATTCTTGAAAATCTTGTAAACCTTCCTACAGTTTAATTTGATGTGATTCATTGCATGGATTGAATTATCTATATGGATCTCATATCAATTTCCATGAAAGGGAAGTTTCATTTGATATTCTAGATCGATATATGATCATCTATTGATGCGAGGAAGAGTATAACATTCCAATTGAAATTTCTTCCATTTTATGTGTCACGATTCCTATAAATAAAATTTATATATATAATATTGTAACACCCCAAGCTTCCACGATACGTTTCCCTTTGAATAATGCAATGACGTGCATTGTACGCAACTTCGAGATTCTAACACACCATAACCAATCAAAATAGTCGTTATGAATAGTAATACCTACTTTTTAAAATTTTAGAAATTTTATCTCTCAAAATGGACTTCATTTTTGGATTTGGAGTATCGAATTTATCCTAACGTGAAATTTTGGTACTTTTCGGATAACTTTAATATTTTGAGGAATAGTGAAAATTACTAAATTTTAATTAAAAACAACTTTTTTAATCAAAATAATTAATAGTGATAAATTATGAATTTGAGTGGTTTTAAAGTATAATTATAATATAGTTTTTCCTTTTTATCCAATTTTGTTCATTAGAATTAATTTCACTTTGAAATTGGACATAAACAATTGTCAATCATTTGATATATATTGTTTCTTAAAAACACGCGATTTTTTGTGACAGCGGGAATCAATTATAAAATTAATTAATGCAACTTATATGTTTGGAATTTTGTAAAATAGACATCATTTTTGAATTCGGAATATAAATTATAGCTTAGGGTGAATTTTTGGCATTGTTCTGAAAAACTTCAATTTTTGATGAATAGTGAAACTACTAAGTGGTAGTTAAAAAACTGAATTTTTCATAAAACTTAATTTTACCGCTTCTGTGATTGGAATTTCGAAAATCCGAGAGACGAGGTTAATATCAAGGAGTAAAATGTGGTTCAATGAGATGAAAATAATTTTTGATGAATAGTATCTTTTTACTTCTATTTACCACAGTTAAAAGTAAATTGGGTAATTAAGGGTAAAAATGATATTAATATTACCCTAACACATGTCCTAATTCTATTGGACATGTGTATCTCGACCAAAAACAATCTTAGGAATAAAATATTATCATTTAGGTCCAAATGGATTCGATTAGGACATTTATTATTATTTAATTCAAAGAAGAGTTAAAATAGTTAAAATCAAAGTTTATTTACTAAAACATTTTTAATATAGGGTTACACATAATATAAATTTGATTATAAATATTCATTAGACAGTTAAAATTATTTCCTACATAATTATATTTTATTTATAATTTTGAGACATTAAATAATTTAATTTATTTATGACACAATGATGATGGAGTAATTACCATAATAGTGAAAAATTAAATTAATTGATATTATAAATACTCAAATAAATATAACTGGAAACTTTTATTGAATTAAACTAATTTTATAGGTTAATATGACATATTAGGATTGATTTAATTGACTTTGTTCGAAGAAATAATTCTTATATGAGTTTCACAAATATCAATTAGTGAATAGTGTCAAAATTGACATAAAAGAGTTTTTAAAACAAATATTATATTATTAATTGATCTAAAATTCCGAAAAATCTAATTTTCGGCCAAGAGACTTATATCATGATAGGTGTATCCTTAATGTACCACTTGGGGGTCTCTTGGATGTATATAGTAAGTTTATTAACCATATAATATAAAAATACAAAGATACATTGTAAAAGTAAAACTAATTAACTAAGAGTTAATACATAAAGATAAGGTTAATATAATGACCCAAACCTGTCTAAATTCTATTGGTTGAGTTTTTTTCGACCTATATCCACCTTAACCTTTAAATAATCCACTTTGGAGCCATTAGAAACCGAATATGAATTTATTATAAAATAATATTTCTAGCTTTTCCAAAGGTACCACTCACCCCTCTTATAAAAGGGAACTCCTCCTTCTCATTAATTCACACCTTCAAAGCCTTTTGGTTCGGACAACCCCTGCCCAAATACTCTCTCAACTTCCTTAAATACAACCTAGAGGCCTTTTTTGATCATAAAGCCATCCTAAGGAGCCCTTTTTATCAAATCAAAATGAAGAACCCGAAGAAGAGGTAATGTTTTCACCACCCTTTTTCAAATTCATTTCTTCTTCAACTTCTTCTTTATTTTATTATTCCCATTATAAAATAATGAATCCAGTATACTATAATATTATTATAAATATGGTACAACCATATTCAGTATTCTATCCATCATTTGAATGACATGTCACCATACATGCGTACGTACAGCTTACCGTCTCCACGTCGTGGTGTAATTGTCATTCCATAAATTATTATTTGTATGGGTATAATAATGATATGTAATTCATGTAAATAATAAATATAACATGATAATTATTATTTCTATATGATATACCATCCAATTATATATTATTTTAATATCAAAATAATGATATTGTCGCTCGTGCATACGTACGGACTACCGTCTCCACGAAAGCGATGAGATTCATTCTCCATCATATCTATTCAAGTATAGTTATCATTTGATGATTTAAAAATAATGTTTATGAACTTGATATAATTATTTATATGAATAAGATACAACCTATCCATAACAAACATGGCTTACGTAACAAAGAACATAAAAAAATGAGTAAGTTAACACCCGAAGTGACGATAATACTGAGATATTATTAACAAATCAATGCTAAAAGATCATATATGATATCATATTATTGTAAATTATTCATGTATAATTAAATAACAATTATATCACCATTATACAGGAGGTTAACCTACCTTCTACCAAGGAAAAATTACAAAGTAAGGGGTTTCTTATCTCACTTTTAATTCTGTGAGAATTCCATTGTTCACCACTAATTTATTACATGTGGTGTGTGTACTTCCCATGTTTGTATTCATTATGTAATATACATTAATTAATGTATATTTACCTCATCATTGTATGATCCTTCTTTCATGGGTTTATGTTTTTTTTATGTTACCAAATCAATAAGGGAATTTGAAATTTCAATTTCCACTCATTCGGCTTTACGCATACTTTATTGATTATTTTACTCCAAGATTATGTGTAGAATCACTATTCATTTGATTATGTCATAATTTCCACTCCCTTTTATGTGGATATAATTTTTATACACATGATCACTCCATTGATAAATTCTCAAGTCATCGGTATGAACTTGATAAGAGTAATTTTAACTCAATCTCCATTTGTTGAGTTAAATATCCAATTCATTGGTGTTGTTTTTACAAGAATATGTGTGAATGTCATCTGATTGATTTACACTAAATATCCAATAATATTGAGTGTATTTATATTTTTCACACATAATTATTTCATTGATTTATCCTTAACCAAAGGATATGGTCCTTATAAGAGAATTCATCTCAATTTACATTCCATTGAGACTTCTTCGTTGTTATACACCAAATCATTTTTAAATGGTGTATATAATGTACTTTGACATATTATATCATGAATACCTTTATTCTCATGATATTATAATGTTTTGATTACCTCAATTATTTTTATTCAAGTGTCTCTCTTTTGGTTAGAAACTCTAACTAAAATACCATTTTTAATGTTTTAAAGACTTATTATTCTAAATCTTGTTCATTAATGTCCATGTTTTAAAAAATGGTTTTAAATATTTATTTATATGGACATTAAAGTTTTAAAATTAAAACTCCTTTTAAAAGATTCAAGGTGGTATGGGACACTTTGATTCAAAAATCTATTTTAAAATGGCTTCTTGACAAATACTGTGACTTATAAATGTTTTCAAGAAAAGGGGGATATTTCTCTCAAATAGTTTTGATGGTTATTTTCATTTATGTCAATATAATTCATTATTATCGATTGAGGTTAAACTGATGCAATACAATCTTCCATATTGTATCGAATGAGTTATGTCCGACTATGGATGTGCTATTTTTATACCATTCAGGGTTTGTGGTTAAAGTATTGACATTTCGTATGCCAGTTTTAATAAGTGTTTATTCTTATCTATGAAAGCTTATGCTATATATTTATCCTTACTGAGCATCTATGCTCACCCCTTTCGATGTTTTATTTTTCCCAGGATGTGAAGAAGTAATTTATGAATGACCGCAAGGGATATTATGATGGGATATGAAGACAAGATGTTTTGGTACTTTTTTACCTTATAATGTAATGTAAGACTAATAAATATATATAGTGTTTCAAAGACTACTAAACTAATCGGTCTTTCGGGACATGATCCATTGTGATCATGAAAATGTTATGTAATAATGCACCGACTCTGGGTATCTAGGGTCGGGGCGTTACAGTTGGTATCAGAGAAAGTTTAGTACAAAACGTGGAAGCTAGATTTAGATAAACTCTGATTAGAGCACGTAGACCTAAGATAAACTTTGAGGATTAGTATAGATGAACTTCCTAGAATTTTGGTATTGTAGAGATTTTGTGAGTTTTCCGAGCAATACAACCCTGTCTGGATACGAGCAGGTAGAGGCGGCTTTGGCACAAATGTACCTAGGGGTAAAACTCGAAAACACCTCTTTGAGCTAGACTCGAACGGGAACTAGTGCATGACAATGGGCCTTGTTGCACTCTTGGTTATGACACTCCCGAGGGATATACTTAGGATAATTTACATTTTTTTACTATCCGATTTGAAGTATTAAATATATAAGATGAGAGTAAATGACCTTGGTTAATCCTAATGTGTTTCAAATTGAGAATATGGTGACTTGTTAATCTCTAAATGATTTTATGACTACTTTTACTCACACAATGATTTCTGGTTTAGTCAATGGCTAGATTCCAAGGAAGTCATAGTGACTTTGAGAATGTTGTACAAGGTGGGAATGGTGGTGGAAATGAGAAAAAAATGGAATATTGATAGGTGTAAAAGATATCATCATTATGCCAAATAAATTTTCCAAAAATATGATAAACAATATATATATTAACCAATTCCCGGAATCAACAAGGAAGAGAAAAGTGGTGAATGATAAGAGCTCCAGCAGTGGAGACCATGGAGAAAGGAATCCTCAATTTCCATCATGCAGGAAATGTGGATGGAGACACCCAGGAAAGTGTCTCAATGGGACAAAGAAATTCTTTATGTGAGGGAAGGAAGGACATAAAGTGAAGAATTGCTGAACAAAAATGAAGAGTACTATGGAAGAAGATAAAAATAGTCCCAAGAGTCCATTTACAGTCATTTTCTGTAAATGTAGGGGACTTAGACATTACCCGAGTGAATGCCCTATTCTATAGGATATTTTCTTGGAAAAAGAAGAAGCTATGTGGAAATAAATGGTTGGAGAAATGTTTAAAAAGAATTAGTGCACCTTGTTGATGGGTTTACATTGGAATAATTTTATCTTGTTTTTGTAACCCTACAGTTTTCCATGTTAGAATGATATTTTATGAAGAATTATCTTTTCTCTTGTGGATAAATTTATAAATAACCATTTGGTTTTATATGATCACTGGGTTTGACGCAATTACAAGTTATTATAATTTGGGATGAAAATGCAAGGTATGAGATAACATTTCTGGTAAAACTATGTTATGGTTATTTTGAGGAATTTATCTCATTTTGATAATGTTATAAAATATAGTTTTTGAAAAGGGACAACACACAGACTGTGTGACAACCCGTCGCATCGGACAAAGCTCTGGGAATCGAACCCACAACCAAAGTGCGATTGGGATTTATCGCCTACCACTAGACTACGTGAAGTCCCTGGTTAGTGTGACTATTATTTTTAGTTAAATGATTTTATTTATAATTAATAATTTGATTTGGGATCTTATGTCTTATAAAATTAATACCCTTAGTATAGAAAAATGATTTGGTAATTAAGTGACAAATGTTATTTTGGAAGTTGTTCACTTTGTTGTATGGAAAACAGAATAGAATGGGATTTCATTTGAGGAGTAATGGTTGATTTTTATTTATGTTTGATTGTGGATTTATAGTGATTTGGGTTGTTTATGGAAATGATTAGGTTAATTAATTTTAAGTATGCGACTTTAAGAGTAATTAATGTCATTTGGAGATAAAATTTAACATGGAAGACTACATTCTTATAAGTTTTGAGTTTCAATATTAGTTTGGATTATATTGTAGGATTTTAAGGAAAATTGATTATTGAATGGTATTTATTTAACTTTTTGGTATTGATGGTTTAATTTTAGAAATTAAGATCAGTGTTTTTTATCTAATGGAATATCCATTTGGGGGTTCATCATATATTATACTAACCATTTTGGTTTTGATTAATCTCTAAAGACAATGTAAATATATAGTTTATCCTACGTGGATCATGTATTTCTATAGAAGTTTATTCTAGCTCATCCATTGTGACCAAGTCATCTTGAATACTCAATGTTCAAAAAAATGAGGTAGTGGTAAAAGGTTATTAAAGAATGAAACTCTACATAAAAAGTAAGTGTATCTATTTATGTTGTTAGTCAATATCATAAATGAATTCATCATCCTTATATAATGTAACTTAAAACAAAAAAATGTTGTCCGTTTACTTTTCCTACTGGGAGACTAAGGACTGTTTTCCCCCACACAAGTTTGTGATTTTCTTATTGTTAAATTTCTCCTGATCATGTTTTATATCCATCTCCATCAGAACTGAACACTTAGTTTATCGTCCATATCCATGTTTTCCTACATGGAATCCTAGTATGGGTTATCTTGGGTGACCTTTATACCTATCTTCATTTCTTTTGAATTGATAGTTTTATTGACTCTTTATCCAATGTGGGACATTCCATTATATTCTCAAGCCCAATTTTAAAAAATTGCGAGGACGCAATTTATTTAAGGAGGGGAGAATGTAACATCGCAAGCTTCCATGGTACGTTTCCCTTTAAATAATGCAATGACGTGCATTGTACGCAACTTCGAGATTCTAACACACCACAACCAATCAAACTAGTCGTTATGAATAGTAATACCAACTTTTTAAAATTTTAGAAATTTTATCTCTCAAAATGGAATTCATTTTTGGATTTGGAGTATCTAATTTAGCCTAACGTGAAATTTTGGTACTTTTCGGATAACTTTAATATTTTGATGAATAGTTAAAATTACTAAATTTTAATTAAAAATAACTTTTTTAATCAAAATAATTAATAGTGATAAATTATGAATTTTAGTGGTTTTAAAGTATAATTAGAATATATTTTTACCTTTTTATCCAATGGTGTTCATTAGAATTAATTTCACTTTGAAATTGGACATAAACAACTGTCAATCTTTTGATATATATTGTTTCTTAAAAACACGCTATTTGTTGTAACAACGGGAATCAATTATAAAATTAATTAATGCAACTTATATGTTTGGAATTTTGAAAAATAGACATCATTTTTGAATTCGGAAAATCAATTATAGCTTAGGGTGAAATTTTGGCATTGTTCTGAAAAACATCAATTTTTGATGAATAGTGAAACTACTAAGTGGTAGTTAAAAAAGTGAATTTTTCATAAAACTTAATTTTACCGCTTCTGTGATTGAAATTTCTAAAATCCGAGAGACACGGTTAATATGAACGAGTAAAATGTGGTTCAATGATATGAAAATAATTTTTGGTGAATAGTAACTTTTTACTTTTATTTACCACGGTTAAAAGTAAATAGGGTAATTAAGGGTAAAAATGATATTAATATTACCCTAACACATGTCCTAATTCTATTGGACAAGTTTATCTTGACCAAAAACAACCTTAGGAAAAAAATATTATCATTTAGGTCCACTTGGATTAGATTAGGACATTTATTATTATTTAATTCAAAGAAGAGTTAAAAGAGATAATTTCAAAGTTTATTTACTAAAACATTTTTAATATAGGGTAACACATAAGATAAATTATATTATATATATTAATTATAAAGCTAATAAGATTTACCACATAATGAAATTTTATTTATAATTTTTAGACATTAAATAATTTAATTTATTTATGACACAATGATGATGCAGTAATTACCATAATAGTGAAACATTAAAATAATTGATATTATAAATACCAAAATAAATATAATTGTAGACATTTATTGAATTACACTAATTTTCTAGGTTATTATGACATATTAGGATTGATTTAATTAACTTTGTTCGAAGTAATCATTCTGATATGAGTTTCACAAAAATCAATTACCGAATACTGTAAAAATTTACATAAAAGAGTTTTTAAAACAAATATTATATTATTAATTGATATTAAATTTATAAAAATATAAGGTTCGGCCAAGAAACTTATATCATGATAGTTGTATCCTTAATGGACCACTTTGGGGTCTCTTGGACGTATATAGTATGTTTATTAACCATATAATATAAATATACAAAGAGACATTGTAAAAGTGAAACTAATTAACTAACAGTTAATACTTAAAGATAAGGTTAATATAATGACCCAAACCAGTCTAAATTCTTCTGGTTGAGTGGTTTTCGACCTATAACCACCTTAAAATTTAAATAATCTACTGTGGAGCCATTAGAAACCGAATATTAATTTATTATAAAATAATATTTCAATCTTTTCCAAAGGTGCCCCTCACCCCTCTTATAAAAGGGAACTCCTCCTTCTCATTAATTCACACCATCAAAGCCTTTTGGTTCATCCAAACCCTGCACAAATACTCTCTCAACTTCCCTCACTACAACCTATAGGCATTTTTTCGATCATAAAGCCCTCCTAAGGAGCCCTTTTGATCAAATCAAAAGGAAGAACCCGAAGAAGAGGTAATGTTTTCACCACCCTTTTTCAAATTCATTTCTCCTTAAACTTCTTCTTTCATTGTTATTCCCATTATAAAATAATGAATCAGGTATACAATAATATTATTATAAGTATGGTACAAACATATTCAGTATTCTATCTATCCTTTGAATGACATGTCACCATACGTGCGTACGTACAACTTACCGTCTCCACGTCGTGGTGTAATTGTCATTCAATAAATTATTATTTGGATGGGTATAGTAGTGACGTATAATTCATGAAAATAATAAATATAAAATAATAGTTATTCTGTATATATGATATACCATCTAACTATATATTATCTTAACATCAAAAGAATGATATTGTCGCTCGTACGTACGTACAGACTACCGTCTCCACGAAAGCGATGAGATTCATTCTCCATCGTATCCATTCAAGTATAATTATCATTTTATGATTTAAAAATAATGTTTATGGACTTGATATAATTCTGTATATGAATAATATACAACCTATCCATAACAAACATGGCTTGCGTAACAAAGAACATAAAGGAAAATGAGTAAGTTAACACCCGAAATGACGATAATACTAAGATGTTATTAGCAAATCAATGTTAAAATATCATATATGATATCATATTAATGTAAATGATTCTTGTATAATTAAATAACAATTATTGAACCATTATATAGGAGGTTAACCTACCATCTACCAAGGAAAAAGTACAAAGTATGGGGTTTCTTATCTCACTTTTAATTCTGTGAGAATTCCATTGTTCACCACTAATTTATTACATGTGGTGTGTGTACTGCCCATGTTTATATTCAATGTGTAATATACTTTAATTCATGTATATTTACATCATCATTTTATGATCCTTCTTTCATGGGTGTATGTTTTTTTATGTTTCCAAATCAATAAGGGAATTTGAAATTTCAATTTCCACTCATTCAGCTTTACACATACTTCATTGATTATTTTACTCCAAGATTATGTGTAGAATCACTATTCATTTTATTATGTCATAATTTCCACTCCCCTTTCTGTGGATATAATTTTTATACACATAATCACTCCATTGATAAATTCTCCAGTCATCGGTATAAACTTGATAAGAGTAATTTTAACTCAATCTCCATTTGTTGAGTTAAATATCTAATTCATTGGTGTTGTTTTTACAAGAATATGTGTGAATGTCATCTGATTGATTTACACTAAACATCCAATCATATTGAGTGTATTTATATTTTTCACACATAATTATGTCATTGATTTATCCTTAATCAAAGGATATGGTCTTTATAAGAGAATTCGTCCCAATTTACATTCCATTGAGACTTCTTTGTTGTTATACACCAAATCATTTTTAAATGGTGTATATAATGTACTTTGACATAGTATATCATGAATCCCTTTATTGTCATGATATTATAAAGATTTGATTACCTCAATTATTTGTATTCAAGTGTCTCTCTTTTGGTTAGAAACTCTAACTAAAATACAATTTTTAAATGTTTTAAAGACTTATTCTTCAAAATATTGCTCATTAATGTCCATGTTTTAAAAAATGGTTTTAAGGATTTATTTTTATGGACATTAAAGTTTTAATATTAAATATCTTTTTAAAAGTTTCAAAGTGGTATGGGACACTTTGATTCAAAAATCTATTTTTAAATGGCTTCTTGACAAATAGTGTGACTTATAAATGTTTTCAAGAAAAGGTAGATATTTCTCTCAAATAGTTTTGATGGTTATTTTCATCTATGTAAATATCATTATTATTATTGATTGAGGTTAATCTGATACAATAAAATCTTAAATATTGTATCGAATGAGTTATGTTTGACTATGGATGTGTTATTTTTATACCATTCAGGGTTTGTGGTTAAAGTATTGACATTTCGTATGATAGTCTTAATAAGAATTTTTATGTTATGTTTAAAACTGTTCATATGGGGAATGCATTGGACTTAGTAAGTGACGGGTGGAGCCCGCTATAGCTCCTCGATGCATTGGTAGGTCTCATGAGACAAACTAGTGTCTTGGCACAAGGCCTTGAAAAATGCTTATTTGTAGTCTTGGCACGAGGCCTTGGCTATGTGGTTATGATAGTCCGGCATTATGCATTCCATAATTATGAAAGTTGTTATTGATATTGCATGTGATTTTTTGACTAGTATAATATCCATGTGAATAAGTAAATGGCATTATTTCATTTTATCATTGACATATTATGCTAAAGTTCAAGTTTAAAAGGCTTTTGTTTTAGTTATTAATTTCTTTAAGTGTTTATGCATATCTATGAAAGCTTATGCTATATTGTTATCCTTACTGAGAATATGAGCTCACCCCTTTCAATGTTTTATTTTTCCCAAGATGTGAAGAAGTAATTTACGAATGACCTATAGGGATAGTATGAGGGGAGATGAAGACAAGATGTTTTTGTAGTTTTTATACCTTATAATGTAATGTAAGACTTATGAATATATCAAGTGTTTCCAAGACTACTAAACTAATAGGTCTTTCGAGACTTGATCCTTTGTGATCATGCCAATGTTATGTAATAATGCACCGACTCTGGGTATCTAGGGTCGGCGAATTACAAATATGGTTTGGTAAAAACTCATGATCAAGAATACACATATTGTAAGAGAGTTTGATGATGTCATTCCTAATGAATTTCAAGGTCTTCACCAAAATCATGATGTTGAGTTTTAAAAAGGACTCAAACCAGGTGTTATGCATATTTCAAATAAACCTTATAGAATGTCCCCAATTGAGTTTCAATAATTGAAGTAGGTAATCCAAGAGAATATTGATAAGGTATTCTTAGGCCCTATTGCATCACCTTAGGGAGAACCTGTTCAATTTTTTTAAGAAGAAATTTGCATCAATGAGAATCTACATTGATTATATATAACATAACAAGATCACTATCAAGAAAAAATATCATATTCCTCACATTGATGAATTATTTGACCAATGATGTAGATCTCAATACTTATCCAAGATTGATATTCATTCAGGATGTCATCATTTATGGTTCAATAAGGAGGATATTCCAAATATGGCATTCCACAAAAGGTGTGGACTCTATGAATTTTTAGTGAAGAATTTTTGACTTACTAAATCCCCTGATTTATTAATTGACCTAATGAATAGTGTCTTGAGAGACTAAATTTATCATTTTTTGGTAGGATTTATATAAGATATTCTTTTCGATTTTATGTGCAAGTAATAACATGAATACACCATGAGAATTGTACTAAATAACATGATAAAAGAAAATATTTATAAAAAATTTATCAAATGTGAATTTCAGATTCTGAATTTCTAATTTTTGGGTCACATAATATTAGGGGAATGGATATCCATAGATCCTTCCCAAATATAAGTTGTTGAAAGATGGTTGAGACCAAAAAAGGTAATTGAGATCTGAAGTTTTCTTGGTTTGGATAGATATTAGATATGTTTTGGGAATGAATTTTCATGATTATCTAATCCACTGATCAATTTGAATCATAAATGAGTTATGTTTTTATTAATAGAGGAATGAGAAGAAAATTTAAAACGGCCAAAAATAAGGTTAGTCAGTGCTCATATTCTCATACTTCCTTATAGTGGAGAACATCTTTTGATCAATATAGATACATACATTAAGGGGATGTGATGTGTTTTCATTTAAAATTATATGGTGATAGCTTTTTCTACATAGCAGTTGAAAATCCAAAAGAAAACTTACAAAATTCATTATTTTTTCTTAGATGTGGTAATATTTTCCTTAATGATATAGATGCATTATATTTATGGTGAAACATATGATATTTATATTAATCATTAAAGATTAATGTATATTTTCAAACAAAAGGAGATGAATATGTGCCAAAGAATATGGTCAGAGTGGATTAATGATTTTGAATTTCTATTACATTATCACCCATGGAAAGAGAAAAATGTGGAAAATGATTTGATTCAACAGGATCACGTTATCCTATCCATATAGATGATGAAGAAATATCCAATATTTATAGATTTTAATAGGATGGATCTTGAAATTTTAAAGGAATGGGGGAAATAATATCTTTATTAAATGAATGTTCAACTATCTATACATGTGAATATTATAGAGGCATACAAGAAATATGTTGAGCTACAAAAGATGGTGAGAAATATCCTGGAATTAATCATTGAGTGTGATGAAAAAAATAATGTTCATGAATTACGATTATATTCCCCCTATACCAGAATTAAAAAAGGCGCTATTGGATAAGGCTCATAGTTCTTCATTCTCTATTCACCCTAGAAGAGAAAATATGTAAAGGGTCCTGAAATAGTATTTCTTATGGGATGGGATGGAAGGATATGTTTCCAAATATATCTATCGATGTTGGATTTGTTAGCAAGTTTAGGATGAGAGTTAGAAGTGTATAAGGATGTTTCAACCATTACCCATACTAGTATGGAAATATGAAAAAATCAGTATGGAATTTTTTATTGATATTCCATATACATCCAATGTCAATAATTCTATCCATATTATAGTCGATATCCATAAAAATTATTCACACTTCATTGATATTAGAGGGGATTTCTCTCTTGATCATCTTTCCAGGAAATATGTAAATGAAGTGGTAAGATTACATGGAGTACCACATTACTTTATATTTGATCAGGATTTGAGGATTACCACGATGTTATGGATAATTCTTTATAATGATCTAGATACAAAGTTATGCTTCATCACTGGTTATCATCCTCAGATAGACGGTTTGTCTGGGAGGACAATTCAAACTCTATAAGACATGTTGAGAGCTCCCTCTATCGATTTCAAAGGTGGTTGGGTCAAAACCTACCATTGGTGGGATTTTCATACCATAATAGCTTTTACAAAGTTATTCATATGTCTCTTTATAAGGAATTATATGTAATGAAGTGCATAACTACATTTGGTTGGTATGATGTTTAGGAATGAATGCTATTTGGACTTGATATTTTTGCTGAAATGATAGAAAAAGTCGGATCTATTCAACAACATATAAGAGCATCTCAGAGTAGAGAAAAAGTTATGCTGATAACCAAAGAAAAGAAATATAGTCTGAATTGGATTCTAAAATGTTTCTAATAATATAACGCTAGAAGAGAGTAATGATATTTTTATGGAATGGAATGCAGATCCCTAGTTATATAGGTCCATTTAAAATTATAAATCATCTTGGGATGGTTGCTTACCAATTGGAACTTCCAATGAATCTCTCTCAAGTTCATGATGTGTTCCATGTATATCACCTAAGAAATTACATACCTAATCCTTCACATGTACTGAACATGGAATTTTTACCACTGGAGAAATGTCTTTCTTATAATGAACAACTGATAATGATTCTGGATTGTAGTGAAAAAGTTATACGAAACAAGTCCAACCAATTGGCAATCATTTTATGGGAGAACCACCAATTTTGAAAAGCTATGTTGGAACTTGAGGATATTATGAAGGATATGTATCCTCACATTTTTGTTTCCATGTGACAAATTTTGAGGGCAAAAATCAGTTTTAGGGGTGTAGGATGTAAAACCCGAATGTTTTTATAAATTATTTTTATTATATAATTTTAATTATTCATTAGATTTCATTACACAAAATCATGAGTTTAAACTAACATAGAGAATACAAAATTATAAAACTATTGTTATATCCAAGCCATTAAATTTGCGGGAATAAGTATAACTAACTTATGAAAATGCATTAGGAATTCATTGGCTATGAATTATTTATCAAAAATATATATGAATTAGATATTAGAATATTTGAGTGAATTAATATTTTTATTGAAATTAATGATATATTTATATATAATAATTAATAAAAGTATTTTTGATATTCATCCAATGGATATTTTATTCATAGGGTATGAATATACTCTACTTGATGTATGAAAACAAATATTTTTTAAAAGGATAAATTTAGGCCATTGAATGGTGAACACCTTTTAAATTAATATTTTGAGACATTAATTTTTTTAAAATGACAACATAAAAGTTTTCTTTTAATGTTGGCTATAAAAATTAACATTGGATGAATTTATGATATTTTTCTTATAAGATTCATTTTTTTATAAATAGTAAAAAATACTAAATTTTATGTGAAAAAAAATATATTCATTGAACTAATTTATATGGTTAAATAAAAATAATAAATTTTTTTAAAGTATAAATATAACATGTTTTTATCATTCAACATAACATATGTTATTAGCATTAATTTTACATTGAATCCAAATGTAAAAATATTTCAATCTTTTACAATGTTTTATCTTTTAAAACATATTCTATCATTCTGAAAATGGGATTAATTTTAATGTAATTACTACAACATCTGGTTTTTTAATTTTAAGAAATGGAATGCATATTTTTAATTAGTGGGTCAAAATTATGTAAATAGATATATTTTACTTGTTTAGAAGTATGAATAGTAACTTCAGTATTTTTTATTAATATGGTAAAAGGTTAAATTATGTAATTAAGGGTAAGAATAATGTTATAAAATTACCCTAACACATATCGTAACATCATTTGATGAGTTTTTTCGACTTAAATAATCCTCGGGTTGAAATGGTATCCATTTGAATCTACTAGGATGAGATTAGGACATCTAATTTATTTTATTTAAACAAAACATTAAATATGTATCACACAACATTTAATAAATAAATATTTTTTATATCAGGTTATAAAAATGAAGAATTAGATTATAAATAATAATTTTAAATCTAAAATTTTAGCTTTTATCATGATAAGTTATTTTTAATTTTTATTAAATAAATAGTTACCTCAATAACTTATACATTAATGACGAAGAAATAATTTAATTGTTTAAAAACCAATAAAATTGCTTTGATTAAAATAATAATACCAATTAAAAGATAAAAACCCTAGATGAAATATTGTTGGTTGAGTATATCTATACCACAATCATCCAGGGGTTGAGTAACAATCCATTTGGAGTCTTATAAAAGTGATTAGGACACTTATATTTTTTCTTTAAAGTGATGCTAATGTTGTCACCTTCATTATTTAATAATATAAATTTTTTCAAAAGATAAATTTTACTACAAATATTCTCATGAAATTTAGTATATTTAACTTCAACATAATATTTGTTTTTAATTTTTATTCAACAGATAAGAATATTAAATAGTTACAAATAATTTTTTTAGTAACTATTTTATTAAGAGAAATATCAAATTAATGTAATTTAGAAAATTAAATTAAATATAATTTAAACTAATTAACATGTATAATTAATTTCCTAGATGACCTTGACCCTTTATGAATAAAATATTTTCTTGATGTTATCAATTTCTATTAATATTTTTAAAAATCTGGGAATTGAATAGTGTCAAAATTGATACAATTGTTTTTTTATCAAAATAATGTTTTATTAAATTATATAAATATCATTAAACATTTTAAAAATAATAAATAATAAATATAATATGGTATAAAATGTATTAATGTACATAGTTATGGTCTATTTTACATCAAATAGTTATATATTTAACCCTTTTAATGTTGAATTATTTGTTTCTATAGTTAAATATTTAATTAAATAAGTAAGTGTTAATTAAACAGATAAGGTTCAAATTGAAACAAATACGTGTCCAAATTTAATTTCATGATTATATTACAAACATATATCATCTAATCATTGAAATCGGGAGATTTTGGTGTTTTTTGTGGAGGGTTTGATTTTATTCTAAATTAATATTTATGGAGTTTTCGAAACTGCCCCAACATCAATTATAAAAGAGCATGTCCTCCCTCACCTATTCACTTCATTTTGAGAAATATTTCTCTTCAATACCCTACAATTTTTCCTTCTTTAACTCCCTATGTATATTCTCGAGGTTCTGGTCATCTTCAAAGACTAACTCTAGTTCTCAAAGAAGAGATTTAGAGGAAGCACTTCAAAAAAGAGATAATCTCCTCTACTGATTCATTCACACTTATTTATTATTACACTTCCTTTTAATTATTTGTTTAATTATAATTTAATAACATTTGTATCAATAATATACTTATATGTTATTATAATGAGGAAACAATCGTATTCCACTTTTTATCCATCCTATAAAAAAGGAAATCACCATGCATGCGAACGTACGGTTTACCATCTCAACGTCATGGTGTAATATATTATTCACTACTAACTTTATTGGATCGGTATAAGGAACAAAATAATAACTTTATATGAGTACGATAATGTGATTCTGCTTCTGAAATATTATACACCGTCAAATTTAATACCATTCAACAATTATGGGAGTGATATTGTCGCTCATGAATTCATACAACCTACCTTATCCACGATGTGTTGCGATGTGATTCATTCTACATGATCTTCATTAAATCATGATTTTATACATGAATTTAATGAATACATATTATATATATTATATTGATATCATTATGTAAATGATATGACTATAACCAATGAAATGGAACATGAACATATCTGATAAAACTTGAATATGAACATAAAGTAGTTAATATCCAAATAATGAGTTACAATGAAATGTTACATACAAATGAATGATAATATAATAATATATGATTTCCTAAATATTATGATTATTTTGAAATAGGTCAAAAAACTATTGAAATTATTTTAGGGGATTCAGATACATATGAAGGATATTCGACCTAAGGTAAGGGATCATTTTTCAATCTCATTATTATACGAGATTGTTTATGCATAATTATTTACTACTGTATATTTATCATCCACGTCCGTATTTCATATGTATGTAATATTATTTATAGTCTTATACTATTTCATAATGTTAATTTTTACCTTTTTTAAATTTTTATTAAATGGAATGAAATGAATATTTTATCATTAATCAATTCAAGGTACTATTTGAGTTTTCCTACAAAATTATGAGAAGAATTTTTTTAAATTATATAGAATAGAACATATTTTTATGATTTCATAACACCTTATTTCCATGAAGATTTATTTACAATATATTTTCAATTAAGTTTTTTTCTTTTAATATTTTGTGGAATTTTGAGAAAAGAAAACGTTTTTCGAAGAAGAAAGCATATTTTACTCAAGAATTAATTTCAAGATTTTTTCGAAATCATTTTCCTTATATAAATGAGGATACATTTAAAGTATACTATCAATATTATTCATATGGTTTACTATAATTATTATGTAATTATATTAATGTAATCTGTTTGTTTTTCATGGAATAAATTATGATGAAATAATGTTTAAGAAACACATTTTATTCCATGGGTTATGCTATGATGAATGATTTTGTTTTTGTGGCACACGTAATAATGATTTCATTATGAGATAAGTGGGAACTATATATCCTTAGAGTGTGTTGTTTATGGATTTCTATCTCATAAAATAGGCATGACTGGAATAGAATGTAAATTCAATTTAGCAATAAAGTGCTAGAACGAGATGTAAACCTGGTTCAATAATGGACTTTGTCTACTATGACGGTCTTGGAAATGAGAATTGACTAATATGAAATGATTTTGTAAGATTATATGTATTCCAAAAAACATCATGTCTTATGTTAGGAATTTTTGGATTATGTCCATTAATTCTTATGAACATTAATCCCATGACATTATATCACTATCTTTTATATGTAGGATAAGACTTATAAATGTTATGTTCTTATGTCTTATGATTATGATATGATTGATGTATCGCTTGATTAACCTTACGGATAATTTTATATCTCCATTTCATATGTTTCTTTTCCGCATATCATGAATAAGGGTATTATGTAAGATATGTAAAAAAGAAGTCTAGTTATAATGAAATAAGAGGTAGAAAATAAGGATATTTTATGAAGCAATTGTTAATGTTTACCAATTCCTAATGATAATATACATACATGGTTCTATCATGGAATTATTATATGTTATAATTAATATAATTCAAATTTGACATAATATTAATGTATGTAAATCATGTTTCATTATATACATAAACTCCAATGGCATATAAACAGGTCTTGTGGGACATATAGTTCAAGACTTTTCATTAAAGTAAGGGAAAATACTTTTAAAAAATGTCACTCTAAAAATATGGTGCATAGAACAAAAAAATACATAAATTCCAAGACAATAAGAGAAAATAATGAGAGAACCTAACATAGATTGATAGTCGACACATCATCCGTTGTTGGCCTCTAATCCTAGATGTATTTGAAGAAATCGAGAATATGAACAGATGAAATGAAAATAGTAAACATTTTCTTACACCAAAATATGTTCTTTGATATAATGATAAATGATTAAAGGTATAATAAGAATTAATATCATAATAGTAATCATCCAATGATATTAATGATAATTGATTTAGATTCTAGATGGAGAAGATGTCACAAAGCCTATTATGGAGTGAGGACCTCACCAATGAGAGGAGGATGCATTTCTTTGTGTAAATTAAGGAATATAACAGGCTATAAATTTTAAATAAAATTAGAGCAAAAGTCATTTTCACGTTTTTTTAAGGGTCACACATTTTTAGATCATTTTTGGCCAAACCATACAACCAACCATGTGATAGCCACTATATATGGAAAGCCCTTCCCATGTGCTCGGTAAGCATTTTAAATAACATTGTTCAACTAGTAAATTGTTCATCTACAATTGGGGCTACATCACATGAATAGTTATGCAGCTTGGGAAGAATAGTTTGAATGAACTGTGAATCCCTAGAAGAGGAACTAGGCCACCTTATATGATATTAACTAACTGTGCAGACTGGGTTGCCTCATTTACACTAACCAAATGGACCACCTTTTTTCTCCAAAATCTAGTGTTCCAAGAACTATACAATCCCCATAGACCATTTAATGTATGTTGTCTTCATTAGATACTTCCCTTAGGATAAAACCTATGGAATTAATGGAAACAAAAACATTCCATACCTCCATGAAAACCCACGTTCTTACAATCATTCCCCTTAAATAAACATGTCCCCTAAGATGTCCTTCCTAGGGTGGTAAAGCATTATCTGAGAAATTCGCATGCCACTAGGCACATATATTAGCATACCACTCCTAAGTCTCATTATGTACACAGTCGTACATCTATGGAAATCATACCATAGGGACAAACTTGTATCAGAGAACATTCATGCCCAAATCAGTAACACAGATATGGTTCTCCTCAAAGGATTCATCAAACTAAAATTCATAATCCTCGGGCTAAAAAAGATGATACAGGTCTAAATGATATAAAAAAGATAATATATATGGAATACAATATTCATGGCCTGATTTCATTAATGTAACTATAAATGATAGGCTACAAGATCTACTCTCTCCATCACCATGGAGGTCTCAACATAATGAGGCAATAACATCTCATATTTCCAAATTTCTCTATTTTCTATTATATTTTAAATACATTGAATATACATAGAGGCATATGATCTCATGATTATATAACCTCCTAAGATAAAATAATTAAATTGAATCTCAAATATAAAATGAATGGGTGAAAATTATCAATCTGTACATTGTCACACATATGGTGTCAATTTTCCAAGGTGATTTAGGAAATCCCATCATTAAACCCACAGTAACATCGTCCCACGTCCACTTAGGAATATAGAATAATTATAAAATCCATATAGGTTTCTAGTGTTCTTCCTTCACCTACTAACAAGTGGAACACCATGTATCAAACCCATTTTACCACCTTTTCATCCATAATCACTAGTATTAGTGGCATAAGACACAATAAATCATGGTTATAACATGATTTGTTTCCCATATAGAGGTATGAGACTCTTGAGTCAACTCCTCTCAAATTTATACAGGAACCTGGATACATCTATGAATATAGAAGATCACATTCTCATTAATATCTCACCCAAGAAGAGGTTTATTTCCTGTAATACTCTCCCATAGGACCAAGTCCTCAAGATCTAATTATTGCCTCATCATCACTCTCTCCAAAAGCATAGATTCCACTCCTATGGATACAAGTACATACATTCCATGAAGGTCCAAAACCTGTAGCAGCATCTCATAAAATTATACCCTAAGATGTCACTAGGTATTGGCCTCATAAAATGAATGTTTCTGATTATTCATTCTCATATCATCGTCATCTTCATTACCCATCCGAGTCATTTAATAAATATAGATGAAGGATCATAGGAACCTACCCACCTTCAATTCATAATATTCTGAGAAGACTATAAAAATATGTACATGAGGATTTTGTGGTCCCAAAAAAAACAATCCCATTATGTAATTCCTCCAACATCATATGGTGTGAATAAGATCATCATTTTTTATATCATGAATAGGGTAGTTCCTCTCATGTGGTATCAAATGATTTGAATTGAATACCATATATCTTTCTTGTTGCATCCGAAATGTTCTTTATTATGATGCATGACACATCAAAATAAATTGAATATCTTTTTCTCAACTATGGAAGAATCAAAATTGATTCTAATGTTAGAATCCCTTTCATCACCAGAAAGGGAAACTAGCCATATGATCATCACACCCGTCATAGTTATTCTTGTAAGAGGTGTCAAATAGCATGAAAATATTTGAATGAAGTTTCACTAATTACTATTTATCCCCAAGAAACTCATATATTACTAATGTTCTTAAGATTAGATGAAGAAATAATATCTTTTAACTTCTCTAGATCAATAGATAATCTATCATCCCAGATAATGTGAATGAGGAATTTAACATTATTCATCCAAAATAATAACTATGTGATAACAACATATAGTTGATTCACTCTAATTGTATTCAATAAAATCAAAAGATGTTTGACCTAGCCTTGTCAAGTGTGAGAATACACCAAGATAACATCTACAACGACCATAAAAAATGAATCCAGATACCTGTAAAGAGCCTAATTTATTTTTACCATAAAAATCATTGCTGAATTCATGTGACCTAAATACATGATCTAATACTCATACCTACCATATCTATTGTCTAATATTGTAATTTTTTTTCTGATTGTCTAAAATGAAAATGATGATAACCAGATCTCATATCAATATTATAGAAACCTATGGATCTCTTGAGATGGTTTATGCTATCATATATATATGGAAACATGAATTTTTTCTTAACCATTTGATGGTTTAACCGATGGTATTTATTTAAAATTTAATGGGCATAGTCTTACTTCTTTATGAAAAGGACTAGTGAACCCACAATGAATTACTAGTTCATATGAAACCCTTATCTTCCAAATAATCTATCTATTTCTTAAGATCCTGTAACATAGTTTTATGCATCCTCTAAGGATGAATGGATACCAGTAAACCTCATAAAACTATCTCAAGAGAAAAATACACCTCTCTCTCAGGAGGTATTTTTAAAGAGTAAAATGGGAAAACATTCTTAAATTGATCTAACACTAGTAACATATTCCTCACATGCTCCCAGATCATCTAGATAAAAGATATTAGTTTGGGCTATCATCCTACCAATACCATGATGCTGGGGTCCATATCAACTTTCATGGACATCCCATTCACCATTGCAAAGGAAAATTCTTACCTTTTTTTGGGAAGGAACTGATCAATGATAATATCAAAAATAATCTTGATAGAAAACCAAACATTCCATATTTATAAAAATTTCAAACACTATCATGTTGATAAAAAAAGAGATCATATATGAAGTGACACCAAAATCACTAGAGCAGGAACACCGTACACTTTCTGACTGAAACCCTAATAGAGCTGTGAGTTTAATAACACCACATGAAAACAAAACATTTATCCCAACACTTTACACAACTAGAATATATATTATGGATTTAGAAGAACCTTTATCAAAAGATTATATACTAATATAGTGTCCACTAGAATAGTACATCACACCATAGAATTCCATGATCCTTAGGTACCAAATGTACAACATACATTAGGAATAATCGATAACTCTGAGACCCTTCTTTTCTTCCCTGAGTAGTTCAAATTTGATGGAATTGTATGTATGGTGTCCAACTACCCCGACCATGACCACCACCTCTACCAGATCATCTTTTCTCCCTCTATCTCTATATATAATGAGAAGCTACTTACTACACTATAGAATGAGAAGTCAGGATGGACCCTCTCTCACTAGCCTTAGGAGGAAAGTCACTAAATTTTATTTTATGATGACCCATATTTCCACAAGGATTTTTTTGTACCAGGTCACCAGTACACTGAGGTTTCATATTTCCTATCCTATAAAACTAATGGAACCTCGCCTCACTACCCAAATACGCACCCTGGCTAATAATATCCATTTTTTGAAGATCTTAATGATTCCACTTACTATTGGTTGATGTTGTTCCATATCTAGGTGTCGACCAACCATGGAACACACCTCCTTCTTCTCTTGGGTTACTCTTATTGATAAGAACATGTTTCTGAATCTATGTTATAAAATTATTCCAAAAGAAATTTACTGGTGATCAGATGTCATACATGTGACCATCGTCACATCTCTATGATTTGTATACTCATCACATAACAAAATATTTGCAAAAACTATAGCTCAATAAAATGTGATGAATATTATTTGAATCTTAAATAACCATAATCTAGTGCGTAAACTCTCTTGATATATATTGTATCTCATCATCTTGTTATAGAAATTATCATAGAGGTCCATCTAAAAATAGGTCTTTGTTGTATCTTAATGATGGCCGGTCTAGGAAATATCATCCCATAATAATTTTGAAGAATACTATGGAATACATGTGCTAATATTCACTCTCATTCAGGATGTGTCTTAAGATGCACGAAATTGGGCAGACTAGCCTCTATCCATGAGTTCATAGATTGTGGATCGCCATACCCAAAAAATGTGGGTGGATTATGCTGCTGAAACTCATGTTTCAGCTCTTCAACAGTCAGGGAAGATTCCAAGAATCCCTAAACATTATGTAGAAAGAATATTAAACAATCTCAAAATTGAAATTTGTCTCACTTATGAGGTATAACTGGTGCTTCCTTAAGTGGGACTATTTAAGGTTCTTCTGGTGTCCTAGGGCCACCCACTTCTATAGAATGGTCATTTCTACTTCCAGTGCACAAATCAAATAAATCTTGATGTAATGTATTTATGAATTCAAAAAACATTCCTAATAAGAAATTTTATATCCGCTATAATCATGTATATAAGAATATTTTAGGTGCAAGAATTCTTATATTAGAGTCCCACCACTCTTCCTCCTCTTAAATTTGGGTCTGACCGACATAAAATAATGAAATTTTGAACAGACACTTCCTACTACCCACTAGTAAGGTTTGTTCAGGGAAATGGTCTCTAATATAACTTAATGTTCACACTATAATGAGTGTTAATTTCATGTTATAGTAAAAAACACTTATTAATTTTCAATTGGAATTACTATTTAATAGAGACCATTTCATTTCAAAATTCATTTTCATTTTAAATGGATGAGTTATACATATAACAGTTACAAATTTATAAAGTCTGAATATATTTATATATTTAAATTTTATGTCCATTTATTAAAAACCAATTATTTATCTAGTCCCTAAAAATAATTTTATCACAACTTCATAGAACTAAAATTGAAGGGACCATAACATGTTGTAATCAATTATTAAAAAAATATGAAAATAGCATAAAAAATGCATAAAATATAATTTATCAAGTGCATATAATGATGAATGATGAAATAATTCCTTTCCATACCATCCAAGGGTATATATACATAGTCTTAAGGATAATCAAACATTATGTATGTCGAATACTTACGAAATAAAGACATAAGTAATAATAAAAATGTAGAAAAATATATCCCATCCTAGTTAAGTTGTATTTTCACAAATTGTGGGTTATATACTCCCAAGAATATAATCTCGATGATATATTTATAATTCCTATTTCTACTTTCTACCATATCAATTAATAAATAAATAATAGAAAAGAAAACAAACACCTCTGATAAAACATTGTGAAGTCCCTATCATGGTTTACTGTAATGTAACCTAACCTGGTTGGCATATATCCTAAAATCACATGCACATAAACTAGAGGCTACTAACATGTACAGAGGGTCCATACTAAAACTTTGGGGAGACTATACCCACATGATCAGATTATAGAATTTTACTATCACTATATCAGTCTATTGTAGAATTATATGTGATATTTTAGCAACATAAGAGTAATAATCCATTATATAAATTACCATATAGTAGCATCCATAATTGTCATACACAAAAGCTATGATAATGGTATTTTATAAAAAATGGGAATATAACGGAAAAATATGAATATTATTATACAATAATCTATAGAAACTAAAAAATACTTCCTAAGGATATCTCTAGTATCATCTCAATATAGTATTAATCATCTTCTACCATACACCATCCTTGAATTGTAATTCAGTGTCCCTAACATTTAACGTTGACTTGTCCCTACCTGAATCCATGAAGTCCATATGGGTACCCAACAACATCCTAAATAGAGTGTGAGAAATATTTAGTAGCCCATCACCTATGGTGAATAATTCCATTCGGTACATGTGTACATATAAAATAATGTGATTTTAATAGTGAAAAATTTAAAATAAATGTGGTAAATAATCATCCCACATAGGTATGGGTTACCAGGGAACACATTAACTCTACTACATACTTTGGACCACGTATAAATGTATTTGAGTAAAATTATTTCCGGATTTAATTTATAATAATGTATTAGGACATGTGTCATATCACAAGAATCCCCTATGAATCATATGAAAGAGAGATATATATAATAAGGCCATAATGAAATGAAAGGCTACGACTAAATCCAATATTGTTCATTGGCTTGGAAGTCACATCATGTAATTAATTTATGAAAAAAATTTAGGGAATCCTAGTCACTTTAATTTCATTCCTAAATTGGAAATTGTGTATCTCTAAAGAGAAATCAGAACCCATAACATTGCAGGTAATCTTAGGTATTCCACACAGGACTCCTAATATCACTCTAGGAGTGGTAAAATATCACTACCCATTGTTTCCATACATGTTTGTCCAAAAGGGACCCACGTGTCAATCATGGAATACTTTACAATCAACTTTTTGATCAATCCTTGGTAGGCCACCTAGGGAGTCCAAGTATCACCAATGGAATATTAAATTATCTTCCCTCTAAGTTTATCTCTGGCAGTCCACATTGGAATTTCATGCTTCAATCGTGGTGTATGTAATCTTTCCTCCAAGTGATTTCATCCATGTAATTCAAATGTTAAACCTTGTGTCACCCATTGGTGCATGATATTAAAATTAAAACTCATATAATTAAGAATGCATGATTAGTCTATTTATGGTGTTCTGAGTTGAAACCTAGGTTTTCCCTCTTTTAATGAAAAAATGAATGGTCATGACCCTTATTTCTAAGAATAACATTATGTAAAAAATTTAATTCAATTAACTATATCATTTATATAAGAAACATAATCACCATATATGGTGGTACAACCCATTTAATGGGATCAGAAGGCCTAGAATCCTATGAATCATCCCATTCATATTAATTGTAAATTTTAGTTTTTAAAGGAAACTCAATACTAAGTGAGAAAGAACAATAAAGAATACGTAGAAACATGTTCATTTTTTCCTATCTTATTTAATTCAAATAAATATCTAAAATTCTTTTAAAATCCAATAATATAGGGGTAAAAGAAAACCCATTAATAGGTTATTCAATTGATTGCCCACCCATGGTTGTTTTATCCAATTTTACAACACACCTATGTTGTGGGTAAATTCAAGGTCGTTAACCTTCAATGATATAAAAATAGTTATTGTGGGTTGTATTGGTTAAACCTATTCCTTTAATTTATGGAAAATTCCATTTAACAGTCTTCACTCACAAAATCTAGAATACAATAGAATTATATAATACATAAACACCAATGATTTAAGGTAAAATGAATATACCACAAATAATATCTAGGTAGGAAACCCATCATATGTTTTTGGCATCTAATCAGGGATAGAATGAAATAAATTAATCAAACATAAACATTCCCTCTAATATGGGAATATTATCTCACACCAAAATAAGTCTTATGACATAAATGATGAAAATAATAATACGAATGAACATATTACTAGTACACATCCAATAAGACCAATAAGGAGAGATTCAGAGTTTAGATGGAAGTAATACAATAAAGCCCAAGAAGAAGGGAAGATCTTTCCAATGAGAGGAGGAGGTTATTCTATTCATAGAGGAAGAAATAATATGGGTTAGAACCTCTAAATAAAAGCAGGAGAAAAACATATTTTCACTCATTTTAAAGGATCACAAGGTTTGGTCACATAGTTTTCCAAACCATGCTCCAACGGTTTAATAGCAACTATCTATGGAAATCCCCTCTCAGGGGATAGATTAATGGGTTCACTAACCATACACATATCTTGAAATGTTCCTCTATAATAGATATTGATCTAGTTTCATAGATGTGTGGCTTCGACTGAATGGTTTGAATAAAAAGTGTGGCCCTAGGAATAGAATTGAATGACCCCTCGTAGATTAAGCTGAACATGTGGATTGGGCTACATGGTTTCTACTAACAATGTGGCATACCTATTTCCTCTAAAATTCAGGAGTCCAGACTCCATTCAAGCGTTGTACCCCCCAGAATCTATCATGTCCTCATTACCACTTTTCTTAGGACAAAACATAAGAAATTAAATAAAACTAAAAGTTTGTGACCCTTATAGAAAAAGAGGGTTTATATATCCTTATCCATTTTCATGATGATTTTTTCTTCCTAGAAGTCCAGCAACAGATCCCTTAATAGGATATATAATGTAATCCTATCAAAGAAATGGTAATCATCTTTACCGACTCATTCAAACTTATTTATTATATTAATTACTAAAATCATATTATACTCTTCCAAAAATAATTAATAAAGTATCATCAATATACTTTTATGTTTTTTTGATTATTGTATAGCTACTTTCTTTCTATTTTCCATCATATGAAAAGTGAAAACATCGTTGGTGTGTATGCATGGTTTATTATCTCAAAAAAGTGGTGTGAATAATTTTTCATCACAATTTTTAATTGAATTTATTAAGGATTTAAATATTATAATATATGATATTTATGACATAATTTTTCATTATGAGGTATTAAATCCATCCTACCTTCTTACATTTCAATATTTTGGGAAAATTCTAACATCGATCGTGTGTACATATGGACTACAAACTCCACAACGATACATGGTTACTTTTTCATTTACACATTTAATGGATGTAGATAATGACTAAATTAAGGAAATTATATGATATATATAATATAATAATGATTTTATTAAGGTAAACTATTATTTAAAATTCTTTTATTATATTCATTGAATTGTGAAAACTTCATTCATGTGTATGTATGGTCGACAATATCAATTAATAGTGTAATTCATTTCACTATCCCTATTCATTATAGATGAATATATATATATATATGTAATGAATATAAATTATATTCATTTACTTATTAAGATTATTGACATTATGTAACTATGATGAGTATAAAAGGCTCAAAACCGTCGAGCTAAAACATCCATGTCAAAGGGGATTGTTTCCAATCGAATATACATTATATGGGATAATTTTTTATAAATGAAACATTTTAAATTACAAAATAAATAGTAAATATTAATTTATTTATGAATATTTTATTTTTAATAGTTTTAAAATTTTTCTATATTTATTATACATTAGTTTTGAACTCCAACGAAATAGGATATGACTTTAGGTTTTGGAATTTTAGCCTCACATTTATTTTTGGAAGACATATTCCATATCCACCACTTGTTTCTTTTATGTGGACTATATACAGCCCCCTTGACATGATATGTCATGAATTTTCATCATTTAATGATATTTAATGTTTTATATTATTTTATTAATTCATGTATATTTTGATTCAAATGTTACAAAATTGGTATCAGATTTATGATATAATACTATTTTTTATTGGGAATGTTTAGGATTACGTTTTCAAAAAAGAAATTTTATGATATAACACTGAAGAAACTATTTAATTTTATTATCCTATGGTTATTTATATAGATTATATATTCATTTTTAATCTTCATCTCTTTAGAAACTCAATATAATGAAAGAATGTTCTTAAATAAAACATTCTTTCACTCCTCAGGAGAAAATACTTTATTCCTTAACATCCATGTTTTCTAAAATTTTATCAAGAATGATTTTAATATTCTCAAATTTTCATTTAATTTATTTAACCCCCATGTTTTTATTTTTTAAATAATGTTTCAATGGAATATTCTGATAATTTTCAGAATGGGGTAATATTTACATTTTACAAAAACTTTTAGTGGATAATTTAATTAATGTATATGAAATGAGAAGAATTTACCACCATAATAACCAGTAAATAATTTGAATCTTCCGTTCCACGTTTACAAGTTAATTTTCAAAGGATATTTTTTCCATAGTATTTTGAAAATTTATTTATTTTAAATAAGTGATTAAAAAATGAAGGGGTATTTTAATCATGAAATTTCATATATATATATGAAATAAAAAATTCATTTTTGATGAAATAATTTGATGATACTTTTACTTTATAAGGTTTTAGATCATGGGGAACCATTAAAATTATTTATCAATATGGTAAATGATCATTTTTAAAAAATATCAATGAAACTTATTCTTTTTCTAGTGTTTATTCTATAATGAATTATAGAAATTTTTTAAAATATAGTTTATTTTCCACAGGTTATTTCATGGTGAAATGTCTGTGAAAATAATTTCATTTTAATGGATCACGGTATGATTATTGTTTAATGATCTTTTGTTATACATTATTTTGAATTTAATTATGTGATGAGAATGTATATAATTTTATAACCCTTGAATGCATTGGATAAGATGTATATATCTTGTGATAAAGAAAACTAGAATGTAGACTGAAGCTAGTTCAGTAAGGGTATATTTTCACTATAATGTTATTAAGAGATATCCATGAATGATTTGATGAAACCTAGAGGGACACCAATCCACTATTATAGTATCAACTATGATAATTGTCTAACTGAGGGAAATAATTTATATTCTTATATGTATTATACAAACAAGTTTCTTGTAACAATGTTAGGATCTCCAGGATCATTTTATTTGATTACATTTTGAATCATGAACAATAAACTAATAATAATTATACCATGACTCAAGGTTATGATATGTGAAATGATAGGTTTGGTTTTCAAGTATTATGTATATCTTCTTTGACTGGTATTATCTGGTTATTCATATTTGATCATCGATATCTCCCTTGTTTACCAATACTAATTATATGATATCACCATTTCTTACACTTCTTTTGTCCATTATTGTGAATAAATTTATTGATTTTGTTATGTTTGATATGGGTAATAGTTATGGAGAACATCGTGGGAGAATATAAACATCTCTTAGGAAACAATTTTTAATGTATCCATGTTTTTAAATACACTAAACCATTACATATTTCATGTGGATTGAAATGTTATGTAAAAAATATTCATCTAATAATAATTAACATTTATGTATAAAAATTATGGGGCTCTATAAGGTAACTTATTTCAACCAAATGTTTTTTGTTTCATGTTATGTCTTAATTGAATAAAAAATTATTTTATGCAACCTTTTATCTTTTCAATATTTGTATGTTATTAATTAAAAGTTGTTAAATGTGGTACATAAGAAGTTATTCATGCAATAGTTTAAATTCCTTATAGTTATTGATTGGTTAGATTCAAACCAGTGTATTGCTATAATTATAATATTGTATGGATTGTACAAAACATGTAAGACTGATAAATTAAATTAAAATAAATTATAAACGAAATAGAAGTATTTAAATTTTGATGACTTGTTTCTGGAAAATAAAATTTTACTTTGAGTATATAAAATTTCAATATATCATCCATGATGTGTAGTAATTTGTGAAGTAATATGAGCAAGACTCACATGAAAAAATTGATTCATTTGTAATATGATTCATTAAATATTTTTTTCAATTCATAAACTTATAGTTATATATTTTAATGTGTTTTTTCTAATATTATATAAATTATATTTTCTAAAATATGATCTTTGGTGACACATTATTATGAAAAAAATTGTCAATGTTTTTAGTTAATGGTTCTGTCTAACCTATTCAATTTCTAAATGAAGGATACGAAGTGAAATTTTTTTTTGTTAGTATGTTTTTATATATAACTAGCTTTGTTATGAAATTTTTGGATGTATTTAAAGAGGGTAATAATTTTTTTTGAAAGTTTGTTTTTGTTTTCAAGTCCATTACTACAAGGTATTAATGAATTATTGTAATTAGAAAATATAATATTAAAAATAAATTGTTATTTAAGGATGTTAATATAATTTTTATGTCATTACATGATTATTTATAAATAATTATAAGGTAAACATTAGAAATTTAACAATTATATTAATGTATTTAAAAAAATAACGATTAAACATATTGAAATTATCATTATGTAAGAATTTCTTGTATCATACATGAGGATAACCCATGTATAGATTTTAATTCGATTGAAGACCTAATATAAATTTAATAAAGTGATGGATATCATATTTTTTTCTCATAAATAATATTATATTCCCATTGTTTACATATTTTTTAAATGATTGATACTAAATGGTTCTTCAACTTGTATTGTTTGTATAATTGTAAGGATTGATTGATATACATATCATGATGGGTTTCAATGGTTGTATATGTGGCGCTTATAATTGTGTGACCTTAATTAAGAGTAAGAGTCATATGTTCATTATATGTATCCAAATATGATTAATGGATAACATTTTCAATATATTGAATGTTCACTCATATGGATATATGTAATTGCACCTCTTTCTTGATTTAATGTTTTATTAGTGGCCTTATTCTTATTTGAGAGGAATCCCTACATAAAATGTTATTTCAGAGTATTTTAATTGTATAATGTTACTAAAAGTGTTTTCTCTATGATGTGAAAGATTTTTTAATATTATAGCACAATACTTGAGAGGTATCTCTCTAGGGGATTAGAGGTATCACTAATTCTTAACCTCTTTGAAATTTCAAGTTTGTTCTCACAGTCAATTCACTGACTATGAAGTTGGGTTTTTTGTTCATGTGGTCAATTTTGTTTATTCCTTTATTTATTATTTAAGTGCTTTGGTTTTTATGTTCATGTTGTGAATTAGTTGTTCATGTGGTTATTTTTTTATGTTTATGCAATAATCTAGTTTATGAAATGGTCATTTTTTTGTTTGTACAGTAATTTAGTGTGTTAATATTATTGGTTGGTTTATTTATGTGGTTATTTACTCTTTTCATGTGGTCAATTGGTTTGTTAATGTGGAATGATGGGTTGATAATATTGTCAATTGGTATATTCATGTTTTTCTATGGGTTGTTATAATGGTATCTTGAATTGTTTATATTGTTATCGCAATGACTGTGTGACATGTCCCTTCATGACGTAGGTGGGATCCTTTGTAAAAAATTCTAATTCACTAAAAAAAATCCCAAAATAACCAAAATGTGGTCATTATGAATTTTTAATTAAAGTAAAGGACGTAAATTATTAAGATATGATTTTAAATACTAATTCAATGTGGATATTAATGATATTGAATTCAATTAATTTCTAGAGATTTAATTTTGTTTCTATACATCTAATTGAAACCAATTTATGGGTTAATTAAGGAATATTGTCAATGTTTTTTGGGAATTCAAAAGCATCTAGTATATTAATTTTAAATGGAGGATTCAGTTTTTCTCATTTTTTCTAATTCTTTCACTAATCCCTAGGGGCTATAGGGATTATATATTATATTCATGTTATCCCTCCTTTGGTTTTTCAATGTTCATTCATGTAGTGTTACTAGGACTATATATTCACCTTTATTCCACATTTTTTGTAATGTAAATTTATTTGAAGATTCTTCTATAAATTAATGGATCAAAAAAATATATTTTGATTATTTTTGGTTCAGAATTATCATATTGTTAGTTTCCAATTTTGAAACATAGATTTTTAACCATAATTGGTTAAAAATATAGAAAGGAAGGACATAAAAAATGATTATTTTATAATTTTGGAGTAAATAAAGGAAGATAAATAATTATTAATATAATATGTTCCTAATTAAATTTATTCGAGAATTAATCACATTCTTTGATATTATTTCATAATTTAGATATTAGCTAGAAACTAGTAAATTTATACATTAGAACTAAAATTAAATTAATGTTGTTATTTCATGTTGTATAAATTTCATATAGTGATATATTATTAATGTAATATTTTTAATTATATAATTGAATTGGAAATGAAATTGTGTACTATAGGTAGATTGGATTACCTTAAGATTCTAGAAATTCACTTATTAATGAACATTATATAATTTGTTGATCAAAATATCAAAAATGTAAATTAAATTTACATTATACTACATCATAATATTGTAAGATAAAAATTACCTATATAATTCTATAAAGAATACATTTAAAGAGGGATTATAACATGTTATGTATAATTGCTTTGTCATTATGGGGATGTGATTTCATGTACTATTAAATGGTTTTTTTACCACAACTAATTTTTTAATTACCCTATGATATATGGTTTGAATGTTTCTTACAAATGTTTCCTTAGAATGGTATAATGATCTAAACTGTAAAAAACATAATTATAGATGAGGTATAATTTAGTAAGAGAGGCACATTCATAATGAATACTACTCATTTTGGAGAAAATCGTTATCAATAAAATGATTGTAAGATTGTTTATATTGTTGATTTCTATTACTGGATAATTCTTAATGTTTTATTATCACATAAATATTATAAATAATTAACCCATCAGTTCAAGATTAAACAAAAATGGGTCTTGGTTATATTTGAATTTATTTAGGTTGATAGAGCCCATTTTTTATTGTATGAGGATAAAATGACATCCATTTATGGTCATAGATTACTTTAAAATGTATGTGATAAAAATAAATTTAATATATATTTATGCTCTATGTATTTTGATCCATTACATGACTTATTTATAACCTACTGTAGTTAGAATGGTTTTTGTAAAAAAATTGTTTGGAATCATAAATTCAGATTAATGGATATGGGTGCAAGTTATGATGATGGCGGCGGAATATAGTTATTTTTAGGGTTCTAATATCATAATGATATTCTAGATGTGATATTATGTGCAATGGTGTAAAACAATAGGGTGGTATGTAAATGTTTATAGTAGGTATTTTTAATTTATTCTTACTTATTGATTGATTCATTCTTGATAGTCATATGGACTAATTATATCTATATGATCACTTAAAACAGTGTAATTTATTTTGATTTAATGAATTATTACTATATAATTGAAGTTGTATTTTTTTCTATGTATAATAGTACATTTTTTAAAAGATAACATAATTAATAAAAGGGTTTTGTTTTTTATTAATGCATACTTATGATTATGAAATGATAATATATGAAAAGAATAAATAGTTCCATTAGAATTTGGACTAGAAGTTAAAAATTATAATCATTTATGGAAATCAGAACAATTTTAATTAATTTCCAATGAATTAGTTTATTTCGAAATTGATGCTTCTATGATTATATCCTATCAAGAACATAGTGGTGATAATCAGGTATTCCATGAGACAGTAGTGTCATATGAGTTTAAGGGTATGTAGTTTCCATCGGTGTGGTTGTAAGATTAATATATTTTTTATAATTATTATACTGTACGCACAGTACCCATATTGTAAGGGAAACAAGAAATTGAAGTTCTATGGGCCTTTTCCGAATTATCTAAGATGGAGAGGATATAGATGGATGAATTAAAATTCTCCCATGGTCTCTATTTAGTTGTATTATTATGTATAATTATGCATGTGGGTGATTTCCCACACATATATGGTGTGGGATGTGATTTATTTAGGTAAATGTGGATTTATGTATCCTAATGGAATATTACATTTGTCTTTTGTTCATTCTATGATGGATTAAGGTATAGTATATATTACATAGTGTATGTTGGACTTCTAAAATAAAGTTGGTTAATATATAAAGTATGTGGATGTGATGTTGTGTTGTATTAGGTGTATTGTATAACATGATTTACCAAGTGTTTTCATTAATGAATATTTTTGGAAAAGAAGATGTATTAGGATATATTATGTTGATGCATAATAGAGGAAAACTGGTTGGGAAGCAGTTGTAGGGTAAAATTTATATGTGTGTGTGTGTATGTGTGTGTGTGTGTTATCTATATTGTGGTTTTACTTATGTGTGTTACTTGATTAGGGAATCATGGTGGGGATAATAAAATAATATTATACTTGTCAAGGTGACGAGTTAGTTTCATTAATTTATTCACTAGGATTTAGTATACATCATTCACATTTTTTATGTTGTGTTTTTTGGGGGATCCTAAGGAGTATACAATTTTTACTCACCATATGTATATATAAATTCTTTTCAGGACAAAAAGATATGGTTAGTGATTCAATTGATTACAATGAGTTAAAGTGGGTGTTTAATAGCTTTTGTAGCTTTATGTTCACTGCCTATGATTTATCTATTTTAAATTTTCATTTTGGTTGTATCATGTAATAGATGACCTCACACCATGTATTGGGATCAATTCATAATTTATTAACATCTAGATTTTCTTGGTTGATTTTCATATCTTACCTCTTAATTCCCAAATAATTATTACTATAATGTATCCCATGTTAGTGATTGTACACCTTCATTTCTAGTTTCCAACGTATTGCCTATTATAAGTTGGATTTAGGAATCCTTATATCGATTTCTATATTTCTAAAATAGGATAGATATATTTGGAGAGAGTGTTTAATGGAAATGGATGAAGCATACATTAACTTCTCCATCGGGATAACTCAATCTCCATGTGAACCGTATGATATGTGCATTGTTATTCATTAAAAGAATAAATTACCACATTTTCATCACATAAAGAAGACATTCAATGCATATTATCTCATGAAAATTCATAGATAATAGATTATATAACCACAAGGGATTCATTTTTACTATTGTGTATCGCCATGGAAATTATTGCCCTCCTAATGTTAGAAAATTATTAAAGAGGCTCGAGACACTCAGTTGAAGTTAAGAACAAAATATAATCCCTAAAATAGTATTTGATAAATTATGTTGTTAGAGTTTTTTAATATATAATTTTTTCAAGGGTTCATAGTGTCATTAGAAGAAGGTAAAAACCATTTTCCATTTATTTAGTTTTAATATACCAATATTTTTTCATCTATATATGGTTATCCGAGCTACACATATCTTATTTTTTTAACAGAAATCTCATTGTTTTAACAATATAACTCACATAAAATTATCATAATCCCAGAAATGAAATGTATAGTGACTTTGAGGACTAGTTACAAAGGCAACATATTTCCATGTAGTAGTCAACATTTCATCATAATTGAAATATTATAGACCCCCTTCTAGAAATTTCATGTGTTATACTTATATTCATAAATTATTTAAGGAAATGATAACAAATGGTTTATCCAAAATATGGATTAATGGTAAGAAAAGTGACTACAATCAAATATATAATGTTATCAAAATATATTAATATAGATATGATAACTTAGGCAAGTAACATGAAAAAATATAGAATCCATACCCAAAAAATGAAGAATATGATGATGATCCTGGAATCATGGAATAAGAAAATGAAATAGTAAGATCAAGTAATCATAGAATACATATACAGAATATGAGACATAACATCATGAAGATGATACTATAGTAACTGCTAATACAATTATCATTATTTTAAAAAGTTCCATATTGTATTATGTTCACTCCCTTATCCGATAAATTATATCACATGATATATAATGCTTTACCCAATTCATTACAGGTTTATATAATATTTTCTCCACCCATCACATAATAAAGTGTAATTAGGCTAACAACATGTGCACCATACATGATATATCATGGCATAAAAAAAATAAAAAATTAATTAGATGGATATATAATTAAGGTCTCAGAAATAAAATTATTAAAATCATATATCATTATTCCACATGAATAAAAGAAACCATAATTAAATACTAATCATGTTTGAACCCTTGATACGGATGTGGAGTCTTAATTCTTATTAATGGTATAATCAAAGGTAAAATATTATGGATTCCCAAGAGACAAAGTAAATAAATAATATTCAGAATTATTTATTTAAAAAGAGATATTGGTCTTGTACATCTAAATAAAATTCATAAAAATCATTAGAAATATTGAGGTGATTAAATAAAAAACCAGGTGGGAGATGTTAGAGAAAAAATTAAAGGATAATTTAATGATGAAAGGAGCTTATTATTTTCTATAAAAAATTTACTTAAACTGTTGGGATCTCTATAAAATAATAGTGCTTTTATATTCTATTCAAGGATTAAATACAGTTCATGGGGTTGACTCTAATCATGAGATGAGATATAAACAAAATTACCTTATTAATATTTTTTAATATGTTATTGTCAATTTATTATAATTTTTTATTTACTTTTAATACAGCTTATGATTACATCAACTAGTCATGGTTCATTAGCATCCTGTTTGTTGAAAATTCTAAACGATGTCGTAAAATAACATCAGTATATCCATAGTATTAGAGGATTATTTCCTTTATAATTCCTTTAAAACTGTACTTATACATTTTTAATGGTTATACCAAAATAGAACTAAGTTATGAAATGTTCTGTAATAAGTTGGTTTAAGGTGTATAATATTTATATGACCGTTTCACATTGATATCATAAATATAATTTCCAATAGTATTTCAACCGAATATAAATAGTGTAAAAATAATAATTTTATAATCTAAATACTTTTTTAACTCCATACATTTTATGAGGAAATTGAAATAAAAACATGTTTTTTTTAATTCTGTAGTCCACATGTACCAAAGAAAAAAAATTAATTTTCATTGAAATAGGGTGTGCTGGAGAAGGAAATTGTTATCATTTTAAATTATAATAATATTTTAGATAATAGATTATGTAATTAAATGAAATGTTTAAACATAATATTTTTGGTGGTGTTGGAAAATTGAACTCATCATTCATGGTGGCATTAGTGTGTATACACACATGATGTAATTTTTATTTTACATTGTGATTTTAGAGGAAAATATGAAATGGATGTTCCATTATTATAACAACACATAGAATTTTTACAATTTTATAATTTTCATACCGTCATGGATATATGTGACTTTGGGGTTGTAGAATATGAAAATAGTTAGAATGGATGAATGGAGATTATTACCACTCACTTAGATGTTCCCTATTAGGTTGCTCATTATGGCTCCATATATAGTTCATCTCATGTTAAAAATGACACAATGCTATATTAATGTATTATTAGAGATACTATATTGGAGTTTTGGTAGATAAAATAATTTTCAATTAGTGGATAAATGGGGAGGATTTTTTCTTCTTTAATAATTGAATAAAATTATACTTTTGTAATAATAAGACATTATTTATTAATAACAAAAATCCATCATTCAAGGAAAAATTTTACAAAAAAATGGATAATAATGGTGCGAGGGAAAGATATAAAGTTTATCCACACTAATCATCAAATATAAAACATTGTTTATAAATTTTTTAATCTTTTAAACAATGTTAAGAAATAATTAACCAAATTCAACTTTACCATGGTAACTTGATTTCAAATCCTGAAAAATAATTTTTATGTAAAATAAAAAATCCAAATTATTGAATAATTCAAACATGATTATTTGAGATGTTAAAATCTTTTTAGAAAATATAATTTCAATTATTTTTAGAACATAATTTTAGTATTATAACATATAATGCATAACAACCTTTCTATATAAAATCATTTTAAGTATAAAATTTAAATGTGGGATAAGATTATTAATTTTTTAAATTTTCATGGAATAAATTGACTTATAATAACTTATTAACATTTTTTTGATTTAAAATCAATCCAAAATAGAATTCTCCAAAATATTAAAATCTATATTTTAATTGAATTAAAATATTTTTTTATAAGGTTAAACAAATGTTTTATAAATATAAAAAATAACTTAAATTTTCATAAAATTATTACATAAATAAATATTTTGTCCATAAAATGGTTTTATAAAATTGTACGTATCTCTTTTATATTTATAAATAAAAAAAAGTGATAGTTTTGGAAAAAATATTTCTCACTATTCATATAAAAATAATTTATTTTAGAATAATCCTAAAATCTAATCCTATGATTATTTCCACATTATAAATAAAAATTGATTGATATTTTTATAAATTATATTTCTTAAAATTTACTATTTTAATATTTTAATCAAAATTATGAAATACAGTGAGAAATATTTTTTATTGAAATACTACTTTTAACATTACATGTTCATTTTATTTATAATTTCTATAAAAAAATAATAAATTTATAGTTAATTAGTCAATAGTTTATTTTTCGAAACCAAATTGTTAAAAAAATATTTTTATTTTTATTTAATAAATTTTATAATGTATGAAAATAAATTATATTAAAAACAATAATTAAATAATTTTAATTCTATAAAATTACCTTCATGGTATATATATTAATATATTTCATAATTAAGTTACTCATATTCATACCATATAATTTAACAAAGTGGTTATAACTATCTAAATATATCATTATTTTATTTTAGTTCAAAGTCTCACTTAGATACAACTATCAATCATATTTTACTAAATTTGATGAAAGTATGTAATAAAATCTGTTTTTTCATTCTCACCCTACCTAGAAAATAAATTGTATCCTCATAATTTTATAACTCATTCGATTTGCGCATCTTATGTATAGTGATCCTCCTTAACCATATTATTATAGTTGATTGTTTTAGGATTTAGTATATGATTTGATATTTCCCTATATGATATTTCATGTGATCCCATTGTAAAAATAGATAGTCCATTCCTAATATAATTATAATAAATCAATACGATATAAATATATCCTGTTAATAATTAAACAACCCATGAAGAAGATTTATATTACATATATATAATATTTATACCCCCAAATATTTTCTATTTATGAATAAATATCTTACAGGGAAAATCAAACATGACATAATATGTCGACAATTATAGAGTAAAAAATCATTTCCTTATGTAATTTTTTTTACATAGGACCTTCATTATTCTCAAACACTAGTGGGTGTATGGTTGTAGTTTCCCACATTATCCCATAGATTGGTGTATTGGGTTCTATAGGTAACAGATTCCTCGCATCTAAAACATTTAATATTTATAAGATTCTAGGTAAGAAAATTTTATCCCTTTAACCCATAGATGGTTGTATTGGGTTGTATAAAGAATAAAATTCTCACATCTAAAAATTGAATATTTAGTAGATCCTTAAGAAGAACATTATCTTCACTAATTGTATATTTATTTATCCCTCAACTACTTCCTTCTAAATACCCTCATTAACTATAGGTAAATCATTTTATATTCCTCTGGAGGTAACTCCTAAACATCCTTATTCTATATATTTTTACATGTATGAAATTTTATATTCTTTCCATCATCATATTAATCACCCATGTTTCCAAGATATTATATCAATCCCTTATTTGGTTAACCCAATATTTCAACTACGGTTAAATTTTTAATTATATTCCACGATATTTGGGTTTTCATAATAGCTAGTTTTTTACTATATATCCCATTATGATGGGGTTTTCATTGAGTTAATCATTAAATTTTTCCTCACAACCATAGTTCATTCTAGTTATTTTTAATAATAAAATCAATGTGTTAACTTGAGTGATGAACATTTGAAATCATATGGGGGTTATCATAATCCATAAAATAAAGGGATTAATCTATAAAACAATTTACCCCGTTTTCATCATCATGTAATCTCATAATTCCTTTTTTTACCAATATCAATATTAACATAAGGAATGATACTTTATGGGGGGAAATATTATACTTATCAACCTAAAAAGTAAAATAAATGTTGAAATTAATTCATCATAGAGGCTTATAAATTTCATATAATTAATAAAAGAACATCCACTAAGAGTGTCAAACCATGTGTGTAGTTTAGACTATTTTTCATGTAGTAGGTGATTATTGAGTTAATACTCGAAATTCCATTTCATGGTTATTATCCCTAGGTACATCTGTTCCAAATACTTTTTCCACAAGATTTATTTATAAAAGAATATCTTTTATTGGAAAACCACATACTCAAAACATTTCGAAACATTCATTATGGTATCCTATATTTTGGATCATACCTTAAACTCACACTTATTATATTTAGTTGAGTTATCATATCCTATACCTTAAAAATAACAATACTAATCTTAAAAAATATCTAATCCAATATAGATACCAACTATAGTGACTCAAGATATACATATCATAATTTTTGAGTGATTTCAGAAAAATATTACATCTCACTTAAAAAATATCACAACCCTAATAGTGGAAGGATTAGTGTGTTTGATGATAAATTACATAATAAACCTAATCTAAAATACCTATAAACATTTATCCATGATAAATATATTCAATAACACCTTCTAGAATTATTGTAAATTGTACCTACCATCGTTACCATGGGATGAGAAACCTAAGAATGTGTGTGAGCTGAAATACTCAATAAGGGTATGTATAAGTGATAACATTCAATGATAAAAAAATAGAAAATATAATCATATTGGTTTGATAATATAATAAAGGAACATGATTAAAAAACAAGGAATTTAAAAATAATAAAATCATGAAAATTATCATAATCCTAGAAACATGGTTTAAGGAAATGAAATAAAAAAATCATGGAATCATGGATTTTGTGGTAATAATATAAGTCATTAAATCATAAACATACATCAAGGTTCACTCAAAAAAACATCATATCAATGTTGAAAAAGTATAATGGTGGATTAGGTTGACAACCTAATACCTCAAAAAAATTACCCTAAAATTTAATGTTGTACCTAATTCATTGGAGTGTTTTATAATTCTAGGACCACCCATCACATAAAATAGGGTGCATAGTGTAAACCACATCACCATACAAAGAATCTCATGAGATTTCCACATTATCCAATTTATTGGAGGGAAATATAATTCTATACCCACCAATTTCATAATGAAATTAATTCTTATGTGTTCCATATGAATAGAAGAAACCATTTATAAATCATAAGTATAATCAGACCCTTGAGAAAGATGTGGGTTATAATTCTGGTTTAATGAATAACTAATATATAAATCATAAGGACTCACGTGATAAGAAGGAATTAAATAATTTTGAAATTTTATAATTAAAAATAGAATATAGTACTTTTACCTGGAGCTCTAATGAAAAAAATTTCTGAGAAGGATCTTTGAGAAGAAAGAATAATATTGAACAACTCAGGTGATGCTTGTGAAATATGTAAATGAACATTGAAAGAAGGAAATGTATTAATTATTTCAAAAAACCAATATTTTATTCCAAAGGGTTTTCAAAAAAAATAGTATGGTTTTAAAAATAAATTTATGTTCAAAAAACATTATATGTGGGTGTCCCTTAATGTGAGATGTGAAATATTATTATTCCCTTGAATCATGTTTACTCAAAAGTGGAAATTTTTAATCGAACTAAAAACTTGTATAATCCTTTAAATTAAATGGATATTTAAATAGGTATATATTTAATCGATATATGTGAAAAATTAGTATCATTAAAATAATATTGCCTAAAATAGATAAAAATATTGAAATCATTATTTCAGTAAGTTACACTGGTGATACAGATGATCCATTACATTCAGATTCGAAAACACTCTAACATTGAACATAAAATATGGAATAATTACATTCATTAATTTTAATATATAAATAAAAAATTAATAATATAAATTTATTTAAATAATGTCCATTTATTATCATCTATTATTTATTTTTATTATAGTTTTCCTCTGGGTTGATTTCTTGGGGTTGTTCTATTATTTTCACTATAATAAATTTGGTTTATAGGATGACGTAAAATGAATTGAAATATTGATTAATTATAACCATAATTATTATGTTTTATGAAAATTATTATTATATTATAATAATTTTTATAAATTTTTAACTTTTATCTTATAATAAACAGAAATTAATATATGTACCATGTTAAGTCTCTTTAAGGTGGTTAATGTTTAAATGACTATTCCATGAAAATTGGACAAATATAATGTCCAATATTATTATTCAAGGATATAATTGTTTTAAAAAATATTATTTTTATAAATTAAATAATTTTATAAAAATTATCCATGTTAGCTGTTTATGGAAAACATAACATGTCATTTCAATATAGCATTTTTCTGCATGTACACATTGATGAAACTTTTACATGAAATAGGAGGGGAAAGAAATGAAATAATTATGATTTCATAATTATAATCATATATCAAATATCATTTTACTTTATTAAATAAACTCTCTAAACCTTCAATTTAAGGTGGTGATGGGATAATCAACACGTCTTTTATGGAGGTAGTATTATTTAGAAACACATGAAAACAATTTCCTTTTTTATGATTTTATAGGAATGTATAATATGGATATTAAATTATTATAAATAATAATTGATAATACTTTACACTTTTTTGTATCATATAATACAGTATGTAGGAGACTTGATGGATTTATAAGTATAAAAGAACTAGAATGATTGGATAGAGATTGGTACATATCCTATAGATGTTCTCACTAGGGATACTCATTAAGTCTACATATCATGGTCATTTAGTGAGACAAATGATTTAATCTAATGAACAAGGTGTTTAGATGAGATTAGTTTAAAGTTTTGGTTAAGATAATTCTTTGTAATGGTTGGAAAATGGAGAGGATTTGGTCTCCATTTATAAGTGATAAAAAGCCACGTTTGTAAAACTGATTAATTGTCAATAATATCACTATAGTATTCAAGGTCAAAGGCTCTAACATTTTCCATTAAATGGTGTTCTAAATGAAAATAGTTCAATACTCCCTCCATAATCCAATATAAAACATTTTTCTCATGTTTTTAAATATTTTTCACAATAATGAACATTTTTTTTCAAAATTTACCCTTAAATTGGTTACTCCAATTTCATAATTTGGATCAAATTTTAAGGCCAAAAATAAAATTAACATTATTCAATATTATGACCACAACGATTTTAAATATTTAAATATATTTATGTAATTAAATTTACAAGAGTTATAGATATTAATTTTAATATTAGTATATATAACATGAAAAAATCATTTCTTAGAAATAATTCATTTTTAACCAAATACTTATTTGTGGATAATATTATAATTGTTTATAATTTTTATCCAATCAATTTGTTTTATAATAAAAAATAAATTTTATGTGGCTTCCAAATAAATCCAATATAGAATTTATCAAAATATGAAATATATTTTTATTATGATTAAAGCAAAACCCTTTTTAAGGTTACATAAGTGTTTTATAAATTTAAAAATATATATTGAAACTGGATAAAATTAAAACATTAATTTATATTTGATCAATTAATAGGTCTTATAAAATTAAATTTCACAAAAATATACTAATATATTTATAAAAGTCAAAATTTTGGAAAAACTATATTTTTCATTCATTTAAATATGTACTATTTTAGAAAAAAATTACTATAATTATTTTCCCCTTCAAAGTCAAAAAGTTAAATTTATGTTGCAAATTTTAGTTTGTATAATTTTATGGTATAACAATTCAGTAAATTTATAAAATAAAATGAGAAATTTTTTTTTATGAAAGTAAATTTTAAATTTTTTTGTATTATTATTAGTTTATATAATCAGTAATTAATATATTATTTACAGATAAATATTATATTTTATTAAAATTAAAATTTAAAAACAAAATACGTGATTTCAATTAATAAAATGTATGGCTATTAAAAATATATATTCTTAAACACAATAATGAGTTAATTAAATTTTTATAAAACAACCATTATATAAATATAAATATATATAAATATATTTTATAATTTAGTTACTATTATTCATACCTACAAATTCAATTCCTATGTATTAATAGTCTATAAATATCATGTTTTCATTTTTGTTTTGGGTTGCATGTGAAGCTATTTATCAAACATTTTAACTTAATTATGGACATATATATATTAAAATAACAAGTTGTTATATCATGATTCAGATGGTTTCATTTGAAACTCTTAAAAGTTGACCATGATGAGTCCATTTTCATTTAATGAATGTGTGTTAATACTTGTTACTAATAGTGAGACTTTGGTATGATATATCTAAAAAACAATTAGGTGATCCAAAAATTAAATTTAATTACACGGATTTTTAAGAAATCATATACGAATCAGCATAAAGGACCACTAAAAATTATTGTTGGTAATCAAGTATTTTTCATTATTTCACCTTCATATGGACATAAGAGAATGGGGAAGTATAGTAAGATAATGTTATGATATATCAACCCCTATGAGATCATGTAATTACCTAGAAAAGTATCATAACAAATTTATTTTCCACCTCAGATGAAAAAAATTTATAATGTCTTATATGTATCATATATAAAAGAGTATCAACCCAATATATGAAATGTCAATTGTTGGGCATATTCAAATTTATATTAAAATTAATCTTTTATAAAATAACTTATTTATATTATTTATCACATTAATAATGTAATGAAATTTAATTCTATCTATCTTGTTTTATTATTCTTCAGCACAAAATGATTGTCAAAAAACATTGGATCACAAATCCATGCTAATTTATTGATGGTATTTCCACTTCTATGATGATATGTTCTAATGAATATATATTCTCAAATATTTATTATATTGTGTTTTATAATGTTTGAGTGATAAAAAGTATTTTTTTTATTTTTTCCTAAAATTCACAAGTAGACCACACTATCTATAACGCCATGACAATTTATCATACTATATAATGAAATGGTTCTATGAATATTTCATCATTATTAATATATATTGATGGAAAATTTATTTTTACAATAAACAATTTATTTATTTGATCATTTTCAATCACAAAAATCTAATTTAATAATTTACGCCAGAATTACTTCACTTCCTCTTTGAGTTATTTTACCAAATTACCCTTGCTGGGTTAATTTATCAATTATTTATTGTCCAAAATTCTGTGGTTTTGGTTCATAGTATATGTAGATCTAGTGAAAAATTTTAATTCACTATTAGTTACTGGAATTGTTATTGTTTCTTTGTTTTTATCTAGGTAATAATATAAATTTCCCATTCTTTGACATTATAATATATTCTTTTATGTCTTATTTTGGGTTTATATAATAATAAATCCATTTATAGTAATTATTATGGGTTTTATCAGAGGGATTTTTATATTATTATATAAATAAAATTGATATCTATTTTTTCATTCATGTATTATACATAAAATTTCATTTTCAATTAACATATAGAATAAAAATGATTCACTATGATTTAATTGGATTTTATTCTATAATTTCGGGGTTTCATAAATGATCATATAGTACATTTTTTATTTCAAAGAGTTTATTTTTATGGTTTTAAAATTTTTTATGAATGTAAAAAACATTGTTTTAGAATATAAGTGTTTTTTTTTGAATTTTTAATCACTATTTGAATCACCCATGTGATATAGTAATGTATAAGAATGATATTTTTAAATATTTAAGAAATTAAATAATAATTTATTTATTGAATTGGGTGTATTTATAAGTGAGTAAATATAAGTGATTCAAATGTGGGACCATATAATTTTTTTAATTTAATTTAATTTACTTTTGATTGAAGTCTACATCAAAACCATGGGTACCTATGTCAGGATTTCAAGAGACGACTGATATTTTAGTTACCATCTTATTAAAATTGGTAATACTATTCATAATGAAAATATGGCAAGTAGGATAGACTTAATCATGATTAAAATATGTAAATTGAGTATTCGTAAAAGAAAAAATCAAATTATAGCCAATTTTTTTGGAGTCGTGTCAATTTTTTTGCCCATATAACCTAATGTTTGGATCTGTTATCATTTGATGCCTTTTTTAAATTTTGTGAAAATGATTATAGATTATAAAATTATATGTTATTAATTGTAAATTGTTTTCATTATATTTTATATTATGAATTCATTAAATTAGAAAATTTATTTAGTGAAATCATAACTTTTTATCAAATGAAAGTGTTATCATTATTGTTATTCAAACTACCCTATTTGTTTTTAATTGTGATTGATAATGTGTTGAATCAACTGAGTAACCATAATATTTTTATTTAAATACACCTGATACACAATCATTTATGTATTTAGATTTTTATATACATGAAACATTAAATATAATTATGTTCCTTTTTATGGTGATGTATTATAGTCCTATATATTGAGATGTGGAGGTCATGACATATGATAGATGATCAAATTTATTAGAGAGAATGAGTTTATTATTTTCATCTTCATTATTTATTTATTTTAGAAAATAATCTATTTAAAAAAATTATTCCACAATTTCACTACCCTTTTTTGTTTAAAATTTAATACTAGATACAATGTATACATATATGCACTTCACTCATCTCACAAACCCCAAAATATTTGGATGAATTTTTTTTAATAAACTTTTCACATTGTTCTAGTTTTTCATGAACTAATTGTTATATTATTACACTATTATATTATTTTAATTTAAATGTTTATCTTTTAAATGGTATGAGATTTATAGTTTTTCATTCTTCATTTCATATTTTATGTATAAATATAGGTCTTTTTTTTCATATTGTTCTAATGGTGGGTGATATCAAACCCACTCAGTTATTGATACCCATAGAATTTTTGATATCATAAATTGATTTGGAGTATATTTTTTGCCTTTTGAAATTCCTGGTCATCTATTAGGTAAAATTCATGGATCCGTATGTCATTTAATTTCTTCATAAACCTTTCCAAATATGTTACATGGGGATATATAGAGGAACAGTGATATAATCATTGGGGTAACAACCATTAATATTTTTAGTTGTATATTTGACCTATTTTTTCAAAACTATTTTTGTTTTTTTTGTGTTAGGGTGTTTGATGATGCTTTGGGATTGGTTTTATGAAGTCAAAATTGAGTTTTTTTGTATAGACTCTACTGGGTACTAGGTATAATTTTACCAAGTACTGGTTGGATTCCATGAAATGGTTTTGGTTCATCGAGTGACACAATGTTTCATGTGGCCCTAGAACTAATAACTAGTTAGTACAATGTAATCTGTGGAGTTTGGATGGGTATGCGAGGGGTAATAAGTTACTTTTTTAAGGAAAATTTAGTTAATTAATTTAATAATTATTTATAAATTTTAAAACATGCCCCTGTTTTATTTGTATCTTTATACATGTCATACCCCTCCACACTCTCCCTTTTCTATCATTATTAAGATTTCATGTCCTCTAATTCATCTTAGGGTAAAAATTTATTAAGGATCCACATATTTGATCATTCTAGAAAAATAAGAACACCCTGATACCATCCCAGTTATTTTGATTTCCTCATTCATGTCATAATAAAAAATTCAATAATTTTTTTGGGAGATAATTTAGGTAACATATCCTTTTATACTAATCCAGATACTCAATAAAAATATAGGAGACAAATATAATGTGAATTCATCATGAAAATAATTATTCATAAATACTCACCAACTCTCAACCATGAGTTGGGAATAAAATTATCAATCATAAATCACATATCATATTAAAGAAAATCAAAAAATCATAAAACTTGATAAAAAGTAGAGTAATACCATCATTATAAAAATGGGTTTTCTTTATACATTTGATTAGTATGTCTAAAACATATAGTATGCACGAGGCTTTAACAATCCTATATCTATTTACCATATCCAGCAATAATAAGACATATTAAAACAAGGCTTCTGATACCACATTTTAACATCCATACCCCTATTCACCTCTAATGTGACAGAACCAGATAGACATACACATTAGGTGTGCCTTCCCATATACCAAATTACATAAACTAGTGTTAAAGTTCTATGAATTTCTTATTTAGAATATGAATTCAATTCTATATGAAGTCCAAAATATATCAGTAGAACTATCATTATATTTTCATTACAATATAAAATCAGTATAAAAAAAATCAATGAAAGTATTTTCCATCCAATAGTAACTAATATCCACCATGGTGTAATAAAAAGAGGTATTTTATATGTATATGAGTCATTCAAATAAAAAGTGATATCTCCTAGTCTGATCATATAACGCATGGTTGAAAAATAAATAAACTAAATGAGTCTATTGTAAAAATGTATCATGAGTCTCTATCTACTCCTATATATATACTCCTACCAAACTCCACCAATTCATCCATCCATATAAACATGGTCTATTCCCTTACATAGTCCATAAAACATGAAATCTTCTCAAGTACTAGGGAACCTAAAATGTGTGTGAGTTTAACTAAATGTTTCCCATTAATAGTGTCTCCAAACATATCTAGTAATTACATGGGCATGATAGTGTGAAATGACGATATAATGAAATAAAAATGAACATAAACTCATGTCTTAGCCTTTTACATCTTCATGGAACACAAGACTGACCATACCTACTTTGAGCGGTGCCAATGTTTAATATGTTAATGTCACATAGATTAATCATTATCCTAAGTGAAATGTATTGAGAATATCATCTCATTTTTTCATACCCTCAATTTCTTGTACACCAAACTGAGGAACCCATCATGGTATTTTTTGAAACACCAATAGAAAATATTATATTGAATTACATAGTTGGATATACACCCAACCAAAGTAATTAATCCACCTATGATTGGAATTAATAGAAACTCGTATTGTAAATCCAAAAAGGTTGGTATTTCACACATCCCATTCCTCATAACCCATCCATGGTTATCGTTACACCTAACACATTACTCATGTGTATTTATTTTTTTCATTATATGTTTATTTCTGGGTTTCATTATACACAACCCACTTCTTCAATATTTTCGTGTATATAATCACACCAAAACTAAGACATCCATCTATCAATAGTAATCATTATACCATATATGTATCATATAACCACTCAACGTGTGCATTACAACCATCCCCTTCCCATGATCACAATCTGTTAACATTCCAAATATTATCATTCACATAATGTAATCACTTATTACAATATTATATGGGTAATAAAACTTGATGATATATATTCCTTTATCCAAAGTATCAACATGGTATGGGAACTCACCAAACTCTCATATATAGTTTGTATTATGGTATTCAATAACACACACCCCCACACCAATTCCCATTTTAGCTAAGGATACTTCCCTCAAAACATTAAATATTATATTTTCTATCCTGAAATTGAATTTTTGGGTTCTTACACGTGTTTCACAAGATGAAAACATAACTAAGGACTCGTCTATAAGACCCATAATTCTTAGCACATTTTTCTCCTCATGACACTATTAGTGGCCATTTAATAGGAACTACAATATAAGATATCTCATTAAATTCTGATGTTAAATTTTCTTGAAAATAAAAAAATAAGGAAATAAATTTTTGATATGTTTAATTTCATGTTCTCATGGTGGGTGTGGAAACACATCAGACAAAATGTCAAAATTAAAAATTAAATTGGTAATGGTTAGGGACTACGCACTTTGATACAATATAATCACACTAGAAAAATATCTTTGTTCAATTTAGATTTAGTGAACTTTTTTTAAAAATAAAATACAAAAAATTTATCTCATAATAATAAAAACTATTAAAATAGTGAGATAAAATGAGAATGTATACAAGTGTAGTTCTTGACTTACTTCATAGAATATATGCAGACAAAAGACATGAAAATATCAATTGAAATAGTGGATATCAACACTTGAGAGGGACAGAAAAAAGAGTGTCCATATAGAGAGTCTGTGAGGATGAATAGAAGTTATAGAGGTGTATGATTTAATATTTTTAGAACATAAAATATTAATTTAATTTATTATAGTTTTCTAAAAAACTCCAACATTCCCATAGGGTACCCAACCGGCCCCCACTAGGTAAATGGAACACATCTGGTAATGGCTATTAGGTCATCATCCCCTTGGAATACCTCACATAACCTACCCCTAGCTTAAGGGTCTATAGGGTACTTATTACCAGTTAGTGAGGTACCTAACAGTGTATTTCATTGAAATAAATACTCGTGACCATATTTCGACATCCCAAAAATAGATCTCAGGGCCCCTGTCATTACCAATAAAATTAAAATAAAATACATGAGGTTTTGTACAATTTTTATCAAACAGATACATTTATAATATGTTGTGAGTTACAAACTCCCCACCATGTTTTAGCTTTTCTACTAGAGGTGTTACTCTGCATCACAAGATAATATCATCAACCACTAAGTTAACATATCTGACTCTCACTCAAAATTATCCTATTGAATATGATTTTGTTTCAAATTCTAGTTTTCTATAGGAACTATATTAATACATACGATATTATCAATTAGATTCATTATCTAAATAGCTCATTTTTCAAATGATGGATCTGAATCCTTTAGGAATATGGTGATTAAAATCATGTGAGAAGGGTCTTGATGGTATCAGCAAAACAATGATACATGGATGATTTCATTCACACAATAGAATATATGACAATGTACTAAATGGAGAACAATTGTAAATTTCCCTTAAATATCCTAGAAATTCCACATGAACCGGTTCCTCAAAATATGATGATATCACTATTGAGGTTACTCTCACAGGTAAAATTTTTATCTTAGTTAAAACTATGGAGGAAGGAATGTCAATATTAATAATATCTATACCTAATATATGTTTTTTATTACCACATATAGATCAACCATTTATTCTTTGATGTCTTATACATGATTCTTAGTAAAATACTGTTTTCCTCCCCTACCACTAACCAATAATGATTTGATCATCATGGCCTTACATACACGACCTTAAAAAATGGAATATAAATAAATTCATAGTAATTATTAATATATGTTAATTATATAAGTTTATTTTTATACTAAAATAATCTACCAAAAATAAGGAAAAAATAATGAAACATTTTTTATAAAAATATATGCTACGCTTAAACATATTGGTAATATTTCCCATAATGTTTTATAAAAAACATACCATAGATGATGACAGATAGTAGATCTAGGTTTTCATGAAAGAATCCATGGTTCATTATGAACAAAAATATATATAGTATTGCAGAATAATACCCACACTAGGTCGAAACTCGTATACACTCATAAAAAGTAACAATGCAAAAAAAAATTCAAGAAAAAAAGTCAAGGGAGAGGACACACATAATTTTATCATTAAGATATTGTGTCTTATATCTATATAGAAAAACTGCTACAAATTACATTTTAATTTGAATATATTATAATTATAACTAAATAATAGTCAGTAATAGTTAATTATAGATGTTAAATCCTTTGTAAATCATTAAACTGTTATCAAATCTAAATCACAATAATGATTCCCTTGATTATAGTAAGTGAGGTCCATTCATTATTTTTAAGGAATAACACTTCGGGATATACTATTTTCCCTAAACATATTTTTTTAAAGGTCCCTCTATTTAGAATGGTGACTATAGATCGCTATTAGTCCTCTAAATCTGACAAATTATATCGATGAACAATCCATCATACATTATTATCTAAAAAATCTTTTCACATTTTTTCATATCATTACATAATAACACATCAATCGGATAATATTAATATGTGATTTCCCTTCCACTATAGAAGATATTGATTGATATGTGTGCAAAATTAAGAACCCAATATGAACCCAGGGATTTACTAAACTAGTCTAATGAAGCTATATTTTTTTGATGAGTTTTTTCTAAGGGATAATATTGAATAAAAATGTGTGTTTTAAGGATTTCTAGGTACCAAAACAATCATTAAAGGTTAAAGCATACCATAATTTTTATTCTTGTTCACGATTAAGTTATTTTATTTCCATTGAGATAATGGGATTTAATTATTGGTTAAATTTTAGTATGAACATTTATTTATATAATCTCAATCACATGACCTTTTAAATTTTAAAACTATTACAAATTTATTCCATTAAAATTATTTTCCAACCATTTTAAAATATCTTATATCCATTTAAAGGATTTGATCATAAAATAATATGTAAATCCATAATGTGAACCAAACCTAACTCTTATTTCATTCATTAATGTTTTTATTCAATCAAAATATATATTGAATGGTTCTATTTTTTATATATTAATCAATCAACAAAAAAGTATTTATTTCAAGGGTTTTTATTCAAAACTATACCAACGAAATATCTGTTAAAACCAATCTATAAACACTTCCTAGCACTCCATTGATTGTGTAATATGTGACTCACACCATTTGGGGGAACTATGGTTGATGAACACAAATAGGTTTTACTTCCCAATAATCCCTCACTTAAATATTTTTTTCAAAGAACATATGATAACTCTCTATCACTTAGGATCATTCCCAAAAATACATTAAAATATATAATGTTTTGTGAAATTCATTTCTCATCTATTTATACTTGACCCATTGAGGCATCGTTCTGCCTAATAATTTATTGGAATAAGAAGATGGTAAACATACCACCTTGATTATATCATCCATATATATTCTATTACTCAAAATATTTTTCCTATAAAAATATTTTAATGATGTTAAATTTCCAACCAATTTTCTTCATCCATCCATGGAATACCAAATTTCCATCGATGTGAAACATAATCTAATTTGGACAGAATAACAATCCTATCACCAAAATCCCTTTTTATATTCTTAGGAAACTACATCAATCTTATAAAATAAATCCTTACATTGATGGAATCTAAAACCTCACCTTCTATTGTGAAACAATTATCACTCATTGTGATTGTGATATTAAATAGTCTACCATTCCTATATAGGTAAACCAAAACCCATTGGCTCTCTTCTAGGTATATAAATCCCAATAAATCTCTGTATTAATATAAACTAACAATATATCACAGGTAATAAACATGTTATTGTATTTTCTAATCCCTTAATGTACTAGATGATCCACTTCACAACCTCCTAGTGTTCCCTTATTCTATTAAACATGAAATAGCTCACAACCACCACTGTAAATGTAATTTTCTAATGATTTTCTATATTAAAATACATAATAAATATTTTTAATTATTAAAAAATTACCAATTAATTATACCATACATAATTTTCAATTTTTGTAACTTTATATTAAGATAGTATCAAGGGTACAACTAATGGAGTCAGTACTAGCCTACATTGAGTCATCCAAAATATTTTGTTGAAATTATGGTTATACTATCTATGAGATAAAACTGAATTAATGTATTTATTATCTCTATAGATCCTTCTTTGTAGTATCATCATAGCATATATGATAACTTTCATCTCAAAACTTCTATATAGATGATTCTATAGCTTTTTTATGAACTTATTTTCCTATATAGTAAGAAAAATTTCATCAAACAATCAATAATTAATATGAATACATCATCATGACAATACATTATTTATATTGAATTATTTTTATAATGATCATCATTAATAAAAAATTATACTTGAAATTCGTATTCCTCAACACTAGCTTCATTCTATATAGTTTCCTCTCCCATTGATAAACCAATATTTAATTCAAATAATCCATTACACCGATCAGTTTCTTCATGTAAATATCTACACTTAAATATCCATGAATTAAGGTTTTATTTAACTATTAGAATTCTTAATATAGTTCCATAAACATATCCATGATAATCATAGTATATATAGTATCATTCCTAACTACATGTTACTTTTTTTTGAATTTAATTCCATCCATTAGTTGGAATCATTTCACCACCAAACATAACTTGTACCTATTTATACTATGAGTTTCATCATTTAAGTATGAAACCCTCTTATTCTACATTTCTCATTTTCCATGTGGAAACTTAGTCAGCTTCCATTTCTCATTGGTAACCAATGAAAACATTTCAACATATATTGTTGACACCCACTATTGATATTCACTATGAATGTCTACCTCTTCTAGGTTTTGACTACCTGTAATCAGTTAGAGTTAGCCTCTTCATTAAATATACTAACATCTTTACTAGTTCTCTTCCTCTGGTAGACCTTGTAAATTATAATTATATCTCACTTATGTCTGGAACCACAAATTCTCTTAATCAATAACTAGGAGCCTTAACATCCTATTCTCCGAGTCAAACTTTAGAAACCCTCAAGCTATTAAGAACATCTTCCAAAAACCTGTCATTTGATCTTCTAGTGCTATCATCTGAGAAATGTAGAACATGTCTCTATCTACTAATATAAATTAAATAAACATTGAAATACTTATTTAATAAAACTATCTTGAATTTATTTTTACCATGTTTCATCCCCTCTTTAAAACCATCTTATTTAGAAGAATGTCTTGACTTCTTAGGAAATGTCTTTTTTTCAATCCATAACCAGATTCCAAAAATCATTATTTCCATATCCACTACGAAAACACATATTGGAAAATGAATCATGTTTTAATCCACTATTAACATTTACGTGGACATAAGAATGACTAAGAATGATTTTTTGCTGGATAACATTTTATTTTTTTACTATAAGATAGCAATTTTGAAGCATTCCAATCCCCTTGAAGATAAAAAATAACTATTATTGATGAACATTATTGAATTCTCCAATACTTCCAAAATTAAATTCTTAATTTCTATGTGAAACCTCATGTTATAAACTATATTGATTAATATATAATTGATTCACACTGCAACTCCATTCTACTATGGTATACCAAGAAATGTTCCCTCCGTCTCATTCCCCTTATTTGGATTAATGTTTCAAAAGTATCCTTCATTATAATCTCCATCATTTTTAGACCATAGAAACATTATGTAACACCCCTCCCCCTGAAGCCCATAGTCAGAGCATTATTACATATCAATGTAATGATCATAAAATATCATGTCTCGAAAGACCAATTAATTTAGTAGCCTTGAAAGTATTAGATACATTCATAAGGGTTACATTACATAATAAAATTGAAAACTACAACAACATTGTTTCCATATAAAACAAAGAGATCACATAGACTATCCCTTGAGGTCAGTCATAATATTCTTCTTTGCACCCTGGGAAAAATAAAACATAGAAAGGGGTGAGCTCAGATGCTCAGTAAGGATAACATTATAGAGGAAACATTCATAAATAAACATAAACATTTAAAAAAGTGTATAATACTAGAACAAAATCCTTTTAAACACTATCTTCAGCATAATATGGCAGACATAAAATCAAATAATTCTATTTACTTATTCACATAGATATTATACTAGTCGAATAATAACATGAAATATCAATAGAAACTTTCATAATGATGGAATGCATAATGCCAGAATATCATAACCCCATAATCAAGGTCTTGGGCCAAGACTAGAAATAAGATTTTGTCAAGGCCTTATGCGAAGACACTAGTTTGTCTCATGATACCTACCGATGCATCTAGGAGTTATAGCGGGCTCCACCCATCACTTACTATGTCCAATGCATTCCTCATATGAAATGTTTAAAACATAACATAAATATGCATATTAAAAATATCATACGAAATGTCAATACATTATTCACAAACCATTAATGGTATTAAAATTGCACATCCACAGTCAAACATAACTTATTAAATACAATTAGTGAAAAATATAAATCATTATACACCATCACTTTTTATCAAGTAGAATGTAAATTGAGATGAAATATCTTATAAAGAATATATCCTTAGGTTAAGGATAAAAAAATGACATAATTATGTGTGAAAAATATAAATACACTCAATATGATTGGATATTCATTGTAAATCAATCAGAGGACATTCACACATATTTTTGTAAAAACAACACCAATGAATTGGATATTTAACTAAACAAATGGATATTGAGTTAAAATTACTCTTATCAAGTTCATATCAATGACTTGAGAATTTATCAATGGAGTTATTATGTGTATCAAATGTATATCCATAGAAAGGGGAGTGGAAATTATGACATAAGCAAATGAATAATGATTCCACACATAATCGTGGATTAAAATAATCAGTGAAGTATGCATAAAGCCGAATGAGTGGAAGTTGAAATTTCAAATTCACTTATCGATTTGGTAACTTACAAAACATACACTGATGAAAGAAAGATCATAAAATGATGATGTAAATATCCATAAATTAAATTATATTACACAATGAATACCATCACGAGTAGTACACACTCCACAAGCAATAAATTAGTGGTGAACAATGGAAATCTCATGGAATTAAAAGTGAGAAAAGAAACCCCTTACGTTGTACTTTTTCATTGGTTGAGGGTAGGTTAAAATCTTTTATAATGGTGAAATAATTTTTATTATATTATACAAGAATCATATACATTAATATGATATCATATATGATCTTTTAACATTTCTTTGTTAAAAATATCTTAGTAATATTGTTTTCTCGGGTGTTAACAGATTCGTTTTCCTTTATATTATTTGTTATTTGAGTCATATTTGTTATGGATGGGATGTATAATATTCATATCAAGAATTATATCATGTATCTACATATTATTTTTAATTATCAAATGAAATTTTTTCTTGAATGGATACAATGGGGAATGAATCTCATCATGTTCGTGGAGACGGTAATCCGTACGTACACACGAGTGACAAGTTCATTCTTTTGATATTAAAATAATACGTAATTGGATTGTATATAGTATATAAATAATAATTATCATTTTATATTTATTATTTACTTTAATTACACATCATTATTATACCCATCCAAATAATTATGTATTGAATAACAATTACACCACGACGTGGAGACGGTAAGCTGTACGTACGCACATATGGTGACATGTCATTCAAACGATGGATAGAATACTGAATTTAGTTGTACCATATTTTTAATAACATCACAGTTTATAGAATATAATGGAGTTATTATTTTAAAATGGATATAATAAAGAAAAATGACGTTCCAGAAGAAGGGAACTTGAAAGAGGTGGTGAGATATTTACCTCTTTTTCAAGTTCCTCCTTAAGATTTGATCAAAAGGGCTCCATAAGTTGTCTTTATGACTAAAGGAATGCCTCTATGATGAAGGAAGTACATTTGAGAGGGTATTTGGGCAGATTATGGCCGAGCAAAATGGCTTTGAAGGTGTGAATTTGAGGCAAGAGGGAGTGCCCTTTTATAAGAGGGGTGAAGGGCACCTTAAGAAAAAACTAGAAATATTATTTTATAATAAAATCAATTTCGGTTTCAAATGGCACAAAAAGGGATTATTTAGAGGTTAAGGTGGGGATGGGTCAGAAACCACTCAACCTATAGGTTTTAGAGGGGTTTGGGTCACTATAGTAACTCTATATTTTAGATTTAACTCTTAGTTAAATAGTTTGACATGTACCATGTCTTTTTGTATTTGTATATTATATGGTTAATAAACATACTATATACTTCCAATAGAACCCCAAGTGGTTCATTAATTATAAACCTATCATTAAATATGTATTTTGGACAAACCATATATTTTTAGCGATATAATATTAATTTATAATATAATATTTGTATTAAAAACTCTTTTATGTCAATTTGGACACTATTTGGTATTTTGTTTTTTCTAAATTCATAACAGCATTATTGCTTTGAAAAAAGTTCATAAAACAAACCCTAATGTGTCATATTATTCTAGAAAATTATTTTAATTCATAAAAAGTCTCAAATTATATTTATTTGGATATTGATAATATCAATTATTTTAATATTTCATTAATTAGGTAATTACTGTATCATGATTGTGTCATAAATAAATTAAATAATTTAATGTCTAAAAAATATAAATAAAATACCATTATGTAGGAAATAATTTTTCATTTCTAATGAATATTTATTGTTGAATTTATCTTATGTATATCCCTATATTAAAAATTTATTAGTTATTAAACATTGATTTTAACTCTTTTAACTCTTCCTTGAAATAAATAATAATAAGTGTCCTAATCTAATCCAAGATGACCAAAGAGGTTCATATTTTAATTCTAAGGTTACATTTTTTCGAACTATACTTATCCAATAGAATTAGGACATGTGTTATGGTAATAATAATATCATTTTTACCCTTAATTACCCTAATAACTTTTAACCGGGGTAAATAAAAGTAAAAAGTTACTATTCACAAAAAAAATATTTTTATCTTATTGAACAACATTTTACTCAATGATAATAACCATTTGTCTCGAATTTTTGAAATTAAACTCATAGAAGAGGTAAAATTAAGTTTTATGCGAATTTAAAAATTCTCCTAGGAGTTGGATAAAAGAAGGTGAAAAGTTCAATAAAATTTGTATATATCTAAATTTATTATAAACCGACTCCAACGAATTAAATTGAACTTATATAGGTATTAGATATCTATTTTGACCTAAAATAAATATAAATAAAGTAAATAATTATTCAAATAAAAATTCAGTTTTAAACAATAACTTAGTGTTTTTCAAAATTCATAAAAAATTAAATGTTTTCAGAAACATACCAAAAATTCACCCTAATCTAATTTTGATATTATGAATTCAAAAATGAAGCTTATTTTACAAAATTCAAAACATAGTAATTTCATTAATTAGTATAAAATTAATTCCCATTTTCAAAAGCAAAAAGCATATTTTTATGAAATAATAACTACCAAAAGATTGACATTTGTTTATGTGCAATTTCAAAGTGAAATTACTTCAAATGACCAGAAATGAATTAAATGGTAAAAATATAATCTAATTATTCATCCAAACAATTCATATGTATAGTTGAACACTATAAATTATTTTGATTAAAAAATTTGTTTTCAGTTAAAATATCTTATTTGTCACCATTCACCCAAATATGAAAGTTATCAAAAAAACACCTAAAATTTATTAAAACTAAATTCTTATGTCCTCATACCAAATAAGAGGTTTATTTTGTCAAATTTAATATATAAAAGTTTCAAATATTGGATTTAAAAGGGTTTTCCATTTAAAGGTTGTAAAATTGCATATTTTGAAAAATACTTCTTTTATCTGAAAAAATAAATTTGTCCTCACATTATTTCTAAGAAACTCATAATGTGGATGCTAAAATTATAAGGGTTATTTAATGTTCAAAATTATTTTAATACTATTCATAACTTCTTTTGAACGGCTAGTTTGGTAAGTCGTAGTGCGCTTGAACTCGATGTTGCGTGTAGTGTAAGTTATTGAATTACTTTGAAGAACTAACATACTATGAAGTCTTGGGGTGTTACATTTTAACTTTCAAACTATTTAAATTTCCTCCTTGTACTTATATTTCATGAATTCAAAAAATAAATCCAAATTTTTCAATAAGATGTAAGCCTATATTTTATACATTACATCATCAATTAATATTAAGACGTAATGTACCACACTATGATATAATACAAGTAGAGGTACAAAAACTTGTGTGTGATACAAATATAACATCTAGGATATGGGATTTTATATGATCAAATTAAAGGGAACCCCCTACTACTTATAAAGATCACAACTATCACAATATACAAACTTAGTGTGATTTATGTTCACTAAGACATTCACAACAAGAAATTTCATGTTTTTCCACTCATATTTAAGAGACTAATAATCTATAAATTAGGATTATTAAATATTGAAATTAATGTAATTCTAGCTCTATTTAAACTTCTAGTTAGATATGGGGAATTTTATATTACACATAATGAAACTACCATGGTTCCCCGAGTAAGCTTCAAAACCTCATCCATTAATCCAGTTCCATAGCCTTTCTCCTTAAGATGTCTAATTGTAATTTTATTTTTCCATAGACATGAGATATTTCTAAATTACATCAATATCAAGAAACAATAATTATTTATTTATAAATTAAAATATCATGTACCAATGATCTCCAATGCCTCATCATCTTCTAAATGAACATTCTAAAATTTTCATACACATAATTCTCATTTCATATCTTCTATATCATTGAATGGAATGATGAACCTATGTTAGTCTCCTTGGACTCAACCAGAATGTTGACACTAATTAATATATTGTTTCCTCACTCAGATCTAATCATTGAATTTTATCTTCAAGATGTTGAAGAACATATGGAATCCTATTTTTTATCCTTTTAGATATAAGAAGATATTTTCTCATTTCCCATATTTAGAAAATTTAGGACTAGGACCATACAATCCACCTCAGCTTCTCTCTCAAGATTTATAATCCAATTATTTATTTTGATTTATCCATTTTTGTAATTTTCATTATTTATAAGTATTGAGTAAACATCTTGATATTGATGGAACTTTCCAAAATCTGTTTCATTTATTCTAGAAAATTTTAAGGTCATCCTAATGAAATATATTTTCCCATGGAATTTCATAATACCTTTACCATTTCATCACATGATCCTAGTAGTGGTAATAAAAGTATAAGATCCCTTACATAATATTTAAAATTTTCCTTTACTTACTTGATCATACATTTGAACATATTAAAATCACTTACATAATCTTCCACTATCCTACCTACTCATAACCCCATGTTGAATAAACTGTACATAAAGAATAGTTTATTAGGTTTCATTGCATTCATGTATATATTTTTAAATTCCTTCATGGGTGTAATCATATTTTTACCTCTCAAATATTAATGAATAGTATTATTAGTAATCAAATATGTAGCAAAAATAGTTTAATTATTTCCAACCATTCCCTTACTCTTTCTCCATCTTGTATGGTTTCACAATACCTAACAAAATCTATAGAACTATTGTAAAAGTATATGCCTCCATATAAATTCTAAAATATAAATTTTTGGCCCCTAAATCTTTTATTTTCAAGATATGAATTATTTTGAGGATATACATTCATATTATAGTTAAATACCACTAAAATAAAACATAACATCAAAGAAAAAAAGTGTGTTACTGGAGCTACAAAATTGTTTACTTTGAGTGAGCGAAACCAAATACAATATTTATTACCACTTGTGCGGAATCAGCCCCCAGTTCCCTATCACTAGAAATAATTCTCTAAAAATGCATAAAATTATCAGAGATAATCCAAAAGGATGCCCTCATGAATGGTGTGCTGTGACGGTCGGCTCTTGTTAGTGCTTCGGCTGGCGGCTCGGTGTGGGATTGACGTTCGACAACACCACCCTGACGGGGCTTTGAGCTTGTGTGGCGATGGTGGTTCTCGGTGGGGCTTCGGTGAAGAGCTCGACGTGGGTCCGACGTCATGCCACGGTTGGAATCTCCGATTCTTGGTGAGGATTCAGTCTTTGGTGCCTCTTCTTTTTGGTGTTGCTTCGACGGTCAGGTCAGGTTCCCTCGTCGTCATCGTGTCAGGCAGTGTTATGGTGGTCTGCTGGCAAGAAACTCGAGTATAGATCTACTATGCTATGGAGGGGGGAGGTTTTCTCCTTAGATCCTCTTGTGTCGGAACCTGATAAGGGTGCATTGCAGTTCTGATCGAAGCAGATCCATGAACAGAGTGGCGTTTCTATTTCAGGAAGACTTTGATTCCCATATCGGTGGTGTTATCCAAGCGTGGTGTTGGGTCATCCAGTCCTAGGTGATGATGCCTTGAACTCGTGTTTTTTGAACTACCTTCTAGACTTATGTGGCTACAGTGGTGTGAATGTCTTGAGAAGGGCGGTGGGGTTGGTCTAGGATGTTTGAGGTTGGAGGTTATTTAGTTTGGTATTTTTAGAATGATGGAGGGGCTTGCGAGACCTGTTGGTATGGTGTTTCTTCTGGACTTGCCATGTGGAGCAGGCTCTAGAGGATGTTATATATCTAGTTGTTCATCGTTGTAGTGCATTATGGATTTGGACGTTTGAGAGGGTATGGTGGAAGACATCGGATCGGGCCTGTGCTTCGACACATGACACTTTCTTGCCTTTCAGCCTTGCATTAGTGGAGAGCATTTCATGATAATTTGCTGAGGAGGGGTAGCTTCATGTTGTTAGTTGTGTTTATCTCACCTGACCTTCGTGTTATGAAATGTTTTATGTCGATGATGTCTATTTGGGTTTCCCCCTTCATCCCTTAAAAGGGGTATGATTTATAATAATAATAAAAATTTTAAGGCCTTCGGGCCATTGGATGGAAGCATGGTGTACCAAAAGACATGGATATTTGAACCCAACTGACCACACTATGTTGAACCATACACAAACTCAAGGAAACTAATACCTCAAAAAAAATCATAAAAAATAATAAATAGAAGGAAATGATGATTTATATTTTTTAGTGAAATGTCCTACATCCATGGGATAAAAACATTATTTATTTCCATTACAATCAAAAGTTACTAATATTAAACTTCAAATGACCAAAAAAATAGTTATTAAGTATTAATTATAGTTATTATATACTATAAATATTTTTAAACATTCATTTATTGGAATTACTATGCTAATTTTATAGACTACAATGCACTATGTCCCCATATCAAATTTAATGAATAATACATCCAAATAAATAAGTTACAATAAACATCAATATTTGTATAGGTCCCTCCTTTTATAACTATGACTGGTGATCTCATGTTGATGCACAAATTTGTTCACTCATTCTATTAATCAACACATGTTAAGCATACATCAGTAACTTTTCTTCTCCTTCAATATAGAACTTTACCCATTCACATTTCCATTATAAAATATTGTAGTATAATTCCTCCTCCTCCACTAATGAGATATAATATAACTTTATAAAACACACAATTGATGTTAAATTTTCCTCACACATTAAAGTAAATCAGACCGTGCTTTACATCCAAACATGAGTCAACATATATATGAAGATGCTGATGAACACATAAATTTTCCTTTCCATTATTAATTTTTACAAAAATTCTACTATAATCAATGAACAAAATGATCATATCTATTTGACATGATTCTCTATGGAACCCCATGAAAAAATATCATTACCTAATCATAAACAATCTTATATCATGGAATGAATAGGTAACTCAAATTAGTAATAAATATGTTACCCTGCTCCATTTTTTTATGATGACCAACACAATATCCCTACTATGATAATATCTTTGAAATCTTATTAATTAATATATCAAGATATCATCCATCATGAGTATTGGAATATGTTTCAACTAAAGAGTAATAACAGGCTACTTATTCTCACTCTTACCTATTTGATGGTGAGCCACCATGAAACGAACATTGATATTACCCTTCTAATCATAGGTTAATAATAATCCTTCTGGATATTAGGATGAATCATGGTAAGTCCTTGGTGAAAAATTATAATCTTTCTATGTGAGTCTCATATAAACATGACTTGGTATGGAAAGAATCTAATCTCCATTATTGTCTTAATATGGTGATGGTTTACTTAAATATATATCATCCTTCATAACTGGATGATATTACACGTACACTTGAATCTCTTTTAGCCACTAATAGAGTGGGAGTTAATGGAAATTTACGTAGTGTTTTATCATCCTTGATACATTAAGAATTTTCTATGCATCTTAGTGAAGAGGTTTTTCAATTTACACCAACTACAATCCTCGTAGATGAAATGGGTATGATTTTTTCTACTGAATTCATTGAATATGAAATTCCATTTCCCATGGATATATTCACTCTTGAATTAAAATAAAGGGTATATCTTTACCCTCCTCATATTTTGAAGATTAAATTCATAATTTCGAAATATATAATTTGGGTTCTTATTGTCTGTCTATAATATGAACCTCGCACCAAATTGGTAGTGATGCAAACACCTTGTTGTGTGCACTCCCACCACCAACTCTAGAAAATGTTTCAGATAATTCAATATTTTCTGTTATAACTCACCATATCCATAGAAAATTAAACATGTATCATAATTCAACATCACTCTTATGCTAATCTAATACACTTCATAATATATAGTGTAATCCTAACCTAAATCAAATTAGGTAATGATCAGTAAAAATGTTAATATTCCCTACATCCCATGAAAATATATTTTATTGGAATGAAACCACAATTACTTCTCCCCCGGCATAGTATGTGCTATCATCGATACTTCTTAATAGGGTATGTCCTGAAAAAAAACCCTGATAGTAACCAAAAAATACTGGGAAACTAAACAAATTAGAGAAATTATTGGAAAACTCCCATGAAAACACATACTTGACTATCTTAGGATCCACTCACATGTTATACTCTAACATCACAGTCCCCATGAAGCATGATTCACATATCGATAACTAAAAAAATGATATATTGGAAAAAAATATTCTCTCCTAGATTACACAATAAAATATCTAGATGGAATGTGTGATCCTCCCGTGATTGTGAATATTCCAGAATATTATAAAAAACATGACCAAAAGGGAATAAATATATAGATGAATGGACTGATTCATTAGTGATATAAATACTAAAATCATTTTCCATAGTCTGAATAAAATAAAAAGATAGTCATAAAATGCATAAAAGAATATAGAATGTTGTAAATAGAATATCAAAAGGCCCCACCAATAACATTTTATAACAAAATATCAAATTAAATATGGGGAACCAAACTAATCCCCTTAACATGTCAAATTAATAACCTATAAATGGAAGAGGAAAATGGTTCATGACCACCACATTATTCAACCTTCAATAATCCACACATAATTTTTATGAATCATCCACCTTATTAGAAAAAAATATAAATACACTCTAAGGGGACATTCGATGGTTAATTGATCTATCTACATCAATATTATCCACATAATAAATTATCATACTTAGATTTAAATAATCCATCATGTATGATTAGATAGATATGTCCATTTACCTAGAATAAACTCAATAACATTCTCAACATTTTCCTCTAGTTGATGCATTGTTAAATATAAAAGTAAATATGTAATATAACTATAAAAAACACTAGGAATAATATTTAATACATATCCAAATTTCCCAAAAAATGCAAGAGTACTTTGCTAAGACCATCCCAAACTATCAATGGTTGAGTCTTTAATGAATGACCTAAAAACCACAGTACCTGACTGGGATATAAAAATAAACTTCAATAAATGTGACAATTATAAATTAGTTTTAGAAATTACTGTATTTTTGATATTGAGAATTATAATCCATCATAAGGGTATCATTGAAACTACACTTCTGTAAGATGATGAAATATCAGAGATACAGATATCTACCTATCATAATAACACACTATGTACATCATTAAATTCCCTTTTAACATACCCATATAGGTGTATATATAAAAATCTCCATATATAATTACACTGTTGTAATTGAAACACCATCAACACACTAAGTAGATCATGATGAGTGTCATGCCCCTATGTCCAAAAATATTGGAGAAGGGGTGATTTATAATTAATTTGTACCTCAGACGATCTGTAGACTGACTGCTTGATCATTATTATTTCTCTCAATATCATACAAATATGATTATTCATAACCCATAACTTATGTAACATGGATCCATTTATATTTGTAACCTTTATGGAACTGATTCCAAAACACTAGGGAACCACATCCACCAATAAAACTCAAATAGATAAAGTAACCATAGTTTCTCCTCTCTTATGGCACTCAAGGCACCACTCTAGTTCTAGTTGGATGAACAAAATCTCTTCAAGTATATGAATGTAGATAACTCCAAAAAAAATTCTATAGGTTCCCCATCCACACACATAATCATTACTTTGTCGAGTATCGATAGAAGTGAGACCATGCATAAACAAGTCAGTTATATTATAAACACTTTATTAATCATAGTATTTGAGGTGGGACTGGAAAAATATTTTTTAGTTCACTCTTCCCATCACTGAAATTGTGTGATGCACTGAATATACAAATCATTGAGTCCATAAACATACTTCCAGCCCCATATTATAATCTTACTACCCAAGTAACCTTCCCTCACTTTGTTCCTCATAAAAAAGTGGATTTGATTCAAAACCATCATGAATGATTTCATGAAAACAATACCCACCCAAATAAAAAAAATACCTTAAACCATCCATAGAGTGTCAAGCATGGGCTTACATATCTCAATCCATCATAATGAAAAAATGGTTAAAGCCTAATAGAACATGTTTCTTAATCCATGACTGAAATTTCCCTTTTGTTGAGATACATGAACACTCATTTAATATCCAATTTCAATGATTCTTTAATGAAATAATCATGACACAAGACTAGAAAATACATTTTATAATACCAAAAATGATACAATACCCACATCAAGAAATCAATATATATTTTATCTAGTCTATTACACATATAGGTCACCAAATTTACCCTTATATCTGTAGGTGTCTTATGATACCCCAATATAGTCACAATCCTGTGCACCAGTAGATCGACATAATAGGGTCTTCTATAAGCTATAAATAGGGGTCATTGTTATATTTTAAACTACTATATTATCCCACACATGGAATCCCGGACATGTAGAATACCTCCATCCTTATGATGTATAATTTGTTGTAAACTCTCTTAGAGTTTATGAAAAACCTTATGTTTATTACACTTTAATTCAAGATATATTATATAAGAAAACACATAATACGACATAAAAGAATGTGAGGTATAGTTTCTTTTGTAATTAGGTACATACATAAAATCTGATACATGGGATACAACAAAATTATTGAAAAATCACTTAAAATTCTCTTAGAAATAATGAGTCCTCTAAAACTATCTGGGATAATCTAGGGACGTATATAAGAAATGAGTGATCTATAATTCCAAATAAGGGATTAAGAAAATAATAACATGAATTAATAATTACATAGTAGAGAAAATAAATTTCAATTGGACATAAAATGTTCTATAATCAGGTAAATGAACAATAAGGAATGGAATAACATGCTAACATAAAGGAAACATGGGAAATCTGGAAACAACTAAATACATTACATCATCAAAATAAGTCAAAGCTAACCACCAAGACATTATAATAGGCTATAAAATGTCCAAAAATTGATTAGTTTCACTCTTTAAACCCATACATGACATCTTATAAGACTAAATGATTATCCAATTCATTGAAGCTCTATATAATTTTAGGCGAACCAGTCACATTCCTATCATATAAATGGAGAAGAGTTATTTATATGTCATTAAAAATATGATCATATCTCATTATGTTTAATTCCATGAAGATGAAATGTAGAATACATATATGGAATATGATAATAAAATATGTCCTCATATTTTTAGAAAATTCCATTTGAGTAGAGATATAGATGGGATTCACAATATAAATTTTTGGCATGGAAAAACTATAGTGAAATTTCTTCAGAATAATGAAAACACTTAAAAATTTATAAAATGGTTTAATGATAATGAAAGGGGTCACTCATTAATTTTTTTAAAAATGGAAATTTAGATTAATGTGTATAATCATATCCCAACATTATTAATTAGAAAAAATGGAATAAAATGAAGAGGATACTTGAATAAAGAGGAGAAGGAAAGGGTCCCTTACCATGATAGGGTGATTAAAAAGATTTGGAGGAGCTTCTTGAGAGTGTGGAGGGAACCATGAGAGGACTTTAGGGATGGGAGGGTACTGTAAGGACGTTTTAAAAGGTTTTTCAAAGAATAAAAAGAGGATATTAGGTTAGTTTATCGAATAAAAAAGATGGGAGTTCATTATTATTTTTAAAATGTAGGATTTGGACACAAGATAGTAATGTACGAAAAACTATAAATTTTTTAAAAGATTTTATCCCATGGTTTTTTCTAAAGATGAGTTATATTCATTATTTTATTAGGTAAATGGAATAAATCATTATAATATTACCTTTTCTGTTGTATAAGTTTTTCATGTTTATAATGAACTGATTTTAAAATGTTATAATATAATATTAGATTTATAGGATTTATAAATGATTTATAAAATTAATAAAATAAGATAAAAATAAAATTATTTTAAAATGGAAACATATATTTGGTCAACTATATTATTAATAGAATTTATTATATTGCTTTTTGGCCATTAGTATGTCACATTACACACCATATATTTATATTGAATTTAATATTTACCTGAATATTCGACTATCACAAAATATCCTGAGAAATTCAACATTTGATATTATCAAAGTTATGAATCCAAAAACAATATTTATTATATCCCAATAATTTTTTGACTATGTTAATTTTATCTTTTAAGATTATAATATTAATTTATTGAGAAATTTTGGGTTTTGAGAATAACATTGTTTAAAACCTCATAAAAATTATTTTTGACTTCATAAGATTATATTATAAATTATAATTAATATATTTTATATAATAGTAATATTTTACTAAAATATAATTAGTTTAAAAAATTCATTAATTAACCAAAATTAATGGCTTAATTTAAATTACATATTGCCAAAAATATATATTTTATGTATTATCAAATAAAAATAAAAATAATTTGTAAAGAAGAAAAAAAGATGTAGATATATTTATATTATATTAAAAATAAAATATAAATAATCATATTGTTAGGGTTCTGATACATAAATCTCCATTACGTTATCAAATACACTATACCTAAGGTGTGTGATAGAGAAGTTTTTTTTGGAGTGGTTCGACACATAAGGTTTGGTCCATGACCACGTTGAGCTCAAAATTCTCTAATAAATGATTTCAATCATGCATTTTTTTTGGATCACAACATGAAATTCATCCTGAGAAAATACTAGTTATTCTCTCACCTATAGAATCTCTAATAAATTGTATTCATAGGGTACAATCATACATGTCAAGGATATAACTTCCAATTTCTTCACTGACTTGATTTTTCAAAAAACTCAATATTTATAATAATAATATGATCACTATTAAATGGAGATATTACTAATGGTTATGAGGCATAAAATTATTTTAAATATGATTGGATATAATTAAACCAAATACATGCATGTGTTTTTATAACCATAATACATAATTGGCATTTTAATTTAATAAAATGGTATTTTTTTATAAAAGTTTGGGTCATTACAATATTCCACCATTTAGAAATTTTACCCTTGAAATTTTCATTTCACACACTAAAATAGATTAGGGTAACATGTGTCATCACCGACTCCATTTCTATCATCACATATTCAATCATTTGGTTTGTCCATAGCACTTTGACTTGGTGAATATTATTTTTTTGTAGAATGTTTTTATAAGATATAAGATCTTCATTGGATACTCCTCATATGTAAATCATTATCTAATAGTACCTCCTCTAGATTCAGAAAATGTATAAGTTCTAGTATGTACTTCCTCAATTGGGATACATGGGACACATCATGTACTTGAGATAGGGTAGGTGGGAGTGTTAGTTGATAGGCCACTTCTTTGATGCTATCAAGGATCTAAAATGGAATGATGTATCATTAACTAAGAATTACCCTATTCCAAAGTTTCATGACTTTATTTCCTAGAGATATTTGGAGGAATAACATATCTATAACATAAAACATTAGTTTTGGTTGAAGATTGTCAACATATCTATTATGTCTACTTAGAGGATCCATGAGGTGATAGTAAATGGTCTGGACCATTTCCACCACTTCCTAAACCATTTCAAGACCTAGTAGTTAGAATTCACCAACTTCATCCCTTCATGCTGATGTTATGCACCTCTTCCCGTAATGTTTTCCAAAGTTATCCGTTTGGATGATTGAATGAGGACTATTATTTTATGATAACTCAACCGGAGGAATATTTTGATCCCATCAATTTTTAAACTCAAAATGTCCCCACATGTTTCAATAGTCCATTGAAACTGGCCATCAGTCTAGGGGTGATAATCCATTATAATGTTCATGTAAATTTATATATCTTTTTTAGACTCATACCGAAATTTTAAGTGAATCTTGGATGCCAATCATATACAATCAAGAGCGGAATTCTGTGCATCCCCACCACATCTCTAATTTATATCCAGTCATGTTGGTTGAGTGAAAAGTCCACCCAAATTACGATGAAGTGATTTTTATCTGTTATAATATCTAAAATAACATATATATCAATATTTCTTCTAAATGAGTTTAGTATTCTAGTGAAAAAATAAGTGGTTATGTTTTGTTAATTTTATTTTTTTATGGTTAATTGTTGCATCATCAGTACATATTTTCTTCTTTCATTCTTCATTTAATGACATACACGACACCATGACATATATTCTATGATATCCATCATCATACTATATCAATAATAGTTATCTTGGATATTTTGAATCATATTTGTGCTCCCAAGATGGATAGATAAGGTTTAGTTATGTGAATCATTTTGTAGCTCCTTCATTAACCCTAGAATTGATGGCACTCATAAAAATGACCAAAATACTAAAACTCATTCAACATTTATTATAAACTATGTAAATTTCACTATTAATATAATTTTTACTGTCATCTGAATATACACATCAGCTCTTTTGGAATCCTTTATCTTCTACAAAAGGTATGGAAAAAATATTTTCTGAAAGTATTGATGATGTCTCATCATTTTTTATTCCAATGTACATCCTTTTAATGAGTAATAATTTTGAATCCTTATCAATTAATACCAATAATTATTTTGGATATTTTCTACATAGAGTTTCTAACACATTATTTATATTCTTTTATGAGAAGTTTAATAAAAATTCTTAGTCAATAATCAGATCTATACATCATTTCTAGAAAATATTTATCTCTAATTATGTGAATATATACATGGGTCACTTATGATCTATATATATTTCACAATAACAAAAGAGGTCATGCCACCAATTTTTCAATGTGAATATTATAATATCCAACTTCATGCCATTTTTTGGTAGTTCTATTCATGAACGTTCAATTTTTGTAAGAAATAGGCTATCACACTATCATTCTGCATTAGTATATAGCTCATTATATTCTTCGAAGCATTGTTGTATACCACAAATGTTTCCCCTCAAATGGCCCAAAGGCTTTCATTTTTTTATTGATTTTTGATAATCCACCTTTCAAGAGGTGAGGTGGAACCATTACAAGGCCCATAGGAGTAAGTATTACATGACCCGTAGGCCTTAGAGGAATTCATTGCCCATAGGCTTCAAACATTACATACAACCCAGACTAACTACTTGGAACTGCTCCTCCCCAGAATCTTCATCGTGAAATCAGCTCTCCACCTTCGCATGACTGTTCGGCTAGGTATTCCCAAGCATGCACAGGCACTACCACAAAACTGGGCAAGGCATGCGCCTTCCATTATCAGAGCTAACGGAAAAGTGGTGATAAAGGGGTGGGCCTTTATCAGTGCTTGTTTTAGCACTCATAAAGGGCACATTTATCAGTCGTATAAATATCCCTTTATCATCACTTTTATTAGCGCTGATAAATGTAACATTTATCAACACTTTTCTTAGCGCTGATAATATTTATTGTATACATTAAATAAAAAACACATGTTATACCTATATATATATATTAAAAAATAATAAGATTAATACTAAATATATTTACTAGATTTATTAATTCATTATATATATATTAGATTTACTAATTCATTATATATTTATTAGATTTATTAATTCATTATATATTTATTAGATTTATAAATTCATTATATATTTATGAGATTTATTAATTCCATATATTTAATATATATTTATTATATTTATTTATATTTAATGTATTTTTTATTTATAAATATATAATGCGTTCTAATATATATGTATAATTGAAATTATTGAATATATATTTGTTTTCTAATGAATTGGGATCGATCAACATCATACATGCGCGTGTCTATATTTATGTGTTTTAAAATGAATTGGGGTCATTGAATATATCATACATGCATATATATATGTGCATATTGAATAATGTACATTATAATTCATTATGTTACCCATATATAATATATATATATATATATATTAATTAAATGTAAACTTAAAATTAAATAATAGTTAAAAAATAAATATATATTTTATTATATTTTCAATGATATATATATAAATATACCTTTGAAATAATTTTATAAGTATAAATAGATATATATATATATATATATATAGAGTTAAATAAATATATAATAATATAATGAAATTCTTAAATTTATACATTTTTCAGCTCTTTTATTAGCGCCGATAAACTACTTATTTATATATATAATTAAATAATTATATATATATATATATATAATTAAATAATTATAAGATTAATAATAAATATATTTATTGCATTTATTAATTCATTATATCTTTATTAGATTTATTAATTCATTATATATTAATTTATTAGATTTATTAATTCATTATATTTATTAGATTTATCAATTCATTCTATTTAATATATATTTATTATATTTATTTATATTTAATGTATTTGTTTTATTTATAAATATATAATATGTTCTGATATATATGTACTATAATTGAAATTATTGAATATATATATATGTATTCCAATGAATTGGGGTCAATGAATATCATACATGCTTGTATATATATGTGTTTTCCAATGAATATATCATACATGCGTATAAATATGTGCATATTGAATAATGTTCATTTATAGATTTTATAATTCATTATGTTACCCATATAATATATATGTTATAAAAAATGTACAATTGTAATTAAAATTAAATTATATTTAAAAAATAAATATATATTTTATTATATTTTCAATGATATATATATAAATATACCTTTAAAATAATTTTATAAGTATAAATAGAGATATATATATTTAGAATTAAATAAATATATAATAATATAAAGAAACTCTTAAATTGATACATTTATCAGTGCTTTTATTAGCTCTGATAAACTAAGTATTTATCAGTGCTAAAATGAAAAGCATTGATAATTTCACTCTTTATTAGCGCTAAAAAAGCGCTGATATAGGTGGTATTTATCATCGCTTTTCATTTTAGCACTGATAAATACACCCTTTATCAGCGCTTTTTAATAGCACTGATAAAGGTCCACACGGGATTGATAAAATCCACCGGGGCGTCTTCCTCCTCCCCGCACCCTGTCAAGCTCTCGCGGAAGCCCTCCTCCGTGCCGCTGCCGCCGTCTCCTTCTCCTCCTCCTCCTCCGCCATGGCCGCCGCCTCCTCCTCCTCCGGCCGCCGCCTCCTCCTCCTCCTCTGCGCTTGCTTCTCCTACTCCTCCTCCTCCTCCACCGCGGCCTTGTCCTCTTCCTCCTCCACCGGCGCCTCCTCATCCTCCTCGTCCTACGCCTACTCCGCTACCTCCTCTCCACTACTGGTCCTCCACCGCAGCCTCCTCCTCATCCTCCTCCTCATCCTCCTCTGCTGCCTCTGAGCTGCTTCCGCTACCTCCGAGCTGCTTCTGCTGCCTCCGCTACCTCCGCCTTGCCTTCGCGCTGCCTCTGCACTGCCTCTGCGCTCCCTCCGAACTGCCTCCGCTACCTCTGGTGCCTCCACTGTCGACGCCTCCTTCTCCTCCGCCATCAGGCCCTCCTCCTTAAGGTGAGTAAAATTGAATTTTCATTAATAAATTATGTTTGCATTTATTATCAATATTGTGATTAATTATGTTTGGCTTCTTGAGGTGTGGTTTGGTTTCTAAATGGCATAATGGCCCATTTGGAATCTTCAGAGGTTACATGGTGTTTTTCTCTAGGTTTTGAAAATGTAATTTGATTTGTAAATTTTAATGATATATTGGTATTTTGTGGTGTTTTGGAAATTGGTTTTGAAACTCATGTGATGTATATTCCCGGTTGGCACTTGTGTGTTATTGGTTTATACCCTGCATGTGATGGCCTCCCCATTCTCGGGTATACTACTATAATGGAGCATCAATGTTGCTTGTTTACTATGGAGGTACACCATATGTCGGCAGGTGAGTCTGAACCTAGTAAGTCTAGGAATTTCTTCTAGGTATGTTTAGGTAATTCTAATGACTACCTATCTATATGTTCTTCTTTATTTTTCTGCACTTTGGTTATATAGTTTTCCAGTATTTTTTTACTTTTATTGTTTCAATTAATTTCATCATGGCTCTATGATCACCTTGATTAGATTCTTATATTGAATTTTTAATTCATTTTTTAAACTAGATATATATTTTAAAATGGGAAGTCGTGATTTGTTTTGAAAATGGATTTTATAAAAAATATGTGTTGGTTCTTTAACTGATAAAAACCTATTTTATAAATGTTTTTCAAACTAGTGTTTTTGTATTATTTCAGGAAAGGTAATGTGTGAATTCTGTGGTGCTTACCTACTAAGTTGTTTTATGCTCACAGCCTACTTGTGACACTCAGCATCAGTAGAACCAAGTTATTTTTAGGTTTGGGTGTCATATTTAGGTTTCCTTTAAAGTAGGTTTCTCTTATAGTTAGTGGTAACCCAAAGTTCACGAGGATATCTAGTCAGGTTCTGATTTATTCTATCTATATTTTTAGTTTCTTTTTTGTTCAGTTGACGCTGTATATGGATCATGTTTATGTATTCTTTATGTTCTATTCTTATGGATCCTCATGGTTTTGTTGTGTGCTCTATTTGGTTTATATATATCCCCATTTCTATATCTCATATCATATTATCACACCATGACTCTTATATATCCTTAAGAGGGTGTTCCTAATCATACTTGATATATAAAACTATATGATCCATCTTCTTTAGATCTAAGACTCTTATCAAATAGCCTTAAGAAACATAACTAGGCTATAAAAAACTCATACAAAACCCAATTCATTCATAAACACAACTACTCCATGGATATATAATCTCTGGATGATCACAAAATCACAAACATTCAATATAACCCTCACTCTATCTCTCAAAAGCACCATATTTATTTACCTTGGTTGCTCTTGATTTCTATCTCTTTCACTATAACACATATAATCATGCATGAATGCACAATCATGGATAAATTGGATCATGGATTTGAATTATAGGGTCCACCTACCTCACAAAACATGGTGCGTTCATCATACAAGGATAAACTCTAGCCAATACAATCAAAATCTACATCATCTGAATGGATTTGAAGATGATATAGTGAAATCATCACACACATCCTAGTCAAAATCATCCCAAATCATAGGAAAATAAAGGATATTAGTAATGGAGGAAGTATGATAGGAAAACTCACTAACACACTATAAGAAACTCCCAAGAACCACCCCTCATCAGGGGGGATCAAAGAGAGGAAGAGATTGGATGAATCCCAAGAAACACCCAAGATTTTCTATTAATGAGCACGCCCCCTACCATTTTTGAAGTATATAGTTTTTTATCTAAATTATACTCATATTCCTTCTCCCCTAACCTATATACTCATCCTATGGATTTCAAATAGGATGAATATAAATAAAGAATGGATGAATGCCAATCAGTTGAAAAGAGAGTATGAAGAAGGCATGAAAGAGTTTATCAAGTTTGCAAAAGATCATGCATGTGACTCTTCTCAAATCCCTTTCCCATGTTTACGTTGTTGTTATTCAAAAAAAAATTAGTCTAGAGGAGTTGGATGAACACTTGATCTATCATGGAATAAATCAGAGTTATACATGTTGGAATAAACATGGGGAAACAATGAATGCAGGTAGTGACTGGGATGACACTGCGTTTTATGGATCATCTGATATGATTACAAACATGAAAAATGAAGATGACTGTATGGAGGATGTGATTACAGATGTGAATGATGATGAAGATGGTATTGAGGAAATGACAAGGACTGTCGAAGATGAACTTCGTGATTGCCATAAATTGTTTGAGAAGTTAAAATGTTGTGCAAAGATTCCATTGTATGCTGGTTCCACTAAATATATAGCATTGTCAGCCGTACTGAAGCTGTATAATTTGAAAGCAGACAACGGGTGGAGTGATGCCAGTTTTACGAAACTACTTGCTCTCATGAATGACATGATCCCAGAAGACAATGAGCTCCCGAGCAGAACATACGATGCCAAACGAATGCTACGCTCGATGGGTATGATCTCTGAAAGAATACACACCTGCCCGAATGACTATATACTGTTTCGCAAGGACCACAAATCACTTAAAGAATTCCCAAAGTGTCGTGCTTCTCGATACAAGAATGATAAATCCAGTCCTACTAAAGTTGTATTGTACTTTCCAATCATTCCAAGGTTTAGACACCTATATGGAAGTGAGGAGACTGCAAAACAATTAACATGGCATGCAGATACAAGAATTAAATATGGGATACTACATCACCCGATAGACTCTCCTCAGTGGAAGAGAATTGATCATGAGTATCTCGAATTTGGAAACGAGTCGAGAAACCTTCGTCTTGCGTTATCTATAGATGGAGTTAATCCTTTTGGTTTTCAAAGAAACAATCATAGTACATGGCCGGTTATGTTGATAAATTATAACTTACCACTATGGTTATGCATGAAATGAAAATACATCATGTTATCTATGCTTATATCAGGACCAAAACAACTGGGTAATGATATTGATGATTATTTAGCTCCATTGATCAAAGATTTAAAATTATTGTGGGATTCAGGTGTTACATTTTATGATGCTTATAGAAAGAAAGATTTCACTTTGAGAGTCATGTTGTATGGGACGATAAATGACTTCCTTGCTTATGGAAATTTGTTAGGATATAGCATTAATGGAACTCAAGATTGTCCCATTTGCGAAGAAGGTGCACAATTAATTAAGTAGAAAAATTCATCGAAAACCGTGTTTCTAGACATCACAAATTTCTACCGTGATGACATAAGTATCGTTCTTGGACGACATCATTTGATGGATGTTTAGAAAAATGTACAACACCGTCTCCACTAACAGGCAATCAATTGTTTGAGAAGGTTAAAAATGTGGACACTACTTTTGGTAAACTGGTTTCGAAAAACCTTACAAAAATCGGTTGGAAAAAGAGATCAGTTTTTTTTTGAATAACAATACTGGAATTTTCTGTATGTAAGACATTTTCTTGATGTTATGCATGTAGAAAAAAATGTATTTGATAGTGTTATCAGAATGTTGCTAAATACATCTGGAAAAACAAAAGATGGAATTAATCCTACGTTGGACATGGTTGATATGGGAATATGAGAAGAGTTGTCACCAGTGAAGTGGGAAAAACGAACATTTCTTCCTCCTACTTCTTACACTCTTTCTAGGAAAGAGAGATATCAGTTTTACAACTTCTTGAATGACGTAAATGTTCTAGAGGGGTATTCGTCAAATATCAGTAACCTTGTGTCAGCGAGCGACTTGAAGTTAAAATGTCTGAAATCACATGACTGTCATGTTTTGATGCAAGATCTCATTCCAATTACTTTACATTGAATTTTTCCAAAGAATGTCTGCCATACATTAATGAAACTACGTTTCTTCTTCAAAGCTATATGCAGTAAAGTTACAGACCCAGAGAAATTTCTAGCTATAGAAAAAGAAATTGCCGTCATATTATGTGAATTAGAAATGTTCATCACGCCTTCATTTTTTGATATGATGGTTCTTTTAATGGTCCACTTGGTGAGAGAGATTCGACTATGTGGTCCAGTATATTACGGATGGATGTACCCCCATTGAATGGCATATGAATATTTTAAAAGGGTATGTCAAAAATCGAAGTTGGCCAGAGGGTTGTATTGCAGAGTGATATATTGTTGAGGAAGCCGTTGAATTCAGTACCGAATACTTGTCTGGTGTGGAAATCATTGGCTTACTGAAATCTTGTCACACTGGGCGGCTTGAGGGTGAAGGAATTTATAGAAGACAGGTTTTCAGAATCAATATTACAGATTGGGAGAAGGCCCACCTTTATGTTCTGCATAACAGTTTCGATGTTGACCCGTATGTTGAAATCCACAACGAAATTCTTAGGCATATGAATCTATCTAGGGATAAAAAATGGATATCAGATACACATAATCGATAGTTTATAGGATGGTTTCGAGATCATATTTTTAAGAAGTCATATGAAAATACAGAGTCAATTTCGGAACGACTTGGGTGGCTAGCCGGAGGACAAAGTGTGTATGCATTATCTAACAATGCTTATGTAGTTAATAGTTATACATTTTATACTAATGAACATGATGAAGACAGTACCATGAAAAATAGTGGGGTTACACTTGTGGCTGAAGTGATGCATGTTTTCGGTGTTAAGGATAGAAATCCAATTTATGTGAATATTTCATACTTTGGCATCATCAAACAAATATGGAAGTTGGATTATACGGAATTTCAAGTTCCGATATTTCAATGCAAGTGGGTTGATAACAAGACTGATGTTAAAATAGATGATTTTGGATTTGTGAAAGTTGATTTTACTAAGGAAGGGGAGAAAGATGAACCGTTTATAATGGCATCATAGGCAGTGAAAGTATTTTATGTTTCAGATCCCGCAAACCGAAACTGGTCAATCGTTCCGTTATCGACCAAAACAACTGAAGGGTCAGATGAAAATTCAATGGAATATAAATCTTTCATTGGGACATCACAATAATTTCACATTGTTCCAAATGTAGACAACATTTTTTATGTCATAGGAGAACACAATGAAGGGATATGGATAGTTGATAGGGGGGTAAAATCCATTCAGCCTTAAAAAAAGAGTGTTCAATAATCTGGTTATTTTTTTTATTGTAATATAGATTGTGTTACATTATGTTATTCTCTATTCGCTACTGCTTTTATTTGATCTAAATTAAATGTTAAACCAGTTCTACAGATAATAACTTCTTCAACTGCTGATGCACCCAATCCCGAGACACAACAGGTCTCTCAACCTGTTGCAGCTAGTCCCACTGTTGAGAGACAATAGGTCTCTCAACCTGTTACAACTGGTCCCACTATTGAGGTAAAACAGGTCTCTCAACCTATTGTAGCTGGTCCTAGTGCTGATGCTAGCGCTTTAGAGAAACATAATGATGATGCAGAAACCGAGGAAATTGTAGGCGATGAAACCTCGGTGACACAAAAAAAATAGGTGTGCCGTAGTTTGACAGTTTTAGCCAAAATCCTTAAGGCAAAAGAAAAAGGCATCAAATATGAGATGGGATAGAATAAACGAGGCCAGCATGTAAACCCCAACAAAGCCCTATTTAGTATCTACATTGGAATCGTCACACGACAACGTGTGCCGATTGATGTAGAGTCGTGGCACCATGTTGTCAGCGGGTTGAAATCATTAATGTGGGAAGAGATTATGGTAACATTACAATATCATCTATTTAATTTATTAAAATAAAATAAAATAAAATAATGAAATATTGACTAACTCTTCATCATCTCTTGCAGAGAGCATTTATAGTAGATGTTTTGTACAAAGAATATGTATTAAGACAGGTAGGAAGGATTCATAGAGGCTTTCGCACCATTTTAACGAAATATCATCTGAAAGATGTTGAAGAGAAATCAAGCCGCACCCGCCCTATATTTATTCACACTTGATATCCCATGGAATGCGGGATGCATTCTGAAACCATCATGTGGAACATAATTTTCAGGTATATTGTGTTTGGTTACACGTTGTGTAACGTTTCTTGTATTCAGCACATTGATTGATAGGTTGTTTTTATGAAATAGCAACTTAGTGCTGAAAATAATGAAAGGGAAGCAAAACCAGCGTACCCCTGCCAGAAAGCAGGGCTGGGGTACACTTCAATTGAAAAAAAATTGGTATGTATTTTAAAAGTACTGTAATAATATTATGTGACATAAAACAACACTGTAACCATGTTTCTCTGTTTATATGCAGATTGATGAAGCCAAATCCCAAGCCACTCCCATTGCACGCCATGTGCTATGGAAGGAGGCTCGTGTCAATAAAGAGGAGAAACTGGTAGATGAAAACACACAAAAATTGTGGGAAACATGTGTAAGTATGACATAATATACACTTGTTTTGCTTTAAATCACTATTACATAACGATGATTACTTATTTTTCCATATTTTCTATTTGAACTAGTAAAAGTAATCAACAACACCCAAATCGGATGCAGAAATACTTTCAACGGCCTTGAAACAGCTAGAACAGTATGGCCATGTCAGAGGTGTGGGTTTTGGGGTGTCACCTCGGGCATATTTTCAGAAAAAAACAAGAGGATGATGAAAATAAAGAATTACAAGTAATGAGAGATAGAGTAGCCACCCTTGAAGAAAAATTCCAAATTCATGGAGATATGCTAGTCTGTTTGATGGAGGAGAGTCGAAGAGAACATACAACTCAAGAACAACCCGCACGAGAAGATCCCGCCCGACCCCCCCACCAGCTTTGAGGCGAGCCATTACCCTCAAAGACCTAACTTAATAGAGGCAATCAATGTTCTAATATTCATTTCTATGAAATGTGAACACATAGACACTGATACCTTTCTTGTAATGATATTCTACAGGATGAAAATGACTGTGATTTATATCTGTCAACTCCCACCCATCGCCTTGTAGCGAGGGCTACGGTGTTCAATATGCAGAATGACACACTACACTCCAAACCACTTCCAACCGGTCACGTAAAAGTGTCGATTAATGTAGCTCATGAGCCAAGCACCGAGATACCTATGCCAAATAAAGATGACGACATTCATACGGTGGAAAAATCAGTTGGATCATTCGTTGCATGGCCGTCGAATCTTGTAAAAAAACATGTCGAACATGAGGTATTAATTTCCAAATAATTTTTCAAGAAGAACCTTTAAAATGAAATTAGAAAATGGATAAACTGATGAATGTTATTATAGAAGGACAAAATGGAGGAGCTAAAAAGAAAGAGCGTCTCCAAAGGATCAACCAGCCGAGCAAAACGATCTACTGAGAGCACGTTCACCCCGCTCATTCTATATCCACATTTAATATCATTGCAAGCTCATGTGGATACGAAAATGATAGGCGTAAAGAGTCACACAATTGTTTGTGAAAAATATATGTACAGAGAGGAAACATTAGATTTCGTTAGTGCAGACACTATTGCTGAGATCATCACATATGACTGGCTGGGCACCTCAGTTATAAATGTATACATGAGGTATGTTTTCATGATTTGATTTTACAGAAGCTGATTTTCATTGATAATTATGGATAAATACATCTCATATTTTTAACATGAGTATATATGAAAAAAAATTGAAGGTATTTTTCCATGAATACAAATTTTGACTCGTTAGTCCTCACATCATTTCTACACAACGAGAAAAAATAGATTCTGATTTTCAGGATGAAATAATGTCAAATCTGCTCAGAATGTTTCAAAGAAGAATTACGACTGAGAGACTCTTTTTAATACCAACGTTTCAGGGGTAAAACTCTACATTTTAATCATATCAATTTTATTTTCATTTCTATCAGTACTTATTTCTTTTTTTTGTTTTGAGGGACTATTGGTTGCTCATTGCAATCAATTTGGATACTCCAAAGATTTATTTTCTGGATTCACTGCATGGTTATCCGACAAACCGACCACACATAATGGTGATTTTCAATTTGTAATACACTATATCAAACATTTTAGAACTAAATATCTAGTTATATAATTTATATTATCTTTAAAAGAATATTTTGTTATGATAGGGCGGTGTATGAATATCGTCTAAAGGCTGGAATGAATCCAAGGCATAAGGACGACAATGCCCACAAGATATACAAATAGAGAAGTATCTGGGTATATATAATTATATTTCACTATCCAAATACATATCAAAACAAATTACTTATTTTTCTCGATGTTTCTGCAGTGTCCGAAACAAACAAATGACAAGGACTGTGGTTATTATGTTTGTAAATTTAGGAAAGAGATCATATTTTATGAACAAAATACCATCCCTGAAGAGGTATTTTTGAAAATAATTACTACTTAATTTAAAATAATTATTAATCCTTTGTGTATTTATATTTTTTCAGTAATACTATGACTGTCGCAAAAACTCTTATTCAGAAGATGATATAAATGTGTTTAAAAACGAATGGGCAGCGTACCTGATGGAAGAATGTAAACAAATAGGACAATGAAGGTGAATTCATAATACTTATGTTATCTTTATATGGACATCGATATCCCCCTTTACACTTATTGAGAATCTATGATCTCCCTTTCTTATGTTTCATATCCTTAGATTAGTGATTTCCTACTAATCAGTTTAAAATTTACATAACTTTAGAAAATAACACAGGTGACATACTGAATACCACGAAAACGCGTTCGGATTGTTTTGATACTTTAGAACAACAATCCCTATGTCATTTTTGACGTGTACGAATCGATCGCACCTCAATACGACGCACAGTGTGACCGGTATGGCTAAAATTGTCTGATATCAGTTTCAAATTGACATGAACTTGAGAAAACAACACAAGTGACATACGAAAAACCAAGGAAATGTGTTCAGATTGTTTTGATACATTAGGAAAACTATCCTTGAGTCATTTGTGATGTGTACAAATTGACCTCACCTCAATCCGACACACGGTGTGACCGGAATAGCTAAAAGTGTCTGATATCAGTTTCAAACTGACATAACTTTAGAAAACAACAAATCTGACATACGAAATACCAAGCAAACGCGTTCAGATTGTTTTGATACTTTAGGAAAAGCATCCATGAGTCATTTTTGATGTGTAAGAATCAACTGCAACTTCAATCCAACACATGGTTTGACCGGTATGGCTAAAAGTGTCTATTATCAGTTTCAAATTGAGAGATACTTTAGAAAACAACATTACTAACATACGGAATACCGATAAAACGCGTTCAGATTGTTTTGATACATTAGGACAATAATCCATGAGTCATTTGTGACGTGTAATAATCAACCGCACATCATTCTGATGCACGGTGTGACCGACATGGATAATAGTGTCTGATATCGGTTTGAAATTGACATAACTTTAGAAAACAACACAACTGACATCCGGAATACCAAGAAAACGTGTTCGGATTATTTTGATACTTTAGGATAATGATCCCTGAGTCATTTGGGACGTGTACGAATTGACCGCATCTCAATCCGATACACGGTGTGACTGGTATGGCTGGAAGTGTTTGAGATCAGTTACAAATTGAGAGAAACTTTAGAAAGCAACACTATTGACATACGGAATACTGATAAAATGCATTCGTATTGTTTTTGATACTTTAGGAAAATGATCCACGAGTCATTTGTGACATGTAAAAATTGACCTCACGTCAATCTGATGCATGGTGTGATAGGCATGGCTAATAGTGTCTGATATCAGTTTGAAAATGACATAAATTTTAGAAAACAACACTACTAACATATGTAATACCGAGCAAATGCGTTTAGATTGTTTTGAAACATTAGGACAACAATCCATGAGTCATTTGTGACGTTTATGAATTGACCGCACCTCAATCTGACGCACAGTGTGACCGACATGGCTAATAGTGTCTGATATCAGTTTGAAATTGACAAAACTTTAGAAAACAACATAAGTGACATATGTAATAACAAGAAAATGCATTTGTATTGTTTTGATACTTTAGGAAAATGATCCCTGAGTCTTTTTTGAGGTGTACTAATAGATCGCACCTCAATCCGACGTACGGTGTGACCAGCATGGCTAAAAGTGTCTGATATCAGTTTCAAATTGAGTTACATATAGAAAAGAACACTAATAACATACGGAATACCGAGGAAATGTGTTTGGATTGTTTTTATACTTTAGTAAAATGATACATGAGTCATTTGTGATGTGTATGAATTGACCGCACCTAAATATGACCACCGTGTAACTGGTATGGCTAAAAGTGTCTGATATCAGTTTCAAATTGAAATAAACTTTAGAAAACAACAATACTGACATATGGAATACCATGAAAATGTGTTCGGATAATATTGATGATTTAGGACAACGATCTATTAGTCATTTGTGACATGTAAGAATTGATTGTACCTTAATCCGACGCATCGTGTGACCGACATGGGTAATAATGTCATATATCAATTTGAAATTGACAAAACTTTAGAAAACAACACAAGTGACATATGGAATACTGAGCAAACGTGTTCGGATTGTTTTGATACTTTAGGAAATGAATCCATGAGTCATTTGTGACGGGGATGAATCAACCGCACCTCAATCCGACGCACAGTGTGACTAGTATGGCTAAAGGTGTCTGATATCAGTTTCAAATTGAGAGAAACTTTAGAAAGCAACACTACTGACAAACGGAATACCAAGAAAACGTGTTCGGATTGTTTTGATACTATAGGAAAACGTTCCAAGAGTGATTAGTGATGTGTACGAATTGACTTCATGTCAATCCGATGCACTGTGTGACCGGCATGGCTAATAGTGTCTGATATCAGTTTGAAATTGACATAACTTTAGAAAATAACACAAGTGACATATGGAATGCCTAGAAAATGGGTTCAGATTGGTTTGATACTTTAGGACAACGATCCATGAGTCATTTGTGATGTGTACAAATTGACTGCACCTCAATCGGATGCACGGTGTGACCTACATGGCTAATAGTGTTGGATATTAGTTTGAAATTGATATAACTTTAGAAAACAACAAAAGTGACATATGGAATACTGAGGAAACGCATTCGGATTGTTTTGATACTTTAGTACAACGATCCTTGAGTCATTTGTGACATTTACAAATCGACCTCACCTCAATCTGACGCACGGTGTGATCGACATGGATAAAAGTGTCTGATATCAGTTTCAAATTTAGATAACTTTACAAAACAACACTAATGACATACAGAATACCAAGAAAATGCATTCAGATTGTTTTCATACTTTAGTACAAAGATCCATGAGTCATTGTGACATGTAGAATCAACCGAACCTCAATCTGACGCACGGTGTGACCGGTATGGCGAATAGTGTCTGATATCAGTTTCAAATTGCGAGACTTTAGAAAACAACACTACTGACAAAGGTAATACCAAGAAAACATGTTTGGATTGTTTTGATACTTTAGAAAAATGATCCACGAGCCATTTGTGACGTGTACAAATCGACTACACGTCAATCTAACGCACGATGTGACCGTCATGGCTAATAGTGTCTGATATCAGTTTCAAATTGACATAACATTAGAAAATGACACAAGTGACATACGGAATACCGAGCAAACACGTTCGGATTGTTTTGATACTTTAGGAAAACGATCCATGAGTCATTTGTGACGTGTATGAATCGATTTCACCTCAATCTGACGCACGGTGTGACCAATATGTCTAATAGTGTCTCATATCAGTTTGAAAATGACATAACTTTAGAAAAAAAAAAACAAGTGACATACGGAATACTGAGAAAACACATTCGTATTGTTTTGATGCATTAGGACAACGATCCCTCCGTCATTTTTGACGTGTAAGAATTGACTGCACCTCAATCTGACGCACGGTGTGACCGGCATGGCTAAAAGTGTCTAATATCAGTTTCAAATTGAGATAACTTTAGAAAACAACAATAATGACATACAGAATACCAAGAAAACACGTTCGGATTGTTTTGATACTTTAGGACAATAATCCATGAGTCATTTTTGACGTGTAAGAATCAACCGAACCTCAATCCGATGCACGGTGTGACTGGTATGGCTAAAAGTGTCAGATATCAGTTTCAAATTGAGATAAACTTTAGAAAACAACACTACTAACATATGGAATACCGAGAAAATGCATTAGGATTGTTTTGATACTTTAGGAAAACGATCCATTAATCATTTGCGACATGTATTAATCAACCACACCTTAATCCGACACAGGGTGTGACCGGTATGACTAAAAGTGTCTAATATCAGTTTCAAATTGAGATAATATTTAGAAAACAACACAAGTGACATATGAAAAAACCGATAAAATTCATTCGGATTGTTTTGATACTTTAGGACAACGATCCTTGAGTCATTTTTGACGTGTACGAATCAACCGCACCTCAATCTGATGCACGGTGTGACCGGTATGTCTAAAAGTGTCTGATATCAGTTTCAAATTGAGATAAACTTTAGAAAACAACACTACTAACATATGGAAAACTGAGAAAACACGTTTGGATTGTTTTGATACTTTAGTAAAACAATCCATGAGTCATTTTTGATGTGTACAAATCGACCACACCTCAATCCGACGCATGGTGTGACCGGTATGGCTAAAAGTGTCTGATATCAGTTTCAAATTGAGATAAACTTTAAAAAACAACAGTAATGACATACGGAAAACCATGAAAACGCGTTTGGATTGTTTTGATACTTTAAGACAACAATCCTTGAGTCATTTGTGACTTGTATGAACTGAGCGTAGCTCAATCCGACGCACGGTGTGACCAATATGGCTTAAAGTGTCTGATATCAGTTTCAAATTGAGATAAACTTTAGAAAACAGCACTAATGACATATGGAATAACAAGAAAACATGTTCGGATTGTTTTGATACGTTACAACAATGATCCATGAGTCATTTGTGACGTGTATGGATCCACCACACCTCAATCCGACGTACAGTGTTACCGCTATGGCTAAAAGTGTCTGATATCAGTTTGAAAATGACATAAACTTTAGAAAACAACACTACTAACATACAGAATATTGAGCAAACATGTTCCGATTGTTTTGAAACATTAGGACAACGTTCCATGCATCATTTGTGATGTGTAAGAATCGACCGCACCTCAATCTGATGCACAGTGTGACCAGTAATGATTTCTATTAGATTAAGAATCAGTATTTATTAAATGGGATAAATCAATCAAAAACATATTGATTTTACATTATTCCCTTTCATTGTTATGAGAATGTAAACATTTGAGTTTAAAATTTCATATTTTAGTTTCTCATTTCCATATTAATGTATTATTTCATATTAATGTTTTAATTTATTTCATTATTTCATTACTAACATAATATTTGTTTTTTTATATAGGTGAATTTTTTTCCTCGAGTTCGGATGCTTTGTTCGGCGACAAATACTGTGAATGACAATTTTTGAGAGCGGATCACATATATCAAAGGATGAAACATGAATTTTTATAACTGTTGTTGAATAATTGTAATTGTAACCATGTAAAACAATGTTTGAAATGTCTATAACAATGTTTTTTTGAATTCATGATGTTAAGTAAATGTATATACTATTGTCCGTCAAAATATTGGGTGCAGGTGCTATTATGTGCAGGTGTGCATGTGCTAATTTGTGCAGGTATTCTGGTGTGCAGGTGTGTAGGTTCTGTTTTAATGGTGCAGGCGATGGTGCCTTTATCAGCGCTATTTTTAGCGCTGATAAAGGACACCTTTAACAGCACTAGAAGAGTGCTGATAAAGGACACCCTTTATCAACGCTCTAAAAAGCACTGATAAAGGGGACCCCCCTTTATCTACACCGGCATTAACATCGATTTTCTAGTGTTGTTAATGCTGGTTTTTAGAGCTGATAAAGGGACAATTTGTAGTAGTGAGGCTTATCCTGATGGCTGGTGCCATACCCTCTCATTCTTGCAATCCATTTAGCTTCTGCTGTGGTGAATGCTCCTTGCTCATCCTCTTTTTAGAGCTTGTTCCTTGTAGGCTGTCTAGTTTGCATCTGCACATAAGGTGGCCCAATGGCCTCGAGGTGGCCTAAAGGACTTACTGACCCGAAGTCCGGGGTGGCCCGAAATCCTTAAAGGACACAGGGACCAAATCGGTGGCCTGAAGGCCCAAACGGGGGCTTATTCCCGACTACTACATTGCCAAACAGTGCCTTCTACAGTTCCCACTACAGTACCTACTACATTACTGCACAGTTCCTACTACAATGCTGCTACAGTACCTGCTACAGTACTACTACAATACCTGGAAATTCTACCTCCACTTGGATTTGATCCGTGGTCGCTTGGATGCACTTACGGTGTCCAAACCAACCGAGATAAGGCTCATGTGCAACCACGAAAGGTTACCCACTTCTGGGTCAAACATGTAAATGTGCAGTAATAATAATCTTTTTAAAATCCTTTAATGATTATTAAAATTCATTATTAAAATAAAAATTGACTCCATTTTGATTTATCCTGGTTAGAGGGTTTGTAAATCAAGAGAAATTCGACTAAAATTGTCGATAATACATAGCTAGTTTAAAGAACATACAGATATCTATCAAGGTTGTTGGTCTTGGCCATCCTTCTATTTCCAATGCTTTTGAAGGTTCCACAGATATCTATTTTCTAGTGATTGAATTCCCAAGTAATTTTACTTATTCTTCATATAATTTTGTTTTTAATTAAAAAACTAATTCAAGAGGTAGACCGTGAAATTATTCAATAAAAACATCATCAGATTTCCAAAAAATGGTCACGGCTTCAATGATACTATTTTACAAAGACTCAATTATTGGAGCTAGATAAACTTTCTCATTAGGAAATAATATCCACGGATGGGATAATTATATCAATGAATATTCCTCCGCCCCATTGCACTTGAATATCATCAAAGGGAGATTAATAGTATAGAGGAATAATTCCTTCCCCCATCAATTTATTTTGTATTTATAAAAGGAAACTTAATCAATAACTAGTATAAATTTAAATTCCACTAAAGGGATACTAATATGGATTTCATGAAGGAAATTCTCACTAACCACATCATGTGATAATAAACTCATCGAATTTTTTTGGATGATACCAAATAATTCCTTGTGGTGACACAAAGTTCGTTGAAAATATATAGGATATGATAACAAGGAATGAATTGAAATAAAACATAGGATATACTATAATGGAATAGAGGAATCATGTAATTAAATCATCATTATCCATCTTAGTATATGAAATTCCTTGTTCCCTTTTTTATAAATATTACTAGTTATAATCATGCGTCTTGGAATTAGGAATAGATCATTGACTTGGATAGTTCCCAACATCCTGACATTTATGAAAATGAACCGAATATGGTACCCCAAGTTTAAATTTATTCCCATCAATCATGTCATTTTTTTGATTGAATTTTTGTTACTTTATTCCATATCATTACAAACATAAAACAAATCCCAATTCATTTGTGACATTTCCCATGGTTCCTCTTTCCACATTTTTTTCACGAAGGAAATCGGTTCCTCTTTCTCAAATCACCTTTATCGGATGAACTTATTTATGATGTATTCATCCTCTTCCATGACATATTTAGACATGAAACTATGTTCCAATTCATAAGTGATATTTTTTTAGATGTTTTTGAATAATCATAAGATATCCTAATTGATCTCTCATTATATTAGGAATTTCAATAGGAAAATGAGCATATATCCCCTCACATTGGTTGTTTACTCAGTTCATAATATTTTTATCCATTTTCTAGAATAAAGAGAAGATTGTGGAAGATTATTTTTAAAATATTAAACACATAAAACAGAATCCAATAACATTAAATTTATAGCTTATGAGTGACATGTATTTCTTTTTAGTATGAATTTTGTGGCTTCAATATATGTTATACATGATCTACATTCTAAAATAATCTCTTATGAGAATTTTTTTCCCTTAGTAATGGTTTATAATGATATTCTAAATTTACCATACTAAATCCCTAGTATGTTTTAAACCAGGAATTCAGAAAGGAAATTTCCCCTCAACTCGTTCCCAAATGAATCTATATCAATGCAATGATGTAAGGTGTTAACACTATGTATATATTTATTAGATCTACATCCACTAGTAGTATCAATAACTGGACATATTTAGTTGGGAACCACATATTCTATAAATTACAATAATTTATGGATGTATTCTTGTGTTATATTGTTATATGTAAATCAATATTTAATTTTTTATAATCATAGTCCCAGAAATAACCAAACCCTTATTTCATACAAACTATGAAAACCCTTGTATTTAGTAGACATCAATTCCTGATTAATCACATAATCACACACATAATGAAACCTATAAGATATTTATTTCTAGTTTATTTATGAAATAGGAACATTTCATGACATCATGAACATGGGATACCAAAACATTATTGAAAACATACTTAACATGTTCTATAGAATCATCAATCCACTAAAACTGCATGGGATAACCTAGATATGTATATAAGAAATGGATAACTATACATCCTCATAATAGAATGAACAAAGAATAATATAAAGAATATATTACATGGTAGGGAAAATAGATTTTATTGGAAGACAATAGGGGTGTTAATCATAGACTTGAACAATAAGAAACAATATATCACAGTAGCATAAAGGAAGAATGATAAATGTGGAAACAACATGAATAATGATATCATAAAAAAGGTTAAGGATAACCTCCAAGGAACAATAACATGGTGAAATATCCCAATAGTGCATTAGGTTTAATACATTTTCCCTTTCATGACACTCATGATACTGAAACATTACCCAATGTATTAGAGTGTAATATAACTACAGGTGAACCTTTCACTTTTATACCATGTACATGCATATGTGTTCTGTAACAACCCGATATTTTAGGAGATATATTATTTTTAATTTCTTTGATTCCTTCTATTTTACACTACACCAAGATTAGCTTGTACTATGCACAACACCATATTAGCTTGCAGTATACACAACACTATTCTTGGCTCATGTTACACACAATTTCAAGTTCGTTTTGTGGAAATTATTCTACTAAAAAATAAGTATATATTTTTTTAATGTATAAATGAAATAAATTTTGATTATGTTATATGGAACACCAAACAGAGCTTTCACTACACGCATCCCTAACATGGATTGCATTACACGCAATCAAGACCATCTTCGATAGCGTGTGTAGTACACAATACCAAGTTTCACTAAATGAGATATTTTTATAATATTACTATGAACCAGCCGTTATGAATAGTAATACCCACTTCTTGAAATTTTGTAAATTTTATCTTTGAAAATGGGCTTCATTTTTGGATTCAGAATATTAAAATTATCCAAGTATGAAGTTTTGGTATTTTTTTGAAATCATTCAATTTTTGATGAATAGTGAAAACACTAGGTTACTATTTAAAAACCGACTTTTCATTTAAATAATTATTTATTTTATTTAAATTTATTGAAGTGCCCGGATCAGTGTGATCACTGAGAGGGGGAGGGGGTGAATCAGTGATCCTTTAAAACTTTTTACTAATTGATTCTTAATCAATTAAACCTCTATTGCTTGTTAAGGCCTCGATCCACTCTTCTTGTATCTCTCAGCCTTTCCTCGAGTAATACAGTAAATGTAAAGGCACAGAACACAAGGATTTACAAGGTTCGGCACCAAAGGCCTACGTCCTTTCCATGTTGGTTATACAACCCAACATGGTTTCTCCCATTATAATCTGTTATAATTACAATGGTCGATACAGAGTCCCACTATATCTCTCCTGAATCCCACAGGAGGGTCTTTATACTGCGTCCCACAGTGTTACCAGAGTCCCACTGTCCTACTCCAGAATCCCACTGAAGACTTCCTCCACCCTGAGTCTCACAGGGGGCTTCTCCTGGCTCCTCGAGTCACACGAGTAGCTCTTATACACTTTAAGCTTCTCAAGTATCCTCAGCAGCCTGGGATAAAGGCTGCTGGCCTTTCTCTATACCTCTGCTCACTTGTGATGAACAGGTTTTCTCGTCTTGCTTAGGATTTATCTCCTTCTTCTAAGGATGACCTGGACTCTCTCTTCAAGAATCTTCATCAGCCTCTAAAAAGGTCTGTTGGTCTTGCTCAAAACTTCGGATCACTTCTGTTGATCAGGGTCTTCTCAATTACTAAAAACTCAGGCAACTGATATCTCTAACTTTAGTCTGGCTTCAGTCTGACTTCACATCAACTTCATGCACTGAGTGCATGGCATCTCTACATCCTCATGCACTGATTTCATGGCTTCTCAAATCTTCAAGAACTTATGGTCTTGGACAACTCAGATGCAAACATGCTGATTCAAACTTGTTTGCGTGTGCATGTGCATGCATGCAATCATCCACTTCCCTTCTTCTCCTCTTGGTGCAATAAACCCACAAAGGGTGTAGTATATTTAAGCACACACCTTCTTTGAACTTCACACACTTTGTACAATTTGTTTACACACATAAATGTGTGTTCTACTTTAGTGTGAGTATTCTCCTTCTTCTCCTTTTTAGTGTGTACACACCACTTAGCACACACTAATGTTCGGCCTTCGCTTGTTTTGCACACACAATTTGTTCCACGTTTTGCACACACATACGTTTGGCCTTTCACTTCTTCTTGCACACACACAAAGTGTTCTTTAATTTGTTCTTCAATGTGTGCACCCACATAAGGGCTACGACCTTCTTCTTCAAATGCACACACAAAGTGTGTTCTTCAATTTGGCACACACAAGGGCGTTGTCTCGGACTTCTTTTTCTCACCGTCCAAGTGAGTTCTCAACTTGCCCGAACCACTGCCTTCAAAGGAGGTGTGCAAGGGGTGCGGCCCTCTTATTCTCTTCACATACGCGCAAGTGCCACTGGTCGTGGGTCGCGCAAGCCACAAGGGACAAGGCGCGCAAGTGCAAAGCAAAAGGGCCGTGCAAGCCACGGGTGCAAAGCACCGCGGGCGCGCAAGTGCAAACCACGCAGGGGGCAGCGGTGCACAGAGGCGGCGCGCAAGTTCGCGCTGCCCAACCCTCTCTTCTTGTCGCGCAAAGAGGTTGCGCGCAAGGAACTTCATCAGCGCAAGATACTTGCTCGGGGCTACAATCCTTCACGAGGCAGAGAGATGCACTCACGGGACAGCAGATTTTCAACAATGTTTCAGCAAGCTTTTTGGGAGCCTCGGCCTCTCTTTATATAGGTAGAGAGATTTCTTTGTCATCCATGGAGATATAACTCAAATTCCCGAGATTTTTGGATCTTTAAAAATCTTTACGAATCTTGATTTTTATCCTCTGTTTCACCACGGGTTTCCTTTTCTTTGCCTTCTACAAGTTTATGCGTTTTTGAACGCGTGAATGCCTCTGTTTAGGCTCATGCATGCAAAGCATTCTCTCCACGTGGCCTCGACATTATATTTTTCCTCGGCCGAATCTTGAAATCTCCCATCCATCGTGTGCATGCATATTTTATTTCATTAATGGGTTCCTCATGGACAGACGAGCACAATGGATCCTTCAGCTCCTTCAAAGGTGGCCGGGAGCTCGAATTTTGTCATCGGGAGGCCTCTGGTTCGAACGGAGGCTGTGGGTGGAATTCGGGCGAGCTCAAGGTTGAAGACAGACGGGGAGTCGTCGGATCAGGTGATCAAATAACCTCGGACGGCCTGGATCAGATCGCGAATTGTGCGATTAGATGAGCGGCTCGGATCGCACGCGCGATCAATCATGTGGCTGGGATTCGCTCCGCGGAAAAATTCCGCGTCCCACATCGAATCGGAGGTCGATTTTTCCGCGGTTTATCAAACATCCGCTCCCCCCTTCACCGCAATTGAACTCCTCCCTCCACGGTGCCGCCCCGCACCATGTTCTCTATGCGGGCGCGCTCTTGCGCCCACCCCTGCCAATCGGGCGCGCTACTAGCGCCCTCTATGCGCTCTCGCGGGCGTGCTCCTGTGCCCCTGCCGCCCGGGCGTGACACCCTCGCGTGTCCTCTGCCGCCTTGGGTTTGCCCCACGGGTTCCCCCTTGGGCGTGGCACCTTAGCCCCACATGCCTTGGGGTTGAACCCTCAAGGTGTCCACGGCTGGCCAATTTTTTGGAAAATGAAGTGTTAAACACTTTGTTAAAAAACAAATTATCCTATTTATATAAAATGTCAAATGCCATTCATCTTCCAAGACATTCTCCCTTCTTCATTTCTTCTCATCTCTTCTTCTTAGGAATTCCTCAATCCTCCTCACATATACTCAATACATAGAATTTGGAATTCCCGAAGGGTCTTCTTCATCAACCGAGCTCCTTAATCAAATAGATTCTTCAATGTTCTTCATTGATCTAATCAAAGATCAAATTGGATCTTCTTCAAATTCACATGCACTAAGTGATAGTGCATGGACTTCTTTAATCAACTTCATCCACTTAGAACTTATGGATGGATCAATTTCAACTCCTAATGCATTTTCACTACAATTCATTGTCTTCTAATCATGTTGTGACTTTGTATCATCTTGATACAAGTTATTTACACTTATGGAACAGCTCAACAATCGTCAGATTTAATGATGATGCTCCATCGTCATCCATTCTTCAAGTGGTGTATCTTAGTATCATCTTGATACAAGTATTGAAACATTAATATCAGTTCTTTAATCGTCTGATATTCATGGAGAATGTTTCAACCATAATCTAGTATGCCACTTAGTAAATCTCCTAAGTGACATGCCTCTACGTACCATGGCCATTCTCCTTCATCACCATCACCATCACATCCTTTTTCATTCACATCTTGACATTCCTTGACATCCATTCATTCCATGACAACATCATGCCTCATTGACAAAAAATGTAACACAGTGCACTTCAATCTCCCCCTTTGTATTTGTTGTCAATACACTTCTTCAGCACATATGAATGGGTCAATATGTTTTCCAATATTTTCTACCCCTTATTGGAAATTAAATGCAAAGATGTGGTGTGGTTCACATTCAAAATATCACTTCCTCCCTTTGAAAAGTATTTTCTTGAAAAACACAGAGAGCGGGATGATGTCACATGTTCTCTTTAGCAAAGAACCTTTAGTAAATCAACTCTAAGTCTACTTGGGCTAACCCGTTGTAGAAAACAAGAGTGATGTAACCAAGTTACTCAATGCTGTCCAACATTCACTATACATGTGAGATCATGCTTCAAGGGGCTTGAAATTTTTCAGATATATCAATGAATTGCTAAATCCTGCACATACTTCACAAAACTCATTAGAATGTTCATTGCAAAGATAAAGCTCCCCCTTTCATCCATTTGTCTTCAATAAATACTCCCCCTTAATTGTCATGATGAATACAATTAAGAAACAAGGGATGAAATTATCATTGGAATACCTTCACTTTTCTCAAGATGGTATTAAATCTCAGAATCCCATCTTCTACAGATTGGCTCCCCCTCAAGGGGTGCACTCCATTCTCTCCAAAACCATCCTCCAGGTGAGAATGATCATCATCTTCAATTCCCTGCAATGTTAGCACATGTAAATACAAGTGATTAGGGAATAAGATGGAACCTCCTTGGTTCATCAATGTGAACAACAAGGTTGAGAATATTCTCTCAACCGAGATGTCCTATTTTCACCATTCTTCACACTTGGACATTTGATCTTCAATGATGTTTGTGCCGGTGTGGATCTCAACACCTCTTTAACTTCTTTGTGTGTGACTCCTCTATTTCTAGGTGCCTTCTGAGCACTAGAGTCTCTTGGTGCAATCTTCATTCTTATGAAGCATCCCTTCTGAGCTGGAATGAATATCATGCATTTATCACTAGTATTTCCAGCTTGATTACACCTCACACACAGAACTTGATCTTCATGTGAAATCTTTTTCTTTCCTTTTGCCTTAGCTATTGCCAGTGCTTTATCTTCAGCTCTATGCAGATCTTTGTCAAGTTGCAACTAATTTGGCCATATGACTAGTAAGTCACTTGAAGGTGTGGCCTCAGTTCTGGATATTTCACATGGTTCCTTTGATGCTTTCAAGCTACCTTTCTTGGGCAACTTGTTTTCAACCAATCCTTTCTGCTTCATCTAGATTGATTGTCTGTTTGAGTCCAGTCTGCTTCTATTCAATTCCATGGCTTGTTCACAAAGATCCATGGTGTGTCCTTTCATTCCACAGTAGAAGCATGTTTTCTTGGTGGTCCTTCTGGATGCATCCACCTTCTTGGATTTAGACTCCAAGGACTTATTTTCCTTTTTCAAAACCTTCTTGGGAGCATCTTCAACTTTCTTCTTGCTTCCCAAGGATTCCATTTTAGATAGGTTCAGTGATCTTCTCTTCTTTTTAGCTCTGGATACAGTTGGGGATTGACATGTATCATTTTGACCTCTTTTGCACACATCCCAGATGTTATCAAGCAATCCAAATCTGTTAGTAGTAAACAGATGTCTCTGGACCTGTGGATATTGCTTCATTCCTTCTGGCTTGCTCCCCCTTGGTATGGGCTTGGTCTGTGCTTTTACACTTAGAGGATTGTACCTACAATCTTTTGCACAATGCCCATACTTGTTACAACACCAGCATTGACCCACAAATCTTGACTTCTTGAGTCCTTCTGATTGTTGGGTACTTTTCTTGACTTGCTGTGTTGTTTCAGGAGAGCTCTCTTTCTTCATTGTCTTCATCCATACTTGTTTGGAAGTATTCTTCCATCCTGCACTTTTTGTGGAAACACAATTAGAAGCATCAATACAAGATGGGATGGATGGTACCTTCTTTTCAGAAGTTGTTTCCCTTTTATTATAGGATGTCTTTCTTTTAGAATCATCCTGCTCAATGCATACTTGAGTAGAAACATTTCTCCTTTCAGCTGACTGGGAGGCTTTGGCTTTGGGTGATTGTTGATTTTCAATATCACCTCTAGTTCTATGCATTTCATGTTAAGGGAGTTCTTCTCATCCTCAACAGTTCTTAGCCTTCCTTCCCAATTTTCTTTCAGCTGTTCTATCTGGTCTTCATGAACCTTTTTTATTTCTAGTAATGAATTGTCCAGCTCCTTCACCCTTTTGACTTTGTCTTCTTGTTGAGCATCATTGACATTCATTGACACTTTGTGCAACTTTTCCAGTGCATGAAAAACTTCTTTAACCATTATCTTAAAGAATTCTTTCTCAGAAAGGCTTCTTTGCAATTCTTCAGTAGTGTCTTCATATATTTCATTGCAAAGGAAAACCGTTTCATCCTTGGAATTCACCAGCTTTCTGAGGGTGTTGTTCATGCCAACCCTTTTTTCCAATTGGCCTTCCAGAGAATTGGCTTCATCTTCTAGCTGTAATTTTTCTTCTTGAAGATCAAGGACGCCTGTAGCTATACACATTGCCACTTCCTTGGGGACTGTCTTCTGAAGATATTTGATTGCATTTAGAAGATCATTGTTTCTTCCATATTCATCACAGCTAGAGAAAGCTTCATCAGAAGAATGATAAAAGGAATTTTCATCTGATGTGACTTTCACATTTCTTTCCATAGAAGGAGTTTCTCTGATTGCAGCAACCTTCTTCCACATCTTCTTTGCATGTTTCTTCATTCTGTTTTTCAGAGACTTGGCAGATATCTCCATTGGAGGCTGTTCTTTCATTTCCTCAAATCTTCACTCCATATAGACTCCCTTGGATCTTTTAGAGGCAACCTCGCTCTGATACGAATTGAAGTGCCCGGATCAGTGTGATCACTGAGAGGGGGAGGGGGTGAATCAGTGATCCTTTAAAACTTTTTAATAATTGATTCTTAATCAATTAAACCACTATGGATTGTTAAGGCCTCGATCCACTCTTCTTGTATCTCTCAGCCTTTCCTCGAGTAATGCAGTAAATGTAAAGGCACAGAACACAATGATTTACACGGTTCGGCACCAAAGTCCTACGTCCTTGCCATGTTGGTTATACACCCCAACATGGTTTCTCCCATTATAATCTGTTAGAATTAAAATGGTCAATACAGAGTCCCAATGTATCTCTCCTGAGTCCCACAGGAGGGTCTTTATACTACGTCCCACAGTGTTACCAGAGTCCCACTGGCCTGCTCCAGAATCCCACTGAAGACTTCCTCCACCCTGAGTCTCACAGGGGGCTTCTCCTGGCTCCTCGAGTCACACGAGTAGCTCTTCTACACTTTAAGCTTCTCAAGTATCCTCAGCAGCCTGGGATAAAGGCTGCTGGCCTTGCTCTGTACCTCTTCTCACTTGTGATGAACAGGTCTTCTCGTCTTGCTCAGGATTTATCTCCTTCTTCTAAGGATGACATGGCCTCTCTCTTCAAGAATCTTCAACAGCCTCTGAAAAGGTCTGTTGGTCTTGCTCAAAACTTCTGATCACTTCTGTTGATCAGGGTCTTCTCAATTACTGAAAAATCAGGAAACTGATATCTCTAACTTTAGTCTGGATTCAGTCTGACTTCACATCAACTTCATGCACTGAGTGCATGGCATCTCTACATCCTCATGCACTGATTGCATGGCTTCTCAAATCTTCAAGAACTTCTGGTCTTGGACAACTCAGATGCAAACATGCTGATTCAAACTTGTTTGCGTGTGCATGTGCAAGCATGCAAGCATGCACTTCCCTTCTTCTCCTCTTGGTGCAATAAACCCAAAAATGGTGTAGTATATTTAATCACACACCTTCTTTGACCTTCACACGCTTTGTACAATTTGTTTACACACATAAATGTGTGTTATACTTTAGTGTGAGTATTCTCCTTCTTCTCCTTTTTAGTGTGTACACACCACTTAGCACACACTAAGGTTCGGCCTTCTCTTGTTTTGCACACACAATTTGTTCCACGTTTTGCACACACATACGCTTGGCATTTCACTTCTTCTTGAACACACACAAAGTGTTCTTTAATTTGTTCTTCAATGTGTGCACCCACATAAGGGCGACGACCTTATTCTTCAAATGCGCACACAAAGTGTGTTCTTCAATTTGGCACACACAAGGGCGTGGTCTCGGACTTCTTTTGCTCACTGTCCATGTGAGTTCTCAACTTGCCCGAACCACTGCCTTCAAAGGAGGTGCGCAAGGGGTGCGGCCCTCTTATTCTATTCACATCCGCGCAAGTGCCACTGGTCGTGGGTCGCGCAAGCCACAAGGGACAAGGCACGCAAGTGCACAAGGCTTCAGCTGTGGGCGCGTAAGTGCAAAGCACAAGGGCTGTGCAAGCCACGGGTGCAAAGCACCGCAGGCGCGCAAGTGCAAACCGCGCAGGGGGCAGCGGTGCACAGAGGCGGCGCGCAAGTTCGCGCTGCACAACCCTCTCTTCTTGTCGCGCAAAGAGGTTGCGCGCAAGGAACTTCAGCCGCGCAAGATACTTGCCCGTGCCTTCAAACCTTCGTGAGGCAGAGAGATGCGCTCACGGGATAGCAGATTTTCAACAATGTTTCAGCAAGCTTTTTGAGAGCCTCGACCTCTCTTTATATAGGTAGAGAGATGTCATTGTCATCCATGGAGATATAACTCAAATTCCCGAGATTTTTGGATCTTTAAAAATCTTTCCAAATCTTGATTTTTATCCTCTGTTTCACCACAGGTTTCCTTTTCTTTGCCTTCTACATGTTTATGCGTTTTTGAATGCGTGCATGCCTCTGTTTAGGCTCATGCATGCAAAGCATGCTCTCCACGTGGCCTCGGCATTATATTTTTCCTAGGCCGAATCTCGAAATCTCCCATCCATCGTGTGCATGCATATTTTATTTCATTAATGGGTTCCTCATGGACAGACGAGCACAATGGAACCTTCAGCTCCTTCAAAGGTGGCCGGGAGATCGAATTTTGTTATCGAGAGGCCTCTGGTTCGAACGGAGGCTGCGGGTGGCATTCGGGCGAGCTCAAGGTTGAAGACAGACGGGGAGTCGTCGGATCAGGAGATCAAATAACCTCGGATGGCCTGGATCAGATCGTGAATGGCGCGATTAGATGAGCGGCTCGGATTGCACGCGCGATCAATCATGTGGCTGGGATTCGCTCCGAGGAAAAATTCCTCATCGCACATCGAATCGGAGGCCGGTTTTTCCGTGGTTTATCAAACATCCGCTCCCCCCTTCACCGAAATTTAACTCCTCCCTCCACGGTGCCGCCCCGCACCGTGTTCTCTCTGCGGGCGCGCTCTTGCGCCCACCCCTGCCACATGGGCGCGCTACTAGTGCCCTCTATGCGCTCTCGCGGGCGTGCTCCTGCGCCCCTACCGCTCGGGCGTGACACCCCTGCGTGTCCTCTGCCGCCTTGGGTTTTCCCCACGGGTTCTCCCTTGGGCGTGGCACCTTAGACCCACATGCCTTGGGGTTGAACTCTCAAGGTGTCCACGGCTGGCCAATTTTTTGGCAAATGAAGTGTTAAACACTTTGTTAAAAAACAAAGTATCCTATTTATATAAAATTTCAAATGCCATTCATCTTCCAAGACATTCTCCCTTCTTCATTTCTTCTCATCTCTTCTTCTTAGGAATTCCTCAATCCTCCTCACATATACTCAATACATAGAATGTGGAATTCCCGAAGGGTCTTCCTCATCAACCGAGATCCTTAATCAAATAGATTCTTCAATGTTCTTCATTGATCTAATCAGAGATCAAATTGGATCTTCATCAAATTCACAGGCACTAAGTGATAGTTCATGGACTTCTTTAATCCACTTCATCCACTTAGAACTTATGGATGGATCACTTTCAACTCCTCATGCATTGTCACTACAATTCATGGTCTTCTAATCATGTTGTGACTTTGTATCATCTTGATACAAGTTCTTTACACTTAAGGAACAACTCAACAATCGTCAGATTTAATGATGATGCTCCATCATCATCCATTCTTCAAGTGGTGTAACTTAGTATCATCTTGATACAGGTATTGAAACATTAAGATCAGTTCTTTAATCTTCTCATATTAATGGAGAATGTTTCAACCATAATCTACTTTGCCACTTAGTAAATCTCCTAAGTGACATGCCTCTAAGTACCATGGCCATTCTCCTTCATCACCATCACCAGCACATCCTTTGTCATTCACATCTTGACATTCCTTGACATCCATTCATTCCATGACAACATTATGCCTCATTGACAACAAATGAAAAACAGTGCACTTCATTTATTTTATGTCAGAATTGATACATAATACCTATATAAGTTCAATGTAATTCATTTGAGTCATTTTATTATAATTTTATATTAATAAAAATTTTATTGAACTTTTCACCGTCTTTTACCCACCTCCTAGGAGAATTTAAAAATTTACATAAAACATAATTTTACCGCTTCTAGGAGTGGAATTTCGAAAATCTGAGAGACACGGTTAATATCAAGGAGTAAAATGTGGTTCAATGAGATAAAAATATTTTTTTGGTGAAGAGTAACTTTTTACTTTTATTTACCAGGGTTAAAAGTAAATAGGGTAATTAAGGGTAAAAATGATATTATTATTACCCTAAAACATGTCCTAATTCTATTGGATAAGTGTAATTTGACCAAAAACAATCTTAGTAATAAAATATTCCCCTTTAGCTCCACTTGGATTAAATTAGGACACTTATTATTAATTTATTAAAAGAAGAGTTAAAATTGTTAAAATCAATGTTTAATAACTAAACTTTTTTTAATATAGGGTTATACATAAGATAAATTAGTCTATAAATATTCATTAGAAGGATAAAAAAGATTTCCTACATAATGGTATTGTATTTATATTTTTTAGACATTAAATAATTTAATTTATCTAGGACACAATGATGATGTATTAATTACCTTATTAATGAAATATTAACGTAATTGATGTTATAAATACCCAAATAAGTGTAATTTTATACTTTTTATGAATTCCACTAATTTTATAGGTTAATATGACATGTTATTATTGATTAAATTAAAATTTTTAGAACTAATCATGTTGTTATGAGTTTCTCAAAAATCAATTACCAAATAGTGTTAAAATCTACATAAAATAGTTTTTAAAACAAATATTATACTATTAATTGTTATTATATTCCTAAAAATCTATGGTTTGTCCAAATGACTTAGATAAGGCTGTATATATTACTAATTAATCACTTGGGTTTTTTTTGTATTTTTATAGTTAGTTTATTAACCATATAGTGTAAGAAAACTAGAAGACACCGTAAAAGTTAAATTATTTAACTTAGAGTTAAAGCTAAATGATAAGGTTAAAAGAGTAACCTAAAATTTTCAAAAAAACATAATGTTTGATAGGATATTGATTCATACCTACTTTATATTCTAAATAAATCAATTTGGATCCATTATAAACCGAATATGGATTTATTATAAAATAATATTTATGTTTTTCCAAAGGTGCCCCTCTCCTCCCTTATAAAAAGGGAACCTCTTCCCTCTTCTCTTCACACCCTTTTGAGCCTTGAATCTCGGAAAACCCCTGCCAAATTCTCTACTGAACCTCTCTAGTTATATCATAGAGGTTCTGTTATTCTCAAAAGACCATCTCTAGTGCCCTAAGAAGGAGTTTAAAGGAGGTGCGTCGAGGAAGAGGTAATCTCTTCTACCGACACTTTCAAGTTTCTTTTTTCTTCTACTTACTCTTCATTAGTTGTTTCATTATATAGTAATAACATAATTATTATTTATATACTTATATGTTATTATAAATATTAAAAAACCCTATTTCACCTTTTATCCATCCTACGAAAAATGAAATCACCGCGCGTGTGTACGTACAGAATACCGTCTCCACGTCGTGGTGTAATATGTTTTTATACCCCCACCTTAATTGGATGGGTATAATGGTGTAAAGAATAACTATATATGATTATGATAACATCATACTGATTCTAAGATATTATATCATCCACTCCAATTCCATTCAATAAATATGGGAACGATATCATCCCTCGTGCGAACGTACGGATTACCGTCTCCACGACGCGATGAGATTCATTTTCTATTTTAACAATTCAAGAATGATTATAATGTATATATAATAAGTAATAATGAAATGTATTAAAAAATAATTCTACTGTATTTATTTGTATATATATATGTATTTCATCTACTTAATTCCATTCAATTCAACAAGGAAATGAAAAACAGCGTTCTTGTTTACGTACGGCCTACCGTCTCCATGAACCGAGTAATTATTTCCATTTATCGATCTATTATATATATGTATATTCTGAATATATAATATATATAAATAATTTTTTATATACTATAATTAAGTAATCATGATCTAAGTAATCATATTAATAATTACAAGTGAAAACACTAATGATAAATTAAATGATTTTACCAAAACGTTGCTTTAACATGGAATTGACAAATGAACGGATAATATAATGTCGAAAGTGAATAATATATGATATCATAAATATTATTATGGTTCTGTTACAAGTTAATAATATGTTTTATCCAACTATACAAGAGTCTTGGACACATACATAAGAAATTGGACATAAGGTAAGGGATAACTTTTCCAATGTCATTTTTATCCAAGATTGTTTATTCATAAGTATTTACTGGGGTTAAATTTATCATCCATGTCCCTGTTTTCTAAAAATGGTTTCATTTATGTTTAATTTAATTTTTACCCATTTTTTAATTTTACTACACGCTATGTGAGAAATATTTCTTTTGTTTACCATACAAGGTACTTTTTGACTTTTCTGGTAAAAGTATGAGAAAATATTTTTTACTTATACGGCATGAATGGATTTTTATGGTTTTATAACGCCTTATTTTCATGAAGTTTACTCTACAAGATTTCATGAATATTTTAAAAAAAATATTTTCTTTTAAATTTTTATTTCATTTTGTGAAAGGAAAATGTTTTTGAATAAAAATGGATATTTTCCTCAAGAATTCATTTCAAGTGTTTTATCAAAACTATTTTCCATCTAAGATGAAATTATTTCATATGTGTATGATTCAAGTATAATGTCTCTATGATTTACATGGTTTCACTTTTCTTATGATGAAATGATATCCATTTGTTTTATATGGATTATATTATTATGGGATGACGTTTATGAAACCCATTTTATTCTATGGGTTATGATGAATGATTTATGTTTATTTTGTGGCACAAGTAAGAATGATTTCATTATGAGATAGGTGGGACCTATAACTCCCTCCAATGCATTGGGTAAAGATTTATATCTCATGATATCGACATGGATGGAATGATAAGTTAATCCGGTTTAGTGATATAGGATTGGAATGAGGAGTGAACTCGGTTCAGTAAGGGACTTTGTCCACTAAGATGGTCTTGGAAGCAATGCCCTGTCTACTATGGAAATCATATCATGTGCTTACTGTTTTTCCACAATTACATGTTTTATTTCCAAGATATTTTCTCATGATGGATGTTCCAGTATGATCTATGCCTTACGTACCGCCATGTTTTATGTCATTGCTCAAGATTTTGATGTTTATACATTATGTTCATTTTTTATGTTCATATGTATATGGTTTATTTTATTTTTTCCATTATTACCCATACTAAGCATTTGAGCTCACCCTTTAAATGTTTTATTTTCCCCATGATATAAAGAAAGGTTTTAGGTAAGAAAAAAGGGAAGATCTTTATGGGATCTATTGAAGATCTTTCACCATGATTAGAAGATTATGTTCCGAGTTTCCAAAGACACTAAACTATTACAATCCTTTGGTGTCTGTTTTTTTATGTATTAAGTATTTCGCAAAAGTAATGTAATGTCCATGTACGTCAATCTTTGGGTCTCAAAGGTTGGTATTAGAGGAAAGTTTTAGTTAACCTTTGGAAACTAGGATGTAAAAACTTTAGTGAGATCCCTAGAGATATTTCTAAGGTATGGCTAGGGATGTCCCTAAGGTTAAGTATAAGTATAGGTTATAGTCCAAGAATTAAGGTAACGATCTTAGAATTAAACCTATGATGTTATATATTGATGTTAATCCCCCATTATTATGTTGTTTTCCTAGCATTATTTTTTCCTCTCATACTATTTATTATGGGTTTTAGAAAATGGCTGGAAATAGGAAGATTCACGATAATGGAGGATATGATGGACAATGGAATGATATTCTTCATGAGAAACCAAATGAAACAGGATTTGAAAGTCGAAACATCATTATTATGTATAATCAGCAATCTCACAATATGATCAATAATATCAACTTTGGTAAGTATTCTGACTCATCTAATAAGAGAAATATGGAGTTTCATGATGATCATATTGGGAAGAAGGTTCAATTTTCCTCATGTAAATCATGTGGGAAGAGACATCATTGAGAATGTTTCAAAAGAACTGGAAGATGCTTTGGGTGTGGAAAAGAAAAACACAAAGCCATTAATTGCAAAGGAAAAGGTTCAGTTAACACCATGGACAAGGATAATGGTATTGCTAAGACATAAAAAATGGTTAAATGTTTTAAATGTCGAATGTATGGGCATTATGAAAACCAATTCCCTAAGGGAAAGCCTCAGAAGAGAATCATCATGGTTTTATGGGTAGTATTTATGTGGATGATGATGAAGAGACTACAAATGATGTGTGAGATGAAAAAATTGTTGAAGCTTGGTCAATGGTTTAAGAAGGTAGTGGAATGATTGTATGTTTATCAAGAGTTATATTGTATAGGTAATTTAATGGTACTATGGAATAAAGAAACATCTATGTATTGTTATACTATTGTTTTCACTAATGTATTTGAAAGTATATGTTGAATGGTATCGATAACCATGAAAGGTTATTCAGATATTTTTAGAAAGAAGATAATATGTGCATAATGAAGGGACAAAGAGATAATGAAATGTTTGATAGTATTAATGAGCTCATGGCTGATATAAGGACAATGTGATATAATGGTTTTGAGTATGTATAATTTTTTGGATTTTAGTATGTTGAAAGAGTAACCTTTTGACAGCATTCATGTTTTCACTAAGGTTTAATGGGTATTCATTTTTCAAGAGAATACATTATTAAGGTATTCACATGTTTGTAATGTGAACAACAATATATATCGTATGATATAAGGGGGATAAATGATGGTATTCATGTGCTTGTTATGTGACCTTTTAAGTAATCATTTTCTAAATACTATGAGATTGGACAAATGTATTTTTGATAAGCCTAAAGATTGGAATGGATTATGTCGGACATCAGATAGTATTGTTTAAGGCTAGAACATATTGATATTATTTTTGTAATGTTATAATAGTATAGTTTTAGAAAAAGGAAAACCTATAGGATGGGAGACAACCCGTCACGTTAGACAAGGTTGTGGGAATCGAACCCATAACCAAAGTGCGACAGGCCTTTATCACCTACGACTGGCCTACAGGAAGTCCCTGGTTAGTAGGAACTAGTTTTATTTTATAAAGTGGTATGATAGATGAAGTATAAGTCCATTTTTGGAATCATATATGATTAATCTCACCATAGATGGACATATGTATATTTAATAACTTATGCTAACCTTTTTATGATAGAAACAGATGTGATGACTTATCATTCTATCGCATGATCTTCTAACACTTCATGAATGAAAAATTCAGCTTCATTTCATTAAATAGAGATGAAGTGGAAATTCTTCAAGGAATGGCCAACGATGATATTTCACTGAAATCAAGTAAGTATTTCTCCTTATGTAAAAGTTCCTCAATGTTAGGGAAATGATCCTGGAAACCAAAAATGTTGTCCTAGTACTCTCAAATCTGATAAATCATATGGTACCTTAGATTATCAAAAATTTATGTCTTTGCGATTGTTGGCTATTTCATAGCCATGTTCTCTACCACTCTCCATCAGAACTTGATTGTTAGGTTTCTCTTCCATATCCATATTTTCACCTCTATTCTCCTATGTGGAAACCCAGTGATGAGTAAATTTGGGTAACTGATATGTTTCATACATCACTTTTTAAAATGAAGTTTTAGTACTCTTTTTTACGACATGGGTTTCTATTAAAGAAACTTTCAAGTAGTAAACCATTTATATCCCAAACGAATTTCGAGGGAGAAATTCATTTTAAGGGGGGTAGAATGTGACAACCCAAGATTTTATGAGATATATTATTTTTAATTTCATTGATGTCTTATATTATACACTACATCAATATTAGCTTGTACTATACGCAACACTGTATTAGCTTGCAGTATATGCAACACTATTCTTGGCTAGTGTTATACACAATTTCAATTTCGTTTTGTGGAAATTATTCTACGCAAAATTAAGAACCGATTTTTTTAAATGTATAAATTAAATAAGTTTTGATTATGTTATATGAAATACCAAATGGAGATTTCACTATACGCATCCCTGACTTGGCTTTCATTACATGCAATCAAGACCTTCCTCAACAGCGTGTGTAGTACGCAATACCGAGTTTCACTAAACAAGATATTATTATAATATAACTATGAACTACCCGTTAGGAATAGTAATAACTACTTTTTGAAATTTTAAAAATTTTAACTTTCAAAATGGAATTCATTTTTGGATTCAGAATATCTAAATTATCCTAGGGTGAAGTTTTGTTATTTTTCTGAAAACATTCAATTTTTGATGAAAAGAGAAAAAACTGAGTTACTATTTAAAAACAAACATTTTATTTAAATAATTATTTATTTTATTTTATTTTATTTTAGGTCAAAATTGATACATAATACCTATATAAGTTCAATGTAATTCATTTGAGTCATTTTATAATAATTTTAGATATATAAAAATTTTATTAAACTTTTCACCATCTTTTACCCACCTCCTATGAGAATTTGAAATTTTACATAAAACATAATTTTACCGCTTCTGTGATTGGAATTTTGAAAATCGGAGAGACACGGTTAATATCAATGAGTAATATGTGGTTCAATAAGATAAAAATAATTTTTGCTGAATAGTAGTTTTTTAACTTTTATTTACCACGGTTAAACGTAAATAGGGTAATTATGGGTAAAAATGATATTATTATTACCCTAAGACATGTTCTAATTCTATTGGATAATTTTAATTCTACCAAAAACAACCTCGTGAATAATATATTACCCTTTAGGTACACTTAGATTAGATTAGGACACTTATTATTATTTTATTTAAAGAAGAGTTAGAATAGTAAAAATCAATGTTTAATAACTAAGAATTTTTAATATAGGGTTATACATAAGATAAATTCGACTATAAATATTCATTAGGATGATAAAAATCTTTCCTACATAATTGAATTTTATTTATAATTTTTAGATTGTATATAATTTAATTTATTTATGACACAATGATGATGCAGTAATTACCTTATTAATGAAATATTATCATAATTGATGTTATAAATAACCAAATAAATGTAATTTTAGACTTTTTATCAATTAAACTAATTTTCTAGCTTAATAGGTCATGTTAGTATTGATTAAATTAACTTTTTTCTAACTAATCATGTGGTTATGATTTTCACAAAAAACAATTACCATATAGTGTCAAAATTGACATAAAATAGTTTTTTTTTAAAAAAATATTATTTTATTAATTATTATTATATTTCTAAAAATCTATGGTTCGGCCAAATGACTTATATAAGCTTATATATATTAATAATGAACCACTTGGGGTTCTTTTGACTTGATATAGAATGTTTATTATACATATAGTGTAGGAAAACAAGAAGACATGGTAAAAGTTAAATTATTTTACTTAGAGTTAAATCTAAATGATAAGGTTTAAATAGTAACCTAAACTTCTCTAAAACATATTGGATGAGAGGATTTCGACCCATACCAACTTTAGTTTCGAAATAAATCAATTTGGATGTATTATAAACTGAATATGACTTTATTATCAAATAATATTTTATGTTTTTTCAAAGGTGCCCCTCTCCTCCCTTATAAAAAGGGCACCCCTTCCCTCATCTCTTCACACCCTTTTGAGCCTTCAAGCTCATCCAACCCATGACAATTACTCTTCTCAACCTAAATAGTTTTATCATAGAGGTTCTGTTCTTCTCAAAAGACAAACTCTAGTTCCCTAAGAAGGAGTTTAAAGGAGGTGCGTCGAGGAAGAGGTAATCTCTTCTACCGACTCTTTCCAGTTTCATTCTTCTTATACATCCTCTTCTTTAGTTGTTTCATTATAAAGTATTAAAATCAGTATTATTTATATACAGATATGTTATTATAAATATGAAATAACCCTATTTCACCTTTTATCCATCCTACAGAAAATGAAATCACCGCACGTGCGTGCGTACGGAATACCGTCTCCACGCCGTGGTGTAATCAGTTTTTCTACCCCGCCTTACATGGATGGGTATAATTGTATAAATAATAACTATATGTGATTATTATAACATCATACTTATTCAATGATATTATATCATACACTCCAATTCCATTCAACAAATATGGGAACGATATCATCGCCCGTGCATACGTATGGATTACCGTATCCACGACGCGATGAGATTCATTATCCATGTTAACAATTCAAGAATGATTATAAAGTATATAGAATAAGTAATCATGAATTATATTAAATAATAATTCTACTGGATTTATATATATATATATATATATATATATATATATGTATTTAATCTACTTAATTCCACTCAATTCAATAAGGAAACGAAAAATAGTGTTCATGCATATGTACGGCCTACCGTCTCCATGAACGGTGTATTTCATTCCATTTATCAATATATTATATATATGTATATTCTGAATATTTATTATATATAAATCTGGTTTTATATTCTGGAATTAATTAATCATGATCTATGTAATTGCATTAATAATTACAAGTCAAAACACGGACGATAAATGAAACGATTTTACCAAAATGCAGCTTTAACATGGATTTGACAAATGAACAGACAATATAAAGTTGTAAGTGAATCATATATGATATCAGAAATATCATTATGGTTCTGTTACTAGTTAATAATATGTTTAAACCCACTATACAAGAGTCTCAGACACATACGGATGAAATTGGACATAAGGTACGATATAACTTTTCACGTCCCATTTTTATCCGAGATTGTTTATGCGTAAGTATTTCCTGGGGTTATTTTTATCATCCATGTCCCTGTTTTCTAAAAATGGTTTCTTTTATGTTTAATGTAATTTTTACCCATTAATGAATTTTACAATATGGTATATGAGGAGTCTTTCTTTTTTTTACCATAGGAGGTACTTTTTGACTTTTCTGGAAAAAGTACGAGAAGAATGTTTTTTTAACTTTTACGGCATGAACTGATTTTTAAGGTTTTATAACGCCTTATTTTAATGATGTTTACTCAACAATATTTCATGAATATTTTCAAAATAATTATTTCATTTTAAAATTTTATTTCATTTTGTGAAAAGAAAATTATTTTGAAGAAGAAACGATATTTTCCTCACGATTTCATTTCAAGTGTTTTATCAAAACTATTTTCCATCTAAGATGACATTATTTCATATGTGTATGTTTCATGTATAATGTCTCTAGGATATACATTGTTTCACTTTTCTTAGGATGAAATGATATCAATTTGTTTTATATGGATTATGTTATGATGGTATGAAGTTTATGAAACCCATTTTTTCGTTGGGTTATGATGAATGATTTATGTTTATTTTGTGGCACAAGTAAGAATGATTGCATTATGAAATGGGTGAGACCTATATCTCCGTCAAATTCATTGGGTAAATATTTTTATATAATTATATATACATGGATGGAACAGAAAGTTAATCTGGTAATGTGATACAGGACCAGAACGAGGAGTGAACTCGGTTCAATAAGGGACTTTGTCCACTAAGATGGTCTTGGCAGCAATGCCATGTCTACAATGGAAATCATATCACATGATTAATGTTTTTCCGCAATTACAAGTTTCATTTCAAAGATATTTTATCATGATTAATGGTCCACTATGATCTATGCCTTAGGTACTGCCATGTTTTGTGCCATTGCTCAATATTTTTATGTTTAAACATTATGTTTTTGTTTTTATGTTCAAATGTATATGGTTTGTTTTATTTTTTCCATGCTTACCCGTAATGAGCATTTGAGATCACCCTTTATATGTTTTGTTTTCCCCATGATATAAAGAAAGGTTTTTTGTAAGAAAAAAAGGGAAGTTTTTTATGAGATATGTTGAAGATCTTTCACCATGATTAGAAGATTATGTTCTGAGTTTCCAAAGACACTAAACTATTATGATCCTTTGGTCTCTATTTTTGTTATGTATTAATTATTGCACAAAAGTAATTTATTTTCCATGTACGTCATGATTTTAGTCTCTACATGTTCCACATAGATCATTCTTCATAGGATCAAATTTCATCAAAATAAAATCGACTAACAAGGAATGTGAAATAAATACATTGTATTACCCAATAAAATAACTATATAAATTTCTTGGTGAATACCACTGAGTTTAAAAAATAATATGGTATTGATAATACACAAGTTTCACATGATAAAAAAATAATGAAATTTTGATAGCATAAAAATATAACATAAAATATTAATAAGAGAATTTAATGAAACAAGTATGTGTATATCATAAACTAAAAATAATATGAAAGGAAATAAGGATTTTTAATAACCTATATAAATGTTAGAAATAGTAAATAAAGTTTTTAAAATGATGAATATTCTTTAATAAACATGAGAAGGAAAGGATCTATTACCTTTAAAGGGTGAATCCAAATGTTTGGGAGGAGCTTCTTGAGAGCATGGAGGAACCTTGGGAGGACTATAGAGATTTTAGTGAATACTAAGTGAATTTTATGATTTTTTAGCAAAGTGGAAGTGGATTTTGGTTTGATTTAAAATGTAAAAAAAGATGGGAGTTCATTATTATTTCTCCAACGTAGGTTTTGGACTCTATATAATAAAGTAATCCAAACCACAAACCTTCTAATGGGGTTTCCCCATTATTTCCTCCAATGGGGAGAGGTTGTTAATATTTTATTAGTAAAAGTACCAAAATAATAAAAATATTACACTTTGTTATGTGGAAGAAAGTCATGTTTATAATTAAATGAATCTAAAACCCAAAAATATAATATAGATTTTGGATTATTCACAATGTATTTAAAAGATTAATAAAATAACATCAAAATAAAATTATTTTAAAGGGGAACCTTATATTATGTCTTGGATACCATTAACAGAATTTACTACATCAGGTTTGGTCATTATTATTTCATAATACAAAATATATATTTAAACCGTATTTAGTTGTTTACTCAATAAATTAGTTGTCTCGTGTTAATAAGAAAAAATCAACATTTGATAATTTCAACATTTTATTTCCAAAATAATATTTATTTTATCCAAATAATTTTATAAATATCTTAATTATTAGTTTTAAAATAAGAAATGATTTTTATTGAGAAATATCGTGTTTTTGAAATTAAAAGTTTTCAAACACGTATAAAAATTATGTTTGAACTCATAATGTCATATATTCAACTATATTTAATTAAAAGTGCATATAGTATCCAAAAAATTCACTCTATAGGTAAATATTTCATATAACATACACACAATCCATAAACTCATAGTAATTAAAAAACATTGAAATGATGTCTATTTTATAGAGGGAAACCATCATGTTATATTTGAAAAAACTATATAATTTGTAGCTAAAACATTAAATAATTGAACCCTATAACATAATTATACTTCATAAGCTTACGAAATTTCATGAATTTAAAATCATCCATAAATATATAAAATTATGAATGTATTCATTCCCTCTAACCTACTTGGGAGATAGTAAAACTATAAATCATAAATCACATATTATATTCTTGATAATCATGAAATTGTAACACACATAATCCAATAATAATAAAATCTTCTATGGAAATTCATTTTACCCTATATATGGGTCAGCTATTCCCAGTGTGTATTGTATTTGTGTATCTCTAACCATACCTTATCTTCATATATGATTTCATTAAATAGTACTACGTATTAATATAATGCTTCATTACCATTTTATAATGTCCATTTCTATGTTCACCTTCACTATGATCAAACTGGTGAAAAACACTCCTTAGAAGAACCTCAATGTTTTCTAGAGGCTTCCAACAAGAGACAATGGGGTAGACAACCATAATTAAAGTAGTATACCTATTTTTAAACATTAATCCTAATATAAAATTAGAAAAAAAAATTAAATACCCATTTATGTTCCATAAAATTGTATATAATATCTTATATGTTGTATAAAAATGAGTAATTATAGATGTCCTTTGAGTTTTAAAAATATAAATAGGAATTTCTAGGTAATATTCATATAAATTATGATCTAAAAAATTTAGGAGAATATTGTATATCTTGGTCTTTAGACACTACATGCTCCCATATCTATACTACAAAAAATATCCTCTTGATCCTCCATATATATATATATGGAAGGACAATCAAATACATGGGTCATAACACATGAAATCTAATCGGGAACTATGGAAACTATGTATGGTTTGTATACAAATCATCATATCAATTAAAATGGTATTATTAAACATATCTAGTATGTATGAGTTCATGGTGGTATGAAATAAACATGTAAATAATTATCCTAAATATAAGTTACTATAATATCCTTATCTTTAATCATGAAACTAATGATCCACCATACCTAATTTAGTCAGTTTTGGTGTAGAGTATGAATAGGTCACACAAATTAATAAGGGGTTAGTATAAATTTCTCTTACCATATAATATTTTATTTTAATAACCAACAATTGTTCGTACACCCAACTACAATATTTAACATGGTATGTATTGTAATACACCAAATTTATCCTTCTAATTAGTCCATATTTAGAAGTACCCAAAACCATAATAACCAATCAACCAACAGTTGGAATTAAACCCAATTCATACGGGGATTGATGTTTTTTTTGGTGTTATACCAATTTTTAATTAATAATAGGATGAGTTGGGGGTACTTTTAACCATTCCATGTTGGGTTTATAGTTAGGTTTATGGGTGACTTATGGTTACTAGATGATGAGATGATATTGTAGGAGAAAAAACATAATATAATAATTAGGTTATGTGACATATTAAAAACCAAAAATACCATTGGACAATTTAGGAATGGTAGGTAGTTATCATGAATGATACCAAGGACATAGAACGTATTCACAATGAAGTATTTATCTTAATAATCACATCAAAAATGTATGGATAGGTTTTAACATGATGTGTACAAGAAAACTGTTTTGGGTTTCCTACTCGGTTGTACTGAAACCCTGTTTGGGATCTTTAATAACCAATAATATTTTGTGTTTCATGACCTAGGTATGGTAAAGGTCCATACTTCTATATATAATTTAGATGGAATCATATATATGTATTATATATATTGGAATACGTAGGGGCTCAAGACACATTTCTGCTAAAATCCCCTTTATTTTGATTATTTTTTCCCTGATGTATTCTAAAAAAACATGAGTGGTATTATTTTTGTTGATGTTATATTAGGATGTCTATTTAATTAATATTTCTTTCTACTGTATTAATTTTTTACTAATAGAGAGAATATAATCTCCACTGGTTATACATATTACCTTAATTTTAATTGACATCCACCGGATTTTTTGTAGGATTCATGACGTGCACACCTCTCTGGTTTTGATAAGGATGATGTGAACTAGGTTTGGAAAATATCATATGTAAAGAAATGGATATTTAAAAAAATGTATTAAGACTATAGTTTTATTGGTGATTTTTCAGAGTCCATGAAAATTTGAGTGATTGGATTTTTAATGTATATATTTTTTGTGAATTATATTATTATATTGTAATAAAATAATTATATCATTACCTATATTGACATTTTCTGGATGATAATTATAAATTATAATATTTATATAAAATATGTAGGAAACTCCATGTTCCATTATCTATTATATTGGCCATTGAATAATGCATGTGGATTTTGGATACCACATAGAAAAATGAATTGGGTTTTAATAGTGGGATTCATGGTATAGGGGACGATGAGACCTAACCATTAAATGCGTTATGTCCAGGTTTTTTTTCATTTTACACATATTATTTCACATATCCTCTATATAATATTTTAATTTGTTTATATGTTTTTTGAGTATTTTATCATATGATATGGTTATTTTGTTTATTTATTATATTATTTATTTTATTTTGAAATGCTTGGATGTATTATGGAAAAAGACATGTTTTTCATTCTTTTTAAAGGAATTCCATCCAGAATATTGTAAAAAACATTAGGTTTAGGTTTATGATAATATTCCACGATGAAAAAATATTTGTGTTCTTATCCTAATGTATTTTATTATAGAAACCACCATTGATTATTGAGGAAAACAAAACCGAGATCCATAACATTCAATGGATTATGAATAAGAATTAAATTTAAAAAACACATCCAACCTTCATGGTGATGAATAAAAAATAAAAAAAAGGAATAGAAAGATAACATTAAAAAAATATTAATTTCTATCATACTATCAATCATTCAAATATCAATTCGACCATTTATATTCCAGATGGTACGAACTCTATATGGTTTGAGAAGATAATACAAGTTAAAATGCATGAAGACCTATCTTGTAAGGGATTAAAGGATCTATTCAATAAAAATCATTTTCAAAATACTACAATTATTATTCATGGTAAGTTTGTTTTGTACTTTCATTAGTGTAACCACAATTTCATGTACTACAAAACCTTATTCAAAAAAAGTAAAATTTATACCCAATCTATTTATAAATGAAACAATGAAGGCTAGGAACATTTTGAGGGTTTTACATATTGATATAAAAATAGGATTTATTTTCTTATTCTATACCTAACATACTTAATTGGTAAATAAGGTATTAATGAATGATACATATACTATTGTTATATGAAACAAGGGAAACATTTGCATTTGGGTTGCCTATTGCAGTTATACAATTACTAGTATTGATAGGAATCATGAGGACATTTGGTAAGGGGGCGGTGGAAGTTACCAATGAAAATATTTCCCTACATCCTTATTATATTGTATTTGAGTTCCATTGATTTTTTTAAATGATTCATGCTATTCTAACGAAATATTAAATTTCAAGAAGCACCATGGACATATTATTTCTATTTTTAGTTTCGATATCTGATATGGGTTTTTTAGTGTCCATTTCTACATTATATTACAACAAGTTCTATTTCATCAAGATATTACTTGTTTCAATATGATTCATCTATAGTATTATAAGATAATTTTTATATAACCATTTGATAAAATGAACCCCCTCAAATTATATGACATGTATATGGTGACTACATATCATGAGGGACATATATTGATTTGTAAAAATCTAGGTACATATTTTCTTGGCTCATAGACCTATATAGTTTATCATCGAAAATATATTAGTCTGAGGTGATTCAAAATCATTTATATAAATTAAATTTGTTGAAATTGAGAGATTAAAATTTGAAAATTTTTCTGTGTTATTGATACATCATTATTTGGGATGATAGAAAGGGAGATGAATGAAATTTCAATTCTATATAGTGATGACCTTTAAAATTAAGGTTATATGGGACTTTCTTATCCTTGGATTTTGTTTTGTATCATTTACATTAGAATGGATTGGATGATTAACTCAATTTCGTATATTGATGTTTACCAATATAATGTGGTTTTACCATCATATAACTGAAACATTCTCATATTTCAATGTTAGTGGAAACTATGTTTGGTGTGATTAATTAGAAAAAATAATATAATAATCACATTGATGTTAGTGATATTTACTCACTATATTATGGAGAAAAATAACATGAATGATCACGTTGAATTGGTAGAAAAATTATAAATATATTCCTTAATAAACTATTGTAGATTTCAATCTAAATAGGAATAGAATTTCATAGTAGATCTAATTTCATGATTAATTTTTATTTTATTACCTTCATAATATATAGATCATAGGAAATCTATTGAATTGATAATTTGTTTTGAACGTCTTGTGATTGAGGATTTTATCTTTATATGCGAACCATATAGTGTATCTTTAATGTGATTTTTTATAAAAGTAAAAAAATCATTTAATTTACATTTTTAATTGGAAGATAAATAAAAGTATGGAGAAGAATAAATTAATTTTTCCCCATATTTATGATCTCCTAAGTCCTCTCAGAGAAGTGGTATGGTTTTCAATGTTGGATATATGTTCTTATCACTACTAATTAATGAAAATGAGGATAAAATTTTAAGGATTTAATTTTATGTCATGTATAAGAATTTTGAATATTTTAGGATACTATCCAATATTATAAATGATCTCTATTTTTTAGGGACTTAATAAGTTATCACATTTATAAACGCCTTGATTTTTTTGGTTTTTATAATCAATATTTAGGTTAATTAAATGGAAAAAAATATCAATTTAATTTTCTTGATATATTACTAAGAAAAATCACATATCAGATCTCGTATTCTAAATTTTCCAAATACGAATTATTTATTCCATAATCCAAGATCATACTGTATGAGGCTACTATAAGGTGTATAACATTTACTTGAAAAAAATAGAAATAATTGATATATATGGTAATATGATGAATGTATTGGAAATTAGATGTTTTTTGGGCTTGTAATAAGTTATAGTAATATTTTCCTTGAATCATGAAAATAGGATATATCATCGAATTGTACTAAATTAAAGGTATTTAATTTTTAATCAAGAAAAAAATTTCAAGAATCTATTACTAAAATTATTAACTAGTTTAAATAAACTCTTAAATTAATTCTTAGCACACCAAGTAAAAGTAATATACTTTCTATAAATATGTATAGAACATATCTAGGTTATGTTCACTTATGTAATGATCATATGGATTACTATGTTTTCATAAATTATTTCCATATGATAAAAAATAACTAACCCATGATGTTGATTTGGTGTGGTTATACATCCCATGAAGCATTTGATGTATTATATTTTCCGGGGGAGTTAAAATTTTATATTGTAAAAATGTAAAATGTGAATGTTTTATTAGAAGTATTATATAGTCAAAGAGTGATAGTGGATGCAATACCTATATATTCTTGACTATGATCTAGATTATAACCCTTATAAATGAAATATATTCACAGATTATCTCAATAAGAATTTTATAGTGAATGAAGTGAAATTGTATCAAGATGAACTAAAATTGGTGATCTTCTTTAATAAATGGATGTTATAATCCAAATAAGAGAATAATCATATATTTATCATCATTGCAATTTTCACCTTTTTAATGATGACTCCAATTCAACATAACAAACTATCATAACATGACTATCTTTATATAATTTTTTTAAATGGTGGGGTACTGTTGTTGAATAATCTAATCCTATGATAGAATAATTATTATAGAATGTGGCTTATTGTTTTTATTAATTTGAGATAATAAATTATGATATTCTATCAATATTTAAATTTTGAGGTAAATCTATGTGAAAAAAATTTATTTTATGATGTTAAATATTATTATTGGTGGCATGGAATGAGATAAGGAATTATTGAATTTTTGACCTATTTTCTCACTTTCCCAATAAATAATTGTTAAATATAAAAATCACAATAGATTACTATGCAATCTTTATATTGAAATATGGACATGGGATAATGAATACATAAACTTCATGATTTTTCCAACTCTATATCCTCATTGAATTGATGTTATATGGGTGAGTATAGATCATATAACTAAGTAAGCCCGTTTACATCCCATAAAGGAGAGTGTCAAGGTATAAATTTTTTGGGAAATGATGAAAAATAAATATTAGAAAACTAAACAGGTTACCTTTTGATATTTTATAAAAGACACCATTATTTCACATCATTTTTTTCTAAAATACATCTAGTCTATTTAGACACACAATTGAAATATTAATATACATATATCATCACATGAGTGATAGTTAGTTTGGAAAAATCTATTACAAATATAGAAAATTTGTTTCATTCCTCTATTTATGATTTTTTTAAATAATTCTACATCTGTTTAGCATTGATTGAGATTTTATATAATAAAATTTTCATCCCTCAATTAAGATGGATAAATTTGATTCTCATTCCTTTCGACACATTTGATCTAGATTATATTGTACTATGGTGGTTGATATATAATTACTAGAAATAAAAAAATTTCATGGAATAACCGAGGATATTTAGTTGATCAACAATTCACATGTGATAGACCATATTAGATAGAAATAATTTTAGGATCATAACCATTGTATATATGGATTTACAATAGGTGGAAAATTATTTCTCATAGTTTCACCAAGTCTATGACATAAGTGACCAGACATAAAGGGTGAGACAATTACATGATATATAAATCTACTAGATATTATGTAATGAAATGGAATATTTTCATATAGGTTAGATTTACTTCCATAGATGGCATTAATTGGAAATATATTCCAGGTATCCAAATTAAAAAACAATCAACCTAATATATAACAATTAATTGTTGGGGAGTATCTAGATATAGAGAAAAATTATACCTTCTTGGAATAACCAATTTAGATTCCTTATTATAAAAATGTATTATTATAAATTAATTATATCATACTACTTCATTGATCAAGTATCGTGAAATGTTTAGTCATTAATCATGGGGGTGGGATTCTAAAAGAATGATTCAATGGATTCATATGAGAGAAATTATTTTTCCCAAAGATAATATAAAAATATAATGTGAAATAAATGTAAAAATTTAGATAAAAAATTATTTAATTTTAATATAATTTTATATTAAGTTGTGTTGAATAATAGTTAAAATTTTAAATATTATATGAAAACTACGTAAATTAATTAGTTTGATACATAGCCTATTTACCCTGGAATAGGGACAATAAAACATAATGAAATTTCTACATTGTGATTATAATTATTGGATTAATGGTATGTAGGTGTGTGAAATTAGACAATTGAGTAGGGGTTATTTTGTGAAATCAAATTAGTTATTTACTTCCTACTTTGAACTAGTATTGATATAGAGTATGGTTGATTCTGTAGGGAAGGTGTATATGTGTAGTGACCATGAAAAAAAGTTAAATAACTCAAGAAAATAAACTAACTTGAATTAAATAATGAAACCATAGTTATATATAGTTGGTTTGATAAATTTGTATTACTAAAAACAATTTAATAGTTTGACCGAAAGCATGCTATATGTAATTGATATACAAAATAATGATGGAGATATGTTCATTGGATGCATTCAAAAATAATTCCTTCAATATTTCACTATGAAAATAACTATCAAACTAAAATAGTGTGGCTATATATATTTTTCCATTTTTCAACCTATGAGTAAATTTATACTTATGATTTTAACCAAAACATGGAATCATTCAAAAAAAAATTGTGAAATTAGTTTTCCCTATGTCCTGATTATCATTAAATATTATTATGTTACTCTCAAGAGAGGATCATTTTTTATATTGGTTCTCTAATGAATAAGTAGATTAAATTTAATTCTATTAGTGGTAATAATAATTATCTATAGATATTTTCAAAATATTATGGACTAATAGCAAGGAAGAGTGTAACATTTAACATGGAAATGTGAAAATGATGAAAAATAAATGCGTGATCAATCACATTCACAAATTATGTTTAGCCAATGGTCATTTTTAAATATAAATATTACAAAATTTTATTATAATTATGGATAGAAATAATTAATAAAGTAATATAAATCATCTCATTTGGGAATACCACTTGTTTTCTGAGCTGCATCCTAATTACCTAATCCATTCCCACTGCTTCCCAAGTAGCCAAGATCTAAATTCAACTACTATAGTCTGTCAAGGGAAAAATTATTACAGTGTAATTCACAATCCTCATCTATGAATCCAAGGATCTCCTATTAAAATCTATTTCCCCTACCTATTTATCCCAATCATAGATTTATTATCATTAGACTCATCTCCCCCATCATTCACATAGAGAACCTCTCACTTCCCATATCTCCCACAAGTAACTCAAGAAACTATCCTCAGCACATGTTGTGACCATCACATGCATTTTTTCTAAAAACATTGATATACCTACACATGTAATCATACACCATTAATCTTTAATCTTGTTCCAAAAAAATATTTTAAACAATTCAAAAAAATTAGGCATCAAGGTTGGATTAAATTCAATATAATACCCCAATATTTATCTTCTCAGATCATGATTGAAAATTTATAATTTAGAAATTAGGGATCCATGAGTTAATTACTTCAAATAGAAATATCAAATATTAAAACAAAATCCATGAATTAAAATATAGAATATGAGAATACAGAATTAAAAAATAATGAAATCCATCATCAAAATGAACAAAAAAACCATTTCAATTAAATAATAACTCAACTACATAGATAATATATTTTCAAATAATAAGGAATTTAATTCAACAGAATATTAATTAATTAATTCCAAAAACACTCATTTCTATTAATAATTTCAATGAATAAAAATTACATCCTAGAATAACCATCATTAATGATTCAAAAATTTATGCAGATTTTTTCATTTAAAATATAATTAAATCTCTAAGATGATATAGAAAAATTTACTCAAATGAGGCCCCATTAAATTAAACCAAATATTAAATACTTATATTCATTAATAAATTATATCAAAAAATTCAGTGGAAGAAAATTAATCAAAGGAATGAAAACCATAATTATATGTAAAATTGGTTTTCAAAAGTTTTATCCCAATGGACTCCTCATGAATAAAATATTAATCCTCTTTTAAAAACATGATGTTCTGCCAATAGATTATTATGGTTTTAAAAATATAATTGAGATTGATAATTTTGTTATGGGTTTAAGAAATCATCACATTTCATTTCATAGAAACAACATAACTTCTCTTTTTCTCTTAGTGAATATTCTCACAATGATATTATAGAATAAATAGACACAAGTGGTTGAAGTTATAAATAAACAATTAAAAAATGAATAAATAACTCAAAGAACAGGTATAACACATATAAATAAAATTCTAGAGGATATGTACATCATTTAATATCTCATTTAAATGGATATATTTAATGATTAAAACAAAATCAAATAGTAAAAAATCAATTAATGTTAGTATGTCATACTCACAAAGATTGAAAAGGAGAAAGAAAATAAACAAGGAATAGAAAATGAAAAACCTAGTTAACTCCATATATCCAGAAAAATGGTGAAGCACAAAAATATGAAAAAATAGACTCACACTATTTAAAAAACTAAACCACTGAATATTATGTTTAAATCTCCAGAACAGTAAATTTGGAAAATTTTAAGTGATTTTATGCCTAAATCATTGATGTATATATTATAACACATAAATAAACCCATGCTATTAAAACCCATTATTTTCTTTACTACCAAGTCCTATGGTAGGATAAACATTTATGATAGTTTGGTTAACAAATTGCAAATTTATTATCTCATACATGTTTTCTTTGATAAAACAATGTGAATGGAGAATCATTCACACATCAATGAAAAAAAATACTAAAATAAAAAATAATCAAAATCATAGTCTGATACAAAATTTTATTTCTGAAAATTTAATAATGGTATTCAATTATTATTCATGTAATAATATGATTCTCTAAAAAGGATTTCAATTAGGATATAGAAAAACATTCATCAATCGATGTCATCTCATTATAAATACATAACTCATGTATAGCCAATGGTGGATGGGTATTAAATAATTAAATCCACATGAAAAAACATAAAATAAATTTACAATATTTACATTCATAAAAATAGAAAGAATCAAATTCAGAATTATAAGAGCATAATATAGGTGTATGTTTATAGAACTTAAATATCCCTTGAATATAAATAATGTAGGTGTAAGTTTAGAGAATTGAAAACTCCCTTGAATATAAAAATCTATTTAACCTTGTCTTCTAAAAATTATTCCAATTATTTTAATTGACTGAAATACCATGGTTGATTTGTTTCAAAACATATAAAATAATACAAATAAACATAGGATTCCAGAATTTTATGATAAAAATAAAATTAAACATGAGGTTTCAGTTAATATAAGTTTATTATAAAATGATCTTGGTAACTGCTTATCCTAGCCATTTAAAATCATATGAACCTATTCTACTAGAGATCATATCCACATCATGAATCCCTAAGGTATAATTCAACCAATTATCAAATGATGTTTAATTGGTGGTTGTGTAGTGGGTTAATCGACCATGAAAATTAAACATGCTATGTTACCGCACATTATGAAAAGGAAATACAAGAAGATATGTTGATTGACTATAGGGAAAAATGTGGTAAACAAAAAAAGAGGCACAAAAAACTATAACAAGACTAATGACCATGTGAATAACATAACCAACCCTACATATATATTCAATATTTAATGGACCAACAATACCAACTATCTATTCTAAGTCTACATGGAAAAATTGTAAAAATAGATACTATAAGATGTGTCAAGACCCACCAAATGTGAAAATTGAAAAATTGAACCAATCCATGGATTGAAAACATGAAGAATAAAACAAACAAAGAGGGAAATAAATATTACACATGTACCTATAAGGAGAAGTGTCCATGGAAACATGTATAAATTCAATCAACTGTATAAGGAAAATTAAACAACATCCAAGATTTGTTGAATGTGGATCCAAATTAACGATGTAAAATAAAAACAGGTTTTATTGTGATTTATTGAAAATGATACCACAACAAGACTATATATTGACTCTCTTGAATCAATAAATATATAGTCCCCAATTAGAATCAATGGTTGTTTAACATTCATGTAATGATATAGCTTCCAATACCTTCAGCCACCCCTCAGAGATGTGTTTCTTCATTTGATCAGTAACCAAAAAATGGTATGTTTTCACCTATAAATACTATAATTACCACAATAAATAAAACTGTCAAGATAGTAAGCAGTTCAAAATTGATTCGCTTGACTGTAACTTGGAAAAACTGCATCCATGAAATAAAAAAAATAAAAACCCTTTGAAAAAAAATAAATTCTTTATTTTGAGGTTTAGAGTTGTGAAAGACCAATTTTCTCTATCTATAAATACTGTATTTTCATAAAACTCCCTTCCTATATCATATCCCTCACTAAACTCTAATAACATTCATTCTTTAATAGACATAAAATTTCTTTGTCATTTTAAATCATAATAGGATTTCTGATCCAACTCTTGATACAAATGGAATTATTTTTCCAACGAGAATTATCTAAGGATATAAATTTCTGAGAGGATTATAGTGTTTTTCTAAAGGCCCCTAGATCCTTATCAAATTTAATTTCCCATTATTTCCATGAATTGGACATTTTGATTACTAATTTTTTTAGATCTCCATTACGGGCTTATTCTTATCCACATATTATGGGTGTTTATTGTTCCGGTACTATGAGAAAACCATATTTTAAAATTAATTATTTGAATTTAGAATTTTTATTATGGGTTCCATTTCTAGTTATTAATGTCTTAGTCAATTGAAATATAGAATAAATTACTTATTTTTTATTAAATTGGAAACACCTGGTGTAAATTTATTTAGATGATTGAAATCCTTAACCCACTCACACAAATTGTCATCAATCAAAATAATGTACTCATTCCCATTATATGAAGGGAATGTTTCCATAATTTATAGATCCCACAAAAACATCTACCTCAAAAATAAATATTTATTGCAATTATTTTTTATAACAAACATTCCTTAACCCATGAAACATTTCACATCATAAAAAAGGTTCCAAATAACATTAAATTGATTAGGACAGTAAAATATAGTTTGTATGAAATTTTGGTTTGTCCTTTCATCATCATGATTCCATATATGTATTAAGGAGGTAAATATTTGAAAAATTGGTAACATTTCTTCCTCATTTAAAAATCTAATAAGGAGACCATTCTCACATATCCCAACCAAGATCAAATTACCCGAAAGAGTTAATTTAACCTATAAATGATATACATTACTTAGTTATTTTGAAGGACCTTGGGAATTATTCCTATATCTATAGAATTGGAATTATCTATAAACTATGAATATTGTTTCCTTGAAGTAGAGATCAACTTTCCATTTAGAAATGAAGTATACATCTCTTTATAATAATCAGTTTGGGTGTTGGGTACATGAAAAATGAACAAACCCAAATTTCTATTACAAATCCTAACTATAATTTCTAGAATAAAATATTTTCTCTAAAGGTTCAAACTCATAAATTATGTTTTAGACTCTCTCTTAGACATAAAATTATTGAGATTTGAAGGGTTAGTGAATATTATAACCTTGTAAAATTTGAAATACTTTCTAAACATGTCATGAGAAAACATAACTTCTAATGAATCCTTTTTTGTTGTTTTTTAATTCCATTGGGAATTTTTTATTAGTTTTCTATCATATTAAATCACATGTATCATCTTATCCTTCCCTATATATAAAAATACCCCCCATAATTATATCAGTAGAATCACACATTACCTTAATAGGATGGTTTAATATATTTGAAGTAATAATTTTTTATGTAGTTAGTTTCTATAAATAAAATGAAATACTCAAAAAACCATTAATAAAAATCAACCATTGTATACTTGACTAATATATAGTAAATTATATTAGTGATTTTTATGAACTTTTTTATAAAACTCCCATAGAACTACTATGTCCCATGAAACTCCCAATCCCATTGAAATTTTCTAGATGACAAAGGATATAGATAAACACTGTAAAATCATAATATAACATTATCACCCTCTTTAAAACTGTATTTCCCAACAATATTCCTTCAGTTTCAATGAATTTTCAATTTTCACTTTGTAAGCAATCAACTTTTTATTTTCATATAAGTAGGAAGACTTCCAGATTCAGACGATTGCTTTCAAAGATTCTACAAACTATGAAGATGTCATCCATGAATACCTCAATAATCATTTATATCATATCAGAGAAAATATCCACCATATACCTCTAAAATGTTGAAGGAACACAACATAATCCCATAGAAATTAACCAGCTGGTGAATGTCTCCAATGAGCATGTGAACGACATATTTTCCTAGTACTAAATGGCTATTGCAATCTACTTATAACGAGAATATCCCTCTATAAAAAAATCCATTCCAGGGAAACACTTGCGAAATTTTACTTAATGTGGAAATGGATAGTGATCTCCTATTGGAAGAACTATGACTTCAATAATCAATATAGAACTTCTACTTATTCTCTATCCAAGGATTGATTTTTTTTCATTATTTTAAACTGTGATTTTAGTTACTACTCTATTTTTTAGTAACACCCATAATATTAGTAGTCTTGGGAATATAAAAAAATATGAAATATGATTCCAATATATATAAGTATTATTAAATCCTCTATAAATACTCTTTCATGTTAATATTAAGTCAATTTTACCACTCTATTATATTATTGGTATTTGGACCCATGTTTAAGATCCCATTTCTATATGTGTAAGAAAATTCTAAATGGAATTCTATTTTTTGGTGGTTGTTTTTTAAACTATGGATCTGAAAAATTTATTATGAGTTTGATCATCTATAAATGATTTTATTAGACATGGTTTGAGATTATTTTGATTTTTTGGGTGGTTTTGTAAATATTATTGAATAGTTAAATGACATAGAGCTATTTAAATCCATTATAGAATAATATTCTTAGTTTGAAGGTGATATAAACAATATTATATGGCTTTGGGGCTTGTGTTGGAGGGATGCCAAGGGTGAAAGAGGGGTTGAACCCTTTTCTATAAATTTGAGGGCCTGATGCCTACCATCAAACAATGATAATGGACCAACATGTTCTTATAATAAAAATAAAGGGGGATCAACCCCTTACTTCTTCGAATGAGTGGAAGATATTGTAATAAACAAAATACCATCATCTTCTACCCAATTATCCTATATTATTGGATTCTATTAAGGAAATTGTGTGGTGGATGCATGGTTTGGTATCAATCCCCTCAGTAAATATTATTTTCCATCATTTTACAATGATTTTTGCATTTTTTTCTTTAGGTATAAATATGTGAATGCACCAATGGATGGTGAAACTGTCTATTTTTGTTGGTTCATTCATGTATCCAAATAATATGATATCTAAAGAAAACATTTTACTATTGTTGTTCACTATTTCGACAATTTTGCATCATACTATGGATTCCTTTAAATGTTTTCCATAAATATAACTTATTTAAATATCTGTTTTATCGCTACAAGATAGGGCCTTTTCCTTGGGTTGTTGTATGGGGTGAAATACAGCCCCACAGGCTGTGGTGGGTTGATGTTTTGACCTAGCTGTAGTACAGATTGGGTTGTTCAGCGATTATAATGATATGGATTAAATTAAATAATTAATTATAATTTTATATAAATAATTATTTTATTTTTATTGATTTATGTAGGATATATACTGGAAATATAATCCTTGGTGGGACATACATGATCCTAAGGATATTTGTTTTCATAAATATGAGTAAATAAAAATTATTCGGGATAACGTATGTGGACCGTGTATTTGATTTATGACATTATGAATGATCTTTGTGTGCATGTGGGCGTGAAACATTGATAGTGATATCATAACCCATATTATAAAGGAACTAATTAACGTTATATTATTTGTGCCATTTAAATTAAATAGATGAAAATTGTATGAGAACATTAAATTAAAGGGGCATGGTGTATGATCCCCTCTAGACCTAGTGCAATGGAATGACACCTCGGTCATTGATATTGAAGGCCTTGATTAACTTGATACCCAAACACATGGACAAATAAAAGAGGGCATGAGTGATGTGAGTTTAGATGGTAGGCTCTAGTAAGTTGGGTGATAACTCTTTAGATGTGTGTATCCATGTCTGATCAACCATAGGCAAATTGAGGATGAGTTTGGTTAATTTGGAGAGTCTAGAGTGGCCCTTGACATAAATATGGGCCATGGTCCATCTCTAGATACTATATCCATTAATTCATACCCATGAGGCATATAAATATGGTTTATGACTTCTAATATTCTGAGGGATGGGATGCCATATATGCATTGAGTAGTGGCCCAAGAGACAAGTATTAATCAAGGATCTTGAGTGGGATGACTTCATAGTTGTGGTTATATAGGGGACCCTTGTGGGAATTCTATTTTTATATGATCCTTAGAGGTTGTTTTTGTAAAATGGGATATATTCTAATGGGAATAAACCTAGAACTCGATCCTATGTGTAATACCATAGTGGATGAGTTGGTGGTGGCTAGTGAAGGCTTTTAGCAAGTAGTGGATATTTTTTATTTTTTATGTGGTTATGATATATGATTTACCTTAGAGACTAGAAATCAACCATTGAACCTAGAATTATGTGGGTTCTATGGATTTCTAAAAATCAAATATTGAGTTGGATGACACCCTAGGATGATTTTTTTATTTTAGATCTAATCTCAATATATATTAGGGAAAGATTCACGTCCCTCATGAATCTAGTGATATGGTTTATAAATAGAGGATATATAGAGGTGGTACCTAGGATCATATATCAAGGAATATGTGTTGTGTGTTTATAATAATTATATAGTGGTTATGGATTTCATTGTTATAGTTGTACAATTGGGAATTCTAAGGACCATGGTTCGAATAGAAAAACTGTTAGACTATTATGAATTTTTGGGACTCATGGGATTAAAATTGTGTTATGAGGTTCAAGGTGGTAATGTATCTCCAATAATAGATGTTGTAAATCCTATGGGATATGGTTGGATCCCCTTGATTTATTCCAAGGATACCCCTAGGATCCATTGGATGCACTAGTGATGGATTAGTTGAGGAGCCATGATTTTGTTTATGCTTATGTACATCCTGTGAGATCTAGGAATGTATTCCATTTGTTCACTTGGGTCACCTAAGAATCTAACAAGCCAATATGTATTAGGTTTCACAGGTTCTCCAAAACATATGAATCTAACTTTTTCCTGAAACATGGACTTCCTAGGTACTACCATGGGGTTTAGCATCAAGTATTGAGGACGAGGGATGCCATGTGATTCCCTGATCTTCCCAACTCATAATTATAGTTTAATGATCATGGAATCCCCAATGCTCATAATGAGGTTCCCTATAGGGATTATAATGCTCATAGATAACTCAATACTGAATGAATCCAAAACGGAAATTCGGGGACATTGAACTAAGGGCTGACTATGATTATCAAGAGTTTCCCAAGTATTATATATATAACATTTGTAAGGTTTTGATACTATGGTCGTCATGGTCACAATGAAGTTGTATGATAAATTCCCAAATTGAGCCAATGAATGTAATGTGGTTAGTTTATTTTTTTCAGTGTATTATTTAATTATTCATAGCAAGTCACATTCATATAACAATGCATTATTGTTATAGTATGGGATTATATTGGTGGTTCCCTTCAACATTCTATACTCACACCTTTCTCAGGTGGACTGGGAGATTCAATGCCCATGGGGATCTCACTTGATGTAGTTTAAATATTGGATAAGGAATATGTATCAAATGATAAAGAAGGAGAATTGAATGGGATTGGATATTGGATTGAGGTATTACAAAATTCCTAAGTGGAATCTCATGTATTTTTTATATACTTTTTTTAACATGTGGCCATCATGGTGGGAAATCATTTTTATATCTCTTTATGTTAGAATTTTATTTATCATGAAACAATTAGATATTTATATTTTAATTGTACTATAACATTAATGAATTTTGTTTATTTATTTATTATTTATCTCTCTAATATAGGGTGTATAGTTATCCATGTTATTATACTAGACCCCACTGAGTGTTGGAATCATTTGTCATATGGGGAGGTGTGCTTCATTTCATGTGGTGATCTGGTTCAGTTACTATTTAGAGTGATTTTGGGTGGGTAATTAAAAAGTTCTCTCAAAATTATAATCAATGTTTATTTATATTTGAGATATTTTAGACAAGATATATACGAATGTATTAGATCATATAGTGAATATTAGGATAGTGCATGATGGAAACCTATTCTGGTGGGATGTCCAAGTTTCTATTGATGGGATTGATATTTAGGATTTGAAACTTTATAGTTTGTTGATTGTCACCTCATTTTATTCTCATGGAAATTGTGATAATGGTTTAATATTTATTTTTCTCTCTATTTTTTATCAAAATATACCCATTTTAAATTTGAATTATGGCTTGTAGTTGTGAGATGTGTCTCGTCTTTCATATGATGGAATGTAGGATTCATAGGATCTATAGGGGCTAGCTAGAACAATTTTTACACTAATGAATAATTAAATTATTTTCAGTTTCGACAACTAATCATTTGTAATTGTACTATATAATTACATGGTGTAATTATACTATGCTAGACCAACTAATACATTTATATGTTCTGAGGGATAGTTTTATAGGTCATTGTTGAAATTCTATTTAGTGATGATGACAATGTTTCTCAATGTGGGGGATGTTCATTGACCCTCCTGGATCAATAATGATCCTAGTTCCTTGCTGGAAAAACCCTAGTGGGTCATTAGTATTTAGGTTTGGTTAGATAATGTGTTAGAAACAACTGATTCCTCATTTTACTTTATAGTTTGTAATCAAAATTTGTTTAACCAAACTGTGTGATAGTGGTCCGCGAGATATGGATTATTAGTGTGTGATTAATATTTAACTATTGTTTTTATGTGATGATATTGTATCCTCCATGGAGTGTTTTGATGTAGTGATGTTATAATAGGATGAGTGTTATAGGTATAGTTATTTAATGTCCCAATAACAACATATTTTTTGTTTTCTCATGTTTCATTGAAGGAAATTATACTCAAGAATGCCTATTGTGGTGGTTTCTCTAAGAAATAATTGTCAAGGATGATTCCAATGGTTATATTAGTGGAAGTTCTCAAGAAAGAATTGTCTTCAATCGAAGCTCAACAAGGATCATTTCATGGAATGATAATTTTTTCATTTAATACTGGATATATCAGTTTGAGAACTGTGAGGGGTGGTTAGTCACATTTCATGTTGTGGTTCATTTTAGATGGAAATATGATTGAAACCTTCTAATTTATGATATTTTATTATACATTATCCTTTTTTGTAGGTGGGAGGACCTAATGACCTTAGGGGTGTGAATAAGGCTTTTGAGTGAGCCTGTTCATAGTATGTGCAAGGAAAACCCATGAGAGGGGTTAGGTTGGAGTCATAATTCATTTTATACATGAATCATCGGTGGGATATTTGATTTTTGAGCTGCCAATGTGAGATTCTATAATATTTAGCTTAGGTATTAAGATTCATTGAGGATGATTATATAGGTATGGTATGACAGGGTGATGAGTTTTTGATATAGAATATACGTTCATAACATATCATAATTCTCATTAGGTGATTTAAGGAATGAAATGGATGATTCCTTATAATGTTGGGATGTAAGGATCAAAGTGTTTTATATTATTGTCATAGGATTAGAAAGGGAATGAACATATGGGTTCTTAAACCTAAATGTTTTTTATTTTTTTAGTATGTGGTGATAGCATAAACAAAGTTTAGTGAATTGGAAGGGCATCTTATGCTGTCTAATAACATTTTTCAGAATTAAAGAAATGGTGTTCCATGTTTTTTAGAGGATCATAGAAGGTGATGATGATGGATGAGGTTGAAATTCCACGGAGTGTGATCAATGCGTTAAGAATTTGAGTCTTGATTTGATGCAATGTGACTCAATGGAATTAAAATTAGTTTATGTTACTAGGTTTTATGTGTGTATTCCACAACTATGTTTGGAATAGTGTGGAATGTTCATGGGAGGAAAATGGTGTCATATGGAATTAATATTGTGTGAAATGGGATTATGCTCCCATTATGCCTTAATGAAATTGATATAACGCTTGTTCATTATAATGGAAGCTTTTTGAAACTGAAATTGATGATGATTTTTTTTGAGATGGAGGATTATTGGGATCAATTAAATATTGTTGGTCCTTAAGACCTGAGTATGGGCCTCCATAAGTATCTTTGGAGATGTGTAGATTAATAGGTTAATAATTGATGACCATGATTGATGATAATTTACACACCTCATATGGTGAAAACTCATATTGATGTGGTGCTTGAGAAATGGTACAAGGAAATCTATATAGTGGGGAGTTCTCCATTGGTGGTTTTACTATTGGACCCTTATTATGAATGAAATTTTAAGTAATTCTAGTGATGATGTTCCAAGGACATGGGAACATGTTCTAATTTTTGTTTTTTTATTAAAATATGAGTGAGATGGTCACAGTCAAATATTATGTGAATTCGTGGATGGAGATAGAGCACTATTGGAATGAAAATTAATTCAGATGGGTCATATATTTAGTAATAGAAAATTCCATTTAATGTTAGATATGGTATTTTGATACTAGAGGGTAGTTTAATCTGATTTTCAATGTCCCCATATAAAATACTATATTTGAGGTTCAAATAAGATAATATACAAGGTTTGTGCATTAACATTATTCACATGATATTCTTTTGTGATCAAATGGTGATACAAGAGGTGAATAATATTATATTACATGGATTAGGGTGATTTTTTTTCAAAAAATGGTAGAAGGGGTGAATCTCAATTTTATCAAATAGGTCCTAGGAGTGAATCATATGATAACATTCTATAAAAATGCTATTTTGGGAGAAAAAACATTGAGTTGATGGAAAATTGGTGTTGTGGATCAATGAAGAGGTGGGTCAAAGCATGTGGGTCCATTAGTGGGACTATTTGGAATGGAGGTATAATCTTCTTTTGAGGATCCCTATGTGTTTGGGATTGAGTGTTTTGTGTATAGTCCAATGGGTAAGATCTAAGACCCATTGGGTATGTTCTTAGGCATTGTGGGAGGGTTAGAGTGTCGAGAGCATCATGTGGGATATGGTTGGGGGTATAGTGGACTACTGAAGGATGTGTTTTAGTCGGTTGTTGTAATTGTGGGGGAATCTTGGATTAGAATTGACTGTCATGATATAATGCTTATAGTTGATACAATCATGAACTAAGTCGTATGTTTCATGAAATAGTGGTGCCTGAGGAGAGATAGTTGATGTGGAACTATGTCTAGAGTTTAGAATTGTGACTCTATAGTTTTGATTGGTTTTTAATGAAATATGGACCATTCATTTGTATTTTCATAGAACAAGACCATTCTATTTAATGGAATAGAAAATTGTGAATTAATTTTGATTGGGTGTCTTGTGTAAGTCATGGTGATGGTTGAATAGTCAAAGAGACTTATCATGGAAAATAATATTTATGGTGGGGAGAATATAAGACCTTTTGTTTATATGAATTGTAACATTCTAGTGGGAATTTGAGTTTCTTTATTTGTGGATGGTTCCTATTGAGATCCAAGACATGGAATAAGGTACTCGTTGTTTTTGTATCCATAAATGATGTTATTAGACTTAGTTTTTGTTTAAGTGGACTTGTTGGGGGTTCAGGTTAACATAGTGGAATTTTTTGGTGTATGAGTTATCTAAAAACTACAAAATCATCCCTATCATGATGTAAAATTTGTGTTAACACTATGAGATGAATCCATTGGGTGTGATGGAGGGATTCAAGACCTGAAAGATGTGTTTTGAAATTTTTTCATAAATGTTGTAGTGTGATTACACCCATGAACCCATGAGAGTGGACAACTATTTTTTTAATTATAAATCATCGATCAACCCCCATTTATCTTCAGATGAGTGGTACACTTGCGATAAGTCAATCCCCCTTCCACCATCCCTAGGGTTTCTTTCATTCCTAGATGTTTTAAGTGAATTCCAGGTATTTTATAGTCATGGAATCCATCATCCACAACCATATTATTTTCCCCATTCTATATTGATTTATCCATTGTTTGGATTATGGATAAAACATTGATCTCTATTAATGATGGTGAAATCAAATAATTTTATATGAGGCTTTGATTTAGTAGAGTAAGGGGATTTTCTGAGAAACTTTTCACCTTTTATTGTTCATTATAATAATAATGGTTTATCATACCATGAATTTATTTTACTTTTTCTATACATCTAGTTAATGTTAATAATTTTTTTCTTCATTAAGGATTGGTTATTTTTGTTCAGGCATGTGTTGGGGGTGTGTTGTGGGCCCTATAAGGGTTATTACTCAAGGTTCTAGTGATGTGGTGGTGCACGGTGAGGTGTTTGATGATTATTAAAAATTATTCTAAATTTAATGATTTATTTATTTATTTATAACTAATTATTTTGGTTGTATGGAATGAGGTAAGAGCTCATGTGGATGTATATTCTTGGTTGGGACTTAAACAAGCCCGAGGAATGAGTTTTCAATATTATGAATAAATAGAAAAACATCATGATGATGAAAGTGGTCCTAGTACTATACCTATTGAATAATGTATGATGTTTATATTCATGTAGATTTATGGCCTCTATATTAAGGTGATGTAATCTATTATTATATAACTGTTTAATTTGATTTATATAGTTCAATTTAATCTAAATTGATAAAAATTATATCAGAAATCGATATTATTGGAACAATGTTCTTATTCCACTATGGACCTAGTGTATTAGCTTCATTCCTCATCCATCAATAGTTGAGGCATGGACAAAGAGGAGATTCAAACACTTTGAAGCTTCTAAGAGGGTGTGATGTAACATGGGAGGATCTAACCTAGTATGCCAAGTGAGGACCATTGAGACATACATGGACTAATAAGAAACACCATTGGATGAGTGTATATGATTTGGGGGAGTTCACTGGTCTTGAGTGCCCCTCAACACTGACATGGACCTCGATCTATCTTTTGATAAATTCTATTGTAATTCATATCCTTCATGTTAATAAGGCTAATATATAACTTTGATGATGTTGATAGATGGAATGTCTTCCAAACATTGAGCAGTGGTCCCAGTGACTACTAATGAATGAGGATCCCAATTGGGATTTCATCATTTCAGTGATGATATTGGGGACCTCTATGGGTGTCGTTTTGAGAGAAAACCATGAGTTACTGTTTTTGGATATGGATATAGATATTTTCTGGTTTCACCTTTAAAACTGAACTGACATATATTCTTAATGGTGATGAGATGACATTTATAGTCATAAGAACATAGCGGAATCCTAATATGTATTTACTATATTATTTGGAAATGATATGTGTCTTACCAGTGTTTCTAACAAAACACCATTAGTCATGAAATAATTATGATTACCTAGGATGCTCGAAAATCACCTATTGATATATATGAGACACTTGGATTCATGAATGTTTGGGATTCAGTCTCATAATATATTGTAGATAGATACCTAGCCCTACTATAAGAAACAGTTATTGTTAATGTTGGAGTGTATTCTTGATGGAGATACGTAGGATACAACATCAGAGAATATGTGTTTCCTGTGTATAAGAAACATTGAGATGTTAGGTATTCCTTTGATATAGTGATTGCATTCAAAATAACGGGGTATTTCGATTTATATGGAGATATCATTATACCATTGTAAATTATTGGGACTCAAATTATTTTAATTCATATATGATGTGTTTGATGGGAAAGCATCCACATTGATTATTGTTGGGAATCATGATGGAGACAGTTGTCACACGTCTAATCAATGCCATGTATACTCCCAAATATTGATATAATGAAATGGTGATTTGATTATTGAGGACCCGTGATTTTTTGGATGTCCATGTATGGGATGTGGGATCATGGATGGAAAACCATTTTATTACCTAGGTTTCCTAGGATTCTGTAATGTTTGGGCATATAAGATTTCCCCCTACTTGGAATCATATGTTTTCCAATAACTAATAATGTCTAAGTACTACGTGGGGGTGTATCTTGTGGGCAAGATGATGAGGGAATCTTGGTGATGATCTATGGTCCACTACTAATTATTATAGCATCATGGGGGGGGATTCACATTGTGAGGATATAGGATCCCCTAATATGATTCTCATTATTAGAAACAACTCAACAATGAACGAATAGGTATGGTCGATTGGGGTATTGGACCAAAGGATTGATAATGGTTAGTGGTTGTGGACCCATTTTTAGGAATATTTCCATAGGTAAATAATGGTATTGTGGTTGGAATAGTCCCCATGATGTAATTAGATACATTATAGCATTTGGTCAATGCATGAATTGGGGTTGGATTATTTATATTATTTAGTGGGTTTTTCTAATTGTTTGAGCATGTTGCATGAATACATCACTAGATTACTAGTATAGTACATGGAAAAATTGGTGGTTAAATAACCAGTGATGTACTCAGGACCTATTCAGGTTCCCATAGCACTTGGGTACCAAATAATATCTTACTTTTTCATGTTTTCCTTATGTTGAGGTCTTGGGAGTGCATGATCTAAATGGATTATTTAGATAAGATTTGATATTTGAGTGAGGTAGGGTTTGGAGTCAAAGTATATAACGGTTTACTCTATTTTATTATCTATTTATATATGTGATAGGTCCATTCGGTGATCAGTATTTTATTCCATTAAGTTATCATTCTATTTACCACAAAATGATTAATGATTAATTATTTATTTTTTACTATGACTTTTATAATATTTAGGTACTAATTTTTTATTGTGCACCTTGATATATGGATTACAGTCCCCCCAAAACTAATACACTTGACCCACTCTTCTAGTCAGAATCCTAAAGAATACAGTGAAACACACATGAGATCATGTAGTGGTTTAGTACAATAAATTTTCAGAGTGAGAAGTGTAGAGGCATTACACAATTTTAATTTTATTAATAAAATATAAATGTTTAATCCTCTTAATATCATATATGGACTAACAAATAGAATATTTCTACTTTATCAAAATACATTACAATATCTCCTCTTTAATTACATTTATACAGGATGAGATTATGATAGGTAATGACGAATGTAAAACCAAATATGATTTTTTTTCAAGTGAACTTTATGGGGTTTGTGATCTATTATGGGTTCTTTCGGACAATAGGGAAGGCACACAGGCCTAAGAGGATAATGGTCTTCAATATATCTCTTAAATTAAGAAGAGTAAAAATAATATTCTACATCACCTCTATTCCCATAAAATATATATTCATACTCAGAATATATGGCTGGTTTGAGAATTGTTTTAAGGAAAAATCATCTTGGTGCACTAAGAAATATCCCTAATGTTCATCTAAATGTTATTTATTTTTTCCATAGTATATTCATATGATTATTTATATAGTAAATTTTTTTATTAATATATTCAATCATATTTATGTCTTCCTAAGATACCTTATTAATAAATTCCTTTTATTCTATGGGATAATATTTGGAAAATTTTGATAATTATTGGGTTCATTATGTATTTTAATAATATAGAATTCCCTTTTTTATCCAAAGTTGAATAAAGATTTTCTCTTGGAAACATTAATGAAAACTCCTCCAATGTCTAGAGAGGTCTTTCCAAAGATATTATAAACATCTTTTTAATACTCCATATATAAAATAGGAAGATCAATAGGCATGCATGATTTCCCTATTTCGACTAGAAATTCATCCACCATAAAAAATGGGTGGGTAATGGGTTGGTCTGATTACTGCATGAAATCAAATTTAGGTTTTCGTATGATTAATTTTATGTGTTTAAATAGTGATAATGGAGCTAAATTTATACATGCACTAAGAAAAAAATGATAATCATTGCCCTATCTCTTAATTTACATGTTATGAATAGGATTCATGGGTCATAAAGAATACGATATATGCTATTCTGATGAAAAACACTACACTAATCCATTAAACTGTATGTAGAACATTATTAAATATATTTTTTGTTTGTGGAAATTTTATTTAAGGATTTATAATTTGATTGAATTTGATCCAAGTATTATATGAATGAATTATTTATTTTTATATTCCATTAAAATATAATGGAATATAAGAATATCTAGTACATGATTCTTTTTATCCATTCATTCAGGGAAGGGGTGGTTTTTGTAAAATTATTTAGAGTTATTTTAATCATATTAATGTATTGTTAAGTGTTTTTATTTTGAATATTCTATTATTTATTTATAGTATTTATTCCTTTTTTTAACTAGAATAATAGGATTAAAACTGTTTTTAGTCCTCAAATCATAATTTTAATTTTCCATGGTTTCTAGATATGGTGTTTCATTTTCATTCATATTTTCATCTTTAATATATTAATGGTCATTATCAATTTGATAGTGGGGTTTATGTTCACTTTCCATAATAATATCTATAAAATATTCTCTAGGATTAACATATTTAACACCCGAATATTTTTACGAAATACATCTTTTAAATAATTTTTATTCATCAGTATCATAATTTTTTTTAAATCGTTTGCCTAATAAATCTATGATATGACCTTATCATAAAATTACCATTATATCCTAGTTGTTAGGTTCGAGGGATTAATTATAACTAACTTATGAAAATTCATTGTGAATTCATTGGCTATCAATTATTTATGAAAAATATAAATCAATTAGATATTTTTATTTTTCACTTAATTACTTTGAGTAGTGAAATTAATGAGATATATATGTGTTGTATTCTTGATAAAATATTTTTTATATTCATCCAAATTATATTTTAGTCAAAGGGTATGCATGAAACCCGATTTGATTAAGAAAAACCTATTTTTTAAAAGTTAGTTTTACATTTTTGAAAAGAGAACCCATTTTAAAATAAAATTTTGACTCATTGATTATATTTATATGAAATAATAAAAAATTTATTATGAAGAGGGATATAAAAATTTACATTGGAAGAATTTATGAAATTTTTTGATAACATTCATGTTTTGAAGAATAGTAAAAATGCGCTAAATTTTAATTTAAAATATATTTTTTCATTGAAATAAATTATATTATTTAATGGTTTCAAGTTATAATAGAATATGTTTTACCATTTAATATAATATAGGTCATTGGAGGTTATTTTACAATTAATTCATATGTACAAACATTTCCAACTTTTGCAATAATTTACCTTTTAAAACACATTTTCTCATTTCAACAATAGGATTAATATAAAATTAATTACTGCAAATTATGTGTTGTTAATTTTGAAAAATGGATTCCATATTCCGAATTAGTATGTCAAAATTAGGTAAATAGATTATTTTTTTCTGGGCAGTATGAATTGTAACTTAGGTAAAATGTACAAACACAATAAAATAGTGAATCAGGTAATTAAAGGTAAAAATAATAATATAAAATTATGCTAACACTTGTTTTAATATAACATGATTATTATAATTTGACATAAAACATACTTGGGTCAAAATGGAATGAATTGGAACCCACTAGGATTATATTAGGACATTTAATTTAATTTATTTTAATAAATGTTTATTATGGCTCACTCAAACTTTAATAATTAAATTATTTTAAAGATAAGGTTTTACAAAAGATAAACTTTATTATAAAAACCCATAAGAAATCTAAATTTTTATCTCTATCATGAAAATTTATTTTAAATTTTTAGGGAATAAATAATTACCATACCAACTTATACTTGGTGATAAAAAAATTAATTAATTGATGATAAATCAATAAAACAATGTATATTAAACTATTATTAAAAATCAATAGGATAAAAAACATGACAAAACCTTATTTTTAGAGTATATATAGACCATAAGAATCCAAGGGTTTAATTACTGGCCATTGGGAGGCTTATGGAAGAGATTGTGTCACATATATTCTTTTATATAAGGTGATGAACAATTTGTCACATTCATGTTTTAAAAGAGATTATCATTTTAAGGAGGTTTTTTTCAGAAGATAAATTTGACTATAAGTAATCTTATAAAATATTATGTATTTATCTTAATAAAATTATTTTATTTTTAATTTTTATTCATAAAATATGTATATTAAATAATTATACAAAATTGAGGTATTAATTATTTTACTAATGAAGGGATCAAATAAATGTTATTAAAAATATATTAATAAGTGAACATTTGGATAATTATTATGTCAAATGAATTTTCCAGATTACTGTGGCCCCTTAAGGTTATAATAAAATATTTAGATCTATTATTACTCATTATTTTTATATTTTTAAAAATCCATGAAATAAATAGTGACAAAGTTGACATAGTTTATATTTTGTCAAAATAAGGTTTTCTCAAATTTTTTTAAAAAAAAAATATTAAATAAGTATTTTATGGTTTAAATTTTTTTATAGAATTCATTTTTGGTCTAATTGACTTCAAATTAGTAAATATTTCACTATTTTAATATTGAAATATTTATTACCATAGTTAAAAATTATATTGAATAACTCAGTGTTAATTAAACTGATATACCTAAATTGACAAATAAACATGTATATAATAGATTCGTTAATTATATTACAACCATTGTTATCTAATTTTTAAAATTGAGGAAATTTGGAGGTTTTTATGTAGAGTTTTATTTTATTATAAATGAATATTTTAGAGGATTCCAAAAGTTCTCCTGACCTCAATTATAAAAGGGAACTTCCTCCATCAAATCTTCACTTCATTTTAATCATTTAAACTTGAAAATACCCTACTCATTTATATTATGAACTTCCATATAAACAATTATATAGGTCATGTTATTCTTCAAATATTAACTCTACCACTCTATTAGGAGATTTAGAGGTGGCTTTTCGAAGAAAAGGTAATATCATTTTCCAATTCTTTCAAACTTATTTCTTCTTCTAATTCCAACTCATGAGTTGTTTCATTGTAATGTTATAACTCAAATAGTACATATACACTGAGAGTTTTTTATAATTATAAAACAACCATATTCCACCTTCTACCATTCCTATGAAAAATTAAATCACCACATGTGAGTATGTTGGGATTACCGTCTCCATGTCGGGGTGTAATCCGTTTTATCACAACCGACTTACATGCATGGGTATGATGGTGGAATTAAAATATATATATATATATGATTAATATAATATGATATTTATTCTGATATATTATACACCATCAACATCAATACCATTCAACAATTATGGGAATGATATTATTGCTTGTGCGTACATACGACCTACCGTCTCCACAGTGTGATGTGATTTGTTATACATAATCTTCATTAAATCGTGATTATATAAAAACATTGATTGAATAAATTTTATATATATTATACTAATAATATTATTTAAATTATATAAATATATCCTAAAAAGAGGAATGAAAAGTTATTCGGGAAACCATGGATTAGAACAGAATGCAGTTAATACATGATTAGGAGTAACAATGAAATGTTACTAAGAAATGGATGAAAATATGATCATAAATGTTATAATAAAGTTTATTATGATTATAACATATATCATTATCATTTCTTAATTCAATTTAAATAAGATTCAAATACATATGAATCATATCAGACCTATGTTAAGGGATAATTCCACTATCTCATTATTATTAGAGATTGATTATACATAAGTATTTAGTAGGGTATATATATCATCTACATCTATGTTTCCTAAATATGTAACATTATTTTTACTCTTATAAAATTTTTAAAATTAAATTTTACCCCGTGGTAATTTTTTATTAATCAATACGAAATGAATCTTTTGGTTTTTTTGATAAGAGGTACTTTTTGACTTTTCAGGAAAAAAGTATGAGAAGAATGTTTTTTAAATTTGTACTGCATGAAAAATTTTATTCTATAATAAATCAATATTTCATTGAAGATTCCCCTAAAATCTTGTAAGATTATTGTTACTTAAAATTATTTCTTCTAAAATTGTGTGGAATATTGATGAAGGAACGCTATTTTGATGATGAAAGGATATTTTCCACCAAAAATAAGCTCTAGTGTTTATTATGTAATTATTTTAATGAAATCTATTTACCTAATATGGATTATTTTATAATGAAATGATTTTTAGGAAACCCATTTTTTATTCATTGGTTTATGCTATGTTGAATGGTTTGTGGTTTGTGGAACATGTTAGAATGATATCATTATCAGATGGGTGGGACCTATATCTCAGTCAATATAATTGGGTAAATATTTATATATCCTGAGATATACAAGACTTGATGGACATGAAAATATTGTTCAGAAGTATAGGGCCGGAAGGAGGAGTTAATTCAGTTCAGAAATAGAATTTTTCCTCTAAGATGGTTATGGAAGCGAGCCTTGACTAATATGAAATGATTTTATATTATTATGGGTGTATGACATGAAATTTCATGTATTATGTTATAATAATTTGGATTACATTTCAATTTATGATTTGTCGCATGACATGATAAATGATCTTTTATATAAAGGATATGGTTTTAAAATGGGAAGTTTTTATGATTATGATATAATTTATTTTTACCTTGTTTACCCATAAATAACATTTGAGCTCACCCTTTAATTTTTTTTATTTTTTCTAAGTCAAAAATAAGGGTATTAAGTAAGATAAGTCAAAAAATACTATCATTATGATGAAATAAGTTGTTGAAAATGTAGATGTTTTATGAAATAGTTGTAATTGTTTCCTAGATTCTAAAAACACTACACCTATACAGTCCTGGTGTGAGTTTGGTTATGTTATTTAATAAATATTCTTTAATGTTTATGTAAAAACTATATATAAATTATGGGCTGTTATATTTGTTATTAGATAAATGTTATAGTTTTCCATTAGAAACTAAGATGAGAGAACCTAAGTAAGAAACCAAATGATGTGTCTAAGTATAGGTAAAAATCATATCCTAGTGTTTTAGATATGTTCATGATTAACCCAAGATAAAACCTAAAGTTTTATAAATTGAAATTTTATTCTTGAAGTTTGTAGTATTCCCTTTATGATTAGTGTTGATCACACTATGATTCTAGTTTTAGTGAATGGATGGAACCCCAAGGAATCACATTAATGTTGAATGTGATGGGAAATGAAATGATTATCCTCTAGTGAAAACAAATTTTATAGGAGTTGGAATGACAAATCTGGTAGTAGGGAACACATTACTTTCACAAGTTATGAATCATTCAAGACTTCCAAACAAGAAATTAAGGGAGGCACAATCTGTTTCATCCTTCATCAGGTAGTGCCTACCTTAATTTGGAGGGTTTTCTGATCTATTAGTGGCTGAAAAATGGATCATTACCACTAAAACGATATTTTGAGTTATAAAATGTTCTGAACATGAAAAATTTATCTTAGTAGTATTTCATTTGGAAGGTTAATCTTATCAATAGTGGAATCTTATCAAAAATACGAGGAACATAGATGAATTTGATTCCACATAATGGGACGAGTTGAAGAACAAATTTTTTGATAATTACTTTCCTCGTATTATTCGAAAAAGTTTTAGAAGTAGTTCTATGAACTTATGAAAATGAATGATGAATCCATTGGTACCTACAAATTTTTTTTACAAGAATTTCTTGGTACGATTCAAGAATTATTATATAACCTAGGTCTAAAATTGATTGATTCTTTAGTGTCATAAAACCGTGTCTCCAAAGGGAATTATCTGAAAGGGACATCAATAGATATGAGGATATTGTTCGATGTGATCTCGTGGTAAAGATAGATATTTGAGTAAACCCATTAGTTATATGGTTTTGATAAAAACATAAAAATGGAATTCTAAGGAAAAATCTAATGATCACATTGAAAAAATATGAGTTTTCCCTTATTCTAAACGTTTGAAAATAATCATGGAGGAAATTGTCTTAAAGGGACTAGTAAATGTTTTATGTGTAAAAAATATGGTCATTGGGAAGTTGAGTGAGGAATTGATGGGAAAAATGATGTCTAATGATTCAAACAATGGAAAGGCTACAAAGAATGAACCTTAAACACTTCAATGCTACATGTGCAAGGAAAAGGGGCATTATGCCAATAAATGCACTAATCCAACTATTATTGATGATGATCGATGTCAAAAAACTATTAAGGCCAAAGAAAAATGAATGTCACATGCATGAACTATCGGTGACGTGGAGTATGATAATGATGTGGTGAAAGTTACACTTACCATCCACTCTAATGTATAAAATGTATTTATTTGATTCTAGATCCACCCAATCTTTTATTTCAGATGATTTTTCTCTTTATATCACTGTATTACCTCGAAAATTAGATGTTGAGTTATCTATGACAACTCTTAATGGAAAAATGTTCACATCAAATGTTTATAATTCCTCTCTGTTTGATGTTTTTGGGATTGTTCTTCTTAGAAATATTTTGAACCTTACTATAGTAGAATTTGATGTGATTATTGTCAAGGATTGACCTTCCCTATATAGAGTCATATCAATTTCCTAGTAAGGGAAGTCACATTTCATATTCCAGATCAATCTATGAGCATCCATCAATGTAAGTATGAATATAACCTTCCAGTAGAAATTGCGTCCATCCTATGGGACTTGTTTGACCAACTACGCAAAACTCAATACTTTTCCAAGACTGATCTTTATTTTTTATATCATCGTTTAAGGTTCAAAAAGGATGATATATCAATGAAAACATTCCACACAACGTATGGACACAATGAATTTATATTGATTCCTTTTGGTCTTAGTAATTCCCCCACTATCTTTATTGATATATTAAATAGTTTCAATAGATACTACCTTGATCAATTTTTGGTATCCTTTATAGATGATGTTATTGTTACACCCCAACCCCAGTTACCTAGAGTCGGTGCATTATTTTAATACATTGGCATGGTTACAAGGAGTAATGTCCCGAAGGACCGATCAATTTAGCAGTTTTGGAAAATATATTACATAAATGAATGTTACATTACACTTTATAACATACAACAAAATATAAATATTACTTTATGAATTCCATTATTCCCTTAGCTTAACCCTAAATATCAATCACAAAACACTTCTTGGAATCCTAGTAAAAATAAAACATAGAAAGGGGTGAGCTCAAATGATCAGTAAGGGTAAGAAATACAGTGGAAGATAAAATAAATATTAAGTTTGGTGAACAATTGAAACCACATGTATAACGACCCATAATTTACAAACATGGTTATTACATCAGAAATGAAGCATACTTATTACAACATATAACAAAACCATGATAGGACCGTATAGGTATACTGTCTTTAGAAACCAGGAAACATAAATGACTGGTAAAGCATATATATTGTCTCCTGTTTATTTCATCATATCTGGAGTCCCTTTGGAATATCGTACTTAATACCTTTCATCCTGACCTGGGTAAAATAAAACATACAAAAGGGTGAGCTCAAATTCTCAATAAGGGTAAACAAAGGAAATATCATATTCATAAGAACATAGCATTTCAGAAATCATAACCTACAAAAGAGATCATAATATCATAACATGGGATTAATCATATTAGTGAAATGTAATCCCAATAATCATAACATAAATCATCAATCTTTGTGGCATACACACATAATCATAGAGAATAATTTCTTAGTAGTCAAGAATCATTGCCAAGACAATCCTAGCGGACAAAGTCCATTTCTGAACCGAGTTCACTCCTCGTTTCAGTCCTGTATCACTGAACCGGATTAACCCGTCGTTCCAGCCATGTCTATCTCATGAGATATAAATCTTTACCCAATTCATTGGAAGGAGATATAGGTCCCACCCTTATCCTAATTAAACCATTCTTATGTGTTCCACAAAAGCATAAATCATAGCATAACCCATGTAATAAAAATGGGATTCTTAAACATTATGCCATCATATTATAATCCATAAAAGATAAAATGACATCATAAAATTAATTCCATCATAACATAATAAAATAAATGTAAAAATTGGGATAAAAACAAAACCCTATATTATCTTAGATGGAAAATAATTTTGATAAAACACTTGAACTCCATTTTGAGGAAAATATCCTTTATACTTCAAAAACATTTTTCCTTTATTATCATGTCATACAATTGTAAACTAAAAGAAGTTGATTAAAAATAAACTTGAAAACTTTTAAAGGAAGCTTCATGTAAATAATGTTCCATGAAATCATAAAAATCCAATCATGCCGTATATGTTTTAAAAAAGATTCATCTCATACTTTGGCCGGAAAAGTCAAAATGTGTCTCGTAATAAAAATGAAAATAGATTCCTTTAATATCCTTTCCTCACCAAAGTGTAAAATTAGATTTAAAAAATTGTAGGAGGATAGAAATAATATTACATATTGATTAATTATTTATCTGGATGATAAATATTCCCTAGTAATTTCTTAATTATAAACAATCTCAGATAAAAATGAGATTGTGAGATTTTCCCTTCCCATAGGTACAATTTGCTTCGTATGTATCTAGACCTCTTGTATAATGATTTGAATAATGTCATTGAATTATTAAAGAATCATATTCATTGTTATTATATCATATATGGTCATGTTCTTATCTTCTTATTAGTAATATTTCATTGCTACTTGTTATTCGGGTGTTCATTGCTTTATGTTCTTATGCATGTTTTGTCGAATAAATTCTTATTATTCTTTTTAGTTTATAGGTACCTAATTTACAGAATTCTATTAGTTTAATATATATCATATTTATTCATTCAATTCATTTATATAATCAATATTCAATGAAGATCATGTAGAACAAGTCGCATCACATTGTGAAGACGGTAGGCTGTACGTACGTAAGAGCGATGATATCGTTTCCATGATCATGGAATTGTATTGAATTGTATGTATTAAATTTCAGAATCAATATCACTTTAAATTAATTATATATAGTTATTATTTATCCCACTATACCCATCCATGAAAGGTGGTGGTGGAAAACAGATTACACAACGGCGTGGAGATGGTATTCTGTACGTACGCACGTACGGTGATTTCGTTTTCCGTAGGATGGATAGGAGGTGAAATAGGGTTGTATTATAATTATAATAACATATAATTATATGAGTGATTATGATGTTATTACTTCATAATGAAACAACTAAAGAAGAGGAAGTAGAAGAAGAAATAAATTTGAAAGAATCGGTAAAAGATATTACCTCTTCTTCGACACGCCTCTTTGTAACCTCTTCTTAGGGCACTAATGTTGGTATTTCAAGAAAACCAGGACCTCTAGAATATTACTAGGGGAGTTTATAAGAGTAATGGGTAGGGTTTTTCCGAGATTGAAGGCTCAAAGATGTGTAAAGAGGAGAGGGAGGAGGTTCCTTTTTATAAGGGAGGAGAGGGGCACCTTTGGAAAGTGTGAAAATATTATTTTATTATAAACTTATATTCGGTTTCAAAAGGTCCAAACATCATTAAATATGGAGATACGATGACTCATGGTCGAAATAAAATCATCAAATTAGAATTGGACATGTTTTGGATAATATTTTGATCCTTATAATCTTATTTATTTAAATCATTTATTAATGAGGTAAATACTGCATCATTATTGTGTCATAAATAATTTAATTTATATGATTTCTATAAATTATAAGAAAACACCACCATGTAGGAAATATTTTTATCTTTCCGATGAATATATTTAGTAGAAAATATAATTTATATAACCCCTTATAAAAATTAATTAGTAAAATATTTTTGTTAGTGTCAATTGTGTCTTTACATTAAATTAATTAATTCAAATTGTCATTATCACTACCAAGTGGATCAATTGGGTCCCAAAATTGACCCAAGGATGATCATGGTCGGCCACTACTCATCCAATAAGTTTAGGACAAGTGTTAATGTAATTTTGAATTATTATAATATTTTTTTAACCTTGAATTACCCTATTTACCTTTAACCGCAGTAAATAAAAGTCGAAAGTTAATATTCACCAAAATTTATTTTCATCTTATTGAACAAGATTTTACTTCTTTATAAAAACCATTTATGTTGGATTTTTGAAATTCAATTCACATAAGTGGTAAATTTTCATTTAAATGAAAGATTCAGTTTTTTAACTATTACTAAGTTGTTTCACTATTCATCAAAAATTGATGTTTTTCAGAAAAATACCAAAAATTCAGCCTAAGATATATTTGATATTCCGAATACACACATAATGTCTATTTTTAAAAATTCAAAACATATAAGTGTAATTAATTAATTTTAAAATTAATTCCCGTTATCGAAACTAATAGCGTGTTTTTAAGAAACAATAATTATCCAAAGATCGACACTTTTTGATGTCCAAATTCAAAGTGAAATTAATTCCAATGAACAACATTGGATTAAATGGTAAAAATATATTGTAATTAAACTTTAAAACAAATTAAAAATATAATCTAACCATATAAATTATTACGATGGAAAAAAGTTGTTTTAAATTAAAATGTAGCATGTTTTTACTATTCATTAAAATATGAAAGTTATCAGAATAATATGAAAACAATTTCCAAATTAAATATGTATATCCTGATTCCAAGGAATAATTTTATTTTTTCAAATTTAACTTAAAAACATTTCAAAAACTAGATTTAAAGTTGGTGAGCCATCCAAAGGTGGAAAAACTGCATTTTTTTAAAAAATAATTATTTTACCTGAAAAAATTATCTTGTTCTCATACCATGTTATAGAAAATATGTAATATGAATAATAATTTTATAAAAATCAAAATATAGTTAATAATATTCATAATATCTAGTCCATAATATAATAATATATCGTTGTTTAGTGAAACCCAGTATTGCATACTACACACGCTATTGAGGAAGGTCGTGATTCCGTGTAATGCCAGCCAAACTAGTGTTGTGTGCAGTGAAAGATTCATTTGATGTTGCGTATAACATAAGTCATAAAAAATATATATATACTTCTCATAAAATATCAGGGTGTTACATTTTACCCCCCTTAAAATAAATTTCTCCCTCGAAATTCATCACTTCTTAACAAACAGATGAGGATACCTCTCCCTCATCATATCCTCAAGCTCCCATGTAGCTTCTTCTAATTGGTGGTTCCTCCATATAACTTTCACCAACAGAGTGGTCTTGTTCCATTGAATTTTTTCACTATGATCTAGAATCTCTATCGATTGTTCTTCATAAGAAATATCTTGCTCCAGCGGTACAACATCGGAGCTTAGTACATGTGAAGGATTGGGTATGTACTTTCTCAGGAGAGATATATGGAACACATTGTGAACTTGAGAGAGATTCGGTGGATGTTCCAATTATCAAGATAACTTCCCAACACAATCCAGTATTTTGAAAGGACTGATATACATAGGGCTCAACTTTCCCTTCTTTCCAAACCTCTTTACTCTCTTCCAATGAGATATTCATAAGAACACTTTATCACCCACTTCAAACTCTAGGTATTTTCATCAGTTGTCGGCATAACGTTTTTGTCGACTCTAAGCTGCTCTAATGTGTTGTTGAATAGATTTGACCTTTTTTTCCATCTCATAAACAAGATCAGGCCATAATAGCTTTCTTTCTGCAACTTCATCTCCGCAAGTTGGAGTCCTGCATTTCTTTACATAGAGATCTTCATAAGGAGCCATCTGAATACGGGAGTGAAAGATACTTTTATAATAAAATTCCAACAAAGGTAGGTGATGATCCCAACCAACTTTGAAATCCATATAGCAAGATCTTAACATATCTTCTAGAGTTTGAATTGTTCTCTCATACTGACCATTTGACTGAGGATGATAAACATTGTTGAAGCTCAACTCTGTATCTATAGTATGGTGAAGACTTGGACAGAACTTTTAGGTAAACCTCAGATCGTGATCAGATATAATGGAATGTGGTACTCCATGCAATCTTACCACTTCCTTCACATATATCCTGGAAAGCTGATCCGGGGAGAAATCTTCTTTAATATCAAGGAAGTGTGCCGACTTCGTAAGACGATCAACTATAACCCAGATAGCATTATTGCATTTGGATGTTTTAGGGAGTCCAGAGACAAAGTCCATAGTGATGTTTTCCCATTTCCATTCTGGTATGGGTAATGCATGTAACATCCCCTTAGACTTTTGTCTCTCATCTTTAACTTGCTGACAATCCAAGCATCGAGAGACATATTCAGCAATATCACTTTTCATGCCATCCCACCAAAAGTACTCTTTCAGGTCCCTATAAATCTTCGTGCTTCCAGGATGAATATGGAATGAATAACTATGATCCTCATCTAGTAGCTCCTACATTAATTCTGGGATGGGAGGAACACAAACCCAATTCCTGAACATTATTATCCCATCACAATCAAGGTTGAATTGATGAAAATTTATCACCTTCTTTTGTAAATCTAAATCTTCTTTTTGTTCCTCTTTAATCTTCATATGTATAGATGGTTGGACATTCATTTGTGAAATATATGATTTTTCCCTTCCATTATAATTCCAGGATCTATCCATTGTAAGTCCATAAATATTGTATCTTTTGTGATCCTCATCATGGATAAGCTAGCATGGTCTTGTCGACTTAATGCGTCTTCCACCTTGTTTTCTTTCCCAGGGTGGTAATGAATTGAGCAGTAGTAATCCTTAATCAGCACCAACTATATTCTTTGGAGGATATTCAGCTTCGTTTGTGTGAAAATACACTTTAAACTTTTATGATCAGTATAAATATCACACCTTTCACCATAAAGATAATGCCTCCAAATCATTAATGCAATTATTACCGCAGCTAACTCCAAATCAGGTGTTGGGTAATTTTTCTCATGGGTTTTCAACTGTCGTGAGGCATAATCTATCACCATATCATTTTTCATGAGAACACACCCAAATACCTTCTTGGATGCATCACTGTAGATCACAAACCTTTCTCCACTACAAGGTAGTCTGAGCACAAGTGCACTGAATAATCTTCTTTTCAACTCCTTGAAATTATCTTCACACTCCTCTGTCCACACGAACTTAACTCCTTTTCGAGTCAACCTAGTCAGTGGATTAGATAATCATGAAAAATCTTTCACAAAACGTCAATAATATCCAACCAAACCATGAAAACTTCAGATCTCAGTTACTGTTGTTGGTCTTCACCATCTTTTGATAACCTCTATTTTTGTTGGAACCACTGATACCCACTCTTTTTAAATTATGTGACCTAAAAATGAAACTTTTTTATGCCCAAATTCACACTTGGTAAATTTGGCTTAAAGATTCTCCTTTCTTAGGGTATTTAATACAATTCTCAAGTGATATTCATGTTCTTCCTTACTCTTTGAATAGAAAATAATATCATATATAAAGACTACCAAAGACTGATCAAGATGGTATCTAAAGACTATATTCATCAGATCCATGATGATAACAGGGGCATTAGTAAGACAAAAAGGCATTACTATAAATGCATAGTGTCCATACCTTGTACAAAAAGTTGTCTTTGGTATATCCCCTTTTTTACCCTTAATTGATGATACCCTGAACGAAGATAAATCTTGGAAAATTATTGATCTCTGCATAGTTGGTCAAATAAGTGATCAATGCGTGGGAGAGGATATTAGTTCTTGATAGTGATCTTGTTATGTTCTCGATAATCAATGCAGAGTCTCATTAATTCATCTTTATTCTTAACAAATAGAACAGGTGCTCCCCAAGGTGATGCACTAGGGTGTATGAATCCCTTATCAAGATTCTCTTGGATTTCCTTCTTCAATTCCTGCAACTCAATTGGGGCCATTCGATAAGGTGTCTTTGAAATGGGCATAGCACGCGGTATGAGTTCTATTGAAAACTCAACATAACGATTTGGTGTAAGACCTGGAAATTCCTCCAGAAAGACATCATCAAACTCTCATACAATGGGACTATTATTAATCCTGAGTTTCTCTCCAACCATTTGAGAAAAATAACCTTCATTTATTGGAATTAAGACCCATAAGAAGGAAGAAATTTCCACTGGAAGGTTATATCCATCCTTGCATCGATAGATGATAGTAGATTGATTGGGAATATTAAATGTGTTTTCCTTTATTTGGAAATTGATATGAGCTCCGTATAAAGAAATCCAATCCATGCCAAGAATCACATCAAATTACACTATAGGAAGGATCACAAGATTTGTAGGAAGCACTTTCCCACAAACTTCAATTGGAGAAGAATTATAAACTTTTGATGCAACCGTTGTGCTAGTAGGAGTTGTCACAGCTAACTCAACATCTAATTTTTGAGGTAGTACGACGATATTCTTAGAAAAGTCTTCAGAAATAAAAGAGTTGGTGGATCCAGAATCAAATAAAATATTTTCTACTTTAGAGTGGATTGTAAGTGTACCTTTCACCACTTCGTTATTGTACTCAACATCGCTGATAGAAATTGCATGTGACTTTCCTTTGTCTTTGGTCTTAATAGTTTGTTGATGTATATCATCTTAAAAAACCCTTGGATTATGTCATTGATTGGCATAATGCCCAATTTCCTTGCACTTAAAACATTAAAGTGTACAAGGTGCATTTTGTGTATCCCTTTCCATGTTCGCATCATTTTTCATCTTCTTCCCATTATTTCGACATTCAACTTCCCGATGACCTTCTTTTCCAGACATAAAACATTTAATTTTCCCTTTAAGATAATTCCCTCCATGTTTCTTTCCACACATTGAGAATAAGGGAAAACTCATATTCTTTTCATTTTGGTCTTTATATTTCCCTTTGAATTCCATTTTCCTCTTCTTATCAAACCCATATGACGGATGCCTTAGTCCAATATCTATCTCAACATTGAGAGCACATTGAACAATTTCCTCATAGATATTGAAGTCCCTTATGGCTAACGCCCTTCGAAGACTTGGTTTTAAGCCTCTAAAGAATCGATCGATCTTACTCTCAGGTTGGATAATAATTCTGAATGCATACCTTGCAAGTCATGTAAAATTTTCTTCGTAGGTACCAACCGATTCATCATCATGTTGCTTTAGTTCAAGAAACTCCTTCTCGATCTTTCTTTGAAGAATACGAGGTATGTAATTATTGAAAAATAATTTCTTGAACTCGTCCCATTCCATGGACTCAATTTCATCCCTTTTCCTCATATTATTAATAAGATTCCACCATTGATCAACTTCACCTTCCAAATGATATACTGCTAAGATGAATTTATCATGCTTAGAATATTATAGGACTGAAAATATATTTTCAGTGGTAATAATCAATTGTGCAGCCACTAATGGATTAGAAGACCCACTGAATGAAGGTGGACGCTGCCTTCTGAAGGATTCAATAGAATATTTCTCCTTCCTTTGCTCGTATAGAAGTCCTACATGATTCATAGCTTGATAAAGTTGTGTGATCATGGCTACAAGATTTTTCATTCCATCTCCCATAATGTTTGGTTGCTCAGGGGGACAATCACTACATTGCCTGTCACATTCAGCATTAACATGGTTCCATCAGGTTCCAACCATTGACTAAAACCAAGAATCATAGTGTGATCAACACTAATCATAATAGGAAAACCACATAATCAAGAATAAAATTTCATACTTTAGGTCTTATCATAGGTTGTTCATGACCATTTCTAAAACATTAATATTGTGTTATATGTTTAGACATATCCTTAGAGTTATTACTATGGCTTTCACATCCTAGTTTCCAATGGTTGAATATACCTTTCCTCTGATAACAACTATAATGAACCATACTTTACATACATGGTTATTACTTCAGAATTGAACCATACTTATTATAACATATAACAAAACCATTATAGGACCGTATAGGTATAGTGTCTTTAGAAACTGGGAAACCTAAACGACTGGTAAAGCATCTACATTGTCTCCCGTTTATTTCATCATATCTATAGTCCCTTTGGAATATCCTACTTAATACCTTTCATCCTACCCTGGGGAAAAGAAAACATACAAAATGGTGAGCTCAACTGATCAGTAACTGTAAACAAATGAAATATCATATTCATAAGAACATAGCATTTCAAAAATCATTACCTGCAAAAGAGATCATAATATCATAACATGGGATAAATCATAGTAGTGAAATGTAAACCCAATAATCATAACATAAATAATTAAAATTTGTTACACACACACATAATCATGGAGAATCATTTCTTAGTAGTCAAGACTCATTTCCAAGACTATCCTAGTGGACAAAGTCCAGTTCTGAAACGAGTTCACTCCTCGTTTCAGTTTTGTATCACTGAACTGGATTAACCTGTTGTTCCAGCCATGAATATCTCATGAGATATAAATATTTACCCAATTAATTGGAGAGAGATATAGGTCCCACCCATCTCATAATTAAACCAATCTTATGTGTTCCACAAAATCATAAATCATAGTATAACCCATGTAATAAAAATGGGATTCTTAAACATCATTCCATCATATCATAATCCAAATAAGATAAAAGGACATCATAAATTTAATTCCATCATAACATAATCAAATCAATGTGAAAATAGGGATCGAAACCGAACCCTATATTATCTTAGTTGGAAAATAATATTTATAAAACACTTGACCTCCTTTCTTGGGGAAAATATCCTTTCTACTTCAAAAACATTTTTCCTTTATTAACATGTCATAAAATTTTAAACTAAATGAAGTTGATTAAAAATAAACATGAAAACATGTAAAGGAATCTACATGGAAATAATTTTTCTATCAAATCATAAAAATTCATTCATGTCATATAAGTTAAAAAAAATTCTTCTCATACTTTGGCCGGAAAAGCCAAAAAGTACCTCATACTAAAAATGACAAAAGATTCCATTCATATCCTATACTCACCAAAGGGTAAAATTGGATTTAAAAAATTTTATGAGGATAGAAATAATATTATATATTGAGGAAACATGGATGTGGATGATAAATATTCCCTAGTAAATTCTGAAGTATAATCAATTTCTGATAAAAATAAGATTGCGAGATTTTCCTTTACCTTTGGTCCGATTTGCTTCGTACATATCTGAACCTCCTGTATAATGATTTAAATAATGTCATTGACTTAAACCAGAATCATATTCATTGTAATTATATCATATATGGTCATTTTCTTATCTTCTTATTAATAATATTTCATTGCTACTTGTTATTCAGGTGTTCATTGCTTTATGTTCTTATGCATGTTTTGTCGAATAAATTATTATTATTTTTTTAGGTTATAGATACCTAATTTCCATAATTGTATTAGTGTAATATATATCATATTTATTCATTAAATTAATTTATATAATTATTATTCAATAAAGATCATGTAGAACGAGTCGCATCACATCGTGGAGATGGTAGGCCGTACGTACGCACGAGTGATGATATCGTTCCAATGATCGTCGAATTGTATTGAAGTGTATGTATACTATTTCAGAATAAATATAACTTTACAATAATCATATATAGTTATTATTTACACCATTATACCCATCCAAGTAAGGTGGTGGTGGAAAAAAAATTACACCATGGCGTGGAGACTGTATTCTGTACGTACGCACGTGCGGTGATTACGTTTTCTGTAGGATGGATAGAAGGTGAAATATGGTTGTTTCATATTTATAATAACATATAAGTATATTAGTGATACTTATTTTTTTACTTTATAATGAAAAAACTAAATAAGATGAAGTAGAAGAAGAAATAAATTTGAAAGAATCGGTAATGGATATTACCTCTTCTTCGTCACGCCTCCTTGAAACCTCCTCTTAGGGCACTAATGTTGGTCTTTGAAGAAGGCCAGGACCTCTAGAATATTACTAGGGGAGTTGAGAAGTGTAATGGTTAGGGTTTGGACGAGCTTGAAGGCTCAATGGTGTGTAAATAGGAGAGGGAGGAGGTACCACTTTATAAGGGAGGAGAGGGGCACCTTTGGAAAGTGTGAAAATATTATTTTATTATAAACTTATTTTTGGTTTAAAAAGGTCCAAAAATCATTAAAGATGAATATAATATGACTCATGTTCTAAATAAAATCATCCAATCATACTTTTACATGTTTTGGATAATATTGTAATCATTATAATCTTATTTATTTAAATCATTTATTAATAAGGCAAATACTGCATCATTATTGTGTCATAAATAATTTAATTTATTTAATGTCTAAAAATTATAAAAAAAATGCCACCATGTAGGAAATAGTATTATCTTTCCAATGAATATTTATAGTCAAAAAGATAATTTATATATCCCTTATAAAAATTAATTACTAAAAGATTTTTGTTAATGTCAATTTTGTCTTTACATTAAATTAATCAATCCAAATTGCCATTATCACTACCAGGTGGCTCAATGAGGTCCCAAAATAGACCCAAGGATGCCAATGTTATTCCAATACTCATAAAATAATGTTAGGACAAGTGTTAAAGTAATTTTGTATTATAATAATATTCTTTTAATCGACAATTACCCTATTTACCTTTTACCCCAGTAAATAAAAGTCAAAAGTTACTATTCACCAAAAATTATTTTCATCTTATTGAACCACATTTTACTTCTTGATAACAAACATGTATATATGATTTTTGAAATACAATTCACTGAAGTGGTAAAATTTCATTTAAATGAAAGAGTGTTTTTTAACTATCACTATGTGGTTTCACTATTCATCAAAAATAGAAGTTTTTCAGAAAAATACCAAAATTTCATCCTAAGCTACATTTGATATTCCGAATTAAAAAATGATGACTATTTTTCCAAATTCAAAACATAGAAGTGGAATTAATTAATTTTAAAATTAATTCCTGTTATCAAATCAAATAGTGTGTTTTTAAGAAATAGTAACAATCAAAAGATCGACACTTGTTTATGTCCAAATTCAAAGTGAAATTAATTCCAATGAAAAAAATTGGATAAAATGGTAAAAATATATTCTAAGTAATATTTAAAACCAATTAAAAAGATAAAATAACCATAAAAATTATTGCGATGGAAAAACTTGTTTTTAATTAAAATATTGCGTGTTTTTACTATTCATTAAAATATGAAAGTTATCAGAATAGTATGAAACTTTTATCCAAATAAAATTTTTATATCATGATTACATGGAAGAATTTTATTTTGTCAAATTGAACTTATAAACAAGTCAAAAACTAGATTTAAAGTGGGTGCGCCATCAAAAGGCGACAAAACAACATTTTTTAAAAAATAATTCTTTTACCCAAAAAATTTATTTTGTTCTCATACCATGTTCTAGAAAATTTTTAAGATGAATAATAAATTTATAAAATTCAAAATTTATTTAATACTATTCATAACAGCTAGTCCATATTATAACAATATATCGTTGTTTAGGGAAACCCGGTATTGCGTACTACACACACTATCGAGGAAGTTCGTGATGGAGTGTAACGAAAGTCAATCTAGTGTTGTGTTCCGTGAAAGATTCTATTGATGTTTCTTATAAAATAAGACCTAATATATATATATATATATATATCTCATAAAATATCAGGGTGTTACAACATACCTTTACCAATAATAAATATGAATACTTTTATGGAAAGAATATGAGATGAGTAAATAATACTATAATAAAACATAATCACATGTATTATACTAGTCGAATGACCACATGAACCATCAATAATATTTTCATAATGAGGGAATGTATAATGCCTGACATTCTGAAACATTTTCTGAAGACCTCAGCCAAAACGTCTAAAAATGATTAAGGCCTCGGCCAAAACCATATATGAAATTGGGAAGGGCCTAACCAATTCCACATCTAGTTGTCTCATGAGACCTACCGATGCATCGAGGAGCTATAGCAGGCTCCAACCATCACTTACTAAGTCCAATACATTCCGCATATGAAAATTTTGAAATATATCATAAACATTCGTATTAAAACTAGCATACAGAATGTCAATAATTTAACCAAAAACCATGAATGATATAAAATGGAACATCCACAGTCAAAAATATCACAAAACCTTCAATAAAATATGGAAGTTTTGTATCATAATAAATAAACTACAAATCAACTTAAAATCCATCAAAGGATGTTGACATAGATGAAATCATAACCATATTTAGAGAAATATCTCATTCTATTTTGAAATCATTTAAGAGTCACATAATTATAAAGAAAACATTTATTTTGAAAATATTTACATAAGCTTTTAAGTGAATCTTCGACGATGTTATAATGGCGGAAAATAGCCACACCCACAATATATGTTAAAAAACATTCTTATCTTAATTTTGTTGAAAATGTCCTAAAGTACCTTGTTTGGAAAATGATGGAAAGATTCCGTTCAAAACATATAAGGTTAAATAAGGTTATAAATTACTTTACCCCTTTATCTAGTAAAAAATGTTTTGAAATAAATTTTTAAGAAACTTGGATGTGGATGATAAAGAGGTCCCATTAGAAACTTAGGTAAAATCAACCTTGGATAATAAAGAGATTTTAGAATTAACCCTTACCTTGCACTTTCCTTTAGTCGAGGGGATGTTTATCCTCTTGTATGAATACTATAGAATTTTATTAAAGTATACCAGATCCATATTAATATTTATGATATCATTCATGATTCATTTATGACTTTATACTATCCATTTAATAATAATTTCCATGTTAAATTAACATTTTGGGTAATAATAGCTTTATTTATCGTACGTGTTTTAATTCGTTGTGCTTGATTGTATCACTTTGATAATGATTTAAATACTTCCAGAATATAAAACATGATTTATATATCATACACATTTAGAATATAAATATGTACAATAGATATATATATGAAATGGAAAACACCGTTTATGGAGACGGTAGACCGTATGTACGCATAATCGTTGTTTCGGTTTTCATATCGTATTGAACGGAATTAAGTGAATAAGATATATTTAACTAAATATCTATATATATATATATATATATATTTACAGTATCATTATTATTTCATATATTACATACTTATTAATGATATATATTTTATAATCATCATTGAATGGTGAATGTGGAAATGAATCTCATCGCGTTCGTGGAGACGGTAGTCCGTATGTACGCATGAGCGACAATATAATTAGTTTGATATTAAAATAATATATAGTTGGATGGTATATTATATATACTGAATAATTTTCATATTATATTTATAATTTAAATAAATTATACTCATTAATATACCCATCCAAATTATGAAGTGTTTGAATAACAAACTACACCATGATGTGGAGACGGTAATCTGTACGTACGCATGTATGATGAATTTTTCATTTGTAGGATGGATAGAATAATGAATACAGTTATACCATATTTATAATAACATCACAGTATTTAGAAGATACTGGATTTATTATTTTGGAAATAAAACAACAAAGAAAGAGGAGGGAGAAGAAGAAAAGATTTTGAAAGAGGTGATGAAATATTTACCTCTTCTTCGGGTTCTTCCTATTGATTTGTTTGAAATGGCTCGTTAGGTTAAATTTAAGACTAAATTATGTCCTATAGGATGAACATATGACAATTGGGAGGATATTTGGGCAGGTTTTGGCCTAGAAAAATGGAATTGAAGGTGTGGATTTGAGAGAAAGGGATGTGCCCTTTTATAAGGGGGAAGAGGGGCTCTTTAGGAAAAGATTGAAATATTATTATATAATAAAATCCTTTTTGGCTTATAATGGATCCAAAATGATTTATTTAGAGGATAATTTGGGTATGGGTCTAAAAATACTCAACCAATAGGTTTTAGATAGGTTTGGGTCACTATATTAACTTTATCTTTTGATTTAACTCTTAGTTAAATAGTTTGACATTTACCATGTCTCTTTGTATTTTTATTTTATATGGGTATTAAACTTACTATATACTTAAAAAAGAACCCCAAGTTGTTCATTAATGATACAAATTTCATTATATAAGTATTTTGGATGAACCGTAGATTATTCAGAACAACATATCAATTAATAATATCATATTTGTTTTAAAAACTCTTTTATGTCAATTTTTTCACTATTGGGTATTTTGTTTTTCCAAAATTATAACAGAATTATTACATCGAAATAAATTCATATAACCAACCCTAATATGTAATATTTAACTATAAAATAAATGTAATTTTTAAAAAGTCTCAAATTACATTTATTTGCATTTTAATAATGTCAATTGTTTTAATATTTCATTAATTAGGTAATTAATGAATCATCATTTTGTTATAAATAAATTAACTTATATAATGAATAAAAATATAAATAAAATACCATTATGTAGGAAATCGTTTTATCTTTCTGATGAATATTTATAGTCGAATTTATCTTTTGTGTAACACAATATTAAAAAGGTTTTAGTTATTAAACATTGATTTTAACTCCTTTTACTCTTCTCTGCATTAAATAATAATAAATGTCCTAATCTAATCCAATTGGACCAAAGTGGTTAATATTTTATTCCTGAGGTTGTTTTTGGTCAAATTATACTTATCCATTAGAATTAGGACATGTGTTAGGATAATAATAATATCATTTTGACCCTTAATTACCCTATTTACTTTTAACTGTGGTAAATAAAAGTAAAAAGTTACTATTAACCAAAAATTGTTTTCATCTTATTGAAAAAAAATTTACTTACTGATATCAACATTGTCTCTCAGATTTTTGAAATTCAACTCACAAAAGTGGTAAAATTATGTTGTATCTAAATTCGCAAATGCTCCTAGGAGGTGGGTAAAAGACGGTAAAAAGGTCAATTTTTTTTATATAACTAAAATTATTATAAACTGATTCCAATGAATAAAATTTAACATATATAGGTATTATGTATCTTTTTTTACCTAAAATAAATTTAAATAAAAAAATAAATATTTAAATAAAAATTCTGTTTTAAACTGTAATTGTTTATCAAAAATTGAATGTTTTCTGAAAAATACCAAAAAATCACTTTAAGCTAATTTTGATATTCCGAATCTAAAAATGAAGAATTTTTTTCCAAATTCTATAAATTTGAAGTTTCATTAATTAATTTAAATTTAATTCCCATTGTCAAAACCAAAAAATGTGTTTTTAAGTACTAATAACTAACCAATGATTGATACTTGTTTATGTTCAATTTCAAAGTTAAATTATATCCAATAGATAACATTGGATTAAATGGTAAAAATATAATATATTTATACTTATAAACCATTAAAATGTATAATTTAACAGTACACATTATTTTGATTAAATAAGTTGTTTTTAGTTAAAATATAGTATTTTTCACTATTCACCCAAATATGAAAGTTATCAGAAAAACAAAAAAAATTTATTGAAACTAAATTATTATATTTAGATTCTAGAGAAGAAGTTTATTTTTTAAAATTAAATATATAAATGTTTCAAATATTGTATTTAAAAAGGGTTCTCTATTTAAAGGTGGTAAAATTTCATTTTTATTAAAATACTTCTTTTATCTCAAAAAATATGATTTTGTTTTCTTATTAGGGATAATAAACTCATAATATAGATTCTAAAATTATAAGGATTATATAAAGATAAAAATTTAGTTAATACTATTCATGACCTCTTTTGAGCGGCTAGTTTGGAAAGTCGTGGTGCCCTTGAACTTGGTGTTGAGTGTAGTGCAAGATATTGAATTATTTTGAAGAAATAACATACTATGAAATCTTGGGGAGTTACATTTTCCCTAAATCAATAAATTTCATCCACACAATTTGAAATTGTTCTTCAAAAATAAAAGGTTGAAAATAGAAAATACCATTGTGGGAAAACCCACATCGAAATTTGGGTTAAAAAAATTTAGTCTTAATAAGAGGAAAATAGGAAAGAAAAAATCACCACCAAATTATGATCTCTATTAAGAGAACGTTGGTGGAAATTAGAGACACATAATTGGTGTAAAAACGTAAATATTTATAGGGAGTGATTGATGTCATCAGTCAAAAACAATTGTAGAATTGAGGGCCTCAAAGACATCAATTTATGATGATTTAAAATATCATCGGTTCAACAAAACATAAGGTATTAGGATAACACATTTTTAGTTTTAAGATCCCTTACCTAATGTTTACGAATTAATTTCTTCATATAATAAGAGAAAAAAATATATACTTGACAAGTAGAGTTCCATCATTTAACTAATTTCTATCACAAACTCATCTTTCACTCTAAAAGGTAATAGAACTATAAAAAATATTCTATTTATCCTATTCATATAGGGTTCCAAAAAATGAATTTATAATTCACCTATCATACCAATAAAAAAACTTCATTATACAATACAGGGAATTCAGATAGACTAGTGGCAGGTGATAAATCCCAATCACACTATGGTTGTGGGTTCGATTCCCGCAGCTTTTTCATACGTGATGGGTTGTCACATGGTCTGTCTGTTTTCCTTTTTATAAAAATTAAAAAATAACCTTTACAGTAGTATCCAATTTCGAATGTAATCTATTCCAACCTTTAGACTTATACAAAATACTTTTATCCAAACTCACAATCAAAATTTTTTAAGGAAGTTAAACACAATGAAGATCCTTTTTTCCACATAATAACATGTGAACACCTTCACCATGTATTATTTTAAAACATGTTAACACCATGAATTACCATAAAACCTTATTGATTACATTCATGCTCCCTTATCTTGTATATGGTACTAGATATATTCCATATATCTAGAAATATTGAATATTCCAACAATGATGAAATAAAGAAACTATTAATCATTTCCAAGGAAGTCAAGAATATCTAATATAATTTATCCAAATCAACCATCTCTTATTCCAAAATCACTACCTCATTATCAAGACCATGTCAAGGATTACATTTCCTTCAAACATTTTTTTCGAAAAACAATTATCTTACTATTAAGTCACTTTTCTTAGAACCATATAATATAAAATCCTCAATAAAATAGTATTGTAGTACAATCCTTATTTATCTCTATAATCCATATAACTTGAATATTGTTGATACAACACTAAAATAAAATAATTCTATAACAACAACATAAGAACACTGGTCATTCCTCTTCATCTAAGGTAGTATCATAACATGATTATTATCCCATAAAATCATTTGCACTATACTCTGATGACTAGGACATTGATTCGCATAGTGTCCCAATGCCTTTTAGATGAAGAATTTTACATTTGAAACCGTTTTCTTACCCTTACAATCACGTACTTGGTGCGCTTTTTTCCATACTTATAACAAACTCTCATTACCTTCAACCATTTACCAAGGTGATTATTTCCACATTTATCACATATGAAAAAAAATCCTTATTTACCCTCTTCCCTTTATCTATATTTCTCTCTACAATCCTTTTCTTCTCATGGTTCCCTTTAAAGCCATAGTACTCAGAGAATTCATTACTTATCTTATTAACACATGATATTATTTCTTCATATGTTGAGAATACATGGGGGACTATTTCCCTATTAAATGTAGGATTAATACCATGAATGATATGACCCTTTTTACTCCTTGGATCACACATATTTCTGGAGTTATCATTCCTTCTATTGGGCCCTATTTTTGTACAATGACATACACTAGGTCAGTTTGTGAATTATAATGAATAATTCTAAACTTGTAAAATACCTAACGTAAATTGAAAAGTTGATATATATAATCCATAACCATAAAAATATTTTATTTGAGTAGGTATATTCTCATAAATTATTTATCATGATCTGAAAGGAAAATGAGAATTATTTTAAGCATATCCCACAAGAGTGTCGTAACCAAGAGTGCAGCAAGGCCCGTTTTTGTGCATGAGTTCTCGTTCGAGTTTTGCTCAAAGCGGTGTTTTCGGGTTTTACCCCTAGGTTCATCTGTGCCAGAGGTGCCTCTACCGGCTCGTATCCAGACATGGATGAATTGTTTGGAAAACTCACAAAAACTCTACAATACCAAAATTCTAGGAAGTTATTCTATACTAATCCTCAAAGTCTATCTTAGGGTTATGTGCCCTAATCAGGGTTTATCTAAATATAGTTTCCAAGGTTTGTACTAAACTTTCTCTGATACCAACTATAACACCCCGACCCCAGTTTCCTAGAGTCGGTGAATTTTTAAATAACATTGAAATAATTACAAGGAATCAAGTCCCGAAGGACCGATCAGTTTAGCAGTTTTGGAAAATAGATTACATACATGAATGTTACATTGCACTATATAACATACAACACAACATAAATTAACATTTATGAACACCATTATTCCCTTATCATAAACATGCATATCAATCACAATACACATCTTGGAATCCTAGAAAAAATAATTCATAGAAAGGGGTGATCTCAAATGCTAAGTAAGGGTAAGAAATATAGTGGAAGATAACAAAGATATTAAGCATGGTGAATAATTGAAACCACATGCCTTTACCAATAATAAACATTAATGCTTTTATGGAAGGAATATGATCTGAGTAAATAATTCCATAATAAAAAAATCAGGGGTATTCTACTAGTCGAATGACCACATGAACCATCAATATTATTTTCATAATGAGGGAATGTATAATTCCGAACATTCTGAAACATTTTGTCAAGACCTCGGCCAAGACGTCTAAAAATGATTAAGGCCTCAGACAAAACCATATATCAAATTGGGAAAGGCCTCGGCCAATTCCACATGTAGTTGTCTCATATGACCTAATGATATATCGAGGAGCTATAGCGGGATCCACCCATAACGTACTATGTCCAATACATTCCTCATATGAAAAGGTTGAAATATAACCTAAACGTTCGTATTAAAAGTAGCATACGAAATGTCAATACTTTAATGATAAACCATGAATGGTATAAAAATATCACATCCATAGTCAAACATATCACAAAACCTTCAATACAATATGGATGTTTTTTATTATAATAAATCAACATCAAATAAACTTAAAATCCATCAAAGGATGTTGACATAGATGGAATCCAAACCTTTTTTAGAGAAATATCTTTTTATATTTTGAAATCATTTAAGAGTCACATAATTATAAAGAAAACATGTTTTTTCTAAAATATTCTTATAATCTTGTAAGGGATGCTTCGATGATGTTATTATGGCTGAAAATAGTCGCACCTGCCATATAAGTTAAAAAACATTTTTATCTTTATTTTGTCAAAAATGTCATAAAGTACCTTGTTTGGAAAATTAAAGAAAGATTAATTTCAAAACATAAAAGGTTAAATAAGGTTATAAATTACTTTACACCTTTATCTAGTAAAAAGTATTTTGAAATATATTTTTAAGAAACATGGATGTGGATGATAAAGAGGTACCAGTAGATACATATGTAAAAACAACCTCAGATAAAAAAGAGATTGTATAATTAACCCTTACCTTGTACTTTCCTTTAGTTTAGGTTACATTTATCCTCCTGTATAAAGACCATAGTATGTTATTAAATTATACCATAACCATATTAATATTTATGATATCTTTCATGATTCATTTTTGACTTTATACTACCCATTTAATAATAATTTCCATATTAAATTAACATTACGGGTAATAATCACTTTCTTTATCGTATGTGTTTTAACTTGTTACTCTTGATTATATCACTTACATTATGATTTAAATACTTCCAAAATATTAAACGTGATTTATATATAATATATATTTAGAATATAAATATGGAAAATATACATAGACATGAAATGGAAAACACTGTTTATGGAGACGGTATGTCGTACGTAAACATAAACGTTGTTTCTGTTTTCATATTGTATTGAACGAAACTTAGTGAAAATGATATATATAAGTAACTAATTATATATATATATATATCTAGTAGAATTATTATTTCATATATTACATACTTATTAATGATATATATTTTATAATCATCATTGAATGGTGAACGTGGAAATGAATCTCATCGCGTTCGTGGAGACGGTAATCCGTACTTACGCACGAGCGAAAATATCATTCTTTTGATATTAAAATCATATATAATTCTTTGTATATATCATATATACAGAATAATATTCATATTATATTTATTATTTACAAAATTTGTACTCATTATTATACCCATCTAAATGATGAAGTGTTTGAATAACAAACTACACTATGACGTGGAGACGGTAATCTGTACATATGCATGTATGTTGACATTGTCATTTGTAGGATGGATAAAATAATTAATATGGTTGTAAAATTTTTATAATAACATCACAATATATAGAATATACTAGAGTTATTATTTTATAATGGAAACAACAATGAAAGAATAAGGGGAAGAAGAAAAGAACTTGACAGAGGTGATGAAATATTTACCTCTTATTCAGCTTCTTCCTTTTGATCTGATAAAAAGGGCTCCTTAATATGGCTTTATTTCTAACTTAAGGACTCTATTATTAAGGGAGGAAACTTGGGAGGATATTTGGGTAGTGTTTGGATGAGAAAAATGGCTTTGAAGATGTTAATATTAGAGAAGGGGAAGCTCCCTTTTATAAGGCGGAGGAGGGGCCCTATAGGAAAAGAATGAAATATTATTTTATAATGAAATATAATTCGGTTTCTATTGGCTAAAAAATGATTTATTTAGAGGATAAGGTGGGTATGTATCGAAAACTAATCAACCAATAGGTTTTACACTGGTTTGGGTCGCTATATTGACATTTTCTTTTAGATTTGTCTCTTAGTTAAATAGTTTGACATTTAACATGTCTCTTTGTATTATTATAATATATGGGTAGTAAACTTACTATATACTTACAAGAGAACCCCAAGTGGTTAATTAATTATAAATCTATCATTATATATGTATTTTGTCCATTCCTTATATTTTTAGGAATACAATATGAATTAATAATATAATATTTGTTTTAAAAACAATTTTCTGTTAATTTTGACAGTATTTAGTATTTTGTTTTTGATAAATTTATAACTGCATCATTACTTCGAAAAAATTCTTCTAACCAACCCAAATATGTAATATTATCCTATATGAAATGTGTAATTCATATAAAGTCTCAAATTACATTTATTTGGATATTTATAATGGAAATTATTTTAATCTTTCATTAATTATGTAATTACCGAATCATCATTGAGTCAAAAATTAAATAAATTATTTAATTTCTAAAAATATAAATAAAATAAAATTATGTAGGAAAAATTTTTATCTTTATAATGAATATTTATAGTATAATTTAGCTTATGTGTAACCCTATATTAAAAATGTTTTATTTATTAAACATTGATTTTAACTCTTTTATCTCTTCTTTGATTTAGATAATAATAAATGTCCTAATCATATCCAAGTTGTCCAAAGAGGTTCATATTTTATTCCTAAGGTTGTTTTTGGTTGAATTATACTTATAAAAGAGAATTAGGCCATGTGTTAGGATAATAATAATATCATTTTTACCCTTAATTACCATATTTACTTTTAACCGTGGTAAATAAAAGTAAAAAGTTACTATTCACCAAAAATTATTTTCATCTCATTGAACTACATTTTACATATTTATATAAACCATGTCTCTCGTACCTTTGAAATTAAACTCATATAAGTGGTAAAATTATGTTTTATGTAAATTTGAAAATGCTTTTAGGAGGTGGATAAAAGACAGTAAAAAGTTCAATAAAATTTGTATATATCTAAAATTATTTTAAACTGACTTCTATGAATTTCATTGAACTTATATAGGTATTATGTATCGATTTTGACCTAAAATAAATTTAAATAAAATAAATAAATATTTTAAAAAAATTTGGTTTTAAACAATAACTATTCATAAAAAATTGAAAGTTTTCATAAAAAATACAAAAAATTCATCCTAAGATAATTTCGATATTCTGAATCAAAAAATGAATTAAATTTTAACAAATTCAAAACATATAATTTTCATTTTTTAATTTCAAATTAATCTTGTTGTCAAAACCAAAAAGCATGTTTTTAGGAAATAATAACTAACAAAATATTGATACTTTTTTATTTTCAATTTAAAAGTGAACTTATTTCCAATGAATAAAAATGGATTAAATGGTAAAAAGATAATCTCTTTATTATTACAAACCATTAAAATTTATAATTTAAAACTACCAATTATTATGATTAAAATAGTAGTTTTGAGTTAAAATATTGTATTTGTCACTATTCACCGAACTATAAAAGTTATCTGACAAACAAAAAAAAATTATTGAAACTGAATTCATATGTTTTGAATCTAAAAAAGATGTTTATTTTTTCAAATTGGGTATATAAAAGTTTCAAATATTAGATTTAAAAAGGGTTCTCCATTAAAAGGCATTAAAATTGCATTTTAAAAAAAATACTTCTTTTATCTGAAAAAAATGAATTTTTTTTATTATGTCTATGAAAATCATAATATGGATTCTAAAATTATGTGGATTATATAAAGGTAAAAATTTAGTTATTACTATTCATAACCACTTTTTAACGGCTAGTTTGGAAAGTCGTGGTGCACTTGAGCTTGGTGTTGCGTGTTGTGAAAGTTATTGATTTACTTTGTAGAAATAACGTACTATGAAATCTTGGGGTGTTATAGTTTTTTTATTTGAAGAGAATGGATGAACATGAGTATCACTTGAGAAATGAATTCAATACCATGAGAAACGATAATTTTTATGTGATATATACCATATGGGAATTTTAGCTTTATAAAGTTTCATTTTCGGTTCATATAATATCACGATAAGGGATATCTGTTGAACCATCAACAACAGAAGTAGTTGAAAGTTGGTTGAGACCAAAAAACGGTAATGAAGATCCTATTTTTTTGGTTTGGGTAGATATTATTGATGTTTTGTGAATTATTTTTCATGATTATCTAACCCACTCAACAATTTGGCTCGGAATGAAGTTATGTTACTTTGGAAGGAGAAATTTGAAGTGAATTTTAAAAAGAATAAAATTATGTTATCCAGTGAACCTATGCTCAAATTTATTTGTAGTGGATAATGGTTTTTAATCTACAGTGATGCATCAAATAAGGGACTAGAATGTGTTCTCATGAAAAATGGTATGGTGGAAGATTATGCCTCATGGTAGTTGAAAATACATGAGCCAAAATACCCAACCCAAGATTCGGAGTTAGATGAAGTAATCCATTCATTAATGATATGGTGGGATTATCATTATGGTGAAAGGTGTGATATTTATACTAATCATAAAATTTTAATGTACATTTTCACTAAAAAGTAGCTGAATATGCACCAAATAAGATGGTTGGATTTGATTGTGCATTTTGACTGTTCGATACATTACCATTGTGGGTAAGTAAACATGGGGGCGGATACTTTAAGTCGAAAAAACCATGCTTTATTTTCAATGATGATGATAAAAGAAGATACAATTTTTTTTGGATTTGCAAAGGATTGATCTTGAAATTATAAAGGAAGTGGAGAAATCCTATATTTATCAAATGAATGTTTAACCATCTATACAAGTTAAGATTGAAGAGGCATAAAAGAAAGACGTAAAGCTATAAAAGACGTTGAGAAATGTTCTTGAATTCAACCTTGGTTGTGATGAAATAATAAGGTTTAGGAATAGGATTTGTATTCCTCCCATACTAGAATTAAATAAGGATCCATTTGATGAGGCTAAAAGTTCTTCTTTATCTATTAAAAAATAAAGCGCATTGATGTACATGGACTTGAAAGAGTATTTATGGTGGGATTTCATCAAAAGAGATGTCACTGATTATGTCTATCGATTCAATGTTTTTAAAATAGTTAAGGTTGAGAAAAAGATGTCTAAGGGGATGTCACAACCATTAACCATACCAAAATGAAAATGGGAAAACATCACTATGCATATTATTTTCATACATCCCAAAACATCTAAATTCTATAATGCTATATGGGTTAAAGATGATCGTATTATGAAGTAGGAATATTTCATTGCTATTGGAGATGATTTATACTCTATGTCAGGTTTCCAAGATATATATAAAGTATGTGATAAGATTTAATGGAGTACCACTTTCCATTATATCGGATCAGGATCTGAGGTTTACTTCGATGTTCTGGCGATGTCAACAGCATGCTCTAGATACATAGTTAAGTTTCTTGAACTCCTTATCATACTTTGATAGACGGTCAGTCTGGGATGACAATTCAACATTTGGATGGCATGTTAAGAGATCTCTCTTTTTATTTCAAAAGTGTTTGGGATCAACACCTACCTTTAGTAGAATTTTATTACAAAATATCTTTCACTATAGTATTTATGTGGATCCTTACGAATTATTCTATAGAAATAAGTACAGAAATCCAACTTCCTTGGGTGATGTTGGGGAATGAATGTCATTAGGACCTGGCCTTGATGATGAAATTGAAGAAAAGGTCATATATATTCAACAACACATAAGAGCAGCTCAGAGTCGACAAAAAGGTTATGCAGAAAATTGAAGAAAAGACCTAGAGTTTGATGTAGGTGATACGTTTTTCCTATGAATATCTCCCTGGAAGAGTGTAATGAGACTTTTAAAGAATGGAAATTTGAGCCCTTGGTATATAATTCCTTTTGATATTCTGGATCGCATTGGGAAGGTAGTTTAGTGATTGGTGATTCCACCGAATCTATCTCAAGTTCAGGATTTGTTCCATGTAACTCTCCTGAGAAAGTACATTCCCAATACTTCACATGTACTAAGCTCAAAATTTATACCTCTAAATAAATATCTTTCTTATGAAGACCAATCGATAGAGAATCTGGATTGTAGAAAAAAGTTCTACAAAAAAAGACCACTCGCTTTGTTAATGTTTTATAGTGGAACCAGAAATTTGAAGAAGCTACATGTGAACTTGAGGATATGGTGAGGGGTAGGTATCCTCATTTGTATGTCTCCAAGATATGAATTTATAAGACAAAATTTAGTTTAAGGGGGGTAGAATGTAACACTCGGTTGTTTTTAAATGAACCAGGATACACCCTTATTAAATGTTAATATTATATCCTAACTGATAGGTTATCAGGAATAATTGTAACTAAATTATGAAAATGAATTGTGAATTCATTGGCTATCAATTATTTTTGAAAAAAATAAATAAATTAGATATTTTTATTTTTGAGTTAATTTATTTGGTATTTAATTTAATGAGATATATAAGAGTTATATAATTGATAAAATATTTTTTATATTCATCTAATGGACATTTTAGTCGTAGCGTATGAAATAATCTCTATTTGATGCATAAAATATTATTTTTTTTAAATGGTTATTTTTACCCCTTTGAATGACGAACCCCATTTAAATTAATATTTGGACACATTAATAATTTTTATATGAAAATATAATCATGTTATTTTGAATCAGGATATAATTATTTACATTGGATGAATTTCTAATATTTTTCTAATAACATTTATGTTTTGATGAATAGTAAAAATTCAATAAATTTTCAATGAAAATAACTTTTTTCATTGAAATAATTAATATTGTTAAATTATAGTGTTGAATTGTTTATAAGTAAAAATATAATATATTTTTAACATTTTATATAATGAATGTCATTGGGATTAATTTGACATCAAATTCAAATTTAAGTACATTTCAATCTTTTGTAATATTTTACATTTTAAAATTCATTTTCTCATTTCAAAAACATGATTAATTTTAAATTATTTACTACTACAATTGTGATACGAATGTTGAAAAATGGATTGTATATTTTGAATCAGTAGGTCCAAATTATGTAAATATATATTTTTATTCTGGGGAAATATGAATATTATATTCGGTAAATTGTATTAACACGGTAAAATGGTAAATCAGGTAATTAAGGGTAAAAATAATTTTATAAAATTTCCCTAACACTTTTCTTAATATAATATGATGATTATAATTTTCCTAAATTATAATGGGGTCTAAATGGTATCTATTTGTACCCACTTGGATGAGATTGGGACATTTAATTTACTTTATTTAAATAAAAGTGAAATATGTCACACTCAAAATATAATAATTAAATTATTTTTAATATAAGGTTATAAAAAATATAATTCAATTATAACTACTCAGTATAAGAGTGAGATCTATGCTAACTAAGTTTGGGGATCACCTTAAGCGGGGTGTAACCCATTTTCCCCTTTCATTGTGATGAGTAGAACCCCTATGGTTGAATGACCTAGTGGACGGTGGGTTGGATGGTAACCTACATCAAATGGAATGAAACTTAACGTTGATGGATCCTTTGTGAATGGGAAGATGAGTGGTGGGGGGATTTTATGGGATTTAAGGGGTTCTGTTTGGTTCGGTTTTATTGCATTATATGTCCCTAGATGCTCATTGGGTGCGGAAGCAACGGTCCTCCATATGGGTCTCAAATTGTGAAAATGATTGGATATTCAGGCATTGGAGGTCGAGTTTGACTTAATGGTTTTGGTTAGAATCCTGTAGGGGAAATGTGTCACTCCATGGGAGTTGTTTTACATCACTGGTAGTTTGTCATTAGATCCCAATGGCTGACAAATGGTGAGGCGTATTGGTTTTCAAGGCAACTTCTCGGTGGATGCTCTTGCACAGGTTGGTAATCTAGAGGACCCTCTTATCCTCATTGATAGTGTCGGTCCCCTTACTTCTGAATGTAATCTTTTTGCCCAAGGAGATTCCCTTGGACATTATCTCTTCAAACAGACTAGATAATCCTTTGTTGTCAATGGGCATTTACCCTCCATTCTAATAAAAAAATTCAATTTTTAGTAAATTATTTAATTTATGGGGAGATAAAATAAAGGTTATGAAGTATATTTTAATAAACATATTTGGGAATAATTATTATTAAAAATAAGTTTTAAAGATAACCATGACCCTTTAGGGATATAATTAAATATTTATTATCAAGATTCACCTGTTATTTTTATATTTTAAAAATCCCTGAAATAAATTGTGTCAAAATTGACAGTATTGATATTTTTCAAAATAAGGTTTTCTAACATTATTTAAAAATTAAGAAACATTTCCAAAAAAAATAGATTAATTATAATATTGTCTATAATGATCTAAATTATTCATTTATGGTATAATTGACTTCAAATAAGTAAATATTTCACCCTTTTAATAATAAAATATTTTCTACCCTAGTTAAAATATAAATAGAATAACGAAGTGTTAATTAAAATGATAATGCAAAAATTGAAAAAAAAACTTATCTATAATTTAATTTTTGAATATAATAAAACCATATCTCATCTAATCATATAAATTGTGTCATTTGGGATGTTTTTATTTTGGTTTTTGATTATTTTATAAATTAATATTTTTAAGGTTTTCAAATGTTCCCCTCACCTCAATTATAAAAGGGAACTTCCTACCAAAACTATTAATTATATTCTGAGACATCAAGATCGACCATTACATGCCCACTCCCCTTATAAACTTCCATAGAAACATTTTAGAGGTCCTTGTCTTCTTCAATGTCCAACTCTAGTGCTCTATGATGATATTTAGAGGAGGCATATCAAAGAATTGGTAATATCATTTATCGATTCATAAAATCATATTTCTTCATATACTTCCACCTCATGAGTTAGTAAACTATAAACTAATAAATCCTATATTACATATATAATGAGTGGTTATTATGATTGTGAAACTAAAATATTACACCTTCTACCCATCCAATGAAAAATTAAATCACTACGTGTGCATATATACAGCTTAACATTTCCACGTTGTGGTGTAACATATTTTTCACCACCACCTTCCATTGATGGGTATGATGATGGAATTTATAAATATATATATTATTAATATAATATTATGTTTATTCTGAGATACTATACACCATATACTTCAATACCATTCAACAATTATGGGAATGATATCGTCATTTGTGCATACATACGACATACCATCTCCATAGTGTGATGTAATTCGTTCTACATAATATTCATTAAATCGTGATTATATAAATCACGTGAATTAATAAATAATATTTTTTTAACTAATAAATTTTTTTAATTTAAATATCTATAACCTAAAAAGATTAATAAAAACTTATCTGACAAAACATGCAAAAGAATATAAAAAAGTTAATAACTAAATAACAAGTAACAATGAAATGTTACTAATAAAAGATGAAAATATTATAATAAATGTTATCATAAATATTATTATTATTATTATATAAATAATAAAAATTATTTAAATAATAATACAATAGTTTTGGATACATACGAATAACTTCAAACCTAATGTTAGGGATAATTCCACAGTCACATTATTATTTGAGATTCCTTATACACAAGTATTTACTAGGGTATATTTTTCATCCACATCCAAGTTTCATAAATATATCGTATTATTTTTATTCTTATACAATTACTTAAAGTCATTTTTACCCTTAGTTAATTTTTTATTATACAGTACGAAAGGAATCATTTGGCATTTTTCAATTTGAGGTACTTTTTGACTTTTCTCACAAAAGTTGAGAAGAATGATTTTTTATGTTTTACAACACGAACATATTTTTATGATTAAATAATGTCTTGTTTTTTTAATCATACCCTATAAGTTTATAAGATTATTTTAACATAAAATATTTTATTCTAAACTTCTTTGGAAATTGAATGAAGGAAAACAATTTTGAATAAGAAATGATATTTTTATCAGCAATTAATGTCAAGTGTTTTATAAAAATTATTTTCCATATAAGATTACATAGGTTTATGTTACTATACCTATTATTATTTTGATTTAATTTTATTTATATGTAATTATTTTTATGAAATCCATTTATCTTATAAATATTATGTTATGGTTGAATGATGTGTAATAAACCCATTTGTTGTTCCTTTGGTTATGAAATGGTAAATTTTTTATGTCTTGTGGAACTTGTAATAATTATTTCATTATAAGATGGTTGGGACCTATACCTACCTCCTAAACATTAGGTAAAGATTTATATCTCAAGAGATAGTCATGACTGGAATAGAATATAAATTTGATTCAGTAATACAGAGCTGGAACGAGGAGTGAAATTGGTTCAGTAATAGAAATTTTATGCTATGATGGTCTTGGAAAAGAGCCTTGAATAATGTAAAATTATTTTCTATGCTTATGTGTGTATTCCATAAATTTTCATGTCTTATGTTATGAATATTTATATTACATTGAACTTTTTTGTTTTATCCCATGACATGATTTTATTATCTTTCATATAAAGGATAATATTTTCAAATATTATATTCTTATGATTATGATATGATTTATATTACCCTTGTTTACCCTTATTAATAATTTTAGATCACCCATTCTATTGGGTAAACTTACATCAAGGTATCAGTTAACCATTTTTATGTTATTGTGTTTGTTGACAAAGTGGGCCTTTGTGTTTTGTTTGTTGACAAAGAAGACCATGATGTTCATATTTTTTGACAATGGGGCCTTACATGGTGAGTTTTCAAGTTCAATACATATTATTAACAATACATTATTGGATTACAAACCTTGAAAATGGAATGAACGATCTGAATGTGGTACAAAAAGAGAAGGTAAAAGGTGGCATTGTTTTGTAGTGTTTGCCAAAACGTTTGGCCCTCAAAATCGACAAATGGAGAAAAGTGTTTTTGGAAAATGGACATGCACACAACATTAATCAATGATTTTAATGTTGTGTGCCATACGTTTTTTCACTATTATAACATAAAAATATGGAAATGGAATGAGGGGCACAAAATTATGGGTTTTGTCTCGCAAGGTGACTAGGGCGACCAAGGCATAGGGAGCTGGACTTGCGCGCCTTGAGGAGACATGCACTTGGAGCTCAGAGTGACCAAAATTCTTATAAATAGAGGTCTACCCCTCCTCATTGGGTGTGAATCTCAACACATATATAAAATTCTATCTTCAGTCATGTAGGTGGTTTGGGTTCACAAGTGGTGGTTTAGTCATGCAAGTTTAATGATATTTAGAAGTTGTGCGCCAGTTGATAGTTGTGTGACAATATTGGTTTGGGTATAAAAGGGTGTGTTTCGCCCAAGTTATTTTTTGGTTAAAGAAGTATCTCTCAAGTAGTTAGGTGAAACTTACACACTAGGAATAGAGAAGCACTCCAGGCTTAGGAAAGCCTGCCATTCATTCTAGGGTAGCACGAAAGTTGGAAGATTGATTGGTACCTATAGTGAAAGGTGGGATTCTTCTACGTGTGGATGTTGGAAATCAATAGAGAATATACATATAGAGAGTGATGCATTATTTTTTGATAATGAAGTGACCTACAAGTCTTTAAACTATGAGTAGATCTTCTGATAAATTACCGAGCACACATCAGTTGAGGGAGCAGGGAACTTTCATATTTTGAGTGGTTGTAAAAGAGGATGGATAGTGAGTCCACTACGAAAATTGTAAACAGTAGTACACTTTTAGTGGATTAAGTACATTGGAATATTTCTAGTGTATGTTCCTTGGACATTTCTATGTGAGGGTGAACCAATTTAAAATTTTGTGTCATGTGATGATTTAATTTCTATTTATACTCTACTACAAGAAATAGAGAGAAGAGTGATTTCATTAACAGCGAAACATAATCAAAGGGTGATGAGGTTTAAATATGTCATTCCATGATTCACCCCACCCCTCTCTTAGGATATGTAGCCTAGTGAACCAAACAATTTTTATCATAGAGAAAGGTTGATTTCAATTTTTCTCTCTCAAATGGAGGTCACAAATCATAAATGAGATTCTGATCATCAATGGGAATAATTTTCTACTATGGAATAATTGGATGAAATAATAATTCAGATCATTTTGATTGGATATGATTACAATATCATTACATGGTATAATACTAGATATTAATATGTTTATTTATCAGATGTCAATCGAAGAGAATTGTATGTTGATTCCATGGGAATCAATGATTTAGAGGGAGCCTTATCCAATGCTATCTATATAGAGGTGATGTCTTAAAAAACATCACATGCCATTTTTTAAAAACATTTTAACATATGTGAAAGAGATTAAAAACATTAGGTATGAAAAGCTTGAAGTGTTTTAAAATAAGTATGAAGATCTTATAATGAACCTGAATGATTCTATCGATGAATTATTTGACAAGGTAAATGTTATAGTGGAAGACATGCGAGGTCTTGGTGAGTTCATTGAAGACATAATTATTGTGAAGCATATCTTCAAGAAACCTCCACCTCACCTCAATCCATAAGGGTTCAGTGTTAAAAGAAAATGATCTAAAAGAGTTGATGCTAGATAAAATTCCCAGTACCCTTGTATCATATGAAATGTGAAATGAAGATATTGATGATGTGGAAAAGGGAAATCCAAAGAGGTGGAATTCAAAGCCAGGACAACTCACACTATTGAAGACTCTCGAGAATAAGATGAGAAAGATGAGGTGATGACATTCCTCTCCTCAAACCCTTGAAGATGAAAAATAATGTTTATAGAGAAACTTCCACTTTCTTTTCTTTAGATTTAGAATGGTTGTACATCTTGCAACAAGGTTCCCTAAAAATTTCAAGTATATAATGATTTTGATGAAGCTGAAATTTCCAAGAAGAATTATTCAGCCTCTGTAAAATGGAAGAAGCAGTTCATGAGAAATTTATTTTTGAAGAAGAACCTTCTTCCACAAGAATGTGTCAGTTTAGATGTGTCTGAGGTTGAGGAGTTTGAAGAGATAGTGAACTGCAATGATCATGGAGAGAATATGGTGGTGGTAGTTTTTAGTAGTTCACAAAATCATGATGAAACCGAAGCTGATGAAGAAGAAGAAGAAGTTGATGGAATATTCGATATAGAAGCCGAATTAAAAGCATCTCTTGAGGAGATATATGTTTGGAGAGAAAAAAAATGAAATCCAACAAGATGGTACATGATGCCAAACTCTACAGGAAACAATATGAAGAATAGAGGACATAGGTGGTAAAAGAAATCAAAACCTTATGTCATCCATGAAAAAGATATCAGAAAAGGTTGATGGACATAAGCTCAAGATTTAATAACTGAAAAGGGAGATTTGTGGCTTGAATAACAATGTGAATGATCAAGTCAAGAGTATTGAATAAAACGAAGAACAAGTCGCTAGTCTGTGATGAAATGTAAAGGATCAAGAAAAACTCATGACCCTCAATTTGACATCGGTAAATTATGTCATTTAGAAGACTGAAAAGATATTAGAAGAGCCTAGCAGGTCAATAATAAAGAAGCATCAATCATGCTCAGATGTTGGCTCATTTAGGGTTCGATCAAAAAAAAACAAGTCAGACTTGAAGTCAGATCACCAACGCCCATTTCAAAAATGAAAATTAATTTGGGTAAATAGAAAAATCCAAAAATTCAATGAATCCAAAGAATAGCTGGCATTAGAAAAGTGACACATAGGAATAAACCTTTTATTTGGTTTTATTGATGCGGAAAGATGAGACACTAACAACATGTGTGTTCAATAGCCTGAAGATACCAAAGGGAAGAAGAAAAAATGTGGTATCCAAATGTACTATGGTTATCTATAACATATTTGGTAGGACACTCGTTTTGGTGTGGAATAATTGGGTAAATGGAAAGATACAGAAAATTGACCATATATAGGAATATTTGAAAGCATAATCAAAATGTTTTCATGAAGCAGATCAATGAACAAATAGGTGAGTTGAAAACAAAAAATATATTTAATGCCTTAAAAGATGAAGTCGGTCCATCATAATCTGAGAAAGATCATGAGACTCAATCTATTTTGAGTGTGAAGATGAAAATATGGACCAAGAATAATGGATTTGGGAAGGCAATGGTTTCTAAAATTTCCCGTAAAGCATCAAACTGTTCTGGTGTATGGATCTTTGATAGTGGTTGCATGTCTCACATGATAAGAAATAAGGATCTAGTATAATTCATAAAATCTGAAAATGGAAGAGTTATCAAGAATGGAAATTATGAAGGCCTTAAGATAATTGGATTGGGGAATTCTAGGTTTGGGGTAAATAATTAAGACGTCCGGATGTCTTGGTTGTAGAAAGTCTTAGTCACAATTTTCTCAGCGTCAGTCAACAGTGTGACTCGAGGAATTCAATAAGGTTTACCAATAATATGTGTGTCATAAAGGGATGATATGTTACAATGATACTAGATAGAAAAAGAAAAAGGGAAATCTTTACCTTGTATGTGGCGAAGGAGATATGCATTTTTTAGGGAGGAAGAAAACAAGTTCTGTAAAAAATGACTTGATCACCTATTCCAGCCATACGTATAAGATTTCGTAAAGTGTGATGTAGATAGAGAACACCCCAACATTTCACGAGATCATACTCTGAAGTGTGATGAAATCTATCAAGGGAATCTCATCAGAAAGACGTACAAGGGAGTGGAAATGAAATCACCAAGGGTGCTCGAATTGGTACATGCCGATTTTTGTTGGCCTATCACACTAACAGTAATTGAAAAAATGAGGTATTATGTTCTTCTAGATTATGACTATAGTAGAATTGAATGTGTATTTTTCATTTCCCATAATTCTAATGTGTTTAGTTTCCTACAATAGTATCATAGGGAATCTTAAAGAATTCTTGGGTAGGAAATTCTGAATATTCGTATTGACAACGGTATGGAATTCCCAAACATCCAAATAAAAGAATATCACAAGAGTCATGGGATAAGGCACCATGTTTATTCAGTAATAACACCCCAATAAAATGTAGTGTTTGAATGGAGAAATCATATTATCAACAACATGGACAGAAGGATGCCCATTGAAAAAGACCCACTAGAGAAATTTTTGAAGGAAGTCGTTTTGACATCGGTCTACATTTCTACTAGTGCTATGTTGTGTCTGATGAAAGGAAAGACTTCATATGATATGTGGTACGAAAAGAAGGCTATAGTGAAGTACTTTGGAATCATTGGAAGTAAGTTCTTCATTATCAATACTGAAAAAATAGGAAATTTGAGTAACAAGAAGATGAGGGGATATTACATGGAAACTCCATAAAAATCAAAAAATATGAATGTTTTAATAAGAGGATGGGAAAAGTAGTTAAGGGAAGTAATTTCATTTTAGTGGAAAATTAAGAGATCATTCAACATCACATTGAAAATTTTTTTTGATGAAAGTGATGAAGTGGAAAGAAACATAGGTGGGCAATAAGTTGCTGATGCTGATCTAAAGGAAGAAACTTATGATGAGAATGATGATGTAAAATCCATATCTTCATTTAAGACAAGGTGTCAATTTGAAATTCACTGGATGAATATCATTGGTGATCAGTAAGCTCTGGTTCAGACATGAAGAATGAAATCACTTCCATAGATATCTTTCCAATATCAGGTAGATCTTAAATTCATTGATGACGTAGATGAAGATGAAAACTGGGTTCAAGCTATGAATAAAGAGCTAGATTGGAAATAGAAAAATCTGACATTGGAGGTTATTTCGAGGCTTTCAAATTATAATGTCATCCGAACTAAATGGGTATTTCACAAAAATATTAATGAAGATGGAAAAGATATTAAAAAAAATCACAATTAGTGTGAAAAGGATAATCCTAGAGAGAAGTTATAGATGTTTATGAGACATTTGAACCAGTTTCAACACTGGAGACAATCAGATTATTCATATCTGTTGCATTTCAACCTAATTTCAAAGTGTTCCAAATGGATGTCCAATCTGAAATCATGAATGGGGTTCTGGAGGAAGATGTGTATATTGATAATCTAGATGGTTATCTCATTCATAAAGATAAGAATAAGATTTTTCAACCGAAGAAGGTGTTTTATGGGGTGAAAAAAGCACCAAGAGAATTGTACTCAAGGCTTGACCAATATTTAAAGAATATTGGTTTAAATCATGGTGGAGTTGATTACAATCTCTATTTAAACAATAAATGTAATCAAATTATGATGGTGTTGGTTTATGTCGATGACATAATATTTGGTGGATCAGATGAAGCTCAGTGTAGAATGTTTTCCGAATTCATGGAAAGTGAGTTCTAAATGTCAATTATTAGAGATCTAATATTTTTTCATGGTTTACATGTGTAATAAAAGGAATGACTCATTCATTTCTCAATCCAGATATACCAAGGAGTTTCTACGAAGATTTTGAATTGAAAATGAAAAGGAGATGAAGACTATGGTTGCTACCTGGATGAAATTATTGAATGATTATGATGTTAAGGAAGTTAATATCATAGAATACATGCATATAATTGGGATTTTATTGTACCTAACAATAATGAGACTTGATATTGTTTTGGCCACAAGCTAAGTAGTGGGATAGAAAAGATATTTCAAGGAAAACCACATGGTTACAGTGAAAGGAATATTTTGGTTTATTAAGGGAACTCTGGATTTTAATTTGACATATAATGAAAATTTCAACTGGAGCTATTCAGATATATAGATTTAGATTGGGACGGTTCTGTGGATTAAATGAAATCAACATCAGGAGGTTCTTTCTATCTTCTTAGATTGTTTATTTCGTGGTTATGTAAGAAGCCATATTTTATTTCATTGAGCACCAAAGAGGCTAATTATATTGTGACCAATCAAGGATGCAAAAAGTTATTATGGATGAAGCATCATCTTGATGAGATGGGAGTTGAAGTGAAGTCTCTGATCATAATCCAGTTCAGTAACTCAAGTGATATAAATCATAGAAAAAATCATGTCCTCCACTCATGGAAACATCACATTGATTTAAATTATCATTTTATCAAGGAGAATGTTGAGCAGGGAATATTGAAGTTGAGTATGTGCTTATATAACTACAGGTTGCAGACATTCTGAAATAGGATTTACCCAAGGATTATTTTGAGATACATTGATTGGATCTAGGAGATCAGTTGATTCTCTTTACATGAACAAGTGTGGATGTGGGACCCCCTATCCCTGAGATATGGTGTGTGTTCCTTACTATACTAATCTAACCTCTCTACTCTGTTGCAGACCACCATGTAATGACCTTTCGGTTCTTTTAAAAAGGGGTATAAATAGTGACTTCTAAAAGGGGATAAACTATGGCTAAAGAGGGGAGACAATTACTTTCTCAAAGACACAAGTAGAAGCAAACAGGTGGTACAACGAGATATGGGGATTTTATCATGTTAGGTGAAGAAGATGATTGGGGGAGTACAACGATGAGAGTGTGTGGTGTTCGAAGTGATAAGTCAAATCATAGCTTGGAAAACATATTAACCCAATAGGTTATGAAGGAGAGTATTAAATATGATGATTCTAGAAGTGATCTATCAAATAATAGATATCATGAAATCTTTGGATTGTGATAAAAGCAGTAGAGTGGTGTTGGAATGGTGTTAGAAGGTTTCCTGTGATCAACAATTGGTATCATTTTGGTATCAACTATTTGGTTCATAAATGAAGTGATTCATTGATGAAATTCTAATTTAATCCTATTTCTCATGTCGAAGATTTCTCATGTCGCATTAGAGTTTGTATTGAGTGAATCTAGGATTGGTATTGAAGTCTTATGAGGTGAATGGTTGATGAATCATTGACAAGGAATCATTTTATGAGAAGAGTTTTCAACAAACTCAAAGGGGTTTATTTTTGGGCAATAATCCCTTAAGGTATCATTGAATCATTTTTTAGGCGATTTTGTTAGATAATAATGTGGGCCTTCGTGTTGTGTTTTTTGGAAAAGCAGACCACGGTGTTAAATTATGTTGAAAAATTTGGTTTATATGGCGAGTTTTCGAGCTCAAGATATGTTGTTGGAAATCCTTTATTGTAAGAAGAACCTTGAAAAGGTATTGAATGATCTAGAGGTTGTAAAAAATAGAAGATACATGGTGGAGCTATTTTCCACTGATTTCCATATTTTTGGGCCTCAAAACTGACAAATGGAGAAAAGTTATTTTTTAGGAAAAGGTACTTGTGTGCCAGTTCCTTGGAGGCTTGGTGTAATGTCCCAGTTCTAGAAGCCACCCTGCAGTGCCCCGTACCTGGTTGGTCACATGGTCTCAAGCGCATTTCCCCAAATGCCAGAGGCTGCCGACTAGCAGCAAGGGCCTTGGGTGTGATAGTGGGAAAACTATGCCCTCATTGACAGAGTACACAACAGAAGTAATAAACATGTAATAGAAGATGTAGTAAATAACCAACAATAATAAACAGCAGAAGAATAAATCAACAAACTAGAGAACATATGTATATATATGTAATGATGCAAGATACATATCTTGGAAATCAGCCAAACAAGTCACAATGCTGAAAAACACCATAGTACCAAAACAAGTACAAAGAAAAGTAAATATCTCCACACCATCACAAGACAAAGCTTGGTCCCTTTCTCTCCTGCTCCAAGCAATCAAGTACTGGATGTCGAAGGGGTATTTTCCTTATCTATACCAGTAACAACATAGTCTTCTTGGGCCCAAAAGCATGTCCCAAACAGGGTGTGAGATAAAATCCCAGTAGGCAACAACCCGAAGATCTGTGCTTAATAGTCAATGAGTATATGGTAGGTAAAAGTACACTAAGAAGTAAAAAAGAAACAGCAAAGCAGAATGTAGTAAACAGTAAGCAGTAAAGCAAGATGATACACAGCAATAATCAAATCCACAACCAACAACAGTAGTGAAGAAAATAGATAACATGCAGGAAACCCTCTAGGACGTACTTGTAACCACCCCCCTCTGGTCCTATCCAATAAGTACCACAACTGTCTAGGTAGTGCACTCAGCCTAACCCCTCTGGTTTGGTCATATGAATTTATGAGACTCTCTGGGGAAGCACGCTCGGTCAATTCCCCTTATAGTACAGGTTAGTCAGGGACTCTCTGAGGAAGATCATGTGGTCTAACCCTCTTAGCCCCAAGGTCTAGAGACTCCTTGAGGAAGATATCTCGGTCAATTCCTCCTATAGCCTCATGTATACCACAAACTCTCTGAGTAATCTCACACAGTCAATTCCTCCTCTATCATAGGAAGGTTTTTAAAGAGAAAACAAACAAGGTAAGACTCTATGAGGAAGCACACTCGGTCTACCCTCCTGTAGTCTATAATAATCAAAGACTCTCTGGGAGCTCACTCAGTCCATCCCCTATAGTATAATGTCCAATACTCTCTGAGGATTCTCTCTTGATCTACCCTACTGTAGTCTATAATGTCTAAGACTCATTGGGATACTCACTCGGTCAATCCCTTGTAGTCTATAGCACGAGGCTCCCTCAGTCCCATTCCAGTCAGTGCATAATAATGCTATAAGGATAGAGTACACCTATAGAGCTACTTGGCTAACCAAATTACACCTATATAGATACTTTTCTAATAGTCTACAAGGAAAAAAGCATGTTATACAAAGACACGACATCCTATAGACACAAGGCATGGAAATAGGTGCAACATCCAAAGGCAAATGAAACCCGAAGGTCGTAAACAGAACAAAGCATGGGAAAAACATCCAAGCACAAAACAATATCCCCTAACATGATTAACTTACCTCTACACGAGCATACACGCAAGGAAGTAAAACAATAAGGGAATAAAGGTAAACACCCAATGCCCCGTTCACGGGTAGTGGTGGAACTTGCACATAATTCTGACGGACTTTGAACGGTAGGGAACAAACCACCTACCTCAATCCTAGGAGATTGATATACATGAACCATGATGACTGATTCTCCCTTCAACATCATAGATCTGAGAAAACATCCAAAACGCTCAAACCACGATAACTTGGAAAGGAGGAGGAATTGGAAAACAAGGCTCAAGCAGAAAGAAGAAATCACCACTGCAATTCCCACTCAATTGATCGTGCTCAAATCAAAGAACGTATGGGGGAACGGTGGCTCGTCAAAGATCCACAGATTAATAGCGCTCTTGGATGAAGAAGCTGGATAAGAAGATATTTTCTTCGATTAGGTGCGACCCCGGTCCGTTTAATGAAAAAAAGTACATGGCGTGTACATTTAGAGTACACAGCGTGTAGTAGGTCTTTCTGTACTCCGAAAAAATCATCCTCCACCTCACTTCTACACACCATGTGTGTGGCCCGGACACAACCAGCACACAGATTCGAGCAGGAAAAGAGTACATGGTGTGTACTCAGAAAGTACACGGCGTGTACTTCGAAAATTTCCAGAAACTTTATTTTTCTCAAAAACTCCACAAAATGAAAAGCATAACTGAAAAGAAGTTTCAGGTTCTTACAAACTTTCCCCCTTAAATAAATTCGTCCCCGAATTTCCCTAGCGAGGTGTAGAATAAGAAACCCTGAACAGCTCTGGCCACTGTGATCGTACATCGGCCTCCCTCTCCCGGGTCTCGTCCTGCACTCGCCCATGCTGCCGTCGCACCCGTACTAAAGGAACAGACCGCCCATGGAGAACCTTCATACTGTTATCGACAATCCGGATGGGATTCTCTTCAAATGATGCATCTGCTTTGAGCTCAACCACCTCGGGTTGGACGACATGAGACGGGTCTGAAAAGTAACGTCAGAGCTGAGATACATAGAAGACATCGTCCATAGCCTGGGTCCCTCTAAGGTAGCTGCAACCGATAGGAAACCGACCCAACTCTCCCCAAAACATAAAACAACCTGACGTACCTTGGTGAAAGCTTACCATGTCTCTGAATCCTATTCTTTCCCAACCTCGGTGTGACATGCAGGAAAACCTAATCCCCGACCTCGAACTCCAAAGGTCGTCTCCGCTGATCAGCAAAAGACTTTGTCGAGACTATTCTGTAGCTATCCTCTTCCGAATCAACTCTATCTTCTCTGAGGTCTCCTGAATAAGATGAGGTCCTAGCAAAGCTTCCTCTCCTCCCTCTATCCAGCATAAGGGTGATCAGTATGGCCTACCATATAGAGCCTCATGTGGTGCCATCTAAATGGTCACCTAAAAAATAGTGTTGTAAGAAAAATCCACAAGAGGTATATGCTTCTCCCAAGAACCGTCGAAATCTAGAATTTGAGCTCGGATCATATCGTCAAGCACCTGGATCGTGCGCTCGGACTTGACATCTACCTGGGGATGGTATGCTGTACTCAAAAGTACCCGTGTACCCAAGGAATTTTTAATTCCCTTCCAGAACCGAGAAGTAAAGCGCATATACCTGTCTGAAACAATGGACTGTGGAATTCCATGTAGATTCACAATCACTCGGATGTACAACCATCCCAAATCATCAACACTGAAGGTCTCCTTGATCAGCAAGAAGTGTGCGACCTTCGTGAGTCTATTGACGACAACCCAAACAACATCGTTCCCCCGAGGCGACCCTGAAAACCCGGTCACGAAGTCCATCGCGACATCGTTCGACTTCCACTCGGGAATGTGTAACTGCTGTAAAAGCCCTGATGGTTGTTGATTCTCAACTTTCACCGGCTGACAAGTAGAACGTCTCATGACAAAACTATCAACATCTTTTTTCATACCTGGTCACCAGTACTGGCGGTGTAAATCACGATACATCATGGTGACGCCAGGATGAACTGCCCAAATTGAGGAATGAAAATACCACATCAAATCCTCACGTATGTATGCTGGCACCCACACGCATCCATGAAAACACAAGATCTCATTCTCACCCACTATCCATCCAGGAAGAGGGTCCCCTCCTGACACACTCTCCCGCAGAACTAAGGCCTTCGAATCTGATTGCTGCCTCATCCTTACCCAATCAAGAAGCATAGAGGTAATAGCTACAGAAGATTGGACAGTTTGTCCCTGCCTTGTCGTGCACTTCCATGTGCATCTCAGAGAACAGGCCCATAAGCTGCCAGTCACTGCTGGCCTCCCAAACTGCCTGAATTTGAGTTCTTCTGATCAATGCATCTTCCACTGCATTGCCCTTTCCCGGCATATAGGCGAGCTCAAAGTCAAAGAACTGAATATACTCAATCCACGTATGCTATCTCAGATTCATATCACACTGAGTGAATATGAGCATGAAACTCTTGTGGTCAGTGAAAACATAAAAGTGCTCTCCCAGAAGGTAGTGTCTCCAACAGCATAAGGCATGAACAACAGCTGCCAACTCCAGATCGTGCATAGGGTAATTCCTATCATGTGGCCTCAACTGCCTAGACCCATACGCAATGACTCCATCTCCCTACATGATCACAGGTCCCATCCCGATACATGAAGCATCTCAATAAACAGTGTAGCTCGTTCCTGGCTCTGGAAAGACTAGTATCAGTGCTGACGTCAACCTCCCCTTCAGCTCTTGAAAGGCTAACTCGCAAGAATCTGACCATAAAAACTTCACCCCTTTCTTGGTCCGACCTGTCAATGGTGCTGATAGGCACAAGAAGTCCTGAATGACGTGTCTGTAGTACCCTACCAGCCCGAGGAAACATCGTACCTCAAAGACGTTCTTCAGCTGCTCCCAGGAAACTACAACTCTAACTTTATCTGGGTCCACATATACTCTAGCCTTTGGGATGACGTGACCCAAGAATAGAATCTGATCGATCCAAAATTTGCACTTCGAGAGTTTATCATAAATATGATGTTATCTCAGTGTACTCAGAACGTTCTCAAGATGGGTAGCACGGTCGTGTCGAGTACAAGAGTACACCAAGATATCATTGATGAAGACCACAACAAAGTATTCCAAATAAGGATGGAACAATCGGTTCATCAGTGCCATGAAAATTGCTGGAACATTTTTGAGACCAAACGGCATGACTGTATACTCGTATAGACCATACCTGCTCTTTATGGCTGTCAGAGGTATATCTGATGGTCTAACGCGCCACTGATGGTAGTCGGACCTCATGTCGATCTTCGAGAACAACCGAGCTCCTCGAATCTGATCAAAGAGGTCATCAATCATCGGTATGGGATATCGGTTCTTGACCGTCAACTGGTTCAGCTTCCGATAATCCACAGAAAGCCGAAGGGTGCCATCTACCTTTTTCACAAATAGGACTGGCGAACCCCAAGGAGAAGTACTGGGTCAGATGAAACCATTTGCCTGCAACTCCTCCAACTGCTTCTTGAGCTCTTGAAATTCTAGTGTATCCATCTTATAGGTAGGAATGGACACGGGTGCTACTCCTGTCATGAGATCAATCAAGAAGTCTACCACACGCTCTAGATGAAAACATAAAAAGTCCTCTAGAAAGACATCCCTGAAACGATCCACCACTGGGGGAAACTCTAACTGTGAAGTCCCCAAGTTATCCAGATAAAGACTCGCAATCTAGGCTATAACTTCCCCTAGACCATGATTCTCTGGTCTAGCTCTACCCGCCTGGATGTCCCACTCACCTCTATGAAGAAAATATCTGCCCTCTGGTGATACGAAACTCACCATGCAGTGATAGAAATCGATGACTCCCTGGAAGGGAACCAACCAGTCCATCCTGAGAATGAAGTCATAACCCGACAACTCTAGTACATAGAGTTCCCATAAGAAGTGACACCCCACAACCTCAAGAGTGAAATCTATGCACTAACGTACGCTAGATGTCATTGTTCCCAATTATGTGTCAGGATTCAACAAGTCGGCATATGTAAAGATAAAGAGCCCAAGGCTCTCCATAAATGCAATAGAGATAAAGCTATGGGAAGCACCAGTATAGAAAATATTTAAAGATAAAATTGAGGCTACTAAGATCATACCTCAAACTATAGAAGGGTCGGGATCCTGCTACTAATAGGTCTGCTCCACGGTGAAATATTGGCCCGCACCACGGCCCGAAGCCCCTGGCTGACCACTCTGAGCTAATCCAATATGTTGTCGCTGATTACCTAGTGACTGACCACCACGTCCGTGACCTCCACCCCAGCCCGAACGGTCGGAAGAACGCTACTTCCCAGACTGGTGGGAAACTGGCGAAGCATCTCTAGAACACAGGGTCATAGATGAACCCCTACCACCCGCTGAAGGTGAAAATACCTGACAAAAATGCTGAAGATGCCCCATCTTGCCACAAGATCGGCCCTCCATCAGATCTCTCTCGCACTAAGGACTAGTATGCCCACTCTTACCTCATTGGTAGCATACCACCTAGCTACCATAAGACACACCCCGCGAACCCTGATCTCCTCGAGAAGACTCTCTGCAACACTTCCTACTGTCCGTAGGGGGAACACTAGCTCTGGATGACGAACTGCCCTATCTCACTCCTCTAGAATCTCTCAGATTGCACTCAGTAATCAGCGCCTAGTTGACAATGGAGGATATCGAATTAAACTGGAAGATATTCACATGGGAATGGATCTCCTGTCTAAGACCATCCTCAAAATTCCTTGCAAAGAAAAACTCATCACCTGCTAGGATCGGTTTGAAACGCTACAGCTCAGTAAAACGGGACGAGTACTCCATGAAAGAAAGAGTACCCTACTGCAGGCTCATAAACTCTCGGGCTCGATCGTCCCTTAGGTTCTTTGGATAGAAGTATTCATAGAAGGTGCATCGAAAATCATCCCATGACATACCCTGCTGACGCCCTAACTGTGAGATCACCTCCCACCACCTCATGGTGGTGTCCCGGAGCATATAAGTAGCCATCTTCAGCCTTTTCTCCAGTGGTATCTCTAGGTGCTCGAAGATAGTCAGGGTGGACTCGAACCACGACTCTACAGCCTGGGGTCCACCACCCCCTGAGAATGTAGGAGGATGTTGCTGCTGAAAAACGCTCGTCAACTCATCCATCATTGGGGAAAGAGGCGGTGCTCCCTGAAAAGTCTGCAATGTCCTCAAGAAGTCATCCCTAAACTGTGTATCGGCGCCTGCGACGGGTATAACTGCTGGTGCCAAGGCTGGCACATCAGGAGGATCTATAGGAGGATCAACAAGAGGTCCCTGATCGGCCATATCTGGTGTCTGATCACCATCTGGCAACTGACGTACAACTGGAGGACGTATCAGAGGCATAGCTCTGAAAGATCAAAAGAAGACCTTAGATCATAATTAACAAGGACTGAAAACACATGAGTAAAAAATAAGAACAGCGGGAAGAAACATTATAGTTTTACAAAACATTACTACACGGCGTGTATAAAAACTACACGGTGATCCCATTAAAACTATTAACATGGGCGTGTAACCCTGCCCGACAGGTCGTGTAACACCACAAAATACACAGCGTGTTGTCCACGCACACGGTCGTGTACTTGAACTCTAAACCCCTGCCCGAGTCTCCTTACGCGGCTAACCCACATGGTCCAAACTAACCCAAGACTACACAGAGTGTTTCCTAGGGACACGGTGTGTACTAGACACGGTCTCGGTGTCCCGTGTTGTTAGTTACACATTCATCTACGTGGATGAACCTTACACGGCGTGTTCCGAACAAAAAAGGCATGTATAAGAGAAGTTAACACCGACCCGTGTTATTCGCGACACGACCTGGTACCTTAGACAAGACTACACGACATGTTCATTACCCACATGACGTGTATGGAAAGAAGGTGACATCGACCTGTGTTGTTCGTGACATGGTCAGGTACCTAAACAAAACTACATGGCGTGCTCTTCACCAACACAGCGTGTTCTACTCGGGCTTCCCCGTCCCGTGTTGTTTGTGACATCGCTGGGTACATGGCTCAAAACTACACGGTGTGTACCTACTATACACGGTGTGTTATTGAAGTCATTTATACAATGGTGTGTCCCTTCTCACACGGTCAGTGACATGGTCTTAAAACTACAGGGCATGTAGTCAAAAAATACACGCCATGTATTTTGGGTTTTTCTTGGCAGTAGCTCTGAAACTGCACAGAAGGCCAGGAAACACAGAAATTGTCACGACCCAACCCTACCCTGGCTCGAGCTGCAACTACCCCAAGCCCGCCTCCATAGGCCAGGGGCTGGCAACTAGCATCGAAGGCACAACAACTCGGGGAGGCCTTTTCTTAAGTATATGTACACACACACACGCAACACACTCAATGCAAAAGTGTAGAATAAAAAGAAAAGAAAAGTACCAAATGCTATAAATAAACCACAAAAGTTCATCGACCTCTAACAGTAAAAAGTTATTACTGAAGGTAAACTGAAAAAAAAGGGGAAAACAAGCACCCAACAAAAAAATGTTCCACAACGCGGAAACAGGTAAATAATGTAAACAGCTGGGAGGGTCCCACACCTGGAACCCGACTACGACCACCACACATGGTCCAAGTTCCCAAACTCCTAAGCTCCGCTGAAGTCACGACCATCCTATCCGTCATCTGTAAGGGCACACCAAGTGTGGGAAAATCCCAAGCAGGGGTGAGTATAAGAATATTCAGTATGATACCCCCAATGGCTCGAGGGAGCAACAAATGAGGTATCGAAGGGTGAGCAGTTGATCGAATAGTGGAAAAGTAAAGGGGTACAACCGAATGTGCAGTAAAGAGTAACAGTAGAGAGTCCAGCTCAACCCAACATGAGAAAGGAGGTAGACTCATCCAGACATAAGGAGTTGGAAATGGTGAGAAGATAAACTTATCATCGAGTCCTCGCTACCAACAGCAAGAGAGTAGACCCATCCAACCACGAGATTATAGACACGGAAAGCCCGTGGCATACCTCGTGCGTCTTAACCTCTCCTGAAGTGAGAGTAACCAAAAACCAAGGAGTGGGTACTGTAACAAGGTATATACATATTCATATGCTCAATCAAGAAGCCCGAACAAGATAATGAGGGGATCTCCATCCTGTAGCTCAGCCCATGAATGTGAGTAGCCAACAGTCCCATAAGTAAACACCATCAATGTGCAGCATCCCGCATGTCTGCCCTGAACTGCAAGTCAAGGGGCTCAAATCACTGCACCTTGATATTATCCGCTTTGGGCGGCACTGACTCACCCTCATGGTTTTAGGTCACATCACAAGGATGCGTCTTGGTGGGGAAAGCGCCCCTCGTACTTGAGAGTTCTAGGGAATGTCAAACCACACCTCGTCACTGCCCCGCAGTCGTGAGGTCTCCTAAAAGTCAAAAAGAGACCCCCTACCTAGCCCAGTTGGAGGGTAATCCCTGGAAGTCGATGGGTTCTCATTGGTGGGAGACCCGACAAGAGTCGACGGGTGTCACACCACCCAATCCCATAAAAGGGTAATACAATGGAGGGAGACCTGGATAAAGTCGTCGACGAGTCCCAATGCGCAGTCCCGTAAAAGGGTACTCCACTGGAGGGAGGCTCAGAACTGTCATCGGGGACCACTTCCTAGCCGAGCTTGATGTAAACTCAACATCGGGGACCACTTCCCAGCCTAGTTGGAGGTAAAACTGAAACCGATCTAGCCATCCCTACATGATGGTACTGCTCAGTGAACAACGCTATACTGGCCATCCCTACTGGATGGTACCTCACTGGCCATCCCAGTTAGATGGTACGACCTCCTAGCGAGCCTTGTTAGAAACAACCTCCTGGGTGTAGGATCGGTGCCCGCGTATTTTGTTGGTCACATTAAATCCACAAGAACTCTACCAGGGAACGAAGCAACTCTGCCAGCCAAACCATCGAGAACCGCACCAGGGGAAACCCACTCAAACCTTCTTGTCAAACAAATGAGAACGAAACCCGGGGGAAACTCAACCCTGCTCGTCACGAAACAAGATCTGAACCAGGGGAAAACTCAACCCTGCTGGTCACCAAACAAAATCTGAACCAGGGAAAACTCAACCCTGCTGGTCCACAATAGAGAACATAGGGACCCTCTACGTCATGAGAGTCCAAGGGAACGCAAAGCAGAACACAACACACACATGGGTCCCAAACGATGTGTGGCCCCAAGTCAACTCCAACCAAGCGCACAAATGTTCTCAGGTACAAACAACCACATGTACCTCCAAGCATTCTCGTATACTCCCAGGGTATACCACGTTTCCATCCCAAAGGATATCGTGCACACGACACCCAATGTCAACACGAAGGTGTAAACGTAACAACTCCAACTTGGCACCACATCGGCCAAAGAACGACCAACTACATCTCTTCATGCATTTACTTCACTCACACGGGAGTGCATGAGATCACATGTCAAGTGTCCTCTACAAACAAAATAGGACGAACCACCACCAGACCACCTTTATTGCTTCCATGATTAAAAGAGTTATTGAAGGAGTGTTCGTATATACAAACGGATCATACCATTGTAATCCTTGTGAAAAAACATGCGAGATCGACTACTTACTCACCTCCAACAGATATTCGACATAAAAGTTGCCAACACCACTTTACGCCCGAACGACATCCCGTGGTCCTGAGCCTCGGCCCTGAAAGCAGTGGGACACATCGCACCATTGCGATATTCTTAGAAAGACACATCAAAAGGACTGATCACTTGAGTGGAATGGATATCCGGAGAAAAAGATGTGTTCCGACATACCGCACATGAGCCGTGCTGCGTGGGACCCGCATCCCGGTCCCGAAGCGTTGCCAACGGATCACACCGTTGCGATCCTCTCGAAAAAGTACACAAGATGGACTATTCACTTGTCAAAAATGGACACCCTGTGATAAAACTAGAAATCACCGCCAACTCCCAAAACAGATCTCATGGGGCCCACATCAGCATGTGGAATTAAAGCGGACAGACTGCACCAATGCAATGCTCTCAGAAATACACCCAAAATCAACTACTCGCACGCCCCGAACGGACGTCTGACGGATAAGTTACAAAAAGCTACGTCCAACTCGAAAGACGGGTTGTGGTGCCCATGCCTCAACTCCAGCTTCAACGCCCGAAACCGCACATGAAAACATCATCTCGGGACCAGGGTCTCAATTCCGCTGACGACGCTCAAATCGAACTTCGGATGCGTCTGTGCCGCTCAAAACACAAACCCATGGAAAAATGTCAAACTTACTTAACGCACATGTCATTCCACCGAAGCCCCCGTTTCGGGAGTTAAAACCCTCCAAAACCATCTCAAAGTATTCGTCTCAAATTAAGGGACTCGTCACCATAGACGGTGCCCAAAACGGATGCCATGCGGATGATTAATCACATATAAATCATTTTTCATAATAATAATAATAATATTATTATTATTATTGTTATTATTATTATTATAAACCATTTATTTAATTTTTTTTAAAAACCAGACCGGCCATTCTGGCGGTCTTCACCTCCCAACAGGACCCACAGCGTGCGGGTCCTTGTCGGCCAGCCGGGGTCCGTAGACCCCGGTCTTCCCTCGCGAGCACCGACCGACAAAAGTCGGTTGGCCCTGAAACATGCCTCACCTGCGCCCCCGCACAAAGGCGCCGTCGTCTCCACCGGTTCCCTCGCTGGGCCCGCTTGCCCCCACCGTCTGCGATCCCCTACCGCCTCTACCGGCCTCCTCCGCTCGTCCTCACACGTGACGACCCCTACCGACCCGGCCTCCGCTGCCGCTCCGACCGGCCGGAGCTGCCTGCTCCCCTGAAGACCAGCTCCCGAACTGAGATGTCGAGCTGCCACCTCAACCAGGACCGCCTGCTGCGCCACCGCGCTGGCTCGCCAGACCGCCACCCTGTTCTCGCCGAAACGCCCAAAAAAAGGGCCAGAAAGACACAAAAACCCACAAACATCGATGACCGACGGTGATCTCCTCCGAACTCGGATTACAAATCTGTAACAAGCGTCAGAAAGAAAATAAAATATACTAAGAATTCATGGATTTTTTTCGAAGATCAAACTATTATTCAATACATGTTATGGGTTCAAAGGTGGTGCGGAAATTAAAAACGAAAAATGCACGATCCTACCTCTTGGGTGTTGCCCAACGCTTTGTCGCCGATCCGCACCCCGCCGGAGCCGCAACCATGGAGAGGAGGAGGAGGAGAGGACTTGGTGTGGAGATCTCCTCGGTTGAGAACTCTTCCGCTAGGGGAATGTGAGAGAGAGGGAAGGGATTTCTTAAGTAGGGAAAAATATTAATTAATTAAAAATTAATTAATTTCATCCTTAATTTTACCTGCATCCGAAACTCTCAACGAGGTCGAGGATAAGCCTCCCCTAGGGTAAACACCTCCTCCCGAGCACAACAGCAGTCTCAGAATTTTAATCTGAGGCCCTGTTCAATAGTTATAAAACTTAACGCTCAAAGACGCTAAATTACGAAAACACCCCCGGGGCAATTTTTCACTGACGGCTCATGCCCGCGAAACATACACCCCTCTTAGGGTAAACGACATGCTATAAAAGCAGCGGTGCCCTCGATTTTTCAATCTGAGCCACTGTTTAATAGAAACTTGAGCTTAACCATTAAACGAATAAATAAATTAATTTATTTATCCATTTAACGTTCCGGTTATGGGCGAGGTGTCCCAACATCCCGCGCCGACATATTTTATGTCGTTCATAGGGTAAACACCTCATTTTGGACCCAAACGTACATTCAGATTTCCAATCCGAAACACCGTTTAGGAGTTATCCCATTTATTTGGAATTCTCAGTGTGAACGCACTGAAAATTTAATTCCGCCCACACCGGGACTCGGAATTGCACACCGTCTGAAGGCGGTGCTATGGAATAAAATAAAGAATATTCCAATGTCGTTTATAGCAAAAACCGGGTTCTTAAATAATTCCTTCCTTCAATATTTTCATCCCTGAAAAGCAAAACTAGGGAACAACACAGGGTACTAATCCCATACCTGGCTCTCCCGTACCCAGAAGAACTCTTGCACAATCCCGCGTCACCGCACACAGACCAAAGGATTTGACCTGTTCGCTCGAGGTATACCATTTCTGATGACGTGCATAGGAGCACGCACACTTCTTCTTGGGGGAGTCACATGGAAGTCGACGTGCACCCACTCTAGATGTTGGGGTTAGGGCAAGGTGGTAGGGAACCTCGCCATCTCTTCTCACATTCTCAAATGGTCTGAAGGTCCTCATGGGTGTCTCACCTCTCCAATCAAACCTCCATGTCGCATGCCGCGATTGGAATCACTGTTCGGACCTGGGTCAAAGCCCGGTGATTCCCTCCTTCAGAATATCCATATGGTGAAACACCTAAGGATATATGGTCATGCAAGGTTTGGTAGTCGATGTCCCCTGACCAAGACTCTCTTACATGCTCTAAAAGTGATGGAGTTGACACCATCGACTAATGGAAAAAGGTCCCACACCTTTTACCTTAACAACACAGGGTTACACCGACGCCCCACGCCACCCTGGTAACACCCCAAGTAAGGAGGAGGGAGAAAAACATTTCACGCATAGAGTCTAAAAATTCTACTGTAAGAACTACAAGAGCTATAGAGCGTACCTCTTATTACCTCAGGCTCTACAGGATCGTAGACATCCAAAGCTCGCAGCTGTCCGTGGTCCCAACTGTCAGCTCCCTGAGCCAGATGTGGACTGCCTAGTGGTGATGGTAAGACCTCGTAAAGTCGTACCCCAATACCAGCTCGCCCCACTCCTATGCTAGCACCACCTCTCTGGGTGCTGCTCCGATCACAATGCTGCCTCTGCCACGGTGGTGCACCTGTTACCTTCTTGAAGCTCTCTGCATGCCTGGTCGGGCAGTCCCGTGCCAAGTGACCTTTCCTGTTGCAGGCATAGCACCGGCTCTCCTTAGGATTCCTTGGTGCCCTCCGGCACCATTGTGGTGTACGTCCGCGCCCCTGAGTCCGGTTATCGAAAATCCACACACGTCGAGGTTCTTTCCGTTGACGCCTACTAGATGCGGTAGATGTATCGACTCTATCGTGCCTGCTACCACCACCAACTGTAGAGCGTGACATGAAGCTCTCTATCACCAGCGCCTTCTCTAGAACCCCAGCATATGTGTAAATTTCCAAGGGTACTATGACAGTATGAATCTCTCTGCGGAGACCACTCTCTAACTTCTGCACTCAGAAGTTATCATAGTGGACCATGTCCGGGTAAAAGCATGCACGGTCGGCAAAACTAGCCACTTACTTGGCCACCATCATCCCTCCCTACTGAAACTGCAGGAGCTCCGTAATCCTAACGGAACGTAAGCAGTAGGGGAATAACTCCTCATGAAATAACAACTAGAAGTCTCCCCACAAAAGAAATGACTCATCAACACAAACTGAGTCACAAGACTCCACCAATGCCAAGCTGCTCTGTGGAAAAGGTTCGAGGCCAAAGCCACCATAAGATCTTCCGGTGACTACATAAGCCTAAAAAGGTGATCCACTGTCTCCAACCAATCCTCTACGGCCTGGGGGTCTGTCTCACCACTGATCCTCAGTGGTCTATGTTGCTGGAACTCACGGAGCGTGCTCAACCTGCACTAAAGCTCATTATTCTCTACTGAAGCTGTCTACTACCCAACAGGTGGGGGTGCTACTACTGGACCACCCGGAAAAAGGGGATCACATGATGGGTCCTGGACTGTGGCATCGTAGCTCACAGGGTCGTCGTTACGAACCAAATCTGGTATCCTAGCTTGGTGTCTTCATGGATACATCCTGAATATTATCAAGGAGTGCCACGATCAGATGAGCATATATGTATATAACAGTAACAACAATGGGGAGCTGAATCAAGAAGGACAATCAACGACTCAATACTATGTGATTCCCAACCCAATTTTCCCTTCAACAAGTGTCTCAGCATGCCGTGTCGGCAACCAGGTTATCAGGGTCCTGGTGAATGGATACATCGGTCGCCGCACCGTCACTGGACTCCCTAGCCTGAGAGCCGCTCTCGAGACACGTTAACACTGTTGCCCTAAATCCCAACCAATTCAATTTTAGGGATGTCTGAACAACGTCCCAAGGAACAAACCACCTTTGATACCACTTTGTCACGACCCGACCCTGCACGGGCTCAAGCCAAAACTACCCCAAGCCCACCTCTATAGGCCAGGGGCTGGCGACCAGAACCGAAGGCACAACAACTCGGGGATGTCTTTGCCTAAGTACCTGTACACACACACAACACACTTAATGAAAAATTGTAGAGTAAAAAGAAAAAGAAAAGTACCAACTCTTATAAATAAACCACAAAAGTGCATCGACCTCTAATAGTATAAAGGGAGTGCTAAAGGTAAATTGAAAAGGAAAAGGGGCAAACACGCGCCCAACTATAAATACAGCCACAACCTGGCAACAGGTAAACAAAGTAAACAGTTGGGAGGGTCCCACACTAGCAACCCGACTACGACCACTGGACACGGTCCAAGATCCCAAACTCCTAAGATCTGCTGAAGTCACGACCAACCTTTCCGTCGTCTGCAAGGGAAGACCAAGTGCGGGTAAAGCCCAAGCAGGGGTGAGTATAAGAATACTCAGTAGGATACCACGAAGGCTAGAGGGAGCATCAAAGGATGTACCGATGGGTGAGCAGTAGATTGAACAGTGGAAAATTAATTGAGTACAACCGAAAGTGAAGTAAAGAGTAACAATAGAGAGTCCAGCTCAACCCAACATGAGAATGGAGGTAGACTCATCCAGAAAAAAAGAAGCTAGAAACGGTGAGAAGAGGATCTTCATGTCGATTCTTCGCTGCCTATAGCAGGAGTGTAGACCCATCCAACCATGAGAAGTTAGACACAGAAAGCACGCGGCATACCCTACGCGTCTTTGCCTCTCCGGGAGGGAAAGTAACCAAAACCCAAGAGCTGGGTACTGGAAAAAGGTATATACATATCCATATGCTCAATCAAGAATCCCGAACAAGATCATATGGGGATCTTCATCCTGTATCTCAGCCCAAGAAAGTGAGTAGCCATCAGTCCCAGAAGTAAACACCATCAATGCCTAGCATCCTACACGTCTACCACGAACTGCAAATCAAGGGGCTCAAATCA